>OX376705.1:25497269-28005229 GCA_947389935.1 Agrilus cyanescens
TATATATAAAACATATAATAATTCTAATTAATTTAATTATACAGTCCAACAAAATAAAAACATAGTTCGGCGAGCAATATTATCGTTATTGTTTTTTCAATTAGTTCTTTTAATGTTATCTTCATACATTAGTTTAAAAAAACAGCTCCGTATCTGTAAATAAGAACTAATTTTTGCTATTTAGATGCTGATTTAAAAAATAACTAGCTTTTATTTATTTATAACAACTCTGATCTGGCATATTTTAGCGTCCACTGGGGATACCAGCAGATTGCAATTGAATGCACTACAAATGGTCCAAAATTATTAGACTAAAGAGGTATTGTTTGTCATTTTCTGGCCTAATCTACTCTAGCCTTATGTTTCCGGAATTTTGGATTTGATGTGGAAGGCTGATGGCATTTCAAATTCAATAAAGTAACTGGAAACTCTTATCTCAGTATAAATTATGTATGTGAACTCATGAAGGTGCTAAAGGAAGAGCTTCTCTCTTTTAATGTAATGCAAATGAACTATACTGTCCCAAAAGGGCTAGGAATTATTGTATAAATTGGATGACCGATTGAATATATAGGTAATCGCTACAGACTTAATGGAAAGCAAAAGAATATTATTTGAATCGTAAAAGAATTTTGCTAGCGTACTACACTTATTTTTCTACAAATTATAGAAAATTTTGCATATCGGGCAAACTCTGATGAGTTTTCCTAAAAGTCAGAACAAATTCTTCAAAGGCAGTAAGATTAATGGATAAGTTTCATCGCGACAGTGAAATAAATCTCTAACTTTTAAGGGGTTCTAAAGATAGATCTTTATACAAGCATAAAAAATGTAAGGTGCGTTTGAGTCAAAAATCATTTGAGTTACAGTAACTTCAACTCAGCCAGTTTTGGTCTGCCAATGTCGCATGCCTCCTAATATACATATTTAGAAAACTGGGGTAGATGGGGCAAATCATCATGTTAGCTCTATCACCCTGACAACATAATTACTCCAGAATACTAGATTTTGATGGAACAAAACTTTATTACTAATGTATTATTGCAGGTTTGCAAATTATCCATTAAACAATGGTCATAAATATCTGTATTAATACTTATATATATACATACATCCATATGTAATGTATTTCACAATGGATATAAAATGGTTTCAATGCTTAGAAATGGATTTTACGGCTTCTTTTACTCCACGTTTCCATTTGTTTTATATGTACAAAGCAATTCGGAATATCATAAATAAAGACTTCACGTTGGCTGAACTGATGATTGGTTACAGAATAATGTAGTAACAAAATATACAACGAAGCAGAATCAAATTTCATATATTCACTCATAATCAATCATTCCTAAACTTCATATTCCTTATGAACAAATTCTCAATATGGAGGTCACTTTTTCGAACGGGAAATTGAATAAAAAAAAGTTTTATAAACTGTACCGTGTGGCATATCAAATAAAAGGGCTTGCTGTGAGGATAATTTCAAAATTAACAATTTTGCAGTTATTTAACAAAATTAATGAAAATCACCATTGAACTTTATTCCCAAAACTACTGAGCTTAAAACTAAAAAAAGAAATACAGAAAATGATTCCTTACGTCTAGATGACAAGAAAATCTACAAGAAGTCTTTTTGGTCTTAAAATAACATGGTAAATTTTTCAATCACCAAATATGCCTTCTGAAAATTGCTGTTAAATTTATAAAGAATGCTATCAGTGCATACGAGAAGATTATTAGGTATAGCTACAGCAGTTATGATAAATATAAGATCAGAACAATAAATACTCTAATTATAATATTTGTATTAAGCAATAAATTGCACTAAATTGACAGAAACGTTCTATGATTTGTTCCTAAATTTATGTTACTAATTAGGTACCTGCTGAACAAAAAAACTGAAAACAATTTAATAGGGATGGTTATTTTCTCAATAATTAGTTATGGTAATCTACCAGTGGATTTGAAAAAAGATGGGAAATTTGTTTGAATGATTTGATAAGTGGTATTGTGAATGATATATTTAGTCATTCATTTAGTATCTGATTTTCCAATACGCTGAGATATTAATTTTCAAATGAATATTGACCTAGAAAAAATACATATTACCAGTAGAAAAAATTAATCAATTTTGAAATCATAAGGCTAAGAAACTCAAACCCCATGATTAATATTCTACATTCTAAACACCATTTAATTGTATGTAATATAAAATATATAATTTACAATTCATATATGTATTTTGGATTAACATCAAAAATTTTCCATCCGGTGTCTACGAATTTTGTTAAATAAGGGAGGAATCACTACTAGCCACAAATTACATTTCATCTTCATCGTATCTCGAAGAAATCCGGATAAACTTTTATACATAAAATGTTCTTCGGTGTGGAAAATTAAATGTAGCGTAGAAAATGCATGTAAACAAAAACTTTTTTTTTCATTTCGTTCCGCTTCGCATATTTCGCATTACTAAGTACGTACTCCTTTAAAATACAAAAGACCCTAAAGGACAATGGAAACATATTGAAAGGTTTCGAGTTACTTAGAAAGTTTCTTTTATGAAGAGGGTTTTAAGTCAAGAAATTATTTCAAGTATTCCGGATTATGTACCTACTAAATCTTGATCAAATATTCCTTAATCCGACGACATGATCAATTCTTTGATCCAGTTGTCAGATCAGTTCCTCATGAGAATCTAGTATTAAAAATCCTGAATTGAATCGTTAAATGGAGTTTATAAAATTTTGCAACTTGATAAGTTCTGAAGAAGTTGAGATGTTAATTTTTGAAGTTGTGGACTTTTGATCAGTTGATGTTGATGCTTTTTTACCTTATTTTATTCTTCTCGATATTTCAATCGTATTATATGTTCCACGTAATTTGTACAAATAACATGATAATAATTAAAATTAAAGGTGGAAGTCAAGTTCGAAATTATCAACACAAATAAGGAAACTAATGGTTTTGCAATTCGGATGCTCCTGGGATGAAATCCAGATGGTCCCTTCAAACTTGTCACACGAAACGATATCAATAACACCTCAGACAGATTGCTAATAACATAAGTAGTATTAGTAGTGGACTATTTCAATAATACTAATCGATTATTGAATTGCTGTTATTACGGCCTTTCTTACAATTAGTTCAACTGTAAATAATCTTTATTCTACTAATCGTAACTAAAAATTGGGTCAGGTAGAGACACTACTACCTCTAATAATTAAGTGTACTAATTGTAAATCATTAAACGGTTTTGCACAAATCAGTATTAGTCACAAACAAGCTGTCCTGTAATACGGTAACACGATTTCTTCGTCCATGATTACACGTATCCTGTTGCAAATGTTAAGTTGTTGCTCTTGTATTACATATGGTATGTTATGATTCTGTTTTTAAATACTCGTCGTTACTGTAAAATAATAAACACTATCTAATAGTAAGGCACAGTTGGTAGACGAAGTTTGTAATCTTGAAATTCTGTTCCAAAAAAGGATACACATATGCAATTACGCCAGTTTACTTTTTAATAGCAACATTGTCGAATATATACAAAACAGTTAAGAATCCAATTCAACATGTAGAAGAAGAAACTTTGACTTTTTACTCAAACAGTGGAATTTTGAGTAGCTATGTGTACCCCATCCTCATCACTACTCCCAACACCACCTCCACCCTCTTTCTCCTGCTAGAAAGCCTCTCAATCTTCAGAAAAGTCGATTACCTATACATTATTACGAATTTTAATCTTCAAAGTGGAATAACTATGTGAAGGGATGATTTTCGCGTCGAACAAACTTACAGGGTGATTCATTAATAATGGTAAATATTTGAACTGGAAAATCTTAGTTACAGTGGTTTATTAAAAAAATTTAAAATGATTTATGTCCAGTGTTAATTGTAATTACAAAACATTTCTGGCTACTACCAGAGGCGTACCACGGGGTCAAGTAAAGGGTTCTCCGTTCCAAGTTCTACGCCACTGCTGGAATTGTAATTTTAGTATAAATTTTCAATTGTTCCAATTTTTTTAAGCAAATAACCTGCTCTTTCGACGTAACGATAAATTGTTTATTGTGATCCCCCATTCACCTCCTCAACTCTTTTACTAAAAAATCTTCTAATTTTAAAAAATAAGCGTCTGATTGCCAATAAAATTAGCTACATCGATTATTTGCTGCCACAGTTCTTGACGGCTGATGTTAATTTCTTGGGAGTAAACTGTGCATTCACATGCCCCCAAATAATTGGGAGTTCTGGGAAACCATGGAAATTCACTCGCTTTGCTAATCCAACGATGATGAAATTTTATAAACTATAACTACTTCTAAAATATACAAGCATCAAATCAAGAACCTTAGCAGAATTATCTCATGAATAAAAATATAATTACTAGTGTGTAAAATCATACAATCATCATATTACAAATTATGTACGTCGGAAGAAAAAAAGCAACAGATCTTTCCATTTGTATATTGACAATAGACCTTGAATTTATTATTACTATTTTTATTTGAGCCATTAACGCAATAGAAAAACCACTATAATAACATAATCATGTGTCGTTAAGTAACCACTTTTTGTGATAGCATTTGAAGAATCGTTTGCGGCTGTAATAGAAATAAATGATAGACCACAAACCGATCAAAATTGCCATTGACATCGAAAATAACTTTAATAATACAATTCATAACTTTTTAAAAAAAATTGTGTCGATTGGTGTTGTTATAAATGAACAAAAGTATTCAAATTTTGACGCTGTTTCAGCAGAAGATGCTTTTAGCATTTAATTTCTTAAGTGAATAATTAATTAGGTAGGTAGACGTCTCTCTCTATTAAAGGATTTAAAGGATTCGGTGTCGTGTTGTTAGCGTCGCGCCGCGCCGTGACCTTTTTAAGTGCAGTTAGTGTCACGAAGGAAGTAGGTAAAATTATAAAGTGCATTTAGCGCCGAAACCTTGCCATTAACATACAGATATATAACTTTAAGTACAATACTATTATTTAATATTTTACGTATATTCAAAAATGCATTCTGTTTTCGCATGATATTTTAAAGTACATATGTTCAATCTGCATATATTATCTGTCAGATAAATGGGACGGCAAAAATAATTAACAAATTATTAGAATCCAATAAAACGAACCAAATTATTACAAATGAGATTATGTTTCTATTCGCTGTTTGTTCAAACCGATGTTATTTGAGATTTGATAATGATCATTACAACTACAATTAAATTTTAACAATAAGCAACCCCCATTGTCCGCATAACCATTTTTTTTCAAGTTTATAACGTACCTATTATAAAATTTATAAATATTTTTTTGTTGTATTGCATTTTTGCATTTTACAAATCATCTCGTATAATTACTGTACAAACTCGTTTCAGATTGTTGCAAAGTTTTGTTGTTATATTTTTAAGGGAATGAATAATATTGAGAAACAGTCGTAAATTTTACAGATACCATCAGAATTTATTGCGAATGCGGCAAAGGTAAATATGACCCAATATTCAACCGATCTCCTAAAGAGCTTGTAAGTTTTATACCCATCCAATAATGAAATAGGACGTGCTTAGTCAGCATTCTGAGGAAACTATCAGACTCTATTCGCGATTTCGAACTCGTTAGTCCATAGGCTGTTCCGGCAGAATACCAACTAAGCTTAGTTTTCTGCTTAACAAGTTAGATCCATAAAATACCACGTACAAACAAGTGGTTCGTTATAAATTGCAGGTTCACTAATGTTCACCAAGACCCCCAGGTTAGGTGTTAATTTTGCATATTCTATTAATTAACACCTTACTAATTGACTTTTTGAATTTGTTTTGGAAAACCATTACACCATAAAGGCAATTTATCAGTGGCGTAAAGTACACCCCTCCCCAACATCCCGCAAAAAAAAAAATACCTATAAATTTAGTATCTATGGAATTGGGGAGGCAATAAAAGGGATTCAAACTGATTTTGGCGAGGGGTGTTTGAGATTTTACGTTACGCCACTGTATACGTACATAGACTGTAGTTTTTAATATCCCTTTAGGCATATATAGGATATTATCGTTTACAGTTTGCAGTTGAATACGATTCGGTTTGTATTAAATGGCGTTCACCCGATTTAATCCATGGATTCATCCGGACCGAAATTACCGTATCAGATTTCTGCTCGGTATTCAGTTCATTGGACAATACTAACACTGTAAATTTCGATGCGGTTTCGCGTGCAAACAACATACTGCGGCTTATCATGTTGCAAACATTCTCGCAATGACGATATAAATCTGGCAGCTGATCGTTATCTTGGCCGATTAACATACTTTAGGCTTTATACAATAGATAACAAAAAAATATATTTAAATCCGAAAACAAATTATGTCGAAACGTGAATGGAACAAAAAAAAATGATCAAAATAAAGTAATAAATTTTCCCACATCCGATATTTTCAGTAAATTGTTGAACGGAGAATGTTCATGAAAGATATTGTTATATGTTTCCTACCCCTTAAATTTGATACTTTTAAAAAAAATAAATGGTTTCTACACATGCTTCAAATTATTTATTAAGAAAAACTTCAGTCAAGTACCTATTTTTTTCAGTACTGAGAGTCTCTTGATCTAAATAGATGATTTTAAAAGAAACATGATCTTTGTCATTATTCTACTTATAGAAACTTCAAGACTAACACTTAAATCCTCCTGTATCCATAAATAGGTGAATAACTCACTGCAGACAACATGGTAACGCCATCTGTTGCAATCGCTATAAAATGTAGGAAGGTAGGTACTACATTGTCCAACAAGATTTTTTTTTAATTAAGGATATTTGCCTGTTAAACCAACTTATGTGTAGTGTGTATACATTATTCTGTCTATTCTGTGGTATGTTCATCTGCCTAAGGATACAAGAGGCTTTGTATGATCGGTTATCTATCGCAATTGCCTCTGGCGCGCTGATGAGAACTAACAAGTTGGAAACACGGTCAGCCATTGACCATGAACGTGTTTTGTTCTATTTTGGTATACGTGCCTAACATGCAGGGTTCAACAAGTAAGTAATTACCCTTAATTAAAAAGGAAGCTTGTTAACCAAGACCCAATCGGTGGAATACACGGATCATTCTTAAATAAACATTATTTATATTATTAAAGAAGTGGATTTAAAATTTTGGGTACAGAAGATCCCACCAAAAACATTTTCCGTTTTCATTTAAAATGTTGCTATGACAAGACCAAAAACATTTTCCGTTTTCATTTAAAATGTTGCTATGACAAGACCATATGGCTTGTACATTCTTTGGCTTGTACTGTCAAATAGGTATCAGATCTCATGTCGAGCCAAGCTTCTAACTATCTACAAGCCACATATTTTGACCGAGGCGTATAGTTTGTGAAGTTAGGGCGTGCAGAGTTAGAAGCTTCGCTCTACATGAGATCCGATAACTTTTTGACAGTGCGAGCCATAGTAGTGCCGTTTTGGCAACATTTTACGTATATGACAATGTGTTTGGTGAGATTTCATTTCGTTTTCCAAGTTTAATTCCATCATTTCATTTAAAGCGTGGGGGATAATTTACTAAAAAACTCAAAATATGTATTTTATTATTTGAAACAAGGAGTCCCTATATCAGTTTTCAGACTTCTAGCATCAAAATTTGCAGAAGTCTGATACAAACTTCCATCTCCTAGTTTAAAGTAAAAGTTCCAAGTTATTTAGAATTTCAGCTTTCAGGAACTACCCTAAGAATTTTGATGATCATCAGTGAATCAGTGACGAAATCAGGGTTTTCTTAGAAATCAATAAAATTGAAAATATAAGAGATCTATGCAATTGAAACTTCGCTTCGTTTGGCTCGTCTTGGCGGGGGCACTACATACTGTGCCCACAGATATTTAATTTTCAGGCATTACTATTTTCTTTAATACCGTTTTCCTCTTCTTTAAAATTCTCTGCAGTTTCAATAAGTGTGACATGTGTGGATGTGGGTAAGGAAAGCGTAGATATTTAACGAGTCGATTTCTGAAAATGGCCAATTTTCGTGAACGGCGTTCCTTTTAGTGATATAGTTATGAGAACTCACTCCCTTCGATACTTCAGTTCCCGATACGAGCCATGCCTATAAAAAAGATCGCACGCTTCCTCTTGATACCAGTAGATATCTTTATCTTTGACATTTTCTCAAAAACGACGTTGCTCTGCTCAATGGTACGATATTTTGCAACGTAAGTATTGAAACTAACTACCTAACTACATACATACAAACAAATTTGCCATCGACAACGAAACAGTTTCGTTGTTGAGACGACTCCAGCTCACAAGAGCAATTTCTAAGTCTCTTGGTAAACATTTGCATTTCGAATTAACTCTATAGTCACGGGCAACAATTAACTTCATTTACAAGTATGTGTTTGCTGAATTATTTAATATCCCGCAGAATTTCTTGTTGAGTATAAAAATTTTGAATAAACTTAATATTTATGTATTAAGTAGATACAAATTCTTTATAAAAAATTAAGCAAAATAGTACTACATGAAATTGGTAAATTTTATGTTTCATTATCATAGAGGCTGTCATTTCGAATACTTGATGGACACAATCCTTCACGTATTCCTTCTAATCTTCGTATGCCTCGAAAGCTAGATGAGAGCTCCAGGATGCTACCACCCCATGCAACGAATTTCGAAAAACAAAAATATATGGATCTAATAGGTCAGGTGATAAGAATTTGGTAAAATCAATTTGAAATTTTTCGAGGTTATTCTGGCACCCCATCCAAACTAAAATTAAAACATTTTGGTAGCAATCGAGAGTTTTACATGCTCTTAATTGGTCATCTATAATTAATAATTGATCAGTTTTTAGTAATTAAAAAAAAATAAAAAGACTTTTTACGGTTACAGGCATGCGCAAACCAATAGATGAATTATCTATGATTATTTCAATAGATTTTAACGTGAAAATATCTATCAACATTTTGGCCAATTGGTTTTAATAATTGGTCAGGTGTTTTTATTTACCAATTGTGACCTATTACTGACCTAACAGATACATATGTTTATATGTATAGGTACATATATATCGTCGAAACAGCATATATTTTATTGTTTTTTTCTTCTAATTTTCTAATAAATAATAATTATAGCTGACTAATTAACAGCATCTAAAACTCTATGGATTGCTTTTTAGAAGTTTTTAGTTTCAGTTTAGATGGGGTGCCAGCAGTATCGAATATCCTTGAAAATTTTCAAACTGCATTTACAATTCTTCTAAAGGCGTTAAACACTCATCATATCATTACATTATTTAAACTAATTTATTAATTAATTAAATAAGAAACTCTTAAAAAAACATCAAGTTTCGTTCAAAATCAATTTCAGACAGATACGCATGTGTAGAATATTAAATATTTGTTTAAAAAATGCGATGATTAACAATGTCAACTTCCGAGATTAACAGATTACCTGCACTGTACATTTTACAACACTGGATTAACATCATAATTGTTACTCTCTTCAGAAAGCAAATTTATTCAGTATATTTACTGTGCTTCTATTATATTAGAACAAATGCGTGCAGCTACCTATAGAATCTGCTGATAAAAAAATTAATTAGGTTTGCATTAATTAACCGGGTCTGAACCTCTTCATCAACAGTCAGTTCTCATAATACAAGTTGAAAAGCAAATAGACTGAAAGTGCATGTACGTACAACAGACAGACATTGTTCTGTATTTTAAATGCAGTTCACTCCTTTGTTATTTAAATGTTCCTATTTAATTAGGTATATTATTAATTAAAATTGTATCTCTGAAGCAGTCACTTTAAACATGAACTTCTAAAAAAAACTAACTGCAGATTTACCGACGCGATTCTATTCGTATTGGTGTTACAAATAATTTAGAAAAGCTTATAGATAACTGGAAGGCTAAAAAAGTCACAAAAGGTTAAAAGTCACGAAAATGTGAAAATCGATTTTTTTTTATATAGATATAGTTTTTTAAACAAAATTCTCATAATTTTTTGCAAAGAAGCACGTATAACAAAAAATATAGACGTAATTGATTTTTCACTAAAGAAGAATCTAATAAATAGTTTTTGTGTGTTGGAAAATCTTCAGTTGGCCTTATTTTTGCCTAAAGATACTAAGCTAGTATATCCACCTGATCCTGAACCGAATTTTCTTTTTTTAGATTTCTACATTTTCACCTAAAGAAATTCACATAGGTACAAACAGGAATATATATTCTAAACTCCAAGTAAATTCAATCGAGTTTTAGTGATCCCAAAAAAGGTCGTGAAACTATATTTTTACACACTATTATTTTGTTTCACAATATTTCGACTTGAGCGCTGGAAGTAATAGGTATTATTTTAATTATTATTTTCAATTTGAACGTTCAAACTGATTAGTTTCAAAATTTATATAATCAATGTCAAATAACACAGTGTCAATTCTTGATTCCTGGTTGTTAATTTGTACAATGTTTAGAAAAAATTAAATCACTTTTTTCTTTTTTAAAATTTCTATCCATTTCACTTCTATAAAACTTTAGGATAAAACTCAAAAGTAAAGCAGGCCGCACACCACTGCGAATCGAAACAACACGGAACGGATTGAAACCGAATGAAATCACTTGGATTGCAAATTCAGAGAATTTGTACGTGGTTTCTCAGCTCCCTACACTGTTCAGTGCAATGTTTAGGAAAACTCATTTTGTCCTCATAGACCAGGAGATAGTAACAGATTTGGGTCCACGATTTTCTACCTTCACAAGTGTCGGAAGGGTTGAAATAATATTTTAAAGATGTAAAGAAAATTGCCGTGATTTTCTGCTCGTCGTCCAGTAAAAGGATGAAAGTTTTTACGCTAAAGAACTAATAAAAGAATTGGCCTAAGGGATTTTTCCAACAATTTTTCTGAAGTTAATATGTTATTTCACCATTAACAGCCCTTTTATGCCAATGTTTTACTGGTCTTTAGGGTGAATACTTTCATTTTTTTACTGGGCAGTCATTAGAAGATCTGGGAATTTTTTCAATTTTCTTTGCATCTTTAAACTATTATCTCAACCCTTCAGACACTACCGA
This sequence comes from Agrilus cyanescens, assembly GCA_947389935.1. NCBI lineage: Eukaryota > Metazoa > Arthropoda > Insecta > Coleoptera > Buprestidae > Agrilus > Agrilus cyanescens. The sequence continues at coordinate 25,508,359 of OX376705.1, forward strand.
TTTCTGAAGGTGGCAGAAGTTAGAAAATCGTCTCAGTTCACATTCTTTTTTTAAAATAAAAATCAAATTTCCACGGGGAACGCCGTATCGGAATGCGTCAAATTTTCTTTTGTTCTACTCAACTTTACGGTAAATTACAGTACTCCTCGTCCTTGAGGCACAAATTAGAAAATCGTGGAACCTAATCTGTTACCATCTCCCGATCTATCACAATTCCAAGTTCATGTGAGAAGATTCAGAATGTCCATTCCATTCCGTTTCATTTCCTTTCTATCCGATTCATTCCGTTCCGTGAAAATGGGCGACTCGATTTACAAATATTCATTTAATATATAAAACGGCATCTTATGAAAATTTGAAGCCAATCCAAATATTCCAGTTCTTGAAACTCCAATCAAATTTCCAATTTTGTTTGGTAAAAACTTCGGTAATTATGTACTTTTTGACCCCATCCCCCTGGGGGGTTGGGGTTGCAGGGGGTGTTTAGGAGGCTCTTCCGAATATAATTCCGTTGGAATTAGCCGTCGGTCACCCCTAGAAAAAATTTTATGAGAGGTTGAAGTTTTATAAAAATATCATATTTATGAATTATTTAGTACATCAAATGCATTTTAGAGGTGGGAAAGACATATTTTTTATTTAAAAAATAAATAAAAAAACCGTCGTAATAATTCCCTGTGTCTTGAAATAGGTTATGGTAGAGGGTGGGTGTGTTTACATGTACTTACCCCACACCCCAAAATTTTAATTTAATAGTTAATTTGGTATTTGGTTAGGTTAGGGTACGGGGTGTGGGATATGTATATGTAAACACACCCACCCTCTACCATAACCTATTTGCAAGACCCAGGGAATTATTACGTTTTGTTTTATAAAAAATATATCCCCAGCTCTAAAATGCATTTGATGCTGTAAAAAAGTTTTTAATATACAAGAAAATTTTTGGAGCAATTTTGTTTTTTTTTTTTTTTTAATATAATTTTTAAATATTTATGAATTTTTGATGATAAATATGATATTTTTATAAAACTTCAACCCCTCATAAAATTTTTTCTAGGGGTGACCGACGGCTAATTCCAACGGAATTATATTCGGAGGATCCCCCTAAACACGCCCTGCAACCGCAACCCCCTAGGGGTTTGAGGTCAAAAAGTACATAATTACCAAAACTTCAACAGTTTGAACTCACACCAGTTTCGAATTCGGTTTTATAACTCGATGCTTCATCGTTTTCTCACATGACTGTAGACCGGCATATTGTTATATCAAACAAATATAATAACTATTGTAAATAAAGACACAGTAACATGTACACATTGGTGTTTACACCGCTCCATTGTTACAAGGACGCTGCCACTATTCTCTATTTAGGTAAAAATGAGTCGGTTTAGTTAGTTTGATGGGGTCGGCCGATCAAGCAGTGTCGGCGAAAACACAGATTATTTATTTATGTTATTATTATTGTATTGTTTTATTGTACGTATACATTTATAGTGTTCGGCTCTCAACGTTAAGTTTTCGTTTAATGTTTTTTATTGCCGATTACAAGGCACCGTGTTGTTTGAATAACAAGTGCTTCATTATTTAGTTCGCGTTTTTTTTTTTTTGTTATTTTGAATTGGTTGGGTGCAGAGTTTGCAAATTTGCAAACCATCCGCGTTCAATAAACCACCAATAAATTATAAGGTAGGACAAAATTTAATGTTTATGTTTATCGACCTTAAATAAATTGAAGCAATAAACAAGGGAAAAAGTATATAAAGATATACCTACTGCTACTTCATGTAATATTTAATTAAAGGCTCATATTTGTTAGTCCTGATCAAAATCGGAAAACTTTTCGATTAATTTTCCCCAAAGAAGAAAAATTTCATTATTTAGAGGATTTAAGATACCTAGATATTAAGCAAATTAGTGTAGCTGCAATGGAAACTTTTTATTTTATTAATTAGTCTTTCGTTTTAATCCAATTAAACTTTAAGCTCACTTTTGTGAGCAAGTTATCCCTGAAATTTTTTTTTGTGATGAAAATAAACTAAAATCAAATAAACAAAAACCTTAACTCAAAAAGAGATTATTAAAACAATACCATTTCTTGCTCAACAAAAAGATAATTGTATAAAAAAAATTCCCCCAATCTCCAATTAGGTACTTACAATATTAATGAACTCTATTTGCCTTCCAAATGACCCAATATTATCTATAAATGAAGTAGTGAATGAATGCACAAGATTTTTATAAAATTAACGTTTTTAGAAGGGTTTTTTTATTAAAAAATTATCGTAAAAACATCAAATTATGTAGTGATTAATAATTAAATTTTAAATTGTTCTGGAAAGAGTGGTTAGATCTAGAAAAACAGCTTACAAATTCTGAGGTTACACAAACAAGAAATTGATTAAACTTTTCAAAGTATACCTACCGTTCCAATACCCATTAAGATAAGTTTTCCGTTAATTGCTTCATTAACTTGGGCAATCCGTTATTAAATGCGAAGGAGTACATTAACTGAAGCTGTTCGTGAATATTTATGAATAATTAATGAGGAAAAATAATTTTTTTTAGTGGGAAGAACCCACCAAATTACGAAACTTGATTGTGTAAAGTTTTTATAAAGTAAAATGTGATTACAAATTACTCTCTCAATTACACTTAAGTAAGCAAAATCAATCAAACTAGAGAATAAAAAATGATGTTTTATTCCATTAATTTGTACCTTTACATTACATTTCTTGCTTGCGTGTTATTTTTTTATTAAATAAAAAAAGTATAGGTAATTTAATACTTATAAGGAAATACCTACAATTCAATAAATGGAAAGAACAGTTATTGATTTTTTACTATTTTAGTTTATTAATTTAAGTATGTTTTGTAATGATATTTAATTTCTATTTTTTGATATTATAAGAAACAGTAAATTAATGAAAAAAGAAAATTACGATTTGGTATAAAAAATGTGGGATGTATAATAACATGAAATTTAAAAATATGTTACTTTTGTTTACTTAATACTAAACATTATTATATTATATAAATTACTAGGGATAAATGTGAAGTAAAATTTGCGAAACCGCTGTAGTAATAAATTTTTTATTACATGCTGTCCAATTTATAGCAATGTGCAGATTGCTTTGTTATTGTTTTTGAGGCAGTAAATTGCAGTAAAACATCCAGCGGAACTATATTATTTAATGGGATAGTAAATAAACGTGACAATTTCTTTTTAACTGATTTTATAACATTTCTTCTAATTATTGATCAGTAACATACCGATTATTTGTCGAGTTAATAGTGATAGAATAAAATATTCAAAAAATTGTTAAACAATATTACAATTAGATCAAAAACGATATCGAAGGGACCACCCACTTTTGGTCATAAAAACCGATAGTCGTAATAACCGGTGATGTTTTCGATGTACTAAATAAGTACATAATTCTTTATTTAGTATTATTCAATGTGTACATATAAATCCATAAATATTACTAGGATTAATATATTATGTATAAAATATATTTTTGGGGGTCTTGTGTACGTTTAAGTAACAAACTAACTGAAAAGATATGAGGAAGTGGGCTTTGATTATACTGCATCCTCGCGTACTTGTTCCTGAGAATTGACTCGAAACGTTTATCTTTGCTATTTTAATTGCCATTGATCATTATACTGTCCCAAACGTGGATACTGTTACATATTCAAATTGTTAATAAGACTACTGGTCGTTGTAACAGATATAATTCTCCCAAGATATTAGTTAAATGTGGTCGTAATAAGCAACGTCGTAAAAAGCGGTATTTTGTATAAGGCGATCATATAGCATTGAGCCGGGATCTATAATTTTGGTCGATATAACCGATATGTCGTTTTAAGCGATGTCGTAAACTGTTTTGACAATATTTTCATTACAGTGTTTTCGTATAGTCAGATTTCTCTTGTCAATTAATTAAATTCCCTATTTTAAAATATTTATGATTAAACAACTAAGACATTAGTTTTTAGCTTTCCCTAGTATTTATTACAAAACCTAATAACTCTTTTAATAATAATAAAATCTCGTAATTCTAAAAGTTATGTACCTACTTATTGTCTATTATGTCTGGTTAGGTTAAGTGTTGGTATTTATTTCTGAAAATTTATGAAATTTACACCCCAAAAGGACAGAACAACGTCTTCTGGATCAATTGGTTCATCATATTAATTGCAATATGTATGAAACAGAGTTATAAAATTACTCTCATTGGTTTCAGAAATTAATAACAGACTTCGCCTTCCTAAAATGACCCGAATATCGCCAGCTATCTACGTAAAACCAATTTTCATTCCAGTTTCCACAAAATTACTTTCTAATGACCAAAATCACCATCAATAATGACTAACTATGAGAATATAGGTACTGTCGTTCGTAACAGTTCGTGATTCTACTGATTGTGAGATGGAATTGCATGTACGTTTTTAATTAGACAACTTTTTAGGACGTATGCAGTTAATTACCTGCGCCAACTGAAACGGTGTTTTTTTACTTGACCTTTTTCGAACAACCACTGTCAGTAAGTAAGTGTACCAATAGCGCACGACTCCTTACGTGTGTAATATCGAATGCAGTAGGTAATTTATTAATATTTATATATAGTTATTGACCAATTACTGCACTCACGGAATTATATGGAAATTACTATTATATTACGAATACACACGCGGAGATTGTTAGGAAACAATTAGTGACACATCCAAGTAGGCACTGGCCTTCGCACAAACGAAGTGTCTGATATTATATTGCTAACATTTTGTGTATTAAATAGATTATTAACATAATAAAAAGATCTTCGTAAAACCTTATTTCCTCTAATGTATTTTAAATAAAGTACCACAAACTTTTACATTATTATGAAAATCCTTACAGGAATCTAAAGGACGTAGGAATTTTAGATACTTTTATTTTTAAATTTTAACGTATATACAAATAAAATGATAGCTATAGGAAATTTCGCCAATTTGTAGATACTCATAAGCGAAAACTACAAAAAATATTTTGACCAATTTTTTATTTAGATTTAGAAATTAAAAAAAAAAAAACAAAAAAAAAAACAATTTATTATTATTTGTCGGATAGCTGTTTCGACTTTTACGTCATTATCAAAGACTGAGGGCTTAACATTGAAACTGATATTTATAAAGGGGTTGGTTGTAGGTAATTATAATATTGCTTTTATGATGAGAAAAACCTTAATTTTTTTTATTGTATTCCTAAAACACGTGGGTCTTTATCTCCGTAAAAATTAACAGGGCCTTTTTATTAAAAATTAAATTATTAGAGATATAAATATCATACACGTAGATGACAACGATGGCTTCAATTATACGTTGGAGGGCAAGAAAGTGTCTACTGCTGCCTCAGTGTGAAGTAACCGCGAGCTGTGCATCATTTGCGAATAAAAAAAGGCTACTTATATATTATTAAAAAAAAAATTATTAAACCGAACAGTCTAACACGACTTTATGATATGATGGTGGGTGTTTAATTAGAAGACAACCCCACCCCGCCCCCTCACAACACCACCAGAATGTGTTTTCATAAATCCGCTGTCAAAACAAACAATTTTAAGATGAATTTCAAAAAATATAGATTTTTTAATACTTCAAAGCCAAAAAAAACATCAGGTGACTACGAAAGTGTGTGTATACAATTACCTTTCAATCTTTAGTTAAATTTGCTCAAAAAATTCCGCTAATATTGGAACATTCTCTTTAAAATCATTATTAATACGAAAACTTTGCACCTTTCAAGGATAAAATCTGTAATTAAATATGTAAATTCTTGTGACGACCTAGACGACCGACCGACGTGCAAAACGCTCAGTTGGTTACGTAAATGGTATAATAACCAACACCAACGAAATGTACAATATTTGTAATACAACGGAATACTATTTTGTTGTCATGATTCTTCTTTAAAACAATAAAGAACAAATACCTACACAGTAAATAACACGTCCTAAAATAGCCTTGTCAGTGCTAAATAACCACCATTTGTGTGAGTACTATTAGAACCGAAAACACTAAAACCCTATTAACTGATTGATAAATAACGAAGAATTAGATGATTTGGCAAGGATTTCTAATAATAATAGTTTCGTCGTGGAGACTGGCGCCACTAAATCCGAAAACAGTAATTTACTAATTGCAAATAATTGAAATTGGTTTAGTTCGAATTGTTTTTTATACCCCACGTTAATCGGTCAACACAAAATACCCCATGTATGTGTCCCAAAGTGATTTAATAAAAAATATACGGCTTTCAGATTTTTATCTTCTATACAAATTATAAGAATTCTAAAAAATTTGCAAAAATATTTGGTCACCCAAACAATTAAGACCGCGCATCCCGTTGCTTAACCTTGATGATTGATTATGTACTTTAAATAAAGACTATACATTTTTTTAAGATTTTATTGCAAATGTATAGTTTTCAGATTTTTCCCTGTACTTGTAGTGTAAGACAATATTACTTTCCAAATTTCATGGTTCTAAGCCAACAGAAAGTACTGTAAAGACTTTTCTAGTTTAACTTATTTATTTAACACTTAAATACTAATAGAATAGTTAAACACTAATAACAATTCAACAACTTATTTATATGACAAGAAAAATGCGTATTTATATCACTCGGTATATCGTAGTTCGGTATTTATATTACTCGTTCGGAAGGTAACCGTAAACTGTTGTCACTGACCACGTCAACAAGTATTTATACAGACGTAGAATATTCCAGAAAGGTCAGGAAAGACCTACTAGAATTTACTCGTGTTCGTTTGATTTATGGCCTTATTTATTGTCATCAAAGCGCCGACCGACGCCGGTATTCTTTGAACTCCGCTTATCTGCTCCCGGATCTCGTCGCCGCTCTCGCATACATACACGCTCGTTACAGTACCTTATAAATTTTGATTCGTTTGAGTGTCAAAATATAGTTTTTTTGTGGGATAAACGGTCGTATCTTTTTTTTACGCTAAATTAGAAGTCTGATTTTTTTCACAGCATTAAGGAATTGTAGACCTGAGTATACGGTTTTAATTTCAATTCGATACCTCCACGCGTTCCCGAGGTAAAGAGTCTTGACAGATAGACAGACAAAGTGATCCTATAAGGGTTCCATTTTTCCTTTTGAGGTATGAAACCCTAAAAACGCATTTTGCAAAACTTTGAGCATTACCGAAATAAACACTAGTAACAGTTATTTTATCACTGCTCTTCTCATCGAACCCCTATGAGAATCCGAGATAAAAAAGAATCAATTTCTTCGAAATGGGTCGCAGTCTCCCAGTACAGTAGAGCTAATGCGCTTATTAATTAGAGCATTGTATCTCCTAAATCTGTTCTAAATATTTTATAGTCCTTAACATCCAAGTATTTGTTGAAGCATACGTTGCAAATCAATAAAAAATCTTTTATTTCGGAAATTAAACACCTACCTACCCTTTAAATGTCCAAAAAGATTCTGAAAATGTTAACAAAACATATAATAAAATTTTAATTGAAACCAATTAACCACATTTATGATTTTTATCCATATACGAACTCATATATATTTAGGTTTATTAAATATACATTTAAGGTTTTTTTTTTTTCACCATTCCTTTTTGACAGTTTAATTTTCCAATTTTTTGATGGTTAGTAGCACCTCAACCTTTGGTTGAGCAAGGTTTGTTCTTGTGTTCTAGAATTTCTTTTAATTTCCAAGGGTTTATTTTTATTTAATGTTGGATCTTAATTAATTTTGTTTCATCATATTGAATTTAATTTTGATTTACTATTTCAACCAAATATATCAGCTACTACCCACCATTATGGTTAGCATGAATTTCTTTATCAAAATTTATCTAAACTTAAAATTTCAAATCCTGTGTAATTAATGTAATTTTAGATTTCATTTCATCTTTAAATTTTTTTCATTACCATTTGCTTTATTAAAATCTTTTAAGTTGTATTTTTGCATCGTTATCATATATTTTCAGGTAATTGTTGAAATCATAAAAAAAATATAAAGCAGCAAAATATTTTGACAATTGCTAATAAAAACTGTGTACATCCAATTGCGAATTTCAATCTAGCTTTTCCCCAATTTCCGCAACCGTTGCCTGCACACGTTAATCGGCACTTTTTACCATAACATCGCGTAAACGGAACTATAAACAAAGCAAAAACAAGATGAGATCACCATTGGATGACGAGTCCACGCGTATAGGAGGAAACTTTTAATTAAAGTTGCATCTGTTCCGTGAACCGGTAACTTTCACCGGTGATTGCAAACGGTGATGTTTCTACCTAATCTATAAAAGCAAATATTTATCGTTGAGCTTTCGCGACTAAATTTGTTCAGATACACTGACGGTTCAACTATCTAGTAAATGCTCCGATATCTAAAGCTCAGGCTCATCGAAAGCTTCGACGGCATTTTGAATCTGTAGCTATGTTGTTATTTGCTGCGAATAGTGATTATTCGAGCATTCAGTGTCAACAACAAGTTGCTTTCATGTTTAACGGTTTGTTAAGCTCCAAACATACATACGTATATGATATTCTGCAGAGTACCTAGGTATTCTACAGAATGCCTATAACGCCCATGGAAAATATGAAATATAATCTATTCTAGACTTTGCCTATAGGAATTCTATACAACACCTAATGTTCAGCAGGCAATGTGTTAAATACGATGTACCAAGTGAAATAGCAAGAGAAGGCGCGGGATGGGAAGTCAACACGTTGCAACATTTTTTTGCTTCACTTTTCTTCTGTGTACAGGGTGGGAGATAAAAAAAAAACAATAATGGCGCATCTTCTATCTCTGTTTTGAGACAAATTTACTGATGTTTTCAAAAAATTGCTATCATCTTTGGTTTTTGAGTTATATAGAAAATTTGGTATTTTCGAGCTTCTGAAATATGACCATTTCTTGGTTGCTTCTAATATATTAGAATTGTTATTACTGAAGTAAGTCATACTTATCATAATTTTCGATAATGTATTACACATTTAAGATTAAATAGAAATTTGAAATGACAAAAGAATATAGATAACAGAAGTCAACAAAGAAACAAACATAAAAAGCAAAAAAAGCTCCGAAAAGATATTTTTGTTGTTGAACATAGTCTTAGACTCTTATTGCCAACAAATGGAACCCCACATTTATATGTTTTTGAAAAGAGAAAAATAATGTCTTTTTAACTAAAGCATAGCCAACTATGATTCCCATTTAAAAAAACACAACTTCATGTTATAACTTGAAAGTCCACATTTTTTTTTTAAATTCCAACTTTTGATTATAACTCGAAAATAAAAGACAACAGCAATCATCTGAAAACACAAGTAAGTTCCTCTCAAAAAAAAAAAACAGATCGAGAATGCGCCGTTAAATTATTTTTAAATCTTTTATTATTACTAAATTCCCTTATAGAAACATCGAAATTGGCCCACCCTGTACTCAGTGTCGTGAATAATTTTATTTCAAGCATACTCAACCCTACATAACCTAAATTCCTTTTGTTAACTCAAAATTTATTATTTTCTTATGTTTAGCATAAAAGATTAGTGAGTCTAGGAGTTGGAATTGAATAAGAATAACATTTACCTCATCCCCAACATATCCCTCCTCCCAAAACCACCTCTACCCTCTATCTCCCGCTCAAAACTCAATTTTTAGAAAAATTTATTATGTTTCGTTACGAATTTTACTCTGTGGGAAAACTATGTAAAGGGGTAGTTTCCGGGTCTAATGTATGTATATAAAAAATCAGCATGACGAGTATTACAATATACTAAAATTAGAATCGAATTGGAAGTGTAGACCTTAATCTAAACAATTACCAAATTAATTATAGTAATTAAAAAAATATATATTTCTCACCAACTTATTTAGCCTTCCCCGACTTGAGTTATCTATTTGCGGTATTCTGAACATACATAAATCGACAAAAAACTTTTTTTTTTTATTAAAATTGTGATGGAGCCCTACTTATGAAATAATTAAAGTTTTTCTTAAGAGAAAATTGATAATTGATAAAACAACTCGTTCAGGATTATTTGATGTTATTTTTACAAACAATGAAAATCCATAATCGACGATTGATGAGTAATTAAGCAACGTTTCGACCAGCAATTTCGGTCATCGTCAGGGTAACGTATAATAAATTACGACATAACATATGACATAAGAGAAATAAGACAATTTCACCATTTATGAAAACAATTTGAAAATGCTGTTAATACCAGCTATAATTTTAATGTTGAAGTATTTTCATTTGTTGTAGGTATTTAGGAAATTTTCTCGCTTTTTATGAGTAACACGATCTGTGAACCGTGAAACTTTAACCTCGTTCCGTTTTTGTGGTTCGCATGCCTGAGCAATGGCATAAACGACACCACAATCTGAAATAGTTGCAGGTAGAAGTCACTCAAAATAGAATTTTTACCGTGTTACATTTCTAATATATCTTTAATATGGCGTTTGTAACCAAAGCAGGCAAATATCTCATTATTGGCTGCCAAAACTTCCGTAACTATTTAAGAAATAGACATTTTTAAAAGCATTTAGAGTAATTAACCGGAATAGTCCAAATTCGGAGAATGTTTCGGGCACCACTATTGATATTTTTATAAAATTGATAAAATAAGTATATTTAGCCAACAACGAAAATAGGGCAAATTAAACGTAGATCATACACAAAAAGAAACAGATTTATTTGATTTTATTCTTGAACAAAACATTGTTCAAAACGATTAACAGAACAGAAAATCGTCGATGAATAATTTAGTGATGAGCGAGACCAAGATCAAGTATTGGTTTTGATGATTGTATCTTAGTATTGGTCTTGTATTATTGGTTTAGTCTTGGTCTTGGTCTTGCAAAAGTAATCTCAGTCTTGGTCTTGATCAATCGAGTCTTGTTTTTGATCCTGTCTTGCGCAAATAAGTCTTGGTTTTGCAGAATTTTGTCTTGGTCTTAATTTATATGGATAGGGTTTGGTATTGGTCTTGTTGAAGTGATGCTATATTGGTATTGGTCTTGGTCTTGAAAAATTTGCAAGACCATGACCAAGACCAAGACCGCAAGACCGACACTAATTTTTCTCATCAGTAGAATAATCATTTTTAAATAAACTATCTTCAAAATACCTACTTACTTACCAGACACATCTTATTGAATGATTTTTATTGTTACTAACCTAAAACAAAAAAATTTGATTAATTTGACAACATAATCGAAACATCGAACGTATTTATTTGCAGATGTTTAAAGCATTAAACAAGAGATTATCCTAAACAGTTGAGCTTTAATCTTAAAGCTGGTTAGTAGAAAATAATGAACAAGTTACATATACCGTTCCCATTTTATAATAAGTGTCTTATCCGTCAAGATTAATGGATAATTAAATAGAAATAAATTCTCTCCCTGTAAATTTCTACTTACAAAGTACTTTGGATAATGAAACGATCGATGTTCCGTAAATGGATAAATCCTTTTAGGAACATTTCTACAAGAAAAAAAAAAACCAAATCCTTGTTTAGGATTTTAGTTGCTTAAGAGTAGTCAGATAAAAACAAGGGAAGTTCTTTCTGAAGATTAAATAAGAAATATGGAGTTTTATGTTGTATTCTTACATACAATAAAACTGTCAATATGAACTGAAAATATTGACCTGACGAATTTTCTTTGATTGCAATTTCTATTTTTTTTTTTCGTGAACAAATAACTGAAAACATGTGTTCAGTAATTTTTGTTCTACATTTTATGTTAAATGAAAATATTAACAATACTTCGTATACGTTAAATTCAAGTGTAACATCGATATAACCAAAAAGTCGTTACAACCCTGGACGCTATAAATGAAATCCGCTGCATATGCATAATTACTCATTATCAACAGTCATTAGTTATTGGCAAGATCAACTTTAATTGAGCTTAGAATAAGTATTATATTTTTACCAACAAAATTAAATTCATGTAATTGAAAATTATTTTGAATGTAATATTCATAGCATAACCAACTGCATTTTCTTTGTCTCTTCACAAACACTCAATCTTTAGCTTTAGGCCACAGCAAAGCATCATAATCTGGTACCTATGTTTAGTAATTTTTTCATTTTTATTTCTTTAACGAAATTAATCTGACAAACTGAGAACGAAAATTTTACACATCAGAATCTTCCTTCACAAGAGGAAAATTAAAGATTGAAATGCGGTACTTATTATTAAATAGTCTTCTCGAAAAGATCAATTTTTCAACCCTTATATAATGTCGATATGTATAATATGTATTTATATATAGGTACGATTTCAGTATTTCTATTTCTTTTCCTTTTGTATTTTTGAGAGATACACAAAAAAGAGGTAGACATATACCTACGCAGTAATTCATTTAGTTGTGGGAAAATTTGATGATATTTTAGTTTTGTTGCAAGAGAATTTATCCCCGCATCCTCGTCTGAGGTATTGTAAGCAGATAATCCCAAAAGGTAATAAAGAGGCACAAGCGGCCTACCGCGGTATACTGGTAGACATATAAAACTAATTTACTCCATGATAGCAGAACACGAGAGATATTCACCAGCAAAATACAGTGAAATGTTCCGCAGTATAGGTACGAGGTTTTCGCAAGTGATAATGGGGACAACCCTTACATATACCCACATCCTTAAACAAAGGATAAATAATAATTATTACTGTTACTTCGTAACTTTGATTTTTCATTTTTAGTTCTTATTATGGAACAATATGTGATATACCATTACCAACTTGATTTAAAAGATTGATGAAATTATTTTACTTTTTTTTTTTTAATTAACCCTATCAAAAAGTAAATAGAAATGTAAATTGTTTTCATAACTGCACCACAGATGAGTTACATTTTGAAGCTGTAGGTTTGTCGACTAAAAATGCACCACAAACGCTGACAGACCAATTCTGCCGTCATACAATAAGAATTTGAAAATGAGGTTGTTGAGAGGTACCTATAAAAGAAAATAAATTTTGAATTTAAAATCAGTAATTCTATATGACCCGTAGTAGGATGGCTGTGTGGTTCTTGCAGCAGATCACGAAATGAGAAAAAAAATAATCAGGTCTCCAACTTGGAACTACATTAACCCAAAGTACAGAAATCTAAACCTGCTTTTGGTCTTCAACACTAAAAATGTTTACTGTAATCTGTTTGTGTTTTTCTAATGGTAAATTACAATTTTTAGTCTGTTTTTAGGATAATTTAGAGAAATTTAAATAATTTACTGTAGGGTTGGCTTTAAAACAGAGCATCAAAAATTAGTATACTTTTAGTCATTTGAATTTGTTGACATATCTGTTCCAAATATAGTTTCGCCTTCTTTGATGTTAGAATAAGTTTGTTTAAGGATTACTTCAATAATACTACTTAAATCAAAGTATACTTTAGGACTTTATTTTAAATTTAAGTAAAAGTACAAAATTTTTTACTGAGGATCATATAAGTAGTTATACTTTTCAAAATAATTTTGATTTTTTAAAGTATCGGTCGCATATTTTTGATGTAAAACTTCTGAGGGGTAACTAAAACCTTCTTGCAACCGATGTCGGCAACTAAAGTAGATAGAGGCGCCCCTATTCTTATTACCAACGGCATCTTCAGTCAACCAAATTATCCCTGATCCGAAAAGAGCCAGGGGTAATTTAATAAAATCATTCTAGTACTTGGACTACGAAAAATGGGGTGTGTCTATTATTTGCGTGGAAAACATGCAACTGACCCAAAAGCTTTATAATCTCAGTTTTTTTACAACTATATTAACGTATTTCTAGTTTTATTTCCGATACACAATATGTGAATTATCAATTTTAAAATAAAATTTGCTGTCTATAGTATTAGGTACCACAGCCAAGTACGTATATACATATTTCTCATTTCCAAAAATAGCTATGTATTTTAATTATTCAGTGAAAAACACTTCTCCATGGAACTAGTAGGGTAACCTGCTAAGTAGATGCTGTGAACTGAAGCCATGGGAAGGGTGAAGGAAAACAATATGTAGCGCATGTAAACCCGCAGAATGTACTCCAGTTTCTCGAGAGCGCTTTTACGATCCTTCAGGCGAAATTAAAAGATAAAATGCAATTTAACGGTTATATTATCAATAAAAACGCAAAATTATGGTTAGTCATGTATGCAAGTCTCATAAAGTACCTAATTAAGTACAAACAAAAAATAAAAATCTACTCTAAGACGGTTTTCATCCCCTAAGTTTCTATTTTCCATTTATTAAAGTACCAAATGGGAATTTCCTAAAAATAGTATCTTTATGGTAACAGTGGAGCGTTCACATAATACCAAAATAGTCAAAAAAATCAGTTTTCCAATTTTTAACACAGTTCTATCAAATTAAAAAGGTGTGTGTGTCTTCGACACGTGACTAGAGTTTACTCCTTGAGAACTTTTATGTTTTTTTATTTAAGTCGATACATCGATAATCCATATAAAATATTGACTTTACATATTTTATATAATTAAAAAATTAAAATGTCCTATTAAATAAATCAAAATATAATTAATAATTAATTAAAATAAAAACGTAACAATAAACAGACAATGTAAATTATTTTAAAATATTATAAATAAGTTATGCATAAACTGTTGTGCTGTTTACAACCGTACTATTGATTCGTTCGTCCTAAACGTGATGAAGGTATATTTCAGATTCACTTTTTCAAAAAAAATCTTTAATGACGTCGATGTTGCTTCGACGACCGTACAATCGAATCCAACTGTTCCGTTTAACTAGTCACACAAAAGTAATACAAAAAGAAAAACATTTTGGCGCTTGTTCATAATAACATTGCCGATATGATTCCGTGCAGTCCCTGAACGGCGTTGGCAGTCGCATGACTTCCGTTTCTCTTTGTTTAACCGTTCAATATAAGATGGGTGGGGAAAGCACACGGAAGCGGCAGCTTTAGATTCGTTACGCAACTCTTATTTCCGTTACGTTCACTCGACTGTATTTTCTTCATACCACGGGCCTTATATTAATTCTTAAGCTCCAAAGTTTTTAAAAAAAGACCATAATCTAAGCAATTCTTCTACACATTAGGGATGTTTTTTCTCCGGCAGAAATTTTAATTAAACGAATCCAAACATCCAGAACTACGATTAATCATGAGTAACGGTGCATCACTGCGTTTGTTCGAATAACGTTTGATAAAAACAAGTATTTCGCTTCACATGAATTACTGTTTAATAGAAGTTAGTGTAATTGTATGGGTGCAAGTGCATTTCGCTCTCATTTCCACCATTACAAAACAGATAACAACCGACTGGCTGCTCTTCGCAAAACTAACGAGATTGTAATGCCTGAAACAGTTTCGAAACGAACACGATCTGTCAGTTTTGCGTGGACTTTTCAAAATGTCTAATGTTCATTCCGTTGACAGTATTTCACACACCTCGGCAGTTATTCGGGATTTATATCACAAATTGCACGTTTAGGTACATCATTATCATATAACTTCTCGGTTGTACAGGATAAATACCTTTATTTGTTTGTGAAATCATGTACTGCAATTTGTATAATTTAGTAAGTACTATTGCATGTTGTTTTAATAAACAACACTTTCCTTTGTTTTATCAAATTTATGGAATGGGGTTTCGTTAATTATCGTTTGAAATACGTGGTCAAATACTTAATACTGAATTATTGCAGTTTAAAATTCGGTGTCGTGTTGTTAGCGCCGTGCAGTTAACGCCGCGGCCCTTTTGCGTGCAGTTATCGCCGCGAAGGAAGCAGGTAAAATTATATCGTGCATTTAGCGCCGCGAGTATGCCATTGCCGTTGCGTATGTTTATGCACTATATTTTCATATAATATTTTAAACACAAATTTTTACACTAAATAGTTTTAAATGTACCTAACGCAATAACTTATTCTGACAAAAATAAACGACATAATATTTAGGTATCCAAAAGAATTTTTTTAAGCAGACAAACGATCATCAACTATAGCAACGAATAAGAAGCAATCCCTTACCACCCTTATAATATCATAATTATTGTGCATACATTGTCTATCAGATGAGTAGCTGCGTTTTCATCAAATTAATGGATAACAATAATTAGCAAATTATTACGAGCAGAATATAATAATACCAACCCGATCATAACAAATGAGATAATTTATCTACTTACTGTTTACTTAAACCAAAATTATTTCGGTTTTGTTAATGATATTTACTTTTGCAATGGATTTAACGATAGGTAAACCCCCTTAGTCCATTAATATTAACGATTATTTTAAATACGCCGGTTTTCTTAAATAAAAGTGCCGATCCTAAGCCTGGGTTAAAGTTTGAATAAAAGTAAAAATTTGTGTTTAAGATAATATCATACGAAAAAAGAATACATATATAAACGATAAACTTACTATAAAATATTAAAGAAAAGCATTGTACATAGGCTTATATGTATACCAATGGCATACTCGCGGCCCTAAATGCACGGTATAATTTTACCTGCTTCCTTCGCGACGATAACTACACGCAAAAGAGTCGCGGCGCTAATAGCACGGCGCTAACAACACGGACTCATAAATTCCACCGTAAATGTAAACTCAATCAAAAAGGATTTTTGGTAATTCATAATCATAATCAATTATGTCTTCCACCTGAAGAAGCCACAGTGAGTTTTATTTGGAATTATTATTATGGAGTTACAACTGAAAGCTTCATCGATTCAAAAATATCAAAATTAAGGCAAACTTTTTGCGTTTTTGTTCAGTAAATCCTACTTAACTGCGCCACCGATAAGAAAAAATAATTATAGTACTTATAGCAACCAACAACTTTACTACTTCCTACAATACGAGTAGGCATTTGCGTATGTAGGTACACAGCATGTTATATATTACACACTATGTTTGATTAAAATTCACATTCATGTTCGAACGAATTAAATAGAATTTCAATGGATGCATGCAGATATAAGTATTGCAGATATGTACGTATGTATACATACACGCACATGAGTGTTTAACCCATTGAATTGTTCCTTAAAGTGTTCTTTGGATGAGCTGCGAGGAAATAATTAGGTACTCGATGTGAGTATGTGTGTCGCAAATTGCAAGGGAAAGAAAAATAATTAACGCGCACCAATAAGCTAACTAGCGGAGAGAAAGCGTCTGTTGGATGAGAGCACACATACGAATAATTTAATCAGGAACCGGTAAAACTCCTGTAGGTACACAAGTTAATTAGGCAAACAGATTGATGGTAAATTTCAATACCAAAAAAAAAAAAAAAAGAAAGTATTGAATGAAAATAAAGCAAATAATTCAGATCTCAGCATATACCTGTTATGAGTACCTACTCCACGAACGAAAAATAATTACAAACGACCCTTTAGGTCCACACGAATAACTTCCCAGTATAATAAAGACTAATTTACATGAAAATCAAAAATTTCAACACACTTATATGTTAATAGGTCACTACGGTATTTATTTATAAATTATCCTTGAGAAGTTTATGTGCGATGTAATATTTAATTGCTAATATCAAAGTTTCATTATTAATAACACTAATTTATTGTTGTTAACAATATTTAATTGTTATTAGAAATACTTATTAACAATATTTGATTGTGTTTAATTTTTTTTTTTTTTATTTTTACACTATCAATCAAAATTTATAGTTATAAGTTCATAGAATTTTAATTGTTTTTAAAAATATTTAATTGTCATTAGATATATTTTATTGTTATCAATAATATTTAATTACTATTTTTAATGATAAACCTCGTAATGACAATACAGTAGAATAAATTAATCTCATGTGACTGCGAAGTTAAAAAATATTTTTTTAAGAAATCTTTTTATTTAAAATATTAATTGATAAACATCAGGGTGACTGCGCCCGTGGTCGGGCATGGTCAGCCTCTTTTAAATATAGTCTTTATTTATTTTATTATAATAAACTTAAACAAAATATAAGTAATTTAACTTATGGCTCCATTTAAAAAATATGTACCTATATTAAATACGTACATACAGCGGAGTAATATCGTTGTAATAAGTATATTTTTTTAATATTATTCTTCTTTAATGGCAGTTTGTGGTTCAAGTATGAGACAGGAATTAAAATCGTGAAACATTTTCTGTAGAGAATTGAATTCCGTACAACTTCTATTCAAGACATTACCCCGCAATTTTCATATTTTTCAAGAAAATATCCGGGAACTGACTGCTGAAATAGTTTATTGTCCTTTAAGCTACTTTCCCATTATAGGAGCACTCTATATCTGGCGTACATTTCGAAACAACTCCTTAAAACTTCAACTTAACCCTTAATTATCAAGCAGTCCCAGATGCATTCATAAATAACATTCCAATTTAAAACTTACGATACCAAAACCACACGCATAACCCTGCCTTTTGGTCAAAAAAGAACTCTGCTTCTGATCATATTCTTCTACTACAAAAGTACCTCCTTTAAAAACTTATCTTCCTTTAATTATTATCTTTTAGATTATTCTTGACATGGGAGAAAAGATAAACTACGTCCATAAGCTAACGAATTCATTACAATAATGTTAGTGAGATCAAACTCAAAACAAAAATAAAAAATACCATATGTCAAATAAATACTTCCTCCTCGAAAAAAAACAAACTAACCTTCCCCAAGAATACTGAAGGATTTTCGTGTTGTACAACAGGTGATAGATAGAATCTACAACGCCCTGATGACCTCTACACATCACGTCACATTTGACGCATTAGTACATCATCATCCATTAACTTTCTACCGCAATTAGGTTGCAAAAACAACAAATTAACTCTCAGAAACTTTATACGGCCGTCGTCACTCCCAATAATTGTCTAGCAGAAAAAACGCAATCGAAAATAACAAGCTAAAACTAAAACGAAATTTTAGCTAACAAAAAGGTTATAATTGTACTTTTATCTTAATTGAAAAACTCCTTTACAAATTATAATATGTACAATAAATTGTAGGCCGGTGTTTAACTAAATAATTTTGTTGCAGAGCTAATTGGAATTCCTGCATAAACAACATAAGCCTAAGCGTGAACATAAACGGTGCTTCAAAAAGCTCCAGACACCGTCTTCCGCCTGTTATACAAACCGCAGACGCGCCGGCTGCTATTACGCAAAAAGAAAAACGAAAAGCACGTGAACCACCAAAGAAAAAACACATACTGGTAAGTTAAACATTCAAATTGTTACTAAATAGAGTTCGCGAATTTTAATAGTTTATTTTGTAGTTTACATTAACAAGGTATATCTTCAGTTCAATCCAAAATTTTGATAAACTGCCCTTTTTCCTATCCTGAGCAAGTCTTCAGAGTCCTCGAAAACTAAAACATAATATGACATGCCTTATCATCATCTACGAACAATAATCTAATCCGGATCCGGATCCACCCTCTACCCCCCTTTACTCCTGCTTTTACCATTATATGACTTACTAGCTGCTCATATCCCAAACCACGCATTACATACAAATAAGCCACCCAAGTTTGTATAGGACGTACATTGACGTTGGTCCAATTCAAATTTAAAAAATAAATTTCACCCCTAAGAATAAGAAAATAGGAAACAGGGGACGATCGATTGTTCACCCACTGAATTTTTACCTATCGTGAAATTCTACCACGAATTACACTGTACTGCGTTACTTTTTTTAATTAGATAGGATACACACATCGGTGTCTGTCCCATATAAATTTGATTTAAAAAAAACCAACCCCTAAGAGAAGCATAATGGAGGAGAATTGTTTTCCCATTTTCGTTCACCACCATACTATACAAATTTTCTCCATAAAAGTGTAGATATAAATATTGTGAATCTTTGTCATAAAAGTAAAATCTTATATCTCTACATAGATAATTTACCCAAATTATTATTCACTTAAATAGTGTTTTATTTTCGAATAAATATGTGGATGTGGCTTAATTAATTATTCTGCAGTAAAAATTTTGGTACAGGCACGCGTTTGCCACGTGAGCTTGCATAAATTAATTAAAGCAGCAAAACATTTTAAGACACGAATAATTGAGTGGGTGACACATCTGGAAAACGTAATACAATTTCTTTTCAGGCATTAAAATTTAACATACTGCCTGCCAAGAATGACTCCTCGATTCCGAAAAGGAAGCCAAGAGACTAAATTTAAATTAATTATTTTGAAATTAGTTATAATCAAAATTACCTTCAGTAAAATTAGGTAACAGAAACGAAATCTGACTCAACCTTTAATTCATAATAAATCCAAGAACTAATTTAAATTGCTGAAAAAACATGTAAAAACGTCATAAAGTCTAAGTATTCTTTTTTTTTTTTTAACAAAGATATTTTTTTAATATATGATTTATTAAAAATTAAATTACCTACTCAAGTGAATTCCTAAATATTATACAAAAATGGTTCAAATCCTCTTAATAGAGAGGTGTCAAAAGCTGCATGTGTGCATGTTACAGAATTTCCATTTTTTTTAAGAAGTAATTCTTATAAATCATGGGGGTGACCCATATTAAATGAACCATTCAAAAAACTGCTAAGGGAAGATCTAAAGAGAAAAAAACTGTTGAAATAAAAGTTAGTATTTTTAAATTTTAAAATAAGCGCCTATTTTTGACTCCAGATTCTAAAAGTGCCTAGCATTCTATGTTTGACCCTACCAATTTATGATAAGAATCACAGGTCATTTTAAATGAATCATGTAAATAATTCCTAGGAGGAGGCCTAAATCTACAAAACTGTGAAAATAAAAGTTCCATAACTTTTAGGGGAAGTCTAATTAATAACAAACTTGAGATAAAATTTTAAGAAGCCATTTTTTTCTACAATAACAACTACTTTTCACATGGGATTCTAAATAATCATGTTTGACCATGCCGAGATAAGATAGAGATGAAAGGCCTATTTAATATCATTTTATACAACAAAAATGTTTAACAGTAATCTTTAACGCCAAGATACAATTCAAGATAAATGCTTGATTTAAGGAACCATTGGGTCAAAATTAAGTTCAAAACCACACCTATTCCTTTAAAAGTTATACAATTCGTATTTCTTTCTCGACTTAGTCCTTCCCCTAAGAATTAAGTTACCCTGTATATAGTTTCGTCACTCTGTATATAGTTTCCGATGCGCTCTTTATTTTTAAGTACTGAACAAATCTATTTCTGAATTTAGTGCAGTCTAGAAGACGTCTCGATCCATAAGGATTCAGGAATTAATCCAACTGACTTTAGCAACGACCTAAGCTATCCACTTCGAAGATGCCAGAGTCTCGCGGTTTCCCGAGAAGATTCTGAAGATTTATACTTAAAGAGCTTGCCCGCTACCGATCCAGGACGTCCACGTAGATCGCAGCTAATACCGCGAGCACGATTAATAGATAAAACAACCAGTAAAGATAAGTAAGTAAAACCAAATTCAATACCTCAATGTGGTAGATTATTTGCATTGATATTATTTGTTTCATACCTATTTAATAATGACGCAAAATAGTAATTTGTTTTTTTTTTTAATTATTTTTTTATCTTTTACATAATAAATATGTTGTAATAGATTTCTATGTAGACAACGTATGATTTTCTGAACTTTTAAAATGAAACTGATTTAACTATCGTTATATCGATGACTATATTCTTTTGTTAACTAAAATTTGTAATCTGTAACTGATCCACAATCTCTAAAGAGCAATTCTAAAAACATTTGGAATTTTCTAAATTACTCCTTTGATATTTTCAAAATTACACCTTACTGAGTAAGGTTAGGTTAGGTTAGGTTAGGCTTACTCTATGAGGTAGGTATGAGAAAAAAATATTCTAATGAGAGGTAAAAACATTATTCTGCAAAACCAGAACAAGGTCTTTGCGGTTAATGCTAGTACCTACAACAAAAAAGAAAATTGATATGGGTTGGAAGTTAACGTTAAAGGTCTACAAAAGCGTAAAATTTTAACCCCTGACATATGAAGCACACTTTAAAAGCAATTACAGTCCACGAGTGCATTTGAAACAGCACTTGTCACTCTTAAATTGCAATGCAATTCCCCCGGCTCGGCTGTGTAATTTAAAAGGTAAGGGAAAACGGGGACAGATTTTTAATTTAATCATGATTTATGTACTCTACCTCTCTCTGTAAATCTAAATTTTATACTGAAGAGTACTTACCACTTTTTAGAAACAGATAGATTTTCCATCTGTTAACCAATTCTTTTGAAACAAACATTACAAAATAAATATGGTTTTTAA
This sequence comes from Agrilus cyanescens, assembly GCA_947389935.1. Classification (NCBI taxonomy): domain Eukaryota; kingdom Metazoa; phylum Arthropoda; class Insecta; order Coleoptera; family Buprestidae; genus Agrilus; species Agrilus cyanescens. The sequence continues at coordinate 25,530,649 of OX376705.1, forward strand.
CAAAAAAATTAAAGAACAAAAAAGAATCTGGAAAGAGAAAAATAAAATAAACCGTTACATATTATTTAAATTCCTTGTAGTAACAACTTATAAATGATTCCCCTTCAACCCTCAAGTCATTATATTCCATTATCAACGGATCAACGTTTTTTTTTTATTTATGTAGAAGTTGGAACATGGAACTTTAGATAGAAGAAACTCTAGCAAAATATGTTTGTAATTTAAATATTAATTTAACCTTTCCATAATCGAGCTGACTGTAATAACAGGCGATTTTCTGGAAAATGCCACTGAAATTACAAATTATCTCACAGATAATATCGCAATGAAATCAACAAGAAGTTTCCCCGCATCGTTTTAACTTCACGTCAGCAATTTGTAAATCCAGATAAAACTTAAAATTTCTTCAGCATTCGTTTTTTTTTTTTTGACTTTATTTCTCCGTGTTCTCATTTATAATTAAGAATGTTCTGAACGAAATCTTACCTCCAATATTCCACAGTATTGATTATAATCTGAGATCTACTTAGTATTCTTTGCAGCACTCTTTTCTGGAATAAAGCAGATGGTGCGTTCTTTACTTATGAAGTGGAATGAGCCAATTTTAGAAAGAAAAATTATTCCATTGTACGGTTCACTTTTTCCTCTTCTTCATAGTCACCCTTTTTTCCAATTTTCCTTTGAAAGATCGCCTTTCTTATTGCATCAATAAAACGGGAAGTTCTTTCGTGAATCTATACGTATGTATATAAGCATACCTTCATCGGTCTTTTTAAAAATAGTAGATTCTTGTAATGCCAAAAAACTTTTTTGCTGCCAATAAAAATGGTAACGGTTGCAAAAAAGTACCTATGTCACGTATAGAAACATTTTATATGGAATGGAATGGAATCACTCATTTGTTCTTCTTATAACAAATTGTTAATTTTTGTCCTTTTGAGGGTAAGAACAAAATTATTAAACTCAACAAAGCCATCAAATCCGCACTAGACTGATATTTCATCGTCGTCAAATAATATTAAATAATGTAACAAAATAATTGCTTTGTTATCTACTATAAAGCTATACGCTACCATTTAGTTTGAAACATGAATCATCGTATCGGTTTAATAGAGAATTAAGTGGTCATAAATGCAGAGCCATTAAAAAAACAAATACCACATTGCAAAATTAAAACATCCCTACCGTTGTATAACTCGCATGACGTAACCTTTTAAAATCCCTTTTATGAAGATATAGCTCAGCAGAAAATTTACGGGCACTAACTGTGGAATTAAAAGTGTGAATAGGGAAAATAGTTGAGAGCTGTATGATATCGTAATAGAAAACAGAAAAGTTCATACAGAGAGTTTTTATCGAATGAAAAATGGAAACTGTTAACAGGAATTTCAAACTAGACATCTGTAAAGTGCACATCAATTCTGCTAAATCTGTAAATCCATTTAAGTATGGTATAAAACATACATATTTTTTCATGCTATTTTTGAAAAATTCTACGTGGAAATTAAATTCAAGAAACACCATAAGACACCCTGTATATATAACTGTTCTAACTTCAAAGTGTGAAAAATCATATATACAAAGTGGCTGTGATGAGCGATTTCTGAGATAATTTAACTTATAGAAAAAATCACTACTGCAACTCAAATTATAAAAAATCATAACTTCCACAAAATACGACCTAGAGTGTTGAAATTTTTACCAGTGATAGTTGTATCTAAAAGCTAACTCCCCTACAAAAGTAAACTCAAAAATGTATACAGCGCGTTCAGAAAAAAAATCTAAAGTTCAAAAACTTCAAACAGCAATAATATTGTTCTTTTCAAATAGCACCTGCCATATTTTATTTTTTTCTTTCGATTCCTTTTTTATCCTCTTTCGACCCATATGGATATTTCCTATTGTTTTATTTCGAAAATTTCTTTTCGTAGTAATTTCCGATATATCGACCTCCGCGTCTTTGATAGGACACCCCTGTATAAAATACCCTTTATTGTCATTGATTATTGTTTTAAAACGCATACTACTCATTCTAGCTAACTTAAACATGAATTGTAGAATTGTTAGATTCATCAGCTATACCTACATACAGGGTGAGGCAAAAAAAGGTTAACATTAAATAAGTATTTAGTTACTTTAAATTACAAGACGGGGATTTAGTTACAGGGTTTCAATTTAGCATACTCCACCCTCAATGCACTTATAGAGGACGTCTATTGTTCTTTTTAAGATTATCTGAGCCAATTAATCAAGAATTTCAGCGTTTACGTTCTATCGATGACTGTCATACGTGTTAGTTAAACTTATCTTCTGCAGATTAAATTTTTAAAAACTATTTCTCTAATGGAAACACTAATTTTAAACTATCTACTTATTTTTCGCCATTAACAAGAAATACAGTCTTTAAAATGATATAATTTAAATGTCAATTATTAATTTTGATAGTACTATTTCTAAGAATAATACGATTATTTTTGGCTTGAAGTGCATGTTGCGGCTTGGTACAATACTAGCAAAATTATATTCGCCACCTAAAAATTTTCGCAGTAATTAAACCATACTCTTGTTGGATAATTGTCAAATATTTGTTTTATACGTATATACCGAAGGGCACGTCGAACATACCATTGTATAATAACCAAGTATTATCGATCTCTACCATTCCACCCTTCAATTATTAGCGTGCTTTGTCCTTATCGTCAGTTCGTAATCAATGCATTATAGCCGCACCCAATAAAAAATTTCTTGAACGAGCATAGTAATTTAAGTTTCACCGTTCAAAATCGCGATTTATAGTCCAATTTAGCTATCATGCTTATCAATTTAAAACATCATATGTAGATATTATGGTAATTGTGTCAAAACTCTATATCATAGTCACAGTTGGTCACAGTGCAAACTTTTAAGAAACAAATATCCTAAACCTAAAACATTTTAATGTAAAATGTTGCCAAGACCAGGCCATAATGGCTCGCACTGTCAAAAAGTTATCAGATCTCACGAGAGCGAAGCTTCCAACTGTACACACCCTAAATGATAGAAGCTTTCATGGCTGGAACCAATATGGAAAGTATACATTCTCCACCCTTAAATACTCGCAACATAATTTAAAATTATAGCGTTTTTAGTAGCGTTTGTCCTGATATTTTACGCTTACAATTAGTATAATGTTACAGATTTTAGGCTTGCTCGCTACCAAATTTTATTGAAAATTTCGGATACAAAATAATTAAAAAAAAATTATATCTGAGCCACAAAAAAGACAAAAATTACAAATTATTATGTAAAATATCTAAGTAATCATTCAGAAAAATTATTTTGTAAAACATGACAATTTTCAAATGAACATTAACGAGTTTTATTTAATTAATTTCAACTAACATATGTATGATAAACATCATTCTTTAAAAATCGATTGGCAAGATAACTGTTAAATTTTATGTTAAAGACGTTCATACTAGCCATAAAGATAGACACAAATAGTAACTGTAATTAAATATAGAACTACACTATACAGTGTGTCCGAAACTCTCGCTTACCATTGCAACTGGAAAAAAGTTTAAATCGGGAAATATTTGAGAAAATTTTAAGCTCTATTCAATGCTGCTTGGTAATTGCTCGTAGGTCTTTTCATTTTAAAGATATGTATTAGCAAAAATGTATATTTGTAATAAGTACAACACTAGAAAGAGAAAAAAAAGCTTTTCTCAATTTTGGCAGTAGGTAGGTACAGCAGTTTTTTTGAAATTGCCAAAAACTATATTTTCGCTAATATCTTTAAAACGAAACGACCTACAGGCAATTTTAAAGCAGCATGTAAGTGACCATAAAATTTCCCCAATCTTTTCCTATTTAAACTTTTTTCCAGTTGCAATAATAAGCGAGATACCAATGGTAAGGCTCGCATTTTGGACATACTGTATATGTATTTATTTACGTTGGACTTCATTCCACTACTTTCCGTAAGTAAGCTACATAATATTTATGCATATTCACATGTCACCATCGCGAAAAAACAACATAATCAACCATAACATGCTTTGTGAGCTGCTAAAACAACAAGTCTTGAACGTTGAAAATACTGCTCATAAAACTCGATAGAATTTAAGTCGGAGACTTGGGCAAATGCCAATTAAAACTTTCGAAAATATTTGGTGTCCGATACTAGTTGAATAACTTCGGCTACTATCTTTATTTTATGGTAATAAATTCAAGGAATAAAACAATGGTAGCACAAAAATGTTCTTGGTCAGTATTCTGTCGAAACTGCCAAACGCCGATCGAAATTTCGAATCTGTTCTCATCAACGCACTGTAGGCAAGCCCGATTGAATACCAACCACTCTAAGTCTCCTGTATCCACAGGAAGTTGAATAAACTACCGCAAATGTTATAGGAGCGCCATCTGTAGGTACTAACAGTTTCGATTACCCTAACTCTATAGAAAACATTTAAAAAATTCTTTTCATTAAAAATGATTTTTCTAAATTTTTGTAATTTTCTTTTTCAGAGGTCATCAATTTCGAAGTAGCTACGACAATATATCTTCCATTAAACCAAAACCAGCAAGCAGAACGTCAAGTTTTCCAGTCGATATTGACGTAATTGATTCACCGTCTCGTTATCACAAAAACCAATTGGAAGAAGAGCTATTTTACAGCTTAAATCACCTAACAACAGATTCTTACCGCGATTCTGAAAGTTTGGATTCAAATTTTTACAATAAATCTTCATACAGTACATGTCAATTATCTCATGATTACATATCGAACGAAGAGTCTGGTTTAAATTTACCAAATTATTACCCGAATAGCAGTTGTAATACTGATCACTCATGTTTAGAAGACGCCTCATGTACTGAGAGGGAAGAAGAATTTGAAGTGACGGAAGAATTAGCAAACGAAAAAGATTGCAGCGAAAACAAGACCGAAAAAGATAAGAGTCCCATTTTAAAACGGGATTGTAAGGGTTCTACATCCACCGAGGATATTGTTTATGACGAGAATATACACTTTGGGAAAAGTTCAGTATTAGGGAATAAACCTCGGAGATTTCGGGATTTTATACCTTCATATCAAGACGGAAGGGACTACTTTACTGGAAGACCAAGAAGCTTTCCGAACGAATATTTGAGTTACGTAATAGACATAGATATTCCAGAGCAAACAAAGCCTTTCGAAAAAGAAAAATCCACGAGTGATTACAACGGCTGCATAGAATTGGACAAAAATATCGACGAGATCGATTTAAATTGTGACCTTTTTTTAAAGAGGCTGAATAATAGGCAACCGCAAACGGAATCTCAAGAGATCAATTTCGAAAATTCGACTTCAGTATACTCACCACTCGTTGAAACTAATCCGATTTACGACGAGCTTCCCAGTCAATCTTGTGGAAAATCTCCACCAAAAAATTCGATTGAGTTACCAGAAAGAAATACACATACATCTGAACAGGTGAACGGATCTTCTTCTCCCCCTGTACTAACAGGATTAAATGACGATACCGTTGCCCCCATAATAAATCTCGGAAAGAGCGAAATCGGAGATAACCAGACATCGAGAGTTTGTGATCCTATTAAAACCCGCATTAAAGTTGAAGCCAATGACGAGCTCGATAACGAAGCGTACAAGACTATAGTACAGGTCGACGATAAATCAGTAAATCAAGGTCAAAACGAAATCCATAAAACTAGCCAAGAAAGCCACAAAACATCAAGGAAACCGTTGCAAACGTTCATTTCGAGAAAACTTTCAAGTGCTTTCGGCGATTTCAATATCAGAAGAGAAAACAAACAAAAACACAAATCTAGTCTTCAACAGAACCAATATCATTCATTACCTGACTTATCTGTCGGAGAAAATTTGAGAAAGTGTGAAAAAATTGATCGTAAACTACGTAAGTGCGAAAAACTAGCCATTCCCAAAAATCCATACTCTAACGATAGATTTGTAGTTAATATCGGTCCTCACTTTGTTGTCAACCAAGTACCACCGGTCGACTTTGAAGTAAAAATTACCAAAGTTCCCAAACAGAACAAGCCGAAAAAACATCGAAAACAAAATCAAATCAACGATCACGAGCAAGAATCCTTTCTAAAAGCGGTTAAACAACTCAACCAAGCACTCAACGTAAACAGCTCCGTTCCAGTATCCGAGAAAAATATTCAAACAGGAAACTGTAACGAAAGCAGCAAAGAAATTCAAACCAATTCTAGTGATAAAAATAACAACGAACGAAAGACAAAAACCAAGGCGCAGAAACGTAAACATCAAAAGCGCGAAATCATCGAAAGGAAACTGGATAAACTGAAAAACGAACCACTTCCTCAGATAGCTGAAGTAATAGAATCGAAAGACACTGAAGCCATGAGAGAAATAAAAATGGAAGACTCTCAAGTAGACACAATAGATTCAATGCGCAACTGTAGTCCTGAACTAATAGAAAAAGTAGGAACCATGCGGAAACATTGGAAGAAACTTTCAAATGAACCTACACAACTCGAAGGTGAAAAAAATGGTAAAGAAACGAAATCAAAGTCAAAATTAGATGAAGAGATCCAAACAAAAGTAGAAGACGTAATCAAAAAATTCGAACCGAAAAAAGAACGGACTGTAGAAAGGCAGCTCAGCATGGTTCAAGCCACAAAACAATTATTCGAGCCAAAAATAGTTCCAGCAAAAACCGAAAAAATATCACCGTTGATAAAGGAAACGTTAGCGGTTTTCGAAAAGCCCGTAACGAAAAGAAATAGATTTTCAGAAAGCTCCAGTCAGTTTGAAAGCCTTAGTCCGTTTTCCGTTGACATTGTAGAAACCAAAAACGAAAAAAAAGCTGAAAGTTATTCGTCAGGAAGAATTAGCAGCTGTGACAGCATCACAAGCGACTACAGTAGGAGCCAAGAAGATTTATCAGACAAATCGCTTCAATCATCACCCCAAAAACTAAAACAAACCGAAGATCCCGAGTTTGACAGGGTTCGCTTTCGGGTTATGAAATCGGATTTATTTCAAAAAAACATATTCGCAAATTGTGAAAAAGAATCCCAATTTGAAGGACTGATGCAGTACCTTCAAGATTACAGCTTTCACGACATGTTGACAGACAACCATATTGTAATAATCGAGCCGATTAGAACAACAGTGCCTTTCCCAAACGAAAACTCCAGCGCTGCCAGAAACGTGACTCCTTTATTGCACAAAACGAACTCCTCAAAATCCCAATCAGGACTTCGCCACCACTTCTTTTACCATCCGATCAGAGTAAACAAAGAAATGAATGAAAACGAATTACCCAACCCGGACACCGTCAAACAAGCCAGGCAAGTATTTGAGAAATCCCTTAAAAAATCTCGTAGCTACGAAGAATTGAACAACAAAACGAATCTTAAAAAGTCGCTCGCTGATCCTGACAAAGACAATTGTTCGATAGAGGACAATAGTAACACGTCGGATTTTGGAAGTACCGACGATCTTTTCGATGACCTCTGTTACGAATATCAATACGTAAGCGAAGACGTGTTAAAGAAAATACGGGAATGCGGCACGTCTGTGACCTACTACGGCGGAAAAGTTCTCGACAAGGGTAACGAAGCGTTCAATCCAATGACGAGGGTAATCATGGAAGAAATACGCGGACTCAAGAAGAGGGAATGCACATGCCGACGGAATTCCATCGATCGCGAAACGCTCCAAAAGGAGAACAACAATCGGTATGCATATTCCGACAGGATCTTGCTGCAGAGAAAGCAACAACAACAGCAGAAGGACAATTGGGATCGCAAAAATGACAAAAACGAATTCACGAACCAGGCTTTCAAACTCACCTTGCTCAAATCGAACAGCTGCAGTAGCCGTTTGGAGCTCATCGGCACGAAAATAGTTCAGGAGAATGGATTGCCTTCGAGCTATTCGTCCTTTTCCAAAGTTGATTTCGGACTGAACGAAACTGACGAACCACTTCATATTTTATCCGTCAAAGACATAATTAATGAGTCGATTAAACGAAAGGATAATAACGAGAAAGTCGACTCACCGAAAATTATAGCAGAAAAATGGAAGTGTCCCAACGATAAAGTTAATAAATCAAATGAAAATTTGTCGTGCAAGTTGAATCCATCGATTACAACAAAATTTGCAGGGTACCAAGAATTTGCTAATAAAACAAACGAGGCATTAAAGAAAAGGGAGGATATTGAGTTTGAACCTTATGAAATTGCTTCAATAAACTAATTTTTTAATTACTTTTTTTATTATCAAAACATTAAGACTGTTTTTGCTTGGGTGCAATTTACTATCGATATGAAACAAAATTACCATACTTATGTTAACTATAGATAAATATATAAAGTAAAATGTAAGCCTAAAATCTTTAAGGAAGACTAATTATATTTAATTTACTTGTATACAAATAATTAAGTACCCTAAGTATATTACATAAAGCAGATACGTACCAATAATTTAACCATTGTATATACCGTAACAACTCTTCAGAAAATGCAATTACATATTAAAATAATGTTTATTCGTATACATAACATTTTACCTATTTTAAAAGATTTTAATGTTTGTTGGATCCTATAATAAGTTAACTTATTCTCTTTAATATATAAATAATTGCACATTGTATCTTTAAGTGGCAAAAAGTTTGTGATTTACATTGTAACAATAAAAACATAACAAAAAAATACTTTATTACTTTAGCGTAAGAAAATTCAATACCTACTTTTAATCGAACTGTTTATGAAACTCAATTTTAATATAGTGTATGTCCAATAAAGTACTTCTAGGCCAATCAAATGATACAGGGGTTAACATTTTGGGTAAGTTGCAATTTTTTTAAGAATTTGTAGGAATGATATTGGTGAGTATAAAACTCAGTTTTTGGGGTTGAACTTTCTGTATACAGTTGTCCTCAAAATAGGGGTAGAATTTCACATTTTCGCTTTTATCGCAAGTCTTTCTAACATTTTGCACATGTGTGGACAATTATCAATTAACAACTTTTTTCGTAAAATTAATGATAAAAGTTGTCAAGCACAAAAGTCAACAAACTAATATCAAAAAATGTTTGTATCATATAAAAGTTTATTTATTGACTTCTATGTGACAAAAAAAAACTTGTTACTAAAAGTTGTAGATTAAGTAATTCGCCAAAAAAAGAGCTCTACACATTTTTTTTCTCAAACTACGGGTTAGGGAGAAATTTTAAAATATTTAATTACACTCCTATTTTGAAATTGGCAGCTGAACCATACTTATCAACTCCATCTTAAACACTCATTAACCAGCCCTATTTTTTTTCAGCCAATTGAATAGCCTATTGTTATTCTTTGTAAATTATTAAAATAGTTCGAACAGGTTTTAGCTATAGTTCACCAACGCCATATGCAGTTGTAACAGAGTACCAACTAAAGCACGACTGCCCTTGGCAGATAGATTAATAAACTCCCACAGGCGGTAAGTTAAACGCCATCTCTTGGCAGTTACTATAAAATGTAGGTTCAAAATATATTTATACTCGCAAGCTTTCGTAACGTGTACTTTTAAAATCTTATCTATCCTTAAAGGGTATATTATGATACACACACGTAGTTTAAAAGATATTTAAATCAAACATTAGGTAGTTATCTAATTCAATAAATGCTTAAAATATTGTCCATTACCTACTAATTAGTTCAAAGGACATTAGCTTACATTTCTGCCACACTAGTCAATAATTTGCCGATTTGGTCTTAAAATTTAGTTTCCTCATTTTTCGAATTTAATTTTAATGTTAGTTAAATGTCTTTAAAACGACAAGGAATAAAAATTTGATATTTGGTGCAAAGGTGTAAATCGATATACATATCGTTTAAAAATAGTAATGAAAAATGGGGTACCATATAAAAAAATAATCGATGACGTCATATCTCAAATGTGGAATACGCTGTATAAAATTTTCTTATATCAAAGAGATCGAAATTTTACATACTAATTGAGGTGACCAAACGTCTCCGAAAAAACGAAATGTCTTCGATTTACTAAATTTATTATAAGTTAGACTCGAACTGTAGATATTTACATGGGCAAACATATATACGTAATGTTAGATCCCACAAATCGTAAAATTCTGTTTTCTCCCGAACGAATGTCTTTAACTTAGAAAATCGATCTTGGTTAAAGGAAAATATTCCCAGATGAACAAAGCAATATTTAAGCGGATCGTTGTCATATATTCGGAATAGCTTTAAACGCAAACTTATATTTCCTCTGCATTCCTCTCTACCTAATTATGGTGAGTCTACAATCAATAAAAAAATTTCAACTTTACATTTCTTAGAAAATAAATATAAAAATTCAAAATAGCATAAAGACAAGAAAATATAAAATATTCATAAAAGTCTCAACAACTTCAATGAATAACAAAACGATTTCGAATTAAACAGAAAACAAACAAAACTTATCAAAACTTAATATTCGTTTCTGTAGCTCTCTTTCGTTTTTATTTTAAAAGGAATTTCGTAGAAGTATCTCCTACCGCTTTGTCCTATGTAGACAGTAGTACAGAAGTACTAACACTGAGACCTATTGTCCCTTATTAAACAGAATGGAATTTCCAGTTTAAATCTCACTTCTGAATTTAAATGAAAAACGAATAAATCCACGGAATTCAATTTTCTCTACTTCACCGCTCGTGAGGACTAAGTAATAATCAAATAATCAATATTTAGAACCAGGAGTGAGAAATTAGAAAATGTGAATACTTTTTTAGTTTAAGCATTTCAAAGTTCTTAAGAGGATTGCATGGACACACTTCCACTTTTTTAGACCTAACATTCGTATTCTTCTAAGACTACAATGTTTTTTAAGCGTTATCAAGTGCATAACAAAGACGTTCAGTCTTCTTTATCCTACAGGAAGTGCTCCTACTATGAGCATAGAAAAAGTAGCTTATACAGGGTGTTAGGTCTATAAGTACAAAAAAAAGAATCATGGATTCCTTGCACAATAAATAACAAAAGTCTAACAGCATTTTTCAATCGAGTGACAATTAAGTACGCAATTCGTGTTCGAAAATTTGACCCTGAAATTCAATTTAATACGGGCCTGGCGAAATACGAATTCTCGTAACTGATAGTTTCCAACGAGCAGCGCCACTTACGATACAGCGTTATCTATCACCGGCGACTATTCTCTAGGGAATAAGCGCGCTAAACCAGGGCCGGCCTCAGAAATCAAAATAATTTTTAATTTTTTTATTTTATTTCAAAAGTCAAAAAGTGTATAAATTCATGTTTGAAATGCAACAGGGAACATGTGGTTCTTTTTTTTGTACTTATAGACCAAACACCCTGTATAGATGTGCTCAAGTAAATTGCATTTTATCTTTTTTCCAATTTTAAATTCGACCTTAACAGTTTATTCCTTCAGTTCTTCCTTATCGTTCTTTGTAGTAATAACAACCCTGACAAGAATTGGTTAGTGTATGTTGAAATGTGGACGATAAAGTGTTTCCAAAAACTCCATAACAATCTACCCTAACCAAACCTAACCTTTGTCTTAAAAAACGCGACAAATTACAAACTGGCTGTAACAATAACGCGTTGATAATGCCATTATAATCGAAACATATTATTCTAAAAAAAAAATTGGCAAAACGTACCAACCAATCAAGTGTTTTATTGTTTATCATATTACGTGTAGGTACTCAAAAAATGTTTCACCAACCGATCAACTTGAACCACATTTTCTGTATTTAAGTTCGATCTGTAGAAAAGTTTTTGGGCTTTGTCCAAATTAATCAAAACCGTACATTACAACATTTCCGCCAATTGCTAACGCATCTAATTTATTTGTTGCACACATGTGCGTTATATTGTAACATGTGATTAAACAGAAACACTAAATTAATTAATCCAGGTGTTTACGAGTTTTTAATTACATAATCGAACTGGGAATACTAATAAGCCTAAAATAAATTAAAAACTTTAGTGGAACCAAGCAGCATACCGATTTCATACATTATCAAAAAACTACTCAGCAACTTTTTCATGTTCTTATCTACAGCATTTAAACAAACATTTTTTTTTTATTAGTTACACATTTCTAATGTTTTGAATCAACAAAGCGAAATGTATTGCGAAAAAGCTTTTAATAGTTACACATTTCCTTAAAAACACAACACAATTTTTTCACTGTGAACACTAAGAGGAATACACTTGGATGTAGGTACATTATTGTTAAAGTAATAACTAAGTAACGAATGTCCATACATGTAACATAAAAGTTCATACATTTGAAGGGAGTTAAGAAAAAATGCATAATTTTAATTATTGTTTTTAAGAAGGTTAACAAAATCTAAAAATCAATTTGAGAAAGAAACTAACATAGCAAAGTAGAAACGCATTAAACGGTTATCATCGTTATTGAAGGCCAGAGAGCTAACGCGTATGCTAACGCTTTGGCAAATAATTTTTACTATTGTAATGAGCGTATATGTGTGCGAGAGCGGGCAGTATAACGAGCGTATATGTGTGCGATAGCGGCGACGAGATCCGACAGCAGATAAGCGGAGCTCAAAGAATGCCGGCGTCGGTCAGCACTTTGATGACGATAAACAAGGCCATAAATTAGACGAACACAATAAGCACTCCAGTAAAGTCTAGTACGTCATTCTGGAACCTTCTGGATTGTTCCTAATCAGTATAAATACCTGTTGACGTGGCCAGTAAGAGTCAGTCTACAGTTAGCTTCCGAACGAGTAATATAAATACCGAACTACTATATACCGAGTGATATAAATACACATTTCTCTTGTCATATAAATAAGTCGTTGAATTAATATTAGTGGTTAAGTATTCTACTAGTGTTTAAGTGTTAAATAAATAGTTGTAAATAAATATCCGTTAAATAAATAAGTTCTACTAGAAAAGTCGTTACACTATTTTTCATTAATTTAACGTTGAGTTTTGTAGAACGTGTTGTTTGACCTTTCGACGATTACGTGGCCCAAACCGTGATAGATACGAAAAAAGTTTAAAGACCTATTTGTAGATACTTAAATTTTATATAAAAAAGTCCAGGCTTTTATTAAATCGTATTTATGCATAATACAGCAAAAGATTAAACATTATATGTAAAAGCAAGGGTGTGCAGTGAAAGTAGAAGCAGGGGTAGAAGTAATGTGATGATTTAGACCAATAATGATAACATTTTGTGGATAGAAAACGTTAAAAAGGAACAGACGTAATCATTTAATATCATTAACGATCTCGTTAAATTTTAAACAAATTCAATTGAACAAGATTTCATATACTTACACAAAGCACTTTTGGGGCGCAAGCCTCTTATTTTTATATAATCGACTGACTACCTACGACTAAGTTTCGCCTTTTGAGATGTAACTTTTTTGCTAAAGGTCAAAGCGTAGGTAGTCGAGTAAATAAGAAATAAAAAGACATTCACCACAAAAGTGGTTTGTTTTTTGTCTTTAATATTAATTGGGGAAGAACAAACTCCTGAAATTATTATTTTAGCAGAATGAGACACATTAAAATTGTAGAAATTCATAATGCTCACAAAAAATAATTTCAGAAATACGTACCTATAGCACGTCTCATAAATGAATTTACTGACAAACGTAAATTTTTACCGAGTTACGATTTTACATTTTTTTTAATAATACATTATTTTCCTTCAATAAAATCACGAAGCGCCGTTGGAAAAACACACCCTTGACGGTGTACAATTTTGCACCCCGTGTGTTCAAAAGTTCAGTAGACTTGAATTAAATGATCCTTAATATGCCCTATGTACTACGAAAACATGCATCACGTAGGTAATTAGTCCGTGACAAGAAGTAAGAGCATGTTGATGGGATCGTTTGCTACACATTCACTAACGGCAAGAGCCCTCTATTAATGCAAAAGGTTTATGGGTCAAATTCAGATATTAAATTACCGTAAAGTAACATGAAAATAGCAATTAATATAGTGCGGGAAATAATAACAAAATTTTGAAAAATATACATTATAAGAAAACGAACTCACTTTACGTATTTATTTGGAAAAAAATAATCAATATTTAGAACCAGGAGTGAGAAATTAGATAATGTAAATACTTTTTTAGTTTAACAAAGTTCTTAGAGGATTGCATGGACACAATTCCACTTTTATTTTGACCTAACATTCTTCTAAGACTAGAATGACTAACATTATTTAATTATTTTCGATAAACCTAATTTAGGTCTGTATATAATACCTAATCTTATTCCTGTTTCTGAATCTAATATGATCTTTCATCCAATCTCTTTTTTCTAAATTAACTTCCATAACGCCTTCTGTTCTACTTTTTTTAATACCTCTTAATTTATAATTTATTCCATCCACGGTATTTTAATCATTCTATTATAACACTACATTTTAAACTCTTCTGACTGTCCACGTTCCGCACCCATACAGAGCCGTGCTCCAAACATATTCCTTTAATAATTCTTTTTGGATCTCCAGATTAGTCGTTCGCGAACACAGAAGTAATTTCTTTTTGTTAAAGGTAATAACTATGACTCAGTTCAATTGTATTGCAAATATGTTACAATACTTTTTTTAAGAAAATCGAAAGGGCTTAACTATTGTGCATAAGTACCTTATATTTATATTATAATTTAAAAGACCTCCATCCTCCAACCCTTGAATTGATTTTTCTTTCATCATGGTTGAATTTGAAATTTTTTAATAGTTTAATAAATAATCACTTCATTCGTGTTTCTTCAATACGCAGGAGATACGTCAATTAAGTAAAGAAAAATTAATAATTTGCAATACGTTTTTTATCTCCAACTTGTTTCAGTATATTATTTTAGACTAAAACACCTTGCTTGATTCAGAATTAATGCCAAAATTAAGTTTGCAAACACACTTCGCCCTAAATAAGATTATAGTTTTATCGCGTCACCCATGTCACCCTTTGTGAGACATAGAAACCATAGAAACTGTCAAAGTAAATTATGACCCTGAAATGAGTCTGATGTGAACTTAATCATAGTACCTATGTCAATTCCACTTTTATAAAAAACAAAAAATTAAATTCATTCCTAATAATTTCATTCATCAGTTTTTAGAAAAATATTCAATGAATCATGTTATAAAAGATGAGCGGCAATTATCAATAGGAATAAAAAAAAGTCAACGACTTCAACTACTGAAAATTTTATTCGGTTACCAGAGCACCACATGAATTAAAACTGCTCATTATTAATGTTCTATCCAATTATAATGGTAATTTCAAGGTTTTATATACCGTTTTCGTATGACCTTTATTTAACAGGAATTCACTCATTGTCTTCAAATTTTATGGGACTTGCATCAGTAGGCCCGACACAAAACGCACATTTCTTTTCGTCTACTAATTTATATAAAATTCAACACTTTAACAATCTATTTATTTATATGCTTCTAATTATTACTTTATAAAAAAAAAAATAATTAAACAGCCCTACGTGGATTCATCTTCAAATGATACTGTAGTTGAGTTGCTTTAGAAAGTGGATATAATCACCTTCATAATTTTTTTTTGTAAATTATTACTATTTTGCTTTCACAAATTAAATAGCAACTTGTGAACATTTTATACGATAAGAGATAAGCCAATATTTTCACATGTTACGTAATTGTAGTAGGTAATTAATACTGCACTAAACGCTAAATATTTTCATTATATCAAGTATATCAAAATACTTAAATAGTGATGTCACCGAGTTCATCATTTGTTGTTAACACATATTATAGTTCGTTAGAATGCTGATAAAAAGGCAAATTTTACGACGGCTGTA
Source organism: Agrilus cyanescens (assembly GCA_947389935.1). Lineage (NCBI taxonomy): Eukaryota > Metazoa > Arthropoda > Insecta > Coleoptera > Buprestidae > Agrilus > Agrilus cyanescens. The sequence goes on from OX376705.1 coordinate 25,546,458, forward strand.
ATTGATACAGAATGATCAAGCGAAATTCTAAAAACACGCATGTTGACAAAACACTGATAGAAAAAATAATTGAGTAAAATTACAATTCAAAAATACGAAATAAAAAATAAACTTGCTCGTTAGAAAACTAAAACTTAGTGACTCGACTACGTATGAAACAAAAAACTTATAGAGAAAAAAGGACCTTCACCCCCACCCCCAGACTAAGCGAAAATACAGTCAAAACCGTTTACAACGACATACCGGTTATATCGACCAAAATCGTAAGTTCCAGCTGAACGCTGTATGATCGCCTTATAGAGATTTAAAAAAAAAAAAAATTATTTTGTATCTCGAAAACATCACCGGTTATTACAACTATCGGTTTTTACGACCAAATATAGGCGGTCCCTTTGATGTCGTTATAACCGGCTTTGATTATAGGTATATTTAAAATAGTCTACACAAATATGTACTTTGTAAGTATACTTTAAAAACTTTTCAATTAAACTAAATATATGGGGTGAAGGTTTATTTTATTGGCTACTTAATCTACCTTTCAAGAAGCTTTCTCATCATAGGCGAAACGTTTTTGTGTGGGAGTCCCAAAATTAACTAATTCAATTTTTTATAGAAATAAGTAAGCAGTCAATAAATTTTCAAGTATTGTTTGATTGAACTGAAATCATAATGAAAAATCGACAGTAGTTGGTGAATTTTATAGCTTAACCGATCTAGAAAGGCAATTCAGATAATAAAAAAAAACTCAAACAAGAAAATCAATTTCACATGATATTTTATATTTATGTATAAGTGTTTAATACATTTCCACGATGACAAAGACACGCTAGTGGTTTAACGTATAAGTACTTATAGTTTATCCATTCATTCATTTACATTTTAATGTACGCCACAACCTACCCCAAAGCTTTCTTTTCTACGAATATATAGATACAAATTGATTGAGTTGATATTCAAACTCATACAATCACAAAAGTGATCTCTGGTATACACACATATACACACGCATACAAAAGAACAAACAATAATTTTCTTTAGTAATTCAGGGGAAAAAGATATCATTCTATGAATGGTACTGAAAAACAATTAAAATGTTTTTATAAAAGATTTTTGTTTTAACTTTTTTCTAAAAAAAAAACACCTACAAGTGTATAAAGTTCTTATAGAAAAAAACCTTTAGAAATTTATCATCCCTTATTCAGTAAAACAAGATTAAACCACCGAAACTAAACAAGAGCCTGTAAATTATCCTTTATCAGTAATTCAAAGTGACCTCGATTTAGGATGTGTAATAAATTTCCGTTTATCCTTTCCTTAAAAACAAGGGACACATTGTACAAAGTTAAGAAACATCCACCAAGGAGACATTTACACGAAAAACACGACAAAAAACCGCCCCAGGGATTACGCCTAACCTTACTTAATCGCCTCCAGTGTAGATACAATACTGCGACTCATTGCGGAATTTTTACGGTAAAAGAAGATGAGAAAAGGCAAATTCGGGTAAACCTAATAAGGAATCCTTCGACACTTAATTTATATGCATCAGAACAGACACAATTAAGCTAATTGTAAGAGCTAGCACACTATTAGTAATTCAGCGAACGAACCCTTAAATCCTCACAACTAAATTGAAAAACAGACTTTTCAGTAACAACCAACAGAAAAAGTCTTTTAGTAGATATCAATGTAAAGATGATGAGACGGAGGTACGCGGCATACAATCGTCGACTGCGTACCCCGTCTTCTCTATGATTCTACTGATTTCTCCTATTAACCATGAACGCTAAAATTAATATAGGTACCGATCCCCTTATTGTACGAAAAACGTTTAAATAACGGAAATTGAAGAACACCTCAAAAAACGTAGGTTTCAAAAGCACGGAACCACTCGAATGCATATCCAAAACACTTACGTTCGGGCACGTCTAAAAGTTGTTTTACAAAGAATGTTGACATTACACTTCAACAGTTCGTCATGACAAACAAAGAAAACGAAACGTTTACTCAGCAGGGGTAGACAAGAACCTTTGCATATACTTTGATTACCAAAGTGTGCCGAAATAAAAAACCTAAGACCTTCTACAATCCGATTCTAAACATGTCGCTTTTTTTGGTTGACACAAAAAAATTGGATCAGTTTTAAAAAAAAAACATGCTAGACGATACAGTTTAATCTAATTAGGTATCGAAAATTTTATGTTATCATTGATTTTATGAAAAAAATTTATGCTTTATAAAAAATTGTGCATGATGTAAACCCTGAAATGAAATACACAATCAAATATCAATTCTTTGCAATCATATACGAGGTTTGTCAAAAAATATGAATTTCGTTAAAGAATGAAGAACGTAGGTAGGTATACTTACTTTTGAAAAAATTGAAATTATATTTGGGATGAGGGTGATGTTGGCAATTGGGTAGATGCTGAGGATGGTTATATGGGGATGATGAAGAAGTTATAAGAATGGCTCCGAGGGTGAGGGTGGTTCCGTAGGTTGGGTTTGTAATAAGGTACGTGTCGTAGGTGACTTCGGGAGTGGACGAAAGTATATCCAGAAGTGGGATGGTTTAAGAGTTGACTAAATGTTGGGGGTGACTTCGAAAGTTTAAGTGATACTGAGTGTGGAAATGTATCATTGACCAGGATACAACATCTACTTTACCATCCCTACACTATTCCCGAAGTCATCTCGACTCCAAAAGCGTCACACTCCAGAATCATCCCCGAACACTTATTCTCAATACTACCACACACCATCATCAAAGCCATCTCCAACATCTTTACCATCCACCTCACTTTCAACATCCATTCCGTTCCCAATTCAACCCTCATCCCACCTACGGTAATATCCCTAACAACGCCTTACTCCCTCTCTCTTGCTCATATCTTGATACAAATTTGAGTTTTCAAAAAGAAAGTGGGTTCCGCGCCCAACGTACCTATGTATATATTCTTGCACACGATGACCATTACTATAGAACGTACCTACCTTCTAATATTTGATTCTAATCGAGGTAATTATGTACCTTAGCTTACCCTCTTCCGATTTTCTTAAAAAAAAAAACAGTATGTCGTAGAGTTCGACATGCTGATCAAAGATATATTATACAGATGTTGGGCGCGGAAATCACCCCTTCATGGTGTTTTTGAGCTTCTTCATTTCGTGTATTTGCCTTCCATATCTATTGTAAAACGCGATTAGTAGTAGTGGATTGTGGATTTATTCAAATATTGAGGTCGTGTAGTGTTTATTTTTGTAGATTAGATACGGAATTATTTATAGTCTTTATCTATAGGTGATACATGATACTGCTTGTTTATTTAAACTTTAAAAAAGAGGTTATTCCTAGTGTGTTACGAATACAAATGTTGGGAAACGGTGAGGGGTATGTGAATGTGAAAACACCCATCCTGAACCGTAACCTATTGCAATACACACGGAAGTATTACGACTGTTTTTTGTATTTTTTTGAAGCTCAAAACCAGTACGAAGATGTCATAAAACACAACAAACTGTCGTAATACTTCTGTGTGTATTGCAATAGGTTACGGTTCAGGATGGGAGCGTTTACATTTACATACCCCTCACCCTTTCCCAACATTTGTATTCGTGACGACTAAGAATAACCGTTTTCAAAGTTTAAACAAAGAAGCAGTATCATTTATCACCTATAGATAAAGACTATAAATTATTCCGTATCTTATCTACAACAATAAACACTACACGATCTCAATATTCGAATAAATCAACAAACCACTAATACTAATCGCGTTTTACAATAGACATGGAAGACAAATACTTACACGAAAGAAGCTCAAGAACACCTTGAAGGGGTGGTTTTCGCGCCCAACATATAACATATATTCTTGATCAGCATGACGAACTCTATAACATACTTTTTTTTTAAGAAAATCGGAAGGGGTAAGCTATTGTACATAATTACCCTAATCGAGGTGGAAGACAAAGTGTACAATTACCAATAAAAAAAAAACATATAATAAAATTAAATTGAGTTCTGTGAAACTACGAAAAATAAATAAATCACCAAAAATTTCAAAATTCTCGATAAAACGTTCAAAAACCTAAAATGTATTTTGGCACTCTCAAACTAGTATACATGGTCATTTTAGCATCATTACTTTTACCTCTACAAAAACTAAACTGCTAATAATATTTAAATTTGAATCATTCGACTTTTGTCCGGTACCTAATACCTCATTTATTATTACTATTATTCAAGTGATAATAATATTACTTCAATTCAAAATGCCACTAACCTTCGTCGTCTAAATCCGATTGGTCACTGTCCGACGAGGAACTTGAAGATTGCTTCTTTAAAGTCTTATTAGCACCGTTTTCTTTTTCTTTAGATTTATCACTAGTCACTAAACTCGTAGTAAATTTTCTACAATGTCTTAAAGTCCGAACTCGCGAACACTGTAACAAATAAAAAGAATGTAGAAATTGTTTTGATAGTTATTTGATATGCTGCAAAATACTGGAAATTTCAAATACCTACACAATTAGGAAGTAATTCAAAAATATTCATTCAAAAACAATTTTCAAAACGCAGAAATTATGTTCTGGTCTCGCATTGATAATGTGCATTCTAAAAATTTTTATGATGTGTTTGAATTAATTTCATATATCGATTTCTTTTTATTATTATTTTTTATTTAGAAAGTTTTTAACACAGCCGAAGATACCCATTTTTACAATTGCAAAATGACCTTTTAGTTGTAAGAATATTTTATTATTAGTGCTTTCAATTTTTCAATATAAACACGTTTTATTATATATAATATAATACTTTGTAATCTTGATGCTATTTTAATCACTAGCATTTAATTTTGGTTTTTTAATCTTTTCAAAAATTAATAAGTGCACCCTCGAAAGTTTACAATTTTTAATTATATGAATTTAATTTTGTTTGTGATAATAAAGTATTGTCTGATCAATAAAAGCTAATCTTGCCAATAACCAGCGACTATATTAATGAGTAATTAAGCAACGTTTCGACCGTCAATTTCTGTCATCGTTAGGCTAATAAATAACAACATCAATAACTGCATAATACATTATTATAAGTCGTTGGTTATTGGCGAATTTAGCTTATACAATATTATATTAATGCCAACAAAATTAAATTCTTATAATTAAAAATTATTACTGTAGTTATTAATGTTGTTATCAAAAATATTATAATTATTTTTTTCGCTTATTGGATATTTCTGATTATAACGACGCATTCTAGTCATTCAGAATTTGCCCTAAACGCAGTGTGAGAAATTTACGTCTTCTGTGTAAAAATTTCGGTCAGGTACCAAATTCGGCAACTGAATACAACAAAGATACACAAAATTGCTTTTTGAACGCCAGAGATCGAAAGGAGCTTTTTTTGTGCAGAAATTGAAATGGAAATTTACAGCGGAATAGAATGTAACATCAAAAATAAAAAATACAATTCCAATCAGGGTGAAAGGATATTTGTTAACTTTAGTGGGACATGAAAAACTCCAAAAGATTTTTTGGAGCAGACACCATTAAATTGTTATAGAGATCAGAATTGGGGACGACATCTACTTAATCAGAACTTCATTCCAAACGGAAATTGGTAATAATAATTCTATTATTATTTTGAGAGATCTTTTCCTAAATGATCTTTGAATAATTGGATATTGACAATAGACGATTCTTCTACTAAACATGCAAATTAATATTTTTAAATTATGTAATTGGTTAAATTAGCTAAACCAACTCATAACTGTAAACTCTGTTTTCCTTCACCAGGAAATATCACCATGATAAGGTATCAGGTAATGTGGTGAACAAAAATTCTGTCTAAATCGACTGTAATAAACTCTTACTTCTAATGGTAAAGAAATTATCAACGCCCAAACGAATCTATGTATTCTATTTTATCCCACTGGGTGCCAAAAATAAAATATACTAATTTTACAAAATTTACAAGATTCTACTCTGCTTTTAAGTTTGATACTTTGCCAATTTTCGGTGTCAATAACAGAAAAAATAGAGAACGAAAATCTGGGTTACTTAAAAATTTAAATAAAGGGAGACAACTAAACGAGAACATTTTGTATCAAATTTACATTACAAAAAAAAAAAAAACAGAAAAGACTAAAGATGATTAAAAATATTAAGTAGGGAGTAGAAATGGCAATGGTAGGGGCACACACGTATTATGTACCTACACAGATAAAAATACTTCAAATTCAATGAAATAGTTCTGATACTGTAATCAAATACAGATATGTTTAAGTATTGCAGTTGAATAATATTAGGTACATGAATACCGCTGTTAAAGAGAGTGCAATGACTTTTAAATAAACAATTAGTTAAAGGACCAAAATAAACAGGTAAAACAGTGGATAAAAACGAAAAACCTTTTTTTATTAATAATAATTAACACAAATACTACTGTTATAAAAGCAGTAATAAATTAATTTGATATCCCAGATAATGAAAAATTATATTTCTAATTTAAAATGACATCACTTATATTTGTCTAATTAACAAAACATCAGGGTAGATAAAGAAATTAGATTAAAAGAATATCAACATAACCTAAAACTAATTCCTCGTTTAAATGTACAATTAATTAACTGTTCGTTGTACGAAAATAGGGTAAGCTAGTTTTTCTTATTTTTAATTTTAATATTTTGTTTTGAGTCACTCAAAATATGTGAACATCCCCAAATTTAAATTAACCGGCTAACAACATTAATAAAAGATAAATGAAAACGACACTGTATAATTACTTAATTATTTTAAATAGTAAAACTAATACTAACCCTATTAATTAGTGACAGGTTACCTAATGATGAATGATGAATAACTCTTTGAATTTCGAAACGTAACAAGAGCCGAGAACTTGACACAACACCACTCACCGCCATCTTGCATCGACAACTGAGTTTTAGGGTCTCGATTTTGATAATTTTACATGTTGGACCGGCGCATTGCTTAAAAGAACTTTATACTAGATATACATTTAAATACTATCACGGGCAGTTTTATAAGATTTCATTAATTCATTAAGCACAATATTTTTTGCAAAACTTACACTTATTACTTTTTAATTTTAGGAACTGATATTAACGATTTTATTTTAAAGGTTTTTTGTTTTCTAATATTCAGTTTACAAAAATCAAATAGTAAACAATTAAGAAATTTAAAACTTAATGCATTTTTGATATTATAAAAAAGAAGTAAAACAATCAAAATTTAAATTTTTAAAACTTCAGTAGATTACCAAAGGAGGTGCTGTTATCAGTCTTTTGTTTTGTTTTATTAGAAAGTGCCTAAACTCCCTACGATTTGAAATTATTTGTTTTAGAAGAGTATTTATTGTTTATTTGCATTTTAAGAAGTACGATTTTGAAATATCACATTTGTAACACTTACATATACTTAGTGGCAATTAACACTTATTTAAATTCAAAGTAAATCCATAAATCCATAGAAAATTCTTTTCAATGCACTCTTTGTATGCTGGTTGCATATGTTAGTACAAATGTCAAAAAAAAAGTAAATCGAACCTGGTTAACGGTTAAAAAGCGGTTATTGCACTTAAAAAACCTAGTGAATACCGAAAGTTGTATATATTTCGAAGAAAATGGAGCCAATGACCTTAGGAAGTCCACCAGGTAGTCCAGCTTCTCCAACAGCGAACCCAAATTTTCTGCCCGCGTTTTTGATAGGAGACACTCAACCAAATAAACCAACAAGTCCCTCGTTATCACCTGGGAGGAACAGAACTATACCAATACCTAGAAATACACCAGGGACAACAACTGGAAATCTACGACAAAAGTTATTTAATCAAAGTTTAGCCGATTCATCACTTGGACAAACTGCATTTCCCTCGCCAAGATCTGAAAAGGCTGGACCACCAAAACAAGGTTTATTCGACAGTTTAGAATCAAATGCAAAGCCTGGGTTAGTGTTGAACAGTACCATGCAACCTTTTATTGATTCTCCTTCTCTTACACCTAATGAAAGTTTCTCCAGAATTGCCAATGAATCATTAGATTACAATCGTACAGTAAATAACTTAAATGAAAGCTTAAACAGGTCTCACAAACCTGTACTGCTAAATACAAAATGTGATAATTTGTGGGTAACAATTTTTGGGTTCCCCCCAAGTGCTGCCAGTGTAATATTGACTCATTTTTCTCAGTGCGGAACAATAATTGATAAAAAGTTTCCAGCACAAGGAAATTGGATACACATTAAATTTAATTCAGTGCAAGAAGTTGGAAAAGCTTTGGCATATAATGGTAAACTAATTACTCATACCATAATGATTGGTGTCTTACCATTTTACAACAATCAGGACAATAAAGAGAACTACAATTTAGCAATTACGTCTCCCATTAGGGCTAGATCCTTAAGGCAGTCGTATATACCTCCACAAAGTCCTAATTCAGTTGTTCCACCTCCAAATATGCCTCAGAAGTCAACCGGTTTTGTCACTAAAGCTATGGAGTATGTTTTTGGGTGGTAATTAAATTTGATTTAGATCAAAGCCATTAAAAAAACTATCGTTTTTAGTTAATCTTTAATGTACCAATTTTTACAGTTCACGATATTGTGTAAGTTAATTAAATGCAATTATATACTTGTACTGTTATTATTTGTATACATTGTGCTTATTTCTGTTTTCTGTATTTTAGATTTTTTTGTGTCAATTTACAATATGCCAGTAAATATATCTTTCTATAAATCATTGTTTTATTTATTACTTACATTGGTTTTTTAAAAATCCTATTAATTCTTGTATAGGTAATTATATATCTTTTAACATCTCATTGATGATTGGGTAACCTTTTAACCCTATCCAATTTGTTACTCTTCCCTATTTCTCCTGCCAACAACACTATAAAATAAAAGAAAATGCAAAGGCAGCATGTTTAAGTAGAATTTTTACCCTTTGTAACCTTGTCACCTTCTCCCCATTTCTGCTGCATTGCACACGAAATGCTTCATGTGCCAAATGGGATCTAATCTTTAAGGTTTGGATTTGGTTTAAGCTACATGTTCATTTATTCTTATCTTTTATTATTATTTTCTTACATGAGCTTAGGCAAGTGGTTGATTTACAATTCGTTGAATATTAAAATAGGGATAAAGGTTAAACAACACATTTAAAATAAAGAACAGGGATGTTTTTGCTACCTAAAACTTTATACAAATTTTTTATTTTTTGTTAGCATCACCTATGTAAAACTAACTATTTAAATAATAAAGCTAGTTATTCATTAGAATAGTTAATCAGCAAATATAAAAATACAGGACTAAATTTCGTTATCCTTTAGAATCAACTTTTTATTACAACCCTTCTATAAATCAGATAAATGAATGTATCAGAGAAATAAATCACTTTTCACCGTTCGTTGCTGCTTTGCAATTTTCCCACTTATTTTGGACTTTCGATCGTTGCTGACGCTAAATCAGTCATTTTGGGGTACTTAGTTATCTTCTTATCAAGCTGATCCTGAGACCACAAAATTAATTTCAACAGTGTCGACAACTTTGGAGTAGTCTGTATCTGATGTTCTATCTTAAGAATAGCTGCATTCACCTTACTAGCAACCTAATAAAGAAATATTTATTTAAAATAATCGTCTACTTTTTACCCTCATCAACTAACATAATTAACTAGTATTCAATGCCACTTTCTTATGGCTTTAATAACTTTATTTTAAATGCAACTCTTAAAAAATAACTCCTCATGATTATAACTCAAGATTATGTCTTTCTTATTAACATTATATTTCCTAAATGTGACTAAATAACTTTTAAATGTGCAGGCATTTGAGAGGTGAAACAAAAATATGATCAAGCAAAGCCCCTATTACCTTCTGTCTATGAGACGGTTGTAGTAAATCACCAAAAGGACTATTTATAGGATCTTCAAAGGCCAAAAGTGCAACTGTCCTCTCTAATTCGTTTAATATTGAAGAGTCATCCTCCCCTGCTTCACTCAGATGTGACTGGGCAAAGGCAAGAGCTTCTTCCACACGATTATTTCGAATTAACTCAATCAAATGGAGTTGCTACAAAACCTTCGATAAATAAAAGAAATTATAGTTATTTACAATAATCTACCTGAAGATGAAAATATAAATTTCGATCGTTATCTAAGAGTTCGGGGTGAAGCTGATTAAGCAAAGAGGTTGCCTCCTGTATTCTACCGTTCATAATAGAATCCCTTATTTGAATCCTGTTGTTTAATGAATTAAGATCAACCGATGGTTTTACACCAGATTCTATTTCAAATTTCTCAGCAGCTTCTTTGAATCCTTCTTAAAATTAGAATAACTGTTTTAATGTCTACATAGCCTCAAAAAAGACAATTAACAACTTACCTATTACCAAATAGTTCATTATAAGTTTGTTTATCGTTGTCCTGCTTACCTCTTTATCTCCCAGGACTTTCATCCATTCTTCCTTTGCTGTAGGATCATGCTTATCTGGGAAACTCATTTTGTAAATAATTTTCAAAGTCAAAACCACCAAAACATTGAAGTCATTAACAAATCAAAACACACACACTGCAAAATTTGACAATTGTCACGTATCCCGAACTTTATACAATGTTGCCGGTTATAATATTTTCAATTACAATGTTGCTCGTGCTTTTAAAATAAATAATTTTTGCTAAAATCGAATACAAACTCCTTGATAATTATTTTGACCATTCGCAAAAACAGCTTCACATGACAGCTTCGTCAAATTATTTTCACAATAAATAAAAAGGTTATATAACAGAAGCCTGTACAACGTTAATTTAATCGAATATTTCACCGACAGATGGCAAATCGTCATCCAAATTCGATATAAATCCGGGGGTTTGATAAATATAGGGAGTAAAATCGCGTGAACGTAACGGAAGTAAGCGTTACGGAACTAACGCTGCCACTTCCTTCCGTATGCTTTCCCGACACATCTTATAATGAACGGATAAGGAAAGGAAAACGTGATGCGACATCGATTCATATAGTGTATTAGCCTGACGATGACTGAAATTGACGGTCGAAACGTTTCTTAATTAATTATTAAAAGTCGTTGGTTGAAAATATTTAACTAAGAGTTAAGTTTCCCTAATTGCGATAAAAACAGCGTTAAAATTGTTTAAAAAATAATAGGTTCGCTCATTACTAAAGTTACCCTATCCAACTATGTTTATGGGGCCAAATTTCATTTATTTCCGCATTCCTTCTTAAGGGGATTCCAAAGTGCAATGTGACCCAAGCGATGCATTAAGGAAATAACTTCAATTATTTATTATTAACATTGAAAATCACCTAGTTGGTAATTATTAATTTGCTAATTAGAAACACATATATTATATGATTATTGGATTATTTGGTAATAAAACACAGATTAACTACTAAAAGTTTATTGAGTTCGTGTTTAATAAATTTCTCGTATTTAAAATACTGCCAAACGATTAGATTGTGTGCATTGCTTTTTGTGATTTACGTATAGTGAAGGTAAGTGGCCGTAATGTACTTAATCAGAGGCATCACCCTGTACATACACAGTAATTAATGGGTAGATAATTTAAAACCTTATTTAAAATAATCCGTTTCGAAAAGTATTATGCATTATCTAACGATAAAAGTACATACATTTTTTTTTTGAATTGGAAATGTACGTAATACACTAGGAAAAAACAACAAGACCAAAAATAAATAATATTTACAACTTTTTTTACGAAAGTACATAACAAATGTCGAAAAATCTAATGTACAACAGCTACATAAGTATATTGTAAATTTAAGGAAGTACATACATAATTAAATTCATTTTTTCTTTTACTTCCATTTTTATTTATAAACCCTTCTAGAATGTGAAGTGATGTATGTACACAAGAATTACTACAATTTATTTAAGAATATACAAAAGCGAAGCTATCACGTTATAAAAATTAAAATAACAAATTTCCACATATTAACATGCGTCTAGACTAGGCAAACAAAAAATTCGCATCGCATTCGTTCGAAATCGAACAAATTGTCATTGGAATCATTTGCGCATTGAATTAGAATAAATCGTTAATTAACGTACAGTTTATGTGCGAACATAAACGAAAGCTACTACAAAGACTATTCTTTAGAGTGAGTCTTTTTTGAGTGGCATATACCATACCCAAAATAGTGAAAATGATTCAAAACTGGCACCCTTTCCCTCACTGACAGTCTAAACGCATTGTTTTATAGTCCAGTCAAATAAAAAGAAAATTTATGAATTTTTTACATTTTTCTTTTACGAAAATGGTTGACAATCAAGTACAGATTTTGTTCAATCGCGAAAAAAGCGTACACTGAAATTAGCGTACGGATTCACCCAGGGAGGATTAATTACGTCTTAATAAGGGTTGCTTATTTTTTGTTTTACTTGTGAAATAAGAGTACAAGGTGATCATTTCTGATTTTCATAACAGCGTATCCGAAGATTTGGAATTAATGAATAATTCTAATTGTGTCCTAGAAATTGAAAGGGCGATTTACTGCTCAATATTGAACTTTGCGTAATAATTAAGACTATTCTATTATATTTTTCGCAAAATCATCTCCGTTGTAGTAGTATTCATAATTATTACATAAATTGAATTTAAGAATAAAAAATTATACGATTTTATTATCTTTTTTAATTAAAATAATTATAATTATTATTGCAACCAAAATTATTTCGCGAGAAATAGGAAAGAGAAAGAACAAAATCACTTTTAATTAATTTTAATTAAGTTTCTAAAATAGTCTAAATTACTGTTAAAAGTTCTATATTCAATATTATATCAGATTTAAATTTAAAATAAAATATAACAATTTCCTCTTCTTTTATGTTATAGTTCAACAGGACATGGCCTGTATACGTTTTTTTCACACTCTAACATTCCTCAACTTTTACCTGACCAAAGCCCAGGTATATATAATTTTCCCTTGTACGCTTATTTAACAAAATTTTGAGGGTACGCTTTTTTTTACTGTACACTTTTTTCACATATTCATCTGAAATCGGGAAAATTTTTATAAAAAATGAAGAAAAAAACCAGTAGCATTTAGTTCATAAATGTACTAGGTTTAATTTTACATTTCAGAATCTCTTCTTACAAAATATATCCTATTGAGAAGTTCTTTCTAAGAATTTTTTTACTTCAATTCATATGTGTAGTATTAGTAGTCATAATAATAAGGAAATAATTTAAAATCAAAACAAAGTTTAGTTTAAGTGTTGTTGCACACTGGGCCACCAGTGGCAACTAGTGTCTGCCACCAGTAGCTCAGTCGAGCTTGTATACGCGGCCACAAGTGGTTAAAAGCAATCACCAGTTACAGTAATAGGTGGCTAGTCGCGGCCACAAGTCGCATCAACTTATTTGTCCCATTTTTCGAAGACTAAAGGCGGCAAGTGATTATATGTCGCCACATGTAGCAATCTTGTGGCTCGAATTCCATTTCTTGTGGCTGCCACTAGTCGATGTCACTGGTGGCCTCGTGCTGACGCTTATAGAAATAGTTTACGCAATCACATTAAAACAAATTATGTCACGATTTCAGCAAAGTCTGTAGGTACATGATTTTTAAATAATTAAATATCTCCCTTAAAAATCCGAAAAAGAAAAATGTTATTACAAAAAAAAAGTAGATACATAATTTGTAAAAACATAATACATATGTAAAAATCAATCAATCATAAACTGTCTATAAGAAGTAGGTGTAAAAAAGGCCCAACGTATGACAATGAAAAAGAACCTTTTTTTTTTTGTGAAAACACAAAGTTGAAATTGCTCGTTATTATTTCTGTACATTTTTTCTGCTGTCAGTTGTTGCATGTTTCGAGTTTATGTACGTACAAATTAAAAATTACGGTACATTTTGAATGTTATTTTGATCAGAAGGGTTTATAAACCACTGTCACAAAGTCTGATAGTCGTGTAATACACCAGGACCGGGGTAGATCGGCTGACTCATATTAGGAGTTGCTAGTGACGTATAGTTTAGTTGAGTAGGCATAACGGGTAGAGCTGATGGATAAGAGGGATGTTTTGGTTCCGCTTCACTTTCTGAACCACTCGATTCTACCTGTTGTTTATCGACGTTTCCGTGGTTACTGAAACGAAAAAAAAAAAGGTCATTAATTATTTTTCTTGGTCTAGGGTTGTAAACACAAAAATAGGTCTGATAGGTATCTAAATGTTCAGTAAACTTTTTGTTTTTGACTAAAGTGGAGGAAAGTACGATTATTTTCGTTATCCCCGGGAATCTTAAGCCCGACAGTCAAAACAATGAGGACACTATATGGGACTATTTTTTATATGTAGACAATTGCAGCGCTCCAAATCCGGATAAGCGCCACAGTACACTTTTAGGGGCGTCTTTGGAGCAGAGAGAATTCATTTCTCTACAAAAGATGTCTCCAAATTGTCTCTACATATTTTAGTTTTAATTTAATCTAACATAGGGTTACTATACGTCCTGGTACGCTGGGACATGTCCCGGTTTGAAGTATAGTGTCCCGGTTATAACAACAACCATAGATAACTACGCTGTTGATCATTGATCACTGATGTTTATTAAGAAAATTGTATTAATGAACAATTGCCTTATTGCCCATTATTCATCAACATTATTAACGAACAATGGTTCATGTTCTATCTTCTAAATTTAAAATCGTATTTTTTTTTTTCTTAATAAAAATGTATTATTTGTTTTCGTAGAATTCTATTATGCATTAAAGAATATACGTTTCCATTAGAAATAAGGGAAGTGACCTTGAAATAACCATCAAAGAAAAATAAATGTCACCATCTTCTTTCCCCCTTAACACTAAACAACTTTCATATAAATTTTTTCTTTATAAAAAGGTACCGTTGTTGAGTACAAGCCTATCTCAAGTTAAATGGACCACCCGGTATATTTGTGCTGATTTTGTCATTATTATATTTTGAATTTGACTTAAAAAAAACTTAACAGATACTCATTAGTTTAAATATCTAATGTTCATTTCGTAATAATTTTACTTTGTTTTAAATATTTTGCATCCCTATGAGTAGTTTTATGTTTAAGTACTAATGTTACCAATTTTTGTAAAGAAAAGTTCCTCTTTGATCATTAATTTTTCCTTAAATGCCCCGGTCAATGTCCCCACATTTATTGCAACCCTAATCTGAAAACATGATGGTTTTTGAAAAACTTTAACATTAAATAAAAGTAACAATCATTAGTATGTGTTGAAAATTTGAACGAATGCTCTTCTTTTCGACCTCTATAAGACTAAAATAGTTCCCTACACATTGACCCCTATAAATGACGTCATGTATAAGCTGTTGGGCCTTTCTACTCTCGGTGGTAACGGTTTTTGTCCGATTTACTTCATTACGAAAGTGACATATATTTCACAATTCACACACCATTCAATATATGACCAGTAGAATAAAATCATGTGTATAAAAAGAAAGGATAGAGGCGACCATGAAAGAGACTCACCCACTCATCCCTAAATATCAGAAACAATTTTAACTAAGTCTATTTTAAAGTCTCACTGTAGCCTAAATATTATGATTATACAGTAATTTTGGGCAAGTTAAGATAAAACCAGATCAAAACTTTTTGCATCTAGAAGTTTGACTGACTCAGAAAAAACAGGGATCCTACAGCGGAGCCCCAAAGGTCCAGGATCATCGGTTAAAGTTAACCCATATAGAGAAAGCTAATTGGTTAAAGAGTAATAAACAGTTTTGAAACTATTACTTTAACTCTGATCTTATAAACATAAACAATCCAATGCTGAGTGCCTCTAAGACTGTTTAAATCATTACTAATATGTGTATTGTGTATAGAGTAATACTTTTTTGGCACAATACATTAAAAATTTCTACTTAAAGACGATTTTAAAAATCTCCTTATGTCCTATTAAAATAGATTGGGCTTAAATTATAGATAAATATCAGACAACGGGCCTTTGTTTATATTTTATGTTAATACCCGTCATGTACGTTTATTGTGTGGGCAGTGAATTAGAATTCGGCAAGAGGAGATTTAATCGTATTAGAAAGGATTATAAATAACAGCAATCGACTAAGGTACCTACTTAATGTAGTTTTTGGGAATATTTACCATGTACCTATACCATCTAAGGTATGTAATCTTCACTATTGTTTATGTCGATTTTAATTTACGGGTCTATTAAAATAAATAACAACACCTTTCTCATTTTTCTTCATTAAACATTGGGATACTTATTAATTATTATATAAATAATTTCAACTTCCTTGGGTTCGCTTATTATTATGAAACACTGGTATTAATAATAAAAAAAGGCAATTAAGTGGTTTACAAAAATTATTATTACAATTGTTTATGGACATTTAGGATAGTAGCCTAAAATATAACCCTATAGACCTCCATGGGGGCCTAGCCATTTGAGGGGCCTATAGAACCTCGTCACATTTTGTGATGAAATTACAAAATACTAAGATACTAAACAAAAGGTATTTAAATACAAGATACAAAATGAATTTTAAAAAAGTATTTCAGATACAAGATGAAAATACGTATTTTGTATTTCAGATACTTGTATCATAAATAAATCACATCTCTGCAGGTAATATATGAGATAAGGGCCCAAATTTGATAATTCGGGGCCCCTTAAGATTATTCGTTATGCCATTGGTTTAGGGGTCAATTTCTTTGGATTGTTTTCAAATCCAAGTTTCGTTCATTATTCTTTTTAAACTAATTAGTAGTATACACACAATAATCAAAGCTATACGCCACCACGCGATAATTGATTCAGTGAGTAGGGCTATTAAAAAGTTCTTCCACGAGCCGAAGGTTGTTCATTAACGAATAATAAATAATTAAATAATAATATAGCCCATCTGCATTCCAAGTGTCACTTTTTGAACCCTATTACTGATTTTATGTTAGGAGCATATTGTGACAGAGACAAAGCCCACATTAAAAATCAATTCAGAGATGCTTTTACATTTTTAACATTCTTTTATGGCATCAACTAAACCAGTTTGACACCACACAAGACAACACATGGATTAATCTTTCTCTTTATATGTAGAGGTTCCTAAATACAACTGGACTTAAAAATAAAATCTTATTAAAATTGGCAAACTAAGCATCCAAAATCAATGTACTTACTAATAATTTGTAAAACAGTTAAGTCAACATTCAATGAACACATATCAACAACTGACATAACTCATAATGAGCAATTAAAAGAATAAAATAAAATTTACTTTGTTACAACGTTTTATTTCTCAACAATATTCTTATTGAACTTATTTTCGTGCTGTAGTTCCAGCACCAGCCTGAGCTGTAGAATTGTGAAATCTACAAATAAACACCAAAGACATTTTAGTTTGTTAGCATACCATTTCTGGTTAACCTTTTCCATTAATTCGACGTTTGGTCCAATTGATTTATACGGCAGTTAAAATTTAAAGGCTTTCAATAATAGACATAAAACAATAAAAGCAGACGGTTTTATTGCATCTTCGCAATAACAAACGAGAAAAAATGATTAAGATTTTCATATGCAATACCGCTTAATTAATATATCTATGATTGTGAATTGTGAATATAAAAATTTTAACAAAACGATAGATAATAAATCATCTTTATAATCACGTTTTATAAAACGTAATTTACCTGCCTCTTAATTATGTACATCACATTACCTAATGTCAGGTTAATTTTTAATTAAGCACTGAAATATTTTAACTTGAATCTTTTTTGCAACGGGAATAGGTAACAAAAGTAATTATGGCAATCTTTCATTCTTCCCCAGCAAAATGAACCAATAAAATAAAAGAACAATGATAAGACCGCTTTAATTAAACACCGTGTTGAGACATATCATAAACCAAATTTTGAAAAAGTCAAGTCTTACACAATGAGTGTAACCTTTTTAAAAGATTATTCCTTGATGCTTCATATATTTTCATTCATGAGAGCAATTCTCTGAATTCGAGATCTGATATAGAGAATAATCTTATCGTTAACAACTATTTTAATATTTATAAAAGATTTTAAACTCAAAAATAATATAACCTAATTTTAACCTTATTTACCTATTAATTTAATGTTAATGCCTGCAAAATGTGGCTTTTGACTTTTTGACACTTTTAGCTACTTAAGTGTCGAAAAGTCAAAAACCGTGAGAGAGAATCGAATTTTGTACATAAAAGTCCGGGAGAGCCCTTTATCGATCTTGATCTAGAGAAAAAGTGCAACTTACCAAATGCGCCCTTAAAAGTTGACTCCAGTAAGAGATAAGCTTTTGCGTGGTGATTTACCCATTAGAATATTAAAATTTCGAGGAAATCACCCTTAAAATTACTCGCTAATGTGGCTAGAAGCGTTAGCGCTATGGTCTTGTTCTTGAAAATATTTTAGTACTACACAAATAATAGGTACGTTTTCTATTTTATTTGAATGTTATACCAAAAAATAAATCGAACAACGCCATTTATGTCAGACTTGCGCTACCCGTTTCGTAATTAACATAAATTAATTAACGGAAACTATTTTTTTTACGTATAAAAATTGGCGAAATTATTAAAAGCCGTGCAATTAAAATTCAAATTTTTGCAATTAATACGCGGAAACAAGCGATTATTTTTAAGATCTGCTAAAACAACATGCTATTCTGAATTTTATTATTATATTTTTTTAATTAATTACTTATGTAAATGGCAGATGCAAGTTAAAAACTGAAATTAAAGCAGCTACCACACACCACGATTGTAGGCTTGATAAAAATCGTTTGCAAAAATTGTAATTTACATAAGTAACTTCTCCATTTATTTTATATGCAAGTGTACTTAGAAATTCAAGAATGTACAATAGTCATCCAATGGGTGTTAAAAGAACTCTTCTCATCACAAGCAAAGTTCCCTCTAAGCTGCACAGCCATTTTTGTTTTTTGCGCACAACAATTTTTTTATTCATTTTATGAAATAATTGTAACTAAAAAAGGCAAAAACCCAAATTTCAGAAAGAAATGTTGAAATATTTTGAAATTTGTCTTTGACATTTAAAAAAGTTAAAAATGGTACTAGAGGGTTGTAGAAAGCTCGTACAGGTTCTAGCTACCTATACCCAGCCTAACAGGGACGGGATTGTAAATTCTGCAAAATTTTTGTTTTAAAAGAGAGAGCGGTCAGTTTACCAGATGTTAATCCATAAATTTGGGACAAAGTTCAAAGTATATTACCCTATAAAGGTTCAAACGAAGTGTATTTCTCAAGCCTCGCCTGTAACGTTAAAGAGCATGGCTTTTTTGTATGCATCCCTAATTTTGTAGTTTGATTCAAAAATGCAAATATTGACGATTTAAGGTAAACTGCTGCAACAATTTGTTGAATTTCTGTATTATTGTTATACAAATACCTATACTTAATAGAATCTTATTATTATTATTATAGTTGTGTTTATAAAACTTAAACTTAGAAGGGTGCACCGTTTGTGAAAATGCATTTTAAAAATGAAAAAATCGAAAATAAAAAACAGCAAGTTTTACTAAAATTTATTCGGGAACCTCGACAAATTTACTTCGATCCAAAAAAGAATACAGAAATTTGTCGAGGTTATCGAATAAATTTTAGTGAAAATTCCTGGTTTTTATTTTCTATTTTTTAGTTTTTAAAATATAAATTTTATAATAGCTCGTCTTAGTTAACCAAAAATTTGCATATAGCCGTTATTTATTCTAGATAGATGTCTAAACGAAAATGAAACGATTACGAAAATATGGACAAGATAAAACTATAATGTAGAAATTATTTTCTTGTTCATGTATTAATTGAAATACTTCAAAAAGTAATTATTAAAAAAATTATGGCACTGAACCACCCTCCTACTTGCACACTTCGAATAATTTTGCTGCTTTATAATTATGTACCGCGCAGTCAACATAAAAATTAGAGGCAACATTGATAACAAGTATCTTTAAAAAAATAAAATTTTGTAGAAAATTTCAGAAAAAATTAATTATAAAAATGTGAAATAAATTTGCTATACAGTTTTTTTAATTTACGTAACGGACTCAAAAAATTCGAATGTTTTCAGCTCAACATGAATTTCTAATTTTTTCTATCAATCCAATTTTTTTTTTTAGATCTAACAACAAATGTAGGAAATTTATCTTTTGACGTAAATACGTATAATTTCTAAACCAGTTCGATTCCCTCATCCAAAATTGTCAAACAAGGGGTGGATGTAAATCTTCTGGTTGTAGAATTAAAAGGCAGCTGACAAGGCAAATTGATGGTAAAATAAACACTCGTTTCGCCCTCTTTTGTGGAGGAATGAGGCCGAAATGGACCAAAATGATCATCAGCCTAGGCGACAAGTGGCAGCCACATGTTTGTCGAAACCGCCCATGCTGTTTTGTTACACATTTCTACGTATGCAGCCACTTCCATCATCCGACGTCATCGGAATGTGAAGCGCTTTAGTTTTTCGTGCATATCCATTCTTTCTTTCTTTTGTAGTCGTTTCTTACGCATTTTAATGAACTTTAATTTATGAGAACTCTAAAGGGACACAACTACAAATAATATTCCTTCCACAAACGAAGTTCAGTAAATGCTTTGATTAATGAACTACAACGGAAGTTTTGAATTCTTCTTTGAAATGTTTGAATTTGTGAAATTAATCTTATAGAGCAGGGATGAGTAGTTTTAAAAAAAGCTTTATTTATAAAAATGCAATGGTTTGTTCGCAATAACATAGAAGGGAAGAAAAAAAAATAACACAGACATGTAAATAGCCGTTGAGCCCATACATTGATTTTATTGCTTTTTTTTATTAGATTTAATAGAAATTCCTAATCCGACAAAAAAAAATCCTCATATTTCCTGACTTTTTTCATCACCAACTAAAAATCCTGATATTTCCTGACCCCTGGACGCCCTGCGTAAGAATATCTACATTATCCAGAGTCATTTTAAACAAATTGAAGTGTATGGTAGCCTCTTTATAACGTGACCATCATCAATGGTCATTTTCAAATACAGCAGACGTTAGACCACACAATAACGTAAACAATCTTTAAGCTCGATAATGTAAATTATATTGCGATTTATCGCGCAAAAATTTTTTTCATCGCGGATTTTAGTAGAGAAATGAATTTGTGCAAACAGTAGCAACTAATTGTTACAATTATTTATTTGACATTTATGTTTTACAAAAAAAAAATAATAAAATATGGTAGGTGCCATTTGAAAAAACAAAGTTATTCGTGTTTGAACTTTTTAAATTTTAGAATTTTTTCTAAACGCTCTGAATAAGTTCAATTTCGTCAAGACGTTAGCTTTAGGATTTATCTATCACTAATAAAAATTTGAACACTTTAAGTCGTATTTTGTAAAAGTTACGATTTTTTATAATTTCGGTTGAGGTGGCGATTTTTTTTTATAAATAAAATGGTAATTATGTACATTGCACAACAATTTGGAATTCCTCCTAACACGTTATCAACCATTTTGAAAAACAAAAACAAACTTTTTAAAAAAAAAAAGTGACTACAATTTCAACTCCAAACGAAAAAGGCTTACAACTTGTGTTAATAATGATGTTGATGAAGCTATGCTTAAGTGGGTTACTACCGCACGTGACAAAAATCTTCCTCTCTCGGGAACGTTAATCAGAGAAAAAGCTAAGGAATTTGCGGTTGCTTTCGGTCGCGAAGATTTTTCTGCTAGTAAAGGGTGGCTAGATAAATTTAAAATAAGGCATAATATCGCCCAAATGTAATAAAGTGTATGAATTTTAAAATCCTTAATTTGGTCTAATTTCCATAATTCGAATTTTCCGTAACTCGAACTCCACTTCCTGTCCCTTGGAGATTCGACTTAGGGAAGTTCCACTGTATATATGTTGGGCGCGGAAACCACCCCTTCATGGTGTTTTTGAGCTTCTTCATTTCGTGTATTTGTCTTTCATATCTATTGTAAAACGCAATTAGTATTAGTGGTTTGTTGATTTATTCGAATATTGAGATCGTGTAGTGTTTATTGTTGTAGATTAGATACGGAATAATTTATAGTCTTTATCTATGGGCGATACATGATACTGCTTCCTTTTTTCAAAACTTTGAAAGCGGTTATTCTTAGAATAAAAATGTTGGGAAAGGGTGAGGAGTATATAAATGTAAAGACACACATCCTGAACCGTAACCTATTGCAATACACACGGAAGTATTACGACTGTTTTTTGTATTTTTTGAAGCAGAAAACCAATACGAAGATGTCATAAAATAAAAAAAACTGTCGTAATACTTCGGTGTGTATAGATTACGGTTCAGGATGGGTGTCTTTACATTTACATATTCCTCACCCTTTCCCAACATTTGTGTTCTTAAAAGACTAAGAACAACCTTTTAGAATTAATACAAACAAGCAGTATCATTTATCATCTATAGATAAAGACTCTAAATTATTCCTTATCTAATCTACAAAATAAGCAAACGGAACATGATCCGAATATTCGAATAAATCAAGAAACCACTAATACTAATCGCGTTTTACAATAGACATGGAAGACAAATACACGAAATGAAGAAACATCATGAAGGGGTGGTTTCTGCGCCCAACATATACATATATTCTTGATCAGTATGACGAACTCTACAACATGCCTTTTTTTTTAAGAAAATCGGAAGGGACTAATCTATTGTACATAATTAAACTATTTGTTTTTGAGTAAGTTTCAGGTAAATATTTTTGTTATTTTCGAAAAATATTTTTGGTTGATTAAGAACAATCATTAAATGTTTTTTTTTTGAGTAATTTGCACATTTTTTTAACGTAAACAATTCAATCACGTGAACACGCTAATTGTTAGTTTCAATTAGTTAACGTTATCGAGCATCTGCTATATTTCAATTCTTGCTGTGTTTAATTGTTTTAGGGTGGCAAAAATTTGATGGTCCTCACATCAAATTGAATTATCCAAGAGATGAGATCGAATATCGTATAGGTAGGTAGGTAGGTACCTTTATTTGCATAACCATTTATTGTCGCCAAGTTTGCACAGTTGGCTCTTCTGCAGCAACCCTTTGTGATCGAGTACCAACAAAACATGACTGCAACGAGTTGGCATATGCCTAGATGCGTTATGTATATGCAATAAAATTCGCATACATACATATTCTCAATTAACAAGTTTGGTTGAGGTTGCCGTGCAGTATTAATTATATGATACGTTTACCGTATAACAAGCCTTATTCGCAACACCGCTGATAATTCATCGAACAGTCCGTGACGAGTTAAAAATTACAAGTGGATGGTGGGTGTGTTGGGTTTGTGTGTACCATGTACCATGGCACTTGATGGCTTATAGAAGTTCCACGGGTGTTGGAACAAAGCGAAATTAATTTGCTTGCCTACGAATGGTCTGTCTTGCAATACGTATCCGTTTCAAGATTAGAATTAAACGTAGGAGAAAATAATTATATGGTAGAAGTAAATATTTCATTCGTTTGGGATTTCTCTGATAATGTATGATTTGTACCTATGCTGTACACGTTGTGAGGGTCCATAGAGAGTCTAAAAGATTTTTATTATAATATGAAAACCAGGAAACTCTATAGATTACAAATAAATAAAAATAAATTAACTCGAAGTGGACCTATATTGTTAATTTGCCTCCAGCCTCGTTTATGGTGGTGCAAGCAATCTGAAAAAGATCATGAGTATACTATAGTGAAAAAATTTCTGGAAAATTCAAGATGGTAGAAAATAATAAGTTGCACTCGCAAAAATCAATTGACTAAGATAGTTTGAAATTTTCGAACGGGTGCCAAAATTTGAATTTGACGCCAAAAATTTTGAAAAAATAATAAGTTGAAATTAATTACTTTTATCTTTATCTTTAACCACATATATGAATTTTTGGAATCGGTTAAGAAATAGCGGGGATATCTTTAAAAAACCAAAATTTACCATTTATTTGTTTTAACAAACCCCAATAAGTGCCATTACCGAATTTATAGGAACATAAGTATTTCTAGCATGTAACGCCAAAACCATGAATTTTTTTAAGGTCAAAAGTTTGGATCAAATGCCCTTTCTTCCATTTTAATGTTTGCTTCCCGATTTTGAAAAATTTTCCATTCTTTATACCTATATTTACCATTTTAACGAATAACTTGATTTTCTAGAAATAAAACAGCTAAGACACTTATTAAATTACGAAAAAAAATCAAAAATCACAACTTTGAGATCCTGTAAGTGGCTCACCGAATTGACTTTCAAAAAATCCGAAAAAAAAGCACTTGTGACATTATTTGGAACATATCCCTTGAATTTCAGAAAAATCTACATTATAATCTAGAATTACCCAAATTTCTATCCAAAAAACTGACTGATAGTAAGGGCTTTTATATTACCAAGGTAAATACCCAAAAAATACATCATCTTTGCCCTGTTCGTGCTTAGGAAAACTAATTTGCTCCCATTTTTGTATTTGACACTTGAATCTTTATGCATCAAACATAATTTAATCTAAATAAGTAAAAGGGATAGCATTTTAGGTGATGATTATATTTGAGTGTTCAGATCCGTCTTATGGTCACGAGTTCAGTCACCTGGATGCAATTTATTTGTTGTTTGACCGACACCTATACGAAGAAATTACGGCTTCGACCTTTCATATTTCTGCTTTGTTTTTGTTAACAAGTGAATAAAGAATGAATGTACTGTAGGTAAGTAAAAATATACAGAGTTCCAGGAGTTGAACCATGTGTCCGTTCATCAACGGATGAGCTGCAGAGCGTTTACCGGTGTCAAGTTTCGGACCACGACGACGACGGCCCGCAGGTGAAACCCGATAGCAGCAACGGGCCGTACTCCAACCAACGGAGGCCCGCGTGTAGGTGGTCCCCTCGATCCACCTTATGGACATGCATGCACACAATACACGTTTCTATTATGTACTCACTTACTTATTATACTTACTTAGTTACTTACTATGTGTACCTACATAACTATGGACTTTTTATATACGTACAGACAAAAAAAAATAACACACGTACAACAACGTGATCCTTAATATTAGTGAACATTTATTTATATTTGATTTTCTGTTTAAAAATACAGTTACGTTAGGGTCAAATGAGCTATGTTTGTTTGTACGATGTTTGGTTTTTGTATTTTGATTCTGAGACGGAATCCAAAAATTTTTTTTTGTCAACCTGTTTGAATCACTATTTCGGAGGTGGCTGAATGCGACAAATGCCTTTACAGGAGCCAAATAGGAACAGGATGGTGGGATGGTAGTACACCTTGTGAGACATGAGAGACTATTAGAAACATACTGGAGGCAGAAGGGGGGTATACGTAGAGGCCTTAATTAAATTAAAATTTTATTAAGTAAGTAGATGATTTAGTTTAGTACATAGGTACATCGTTTTAGAGTAGCGACCTAAATTAACATAACCTAACCTAACCCACTATAGGTACCTTAAAATTTTAAGAAAGAAACGTTGCAACCTCTCACCAGAATATTTTACATTTATTGGTCGATTCCCAAAAAAATATTTCATTTGTTTACAGATCCTTTTTACTCAATCCATTGCAACCCTTGGGGATCACGATTTCCAGGTTGAGAAACGCTGGTTTAGTATTTAGTTTTCATCGAATAGAAAGATTAGCTCTGGGCAAGAAACAGTGAGGTGCATGTCCAGCTAAGTCTTTGGACTGACTACTCTCATAACGATAATTTTTAAATCTTAATTAATAAGAAATTACCGTAGGTAATATCAATAGATATATTTTTTGAAATTTACAAACAGAAAGTGTAGTTTACTTTTTTTGCTTCAAAATTAATCAAGAGAAATTATCAGACATAGATTATTGGCGAAAAAGAAAAATCCCATAAACTCATTTGCATTGTCTTATAAATATTTATCTAAGCAGAAGTTCTTATAGTTTTATGTGTTAGTGATTATATTTTCTTTTGCAATCGCAGAAACAAAGAAATAAATATACCTACATAGCTGGTAATATCGACTTTTTGGCTAAAATGGATCAGGCAGTTGACAAATATCGATCAAATATTTTGTTGAAAATTCATCTTACGGAAAAGGCAAAAGCAAAAAATAGGTACCTATTTTATACACATATAATTTTTGGTCCTTTCAATATCACCACAATCAGCGTGAACGATACTAAAGTCATCACAAACATTTATAATTCCAAGTTTTCTCACTTTATCAAAGCAAAGTTTATGTATCTTGATTTTTCTATATCTTCATTCAACTTATCCACTCTGTAAACTCCTCTACATTTGAAAGAAAGAAAACAGCACTTTTTGAAAACTTTCACTTAATGTTATTAAAATTCTTAACAAGTTTCGGCCTACAAGGCAATCTTCAGAAAAAGCATCCACACTCCTTTTTATTCCCTATTTAAAATTGTTAACATTAATAATAACATTAAATTTACTAAAGAAGTCGAAGTAAACAAACATTTAAATTTTTTAGATCTAACCGTTTTTCGTGACAATAACAACATCAAATTCAAAATTTTTAGAAAGCCAACAACAACAGACACTATTATTCCTTCATGCTCCTATCAATCATTTCAAATAAAGTTAGCAGCTTTCCACAGTTTAATCCATAGGATCATTCATATACCACTTTCTAAAGCAGATTATGCAGAAGAATTGAATTTAATTAAACAAATTGCTGTAAACTCCTTCACAATAAAATCCGCAAAAAAATTGCTTTCAGAATTCCTTTATCACGCCCCCAAGTCTAAACTTAATAGCTTTTGTTCTATTAAATACGTTAAAAACACTAGTAATAAAATTAAAAATAAAAATAAAAACCTTTAATTTACAAACTATTGAAATAAACAACAACAATTTGAAAAAACTACTAGTCAATAACAAACTAAAAATAGATAAACCAAAAAGAAGTGGTGTCTATCAACTAAATTGTATGCAATGTGATGCTATTTACATTGGACAGAGCGGACGTTCATTAGATTTACGTGGAAAAGAACATTTAGATAACATTAAAAAACAAAAAACTTCAACGGGCCTAGCCGAACATTGTGTCACCCATAATCACAGTATAGATATAGACAAAATGAAAATCTAGAAATAAAAAATGCTCTTCAAGCAGGTAAAAATTTGGTAAATAATCAAAAAGAAATTTTAAATTACAACACACCTTTAGTCATTTCTAAATTCTAATTCTTACCCTTTACAACCCCTACCCCCTAATTTTAAGTAGGTACCTATATAAACATTGTTATATCCAATTTAAGATTAGTAACCATTTGTATAGTACTCTTGAAAATGACCGTTTAGTTTCGAAACAATTGTCGAGTATAATAAAGTTTAACTGCAGAAACATTTGTTTGTGTTTTTCTTATTAAAATGTTTCTCCAAGAATGCACCCACGATAGTTTAAGTATTATTAGAAACAATTGTAGTGGTGTCTACATGTTAAAAATGTTTTTTTGAAACTTTTTGTGTTATTTCATTTTTTAAATTATGGATCAGTTTTAACAAGTTAATGCTTCCACAATCGAATAACATGCGAACTTCTGTACGAGTAGGTACGTGTAACGTAATAAAGAATATGGGGGGTTACTTAGAAATTAAAAAAAGTTTTGCAAAATTCACCCTATTTGACACGTTCAATAAAAGGGTTTTTTTTATTTACATCTTAAATGAAATGCCTTAAATTGAATTTGATGATAATTTATTGTTTACCTTAATTGTAAAAAACATGCAAAATTTCTACATTAGTGATGTAAATAAATAGTAATTTGAATATAATTTAATTTCTGCTCCACTTCCACAACATCATTAATTAAATTATTAATTTTTCACAACAATTAAAACAAAATTTTCAAGAAAAAACCGTCACTTTAAAACGATCCATGTTAGATTGTAATTTCACTTAAGTAAATAATTTTGTTGTTTATATAAATTTATTTTTCTAGAATTTTGTAACAAGAAAAAAAAACTTCTTGATCAAAGGAACTAACGAACAGTTTTTCATATTATTAGTTCGCGATCGACCAGATTTTGTCGGCGATACAATTATTTCGACTGTATAATAGAGTAAGTATCAGATGTCTCGATGTTAAAAATAGCGTCATATATATTTTCTGCTCGCGGATCGCATTAACCAACGATCACCTGACACCATTAGTGTAGAAATAGAACCAACATCAAGTGCGAAATTTTTCGCTTCTTTCAAACTCTAACGAACACGTATTATACGTAAATGTACCTATAAGTAGATTAAGTGGAACACGTTTTCATTACAAATCTTTTCTAATTTGTTTTGAATGCAAATAGTAGGTAGGTATTCAGCAAACATATACTAATTCATAATTTATTATCATTAAAAATATTCGTGCTCTAATGACGAGAATTTCAGAAAACAATACGATAGGAAATTGAAGAAAATGAATACTAATCCCTAGAGAGGAAACCTAGTGGCAAAGTTAATGGTGTTATTTAAAATGAATTGGTATTTATTACAAAAAATTATATTTGTTTATGTACGCTCTTATGTATATTTTTGACAATATCGTCCAAGATAATTTTTATTTCATATACGTATCTACCTAAAAATTTTTAACGATTCACTTTCTTTTCCCATAATTAAATAATTAAATTATCAAACATTTTTTTCAATTATATGATTAGATAGGTAAGCAGCATAGATTCTAAATCAAAAAGCAATTTCTATTTGTTATTTTAAAAAATCTCTACATTTATTAACTTCTGTTGTTAAAAATCGCGTTTATTTTAAACGGCTCTAAATGTTCTAATTAATTCATTCAATTGTTTTCATTAATAAGATTTGACAATGGAATAATCCGAAACGCCTTAAAACAGTGGAGGACTATGACAAATTGACGAATTCAGTCCTGGACCGGGGGATGGTAACAGATTTGGGTCTACGATTTTCTAACTTCTGTCACCTTCATAAATAGATAGGAATGAATCTTATTTTTTGAGAAAAAGTGCTGAAAGTGTCGAAAGGATTAAAATAATAGTTTAAAGATATAAAGAAACTTGAAAATTCCGTGATTTTCTAACCGCTACTTAGTTAAAGGATGAAATTTTTCACCCTAAAGGACTCAAAAAATGGCATAAAGGCTGCTAATCGCTAAAGAACAATTTAACTGCAGGAAAGTTGATTGAAAATTTGCCAATTATTTTAGGAATCCTTTTGGGTGAAAAATTTCATCCTTTTACTAAGTAGCGGTTAGAAAATTACGGAATTTCTAAAATATTAGATACTTCAAGCCTTTCGACACTTTTTTATTACAAATTCGATACTTTCCTATCGATTTATAAAGGTGACAGAAGTTAGAAAATCGTCTCAGTTCACTTTTTTTTAAAGGAAATCGAATTTTCACGGAACGCCAAACGAGAATAGGTCAAATAGGTACATATTTCACAAAATTTTAACATTAAATACCTACTACACTAACACTACAAAACAGTGTTAAAAGACATTTTATTAAGAGTCAAAGTTTTTTACAAAAAAGAATCCTGGAAAACGCATGCCCATCTCAAACAAGTGAAAAGGTACAGCGCTCCAAACGCAGCATTAAAAGTCAACTCTACTGATAAATTTCAATTTGCATAATTTTTTGTGTAGTGATAGTAAACCGTAAGTAAGAGGGCGCACTATATTCAGCCAATTTCGCAAAAAATACCCTTAGAAGCTAATAAATTAGGCCGAATCGACAAGTAGTCACCTATTTTTATACTAAAACATGAGATTAGGTAATCGAGTGAATTTGGGTTTGTTAAATATTTTAGATATCTAATTAGATAACAGACCTATTTTTGTATTTTTATAATATAATAATCGTATGCCCTTTTAAAGCAACAGAATCTCCAGTGTGTTCCAATGAACCACACGACTATTAATTATTATTTTTTCTCTATAATCATCGTTTTATAAGTATTTGATAATAAACATGAATCATTATTTTGTTTGTAAAATAATTTAAAATAAAAGGTCCTTAATAGTGTCTATCAATTCCAATAATTCTTTTAGGTATTCAATAAATTCTTTTTTAATTTAAAATTAAATACGTACCTAGCTGATCTAGTTGTAGAAAACATTTTTGGTCAAAATTCTATAGCATCGAATTAATTTTGAACATACATACTTTGAACAAAAACAAGTCCAAGTTCAATTATGCAAACGAATATTTCCGACCAAAATGTTAATAACTTCTGTAGAAACGGTAATAAAATGTTACTGATTCTTCTTGACGTTTTTCGGAATTTATTTATGGTATGATTTAATTTTGTCTAGCATGAGTTAGAATATGTATAGAAAAACGAGCGTTACTACTTAGTTGAGATAATGGGATCTGATGGCTGTTAAGTGATAGAAACGTATTAAAAGCAGAAGCTGTCGTTGTCGGCGGTTTTCCGAGTGGTTCCGCAGCCTTTCGCCAGTCCGTCCGTCCGTCCCTTCAGTCTCTGCGCCGTGCCGGGGGGCGCTGCCCGGATCAGGTTTCACCAAAACAACGGTGTCTGTTCAAACATCACTTTGCCGTTGCTATCCATTTTCCCCCTTGCAAACCACCAATTTCATTTCAGAACGGTAATACTCCGCTATCCTTCTCGTTACCGAACGTTTCTTCGTTTTACATAATGTATCTACCCAAGTCCGAAGGCGGCTGCTTGAAATTGAATTTTTTTATAGAAAGCTTTTTCAATTTAAGAAAGAAAATACCCGTTCTGTTTTTCCGTTTTTATGACTTACAATAATATTAAAATAAATAAATATTTCCGAATGTTCTTATGAAAGGGGCTGTTCATTTTTTTGGTAACATAATGCAGGACCAATTTTTTAGATACCTAGGTTAAAATTCTTTTTCAGAATCTTCAATAAATTTAGATGCTCTCTGTTTTGCCTTTATTCAAAAATTTCGAAAATTATCAAAACAAAATGTACTTAGATCATGCAATTAAGTTATAAGTACTTGCAATTAACAAAAATCCCCATTTTTTTAAAAAATCCTAATAATAACATTGGTTCCGCGAAGTCCCTGAACGGCGTCGGCAGTTACATGAACATAAATATCTACTTCCCTTTCCCTATGTGTTCAGTATAAGTAGTAGAATTACTTTTATCATCAGCAATACCATACGGCATGATAACTCCCTCCCTCGCCCTTCAACCCTTGTTTCATTATTTTTACTGGATATTTACAATATTCATGGAGTACCATTTTTTTATAGTCTAAACAGTTTGGACCCCGTAGATCCGTGGTTGATCTCACATCAATTTTTGAATAAATTTCTCATCCCCTAGGCACTCTTTTAATATGCAGTTTACAATGTACCCAACCGATATCGAAAACAAAATTATAAGTTTTAAGACCTTTACTATAGTTTCTACTGTGTATTGATATTTTAAATTTGGAAACCCCATTTCAGCCCCTTAAAGATTGTAGGTACATACTTTTGTGTCAATTCTGTTAAATGTACACTCATAGAAGGATCCTCCACGAATTAAGAATTCTAGTATGGCTTCAGAATATGCATTATATAATACTTTTAAGCCCCATTTAACCTAACCTAATCCCTTTTTCGAAAAATAATTTCATTGTGGATGATAAGGATCCTTTATGCAAAATTTATTTTATTTTTTTAGAATTAAAAAACAAAAAACAGTACAGGTATTGTTTTTGATTCTGTTTTTTTAAAATTCATTTTACCAAAATGTTAGAACAAAAACCTGCTTCTTGTTCCTTTTGGAAGACCGCGATATCGAACCCCCACTGGAGCTCACAATTGAGGAATCAAATTGCTCTAATGTGTTGTCCTTATAGTTTCCTATCCAAGGATTAAGAATGTCAGTTCGTATCTACCGTCTTTGTCCATGCGCAGTTGCGAACTGTTCAGTCGTGTTTGTCGGTGAGTTAATAGTTGTTATGTCTTTAAGATGCTGTTTATGATTATTATACATTAAAAATTTGAGTTCTTTCCATAACTGCGTGTAATAAAGATGCTCAACATTAAAAAACATAGACAGACAGAGATCGTTTTAAACAATAGTGTGTTAAGAGTTAATTGTTTACTTATCGATAAGACGAATTACTACAATACAACGACAATTTCATTTTCAACAGATGTAACTGGACTTGGGCGACTCGTCAGGGTTTTAAGGTAAGGAGATTCTTAAATAGGTACCTTCTGTTAATATTAAACTGCTTATTTGATATTTGTTCAAAATTTGATCAATGTTCACTGTTTATCTCGGAAATATTAAAGTCAACTACGTACTTAATTTAGCACTGAATGTAGAATCAAAAAAATATAGTCAAAACCTGAGTAAACTATTTGAAACTTTTTATTGAACATTACGATTTTTTGTAAATAAACCCTGTTTTTTCGTATAAAATCTAACCTTAACCATATTTAATACACAGCATCATACGATGTGTGGGGGCGTTAAAAATTCTAATTTAAAGTCTGACATTAAAAAACTGGAATTGAAAACTAACAAAGTACAAACACCCACCCTCTATCCAAACCTATTCCAACCCTTAAATTCTTGAAAAAATTTAGTAATACTATTGCGAAGGGTGGTGTAGGGAGTCGAAAAGTACAAAGTTTGGAAAGGGTTGTAGGAGGTGAGTTTTTGACTCTCTGCAACCACCACTTCTACAATCCCTACCTCCTGCAACCCCCACCACCCGTCCCAACAGTATTCTTAATATTTTTTTAAGAATACAAGGGGTGGGAAAGACTAGGACAGAGGGTGGGTGAGTATAAATGAACATACACACACCCTCCACCCTAACCTTTCCTAACCCTTGTATTCTTTGACTCACTACATGCTCCACTTCCTGCAACAACCACCTCCTACAACTCCTATCTTCTACAACCCCCACCAACCATCCCAACAGTATTCAAGTATTCAGAATACAAGAGTTGGAAAAAGTTTGAGTAGAGGGTGGATGTGTGTAAATGTATATACACACCTTTTCTAACCTTTGAATTCTTGAAAGAACTTAAGAATAATCGGTGTCAAAGAATTATTACTATCAGGTGAACATATGTTATGAATGCGATTAATGAACATGTTACCTTTCACCACCCGAAACCAAATTACTCTATGACGTAGGTAAAACTTAATTATAGGAACTAGTATAAAAGGGCCTATCCCAATATGAAAAGTAGGTAGTTAGTCTGTTTTTGACAAATAAAGTACAACGAAGTAAACCCTTGTGTTTTCTTAAGTAAGTGTTGTCAACGTCCAAAGCTCCTGACCCGTTCAACGAAGCAACTTCCAGTTTGTTTAAGTAAGTGTTGAACTAAAATTATTAAATATCAGATAAATCTGCGTGTCCATTCCCTCAAAGAGTTGGATCCAGAACTAAACATTGTGCGTGTGTGATAATTATTGTGAACGCTAAATCACCCTAAATAGTGATTTAGACCTAATTATTGTACGTCGGTGCAAAAGGTGCATCACGGTTCCTTTTAAAAAACACCCTTCTCACTTCACCACGTAACACATAAACACATTAATTGAGATCTGGAATCGTGAAAAAAAAATTGTGAAGGTTTTTTTTGAAAAAAGCTGTTTATTGGAGATCATTCAAAGTTCGAGAAATACTGACACTTTAAATTTATGAAATTGTTGTAGTTCTTGTCATCAATCCGCCGTAGTATAGAACAAATAAAAAAAAATCATGCAGATTGGTCCTTTTTTCGATTTGGTACGGCAAAAAAAAGAATCAGGTGACCGTGTTTCTATATTTTTATCAGTCGTTTAAGAATGATCTTTTATTGATTTATTAGCCTAAGATCCTGCTGTTTGAGACGTTTAGAAACTCAACATAGGTATGTACTTAATAACAATTGAAAGTTTATTAATACCACGAAAACACATATTGCTGTGTTATTTGAAAAAATATTAATCAAGATGAAAATCGTTAGAAGGATCAGATTTTAGTGAACGTGTTCAAGTCGTTTTTGATCTAATGGATTTTTAGATCTTTTTAGAAAACACTTATTAGGTGTTACTTCTCCTGCGTATTGTTGTAGAATTAATTTTTTTTACAAACATATTATGCCACTCTATCCCCTTTTATAAACTTAACAGAAATATTGCATTCAACTTGATATAAATCAAGTACTTATTTTAGGACATTGGGTATGATGAGTTACGTGAGAACGAGCTGCAGAAATGTATTAAATTACCAACC
Organism: Agrilus cyanescens; assembly: GCA_947389935.1. Lineage (NCBI taxonomy): Eukaryota > Metazoa > Arthropoda > Insecta > Coleoptera > Buprestidae > Agrilus > Agrilus cyanescens. Next base: position 25,580,734 of record OX376705.1, read on the forward strand.
ACCCTGTGCAGTTGAGATTAGTAATTGCTTAACTTAACTTGATAATTACTTACAATAATTAAAATTAAACTGGTTCATTAAAAAATTACTATGGGTACGCACTTTCAAAGTTACGATGGTTTAAAAGTTAAATATAAATGAAATATAATACCTTACGGTTGCAATTAGATCTTATTCCTAGTGAATTAGTTTATGGAAAAGATACTTTCCTTATGCTAAATACTAATTAACATTGTTGTTGTCTGTCGTTATTTTCCGGGATCATAACTGGATTATCAAGTTACTAGACGGAAGCCTCATAAGAACGGTAACCCTCAGTTTTAGCCCCTTTCACTTTCAATGCTTCGTGTTTTAGGTACGCAAAAAAAGTAAAGAACAGTTAAGCTTTTAAATGTAATTAAAACATGTCCGTGTATTATAAGGACTTCTGGGGTTCAATTTTGTTTAAATTTTAAGGTGGATTATATTATAAAAGAATTCTTGGTGCGTTTTATCTAATTATTTATTTATACGTAAGTCAAAACGATATAATTTATCAAATAATAAGAATAAATCCACATTGTAACTCTTATAATAGAATATGTACCGGTCAAAGTGAGCGTACTATTATACAAGGGATAAAAGAGCATAAAAAAATCATTCGATATTATACCAAAATTAAAATTAGCTATATTTTTAAAAGGCCAAAATTACTCGAAACTTTTCAAATGATACAATAGGAAATTTCGAAATGTATTAAAAAAGAGGATAGTGAAAAGGAATCTAATGGAAAAATAAAATATGGTAGGTGCCATTTGAAAAATCGAAGTTTAAAGAAAAGAAAGTTTTTTTAGTTTTCGTAGGAAATTAGGCTTAGTACCTACTTTACTATAACTAGTAAAAATTTCAACACCTTGAGTCATTTTCAGTGAAAATTATGAGTTTTTTATAATTATGGTAGCGATTAAGAATTTTTTTATGAATTAAATTATCTTTGAAACTGTTCATCCTTGGCATACAAGTGGGTTATCAAACTTATCTTAAAATTTCATGTATTATCTGAATTCGTCGTAAAAAATATACTTTTCTATTAAAAATAACAATGTCGGCATCAATTTCCAGTATAACTGGAAGTGCTACAAAATTGAAAAAAATTTAAAAATGTAGATCATATGCGATAACTAGGAAGTGATTTTTTTCAAATTGTTCCTAGCCTTAGTTTTCAATATAATTCAAATAGACCATCCACCGTGACTCACCCTGTATAGGTCAGACAAAACAATCATTGTCAGCAAGGATAAAAGAACATAGATGTGATATTATTAGCTATGTCTTTTTAATACAATTAAATTTTAATTACCTATATTGGTAATGCTCTAAAGCAAGTTTATTGTTAAATTTAAAACGGATCGAAATTCTTTTAGGAATTATAACATTTATCATTTTTTATTGGTATTTATACGTTTTTACTTTAAGAAAACAGTAGGTATATGTTATCGTCTGCAATACATTATTTATTAATAGAGTATGATGGTATAATGTAGGTAATCGAATGAATTAATATGTAAAAAATAAATGTTAATGGTAATATCAGAATAACAGTATCTTACACAACCGCTCAGAGGGCGTTACTCTAGGACGCGACGGTGCATATTAAACGATTGGGCATTTTGTTTTTTAAGATGTTTTTCTACACAGCAAAATTAAATTATGCATCTGATGTAAATGAATTTTAATATTTCAAAGTCAAGCCATTAACTAACTGATTATTCTGTATGATGTATTTACAATAGGTAGTTACTAGGTGCGGGAACAAACCGACGCGACGGGACGCAACCGACGGCGACGCCAGGTTACACGTTACGCGCCGACAAGTCGATGGCGCTGGGAACGGCGCCGAGGCCGTCGTCGACACGACCGACGCTCGAAATAGAATATGAGTCATATGAGCCGTAATTTGATACCATTGCGATTCCATTTTATACCACAAACCGACCGCGTTCGATTCTTTTATTTTCTCACTTCTCAAACTAATGCGCATTAGAGAGCGCCCGAGAGATGTGGTGCGGAATTCTCAGAAAGAGTCGAGTCGAGCCAGAAATGTCACGGTATACGCCATCATCGACAGGAAATGCGTTTCAAATAATTATGCCGTTCTTTATTTTTTGCACTTAGGCACTTTGCCCATTTTGATAAAATGGTTTTTTGTAAAGTGATTCTTTCATTTTTGCCAATGTCACGATTTCATAAATAAATCAGGGGACAGACGTGAAAAATCACCCAAAAATATTAAATACTAATTCCAATTCATAGTACAGCATCTTGGAATAGTTAGCAGAAAAGGTCTCTGATCTCGTGAGAACAGAAAAAAAATAGTGCGTAATTTTTTGTAACAAACTAAAAATTTTTTTTGGGTTTTTTGGATAATGGTGTGCAAGTTGCGTAAAGGTAAATTCTGCGTAGAACTCTAGACTTGTCTGCTTTTCACTATTTCACCTGAAAAATATTAATACCACTTTTATACAATGAGGATAATAATAAATCAATGTATTATGTATTGAGCTACATGAAGGATTCAAAAAACCTTTGGAAATATTTATAATTGGGTGCTCGTCCTTTATTACTTAGCCACCCACCATCAAATTCAACAGGAGGTAATTTTTTTAAAAAACTAACATAGACCATAGTCCATAGAACTATTTTGTCTAAACGTTTCGTCGGCAACTGCGGTTGACATCCTCAGTGGATAGGTATTGACGAGAGCAAAGATTACAGGTACCTCGAAGTGTCGACTGAGCGGAGAACTGACTGTGTACCAATATATATGACGGAAGGATGAATGATTCGTCGGTGGATTAGACCTCTTCTGCGTCGTTCTCTCTTGAGCAAGAGCTCTAGAGCACCGACGAACCATTCAGAGACCGCCCCTTCTACGACACGCCCACTGCCACTCGGTATATTTATAGGTACTCCGCCACCTTTTCACTCAGTTACTGTCGAGACTTCGAGGTATAAACTTAGCTCTCGCCAGAAACTACGACCCCGAACTTTAGTTTTACCAAAGCGTATGTTCTTATAAACGGATATGTATCATTTTGTTTATTTCTTGATTGTAATTTTGGTAACCAAAGGTACAAATCATAAAAATAGGTAATAATAATAAACAAAAATATTTTTACTCGATTTTACTTAAAATATATCGTGGCAAACACATTTAAAAGTCCTTTTTTTATTTACCAAGCAAAAAGTTGTACGTGTTCAAGGGTTTGGAACAATGGCTCGAACCTTAACGAATATAAGGGGTTTCCACGTTTTATTCGTTTCTGCCAATTGGAGGTATGAAGGTTGATACATTAAATAGATCCATAAAAAATATATTTACGCAGAAAATTTTCGAATGGTTAAGCCAAAATAAAGACCAGAGAATTTTGTTCGATATTTTGGCAAACCCGAGCTTACAATTCAATCGTCTTCTGATAACTTGATTTTATTAGATAAACGTGGCAGGGGAACAACATTGCCTTTATTTTTTTTTTACGTTTTTCTATAAATGGAAAATTTATTTTGAATGTGTTAGCAACGCGATCCAACAGTAATTTTCACCCCCTTGTGGTTTACATCAACATACATTAACCCTCTTAAAACAGAAGAGAGAAAATAAGGCACTAAAATCCATGACTATCTAATCTGATCTAATGAGAACAGCCCTTTTGATTTAATCGTTAGAAATATTTGTAAATGTATAACCTGTAGATATTAAATTAAAAAAAATAAATAACCACCTACCTTTCTTTGTGCTCCGCCGCCCTGTCTCGTTGTCGCCTGTTTTTGAACCAGTTGGAAACTTGTGTGGTTGTAAGTCCAGTCGCTTCGGCGAGTTCCCTTTTCTCTCGCGGACTCGGATAGGGATTGTGTGAATACCATTCCCTCAGAACGCTTCTCGACTTTTCCTTGAAGCAGTAACTTGTTTCTTCGCCGTCCCATATGGTGCGAGGGAGAGGAAACTTCCGTCGAACGCGGTATTTGCCCACTGCACCCAGCTGTCTACCTGCAAGGAATCACAAATGCAATTTCTATGGTATGGGTACATTCATCTGCGTACTAAATATACATATCCTCCATTACTACTAGTTATAGAATGACATCGACTGTAATACAGAATATTTTTTTTGAAAACATGTAGGTACCATTTGATTAAAAAAAATTGTTTTAAAAAATAAAATCTTACCTCGTTGCTTCTCTGCTTCGATGTAATGTGCTTTGAGCCAAAGCGCCTGAAGTTTGGAATGGTTATGAGGACTAAAATTGTGACTTTCTAAAATTTTATACAGTTCTTTAAAGTTTCCTTTGTGAAATGCAACAATAGCTTTGGCTTTTAATACGGATTCGTTGTTGTGCAGTTTGTCACAAGCAGGCAATGACCACAGAAATCTGCCCAATCTTTCTACATTTCCGGCTTGTTGTAGAACCTGAAAAAAAATAAAGCACCGATTAAAAAAAAATCTGATATAACCATGCTTATGAATAAAACGAATTAATTACATTAGAAAATTTTAAAATTTAAGAGGATTCTTACTTTGGTGGTCGGTATTCGATGAGTTTTCCTAATATACAAACTGATTTTAGTGAAATAAAGTCTAGGGGAAGTTTTAAAATACATGCAAGATACAAGTACCTACTGTTTGGACATTTTTATTTTTGAATCATTTTATGAAATAATTGTATCTAATAATGGCAAAAATCCAAATTTCACAAAAAAATGATAAAAAAAATTGAAATCTGTCATTAATAATTAAAAAAGATTCATGGTGATAATACGTTGTAGGGTGGTACTTAGAAAGCCTAACAGAAGAAGTGGATTCTGAATTCAGTAAAATTTTTGTTTTGATTGTTTTATTTATTTACTAGCGGCCCGTCCCGGCTTCGCACGGGTATTAGTAAGGATCCCTAATTGATCAATTATCGAGCGCAGGAAATAGCTAGAGTGCCTGCCCCTTCCAACATTGTAGCCGCCTCCCAAGGACATGGTTTGCTCGTGCGCACCTAAATGATTAAATTACTAAAACAACTATTAAAAAATAGGGGTTGGTGATGGAAGGGTGAAAATTTAGGGTTGTATGTATTTTTTAATGCCACATTATAAAAAAAAAATAAAAAAACAATTTGTGTCCAAAAAATAAAAAAAAATGTTAGGAGAGGATAACCCTTATCACTTAGGGGTATGAAAAATAGATAGTAGCCGATTCTCAGACCTACTGAATATGCGTATAAAATTTCATAAAAATCGGTCAAGCCGTTTCGGAGGAGTACGGTAACAAACACTGTGACACGACAATTTTATATTAGATTAATTCTGAAGAGGCATTTTTTATAATTGTGTTTATAAAAGTAAATATTAAAACAAATTTTGTAATAGGCCGTCTTAAAATATTATATAATCTATTTTAGATTGTTTTACATAAAAATGCCTAAACGAAAATTAAACGATTATGAAAATATTGCACGTAAAAAAATCCTGCAGCTCATTTAAAATAGAATAGTTTTCCAAGTTATCAATAACAAAGAAAGAATACAAACAAGATAAAACCAGAAAGTAGAAACCTTTCATGTGTTTACTAAAATACTTCAAAATGTATTTATTAAAAAAAATTATGCCACATAATCCCCCCTCTCACATTACCACTCATACATACGTTTCGAACATTTTTGCAATCATACAGGTACTTCTGTACCGCTCAGTCAACGTAAAAATTATAGAGAATATTGATCCTGTCCTAATTACCTATTATAAAATCATACAACATCTTTATTTGTGAACAATGATCTAATTAAGGTCTCTTTCTACCCCTGATGCTTTCACGTCTAAAATATCTCGTAACTGATCCTGCATGTCTTATAATCCTTCATCTTCTTTTCTTAATTGAGATTTTTTTGTACTTTTTCTAGTAGCTTATCATTCTAGTTCTTCTATCCACGGCATTTTTATAATTCACACCCGCACAGACAGAAGACAATAGAATAAAATAACTGATAGAAAAGACGTGTTGAGAAAGGATAATCTAGTATTTCAATGATTAGATCTATCTGTGTTTTGTATATTACCTTTGTATAGATATATTTTTCGGTTTTTTTTTTTTTTATTTCAAAATTTGCTGAAGAATGTTTATTGTTTAGGGTGAGGACAGAAGAATTTTGTTGTCGTTATCGGCTTTAGTCGTCGTCATGCTTTTTCTTTAATTTTCTTATCGGACCTCTGTGGTCAGCACGGGTTAGGCGTAGGTCGTAACTGTCGAGATGTTTATAATTATAACCGTGCAGTTTTATGCAGCTGTTGATATTTCTGCTTATCAATCACATCGAGCGCAAAAATGTGCCACTCCAGGGCCGGTTTTTGCATTCCCGTTGTGACTTCATTTGACATTATCGCACTTTTTTATCTCGTAAAAGCGATTGTCTCTCTCTTTTGTTATTAATTCATGTTGAAAAAGTTTAAAGTGCAAATGCTTACCGAGAATTTTTTGTTTGACATTATCAAAAATATCGTTTGGCATAATAAAAAAGCATCTTTGTCATGAATTGTTTTGGTTTTTGTATCAGACAAACAATAAAAAAGAAATGTTTGATATTTATATTATATCTATTATAAGGTAAGTTTGAAAAGATAATGCTATTGGTGAAAAATATATCTCTGCATCAGGTTGAAGAGGTGTGTACGAAAGCCAGGGGCACCCTCAAGTCGCTTGGTGCCAGCCTGGAGGCCAATATTAGTTTCGAAAAAATCAATGAAAAAAAATTGTAATATTTTTATGTCCACAAAATCGTGCTTTTACTATTTTTGCAAAAATACACACGTACTTAGGATAACACACATACAAAATTCCATCATAAGGTTTAGAAAGAGTTTAGTGACATTACACAATAAAGGTACATATTTTTAAAATTTTCCTCCTAATTAGCAATAGCAAATAACAAATATTAAATAATAAATAAGTGAACATTAATTTAATAATTACTGGATAATTAAGGAAAGTATCTGCATATCTGCATATCTGCATGAACCTACAAAAAACGGTTAATAATTAATCAATAGCTTTTAACTCATAATCAGTCTTTATTATATATAACTAACGTAGGTCAATCGTGGGGACTTGGACTGGTTAGAAAATTCAAAGAAAGATAGTTTGAAAATTTCGTTGGACGTTTCGCCACTTTATTGTAGCTTCTTCAGCAACTACAAGGTTTGATATAATATAACTACATGTATCCAGTATGTGTGATTACCTTATTAAACATTAAATGGTTTATGTCAGAACTTACAAAGATTATACAATAATATGAATTTACGCAATTTGTTAAATACATTATTTTAGAAAAAAATTCTTTTCTTTTTCATTCGTTTTGAAAAGTTTTTATGATTAAGTACAAAAAATTGATAGTTATAAAAGTATAATTTAATTACAAATATTAGTAAACATGTGTATAATTTAAATTTTATATTTACCTCATTTTCTAATTTCTTTCTTTTCGTTGTAACATAATATGTTTAAACCCAAAAAACCTGTTGGATTAGTCAATTACAAAGGGCAAATGTACAACATTTAATGGTGTGGTTGCTCAATCCTTCAAATAATTATTATTCTTGTTAAAAATTAAACATAAAACTGCAATTATGCATAAAAACACTGTACACAACCGAAAATTTGTAAAATAAAAATTGATTCTTGAGATAAAAAAAGAAAATTAACTGAAACTCTAACGTGCTATCAACGCGTTACTCTCGTGGTGACTACATCTTGCCAAGTGAAAGTGACAATTATTCTGAGACTGTCAGATATAAAAAATTGTAGAGAAATTCTTTTAAATTCTTTTAAATTATACACATGTTTACTAATATTTGTAATTAAATTATACTTTTATAACTATCAATTTTTTGTACTTAATCATAAAAACTTTTCAAAACGAATGAAAAAGAAAAGAATTTTTTTCTAAAATAATGTATTTAACAAATTGCGTAAATTCATATTATTGTATAATCTTTGTAAGTTCTGACATAAACCATTTAATGTTTAATAAGGTAATCACACATACTGGATACATGTAGTTATATTATATCAAACCTTGTAGTTGCTGAAGAAGCTACAATAAAGTGGCGAAACGTCCAACGAAATTTTCAAACTATCTTTCTTTGAATTTTCTAACCAGTCCAAGTCCCCACGATTGACCTACGTTAATTAAATACATGGACATGAACACTGACAGATTATATATAACTTTTTTGTTCTGCCAAGCCTATTCCTAAACCTGGATAAAGTGAGAAGGAAGTTTTTTTAACCAGGGTGACGAATACCTACTAATTTACTCTTACAATAGCTGAAAATTTGTTCAAAATGGTTAAATTCTATAGGTAAGGAATTACAACAACAAAAAGGTCCCTGCAGGTCTCTAAAATTTTATTATAAGTATGACGAAACAATAAGAATAAATCAAAGTAAATAACTTAACGATAAGTCTTTGATTCATTTGTGTCGCCAAAAAAAGCGTACGGTCTGAAGCTGGGAGGGTTAATTACGTCTAAATAGGGGTTGCCATTTATGTTTTACTTGTGAAATAAGCGTACAAGGTGATCATTTCTGATTTCCATAACAGCGTATCCGAAGAATTTGTATTAATGAATAATTCTGATTGTGTTTTAGAAATTTAAGGGCGATTTAATTATTGAACATTAGTAGTAATTTATACTATTTTAAAAACCCAATTAAAGATGATTTTATTTCGTGTTGTTGATAAAAGAAGACTATTCTATTATATTTTTCGCAAAATCATTTCCGTTGTAATAATATTCATAAATATTACATAAATTGAATTTAATTTAATATTTTTTAATTAAAATAATTATAATTATTATTGCAACCAAAATTATTTCGCGAGAAATAGGAAAGAAAATGACTTTTAATTAGGCTTCTAAAATAGTCTAAATATATCAGATTTAAATTTAAAATAAAATAGAACAATTTCCTCTTCTTTTATGTTATAGTAGGTACGTCAATGACATGAGCTGTGTGAGTTTTTTTCGCACCTCTAACATTCCTGAACTTTTACCTGACAAAAACCACAGGTACCTATAAATAATTATCCCTTGTACGCTTAGGTATTTCCCAAAATTTTGAGTGTACGCTTTTTTTCACGTAACTATCATTCAGCTTGTATTCTATAAGACGAATATAGATTTCTTTTTAACTAGATAATAATCAATACACTTGGCTAGGAATAATGATATTAGCAAATGCCCTTGCGTTTCGCAATGTAGCGGTTAAAGTGAGGGTATACGAGTAATACAAACAAGTTGTTGAAAAGTAAAAAAATCGAAACAAAACGAGAAGTTGAATTAAAAAAGGGGAAAAAAAAGACAAAAACCGCAAACGTAAGATAACGAACTAGAAATAATATTTATGTTGCCGTTACCTTCCGGTGACTTGCTATGCTCATAATACATAGGTATAACAAGAACAACCGTCGCTAGGCAATAGCAACCCCGATATCCCCGATACGATACGTTCTAGAATTACGCCTGTCGTTCTTTTGCGGTCGTGCTAAGCATGCTTCACAATCGAGTGGCGAGGCTGCTGTAATTACTGGTTTGAATTTCGGATTCGGAAGGCCCATTCGCCCATTCGCCCATTCCATCTGATTAAAACTGATATCAATACTATTCCGACAGGTGTAACGGACCCGTAAACAACGTGAATCAAAAATTTTACGCCAAATTCATTCCAAATTTATTATGTATTTGTTTAAGGTTAACTATCGACTATCGTAGGCGTGGAATTCGAAATTTGCCTCAGTATTATAGCTTTTCGACCTACCAATTAACAATTTCAACACAATATTATGGACTGTAAGTCCGATAAAATAATGGTTAGCGTACTTTTGATGTATTGGATAAAGTATAGGTAATCGCTGAAATAATTACTTTTCAATTTTCCCTCTAATTTTTATGTTGACTGAGCGGTAAAAAATTATATAGTAGCAAAAGTTTTTGAAACGTATGTAAGTGTGCAAGTGGGAGGGTGTCCGGTGCCATATTTTTTTAATAATTTTTGAAGTATTTTAATTAATACACGAACAAGAAAAGGATTTCTACATTATAAGTTTTATCTTATCAAAATTTTCGTAATCGTTTAATTTTCGTTTAGACATCTCTCTAAAATGAATAATGCCTATATGCAAATTTGTGCCTAAAAACTAAAAAATTGAAAATAAAAACCACGAATTTGCACTAAAATTTATTCGATAACTTCGACAAATTTCTATATTCCTTTTTAAATGACTTCGTTTGGATCGAAGCTGTCGAGGTTCTCGAATAAATTTTAGTGAAACTTCCTATGTTTTTTATTTTCTATTTTTTCATTTTTAACATGCAGTTTCGCAAATAGTGCTCCCTTCTGTGTTTATGTTTTATAAACACAACTATAATAGTAATAATAAGATTCTATTATAGCATTATAGGTATTTATATAACAGTAATACAGAAATTCAACAAATTGTTGCGACAGTTTACCTTAAATCTTCAATATTTGCACTTTTGAATCAAACTACAAAACTAGGGATGCATACAGAAAAGCCATGCTCTTTAACGTTACAGGCGATATTTGAGAAATACACTTCCTTTGAACCTTTATAGGGCAGTATACTTTGAACTTTGTCCCAAATTTATGGTTTAATATCTGGTAAACTGACCGCTCTCTCTCAAAACAAAAATTTTGCAGAATTCAGAATCCCGTCCCTGTTAAACTGGGTAGCTGGTACCTGCACGAGCTTTCTACAACCCTCTTGTACCATTTTTTACTTTTTAAATGTCAAAGACAAATTTCAAAATATTTCAACATTTTTTTCTGAAATTACATTCGGAATTCCTATATTGTGAAATGTACCGAAATTCTTAAGAACTTTTCGCTAAAATTGTTATTGCGAATTGTACAGAGCAGATACACAAATGCATAAAGAAGTCATATAGATATGAATGTTTCATAATGTTCCTAATCAGCACATTTTTTATAAAAAAAATTACCACTAGAAACTATTCATTATGCAATTGTGCCGCCTCTAAAAGAACCATCAGAAGCGGGCCACCCCATATTGTCGCCAGTTACGCCACACCACTGATTTCACCCCTAAATAGTAGCAACGAAAGCCAATTAAATCATTATATTGCTGGTTTATAATCTGATGGAGTATCTAATGAACTTTTTATACATCAAATATTGAATTAATAACCTTAATCACGTTCAGCAAATCCAATTGTCATTACTCATTACTCATTAAGTAGGCTTTCCTTCATATTTCTGTGAAAATTCAAGAAAATAATTCGTGACCGTGTTGCCCGACGTGCCAAAGCGTTGCCAAAGTCGTTTCGTTCGGTTCTCGAAAGAAGTCGTGCATGTGTTTCGAGCTTTCAAGTAGGTATGTTTATGTTTTAAACATACAAGCTATTAGCGAAGATAAGCCGGTAATTTGTTTGCCGTCGTTAGGAATTTAATTCTGGATAAAAACCCAACATGAAATCTCCTCCTCTTGTGAACACACAAACAGACATGTGTATATTCATTACACAAACATAAGTATACCTACTTGGAATAAAAAACATTTACGATATCGCATGTTTCGTCTGTCTTTTACATTACGACAATGATAATAATTGATAAGAGAACAAATCGAAATGTTTGTGTCACAATTTTCTTTTATTTGTTGTATACAAACAAAATGACCACACGACTACCAGCCTTTGTTCTTGTTTGGTGTAGAAAAAGTAACTATACCTACCTACCTATCTATCAGGTTGGTTGGTTATCAGGATGAGAAGTACGTTTTGTTGTTAATTAAAAACAAATTATATTGTTCTTTGTCAGATAAATCGAACTGTTATGTCTTACCCTTTTTCGATTTTCTTGAAAAGAAGTTTGTTGTCTTCCATGTGTAATGTGTATGTGTAAAACGCGATAATGGCATCATGTGTTCTTGATTTATTTTAGTATTGGATGCATGTTGTATTTGTTATTTTTAGATTATATAATGAACCGTAAGTTATGCGGTAGTCGGTGTGGGTTCGTGTAAATGCATACGTCACGCCTACACCAAATAACTTAGTATGTATACTAGTATAAATATAAACAATTCCTCGTCAACCGTTCCTTAATCTCAACTTAACATAAACAGTACATGGTTGCAAGATTAATTAAACACAACAATACGAGTTCTAATGATGTCATTATCGCGTTGGTACACATACACATTGACGACATATTTATGTATTTTAGATCAGAATATAATGAACTCTACAACATACTTTTCTTTTTCAAGAAAATCAAAAGGGGGTGTTTGAAATGCAACAGGGAACATGTGGTTCTTTTTTTTGTACGTATAGACCTAACACCCTGTATACCTATTCGGGGAACCCCAGAATTGGTCCAAAGACAAGAAAATTGCTTACAAGTGTACACAGAACAGTAAATTACCCGTTCCTTCTATCGAGATTATAATTTGTTCACACTACTGAGTACAGTGCATTCTAACGGCTGTTCATACAACTGAACGGGTGTTCTCACTAGCGAGAGTCTACTGTATAAGGAATAGTTGTGTGCATTATTATAAATCTCTAGTTTTAGACTTTGGACTATGCCTTAGGAATTGAAATTTGCAGAAATTCCAAATTTGGAAACTCCATTTTACCCGTTTTTTATTTTAATGATATCGCTATATAAAAAACACAGGCAATATCTTTAGACTTCTAATTCCTTAAAGTATTGCGGCGTTTACATTAAATTTTTGACTCATGTTGCACTCCTTAAAGGCTAAGGCTAAGAGGCGATATTTCGAAAAAAAAATCACAGTTGATAACACCGTTGTAGGTATGAGGAACCTTCAAGCAAAATTTCAAGCTGATGCCTCACCCTTGGTTTGGGGTGTGTATTTTAACTCCCTTCTTATTCCTTTAACGTTAGCGGGTTGTATTTTACAAAATATTTTGTAACAGCAAAAAAGTTTTTGGGAAAATCCTCCAAATTTTTGTTTTAACTATTTAAATTTGTTATTTCATAAATACAGATTACACTTTGTGCTACTTATGCCGATCTATTTTGTATCTCCTCATTTATGTTTTGTGTGAAAGCTCCTAATAGGTATCGTTGTTCAGACCAAAAGCGGAAGAACAAAATTTAGTGTTTGTTAATACTGCAGAAAATGCGCGAAGAAAAAGGACATCAGTGTGTAACGACTTTTCTAGTTTAACTTATTTATTTAACAGATATTTATTTACAACTATTTATTTAATACTTAAACACTAATAACAATTCAACAACTTATTTATATGACAAGGAAAATGCGTATTTATATCACTGTATATCGTAGTTCGGTATTTATATTACTCGTTCGAAAGCTAACTGTAAACTGCCGTCACTGACCACGTCAACAAGTATTTATACAGACAAGGAACAATCCAGAAGTATCAGGAAACCTTCTAAAATTTTCTCGAGTTCCTATTGTGTTCGTTTTATTTAAGGCCTTGTTTATTGCCATCAAAGCGCCGACCGACGCCGGCATTCTTTGAACTCAGCTTATCTGCTCTCGGATCTCGTAGCCGCTCTCGCATACATACACGCTCGTTACAAGTGGATAATGTCAGGTCTGTCAGGCCTTGTGTCATTTCCTTCACGATTTGGTACTTTTCTTATTCATTTTTATGTCAGAAATTGTTATTGGCCTTTAAAAACACAGCAAGCCAATATTTATTAAGAATTTGATTAACACGTTTATATTTCTAAATATTTGCTTGTACCTAAATTACATTAATGATATTTCAAACAAACTTAAACATTCTCCATTCAAATAAAAACAAATAAGGTTAGAATGTTAAAAACAAATGCAGAATCCTAGTTTACAATTGGAAAAATTATTTTCCTTTCCTTTTCTTTCTTGTGTGCTTTAGGGGTAATTGAGGACAGTGCATTTTCCATTTTCCAATTGCGGATATACCTAATACCTATATAGGCATTACATCTATTTTTAAAAACACTTCATTATTACTGCCATATTTCAGCTACATTTGAGATAGTTAATAAGTAATAAATATAGAGTCATTAAAGCTGTTCAGCTTTAACTAGCTAATACAAGTCTGCCCGTCATTACCCCTCAAAGTTCGTAATTATCCCATACCCATCAGTGTTGTTTTTGAATGTAATTGACACTATGACATGCAATTGCAATAAAATTTTGTATTTACATGATAGCCAGGCAATCAATGTAAGTATGTAAATTACAGTGGATTTCGCTTATAACGACAGTGAAGGGCCTAATATGTACTATAATTCCGTCGCTATTACCGAAAGTCGATATATACGAAGGTAGAAAAAAACAATAATAATTTTTGTGTTTGATTAATCTTTCGACCATGTATTGTTTATGTTAAGATTAGATAAAGCAATTCGACGATGAGTACCTAGTTTGTATTTATAGTGGCGTACTAGGTTATATGGTTATAGGTATGGATCTGTGCATTGAGATGCACACTGCCACAACAGTATAATTTAATCTATGGCATTTCCTTGTATTTCTCCGACAAAAAACATTTGAACATGCATTTTTAATGAGTTTTTCACTAGTTGGTGAGAAAATATCGAAAATTTATGGGGTGCCCGAACCAAAAATGACCCACAATATCTGCACTCAGTCGCAATATCTGCATGGAATTTCTAAGAAATTGTGACAAATGGTTCATTAAAATTAGTCGCTATCAATGTTCCCTCTAATTTTTATGTTGACTGCGCGGTACAAAATTGTATAGTAGCAAAAATTTTTGAAACGTATATACGTGTGCAAGTGAGAGGGTGGTCCGGTGCCATAGTTTTTTTAATAATTACTTTTTGAAGTATTTTCATTCATACATGAACAGGAAAAGGATTTCTACATTATTGTTTAATATTGTCAATATTTTCGTAATAGTTTAATTTTCGTTTAGACATTTTTTCTAAAATAAATAATGCTCATATGCAGATATGTGCCTAATTAGGGCGAGCTATTATAATATTTATGTTTTATACTTTTATAACAACGAAAAAATAGAAAATAAAAAACAGGAACTTTCACTAAAATTTATTCGTTAACCTCGACAAATTTCTGTATTCCTCTTTAAATGACTTCGTTTAGGTCGAAGCAAATTTGTCGAGGTTCTCGAATAAATTTTAGTGAAACTTTCTGTTTTTTTTCATTTTTAAAATGCAGTTTCACAAATAGTGCTCCCTTCTATGTTTATATTTTATAAACACAACTATAATAGTAATAATAATATACTATTATATGTATTTATATAACAATAATACAGAAATTCAACAAATTTTGCAACAGTTTACCTTAATTCTTCAATATTTGCACTTTTGAATCAAACTACAAAACTTGGGATGCATACAAAAAAACAATGCTCTTTAACGTTGTAGGGGAGCCTTAAGAAATATTCTTTTTTTTTTGAACGTTTATAGGGTAATATACTTTAAACTTTGTTCAGTATTTATGTTTTAACATCTGGTAACTGACCGCTCTCTGTCAAAACAAAAAATTTTGCA
The DNA here is from genome assembly GCA_947389935.1 of Agrilus cyanescens. Lineage (NCBI taxonomy): Eukaryota > Metazoa > Arthropoda > Insecta > Coleoptera > Buprestidae > Agrilus > Agrilus cyanescens. The sequence continues at coordinate 25,596,324 of OX376705.1, forward strand.
GAATTCAGAATTCCGTTCCTGTTAGGCTGGGTAGCTGGTACCTGCACGAGATTTTTACAACCCTCTTGTAACATTTGGACGTATTATCATCAATCTTTTTTAAATGTCAGACAAATTTCAAAATATTTCAACATTTCTTTGGTTAAATTTGGATTTTTGTCTTTTTTAGTTACAATTATTTCATAGGATGATTAAAAAAAATTGTGCGCAAAATACAAAAAAGGCTGTGAAACTTTAAAAAAGTTAGTGCGCGGCCGCGCAGCTTAGAGGGAACTATGGTCGCTATACCCGAAATCGGCGCTACATCCGAACTCGCTACAGCCTCATTATTTTACTGAAAGTATACTTTAAATTCAAGGGATTCAAGTGTGACGTTGTTATAACCAAAAGGTCGTTACAACTGAGGACATTATAAGTGAAATCCACTGTAGTAATTAGAATTTGACTTTTGCAATATGGTATAAGTATGACTTCCCTTTTTTCGTAATTTCAGAATTACTACCTACGAAAGTTTTGTCTCCAACTAACAATAACCACGATATTTTCCAGACTTGTCACAGGTCACCCTGTAGGTACAATATTTTTCAATTGGTAGGTATTGTTTTGAGTTTCGCTAGCAGTTGTTAATTCATTAAGAGTTTAGCACACACATCAACAAAAAGAACATTAAAAACAAAAATAAACTGACGTGTACGATCGTTACCGTACGATACCTATACCTACCTAAGAGCAAAACGGACGTGGTCTCTTGGCGAGTCGCGTTCGTCAGCTCTGTTGTAGACAAAACAGCGTTGTCGTTCCAAAAAATTATAGGTTACTGAACTGAATGTTGACGAATAAAAACAAAAAAAAAATGTCCCATTATGGTCTGAATAATCGTTTTATGGTTCTCAATTATAATTTGGTAGTTGTTATTGTTATAATTTCATAAATCACCTGAAAGAAATTCTAAATCCTCGCCATGTTTAGGCGAAGTTTTTTTAAATCTATTTTTTTTGTTAATCTTTTTGGGGAACTTAATAAATGATTAATTAATACCTACTTATGTACATGTTTGCAATAATGTTTATTGTGTAAATTTCAAATTGCAATTGTTTTAGCTACAATCAATATTTTTGCCAAACAAACAAAAGTCAGAGCTTTTACGAAAATATGTTTTAAAATGTTTTTGTCTAGAATTTGTAGCTATTGCCTTGAAAAGTACATATATGAGTGATTTTCACAAAGGAAACTCTTAAAACTGCTAATCAAACATTGAAAATTATTTAAAAACTTCTTAGGCCTCGCCGCATCCAATAAAGCAGTTGAATTTCAAAGTGCGGGGCCTAAATTTAATCTTTATGCAACAGGCTGCAATTTCTGCTGCATACGAGCGATATATTAAAATTTAGTGAAAACATGAGTTCCTACCTACCTGTTCTTTATAATTAAAAATAGTAATTTGACGTTAGATTTAGTCCAAAAATATGATTAATATAGATACAATAGGTAAATTTAATAATTTAATTAAAGGAGTCTGGGTACAAACTTACCCTCTGGTAGTGTTGGGCAAAATTTAATTGAAAAATTAAAAATTAACGATTGATTAATTGTTAATTGCAACAACTCGCAATTAATAATTAATTATTGATCGTTTTGATACGTTTGATTAAAAACTGATACTGAAATCAGCAGACATGATAATTTCTAATATTTTCATGAAAAAATTATAAAGAAAAACATCCAGAAATCTTAAATTACGGTATTCCCCTGTATCAAAGCAAGATAATTGTTAATTTTAATTAGTTTTTTGAAAAACTGCCTTTGGTCTCTGTTTTGCTAATCATAGATAATACAAATCATTAAATTCAGACCATAGCAATAATATTTAGTATTACAAGTAGCAGATGTGCATATTGACTCTTATTATATCTATTTTGCTTACAATTATTTGGTCTTCGTAACTATCTCAATCTATAGGTAAGTCTTATAGATATAATAGGAGTAAAATCTTTTTTACTATGAAGAGATTTGGCAGCCAGTTTTTGAGAAGGGAAAAACACACTTGAAGTAAAGAATAAATGAGAATATTTCAGGGAAAAAGTTAACATATATTAGGTACCTAGCTAGGTATTTCTAAAAAATTCCGAACGTTTAGTCTAATGATTCTAGGATTCAACAATGGATGTCAATCAGCAATGATTCATTGATGGGTACAGCTCAGGATCATTAGACGAAACGTTTGGATTTCTTTTTTCAATCAATAGGCAATTAATTAATACATTATAAATGGTAACGTTTTATCTGAAAAGTTCTGATTTCGATTCCAGAGAAAACTTGAGGAAAAATATGGGATAGGTACATTGAAGAATACATTGGTGCAGATTTACATTTCAGTCGTTTTGAAATTATTATTTCTACTGTTTTATTTTCAAAAAATTGTGTAAAAACTTTGGGATTATCTGCAGGCCAGATATTACATAGTTTTGTATATCTAACCATTTTGGTTTATATAAGTATTCGTTTATCATCATTTTGCAAAAATAATTGTAAAAATAAACATTTACTCAGTGACGTAGGTAACATTTTGACGATAACTTAACATATACGTACCTATACAGGTTTTGTATACTAGGCATTATCCTTATTAAAGATGGGTACTAAAAGTCATAATAAAAGCAAAATTTTTTACGAGTATTAAGATACCTACTGTGAAATATTTACGGTATATTGTATGTAGGATTTCCCAGGTAATAATCACAATACAGTAGAACTCCAATTATCCGAATTAATGGGGACCGGGACCCATTCGGATAATCAAATATTCGGATAATCGGATTTTTTTATTAAAAAATTGCCATTGGAGAGAATAAAAGCTACGTTTTGATATTGCACTATTTTTTTATTGAATTAAATGAAAGAAACATGAAATTTTCACATGTTTTCCCCCGCGAAGTCAGTGTAAGCACAACGGCAAGTTAAGACAAGTCAAGTCAAGACTTGACGCGCAAACACTGGCTTCGCGGGGGGAAGAATAATAGCGCACTTAGACTTTTTTTGGACAATTTTTTGTGATTCGGATAATCGGCGATTCGGATAGTCGGAGTTCGGATAATTGGAGTTCTACTGTAGTGGCACTTATTAAACGTTACTGAAGGGCTTAATATTTATATGTAATTTTTATTTCAACGTGACTTTTTGTATGACGAAAGAAGCAGCTACACGAATATTTTTATAATCCTTGTAGCCCAGAACCTTCACCGAAATAAATGCTTTGTCCCTGAGTTTTCCATTTTTTTTGAAAATCTTATGGGTACATATTCGCAATTTTCGAATGCTTCAGTTTCAGTTATTGAATGGATTTTATTTTTTATTAGAAATTAGAATTTTCCTTTTCGACTTTAACGAAAATTAACCCTTACCTCGCAAACACATGCCACCTGCTCCTGAGTGAATCCGAAGCTCGGTAAGGGGCTGGTTCGCAGTGGAGGACTATATGGAGGCGTGTCTCCTGCACCAGGAGCTCCGTAACCAACCCCTGCTGACAACATAGCGCTTTCCCTTTCTTTTACCTCTCTGTTCCATTCATTTTGTGTTTGTCCTTTATTTGAAACTTTCAGTTTTTCCTTTTTCACGCACGTCTATTTCCCCGTTTTAAGAAAACTGAAGCTGCGGATCTTGAAGAAAACCGGATACATTTCGAAACGTAGGTTACAATAACAAACAGTCGTCAGTCAATCTTTCGGGTTGCCTTCACGCACTACGAACGAGATTCAATCCCTAACTAGATCATGTTTGCGTTCCAAACTAAAACATCTGCCCAACAATGAGTCCGGTTTATTTTTGGTTATGACGTAATCTAGGAACGGTGACAATAACTTTGTATCGCGGGCACACACTAAAATTTTGAGTTCGATCCTTTGCGACGTTTGTTCGAGTTGAGGCGCTCTCCGGTGCTCCGACACTCGCGCACTATCCTACTGACAGAACCGGAGGAGTGGATGTCTTCTATATTTCGAAGACATGGGGCGGACACTGAATCGGTTTAAAATCGGAAGGCGGAGTCCTGGTTTATAAACCGTCCAATCGTTTTGCTGCTTTTCAATTGTCATGAATAATTTACGCGGCGTAAGTCAGAAGTGTTAATTTGTTGATGCGATCTTTCCGATATACCCACCTTGATCCCAAGAAATTCGATACGGATCTGTTTACTATTTGTTTGGAATCGAATCGGTTCTCTAAATGAACTGATTTACACCATTTTTCACGGATCGGATTGCAACGCTTCAAAGGGAAAATCGTAAATGATAGAATACTCTAATCATTTTCTGACTAATTTCAAATTGATAACAAAACTCTATGGTATTTTTTTTTTACTTTCGCTGATTGGGGTGCAACGTTTCATAAGAAAAAAAGTAAACGATGGAAAAATCTCATCATTTTCTAACTAATTTCCAATTGATAACAAAACTCTATGGTATTTTTTTTGTATTTTTGCTGATTGGGTGGGTTTCAACTCTGTAAAGGGAAAAACGTAAATGTTTGAAAAATCTCATCATTTTTCGAATAATTTCAAGTTGATAATTGCTAAACCTCTATGGTATTTCTTGTATTTTCACTTACCTATTGGATTGCAACGCTTCAAATAGGGAAAAACGTAAATAATGGAATCGTCTCATCTTTTTCTGACTATTTTTCAATTGATAATGGACTTCCATCCTCTATGGTATTTTTTTGTATTTTCACTGATTGGGTGGGTTTCAACTCTGTAAAGGGAAAAACGTAGGTAAATGTTTGAAAAAATTTTCATCATTTTCTGACTAATTTCAAGTTGATAATTCCTAAATCTCTATGGTATTTCTTGTATTTTCACTTACCTATTGGATTACAACGCTTCAAATAGGGAAAAACGTAAAAAATGGAAAAGTCTCATCATTTTCTGACGAATTTCCAATTGATAACGGACTTCCATCCTCTATGGTATTTTTTTGTATTTTCACTGATTGGGTGGGTTTCAACTCTGTAAAGGGAAAAACGTAGATGATAGAAAACCTTCATCATTTTCTGACTAATTTCAAATTGATAACAAAACTCTATGGTATTTTTTTTTGTATTTTTGCTGATTGGGTGGGTTTCAACTCTGTAAAGGGAAAAACGTAGATGTTTGAAAAGATTTCATCATTTTTTGACTAATTTCAAGTTGATAATTCCTAAATCTCTATGGTATTTCTTGTATTTTCACTTACCTATTGGATTACAACGCTTCAAATAGGGAGAAACGTAAAAAATGGAAAAGTCTCATCATTTTCTGACGAATTTCCAATTGATAACGGACTTCCATCCTCTATGGTATTTTTTTGTATTTTCACTGATTGGGTGGGTTTCAACTCTGTAAAGGGAAAAACGTAGATGATAGAAAACCTTCATCATTTTCTGACTAATTTCAAATTGATAACAAAACTCTATGGTATTTTTTTTTGTATTTTTGCTGATTGGGTGGGTTTCAACTCTGTAAAGGGAAAAACGTAGATGTTTGAAAAGATTTCATCATTTTTTGACTAATTTCAAGTTGATAATTCCTAAATCTCTATGGTATTTCTTGTATTTTCACTTACCTATTGGATTACAACGCTTCAAATAGGGAGAAACGTAAAAAATGGAAAAGTCTCATCATTTTCTGACGAATTTCCAATTGATAACGGACTTCCATCCTCTATGGTATTTTTTTGTATTTTCACTGATTGGGTGGGTTTCAACTCTGTAAAGGGAAAAACGTAGATGATAGAAAACCTTCATCATTTTCTGACTAATTTCAAATTGATAACAAAACTCTATGGTATTTTTTTTTGTATTTTTGCTGATTGGGTGGGTTTCAACTCTGTAAAGGGAAAAACGTAGATGTTTGAAAAGATTTCATCATTTTTTGACTAATTTCAAGTTGATAATTCCTAAATCTCTATGGTATTTCTTGTATTTTCACTTACCTATTGGATTACAACGCTTCAAATAGGGAGAAACGTAAAAAATGGAAAAGTCTCATCATTTTCTGACGAATTTCCAATTGATAGCGGACTTCCATCCTCTATGGTATTTTTTTGTATTTTCACTGATTGGGTGGGTTTCAACTCTGTAAAGGGAAAAACGTAGATGATAGAAAACCTTCATCATTTTCTGACTAATTTCAAATTGATAACAAAACTCTATGGTATTTTTTTTTGTATTTTTGCTGATTGGGTGGGTTTCAACTCTGTAAAGGGAAAAACGTAGATGTTTGAAAAGATTTCATCATTTTTTGACTAATTTCAAGTTGATAATTCCTAAATCTCTATGGTATTTCTTGTATTTTCACTTACCTATTGGATTACAACGCTTCAAATAGGGAGAAACGTAAAAAATGGAAAAGTCTCATCATTTTCTGACGAATTTCCAATTGATAACGGACTTCCATCCTCTATGGTATTTTTTTGTATTTTCACTGATTGGGTGGGTTTCAACTCTGTAAAGGGAAAAACGTAGATGATAGAAAACCTTCATCATTTTCTGACTAATTTCAAATTGATAACAAAACTCTATGGTATTTTTTTTTGTATTTTTGCTGATTGGGTGGGTTTCAACTCTGTAAAGGGAAAAACGTAGATGTTTGAAAAGATTTCATCATTTTTTGACTAATTTCAAGTTGATAATTCCTAAATCTCTATGGTATTTCTTGTATTTTCACTTACCTATTGGATTACAACGCTTCAAATAGGGAGAAACGTAAAAAATGGAAAAGTCTCATCATTTTCTGACGAATTTCCAATTGATAACGGACTTCCATCCTCTATGGTATTTTTTTGTATTTTCACTGATTGGGTGGGTTTCAACTCTGTAAAGGGAAAAACGTAGATGATAGAAAACCTTCATCATTTTCTGACTAATTTCAAATTGATAACAAAACTCTATGGTATTTTTTTTTGTATTTTTGCTGATTGGGTGGGTTTCAACTCTGTAAAGGGAAAAACGTAGATGTTTGAAAAGATTTCATCATTTTTTGACTAATTTCAAGTTGATAATTCCTAAATCTCTATGGTATTTCTTGTATTTTCACTTACCTATTGGATTACAACGCTTCAAATAGGGAGAAACGTAAAAAATGGAAAAGTCTCATCATTTTCTGACGAATTTCCAATTGATAACGGACTTCCATCCTCTATGGTATTTTTTTGTATTTTCACTGATTGGGTGGGTTTCAACTCTGTAAAGGGAAAAACGTAGATGATAGAAAACCTTCATCATTTTCTGACTAATTTCAAATTGATAACAAAACTCTATGGTATTTTTTTTTGTATTTTTGCTGATTGGGTGGGTTTCAACTCTGTAAAGGGAAAAACGTAGATGTTTGAAAAGATTTCATCATTTTCTGACTAATTTCAAGTTGATAATTCCTAAATCTCTATGGTATTTCTTGTATTTTCACTTACCTATTGGATTACAACGCTTCAAATAGGGAAAAACGTAAAAAATGGAAAAGTCTCATCATTTTCTGACGAATTTCCAATTGATAGCGGACTTCCATCCTCTATGGTATTTTTTTGTATTTTTGCTGATTGGGTGGGTTTCAACTCTGTAAAGGGAAAAACGTAGATGTTTGAAAAGATTTCATCATTTTTTGACTAATTTCAAGTTGATAATTCCTAAATCTCTATGGTATTTCTTGTATTTTCACTTACCTATTGGATTACAACGCTTCAAATAGGGAAAAACGTAAAAAATGGAAAAGTCTCATCATTTTCTGACGAATTTCCAATTGATAACGGACTTCCATCCTCTATGGTATTTTTTTGTATTTTCACTGATTGGGTGGGTTTCAACTCTGTAAAGGGAAAAACGTAGATGATAGAAAACCTTCATCATTTTCTGACTAATTTCAAATTGATAACAAAACTCTATGGTATTTTTTTTTGTATTTTTGCTGATTGGGTGGGTTTCAACTCTGTAAAGGGAAAAACGTAGATGTTTGAAAAGATTTCATCATTTTTTGACTAATTTCAAGTTGATAATTCCTAAATCTCTATGGTATTTCTTGTATTTTCACTTACCTATTGGATTACAACGCTTCAAATAGGGAGAAACGTAAAAAATGGAAAAGTCTCATCATTTTCTGACGAATTTCCAATTGATAACGGACTTCCATCCTCTATGGTATTTTTTTGTATTTTCACTGATTGGGTGGGTTTCAACTCTGTAAAGGGAAAAACGTAGATGATAGAAAACCTTCATCATTTTCTGACTAATTTCAAATTGATAACAAAACTCTATGGTATTTTTTTTTGTATTTTTGCTGATTGGGTGGGTTTCAACTCTGTAAAGGGAAAAACGTAGATGTTTGAAAAGATTTCATCATTTTTTGACTAATTTCAAGTTGATAATTCCTAAATCTCTATGGTATTTCTTGTATTTTCACTTACCTATTGGATTACAACGCTTCAAATAGGGAGAAACGTAAAAAATGGAAAAGTCTCATCATTTTCTGACGAATTTCCAATTGATAGCGGACTTCCATCCTCTATGGTATTTTTTTGTATTTTCACTGATTGGGTGGGTTTCAACTCTGTAAAGGGAAAAACGTAGATGATAGAAAACCTTCATCATTTTCTGACTAATTTCAAATTGATAACAAAACTCTATGGTATTTTTTTTTGTATTTTTGCTGATTGGGTGGGTTTCAACTCTGTAAAGGGAAAAACGTAGATGTTTGAAAAGATTTCATCATTTTTTGACTAATTTCAAGTTGATAATTCCTAAATCTCTATGGTATTTCTTGTATTTTCACTTACCTATTGGATTACAACGCTTCAAATAGGGAAAAACGTAAAAAATGGAAAAGTCTCATCATTTTCTGACTAATTTCAAATTGATAACAAAACTCTATGGTATTTTTTTTGTATTTTTGCTGATTGGGTGGGTTTCAACTCTGTAAAGGGAAAAACGTAAATGTTTGAAAAAATTTCATCATTTTTTGACTAATTTCAAGTTGATAATTCCTAAATCTCTATGGTATTTCTTGTATTTTCACTTACCTACCTATTGGATTGCAACGCTTCAAATAGGGAAAAACGTAAATAATGGAATAGTCTCATCTTTTTCTGACTATTTTTCAATTGATAATGGACTTCCATCCTGTATGGTATTTTTCTGTATTTTTGCACTGATTGGGCAAGGGAAAAACGTAAATGATGAAAATGTTTCAAATTCTTTACTTACAAACATCTGTTTAATTTGTCAACTTTACTATTTATTAAAAAACAGTTTCAATTACCTAATGAAAAATAAAAATCTGAAAATATTTACAGATTTTCCGTCCCCATTTGTTTGCAATGTGAGATAGATATTCCTTAATTCCTGTTTTATTTATTTTTTGTTTTGATCCCTATAGATGAAATTTCCATTTCCTTTTTATTTTCGTCATACACAGGTAGTTATTGATCGACCCTAGTAGAGTTAAATAAAAGTAGTAGTAATAGTGAATAAATGAAATTTAACACTTATCAACATGTTACATGTAACATTGTCCATTGCATATAATTTCTATGAATTGTTTACAAACGAGTTGACAGACAATTCCATCATGGTCATAAGCCACTTCCTATACGTATTTTTTACCATATCATTCTTGACCATATACCTACCTACAGATATGCACCGTTCCTAACCCTTTAACTATTGTTCTCAAAAATACTATCGTATATCTTCCTGGTATAAAACGAAAAAGCTCTTCCGTAAGCAGAAAACCCACTTTTTACATAACTGCAGTAGGAAGGGCTTTATTTTTATTATCCTCTACTGGTTCTTGTTTGACAACTGGTGCGAATCGTCATCTATTTTGTGTACAATAAGCAACTATAATATACTAGAACCCTTTTGCTTTCAAACAGCTTTGCTAAATACGAGTTCGGATATTCTTTATAACGAATCTTTAAAAAGGTATATGTGGGTACCTAAGGACCGGTCAAACGGGAAGACATTCTTTTCAGATTTCGTGGTAAAGGCTCCTTATCGAAAGTTTCATCGAAATTATTACGGATTGTGGAGCAGAGGGCTCCTGAACTGTACCTACGTGAACCATTGTTAAAAGGGTGAAGGTATACGATGGACATTATCAGATAAAATGACCTTTGAATTGTTTGCATTTTTGGTTAATTTCTCACACTGAGAAAATTTCTATAGATTACTTACCCGTTAATTTTGGTAGGTAGATATGTATGACAAAAATTAGCAAAAAGTCTTATGAAATTATTACAATTGCTATTAATAATAAAATTGAAGTCTGAGAACTAGATATAAATAATTAAACTTTTTCAATAAAAATTTATATCTCAATTTACTTTTAAGGCTCTTTGGTTGATGGAAACGGCTTCAAATATTAATTTACACTACGATAAGGGGGAGATAAATTAAGCCATAAAAAGTTCAACGAGACCAAAATAAATTCTTTTCAAAGTAAGGTAACTTTGAGATGAATTTCAAATTTCAATAAACGTAATCAAGTACAAAAATTGGTCATTCTAATTTAATTTAAGTTTAACAAAATCGTTTAGGTTGGGTTAGGTACTTCTATATAGTCAATATTTACATGAAGAAATTTATTTCACATAAAAGTTTATTGTGTCTCCCCATCTCAATATTCTTAACGTAATAAAATCAATCATTTACTGAACTTTTCAGGAATATACCTACCAACTGAGGTGATCCCCTTCGAAACATTACTAACTGAGGTGATTTCATTGCCAAGTGGTAGGTACTACCAACTGACGCAGACGATGGTAAGTAGGATTTTGTACTTTTATGTGTAATTTTTAAGGACAACGGACGATTGCATGCAGCAGCCAGAAAAATGATCAGGACAATTGCACGCAAACTGTCAGCGGTCTATAGGTCAATTGCACGCAGGCTCATTGTAACTCATTATTGTACTCCTAAAAAGAAAATCTAACAAAACCTTCATAATTAAATGACATATTATGTAGTTACCTAGCTACTTACAAATGATATTATTTTGCAAACTTAATTAGGTATAAATTACGCTCTTAACAAAATAAATTCTCCTAATGCAATTATTTAAAATGTTACTCAAGCAGGTAATAATTTGACAACTGACTTATCACTTTTAAGGTTCTGTGGCCCACATTAGGGATAAACTTAGTGATGAGCGAGACCAAAATCAAGACCAAGACCATACTTATCTTGGTCTTGGTATTGGTTTTGATTATTGTATCGTAGTATTGGTCTTGCATTATTAGTTTTAGAGTTAAGTCTTGGTCTTGGTCTTGCAAAAATAATCATAGTTTTGGTCTTGGTCAATCGAGTCTTGTTTTTGATCTTGGATCAACCATGTTCTGGACTTTTAACTTCCTCTAAATCCTCTAGGGGGTTCATTAATTATTTTCTACAGTAAGTTTAGTAAAAGTCTTGTTATGAGTCTTAGTCTTGCGCAAATAAGTCTTGGTCCTGCAGGCTTGGGCCATGGTCTTGATCTTAATTTATATAGATAGGGTCTTGGTATTGGTCTTGACCGATGGGTGCAGTCGTCCTACACCAGTTGGCACACGTCCAAACTGTTTTGTAACTTTTTAACCTTTTCACAAAAAAATTCCAAATTAGTAATTACTTTAAATATATAGCAAATATACATCTATGATTCAGGGTAGTCGTTCTGATATTTCTTTTTTGGTCATCCTTACTTGTTGGTCATCGTCTTAATATTATTTAATTGAATGGGTTGAAACGTTTCGATCCATTTTCATTCATCGTTAGTGTTCCGTCGTTTCGTCGTCAGGATGTGTAGCATGAGAATGGATTTCGGACATTTCCAATAAACACAAATAATAGTAATAGAGTTACCATTGTGGAGATTATATGGAGAGCCATTGTCGATCGTGACATCCGCTCTTACACGCGCTGTATTATTCATTGTATACGTTGATGCCGGTACAAAACGGGTGATTTGTCGGGCTCGGGCCCTAAGCGGCCACAATGCCATCTTATTACCGACCGTATAACAGACACTTCAACCCTCTTGACATCTTTATCTTTTGCAAAGGATACCAACTGTACCCCTAACACATTATTTCAAACGGCCAAAAGGTTTGAAACCAAAAAAATTGAAATATATTACAAAAGTGAACGACATTTTATTCTTATATTAAGTAGGTATATCTAATATGTATTACTATCAGGTAATTGCATCTAAATTTGTTTGGTGGAAATTTAAAATTTCGATAATTATGTAAAATGTCGGTCACCTGGTTTTTTGATAAAATGGACCATATTACTTCGGATCTAAGATAACAATTACAATAATAAAAAAGCACCGATTCATATTTTTCCCACATTGAAGATTAACATCTAAATCGAATTTTCTGGAATTTGAGAGCTTCGAGCAGCAGATAGAGGGTGGAGGTGGTGTTGGTAGTGAGAACTGTGGAGTGGGTGAGGAGTTGGTGATGGTGGTGTGGGTTGGTATTGAGATGAGGTAAAGGTTAAGAATAACCTCACCCCCATCATCTATCGCAACCCCACCACCACCACCACCACCTTCCACTCTCAACACCACATCCATCCTCTTACTATTCTTAGCGTTTACCCCATCCCAAACATATATCTCCCATCACCAATACCAACCCCACTACCTCCACCCTCTATCTCCTACTCGAAGCTCTCAATCTTCAGAAAACTCAATTAAGGTGTTACGAATTTTTATCTTAAAAGTAGGTAAAATATGTGAGGTAGCGTTTTATTTATTATTGTAATAAAATTCAATGTTAGCCACCACAAAATACCAAATATTAAAAAATTGACAATTGTCTCGCGTTACTAACGCTTCCTCAGATGTTTAATTTAAAACTAACCTCTAAAACCTATAAATACAGAATTTATAAAGGTAGGATGGGGTGGTTTGACAAAAAGATTGAGTAAATGTGAATGATTTATACCAAATCTACCAATATGTATTTCAAAAATACATAGTAAAGATAAATTGCCCCAAGAAAATTAGTCAGATGTATATACATAGGACAAACAGGACGTATGTTCAGAAAAGAATTGATGAACACAAGAATCTTGTGAGCTAAAATATAGATTCAAACTATGTGAAACACCTGATTGATGAAAAAACATGTTTTGGATTATACCTATGATTATAAAATATTCCATATTTTGAAGAAAAAAAAGATGCAAATTTTTCCTTTTATAAACGATACAAATATGAATCTTCTAAGTGGAAAAACCATGTGAAGGGGTGGTTTATATTCTTTCTCGGGTTGAAGAATACTATTGCACAACATTCTAAAATTTGAATCGAATCGGAAATATGGGAGTAAAACGTACAATTACCCTATACTTATGTCAACCCTGTACTTCATCGAAAATATGGCAAATTGTTTGAAAGTAACATTAGCCAAGGATTATGTGAAAACAAAGTTATACTTGCCTACCTACAGTGAAGAAAACCAAAAAATATATACCTACAATAATTAAAGGTTAAAGGGCACGCATTTTGTTTTCTTATCTGAAGGAGGCTAGAAGAGATTTGGAAATTTTTGTATGAACCTAAATATAAAATTTCCAGTAGGATATCTAGGTACCTAATCTAAATAAAATCGAAATAATTTAGAGAATTGCAATTGGGGAAAATCACAATCACGTATTTTTAACCCTTAACACAGATAGAGTTGGTTCATCCATTGGCATAGCTAGTGTGTTTTCCTAGGGTAAGCAGTTGGCCACAGTTTCAATTTACGTAATATTTTTTTAATGGCAAGTATGAAAACACTGTACTTACCTATTATTTATTTTTGTATTAGGGTGGGCTATGGTCATTTTGTGGTGCCCCCTTTAACTACGACAATGTGTTGATGTGATATTTGTAAAACTCTTTCGATTTTGTCAAAAAAAAAATGTCCATCTGACAGTAATTTTCTGTACAAATAAATTCTTTCAGTTTTAAAAACCCAACCCTTATTGATTTCTCTAATTAACCAAAATGTTCTTAATTTCTGCGCCCTTTATAACCTTAATATTAACTATATCTAAGTCCCTACATAGAAGTCCCGTTATTTTTTAAGGACTTTGGGTAAAACCAACGGATCGGATGGACAGTAACCGTTTTGGTTTTTATGGTTTATGTTCGCGTATAAATGGATGTTAGTCAGTTTGTCTAGTTTTTTTTTTTGTTAAGATGAAGTCCGTCTTGTCACATCGGGTCGATCGGATCCTCTGAAGTCCTTAACAATGATAATAATAATAATAGATACAATATGGTCTAGTTAGCAGGATCGTTTATCTTTCGTGGTACTGGTAGTTATTTGGGGTTCGCAGTGAGTGTCCCGTACGTCCCGTCGGTCGCACAACGTTGCGATGCGACCCCGAATTACATCTTTATTGTTGTAGATGGACCATTATTATTTACGGACGCGCCCCATGAAACATCTCTCGTTTGTCATAATTTACGTTTTTATTTTGCTTCACTGTTATTCCGCGGTTTCGGAAAAAATCAGCCAGCGTAGCCGTTACATATCTATGTTTAACGACCAAATAGCATGGGAAAAAATATATAACGACTTTTCCAATACTCATAGATATTATGCATTGTGCGACAATGGGATGAAATTAGATTTAGTTTTATCCTAGGGGGATTCTGGAGTATAAAAGAAATAATTCGAGTACCTACTAATTAATTAGAATTTAAACCACGATTACGGAACAGTAATACAATGAGTTAATTTTAAACTAATTAACAATCTCCTAATAGAGTCTCTATAGATAATATTTTATTTCCGAATATGATGAATTTCTATTCAACTCTGTGAAAACAGCCAGGTAATCTACACGAATTATTCAGTAATATAGAGGAGTCAGTAAAACTGGAGAAACCTTGGCCGGTGATGCAGAACGTAATAACTAATAACTCAAACCCTAACACCAAAAACGCCCAAAGCACTTTTCGATAACAAAGTTATCTTCTTCAGGGACTGAAGAGAACTGCCTGAACCTTGTTATCGAAATGTGCTTCGGACGTTTTTGGCCTTGGGGTTTGAGCTATTTAGTACGTTCTCCAATATAGATGAGACTGAAGCAAGTTGCAATAGTTACAATAACTCTTTTGGTAACAGAGGTATATCTGTGGTATATAAGATGCAACACTTGGTGCTGATGCTTGCAAGTATGGTCCGTATTCAACAGTTGGTAGCATTTGTGTTTCAGACAATGTTGAGTCAATTGGGGTATTTAACAATTTAACATAATTTAAAGAAAAAAATAATGAAGACATTTTAACGAAACGGTGTAATATCGTTACCAGTAGTATAGCTATGCCGTTCCTGCGACTGAGGATAGCATGTCCATCCAGTTGTTACCATTGAAGGTGATTCTTGATGTCTTTCAAGGTTATTCTTCGTGTGGTTGATGGTTTGTGTTGGCAATGTGCAAGATGTTCGCGTTGGGAGCTGTGAAGGCGTCTGTCTTCAGCGAGGGTGATGTCCGAAGGGGTTGCCTTGAGCGTTATGGTGGTGGAGATGTCGAAGTGGTTTGTCTTCGGCGCTGTGGTGGTCGCAATATCGCAGAGGATTGTCTTTTACGTTGTGGAGGTGGCGATGATGAAGAGTTGTGTGTATGCGTATATGTTAGAGGGTGATGGATGATGACGTAATATTTTTTTATTGAGAAAAAGTGTATGTGTAACCGTTACCATCGTTAAAGAAAACCAGAGTGCTGATTTGCGGTGTAAGGTGCGGAGGTCCTCGTAGGGAACTGTTTTAATCTAATAACCAAGAGATTTTATCGTCCAAAAAGTTTTTTTGATCACGGATTCTTGTAGAAGAAGGTCCGAGAAGTGTTTATTGAAATTTTTAAGCTGGCAAATAATTGTTAATACTTTTTTTAGCGTTAAGTTTTGTAAAACGTGTATTTTGATTTTTCGGCACTGCATAGTCTCGGAAATTTCAATATCGAAGAGGAAAATTGCAGTCTTTAGAAGAAAATCTGCAGTCCCCTATATTTCAGTCTTTATATTTCAGTTGTCAGTTTTAACAGAAAGACTGTCATCTCTAGAAGAGATTGCAGTTTTTTTGAAGCTACATATTTTTTTATTATTTTAATAGAATATACAGCCATCACACGAAGTGACGAAACAAGAATATAAATCGTCTTTAACCACCCCTTCATGTCTCAGAAGGTGACCTACACCGACAATCCTATCTCTCCTTTTATTTGTTGACTTCTATAGTCTTCTTTATTCTCCAATTCTCCTAATTTTTTTCTAATACCTCTTGGTTTCTAAATTCTTCCATCCACTGTAGATGAGTTTTTAGATTTTCAGATGAGCATAAAGTATAATTTATCCATTTTGTCATCTGTTTTCATACTGAGTTATGCCATCCCCCTGTAGTTTTGCGTCCCCATTTTTTATATTCGATATAAATTCTAATCCCTATACTTAACTATACATTTGTTTTATAATTATTTATTTTCACCCCGCATTCGTTTATTAATACCTTTGTAACATTTTTAAATTTTATTTTCTCATGTTCTATTGCTCACAATATTGTTCCCTACAAAAATATGGAAGTAGGTATATAAATTTCTACCGCACTATAGGAAAAGTAACGACAATGTTCTCTCTTCATAGAGGAGTTTTTATACATTCGTATTATTTTTATTTCTGATTATACAAATTTCTTGAAACTACATAGGTAAATTGTTAAATAACACGAGTGCTTTTTAGTGGGTAGAAATTGTCGGCAAATTGAGTCATTTCATTTATAGGTACCTATTAGGTATATTAAGGGGGGTTTAAATTTCGTCAGGGACGCTGGTGAATGCAAATGTGTTTATTGGCTTATCACCCCTTGCTTATTACAACACAATGCAATGTAATCCGCCCCTGCGGACTCTTTGTCACAAGAGACTTCCTACCAACTCGGTCGGCCACAAAGAAACGTGACGTGTATGCATGTAAGGTACTATTATCAATTATTGCTTGTATCTATGGTATCCACATTTAAACACCACATGAAACTAACCCCAGAGGCATTAACTGGTAGCTTTAAGTGGATGAAGTTTTAAATTGTGATAATCGACGTCTATTTTTGGAACTGAGTTTCTAAGAAAAGAAAAAAAGGTTCAATTTTACAGTTTAGTATAACATTGGACCAAATATCCATAGGCACTGATTATTTGCTTATATCCGTTTAGTTATATTATAATCGAAAGTTAATAAAAGATGATTCGATTGAAACCACAAAGTCCTGGCTTTGGGAAGGTAGATGAGTTTCATATTTGAGGGGTAATTCGATCCAGGTTCATCCGTGATGCGCATGCGTACCGCACTTCCGGTGTTACATGAGCGCGCATATCAAATTACAAACCGCTCCACCCACGGCAATCCCCGGTCCTTTTGCTATTCTCCCTCTTCATCGGCGGAGACATCGGAAAAGTTGCGTTCGATTCGAACCAATTGCGAATGTCAATAAATCCTCGCAGTCTCACCGGCTGCGAGTGGTAGCATGACAAAGAACAATCCACACATGCTCATGGACGGCGTACTTCTTTTACCCCTATTTTATTGACGTAACTATACCTTTATATTGAGCTTTATTGCGAATTTTCAAAGTTATATTTTCTATAAAAATAATTTTACTTACCTATGTATAACGACTTTCTCGATATCTCGATAATGCCTACGCATTAGGTAAAAAAGACGTTTAACGCTACTTTTTTAAATGAAAACAATACTTTTGAGGACCTATAAAATATTTGGTAAATTCAATGAGTGGGTGGTATTGATGACCAAACATGAGACTAATGAAAACTTCTCTTAGCAGTTTAGAAAAAAAAATATATGGGTATCTATTTATACAGTGTGGCCATTTAAGTGTGCAACATATGGGATTTTTTCAGTTAATTGCACAATCAAAATTGAAATATTTCCGAAAGTTTGTACATGTCCGATAATCATATTAAGTGCACTTAAAATATAAAAATTGTATAAGAGTAAAGTACCATTATTTCAGAAAATTCAACAAAACTTAAAAAAAAAGTTGTTGAGAATTAAAAGTTATTTCTCATCACTAGTAGGTGGAATTTATATAAAGTATTCTCCTTTGTATGGCCAAGTTATCCTTCCAGACTATTTTTTAAAAATGAAGCTACCGGATAAGTCGTCAAAGGGGAGATTTTAAAAAAATAAACTGTTTCGAGATATAGCTAAAGCCATCAGAATCCTGTTTTCTTCCAGGCTATTATACATATAATGATTCAGGAGATTTTGCTGGTCCAACGTTTCGCCTTTCCTTGTGAGCGGTATCTTTTAGTGTTGACCATTGACTTGGCATATACTGTGTCGTGATCGATCCAGTCAACACTGAAGATGCTGTCAGCAGGGATTGGCGAAACGTCTGGAATAATAAGATTTCGTGAATCACAACACATCAGCCTGTAAGTGGAACGGAAATCGATTAACGCCGGCCTTTAAAGTCTTAGATCTGCATAGAGAACCATTTGAGTTTTCCAATTTTATCTTCAAGTACAATTGAATTGACGGAACTTGGACTTTGAATATCTTGAAAACTAGTCACAAACGAAATTTGCGCCAATGAGAACTTTATTTAGAAGATTTTTGAACTAATGCATAAATATATTCCAAAATTTAGTGAAATCCACGGATGGCCAATTTGCTTATTGCTTTATTTCTTTTTTCATTTTTAATAGGGATTCGAGACTATTATTAAATATTATTTTACTCTTCCAAATAGTATCCTGTTTTTTTTTTTTTTTCACAGTGAATTTTATTGTAACTTCCATGTGTACACACACAGTTTACTTACAAATTTACTATTTTACAAACAGGAACCGGATAAAGACTTTTTGACTTCTATTTATTGTTAGTTACAAGATACTTATCTACCTATGCAGTTATTAATTGGTAATTCTTAAGAGATATGTAGTTATTTCCTCTATAATGGTTGTAAAATCAGTCTTTCAAAAATATCTAACGAAAGTCGCGTTTGTCTGTTCTGATGTGCCATAGAATGATGGGGTAGGTGTAATTATTATGCAAACCGTTATTTCTGGGTGGTCGTACGCCACACTATTGAACAACACCGCCATCATCAACTGACTCTGGTAATAAGATGTGATGTTTTTTCTTCGGATACGGTCTAACAAAAGATTCTTGCCCTGAAACAATTTAGCATTATCGATTTAGACTTGAGAATTAATGGCAATAATTAAAGGCTAATAGACTATTGTTTGTTAAAATGAGAAGGATTAGATTGAGTGTGCTATACTTTCTATTCGGACAAATACCTAGTGTTTTATGGTTGACAATTCTTTGGAAAAATTGTTGAATTTGCTTACTTTCCTAGAAAATTTTGTTCATGATACATATCGTTATCTGCATTTGATTTGCTTCGTCAATTGTAGTATAAAATCCTGATCCAGACCACCATTATTATACCAAAAAACCAATTAAGGTAATCAGTGTATATTATATTTAACACATAGGTATACCCTACAGTATTAGAGCTCATAAAAATATTTTAAACTAGTCTTCAGTTTGGGAGTATTTTCAATTCGCATTTATTATAGGATATTTTTTATTGTAGCAACTATTGTAATTTGGTAATGGTTAACTCCACAGAAATTAGGTACTTATCGAACATTAAACTAGTACAGAGAATAAAGACATAACAGTTCGAAATAATTGGGGTAAAACAGGATTTTTGTAAGAATCATTTTTTTTTGTGCTTCTAGCAAATTCTTCGTTGACAGGCGTGCGAGGTATTTTTTTGCGTTTTTTTCTCATTATTCCCTGGACTATTACTTAAGGGTATATAACACCTGAATAATTGATTTTTTCAGGGGGACTATCAAAGCAGTTTTTATTTTGAAAAACTGTGAAAAAAGTGACTAATGCTGTAATATAACAAATCCTAACTTAATTGCAGAAAATAAAAAAGTTGCGTCCCTTTTTACGTAACAGCCGGAAATTTAACCCCCTGACTATAAATATACATATATGTATATATGTTACTATAGAAGCCTGAACTATGGTAAATCCGAAGATTTTCCAGTAAAAACTAAGATTTACCTACTCTGAATGGTACAAGTTCTATGATCACCGTCCATTTCGAAATTTTACCATTATTTACTTAGTAAATCTTAAGATTTGCCTCAAAGACACGCTAAATTTAAGTTGGTTAATTTAAGTAAATGACGTTTTTTCGGGCTCTTGCAATTATAATTTACTATACGAGAGGTTCTGTCAGTGACGATTGGTAAATGTTGGTTTTGAGAATAAAACAGTGAGTGAGTCGAAAGTAAATCATAACAAAAAATTATTCGGTCGTTTAAATTGTTGAAATTATTTTAAGTTATTGGTTCGGGTTTAGTTCCTTAGATAGTTTGATAATAAAATGAAATCAAAATATCTATAGAACCAAACCTCGACCAATAACCTACTTCACGTACGTTCATGTCAATTGTTTCGAATTTCCCTAAGATTTTCATTTTCTTCATTGTTTCAGTCTAGGTGAAATAAAACTGTTTAGAATCCTAATACACCTCTTTTGGTGTTATATTGAATAATTTTGTTTTAAGTAAAGACAAAATTGATTTTAAATTTTCTAAGGACCCTTCGAATTACTACATACATCAAACACACCTACACCAAAATACGTATGTATGTATATGCATAAGATCGTAAATACGTAGAAGTACAAATTAGGGGGTGAAATGTCCTAGTTCAATTTTTTTTTTAATATAGACATGTACATAGGTGTACCTATGTTTATAGTCAGGGGTGAAATGCCCTAGGCGTGAGGTGTCCTGACACCAATTTACGTACCTTCAGAAGGTCATTAGACCATTTGGGACGCAATTGATAGCAACCCCTTAAGTATTTAATAATGTAATCGGTGGAGAATACGGCTGGCCCAGTACCTAATCTAGGTACCTACCTATATATACAGTCTCGCATAAACTGATGGATGTTCGTTTAGCGTAAAATGCGCACGGAATTGCATTATCTCCGGCAGCCTTCGGTCGTGGGCAATGGAACGGAAGGACCAACAAAAGCCGCGTACGTTAATGTCCATTGACAGGCTAATCACGGGACCCATTCGTCGCTCGTTTGGTTTCACCAAAAACTGGATCCAGACCCATCGGCCGACCGATCGACGGACAGATTGTCGTCGGTGGGTCCCCGTCACCGTCAGCTTCTTCGGCACTGCTTGCTTTTAGTTGCTGCTGCTGATGATGCTGATGATGATGATGCTGCTGTCATTGCATTCCAGCGTGTAATCTCGTTGACAAGTGGTATGTGACGTAGATTAAGACAAATGATTTTGGATTAGCGTTCGTTTTTTTTTCACTAGATGGTACTTTTTTGCCCTACGCCAAATTTACAACAGATAAGAATCCTTTAAAAATATAGTACTGAACGTAAGGTATATCGACCTAAATAAAAATTTTGAAAATAGTCGCAAAGGGAAATTATCTTTCAGTATTATACAATCACACTCCATATTATACCACCTAATAATTAAGTCGGTTACGATAAAACTATACTCCTGATTGCTGATTCCTTGATGATTATTGAGTTCAATTAAAAGATGAATAAAAGTTGGATTCTATCTAATTAAGTTAATTAATGTTCAATAAGAACCTCATCGAATTAACGATATTTATTCATAACTTAAACAAAATCACCACAGATGGCGTTTCGCTTGCCGTCGGTGGTAGTTTACTAATCCGCCTGTCAAAAGGTTACGTTAGGGAAAAAGAATGAAGAAATATTAACAAACGAATCAATTTTTTTATTCTAACTATTATGTGTTTACTGATAATGGTAAAAAAATTTTGGGTAATTATGCACAATAGCTTACCTCTTTTCGATTTTCTTGAAAAAAAAAAGTGTATGTTGTAGAGTTCGTCATGCCTGATCAAGAATATATGTCTATATGTATGTTGGACGCGGAAATGAGCCGTTAATGGTGTTTTTGAGCTTATAAATTTTCAAAAATGTGTTGTATGTATTTGTCTTCAATGTGTATGTATAAAACGCGATAATGGCATCATTAGTAGTTGTGTTGTTGATTTATCTTAATATTGGGTGCATGTTGTATTTGTTATTTTTAGATTAGTTAACAAACCATAGATTATGGAGTAGTAAGTGTGGGTTCGTGTAAATGCATGATGATCTCTACTACAATTTTTTTTTTTTTTTTTTAATCGAATGAGGGTAAGTTATTGTTCATAGTTACCAAAGTTTATATATTTTGTTTATGATCAAAACCTACAACTTTGGAATAAAAATAAACATTTATCTATGAATGTTGATGTAATAAATTTTTGAAAAACGCTTTTCAAATGTTTTTATTAATAGTTTTTTTTTTAAACGAAAGAACGTACTTAAATAAATTCAATGTCACTGCAATGAAAATTAATTTTGGTGATTTGAAATCAATTGAACGTTTAAGTACTTGCGCTCTGTACCCATATTTGTAGATGGTTAAAATACGAGGTGAAGAAATTCCGAGAATGAACACGACTTAATGGGCACCTAAAGGTGTGAATAATAAATCAGTAAAGAATTACTCCGAAATCAAACCCCAATTTGTTAACAAACCGGTTAAGACAAAAACATCGTCCAAATGGTAACTCTATGGACGATGAGAATAAGGTTCGCTTTGGAGGAGATGTAACATCTACTTATCGCTGGCCCGAAGGAGAGAACGAGAACCGTCCCCGGCCAAGAGATTTATGACGGTAGGTCGTGTGTAGTAAAAGACCAAGTTGGACACATGTAGTACTTGAAAAATACACGGACAGCCACAATTCACGATTTGGTTAATCATTCACCAGATGTAGCCGAATAGAACCTAAACGAGACAGGACTGTAATCAGGCATTTTCTTACGATCACGTACAAGAAAATCAAAACAAACGTAGAAAAATACCGGACAAGTACGAGTCGGACTCGCTCTCACCGAGGTGCTGTATAATTTTGTACATATTATAAATAGTTGAGGAAACGAGTCTCGCAGTTTTTCCGAGCTTTTCCCGAAATTTAGTTTCCAAAACCTATATGTACATCAAAAAAATAATTAAAACTTTATTTTTTTAGGTTTGTGTCAATAAAGCCCTTTCATACGATACCCTACAAGACACGGTTAACTCACTTCAAAATTTGGATCAACCTTCCTTACATAAAGACCCTGTTTTTTGTGATTTAATTAAAAATATACGGTTTTCAGATTCTTCTCTTCTGTACAAATTAGTAAAAATTTTAAAAACTTTGGTCACCTATACAATTTTAACTTCACATATACCGTTGCTTAACCTCGATGATTGATTATTACGTACTTTAAATAAAGACTATAAATTTTTTATTATTTAATTACAAATATAAAGTTTCCAGGGTTTTCCCTGTAGTTGTAGTAAAAGACGATATTATTTGCCAAATTTCATAGTTCTAGGTTAACGGAAAGTACCCTATAAATTTTGATTCCCTTGAGAGTGTTTAAATATGCAATTTTTTTAGGGCATAAACGGCCGTATCGTTTTTTACGTTAACTTAGAAACTTGATTTTTTCATAGCTTCATGGGACTGTAGATGTGAGTATATGGTTTTAATTTCAACTCGATACCTCCACACGTTCCCGAAATAAAGGGTCTTAACATACAGATGGACGGACAACAAAGTGATCCTAAAAGGGTTCTGTTTTTTCCTTTTGAAATACGGAACCTTAAAAATTGACCGTAGGTCTGTAAACATATCAAAACTTTACTTTTTAATAATGTCAATCTCGTAGTTTAATTCGAAACAATTATATTTTCAAATGAGACTCTTTTCACGTTGATGTTGTGTTGTGGTAACTTGACTCCCACAGTTGCTGCACAGGTGTGTTTGCTTACAATGGTACAAGGCGTACACTTTATTCACAAAATAGAAAGTGCAAGAATGTAATGTTAAACTTCAAGAACTTCTCTTCCTCCTTGAAGTCGTCCTTTCTATGCTAATACGTGTGAGAAGCATTTAT
This sequence comes from Agrilus cyanescens, assembly GCA_947389935.1. Lineage (NCBI taxonomy): Eukaryota > Metazoa > Arthropoda > Insecta > Coleoptera > Buprestidae > Agrilus > Agrilus cyanescens. The sequence continues at coordinate 25,620,379 of OX376705.1, forward strand.
CATTCAATCATTTGGAATAAGACAATTACGAATTTAAAATGTAGACAAAATTACAAATACTGGCTAGGAAGAATCTTTGGTTTTTTTGTTATCTAGAGAATTACTTGTAAAACTAACCGGTTTAATTAATTCATTTTCTAACTTATGCCTCGAGGAGTACTGAAATACATATATCATAAAGTTGTGTACAAGAGGATATTTCACCCATTCCCGTAAGGAATTCCTCGTGAAAAATTGATTTCCATTTAAAAAAAAATGTGAACCGAAACGATTTTCTAATTTCTTCCAATGTTTTTATGTGTCCTTTAAAGTTGAAACTTCCATCATTTTACTGAGCAGCGTTTTTATGTCTTATTAGGAATATTCTTACTATTCTATGGGTCCTGTAGTTCTCCTTGTTCGCCTATGTTGGATAATACCCCCACATGTTGAATAAAACCCTACATTTTTATCTTTTTGATAACCATAATTTTCCTCATCATTCATCCATTACACCACTTCTTCACTTCTTACACTGTGAACGTGAATCTTGAATTCTCTAACTCCTCTGATATCTAAAAAAAGCAACATTATCAAACAAATTGTAAGTAATAGATAAACATACAATTAAATATAAAATAAAATTTAGATCTTAAATTTCCTACAAGATTTTAATAAAACCTTCCATGCCCATCAAAGGGTTTCTTTTTTTAGAGTACTTATGCCTTATTAAAGTTAGAAGATTAAGAACGTTCTTAATCGTAGGTATATTTTTATGTATGTATAACACGTAGTACTTAAATCACCACTATATTTTTGTGTGAAACATCTCTAATTCTTAGTCTCATGTTTCATATTTCGTCCTACCTGATCTACGTGTTGTCTCAATTAATTGCGGACAGTGACAATACATAACAACACTTGATGGGAAACGACTTTATTGAACACAAAATGAATCCAACATGTGTGTGGTCTTATATTGTGGTCTACAGTTACCTATACGATCTGAAACAAAAAACATGCAATCTGTTCGGTCACATGCCAACTGAGGCGGTCCTCATTAAAACAATACCAACTGAGATGATTTTATTGCCAAAGGGTACTACCAACTGAGGCAGCGGGTAGACGTATCAACCGGCTCTCAAAGTATAGGGTTCGTTGGGTGTCTGACGCGAATGCAATGAAATGCGTATGGCGTACCTTTTTTCGTTGGATTTTTTACAAAAAAAAACCTGAGATTAGGTTAGGTTAGGTTAGGTTAAAAGCAAACAGCTCGTATTATGTCGTACATAAGCGACATTACTTTGTTTGTAGGGTGCGTTTTAGTTTTCACGTGTGGTGAGGTGTAGTGGAGTGAGAAGAAACCACCTCAGTTGGTAGACTTGCGTTGCCTTAGTTGGATATGATCTCAGAGCTTTAATTTGATGGTCTGCCTCAGTTGGTGTACATCTGTACATCCAATCTACTACGTACTCTTTGTCTTTTACATTACAGTAGCTTATCTTCAATGGTAAAAACATTTGTTAGTACCAACAACTACCAGCTAGGTACCTGATAATGTAGGAATGCAAGGAACATAAGGTAGTTTGATTTTACTTGTACTTGTCTGCCGATGAACTGGCTCTGGTACTTCGATTGGAGATAATACAAATGTAATTTGGTAACGACCACCGACCACTTGGTTCCTACATAGAATAATACAACAGTTTTAAGCGTATACACGCGTTCCGTTCACGATAAAGGTAACGTTGTGATCGCGTTCGATGATAATTTTATCGTGTTTCGGTGTTGAGAAGTTGTAAATAAGCCGATTAATCATTTGTCAGGTACATAAGGCTTTAACAGGTGTGGTGAGAGACCATTAAACGTCTTTGTCTTGACGGCAAAGTGTCGAGAAATATTGCAACGAAATTGATTTATGTAAATACAGCCGGATGAAATATGGTCCTCGAACGGGTCGCCCGGGTTATTTATCGTCCAGCAAAATGGGCACCATTGTGTTTTCAGAAGTTTTTAGCTCGAACAAACTGACACCCACATGTGTGTATACACTTCGTACAAGAGACACTATTATTTATGGTCCTATTTGGTACGGGATCAAGTCTACTCGCTGACATAACTTGTATGGAAATAATCAAAAGATTAAATATTTACGTAGACTACAAATTGAATATTACGATCTGCAACGAGCACACAGATTGTGGCTTTGGTCCACCGTTGCGTTGTGTTGCAATTTATTTGAGTGATTTATTGAGTGCCTCAGACCGGACTCCGTTCTGCATCGATATTCTCGCTACGCCTCGATCTCTATCTGCGTGACTCTTATTAACGAAACATGACGTATTTTGTTATATGGTAAAGAAAAAATTATCCCTTTGATAGTTGCAATGCATATCATGAATACGGAAGTGAGAATCTAACCTAACCAGTAACAGTAAGCACGTGTCTAGAAAAAGCTCATTATCCAACGAAGTTCGCTTATAGATATGAGCTTTCAATTAGAATTTGAATCGAAGAAGCTTTTAATTCATCTAACTCCACAATCAACTATCAAATACGAGTTTTAGCTGCAAAATAGTTTAATAAAGACCCCAGTGCTTATTTCATCACATTGTGGCTTCTTCAGGTGGATGAAGTTAACTGAATTCACACCAAGGGCACCGGCAGCAAAAATTTCCAGGGAATGGAGTTTCAAGTTTTCATGTACACATTAGTGAGTGCCATGCCACAATGTTAACTAAAAATAGTAGCTATAAGTATCTACCTCCATTTTTATCTTACATACATATTGATCAAAGGATTCCCAAGGAGTGCAAGTGCATCGTGCATCTTTTGGGAACCCTTGTCATGTAGACCATAATTGCGAGTGGAAAACATATCAGGATTATAATATGATTGGTTTAAAACTCATGTTTTCACTTCCTTCCTGAAAAATGCGAGACTCCGTCCGGAAACCTCGGAGAGTTCCACAAAGATTTCGCAGTTCCTCGAAAACGTCCACGACTCTGACATGATTTGCAGCTCGCGTGGCGTTGTTCTGATAAGGTGTCAAAAACGCCCCTGTTGAAATCAGTCACCTGCAGTACCAGTTCGTAACATTGCTCCTTCCTTAAGGATGACCCGTCCCGAATCATATTCTGCCGTCCCTTGGAAAGATCATGTATGTATCTGCAGTTCTGGCCCTTAAAGCTTCTGGGTGTTATATGGAAGTAGCAGTCCAGTACTACCTTCATTAATAATTGGTGATGGCTTCCGTTATGGAATTCCAGTTCGCACCAGTACCTCTGCCACCGTGAACCGAAATAGGACATCCAGCATGTTTTATACCGCTCTCCAGTCCAGTACATCCCATCTATGGGATGGTCAGCCTAAGGCTATATTAGTGGCTAGCAGTTGGTCCCTTAGTTCCACCAAAGAGTCCCATATTGATCAATAAATAAGCTTTTCCGATGATTTCTCTTTAGCAACGAGTAAAACATGGAACAGTCACCACCCGGTAACTGTAGCACTTGCCTTCCACGTCTGAGTAGATCTGAATTCCGCAGTCACACACTGAGCTAGGAGATACTCGCTTTTACGCTAAATAAATCTCGAGGTTCTTCAGTAGTGACCCCAAATTTAGCTTTGGAATACAAGCTTGAGGTAACCATCTATTCTTGATAGTGGCGAGCAACTGTTCTCTTAATTCCACCAAGGATTCCCATAACGCACGGTAAGTGGGCTTTCTTGATGAGTTTTCCTTAGTAACGAGGTAGTAGATGGACCGGTCATAATCCGGCACCAGCACCTTCCTTCCATGACTGAGTTGGTTTTGCAGTAACGATAGCCAGACAAACTTCTTCCTGAAAGTCATGGCGAGTCCACGGCACATATTCAGTCTTTGGCCACATTCGGTACGGCAAACAGATCTCGAGGTTCTTCGGCGGTGACTCCAAATCTAATTTTAGAATACAGGCTCGGCGTGGCCATAAATTCCTCATACTGGAGATCTGAAGAACGAACCTGCATGATCCTGACCTGAGAATCTTCATGGCTGTCGTCGGCCCATGGAGCCAATCTGTTAAAATGCTAAACAGTTAAAAAATCGAACCATATCTGAATTGGGCAAAGTCTTTATTATAACCTAAGAACTACTGATGAGGTCTAAATTCAAAACCAAAAAAATATAAAATAGATCACTATAGCGTCCGCATTTTTGGACTTGATAGGTATAAGATTAAAATCTGATTTTATTTTTCAACTCGGATAATAGATACATATGTATTTTATAAAGTCAAAATAACGTTTTGCCATTTAAATATTTATACAAAAGTTATTTATATTTTTAATTGAATGTTTTATGAACATTACTTATCTGTACCTACGTTAAAATAGTTGTTTTATAATATAAATAAATAATCAGTTATAGATGTTTGTAATACCATCTAGTTATTGTTGGTGTTAAAGTTAATATATGTAACATGAGAGTACTCGCGTATGTAGCAATGTAATACGGAATTGGCACTGGTTGGATGTTGTGTATAAACGCGCTTTTCAAATATTTATCGACATTGCTGTTATTGTTGTTAAACCCTTGGCTCACGATCAGTCTCGGTAAAAGAATACTTCTGTAAGCTTCCGCGTCATTTTGTAACCGAATCTGCGTAACGATACGGATGGCAAGGAAAGGTGAGACGAACAGAAGTGGTGCATCCTATCATGTTCAACAAATAAACAAACGGTGCTGGTTATCGCTCTCCAAGTCACACTGATCTGCAAACACTTTTCAGTACCTACGTACAATCACTCAACGTGATTGAAAATCTTCAACAATCTTTACTGGCACAATATCAATTGATACGAAGGTACTATAGTATACAGATATGGATTACCTGAACTAATCGTAAGAATTGAAGTACACATTTGGTATTGACAGTCATTTAACGATTTTTTGTTTTCATACCAAAATAGGGGAAATAAATTCTCAAATAATATTCCCATTGCAAAAAAATAATTGAAACCACAACATTGTACCAAGTCCTATTTGGTAACGAAATTAAATCTGGTCATATCTTAAAGAATAAAATAAATATTTTAATAAAAAAAATTTTTTTCAGGAGTAAAATTTGATGTACCTATGTATATGCTTATATGGACCAAACCAATATCAACTTTTTATGAACAAGGTCATGGCATGAACTGGGAAAGACCTTCTGCTGTTTTAGATAAAAAAAACAAAATTTTCAAAAAGATTAATTTCGGAAATGATCTATAAATATTGTAATAAGCATATATGTGTGCGAGAGCGGGCAGTGTAACAAGCGTATATGTGTGCGATAGCGGCAACGAGATCCGACAGCAGATAAGCGGAGCTCAAAGAATGCCGGCGTCGGTCGGCGCTTTGATGACGATAAACAAGGCCATAAATTAGACGAACACAATAAGCACTCCAGTAAAGTCTAGTATGTCATTCTGGAACTTTCTGGATTGTTCCTAATCAGTATAAATACCTGTTGACGTGGCCAGTAAGAGTCAGTTCACAGTGAGCTTCCGAACAAGTAATATAAATAGCGAACTACGATATACCGAGTGATATAAATACGCATTTTCCTTGTGATATAAATAAGTCGTTGAATTATTATTAGTGTTTAAGTATTCTATGAGTGTTTAAGTGTTAAACAAATAGTTGTAAAATAAATATCCGTTAAACAAATAAGTTCTACTAGAAAAGTCGTTACAATATAAAACAATTATCCAATCCTTTAACTGACCAAAAAGACTCTAAATCTACCTTTTGACCCACATAAGAACCTAACCTGTTTTCAATTTTTATTTCCAGATCTTTTTCAACTTTAGTTTTTAATCTGATGTTCTTTACTTACTTACATCTTTGATTTTTTTAATTGGTGTATAATAGTATCTCAAGCTTTGAATGAGTAGGGTGTATTCTTCTTTTCATTATATTCAATTTTAATTTCTTTAATTATTCAATAGTTTATTTAGAGGTTTTTTCACTTCTTTGTTTTGGTCTACTGTTTTAAAAATATTTTTAATCAAATTTTATCTGTGTTAATATTCAGAATAGTCTGTTGTATTTGATCTAATTTTTTAGGTATTGACTCTTTCACCACTTCATCAATTTTAATTTTTTCACACTTGTAACTTAAAAAGAATCGCAAAATTGGCGACCGAAACGTCGCGTCGTTTCTATTATATTTTTTTCCAATAAATAATTGAATGGTTATCACTGAAGAAAATTTATTTTAGATATTATTGTATATTACGTTCTGAACCATTGTATATTGATGTACTTTCAAATTAAATTTTGTTGTTAATATTGTGGAGTTCTATATGGTAGGTCAACTACAACTCTTGTAATGTTATCAAGTAATTATTAGATAATAAGAATAGCCCTCTCTTCATTGTTAACCGTATGAAAACTTGAAGATTTTGCCATTTCTCTCCAAAAAAAATTTCCAATGTAGGTTTGGTTTTTTATTGCTTTTATTCAAATTTCAATTAATACCTTAAATAAAAGAACGGGGCTGCAATAAAAAAAAAATTCAAACGAAGTAGTACTGGAGTAAAATGTAGAAGTATAAAAATCTTCGATTTCTCTTAGTTTTTGTCGTTCTATCAAGTTTAGTTCGATTATATTTTAAATCGTTAAATGATAATAAATCAATCAATCAATCAATAGTAAGTGATTTGAAATCGTCTTTTGCAATGGCAACTACAACTGGGATGGCGACGGCTACGGCTACAACAACAGACAATGACGAAACAAAACGTATCCCATTTCATTTATGTAAGCCAATACTTTGCCTTTGTGTGTTTATTTACGTCGAACGAGATCGTGATTACATTATTTAAATGCTTCTCATGTCAGGTAGCGTTAATTGGAGCAGGTATCCGTGCAGAGGAGCTTCTGTTTATTTTTCTGTGTTTCGTTTTATTTTTGTACTCATCTACGTACTTAACATGTTGTTATGTACGTAAAGAGCATGCATGTCTACGTGCGTATGTCCTGGTATCAAGTTACGATTGTAAATACACGCATCGTCAACGACAACGTCGATGTATCTATTCTCAATTTTCTTTTTTTAATTTTTTTTTTTGGGTTTTGGATTTTTTCCATTGTATTCGATAAATTCGTTTCCGAATGCGGCAGGTCGAAAAAGCAAATTATAACGTAGTATCTGTATGTTAGGTACCTATTACTTAATCTAATTGTAAGATTGCTTATAAGGAATTAAGGAATTATGATATTGATAAAAAAAATTCTAATTATATAGATTTCAGGTCACCTAGGTTTTTAGGTACTTATACAAAAAATAAAAAATGGGCCAATCCGCATTATTTTTAGTTTCGTACCTCAAAAGGAAAAAACGGAACCCTTATAGGATCACATTGTTATCCGTCTGTCCGTGTGTCTGTTAAAAGTTAAAACTCTTTATCTCGAAAACGCGCGGAGGTATCGAGTTGAAATTAAAACCATATACTCAAATCTACAGTCCCTTAAAGCTATGAAAAAAATTAAACTTCTAAGTTAACGTAAAAAACGATACGGCCGTTTATGTCCTAAAAAAATGTATATTTCGACACTCAAAGGAATCAAAATTTATATTTGAAGTAATAGAATGGTAAATGCATTATGTATAATACGGTTTGGTATTTAAGGGCCTCTTTGAAATAATAAGATGTGCTCTACGTCAAAAATACTAAAAGTTAGGTTGAAGTATTTTACGATTTTTAGATAAAACAAAATTAAAAAAAATCCATATGATTGTCGCCATGAACCGCCGATAGGTGCTATGCACTAATAAGAGAAGTGCTATGCACCAGTAAGGTAAATGCTATGCACCATTAGGGTAAGTGCTACGTACCACCGTGAGGTTACGGTACAAAGCGGCCCTCTGATTAAATTTGTTACAGTGCTATGCACCACCGTCCAAGCTTTGACGGTTGGTATTCATAACAGTAAAAAATTGAATGTGTGGTGAAGGGAAGCAATCAGTTTAAATAGAAACTTTTACAATAATTTTCTGAGATGTGTATTTTTTCTTAAAACACCATGATTATTATATAGACGATTTAGAAAAAAGTTTGCAAAAAGCAACTGAGGTCTTGATACTAAATTGTCAACCTGATTATGATTTCTTAAATGCTATACACCACCGTCTAATGCTGGACGGGTTAAACTAGTAAAAATATATAGTATTTATTAAAAGTAGGTACGTAATTAATCATCGAGGTTAATCACCGATATGCGCGGTCATAATTGTATGCGTGACCAAATCTTTTTGTAGATTTTTTTGAACTTTTACTAATTTGTACAGAAGAGAAAAATCTTAAAGCCGTTTATTTTTAATTGAATCACAAAAAACGGTCATTATGCAAGGAACGGGGGTCCAAATTTTGAAGTGAGTTAACCGTATCATGTGGGATATCATACGAAGGGGCTTAATTGGCACAAACTTAAACAGATTTTTAATAATTTTTGTGATGTACCTACAGGTTTTGTAAACTAAATTTCAGGAAAATCTCGGAAAAAATTGCGAGACTCGTTTCCTAAACTATTTATAATATGAATCTACATTTGTACGGAAACCTCGGTGGACGAGTCCGACTCGCACTGGCCCGGTGTTTTTTTTTTAAATGTTCCATATTACGGTGGATTTATGATAATAATTACAAAAATTAAAAAAGCAATATTTTTAGTAGTTTTCGCATTTAAAATGCTCAAAAAAACACTTTTTTCAAAAAATCTTCATAAAATTTTGTCACGATTTCGGTTTTCTCTAAATGTTATCGTAAATCTGCCGTAATATGAAACGATTTAAAAATAAGAAAACAAGATGATCGTGATTCTACATAATTGCCTAAATGTCTTGTTTTCGTGAAATTGTGATGGATCTCGACTAAAGAGGTTGAAAATTTTTTGATTTAAGTTGGATAGAAACACCGAAGAAATATTTTATCCTGAAAAATCGGTTACCTATATTAATCACAAAACGGAAAAATGTTCCTCTTTTCGGCTAACGATCGTCGAAAACCCGCAGAATTAGGTAAATGAAAAACTGCTTGGATGAGACTATTCAGTGCTATGCAAAAACGGCCAACTTCTAACGCATTGCGTGATTCATGCAGTTTAGATTACGTATGAAGAGGGAGGTTTATTATCAGTTAATTACGAAGAGGTTGTTAGGATTAAAATTTCGTAAATGCTATATGTGGACACCATAATGTAATTTGGTTAACATGTTGTTATGGTGTAAAAGGGTCGTTGTGTATGAAATTTCTTCAATGCTGTGTAGAACTATCAATTGGTACGTGTACCACGATCATGCAATTAGGTTAGGGGTTGCGGTAGGAAATGGTATTGCTCATTAATATTCATAAATTACTAGTTAGTTATAAGTAATACATTACTCTTTGGTCTTTTACAACTCATTTCGAAAGATTCTTCTTTTACGTAGGTACCTACATGTGCGCTGCTCTGGTCGAAGCTTTGTCCCGTTCTTTTCCCTGCTCTCTCTCACTCCACTCTATCGTTCGCTGTCAGTGTTCATAGTGCTCGAAAATAACTTCCCGAGCTCCTAAAAACAGCTGTCTGCCGTTGGTAACCCGATACTTTTAAGAGGCTGCGTCCTTTCTCGTCTGATTCCGTGCGTTCCGCTTCGTCCATCCTGCTCACTCTCTCCCATGCCAGAAAAACAAACACATTAAAATGAACAGCTCTGCACATTGACAATGCCTATAAATAGACCATATAGTCTTCTATATGGGTTTTAGAGGAGCGTTATCGCGCCAGCATCTCTCTCTCACTCTCCGGGGCCCGTTTGTTGCTTCTCTTCTTCGACTGGATGGATAGATGGCTCGGAATGGACGTATGAACAGAAGAGACCGAGGGAAGAACGGGGACTCGACCGTTTTATTACAAGCTGTTTTTATAAATCTGGACCACCTCGACAATGGATCTTATCGCGTTCTATCGCTGGCTGAAAGGGAGAAGAGCAATTGTAAGCATTTTTCGTGTATTCCGTGCTTGTGCAGGTCGTAGAAAGAAGAATTGAAATAATTATCGTACCAAAGTCGGAACAATAGAGTTGGATGCTCTTTTTTTCGTCGAAAGAGGGACGAGGAACCGACCGTGTGTGTACGGAGGTACCCCCGTCGTGCGGAAGAACTGTTTAATGATCGTTAGTAGTCAGTTAAAAGGGGGTCAGCAGTTGTTTCACATTAACGACACCCATCATCACTTGTCAATGTTTATCCTTTGACTACGAAGATTCGTGATTATCAAACTGCCAAAGTTAGCTAAAAGGATTATTTAAAATAATGAAATTAAACAAAATGAAATCAACTACGAGAATCTATTGATAACTATGTATATAATTTACCATGTAAAAGTCCATCCATGACATTTTTAAACAAAATTTAATTTAGGTATTCAACATAACCTCCTTTAATATGTATTTGCACATTTAGCGAAATATTGCTTTGAGCTTTGAGAATAAATAGTACCTACTCTGACGGGGCTAATTCGCTTGGTCAACCAATTAAAAACCAATTATTACAATGGAAACATTCTGGATATGCACGACCCAAAAAGTTCTGTGTGCGAAAGTCGTCTGGCTTCAATTTTCTGGATCAAAGAAGGGATAATTTTGTTAGCTTTCTTGGAACAAGGTAGAACAGTTGCAGGATATTATAGTGAGTTAACTCATAAAATCACGTAAAATTGTTATGGAATTGGTTCGCCATCCGACCAATTCTACCGATTTAGCAGTCAGCAAATTATGAAGTCGTATGGGCCGTTGAGGTTGAGGGGTGTTGTAAACAACTTTTTTCCAAGGGGCTAGAATACCTATAAACTTTTTGAACGTTGTAATAAATGTATACAGGGTGGTTCTGATATAAATACGGATTTTTGGAGGGTGTCAACTAGATGCAATATGTAATCGAATGGTCACTACAGCAGCGCGGTGAAGAAACAAAAAAAATTTCAAAATTTTTGAAAAACATCTTAACATGAATTAATTTGAATACGGTCCTGTGCGTTTTCGCTTTGACTTAAGCAACACATTTGGCAACTGTCACAAAATTCTGATGAACTAAACGCCATTTTCGAACACACTTGTTTACGTTACAGTAACCGAGTAACCTCATTCACCGTCAGCTGATTGAAGACAGCGTTGCCACTACACACGACCAGGTCAATCGAGGACACGTCTTACACAGGACCGTACTCGGTTTTGCCTGTATTTTCACATACGTTTTTCTCGAAAACGGTAAACTTTAGGACCTGCGAAGTTTTGCTTAATTTTCTTATTTTCTACTGCCCTATCACCTCCTTAAATATCCGCAGTTATATCAGTAACACCCTGTATAAGTCCTAAAATGAGATAATATTGAGTAAATTAAATTTTGTTTTAAAATATTGTTGTGTTTCATGTTGCAGACCATATGCTTATCAATATCTCCTCGTACATTTAATAGTAATATCTTAAATTTCTTAAACATTCTTTATTCGATTTTTAATTATTTCTGTAACAACACTTTCTCTGTACCAATTCATTTTTGTCATTTTCTTCTTTAATCTTATAAATGAAATTGCAACATCTTCAAAAATTTCCCAATCCATTAGCAAACGCAGGATTTTAGGTTTTGTTTAATTTGTTGTAGTAATAAACACTTTTAGAAAAATAAAAATTCCTAACTTTAATCAAAACACACATATTACAATCGGACCTTTTAAATCATTTGATGAATAATTGAGGAAGATTCCAATTTGTATGAGGAGAATGAATGAGGAATGAGTTCCATTTGATGGAGGCATTGCTTGTATCATTCGTCACTAAATTGCTTTCCAAAATTGGTCAGATTTAAAACCAGTGGATTTTTAGTGATCTGGATTATTGAAAATTGAATCCTCGTGAAAGATAGGTCAGATCCTAGCTGCTTAATTTCTATTTTAGTGTAAAAAAACCCTCACATGATGAATTTCCAAATATTTTTTTCGGGGGTAGTACCTACACTTTAAGTCCCACACCTCTGATTCGATTCTAATTTCACTATGTTGCTATTATTGTGGTGGAGTCAATGTTCAAATGTTAAGAATGGGTATAAATTTGAGAAAATCCGGGAGTGGGGGTAGGGTGGTGGTGTTTAAATTCAAAACTACATATAATAGATTTTTTTCTGAAAATTGAGAGGTTTGAACAGGACAAAGGGATTAGGCTTTTTTGGGGGGAGGTCAGGGTAGTGTGAAATTGAGGGTGGGATGGATGCTGGGGGTGGAATTAATGTTAAGAATAAGTAAATAAAAGTTTGGAAATCTCCGGGGGTGGGTATTAGGTACATTATTTTCATCTAGTTAGCTTTGATCATTAGTTATCTACATTTTTAATCTCACATTAGAAGTAAGTACTACTAATAGTGGTATTACTCCCTTCTCGTTTGAGGCAAATGTATTTTATTTTTGACTACCAGAATTACTGCTATTATCATTAATCGAAATTAGAGGTGAATGCTTTTGAACACTGCGAAAATTACCGGTCGATCTTAAATTACGAAGCGCTTTTAATCGATGCGATGCGCTGGCCCCTGACAGGGTCGAGTTTCGTACGCATTTTCTTGTGGTGTTCGACGTCGCCGACCCCGCGCTGACATGGTACCCTGAACGTGATAGCCAGTAATTTATGATCCCACTCCTTTTCGATTTTATTACGATAATTTTAACACCTGTAGTTACATGGGAATGGAAATCGTTGTGGGACGTTCCCGACACTATGATTCCCATTGGCGTACCTAAATGATAATAATAAATACTTTTCAACAAAAAAAAATTAAACCGTAATAGAAAAAAATGACATCGAAAATAGAAAAATAAACGTTTTTTTATAAATATTATATTGAGCCTTAATAGTGGTGTTCTCATGCCATAAGTTAAGTAATTTTCAGTCGGCCCTAAACCAACATATAAATAAACAATAATTTAAAGGACATCGCTGATTTTTTTGTCGACTGAAGGGTGAAAAATAAATTGTTTTCTTTTTTCCCCACTATTTCGGATCTGTTTTTCTTTCAATTTAAAATATAACCAACTCTGGAGTATTCTTTTTTCAATAATTGGTCAACTAAGTGCAAAGTTAGGAGCTAATAGGTAAAAATAATCATCCCCTATTTCCCCTATCCTTAGGGGTGAATTTTTTTTAAATAATCAAAATCTGACCACCTAAACTCTGAAAAAAAAGTTAAGAACTTCCTATTTTTTCGTCGGTTAAAAGGACTCAAAGAATTTATTAAGGAAAAATAGAGTGTTGATTTGTGGCGTATTATTATAAACCAAAAGGTCTGTATACTTTTTTCATATCGATTGTAACTGTTATTCCCATAGAACACGACATGTGAACTTTTTTGTAATTATAACATTATAAGTTCTTTTCTACATTCGAATAAAACAGGAAAACAAAATAAAACAAACTCATTATGGTCGTCTTCATTTGGCGGCAATACATGCACACGTATAGATACCTAATATATGAAAAAAAAAACTTCCTTAAGCAATAATACTAATTCGGGAGTGTGTAAAAAGCTAAAAAGCTCTTTAAGTTGCTTGTAAATCACACCAATGAGTGTCAAAAGTTTACGATAGTCGCCTTGAACACATACGGTTCTCATAAAAAGCTAAAAACTACCTATTACAAAGTCAAACTTCCTATCTTGTTTTTCTACCATAAATACATAATAGTTTCAGTAGAAGCAGACAAATTAAGAAATTTCTTCGAAAAGTTTGGAAAATTTGACTTCTTTATGTCTTACGTGACTTAATTTTTTATTTCATTTGGTTTAGAACTTTCTAATTTACAAATAACATATCTAATAAGTCAAGCAAACTAATTTGAATTGAATTTTTTCGTTTGTAAAACTTAAAAACGAATCTAGAAAAATAAAAGAATAAATCAAAATCTGAGAATTGTTGTCGCTAGAGTTCTATTCTTATCAGCCCATTCTACAGTACACTATAGGTACTATTTTAACATTAATAATTTATTCTATACAGGGTGTCCCCTCTCAATTGGAAAAAACTTCTAGGGCATATTGAGGAACCATAGACAAGCAGTTTGAGATATTAGACTGATGTCCGGAAGTGCATGGTTTTCAAAATACAGGGTGTCAAAGTTTTTTGAAAAAAAACTTTTTTTATCAATATCTCAAAGGCACGTTGACCGATTTTCTTGAAATTCGCTGGTGATGTAAGCTTCAATAAGACGCTCAGTTAGCACTAATTAAATGGTAATTATTACTTCCAGTGGCGCCCCGGGGGACAGTGTCACGAATAAAAATGACAAAAAAATGTACGCCACTGACTTTTTTTGAAAATTTTATATTTTTTAGAAAGCTCAGTTAAAAGTACAATTTTTTTGTCACTTGATATTTTTTCGTATTTCTCTCCGTTTTTGAGAAAAAATTTTTATTAAAAACTCTATTAAAAGGTTCATTATCTGTTAGGAAAATAACTTTACATTAACTTATTATTAGTGAAGCAAATGCTCAAAGTGTTCACCATGCATTTCGAGCGTCTTATTAAAGCTTACATCACCAGCGAATTTCAAGAAAATCGGTCAACGTGCCTTTGAGATATTGATAAAAAAAAAGTTTTTTGAAAAAAACTTTGACACCCTGTATTTTGAAAACCGTGCACTTCCGGACATCAGTCTAATATCTCAAACTGCTTGTCTACGGTTCCTCAATATGCCCTAGAAGTTTTTTCCAATTGAGAGGGGACACCCTGTATATATGAATAAAGTTTAACTATTTTTGTAAATCATTTAGTGTTAATTCAGTTTCTTATTCTTTTTCATACTGGATCGAAAACTGAATCAAAATATTGGCCCTCAATTTCCAACGCTATATTGAGCGACCGTCTCGTCATCCGAAGGGGTCACTAGTTTAAAAAAGCTTCACAAGTTTTCAGTAACACAAACTCATTTAGTACTTACCTATACAGTTTCTACAGTTTTCAAAAAATGCAAATGTTACTACAAACCGCCGATCTTAGCTGGGCAATGGACTTTATTTTGTAGATTCAGTTTATTTTGAAAACCCCAGTTTTCTATTAAGGGTTTATTTACATTATAAACTTCTGATATTTAATTACCGAAATTTAATCTAATCTAATCATTGGCAAAAGGTGAAACTTGAAGATATTTTTGGATATATGTACTAGGTGTTTGTTCAAAAATAAAATTAAGGAACTTTTACGCAGGATAAGAAAGTTTAGGGAAAGGAGGGATTGGGTTAGGTTAGAGTAGGTTAATATTAAATTTGGAAACGTAATAAAATAAAACGAGTCGAGGATTTTGATATTAAGAAAATTAGATTTTCCAAGGACAACGCAGCTGAGACATTAAACGACTGTTAATCGAATTGGTTTTTATAAAAGAAATGATTTCCGAAAAACCTACAAACGACTTTGTTAGGTGCTCGATTCCCCTAATAAGTGGTTTCTAAAAAGTCTCTGTCGATCTCATGTAACAAAGTGTCTCTTTAATAGTCCCTTACAGTCTTCTGCAGTCTTTCATTGTATCTGTATTCGATTTTTCACATTTTGTAATTTTTCAGAAAAAATTGTAGTCTTTCAATGAGAGATTCCGATTCATTTAAAGATTGAAATTTCAGAGACTGTAATGTTCCATTTAGGGACTATAGTCTCGCTCACAATCAGTATCAAAGACGAGGCTCTTTCAGAGTTTCTCTGATGACTCTCAAAGACTGATAATTTTGTCTGTACAGGTTCAAAATATGAATACTAAGGATCGGCAGAGAAGACTGTTTGTAGTGTTATAAACAAATATTGAAAATACTGTGGATAGAAAAAATTAGAAATGAGGAAGTATTAGAAATAGTAGAACGAAGGACGTTTAGGGAATCTTTAACGAGAAGGAGAGATAGGATGGTAGGACACCTTGTGTAGGTTCTAAGCCATGATGGGCTGTTTAAAGGCATATTAGAGGCGGAAGCAGAAGTAAAAAAAGAGGGTAGGAGTAAAGGGGTATGGATAATATAATTTTTTGTAAATGGTTGAGGATACAGGTTTCGGGAATTGTGGAAAATTAGTACAAGATGGAAAAAGTGCTGGAGGTTCTTATCCAATCAGGCCTTGGGATATAAGTGATAGAGGACGTTTTATACACAATGTAATCATTGCCGCTATGAAAACAGTGATTTGTAGAGAAACCCCTACTGTGATTATAAATTTTTAATTACGTTTTTAATATTATTCATGTTTATTTATTTATGTGCAACTTTTTCAATAACTTCTAGTACTCATAATTCCGATTTATGCTCTAAATACAATTAAAATAACCTATCAGTTAACGCAAGTTTCAATCTAAAATCATTAATGTCAACCGAAATTCATGAATTGAAAAATTTAAATTCTGAAGGTGCCTTAAAAGTATGAAGAAAGCGATGAACTGTTTTACTATTATTATTATTATTATTATTTTGAGATGTACGATTTTAACTACCTACGTATTATTTATTTTTACATTAAATCTATTGTATCATGAGACTTCATCTTATTTTTAAATATTTTTGGAGACATTCGACGCCACTGTTTCACGCATTTAAACAACGAGCGTTGTTGCGTTAATCACGCGATCAGTTCTCGGTTGTTAAAACGTCCAGATGTGATCTTGGGTGTTAAATGAACTTCCCCTTTGATTAATAGTAACAGGGCCGTTTATCGACAGTCGGGAATCACTTGGTAGCCGAATTAGTTATCTCACTAACACCCATTTGCATAAATGAACCGGGCACGAAGGTGTTAAAGCCATTATAATGAGAACAGAAGGCTGCCATTTTTCATACTTTCAGCGCTTTTTCATTTTCGGTCTGTCGAGACCTCGACCGCTTTTCTATTTCGTTTCGTTTTTGTTAGGTGCGAACATGCTGATCAAATTTCCTTTTCTATTTAGTGCTAAGCATTTAAGAAATATTTATCATTTTGTCAGGCGTTTGTTGTGTTCCGTCTCGTGATGTAAAGTGATTGCATTAGGTACCTGTATCTATAATCTATAATATAAATAATTATCGAAAAGGTTGTTTAAAAAAAAGTACCTTATTCAATTGGTTATGATTTATTTTAATTTTTCGGAGAAGAAAGCATAGTTATACATATTAAAACAAGATGTTATTCAAGCCCACCCATCTGTATGTTGCAATAATCGTTAACTTAGATGAAAAATTAATTTGTCATTAAAAACCCTTATTACTGACACGTTTGCCCTCTCAAATATACTTTACAAGATGAGCCCAAGTTTTATATCTAATAGCCCATCAACTTGAAAAACCCTGTATAAAAAGTGGTAAACAATGTACAGGGATAGATAGATAGATCACATTTTAACCTTCAACCATTCATTTGATTTAAAGAATGTAAAGCTTCTTCATTATCAAAATAAAGACAAACGGCTTAACTTCCTTGAAAATGACAATAGTTTAAGTATAAATAAATATATTGTTATGATATGAGATGTGGGGGCTTATTAAAATATGTTATGATATGATTTAATGATATACAAAACAATTCTTTAAATAAAATTTTAATTTAATTTACCGAATTCAAGAGCATGAAAATTCTTAACTCGGAGTAAGTTCCAAAAATATATAAAATTACAAATACCTTTAAAACTAAATTAAATTCAAAAATTCTACTATATAACTAAATCTAATTAGAACTATAAATAATTGTTTTAAAAATATGAAAATTTTAAATTCATAAAGTCAAAAGTTTTTCTATTAAATTATTTAGACATATTATTCTCACTGTCACGATGTCAATTGAAAATCAGCTTTCACCAAAACTCCAACTCCACATCCACATTAGTTTTCTATTTTTTTCTTTTGTAGTGGCTCTTCATCTTTATTTTCTTCTTGTACTTATTCTTCTTCAGGTATGGTTCTATCAATGCTGCCTTTTAAATAATCTCGAACTTTCTATAAACTGTGATTCTCATCATAATATTGTTTATAATTCTTCTTCATTTTAAATATCTTCAACTGAAATTGATAATGTTCTTTTTGGTTTAATTTATTTTTTTTTTAAATTTCTAAATTTCTGTACTTAATAATTTTTAAGGTCTCAACCCTTCGTAACAATAACAAATTCTCTAGTGTCTTGATCTTTCAAATAAAATTTAATTTTCTTTTTTAAACAATCAAGAATGATATAATAATTTTGAAATGCATCAGTCAATTCAAAACATTTTAAAATTAAATTTTCTTTGTTACAATTTTAAACTATAAATAAACAATTATAATACATAACTAATAATACATTTTTTTTTTTTAAATATTTTTTTTAAAATATTTTGGAACTTTTGTTTCAATTTCTAAATTTGTTTATATTTTTAAAATTGTATTGTGACCATCCCTATATCATGACAATATATTTATAAATAGATCTACCTGAAAGTGATTTTTCTCTCTGTGAAGCTATTCACGTCCCATCAAAAGGTGCCCTCCGCCACCTTTATCTCTATTTTCTTTATTGACTTCCATAACACCCGTTTTTATTCCCTTGTATCATGCATGCCGTTTCATTAAAGATAAATTAGTCATAAGAAACTAAAATGGGCGCAATTAGAAAGGGGGCAGAGATGGGCACTGACCACCCTACAAAACTCTTTGCCCTTTCTAGAAAAATCGACACTGAATTGTTTTCATGCTTTTCCTTAAAAAAATTACCGAAATTAAAATATTTGATCAACTTGAAATTACCCTTGGAAAACTCCCTAGCTACGCTAATGGTCCAGAGATGTGAGCCATGAACTAGTTCTTCTGATTATATTTTTTAAAGTACTTAAAGAAGAACTCCACCTTAATTTTACAGGAAAAATAACGAAGATTCTACGAAGACTCTATTAAAGTTGTGTGTGGATTTACGATAGTAATCTGTAAGATATTGAAAACTGAATTCTATGTTTGCAGGAAGACGATTTTATACATTTTTACATCTAATCGTGTGCAGTGATTAGTTATTATTTTTCAATTAATTACAAAAGTATCTACAGTTGTTATAGTAGGACCAAGACTATAACAAAGAGCTTTGTTTGGGTTTTTTGAGAGGACAATTTTTGTGTGAAATGGATTAATGCTTTACAGTTTTTTGTCATTCCTTAAAAAAATTCAGCCCATATACGAGTATTTTTTGTCACATCTCCAATTAGTTTCATAGAAACTTACGGGTTTTGGATTTTTTCTGCTTGTAAGTGTATCAAATCAGTCCTGCAATTACAATAAGTGCTCTCTTTTCATGATGAATTGGCGCAGTTTTTTTTTTTTTTTAAAGCAGTAGGTAATGCCCATGCGAATAAGGATTGATGTAAAGTTGTTTTTTTTTTGCAGACCACATTTCCTTAAATTAATACAATACTTTGGGATGACATTTCAAAGATTACGTTCTCAGCTATTGACGAAACGTAGCCAAAAACTTTAAAATCAATGATTTCGTTAATAAAGGTAACTTCATGAACTAAAACCGAGGGCGCCATCTATTTGACAATTCGTTTAACTAACCTAGTAAAATTATCTGGAGCAAGAAACACATTAGCCTCTTTTCAAGTAAATAAAGTGTTGCTATTATCTACATGATCTATACTTTATTTCTGTGAAACAAATTAACACCAAAAATGTATTTAAAAAGCAATGAATAGAAATGGCGTAAAGAACATCACGTGGCGGGGAGGGGATCCATCTTGGGGGTTCAAGAGACACAAAATACCTACAAATTTTGGTTGGGATGTTGTGTAGGAGATGTAATAAAAACTCTAGACAGAAAAGTGCTAAAAGTGTGCTCGAATTGTGTCACGTTCAAACAATAATTCAAAATTCGTTATTTTTATCCAAAATGGGCATTCGAAAACATCTTTGCAAAAATTGTGAGATACATATTTGTTGTTATTTTCTTTCATATCAATAAAATACTATTATTAAACAAAAAAGTTTTCTTTTTTTCTTTTTTGAATACGATCTTGTGTGATTTATTTCTGAATTTGAAGCCAATTGTTTTAACTTTTTGTTACTTCTCTTTTTGGACCATACATATGAAGGTTTAAAATTGGATTTTTACATACCAAATTATTACGAATGAATTTAAAATCGTATTACAGACCTCATTTAAATTTTTTCCAATATAATAAAATAGTGTTTATTATTTGAAATTCAAACACAGAGTTAGGTACCCCCTAAGGATACTAACGTACCACTCTGGCTCTACCCACTAACTAATTACAATTCATGATATTCATAGAAGGCTCTAATGAAATATGTATATATGCATGTATTATGTTAACTTACATCATTGCAATGATAATTACTTTTTCTTATGCTTCATAAACAAATGTATCAATAAATTTCATATTGAGTTTGTGCATTAGTGAAACTATAAACAAAACATCTATATGAAATATATTTTTCTTATTTTACCCTATTGCACTATAAGGGTGTATGGTGTATATATATATATATATGAACGATATAACGCACCTTTTTTGTGATTAAATATCTTCTTCCCCTTCAAATAGTGCCCTTTGCTATTAGTGAACCCACCTGTTTCTGGCCACGTGTCGTTCACGTGACCTAATCTTTAATTAGAACACGTGTTCGTTTAATTAAGTAACATCTTTTTTTAAACATAAAACGATCTATTTCTTTTGGGGTAGAAATATTTTTTTAGGTTAAGAAACATTATGTATATATTATCTGTCTGTTTTAGATTTTTTTCTGAAAATTAGGATTAGCATAGGATTCGCTTTTTACAACCCAAAAATGCAATATTTTTTACCAAATATTCTCCAAAAAATATTACTAATTATTTAAGATGATAGACGTACCATGTGAGCATGACATTTTTCTATCAGTTTTCTTCTTCTGTACCTATGAAATGTGTCTGTGAAGTCGTGGTACTTTATGGTTTTCATAAAAAGCTGTAAGAGATGGTTATTATGTGAATATTTTAATATTTTTGAAGTTTTAATATTATTTGCAAATTTTGAAGGAAATCATAGTTTCATGGCAAAAGATAGCAAATTTAGTCAGGTCTTCCTAGACACACGGATCGTTTTAGCATTTCGTTTGTCTTCTGGATGTTTAATACATAGTAACTTTAATTGCTTTTTTGGTTAGGCTAGAATTGCATTTGTTAAGAAAAATCTACGTTTTGAAAGAATTTTTTTTTTTAAGAGGACTGTTGTCGAGTTGGATTTGTTATTGAAGTAGGTATGTTCTACTACACAGACTCTGAAAACAATAAATGAGGTGACATTCCTAGAAAATATTTGTTTTATCGAGATGGTGATTTTTGTCTATGATAGGATCCGATAGGTGGCCCTATAAAAATTTGTGACCTACAGAACGCTATCTACCGGAAAGGGCAAAACAACGTCTGCTGAGCGATCGATCCACCTAATGTAATTATACTTATTTAAAATGTGTTCCGCTGGGCCAAATGTTCGATTATTGGTATATTAACTTAAAAAGTTGATATAATGGTTCTTCGAGCGTAAAATAGAAGGGTTTCGTTCGACAAAACCCGTAAAATTACACCATTATGTTATGCTTTTCCAATATCCGGGTTCGCTTGGCTTTCATTACGATTTCCTCCATAATAAGAGACCCAGAAGCGTATAATACATATAAGCCGTATCGATTATTTCAAGACTTGCCTCTTCCTTCGACTCTGCTATAACGAAACTAATTACTTGATCATCAACCGACGAAGGGGTCGTTAACTATCTCCCCAACTATTACTGGGTCGCGTAACGTTTAAATTACATATTTCTACCCATTTTCGTTCATTCGTTATTTAGTTTTAAAAGTAATTTAAATGAAAATGTACTCATACAAAATAATACGGTACTATCTATTAATAAAATTTATGGCATTTCAGAAGTAATTGTTCTTATCTTCCGGGCTTTGAGACCGTAGTCTAATGACTGTTTGGTAGTCTGGTCATTTATAAGTTGCCGGCCGTGAATGACTAAAAAACTTTATAATTTCGGAAATAGTTTGGACACAATTCTTTAATGTAGGAGTAGTGGCACTATGTCTGACAGTAAAAGGTCTACTTATATTTTATTTTAATGAGTTCAATACTTTCGTAATGTTTTAAACAGCTTCAAAGAGTTACAATAAATTAAACTTAAAATAACAAAAAAATTAACATAGTTTAAAAACTTTTTTTATTTTTAAAGAGTAATGTTGGATGCTGTTATTATTTTAATTTATTGAGGAAATCTAACCTAATGTACTTATTTTCTTAATTTACGATTAGTATATCAGGCATGATAAATCATATATCGGTTAAGTATTAAAAAAGTATCTCTTATAGACCATTGAGTACTTGTCTGTACCAAAAAAGCCAGATAATTTATAATAATTATAATATAAAACTTTAAAATTTTATTGCACGAACAGTGGCGCGGTCTGAGACTCAAGAGTACCTTTTATACGACCCCCAACTTAAACACTAACACCCACTGTATTAATCGATATATATTAAATGAAAATTAGAAAGGTTTCCGAATCACTCCATTCCCATCCCTTTTATGAAAGGAGATAAACAGGTTGGGTCTGAGAGGCCACACTCTACTATTACATGGTTAGGTTGGGTGCTACAGGGTTAATTACTTAAATTTATTGTTGGTTGCTCATTACTTTCCAGTTAGAATAATAGATGATATCGAATATGGTTTCTTAGTGGGTATATTTAAAATTCTTAGTAGGGTAGAACATTTTGATACTTAAAATGTTTTCCTAATTTTTTTGGTACTTAGTTCGTTTATTTCAGAATTTAGAAAGGCTGCATTTAGCATAAAAGTGTAGAGTAATTGTCTTAATTATATCACTTTCTTGTTTCACTTTCCTAAAGCAGCTTAACAGCAAGATTACTAGGTATAAGTTTGGAATTAGTTTTTTTTTAATAAGATTTTGTATTTCTGAAGAACAAGTCTGTTTCTGTATTAGTATGTATATTTAGGTAGGTATATTTTTTAAGTGAAATAGATATGTTCTGTTACACAGCTTTTGATAACTTGTTCAGTGTGTCCTACCTATTTAAGCAACAGTAAGAGTCACTAATAATCATCTTTGATTAATTTTTTTGTTGAGAGATTTAAATTTCATTGTTAAAGAAAATGATGGTATATTAGGGCAGTTAGTAACCGTATCGAAGAAAGAGAAGAGTGTTTTCAAAATACAAAAAAGGGTCATTTATTAAGTTTCTCTGTTAACAAAATTTTGGTGTTGGAAAGTAATTGATACCCTTCTTACCACACCCTCCGTCGTCACCTTCGTGACTCAGCTAGTACCTATTATTAAAAATAATGAACAAAATGTGACCCATTTCCGTAAACACTATTATAGGCGATACTTATTGAAACCCCATCAGGGAGATACTAGTTAATAAAACAAAGTTTCAAAAAACAATTTTTACTATCCCTGATAATTTCGTTAACCATCCACTAAAACTTAAACTTCAGTTTAAATAAACGCAACCTGAAGAATCTGCATCTTGATATAACAAATCCGTAAGCATATGTTGATCGTCATTGCGTCTTATTACATGTGTTCTCCTCGTTCAATTGTATCGAGTCGTGCCCACTTGCCACTAATTACACCTGGTGTCTCGAGATGGGGCAGATTTGTCTAAATTATTATCGGACCCAACACGAACACGGTAAACACGTGAACGGTTTTGTGTGAGGTATATGCAAATGAATGGCTATAAACAAAGAGCCAGCCGTGTAGTGACAACCAATTATAACACGTTGCCGGTTAATAATCTACGACTCGTCGTTATCGCACACCGGTCGGTCCCTGGGACCCTGGACCCCGGTGCCTAGCTAGGCTACGCCACCACGGCGATGCTTGCGCCACGCCATCCAGGCATCGCATCGACGTTCACCACCGCTGCTACGACTAGCATTAATTTATCATAGTTGGTCGTGGATTTATGGGATCACCTGCCGAAACTAATAATTTAGTTGGGCATCCACATGCCGAACGACCATCATCCCGTAGGCAACACTAGCCAATAGATGAAATTAATTTAAGGGAAACAACTTGTAGCAGTAGTAGTTGGTGTTTTATGAGGGGGATCAGTCAAAACGGGATTCTATTTGAACGATTATTAATTAGAAGAACTTAATGGAGATCATTAACTTATATTTCTGTATTGGATTTGCTAGTTCAGTGGCGTGCAGATATACTTAAATAAAATTGATGAACTGTTAACGTCACATTTTCTTAGACTACCCACTGCCCCTTTGTCACATCTCGTCACCCCTCTCTTCCCCTTACTTGCGAAGGTATTTTATGAACAGCCCCTTGTGAAGAACCGACTTTTCACAATAAAAAACTCTTTATCCTTCTTTTGGCTTGAGTTTGCTTTATTGTCACTGATTAAGGATAAAACTAAAATCTGAAAATAAAAAATTGAAAATTAAAAATAAATCGTATGTTATAATATTTATTAAAAAATACATCTTTAGTTATGAAGTATTTGGCAAACCAGTGTTAATTTTTTTATATACGGTTAACAGACCCTACTTTATCATTCTCTAGTGTATAGGGACTGCCAAATACCTAAGGTATATCTATAATACAGTATTTCTTTATTTGCCTACATCTTATCTCTATCTCCATCTAACCTATTTTTATTGGATTTTTGGATATTCACAATGGGTGAGAAATTGTGGCATTTTAAATCTCTAATATCTGCAGTTTTAATGACTCTATGATGATCAATATACATTATTTTAACAACACAGTTTCATCCCCTTAGAGATTGAAAATTCCAAAAATTGTTTACAGATGTGTAATGAAGAAATTGTAGAAAATTGTGTGATTCTAGACTATGTCGTTTCGATTATGCATTGATTAAATTTAGAAATTCAGATTTACCCCCTTATTGAAGTTTAAAAGCATTTTCTGTTACTTACAAGGAACCTCTAAAAGAATGTAAGATTCTAGAACAGTCTTAAAATGTACAATTACGTATATTAAACTTTTAACTATTGAATCATCCCTTTTTAGGGATACATGGTCAATAAATGTCCTTTCTATGCATGTTCTTCGACTTCCTACCTTTTCCCTCTATCTAACATATTTTACTGGAAATTTGCGCGTTTACAAGGTATTAAAAATTGTTGTATACAAGATCCTTGCACAAAATTCTGTAGTCTGTAGATTCGGATACAACAGAAATAAGGAATCAGTTGAGTATAGTGATGAGCGAGACCAAGATCAAGACCAATACCATAGTTATCTTGGTCTTGGTATTGGTTTTGATGATTGTATCTTGGCATTTGTCTTTCATAAATATGTCTTGGCCTTTCAGAATCGAGTCTTGATCTTGCAAAGTTGTGGTCTTGCAGAGTTGAGTCATGGTCTTGGTCTTGAAAAATAATTTGAGTCTTGGTCTTGGTCAATCGAGTCTTGGTTTTGATCCTGCATCATCCATGTTTTAGACTTTTAATTCTCTAGGGGGTTCATTAAGTATTTTCAAGAATAAGTTTGGTAAAAGTCTTGTTATGAGTCTTGGTCTTCAGCAAATAAGTCTTGGTCTTGCAGATTTAGATCTTGGTCTTGCAGATTTAGATCTTGGTCTTGCAAAGTTGGGTATTGGTCTTAATTTATATATAGACTAGCGGCCCGTCCCGGCTTCGCACGAGTATTAGTAAGGATCCCTAATTGATCAGTTATCGAGCGCAGGAAATAGCTAGAGTGCCTGCCCCTTCCAACATTGTACCCGCCTCCCAAGGGCAGGGTTTGCTCGTGCGCACCTAAATGATTAAATTACTAAAACAACTATTAAAAAATAGGGGTTGGTGATGGAAGGGTGAAAATTTAGGGTTGTATGTATTTTTTAATGCCACATTATAAAAACATTAAAAAAACAATTTGTGTCCAAAAAATTTAAAAAAAATGTTAGGGGAGGATAACCCTTATCACTTAGGGGTATGAAAAATTGATAGTAGCCGATTCTCAGACCTACCGAATATGCATATAAAATTTGATAAAAATCGGTCAAGCCGTTTCGAAGGAGTACGGTAACAACACTGTGACACGAGAATTTTATATATTAGATAAGGTCTTGGTATTGGTCTTGTTGAAGTGATACTATACTGGCCTTTGTCTTGAAAATTTTGAAAGACCAAGACCAAGACTGAAAGGCCGAGACTAATTTTGCTCATCACTAGTTGAGTACTGTCAATGGCCATCGTATAATATAAAATTTGATTTTTTTATCATCGATTTTGAGGGAAACGTATAATATATCTATCATCTCTGCATCATCCGATAATTTCTGTAATTTTATTTATTATTTCGTTTTTAGTTATACGAATAAGTATCTGTGTTTTCCGTTTCATCCAGTATATTTTTATGTTAATCATAAACTGTACAAGAGATTTTCTCCCTTTCACTCTCTCGCTCTCTCTCTCTCTCTCTCTTATCTCTATGTCTGTTTTCTGTATCCTTCTGTGAAAAAAGAACGTATTATGATTATGGTATCGGCATTATCTAGTAAGTTATGGGTAAAGTCCTCGTTGCGTGTTCCTGTACAGTTTGTTAAGATGAAATCCAGTAACAATTTATTAATTGAAAAAACATCCCGGTTGTTAAAGACGTATAAACGACGATATAGCGATGCATGTGAAACGATGGTTTCAATGGACGATTTATTAGTTTTGATAATCACGTAAAATTGGATAATAGCTCGTTCTTCTCTCCATCCATCGTGTGATCCGGCTTCTAGAGCGCTCTTATGCGAGATCCATGGTCCACAGCCGTTCTCTCATTTCTTTACACTTTTTTTTTTGCTATGCATCGTAAGTAATTGGATTATACCTATTTAGAAATGAGTTAAATTTACTAAACCAATAATATTAACCACACTATAAGTATATGTATAAGTTCTTTTCAACAATATGAACAGTAGGTAGCCTATAAATCTAACTCGATATTCTTTAAAGGGAAGGATAGGATTTTAACAGGGGTTGCTCTTCGAATGATATGATATTAATTTGTAAATATGATCTCAGATAAAAATACCTAAAAGGATTTTTGATGATTTTTAGATCGGAGGATAGTAGCAGATTTGGATCCACGTATTTTTAACTTATGCCTCGATGAGTACTGAAATATACCGTAAAGTTAAGTAGAAGAAGAGGAAATTAGACCCATTCCTGTATAGCGTTCCCTGTGAAAATTCGATTTTCATTTTACAAAAAAGAAGTGAACTGAGACGATTTTCTAACTTCTGCCACCTTCATAAATCGATAGGAAAGTATTGAATTTGTAATAAAAAAAATTAGGCATAAGTGCTGAAAGTGTCTAAATAATATTTTAAAGATGTAAAGAAAATTGAAAAATTTCCAGCTGCTCAGTTAAAGGATGAAAGTTTTCACCCCCAAAGGACTCATAGAAATATTGGCCCAAGGGCCAAGTCAGAAAATCCTATCAGTCCACATTTTTTTTTTTTTTTTGAAATGGAAATCTAATTTTCACGGTGAACGCCATACGAGAGTGCGTTAAATTTCCTCTTGTTCTACTCTACTTTACGGTATATTTCACTACCTACTGCTCGAGACATAAGTTAGAGAAGAATCGTTGACCCAAATAGTGTGAAACATATTTGACATCTATGTTGGATAATTTTCTTAACCTAACCTAACCTAACCTGACCCGCGAAGATAACCACAGGCGCAAATTATTGTACAATTTTTGAAAAACGTTTCTTTAATCTATTACATTAACTGAAGATGACAAAAATTCTTTTGGATATCTTCCTGCGAGTTAGAGGATAATTTATGTCGAAACTCGAGCCAAAAAAACTGATACACAGATGGCGTTAATTTGCTGTTTGTTGTAGTTTACTAATCTATCTGTTAACTATGGGTTTCAGTTTGCCTTGGTGTTATGCTGAAACTGCCTGATGCGCGCTGATGAGGACAAAGTTTCAAATCTTGTATGGTACCTATGGCGGCTTCGACAGAATGCTCTCCAAGCACGTTTTGTGTTAGTTAATTGAAAAATATTTTTAGTTTTTTTTTTTTTTGGTGTACAAAAATATGTATATAGCTTCTTACACTCTCAAAAACACGAACATTAAAAAAGAACTCAATTGTTGCAATTACTATTTTCTTTATTACAAATAATTGATTATAAATGTGGGGAGTTGATGGCCATGATCTAGTATAGTATCTAGTATGTATGTATATACTCTTCAGGTGTGAATACTGTCGGAGTTATCTACCCAACGGACGTTTCTCCAACTGCTGCAGCGGGCATCCTCAAGGATCGTATCTTGGTTGTTAACTTATTAACAGTTCATGTTTTTTCTAACGAAATTTACATTTATTTTTTAAATTATGTGCGATTATATCTATTTATTAATCAATTAATTAGAGAATGTGACGGGGTGTATAATAGGTGGATACATTATCATTAGTTATCATAGAGATAGACGATTGCTAGTATCGACTTGCAGTGCCATTAGCGACGAATATGGTGTTTAAAATCGATAACAATATTTAATTTGGAATAATAATCGAACGGATCAAGCCGTAAAAGACACGTTTTTCTCATTTTATGCAGTGTGGTCGTCACAATCTCCGTCTCATAAACCGCTATAGTTCATTCCATGACGTGTACGAGTGTGAGCAAGCCGTTTATCTTTGATCGCATATTTGTCGAGATTTTTTATCGTTTATTTTAGTGGCTGGAACGCGACGGGGTGCTATTGTGGGCAATATTTACACCCTCGCACCCCTAATAAATTATCCGTTGATGCCATCGTTCGGCCGAACCGACCGAAATCGTCCTCCCGCGACTTGGAGGAGGAGGTTTTGCTTATATGTATGTTTGTACATATGTGCACACATACATGTATTTATGTTGTTCCATCGTGTTCGTGTACACGTGTCTGCGTATTTGTTCGTACAAAAGACATGAACATACATTAAGCCAGTTCGTGTTTCAAACAGTGCTGTAAACGCGCCGTTCGAAATAATTAACAGAAGTGGATACAACTATCGAATTTCCGTCGCGAACGCTAACGAAATTATACCCGGCCTGATTGGTCGGTAGTGAAGCTTTTTTATGCACGGGGTACCGTTCTAACGATCATCGACAGAGCTTTTTACTGATTTGATGAAGAAGCTTTCAGAGCTTTTTGATCGATCACATCAAACATTGCCATTAGCTCATCAAAACTCCTTAAAAAATGTTTCATGACACTGAATTAAAGAAGTTAGAAATTTGCAAAAACGTTTAAATACACTCAACGATTATCTTTATACTTATAAACAAAAAATTTTAATCAAGGATCTACCAAATTGTTGATGTGTGGCCATTTTAGTAAAAAATATTGGCCATGTATTGATATTTAGACGTAACTTTTAATTCTCAATAACTTTTCTTTATAAAATTTTGCTGAATTTTCTGAAATAAAGGTACTTTCCTCTTATATAATTTTTTATATTTTAAGTCCTACCCTGCATGCAGTTTGACTTGCAACTGTTCTAAATGCACCTAATGTGTTTATCGTACATGCATATTTGTATCTTAGTTGTGCAATTAATTAAATTAATTAAAAAAAATCCCACATGTTGCCCACTTAAATGGTCACACTGTAGATATGTATGTAGGACAAATTGGGAGAACATTCCAATGCAGAATTAAAGAACAGGAACTGTTTTAAGAATAATAAACAAAAACATACATTTTACTTCAGCAGATTAATTTTTTTGAATAGAAACACGAGTTTAATAATTTTATTGATGTTTTTTATTTAAAAATTAAGGTCTAAAATTAAACTTATACAAAATAAAGTTTAAAAAAAGTTACCCTTCATGATAAAACTTAACCATTACGTACCTAATTTATAAACAACTGTTATTAACGTTTGTTTTTAAACAATAATTCGTAAGTTTAATTTATCCCCCACCATTTTGAGTAATGATTAGTAATAGGTAGGTATATAAGAGTTTTGTAAAGAATTTTGTTTGTTAAATTTATTCCACTTCATGAAGGCACTGTGCCACAATAAAGCCAGGCAGGCGAAAAGATCCTAATATCAATGAAAGTTGAAGAATCCTTTTCTTCATGAGCAGCGGAAATCTTAGAATTTATAAACTGTTTAAAAGGTTTTGCTAAATGCTATTTTTTTTTTGAAGTTGTTATTAAATTGATATTGTTATATTATATATTAAAAGTTAGTTAGTCTTTTACGAACACAAATGTTGGGAAAGGGTGCGGGATATGTAAATGTAAAGACACCCATCCTGAACCGTAACCTATTGCAATACATACAGAAGTATTACGACAGTTTTTTTGTATTTTTTGAAGCTCAAAACCAGTATGAAGATGTCATAAAATACAGAAAACTGTCGTAATACACCCGTGTGTATTACAATAGGTTACGGTTCAGGATGGGTGTCTTTACATTCACATATCCTTCACCCTTTCCCAACATTTGTGTTCGTAAAGGACTAACTAACTTTTAATATGGTATATTCACTCATACTGGGCGATGAACGGAACCTCTTTAGTCTAGTAGCTAAGAGATTCATCATACAAAAATTCTTTTGATGGTGGATTCTTGTAGAAGCCGATGAGAGGAGCATTTGTGTGTTTTTAAGAGAGGCAAATTTTTCATAATTATTTATATAATTTTTCACCATTCGACGCTTACATCGCGAAAACGGTGATAGGTACAAAAGAAAGTATTGAGTTTTTCGCAAAAAAAATATGGTTTGACATTCTACTGTATTTAGAGCCCTGCACTTTTTTATTTTAGAAGATATAAAAGTTACGTTCTTGACTTTTCTGTAGAAAATTCAATTCTCTACAGAAAAGGTATTTACACTTTTTTGTATCCGTCACAATTTTCAATGTGTAAGCGTAGAAATGTAAAAAAATCCATTTTGAAAAACTTTAAAATTGAATAAATAATAGCAGCAATTATTCGCCAGGGTTGCGTATATTTTCGCGTTGATAATGCTCAGATTCAAAGTGTCCGCATTGTGAAAATTTGTTATGGTATTTAAGGGTGAGTTTACTTGAATGAATATTTTTTGTGTTTATTTTATTAGGCTAGTAGGTGCCAACTGCCAACTATACAGAGACTTGTGCGATCCTTGTTATACCTACATACACATAAGCATGTAAAAGCCAGAACGAGTAGAGCCCTTGGGGTCCCATCGTCGGTAATCCGGCTCTGGCACCTCCTTGTTAAAGCCATGCATTTACAAACGTTCTCGTGTCTCCTTTTCGCAGGCCATTTCGCAAACCGGTCCCATCCTTTTCCTCCTGCCACACACCTCGCTAACAAGCGGTTATTTATTTAATTATTTATTTATCCTGCGGTACCTGCGTTTTCCCACCTCTGGTTCTTGCTCTTTCACATGATATTTATGGCGCCACACGCGGCCAACAGCCCTATTCCGATATTAGTGCATATGTTTATACGTTGACCGGTGCTTCTTATTTATTATTCAACATTGACTCAACTGAAACAAGACTGAGACTGCTTACCAATAATACTTCGAATGTTGCTGAGCAGAAAATCCGCATTATTTCATTTTAAATGAGAACTTCTCTAAAAAATGCGTATCAGGAAGATCTAAATTAAATTGCTTGAGATTCTCGATATTAATTATTATTCAACAAGAGGTACACTACAATGTTTATTACCGTGTATTTTCTCATCTAATTTGTCTATAAATTACATATTGCTTACCAAATGTTCAATTAGCCTGTTAATTAAGAACCTATAAAAAAAGATAACTGTGTTTAATTAATTAATTTTTTTGTTGAATATTTTGGGTATGGAACGAAAAAAAATAGCTACGCAATGTTTATTGATATAAAACAGACATAAAAAAGTTGTAACGAATATGTAAATACAGCCAAAAAGGAAAGACAGCCTCGGTCTTGCAGTCTGCGTCTTGCTCTTGCAAATTTTTCAAGACCAGGGCCAATTTAGTATCGC
Source organism: Agrilus cyanescens (assembly GCA_947389935.1). Taxonomy (NCBI): domain Eukaryota; kingdom Metazoa; phylum Arthropoda; class Insecta; order Coleoptera; family Buprestidae; genus Agrilus; species Agrilus cyanescens. The sequence continues at coordinate 25,652,405 of OX376705.1, forward strand.
TTCAACAAGGCCAATACCAAGATCCTATCTATATAAAATACAACCAAGACCTAACTATACAAGACCAAGGCTCATAACAAGACTTTTTACGGAACTTATGGTTGAAAATAATTAATGAACCTCCCAGAGAATTTAAAGAAACTTAAAAGCCCAAAACATGGTTGATGCAAAATCAAAAACAAGACTCGATTGGCCAAGATCAAGACTGACATTATTTTTGGAAGACCATGACTCAACTCTGCAAGACCAAGACTGGATTCTGAAAGACCAAGACATATTTATGCAAGACTAGTACCAAGATACAATAATTAAAATCAAGACAACTATGGCCTTGGTCTCGCTCATCACTACAGTTCATAAGGGTATATTGTAATAGATCCTCCTACGGTCCTACGATAGCTTAAACTTACTCGTTTTGCAACTTGCCCGGTATCCCATGAATAAATTATTTTTCTTTTGAATTTTTACACTTACGATTAGAATATTTTTAATGTTGAAACTCATAAAAGACTGATAAGTTTTATCCGAAACGTTCGTAGTATTGGTAGTATTGATTCACCATTTCCTTCAGGAAATCTTAAATTAAAATGGTTATTATTATTGATGAAATTGGTTTGATCTTGCTCAGCCCCCCAAACGCATGAATAATCGTTTGGCTTCTCGCTGTTAAATAACCTAGGTACCCTTCTACTTCCACGATGTTCCACATCTTTCTCACAAAATTAGCTGAGAGAGAAGGCTAATATCCAACGTAGTTCTACATTTTATCCTGATAAGGCTCAGAAGTACATAGATCCATAGATTCCTTTTAAGCTACTGTATCTCCGTATCTATTATACCTACTACTACCTACTTTCGATTGTACTATTACTCTGAATCTTTGTAAATGCCTTTTAAAGGTATCAAGAGCACGCTTAATCCAATCAGTTGTAGGTAGTAGCTGTCCCAGAGGCAGTATATCCGATTCCCAATTCCCATTTGACAATTAAAAAATACCTATCCACTTCCTCTGTGTTTTTGGACGTGTCGATAAACCTTGGGTTTCCGAACAGAAGCTATTTAGTTTGCAGACTAATTTTGTATTTCTTGTGAAGCAGAAAAAGGATTTCAGTACGATCGGGATTCATTTCTTCCATGATTCCAAATCAATGAGTAATGAACCCCTTTCTTGCTTTTCTTCTTTAAGCATTTTATTGATCCTCTAATCCTCTAACTATGGGTAACTTTAAAGGGCTGAAGAATAAAGAACATTTCGAGAATTGTGGTAGGGTTCGTTCAAATCCTTGGCATCAGTCTTCTCAGTTTTTGTAGTCGTTTATGGGATGTGATTAATCCTGCCAACCCATTATCGATAGGCTATGACATTTTCGTTGAGTTTTGTCAATATTTATACATAAATGGGCGAATGCCTGATTGATACTCATTAGTTTTTATTAGTTTTAAGGTTGATTTGATGCATAGGACAATTTATTAATGAAGTACCTACTTGTAATGAATAGTTTTTGAGACAGGCACCAGGTAGCAATTTTTTGATGGATTTCCTGTTACGAATACGTACCTAAGTAGTTTATAAGAAGCATTCGATAACTGCCTATCGTTTCGTTAAAAACGAATCGTAGAAATTTATGGTCGATTTTAATCGCAATAATACTTTGCCTAATGGGAAAAATTTAATCTAGCGAATCGCGATATAAATGTGACTTTTTCATGTTGACTGGCACTTAACGTTCAGTTTTATTCCTTCTTTCGAGACTATTAATAAGAAGAACGAACCGTTTTCTTATTAAAGTTTGAGTTATAAGTTTCGGCGGCGATAGCCATCTTTAATCTTCTGTCCTTACGGTGTTCTTATTACATTAGTGTTTTCCATTCGCGATAAGCAATTTAAGTTTCCATTTTCGAAGCTGTTCCGCCATTTATGTAATGATTTCTGAACACGACAGCGCCTTATCTTTACATAATAAATAAGACCATGCATGTAAGTACATGCGAAAGATTTACTTTAAATCGACAAAATAATAACTAAAATTGTATTGAATATATCCTCTTGTAGGTACATTAGCAACTAATTATTCGAAGTTCTTAACATAAGCACTTGGTGTTTAGGTACTACATGAATAAGTAGGTACTAGAATCTTTTATTGCTGTGGGTACACCCCGCAATCCACAGCAGATAAGTTCGATTTGTAATATAATTAATAATTTATTTCCTTATACTTCTAATATTCCATCCTCCGTGGCTCACCCTGTATATCATCTATGACTGTATCAAAACCAAAATGAATCTGCCCCTGTTCACGATACGTCCCATATTATTTTTGAATCCTCAAAGCTTCAATTGGAGGGCCCAAATTGTCAGGATGTAGGTAGTTGGTGGACTAATTAAATTCACAGTTTCATTTGTCTAATTTTCATAACTTTACATTTAATTAATACCTAAAAAGTGGTTTAGTTATTGATTCGTGGATCATCAAAACCTCTAAGGCACTTCCTGAAGTCCTAAAATCTGATATGCTTGCTCTGATTTGCATACAAACAACGAAATAATTTAAAAATTTGTATCTTTCAACCTCTAAAGGAAAATGCAGGTTCAAAAATTTTAGAAGTAAGTACATAGATACTTATATAATATCAAATTTTTTAAAAGAAGTACCTATGTGCTTCCTAACTGTAATTTTTTAAATGTCTCTAAGCAAACATCAGATAAGTACTAGAACTAGGAATACCTTACAAAGATAAATGAAATAAAATCAAAAACATACCATGTTATGTCCCTGCAGGCGCGGATTCACAAGGAAGATCCTGGGGGTCCTAAGAATTCATGGAGATGTTGATATTGATATCTATGACATTATCTCATTATTTGCAGTTAAAAAGTAGACGATTCGAATTTTAACAGACATTAAAATTTTTTACGTTTGTTGATAGTTATTGTTGTTGTACTGAATTACACTACATTCTAAGACCTGTGATTTAGTCCATAAGTGTCTGGACTATAACCACAGAAAGGCCGAGTCACTACTTTTGACCAAGATGTATTAGGGTTTGTAGGGTTAGGCTTCCTAGAGTTACATGACATTTATTTGTTATCTTAACATCTAATTTATATGAAATGTTTTTGATTTGATAGGAATAATTATAGAAATAATTGCCCATATAATTTATTTATGTAGGTATTTATATTTATAAATGACCTTTTCTTGACTGACTGAATAACGTTCAACGCACATCCAAAACTACAGGTCGGATTTGAATGAAATTTCGTGAGCCCATTCGTGTTATGGACGGATTTTGCGAAAATCGCATTGTGAAGAGTTGAAATTAGGGTAATTGTATGCTTTTACCACAATACTTCTGATTCGATTCCAGAAAGTTATTTGCATCTGGTATCTGAAATACTTAATTTAAAAGTATCTTGCTTTTTGTATTTCAGATACTTTGTATAGGGTATCTTGTACATCACTGGTTAAATGTTATTGATAGAGTAAAAGTTTGGGATGGTTCCGAGGGTGTTTTGCTGGGTAGGGGGTAGTAACATGTAAATGTGTTGAAGCTTTTATTTGTAAAATAATTTATATCTTGACTTATTTTAGCGTCAGATAGATATAGACGAGCAGTGCACTTAATTAATACTTTAAGATGAGATAACTCCAAAAACTTTCTCTCTCCTAAAGTTTAGCCTATTAATTATTGAACTTTTCGTCAACATTTTAATATAGTTTTTGGTAAATACGTAATAATTTGACATGATTATTCAGTTTTATTAACTGACAAATCGTGAATAGGTATTTAGAGTCAAGGAATTACCTTGTTTGTGATTTTCAGTAGATAACGGTTTTACTAAACTTAAAAATTCGTGGCAAATCGAATTTTGATCCGCCCTAATCGTTTCTACAGTTAGCAAATTGAGATAAAGAGGTAACCGATAGATGGCCATAATAAGTAGTGTACCCGTGTACCGTGTGAGAACGTGCATTCTGCTAAGGAGCCGGCTAATGAAAGGTAATGGCATTCCTTCAGCATGAAATCGATCGATGGATGGCGAGAAAGAACTTTGTAAGCAACAGCGAAGCTGTTAAAGTGATGGCGTGTGATGATGTACTGAAAGGAAGAAAGAAAGAACGTGGAGCGGCCGGCCGGGCAGAAGGACTATCAACAATCTATAACAGCCTGTAATGAGTAGCCGCGTCGCGAATTGATTATGATTAATAGGGGGCACGAAGATAAAGACCAGCGTCGGCCTTTGGCTTGGCCGTCATTGGTATGTAATGTACCTTTGACTGAAAACCTAAAGGAACAACCACTTGCTGCCTATGTGGCATCTACATAACGTCACGACAGGCACGTGTCCACTTCAATTTTTTTCACATGATTTTGCAATATTAAAGCTAACATTGTAATAAATACAATACAACGTAAAATTTAGTTGTTCACGAACTTCTTGTTCTTGTCTTGTGACAAGACAAGAAGTTTTTTTAGCAGAAACAAGAAATAAGAATTCCTACTTTTTGGATACAAGAATAATGTTTCAAAATAACAGATTAAGTTTTGACATGGAGTATCAATAGTATATATAAACATATTAATACAAATAACCTTAACAAAAGTACAAAACTTAAATGTTCAATTTACCAAAGGATTCATAGATGTGTACTCTCTGTCAGCCTCATCTACCTTAACCTAAACCTCAGACTGCTGCCTGGAAAAACCTGGGGAATTGTTGTGCTAGCAAGAATAAGAAATAACGAGACTCTTGCTAGCAAGACAATCAATCCTACAAGACATTGACAATACAAGAATCAAGTTAAAAAATTCTTGTCTTGCTCAGCAAGATAAGACAAGAAATGAACAAGAATCTTGTTTTGTGCGTCACCAGTAAAATTATGGGCCTGTAAAACTGAATCCTTGAACAAGGATCGACTGCGCCTGTTTACGGAATTGCAGTACAGAACCAAAAACAAAATTTTACTCACAATTTCAATTCCAATCGTTCACAGTTACCTATATTATACCTATATTGAGATTTCTACAAACAGGATTTTGAAATGTTCTTTCTCGAATTTCTTTTTATTAGGTACTCAGTTTCATATGAAGATTTCTATTACAATACCATGAACTTTATCGTCCATTTTCCCAAAGTTTCATGAGTTGTCAAAATTGGTCTATATTCATGTTTATGCTTTGCTCTTGAAAATAACCATATTGGTGGTCGAGCAGAAAAAAGAAATTGTTGAAACATTTTACGTGTGTTTTGTTTATCAAATTTATTCATCATGTTTCATGAAATGATTACTGTTGATAGTTTGAATTATATAAATTATTATTTTAGATACATTTAAGGTTCCTTTCTGCAAAACGTTATCCAAATTGTCGTCATCGTTACTTATAGATTCCTATGGAATCCCTTCCTATAATACATGCCTGTCCCTTGGAGGCAGTCCACTATTTCAATACTCATTTTTCTCTATTTTTAAAGTTTCATCAGTCTCTTTAATAAGTACTCTCAGAGCTTCCCAGTTATAGGAGGTGTCATGACCACCTTTTAAACCTAGCAATAATTCCTAAGAATGCCTTCCTAAGTTCTTCCCAAACTTTAGAAAAATACTAGGTAAAAAATGGGATAGTGTCTTCCTTACGGATTTGGTATTGTAGTTCAGTTTCATATGAATTATTAAATTTTTTCAATCAAAATGTGTATTTCTTATAATCAAAAAGTGGTTTAATAAGTACATAATATAAATTATAAATTATTATAACCTATATAATTGTAAATCAGAAATATTATTTCCAGTTATTATTATTGTAAATCAGTTATACAACTAAGAAAATTGACCTTTACCTCAAGTGTAGCATTTTATTTTTATACTGATGTAGCAGCGCTAATATTTCCTTACGAACCCGATAATATTCACTTAAAGGTATCGCTGCCTTTCGAAAATAATGTATTCGTTGCAATTCCTTCAAATGTTTCTGATATTTCTTTTATTCACGTTAATAATCAGATGATTATCGTTCAAAAGGCAGAAAAAAAATTCTGAATTCGATTAACATATCTATCAGTAAATGCACCGTTCGGTTTCTCCACCTAATTATATATCTGTGTACATTTTACGTGAATAATAATTTTCGAAAATCAAAAACAATTATTGAAGAACTAGTTTAACTGGTAGGTACACGTTGTTCTGTTCAAATTTCAACAAACTTGTTTGTGATCATTTTTTAAAATCGTGAAAAGCGATTCGAAATGTGCACAGAAAAGTAGAAATATGGAACAGCAATTTTTTCTGCGAGATTAGTATAACTATTAAGAACTGTTGTAGATGTTTAGTTCAAGAGGAAGTAGGTAGGTATATTTAGAAGTACCCCTGTCCCTTAGTGGAAAATTATTCCGGATGAATTACATATATCAAAAAGCTAAAAAATTAAGTGTGATATATCTGAATGTGATCGACTAGAAACTATGCGCTTTTTCCAAAGTTTAAGTCACAATTGATTAAATAAGAATTTTTGTTAGAGAAATCATTTACTATCTAACGTTACATTTAAAAATCACAATAAATTTAAAGGTAAATATTTTATTTATATTTCTCTTTCAATTAGAAGATTAATGTTCAAGTAAATAATCAGAGTAGAAATAAATATAATTTTATTTTAAATTAGGCTGGAATACGTCTTTTCATCTTTCCAGGATCTTCCGGATTGTTTTTCAAAATTTGATTAAGTTATAATAATAATATCGAATAATAACGATCAAAACAAAACCAAATGTATACAAAATTTATTATTTTTGTAGTTTATTTTTTCTATTTTTCCGTCTTTGCTTTATATAGGTAACTGTTCCTAAGTTTTCTTCAGGAGCATATTTTTTTGTATATTAATTGCGAAATATGTATTATTGGTACTGTAGTCGTCCCTTGCTTATCTATTATCAAAATCACTCAAAAATTTTAATTGGGTATCAAAACCAATTGAAAAGCCATACAACATTATGAGCCCTGCCTCAGTGAAGTTGATCCAACTAAAACAAATACGTTTCTTTGAAATCTATCGTGTTAATAAAGAAAATTCAAATCAAAACATTTTTATAATTATGCATAGACCTTCAAATCACTTTATTTCAACTAACAAAGAAAATATTCCTCTAGAAATTCCTAATATTGTCAATTCACACAAAATCAACAAAAATTTCGACTAATTACTGCCTCCATAGGTATGTCTCAATTATCATTATCTGATACTATTAAGTAATGTTCGTTAATAATTTAGAGTGAAACTGTTCCAAATTTCTTGAAGACGAACTCTCGAAATTCTCAAATACATGCAGTTCTCTTGAGGGTTGTGATCGGAACTTATTTTTCGTGATAAGTAATAATGTTGTTCAAAATAATTAACTTAAAGCCAAATGTTTCTAAAAATATTTCTAAATATTCTCTAATAACACGTAAAGAGACCAAAAATAGCATAATAAAACCAAGTAACGCCAAGGTCCATATACAGTATATAAAAAACCGAACGGGATACAGGCGTAACCAAAATATGTATTTCTATTTATTCTTGAATTCTAAAAATCTCCTTTTGATTGATGCTACTGGAAGTCACAAACCTGAATCTGATTGTATAAAACACATACCTATGGGTTCCTTGTTACTATCAATAGTTTCAAAAATAAAGAGAAAACCAATAGTTTCGTTCTAATCTTTTCCCCCATCGGAGAAATGTAGACAGAAATTTTCATCTACAGTGATATAAAATTCGAACTGTAGGTTTTCAATATTTTTCCAACATTGTTTATAGGTTCTGTATTACACCTGTTGACGCTTTTTGGATATTTTGTGTATTTTTTTTACCCTCAAAAGTTTCGGATTCGGTTATGGAATCTTTTACCCCATAGGTGTTTACATTCATATTTAGTTATGGATTATGTCCTTTAACTACCAAGAGGGGTAAAATTGTATACAATTGACTAAATCTAATAAAAAATTCGGAAGAAGCCGAGGAATATATTTTTATGAGCATCACACGTTGCTCCATAAAGAAAATATAGACGACCGAATAAACAAAGAAAACGGATATTTTTGGAGTTATCATCAAAAATGTACGCATGAACATTCTAGAACGTTTGGGAACATTCTGGACGATAATAGACCATCCTTGTTCATTTTAACGTATTTGAATCATTTTTGAATAATCTAGATCATTCTAGAATTGGAGTCGGAATGAATCCATGAATTTTAGATACACAGTTGAGAGCAGGTGCGAAAAAAAAATAAAAGCTGGTCAGGGGGTAACGAACGGCTCGGCCGGCAATTCGGAGATCGCGGTATCAATTTGAGGCGGCCGTAACGAAATCACGTACACCTTATTAGCCATACTTACCAGTTTGCTTATAGTGTGATCGTGATTCTTGTTGAGATACGCGGAGCACGTTCGTTCGTCATTCACGTGCTCTCTGCAGGTGATACCTACGTATGGTAGGTACAATGTACGTAAGATGTAGGTACCGGTACCTTTACCAAAAAGAGACGAAACGAATGGTTGTTATAGGATAAAAAACTGTTTAATACCCGCCGTCTGTTTGAATTGGAGGTGTTCTCTCGTTATTGGAGACGAGGGTGGCTGCAAGATACCTAATTAACTTTTTTCTTTCGTTATTTTCGCCCACTTGACCGCCACGTATTACGAGATTTATTACGGATTATTACGTACTCTGACTTGATACTTGTTTGGAAATTAACAGCTTCAACCATCATTGGGAAGAAAATCGATTATTGGATACCAAATCATTAAATGAGCTGCTATTATTAACAGGGTATCGCCTATTTTTTATTTTTACCAATTTTGAAATTAAATTGTCAATATAGTTTTATTATAGCATCGGCATCGTATTGCCAAAATCAATCAAGTAAGATCACATTTTCATTAACAAAATTAGAACCAAAAATAAACCTTTTATATCTTAAAGTGTTGTTTTGGGCATATTTTACCATCACCAGGCATTAATATCATTAGAATCTTCGTCCATACATATCACCATGATAGTTAATTGAAGTATTTTGACTTTTTAGCATAAAAAAGAAATTTCCCTGCTTCTTCGTTCCCTTTTATTTTCTTTTAGCATCATTTGATGTCGAATTTAGACCAGCCAAGGGGTAACTTCGATGCAATATGGAAATATGGTAATAATACGAGGATTAAGTTGCTTTAGAGTAACTTCAAAATCAAAAAATGTGAAAACTACTGTAATTAGCGAATCATATAACCAGCAATAAGAGTAGATAGTTGAATCCACAACAACTTCGATTACGTATGATATTAGTGGTCGAGCAGGTTTTTTGAAAAAAAAAAAATAATAATTAATAAACCCGACTGCTTTATGACCTTATTCTTTTTTATAAGAAATTTTGCCATGGCTTTTCTGTTTTTCTTCCTATGGGGGTATGTAGACCAGGAAATAGTAATAGATTTGGGTTTACGATTTGCCAAGTCGAGTAGAACAAGAGGAAATTTGACCCATTTCCGTATGGCGTTCCCCGTAAAAATTTGATTTCCATTTTCAGAAAAAAAAGTGAACTGAGAAAACTGATTAAAAAAATTTAGGCATGAGTGCTGAAAGTGTCGAAAGAGTTGAAATAATATTTTAAAGACATAAAGAAAATTGAAAAATTCCCGTGATTTTCTAACCGCTGCCCAGCAAAAAGTTGAAAGTTTTCACCCTAAAGGTTTCATTAAAAAAAACGGCATAAGGGCTAATAACTAAAGAACATTTTAACTGCGGGAAAGTTGATGGAAAATTTTACGATTTTTTCGTGAAATGATCTTTTGCCATTATCAGCCCTTAGGCCAATTTTTTTATTAGTCCTTTAGGAAGAAAACTTTCATCTTTTTTCTGGGCAGCGGTAAGAAAATCACGGAGATTTTTCAATTTTCTTTACATCTTAAAAAATATTTTTTTTAACCCTTTCGACACTTTCATAAGGAAGATTTCCTAACTTAACCGAACCCAATCTGACTTGAACTACCCTAGTTGACTACATTTTCTCATATTTATGAAATATTTTATAAAAAATATAAAAGAGGCGGTTGAATAGTTATCCAGGATTAATAATTTGCACCAAAATAGTAAAAACAATTTTTATTATTACGATTATCTATAAATCTACCAAAATGGTAAAATATCAAAAAGAATCAACAATCGATTACGCAGTAAAAAGAGCAAAACTGTACGTGAAAATTTTGGATATTGAAGTTACCCCACTGTCAAAATTACCCTATTGTATGGTAAGTCTTAAATAGATACCAATTATGATGTTTTTTTATCGATTTCATTAAAAAAATGAAAATTTCATTAGGAAATGAATGAAGCCATTCATATAGGTACCTAAAATACCTTTATTGATAATACTACACTTCAACTAATTCCTAATCAGTCCTGGATGTTGGGTTTATGTTCAAAGCCAATTATTACGATTTCCATTAAAAAAAGTAAATGCTCCATTATTGGATTGCACTTAAAAAAGTAAATACCTACTGGACGAATAAGTTCACAGAATTTTATATACTGGGATACAAAAAGTTAGGGACAATTTTAAGAATGTGCTTGAGTAACTTCAAAAGGAGTTGGTCCGGTCTACTAGTTAAATTTTCAGTGATGTCCACATTGAAACTCAATTTTTTTTTTAAAAAATGCCAAGTATTTTTCTAACGTTGCACTCCAGTTGTTATCAGATTTAACTTTTCTAACGAGCTTTTTAAAAAAGTAAATTTTAATTTTAAAGCAACTGCACGCTGAGGAAAATAAAGCCACGTATTTTTGTTTGTTTCTCCTTAGGTATGTAGGTACCTATTACATAAGCGAAAAATACGTTGCTCATTGGGTACTTAGCCAAACATTAATTAGCACCTAATTTGTTATCTGTTCTTCGAATTTCGTGCAAGACCCCCAGAGTTGAATTCTGTTTTGTTTCCTCATAAATTTAGTGGGTACGATTTAGTACTCTGTGGTCTGTGGTGTCTTGAACAACGACAGTATCAATAATAACAATTCATTCATAACGAAAAAGCAAATAGGTACAAAATAATATCTTGTTCCGTTCTCAAATTATTTATGCAGTGTGACTTCGCCCATTTGTAATGAACGCTGTGTGCATGTGTGAATATGTATGTAAGGATGAATGAACAGTTGGTGCACCGGATGTGACTGACCATATTTTAAAGCTCGCCCCCCGCGGTCACGCAGGCGGATCCTAGTGTGAAACAATACGTTCTCATTTAAACACGTGTTTACCAAAGCTCCTCTTGGTACCACACTACATTATTTTACAGAGTGCAGCCAAAAACTTCGGGAGATTACCAGAATAAGGTGAATTAGGTAATTGAAAATAATCGAGTTATTACTTCTAACACAACTCCAGTTGATGCATGAGGCCACAGAGCGTATGTGCCCTCTCTAATTTTTTTGGAAATTTAATGCTTAAACGCTTTACAGTTTACCCCTTTTATAAAAACTGCCTGCAATCTACTACAACTGATGTAGGAGGTACTTTTATTATAATCCTTCAGAAATTTCAGGGTTTTACACTTACTGTGGATTTGATCGTAGAGGCCGATCCAAAGGAGCGATCGCCCCCATGAGGCTTGTTCTAAGAGCAAAATATACTTTTCTGTTGAAAGTGTTGGTTTTTATAGTTAAAATGTTCCAAAAATTCTGTTTGTTTATTCAGTTTCACTTTAATGGAGCTAAACTTAATTTTAGGAAATCAAGAAGGGTACGATGCCGAGGCGTGCCGATTGACAGAAACATACAAAAAGTATAGGTAATTAATGCGTTTAGTCTGATGGTCCCTTTTAAATGGCTTTGACTCTAAAATATACATTCATTTAGTTCAGTTTTATATTGACTCCAAAAGAATACGTTTGCATCTTCCGAGTGCGCTTTAAAATAAAAGATATAAAACGTTTTTCACTGTGTTAATTATTTAATTATCCCATAATCCTAATGCTTAGAAAGCAAATAACCTCTACACAAAACTACCCCTGGCCTATCTTCTTAATACTACTTTATTTAAACTTCGCTCCCCCTCCCCCCACCTATCGGAAAGGACAGAAAAATGACTGGTAGAATTACATATTTGAGCATTTTCTCATCCCTAAAAATTAAGAGTCAATGCTTACGCTCTGTGACCTCATCATTCATCAGCTATGAAGTGATGTTAAAGAATAATTTGATCAGGCCTCGTTTTTTTAACATTCCTGCTTTTCGTCGGGTAGATATAGAGTAAATATGGAGAATTTAATTAGTCCAGGCGTCGAAAATGCTAATGATCCCTACGACTCCTTATTCGTACCTTATTCCTTCGTTCAATTATGCAAAAATGTTCAACAGACATGCATGGTCATTCATACCTGTTGTGTCTTTGGTTGCAATGTTCATACATAATGTACATAAAGTTAAAATAAATCAAATCTTTGTTTACACTTATGAATATATGTATGTATTCATTTATTAGTTGTACTGTATATATGTACCTATTTTTAAAAATAAGTTATATAAGTATTTTGAAAATGTAATCTTTAAATTCAGATTACAATTAGGTATCTATTTATTAAAACATAAGTGCATATTATAATCAAGTCTCCCTTTCCATATAAAGTAAAGTAGACTCCCCCTATTATCCAAAAACGAATTTTCCAAAATACTGTAACGAGCGTATATGTGTGCGAGAGCGGGCAGTGTAACGAGCGTATATGTGTACGAGAGCGGCGACGAGATCCGACAGCAGATAAGCGGAGTTCAAAGAATGCCGGCGTCGGTCGGAAGTTCCTGCTCCGAACCGATCATGCTGCTTTACGGTGGTTACTAAGTTTCAAGAATCCAGAGGTCAAGTCGCGCGTTGGATAGAAAAGCTCCAAGAATACGACTTCGACATAGAACATCGAGCTAGAAATAGCCATAAGAACGCCGATGCCTTATCCAGAAGACCATGTTCCGAAAATTGCAAGTACTGCAAGCGCCTGGAGGAACATGAAGAAGTCCGGAGAATAACCGTCACGGATGAACAATGGCATCCTGATAACATCAAGACGGAACAGGGTTCTGATCCGGTCCTGAGCTTGTTCCGAAGATGGAAGAATGAAGGCAGACGACCGACCTGGCAAGAGATCGCCGCTAAATCTGGGGAGGTGAAATCGTTGTGGGCTCAATGGGACTCCATTGTTGAGGAAGATGGACTCCTGAAGCGAATAGTGGAAAACCAGAATGGTACTGAGAGCAAACGTCAATTGCTTGTACCGAAGAGCCTGGTAAAGGAAGTCTTGAAGTGCCTCCATGACGATGCTTCGGGGGCTATTTTGGTGTTAACAAGACCCTTGGAAGAGTCCGTGAGCGGTTTTACTGGGTCAATTGCAAAAAGGACGTTGAAGGATGGTGCAAGAAGTGCACAACTTGTGCAGCCAGCAAGGGGCCACAAAGACGACGGCGTGCTCCTATGCGCCAGTACAATGTCGGCAGTCCAATCGAACGGATTGCCATAGACATCGCAGGACCGTTTCCAGAGACCGATGGTGGCAACAAATACATCCTGGTGGCAATGGACTACTTCACGAAATGGGTTGAAGCGTACGCACTCCCAAATCAGACAGCCACCACGGTAGCGGAGGAGATCGTAAACCACCTGATCAGCCGGTTCGGCGTGCCCATGGAGCTTCATTCTGATCAGGGTCGGAATTTTGAGTCGGCCGTGTTCCAAGAAATCTGCAAGACATTAGGCATTCATAAAACCCGGACAACACCTCTGCATCCTCAATCGGCATGGTAGAGCGAATGAACAGGACCATTAACAAGTACTTGTCCAAAGTGGTCTCCAAACACCAAAGAGACTGGGATCGCCATCTGCCACTGTTTCTTATGGCATATCGATCATCAATTCACGAAACTACTGGACAAACACCAGCAAAAGTACTGTTTGGTCGGGAGATACGGTTGCCATGTGACCTGAAATTTGGCTGCAAACCTGGTGAGGACGTTGCCGGAGAAGACTACGTTAGTGATCTCCGCAGAAGACTTGACGATATCCATGAGGAAGTACGTTCCCGGATGCAGATAGCTAGCGACCGCATGAAGGACACCTACGATATACGGGCCACTGATGGAGGTTTCCAGGAGGGAGACATGGTGTGGTTTTACAATCCACAGCCTCGTAAAGGTCTTTCGCCGAAGCTACAGCAGCACTGGGAAGGCCCATATACAATCGTCAAGAGAATAAATGACGTTATTTACCGGATTCGACGCACGGCAAATGGAAAACCGAAGGTTGTCCATTTTAACCGTTTGGCCCCATATGTTGGTGACAATCACGAAGAAGCACGGATCAGGCTTATGCAAGCTCGTTCTCCGGATCCCCAGTATGACAAGTTTATGGCCACGCCGAGTGTGTATGCTAACTCCAGATTCGGTGTCACCTCCGAGAGATCCTAGGATTTACTTACTGCTTCGGACTCGCTGGTTCATTGTATGGCCAAAGACTTGAGGATGGATCGCGGTATTGCCACCGTATTCAAGAAGAAGTTTGGCCGCTTGCCAGAGCTGCGGGAACAACTTGAAGATGAAAAGAAAGTGCTAAGTCTGGTGGACGGGGACCGATCCATTTACTACCTGGTCACTAAGGAGGCGTCATTTGAAAAACCCACCTACCGCTCGTTATGGAATTCGTTGGTGGAACTAAGAGACCAACTGCTATCCACGGGCACCACCAGATTAGCCATGCCAAGGATAGGATGTGGGTTGGACGGACTGAACTGGAGAGTGGTGCGGAGCATGTTGGAGGTCCTGTTCCGGTGGAGCGGCGTCGAAATAACGGTATACAACAATAATCCCCAACGAGATCCCGCACAGTTAAGGACGGTGGATTGCTACTTCCATATGACGACTGGGTGCCTTAGGGGACAGAATTGCAAGTACCGGCATGATCCTTTGAAGGGGCGGTGTAACGAGCGTATGTGTGTGCGAGAGCGGCGACGAGATCCGACAGCAGATAAGCGGAGTTCAAAGAATGCCGGCGTCGGTCGGCGCTTTGATGACAATAAACAAGGCCATAAATTAAACGAACACAATAGGCAGTCGAGATAATTTTAGAAGGTTTCCTGATTTTTCTAGATTGTTCCAAATCTGTTTAAATACTTGTTGACGTGGTCAGTGATAGTAGTTTACATTTAGCTTCCGAACGAGTAATTTAAATACCGAACTACGATATACCGAGTGATATAAATACACATTTCTCTTGTCATATAAATAAGTCGTTGAATTGTTATTAGTGCTTAAGTATTCTATTAGTGTAAGTGTTAATTAAATAGTTATAAATAAATTTCCGTTAAATAAATAAGCTATACTAGAAAAGTCGTTACATTGGTGTCAGGTTTGGGGTGCTCAGCCAATCGATCCCCCAAAGAAGAGAATTTTCTAGTAGAAGAAAAATAGTTAAATAAATCAAAATGCCGAAAAAGTTGTTGGAGTTGAAAGTTGCCGAACTGAAAAGTGAACTCGAGGAGCGAGACGAAGACACGTCTGGTAACAAGCTCACCTTACAAAGTCGTTACAATACATATCTACAAACTGAATTATCACCGCTCGCGATAAATTGCATTTAGTATTTGCTACGTTTGATTAATCCTTTATTTTTATGACCCTGTTTTATTAATATTTAAATATAAAAATAAAACTGATTTATTTTATTACATCAAATTTACATTAACAAATTGGGAGAAGTTGAACAATAAAAAAAAAAATAACTTGGTGCTTCGTTACGAATACATCTCCATTACACCAATTTTTAATTATACCTTAAATAAAGTAATATGTATTAATACCTAATTAGTCTAAAACATTCTTTAAGTATTTCATACTTTTAGATTTAAGTAAATTGATAAGGATCTCAAAATATACAAACAGAATATACATTTTCTTGGTTTCATTATCTACTGATTGATAAATTATTGATAACTTAATTAATTTTATTATAAAAATAATTAAAAATCAACTCCTAATTGACCCCCGTTGACCACCGAAAGACGGGCACGATCATGGTAGATCTGACACGTTGAGCTTCGAAAAGTGTTTTAGATTTATAAACGTTTTGTAGAATTAGGAGTCTTTAACATTTTCTTTTTCATGATACTGATTTTATATATAACGTTCTTTTTCGTTTAAATAAACGCTTTTAACTCTAATTATTAAATAAAAACCTTTAATTAGTACGTTAATTAATCTAATTAACTGTAAAACATAATGTAAAATCTTTTCAATTTTGGTGGATGCGCCGGACATCATTTATTTTCAAGCCTGCAAAGTTGAAATTTTCGATTCTAGTACCAGGAGAACATGAGTTGCAGAAGAAATATAAAATTTCTTACACTTTTCGTCCGAACCAACCTTTAGATTTTTGGTGGTAGTGTCTACTTAACAGCCTCAGTTAAATACATCGAAAACACTTTTAAAAATAGAAATTGTGATTATAACAATCAAAATTTTAGATGCCTATAATCAAAATTTGATACGGTAACGTTTTATTAGCACTAAAAGCTAAATTTTTAAATTAAATTTGTGCTATATCCTGCATTTACTTGTTATTGTTACGGCAGCTGTATCATTGTTTGTGTTGTTTTGGTTTGGAAAATTCTTAAAACGAGCAGATAATGAACGTAAATATATTTACAAGAGACTCTTTGTGACTTATTTATATGTTTTAAATATTAATCTCTTCGTTTATGTAATATTTATCAAGATCTAGACGAATTTAAATATAGACGATGTGAAGGTTATGTTTACTTTTCAATCTGCTTAACAACGATTAAATATGTAATATTTTCTTAATCTGCATAGTCTAGATGGTCATTAGGTTAAGTAAATTTCATTTTCAGATTTTATTTTCATCCCTGATTGTTTACTAATTATTTTAAAATAAAGTGGAATGTGTGCTACAATACACTTACACATCGGACTGTCCTGGATCATGTTAGGTTGTTCAATGAAGCCAATAAGACACTATTATAACAGCCACATCACTTATCTAACAATGAGTCTATATAGAAACGAGTTTAGATGACATTGTTTTGCAGAATTATTGAGTGTTAATCTGGACAAGCAGCAGCATGTTGAGCGAAGAGGGGAACTGGTAAGCAACAGCCCTGTTATATCAAGATCAATTTAATACTTTTACAAATGAAATTTGGTTTATTTACTAGCACTCTGGAACCTCAAATTTCATAAATACAGCTCAAACGGTTATTGAGATATAAACATTTAAAAATCTGCATTTAGTCATCCACTGGCTGACATAGAGTAAATCAAGAACCTAAACCACTTCTAGGTGAGCTACGTAATTAAAATTTGGCGTCAAGAAGGACAATTGTCTCTACACAAAGGAAAAAATCAGAAAACACTGAATTATGAAGGTAATGTTTACTTTTCAATCCGCTTAACGACGATTAAATATGTAATATTTTCTTAATCTGCATAGTCTAGATGGTCATTTGGTTAAGTAAATTTCATTTTCAGATTTTATTTTCATCCCTGATTGTTTACCAATTATTTTAAAATAAAGTGGAATGTGTGCTACAATACACTTACACATCGGACTGTCCTGGATCATGTTAGGTTGTTCAATGAAGCCAATAAGACACTATTATATCAGCCACATCACTTATCTAACAATGGTCCATGTAGAAACGAGTTTAGATGACATTGTTTTGCAGAATTATTGAGTGTTAATCTGGACAAGCAGTAGCATGTTGAGCGAAGAGGGGAACTGGTAAGCAACAGCCCTGTTATATCAAGATCAATTTAATTCTTTTACAAATAAAATTTGCTTTGTTTATTAACACCCCTTATATTAACTGGAATCTCAAATTTCATAAATGCAGCTCAAGCGGTTATTAAGATATAAACATTTAAAAATCTGCATTTAGTCATCCACTGGCTGACATAGAGTAAATCAAGAACCTAAACCACTTCTAGGTGAGCTACGCAATTAAAATTTGGCGTCAAGAAGGGCAATTATCTCTAAACAAAGCAATGGAAATTTTGGCTCAATATCTGACAATTTCAGTCTTAGATCAGGTTCTGAATTTAACCTGTTTCTATATTTATCTTTCAGATAAGTATATGTTGAAAATCCTTTCTCGCACACATATGTTGTGCAGAATGGTAATAGAACGTCTATGGCTTTTTTTGTCAGAACAGGATATTCATTTTTTATACTGAGCCAGAAGTCAAATAAGGAGTGATCTTTAAAAATAGCTTGCAGAGAACTGTCACATGATAGCTCTATGAGCTTTTCTTTTTCTAATAAAGTTAGAGAGGTTTCTAAACTTACATTTACTTGAAATGGACTACGTATCCAGTTGTTTGAGATGGATATATTGCATCTATTGGGAAAATAGTCATCGAAAGTTAATTGAAGATGTTTAAGATGTTCACATATATTCCTTTTAATGTTTTTGTCAAGTTTCATTGGATTTTCTGATAAAAAAGTGCAGAGAGAACTGAAACATTCATACTCATTCATCTGGAGACATTGGATCCAAAAATTGATTTTTTTTTAAACAGCTTTTTAAGCATGAAACAACAGCGTGCAATCTGCATTGCATTTGGTGTTTTTTTATTTTTTTGTGTTTTTTTTGTTTTTATTTTTCTTTGGCCATTTAAAATCCCGCCATTACGCTATTATTTTCGCGAACCCCCTTTGTACACATAGCGAACCCCCAGGGGTTCGCGAACCACCGTTTGGGAACCGATGAGTTAGAATAAGGTCCTGTAAATAATTTGTAGTTATTCTTCTGTAGATTTTCTTACAGGACACAATATGTCCACCTTCCGAAAATTCATTGAAGTTAAAATGAAATTTCTTAGATTAGGTATAAACATAGGATCTTAATTTTTAAATAAGACTTTTCCAATATGAATAATACTAATAATTTCTCTATAAAAAACAGTGATATCTCATCAAAAACATACATGTGAAAATGGGAACCATGTTCAATATTAATATTAATGATATGGATGGACAAAAGAATTGGTATTTAAATGTCTGCCAAGTTCTGTAGATAAATAAAAATATGAACATATAATGATTGGTATGTATTTTTTGAGACCCTTATCAATTTTCTTAAATCTTAAAGTATAAAATAATTAATGTTAATCATAAAGTTATGAATGACTAATAAAAACCGTAGGTACCTACGTAATAATGAGCAGCTGCTCAATTCAGGAGTATGGTGGAACAACCAAAATATCAATTCCAAATCAAACCATCAAGTAAATGAAGGTAATGAAGTCGTGGATGATTAATATTTTGTTCAACAAATGGTTTTTTTTTTCAAAGTTTGTCTCCAATTTTACATAATTTTACCATGTTGCTTCACTAGTTACCTCTTTTAATGTACCTTGTTTTATTTGGAATTTATATTTTTTGGTTGAACTATCATACTCTTAAATTTAGCGGCTGTTCAATTTGGTACGGTTTTTATTATCTATTAGTAATTAGTCTAAAACATTGTTTAAGTATTTCATACATAAGTAAATTGATAAAGGTCTCAAAATATAGAAACCCAATATACATTTTTTGGTTTGATTACTGATTAATAGTTTATTGATAACTTAATTATAATTGGATTATAAAAATAATTAAAATTCAATTCCTAATTGGCCCCCGTAGACCAAAAGACGGGCACGATCATGGTATATCTGACACATCGAACTTTGAAGAACGTTTTAGATATCTAAAAGTTTTGTCAAATTAGGAGTCTTTAACATTTTCTTCTTCAATCTGCTAAAGAAGTATCGCTATTGAAAACATCTTATTTATTTTATTTATGCATAAAGTATTTTAATGCGAACAGAGTGTTAATTTTTATAATTTCTTGTCTGTAGCATTTGGACCAAAGGGAGAAGATGATGGGCAGCTCTTCCCTTGGCTTTAATTAATTACAAAGTTCACGGCGGGATCTCAGATAAAAGTAATGATAAATGATCGCGTCATTTTCAACGTTCATAAATGAACTAATTTACGGTAAGAGGACTTAATTTTTATTCATTTTCTACCCAGGTATGCGATCATTATACAATTTTTTGTCGGGAGAAAACAGCATAGTTTTTATAAAGACTGTGGAACTATGGAATGCTTATTGAGAGCGTCATATCAGAAAGGCGTAAGAGCCGCTAAGTATTGTTGGTTTTGAGCTTTTGGGGACCTTATTTAAACAGAATTTTTTTATACTTTAAAATCAACAATTTCATTCTTTTTTTAATTTTCTGTAAAATTTAAACATTAGTTCGTGCGCCCTTCTAATATGACGCCCTAGTAATATAATCGTAGTAGAATATATGTATTATGCTGTCAACTGAAGGACAGATATTTTACTTAGTTGAAAATTCATGCATGACCCATATTCGTAATTTTAGGATGCTTTGTTTACACTTTCCAAAGAGTAATTATCTTCTTATGAAGGTCGTAAACATAAACAAAACGAAGTTACTCCTTAAAGATTTTTAAAAAGTTCTCACTGTTAAAAATTTAAGACTAATTTAATAAAAATCAACTCATTAATGTAAAATCTCAGACTCATTAATATTAATGACGTGATTGTGTTTTGAAAACAAAAATCCATTACGTGGTAACGTTTTCTTACTTTGTTTTAATTGTAAAACCAAGGGAACATGTCCTTTCATGAAAATTAAAGTAAATAAAAAACACTGTAAACCAAAAATTCCACAAAGTGTTTAGGTATCAAATATTACATTAAAACTTAAATTTTGTGTACTTATCGTTAGTTAATCTGTACATAATAAACTAAATAAGCTAAGGGTAAATACAAAATCGTAAGAGAAATGCAGTTTACCAAATTGTTAAAAAACTGCAAAATATCATCATCTAATAAGTGAACATAAACTTAATTATGAGCATTAGTTTGACTGGGATTACGTAACAATTACAGAAAAAGAAAAACAATTTTCATAAGCAATGGACCCTCAATTGACTAATATTGTTATCAGGTAATTTAAAATTACTCATGTTATTACACAGAGTGGTTCAAATTCAGTGGTCTGTTAGACGTTTATGGAAAACTAACGGGAGGATATTTTGGAAAAAATCGTGTTGTACTTACGAAACGGGCTATATTTTTAAAATATTTTAAATTTTGTAGCACTTCCGGTCATCCCGGAAGTCGATACCTACCAATTTTGTTATTTTTAAATGGAATTGTATATTTAACTGAAAATCAAGAGATTATTGTATTTACTAGTGGTAGTCGCTGACACGTTGAGCTTCGAAAAGCGTTTTAGATTTATAAACGTTTTGTAGAATTAGGAGTCTTAAACATTTTATTTTTCAATCTGCTAAAGAAGTTTTGCTATTGAGAACATCTTATTTATTTAATTTATGCATAAAGTATTTTAATGCGAACAGAGTGTTAATTTTTATAATTTCTTTTCTGTAGCATTTGGACCAAAGGGAGAAGATGAGAAGGAGCCTGAGCCTCCAGAGCCCTTCGAATGGACTGAAGACTAAATCTTACACTACAGATTAATAAATGATTAAATTGTAATCCCATTATATTTATTCCTTCTTAATGTTACTACACCCTAAATAATATGTATCACTTTAACGTTGTCTATTTATCTGCAACTTAATCTTTTGTCTGTATAACTCAATGTAGGTATTTGTAAAACTATTAGAGTAATAAATGTTGCAATTCAAAATTAATAATGATTGTTTTATTTCCTTCTCCTTTTCTTTTATTCATGTTTAATAGTTTCATGATACTGATTTTATATATAACGTTCTTTTTCATTTAAATAAACGCTTTTAACTCTAATTATTAAATAAAAACCTTTAATTAGTACGTTAATTAATCTAATTAATTGTAAAACATAATGTAAAATCTTTTCAATTTTGGTGGATGCGCCGGACATCATTTATTTTCAAGCCTGCAAAGTTGAAATTTTCGATTCTAGTACCAGGAGAACATGAGTTGCAGAAGAAATATAAAATTTCTTACACTTTTCGTCCGAACCAACCTTTAGATTTTTGGTGGTAGTGTCTACTTAACAGCCACAGTTAAATACATCAAAAACACTTTTAAAAATAGAAATTGTGATTATAACAATCAAAATTTTAGATGCCTATAATCAAAATTTGATACGGTAACGTTTTATTCGCACTAAAAGCTAAATTTTTAAATTAAATTTGTGCTATATCCTGCATTTACCTGTTATTGTTACGGCAGCTGTATCATTGTTTGTGTTGTTTTGGTTTGGAAAATTCTGAAAACGAGCAGATAATGAACGTAAATATATTTACAAGAGACTCTTTGTAACTTATTTATATGTTTTAAATATTAATCTCTTCGTTTATGTAATATTTATCAAGATCTAGACGAATTTAAATATAGACGATGTGAAGGTTATGTTTACTTTTCAATCCGCTTAACGACGATTAAATATGTAATATTTTCTTAATCTGCATAGTCTAGATGGTCACTTTGTTAAGTAAATTTCATTTTCAGCTTTCATTTTCATCCCTGATTGTTTACTAATTATTTTAAAATAAAGTGGAATGTGTGCTACAATACACTTACACATCGGACTGTCCTGGATCATGTTAGGTTGTTCAATGAAGCCAATAAGACACTATTATATCAGCCACATCACTTATCTAACAATGGTCCATGTAGAAACGTGTTTAGATGACATGGTTTTGCAGAATTATTGAGTGTTATTATTCTGGACAAGCAGCAGCATGTTATGCCAAGAGTGGAACTGGTATGCAACAGCCCTGTTATATCAAAATAAATTTAATATTTTTACACATGAAATTTGCTTTGTTTATTAACACCCCTTATATTAACTGGAATCTCAAATTTCATAAATGCAGCTCAAGCGGTTATTAAGATATAAACATTTAAAAATCTGCATTTAATCATTCATTGGCTGACATAGAGTAAATCAAGAACCTAAACCACTTCTGGGTGAGCTACGCAATTATAATTTGGCGTCAAGAAGGGCAATTGTCTCTGCACAAAGGAAAAATTAAGAAAACGCTGAATTATGAAGGTAATGTTTACTTTTCAATCCGCTTAACGACGATTAAATATGTAATATTTTCTTAATCTGCATAGTCTAGATGGTCATTTGGTTAAGTAAATTTCATTTTCAGATTTTATTTTCATCCCTGATTGTTTACCAATTATTTTAAAATAAAGTGGAATGTGTGCTACAATACACTTACACATCGGACTGTCCTGGATCATGTTAGGTTGTTCAATGAAGCCAATAAGACACTATTATAACAGCCACATCACTTATCTAACAATGAGTCTATATAAAAACGTGTTTAGATGACATGGTTTTGCAGAATTATTGAGTGTTATTATTCTGGACAAGCAGCAGCATGTTATGCCAAGAGTGGAACTGGTATGCAACAGCCCTGTTATATCAAAATAAATTTAATATTTTTACACATGAAATTTGCTTTGTTTATTAACACCCCTTATATTAACTGGAATCTCAAATTTCATAAATGCAGCTCAAGCGGTTATTAAGATATAAACATTTAAAAATCTGCATTTAATCATTCATTGGCTGACATAGAGTAAATCAAGAACCTAAACCACTTCTAGGTGAGCTACGCAATTAAAATTTGGCGTCAAGAAGGGCAATTGCCTCTGCACAAAGGAAAAAATAAGAAAACGCTGAATTATGAAGGTAATGTTTACTTTTCAATCCGCTTAACAACGATTAAATATGTAATATTTTCTTAATATGCATAGTCTAGATGGTCAGGTGGTTAAGTAAATTTCATTTTCAGATTTTATATTCATCCCTGATTGTTTACTAATTATTTTAAAATAAAGTGGAATGTGTGCTACAATACACTTAAACATCGGACTGTCCTGGATCATGTTAGGTTGTTCAATGAAGCCAATAAGACACTATTATATCAGCCACATCACTTATCTAACAATGAGTATATAGAAACGAGTTTAGATGACATTGTTTTGCAGAATTATTGAGTGTTATTATTCTGGACAAGCAGCAGCATGTTGAGCGAAGAGGGGAACTGGTAAGCAACAGCCCTGTTATATCAAGATCAATTTAATACTTTTACAAATGAAATTTGGTTTATTTACTAGCACTCTGGAACCTCAAATTTCATAAATACAGCTCAAACGGTTATTGAGATATAAACATTTAAAAATCTGCATTTAGTCATCCACTGGCTGACATAAAGTAAATCAAGAACCTAAACCACTTCTAGGTGAGCTACGCAATTAAAATTTGGCGTCAAGAAGGACAATTGTCTCTACACAAAGGAAAAAATCAGAAAACACTGAATTATGAAGGTAATGTTTACTTTTCAATCCGCTTAACGACGATTAAATATGTAATATTTTCTTAATCTGCATAGTCTAGATGGTCATTTGGTTAAGTAAATTTCATTTTCAGATTTTATTTTCATCCCTGATTGTTTACCAATTATTTTAAAATAAAGTGGAATGTGTGCTACAATACACTTACACATCGGACTGTCCTGGATCATGTTAGGTTGTTCAATGAAGCCAATAAGACACTATTATATCAGCCACATCACTTATCTAACAATGGTCCATGTAGAAACGAGTTTAGATGACATTGTTTTGCAGAATTATTGAGTGTTAATCTGGACAAGCAGTAGCATGTTGAGCGAAGAGGGGAACTGGTAAGCAACAGCCCTGTTATATCAAGATCAATTTAATTCTTTTACAAATGAAATTTGCTTTGTTTATTAACACCCCTTATATTAACTGGAATCTCAAATTTCATAAATGCAGCTCAAGCGGTTATTAAGATATAAACATTTAAAAATCTGCATTTAGTCATCCACTGGCTGACATAGAGTAAATCAAGAACCTAAACCACTTCTAGGTGAGCTACGCAATTAAAATTTGGCGTCAAGAAGGGCAATTGTCTCTAAACAAAGCAATTGAAAGTTTGGCTCAATATCTGACAATTTCAGTCTTAGATCAGGTTCTGAATTTAACCTGTTTCTGTATTTATCTTTCAGATAAGTATATGTTGAAAATCCTTTCTCGCACAGATATGTTGTGCAGAATGGTAATAGAACGTCTATGGCTTTTTTTGTCAGAACAGGATATTCATTTTTTATACTGAGCCAGAAGTCAAATAAGGAGTCATCTTTAAAAATAGCTTGCAGAGAACTGTCACATGATAGCTCTATGAGCTTTTCTTTTTCTAATAAAGTTAGAGAGGTTTCTAAACTTACATTTACTTGAAATGGACTACGTATCCAGTTGTTTGAGATGGATATATTGCATCTATTGGGAAAATAGTCATCGAAGTTAATTGAAGATGTTTAAGATGTTCACATATATTCCTTTTAATGTTTTCGTCAAGTTTCATTGGATTTTCTGATAAAAAAGTGCAGAGAGAACTGAAACATTCATACTCATTCATCTGGAGACATTGGATCCAAAAATTGATTTTTTTTTAAACAGCTTTTTAAGCATGAAACAACAGCGTGCAATCTGCATTGCATTTGGTGTTTTTTTATTTTTTTGTGTTTTTGTTTTTTTTTGTTTTTATTTTTCTTTGGCCATTTAAAATCCCGCCATTACGCTATTATTTTCGCGAACCCCCTTTGTACACATAGCGAACCCCCAGGGGTTCGCGAACCACCGGTTGGGAACCGATGAGTTAGAATAAGGTCCTGTAAATTATTTGTAGTTATTCTTCTGTAGATTTTCTTACAGGACACAATATGTCCACCTTCCGAAAATTCATTAAAGTTAAAATGAAATTTCTTAGATTAGGTATAAACATAGAATCTTAATTTTTAAATAAGACTTTTCCAATATGAATAATACTAATAATTTCTCTATAAAAAACAGTGATCTCATCAAAAACATACATGTGAAAATGGGAGCCATGTTCAATATTAATATTAATGATATGGATGGACAAAAGAATTGGTATTTAAATGTCTGCCAAGTTCTGTAGATAAATAAAAATATGAACATATAATGATTGGTATGTATTTTTTGAGACCCTTATCAATTTTCTTAAATCTTAAAGTATAAAATAATTAATGTTAATCATAAAGTTATGAATGACTAATAAAAACCGTAGGTACCTATGTAATAATGAGCAGCTGCTCAATTCAGGAGTATGGTGGAACAACCAAAATATCAATTCCAAATCAAACCATCAAGTAAATTAAGGTAATGAAGTCGTGGATGATTACTATTTTGTTCAACAAATGGTTTTTTTTCAGTTTGTCTTCAATTTTACATAATTTTACCATGTTACTTCACTAGTTACCTCTTTTAATGTACTTTGTTTTATTTGGAATTTATATTTTTTGGTTGAACTATCATACTCTTAAATTTAGCTGCTGTTCAATTTGGTACGGTTTTTATTATCTATTAGTAATTAGTCTAAAACATTGTTTAAGTATTTCATACATAAGTAAATTGATAAAGGTCTCAAAATATAGAAACCCAATATACATTTTTTGGTTTGATTACTGATTAATAGTTTATTGATAACTTAATTATAATTGGATTATAAAAATAATTAAAATTCAATTCCTAATTGGCCCCCGTAGACCAAAAGACGGGCACGATCATGGTAGATCTGACACATCGAGCTTTGAAGAACGTTTTAGATATCTAAAAGTTTTGTCAAATTAGGAGTCTAACATTTTCTTCTTCAATCTGCTAAAGAAGTTTCGCTATTGAAAACATCTTATTTATTTTATTTATGCATAAAGTATTTTAATGCGAACAGAGTGTTAATTTTTATAATTTCTTGTCTGTAGCATTTGGACCAAAGGGAGAAGATGAGGGGCAGCTCTTCCCTTGGTTTTAATTAATTACAAAGTTCACGGCGGGATCTCAGATAAAAGTAATGATAAATGATCGCGTCATTTTCAACGTTCATAAATGAACTAATTTACGGTAAGAGGACTTAATTTTTATTCATTTTCTACCCAGGTATGCGATCATTATACAATTTTTTGTCGGGAGAAAACAGCATAGTTTTTATAAAGACTGTGGAACTATGGAATGCTTATTGAGAGCGTCATATCAGAAAGGCGTAAGAGCCGCTAAGTATTGTTGGTTTTGAGCTTTTGGGGACCTTATTTAAACAGAACTTTTTTACACTTTAAAATCAACAATTTCATTATTTTTTTAATTTTCTGTAAAATTTAAACATTAGTTCGTGCGCCCTTCTAATATGACGCCCTAGTAATATAATCGTAGTAGAATATATGTATTATGCTGTCAACTGAAGGACAGATATTTTACTTAGTTGAAAATTCATGCATGACCCATATTCGTAATTTTAGGATGCTTTGTTTACACTTTCCAAAGAGTAATTATCTTCTTATGAAGGTCGTAAACATAAACAAAACGAAGTTACTCCTTAAAGATTTTTAAAAAGTTCTCACTGTTAAAAATTTAAGACTAATTTAATAAAAATCAACTCATTAATGTAAAATCTCAGACTCATTAATATTAATGACGTGATTGTGTTTTGAAAACAAAAATCCATTACGTGGTAACGTTTTCTTACTTTGTTTTAATTGTAAAACCAAGGGAACATGTCCTTTCATGAAAATTAAAGTAAATAAAAAACACTGTAAACCAAAAATTCCACAAAGTGTTTAGGTATCAAATATTACATTAAAACTTAAATTTTGTGTACTTATCGTTAGTTAATCTGTACATAATAAACTAAATAAGCTAAGGGTAAATACAAAATCGTAAGAGAAATGCAGTTTACCAAATTGTTAAAAAACTGCAAAATATCATCATCTAATAAGTGAACATAAACTTAATTATGAGCATTAGTTTGACTGGGATTACGTAACAATTACAGAAAAAGAAAAACAATTTTCATAAGCAATGGACCCTCAATTGACTAATATTGTTATCAGGTAATTTAAAATTACTCATGTTATTACACAGAGTGGTTCAAATTCAGTGGTCTGTTAGACGTTTATGGAAAACTAACGGGAGGATATTTTGGAAAAAATCGTGTTGCACTTACGAAACGGGCTATATTTTTAAAATATTTTAAATTTTGTAGCACTTCCGGTCATCCCGGAAGTCGATACCTACCAATTTTGTTATTTTTAAATGGAATTGTATATTTAACTGAAAATCAAGAGATTATTGTATTTACTAGTGGTAGTCGCTGACACGTTGAGCTTCGAAAAGCGTTTTAGATTTATAAACGTTTTGTAGAATTAGGAGTCTTAAACATTTTATTTTTCAATCTGCTAAAGAAGTTTTGCTATTGAGAACATCTTATTTATTTAATTTATGCATAAAGTATTTTAATGCGAACAGAGTGTTAATTTTTATAATTTCTTTTCTGTAGCATTTGGACCAAAGGGAGAAGATGAGAAGGAGCCTGAGCCTCCAGAGCCCTTCGAATGGACTGAAGACTAAATCTTACACTACAGATTAATAAATGATTAAATTGTAATCCCATTATATTTATTCCTTCTTAATGTTACTACACCCTAAATAATATGTATCACTTTAACGTTGTCTATTTATCTGCAACTTAATCTTTTGTCTGTATAACTCAATGTAGGTATTTGTAGAACTATTAGAGTAATAAATGTTGCAATTCAAAATTAATAATGATTGTTTTATTTCCTTCTCCTTTTCTTTTATTCATGTTTAATAGTTTCATGATACTGATTTTATATATAACGTTCTTTTTCATTTAAATAAACGCTTTTAACTCTAATTATTAAATAAAAACCTTTAATTAGTACGTTAATTAATCTAATTAATTGTAAAACATAATGTAAAATCTTTTCAATTTTGGTGGATGCGCCGGACATCATTTATTTTCAAGCCTGCAAAGTTGAAATTTTCGATTCTAGTACCAGGAGAACATGAGTTGCAGAAGAAATATAAAATTTCTTACACTTTTCGTCCGAACCAACCTTTAGATTTTTGGTGGTAGTGTCTACTTAACAGCCACAGTTAAATACATCAAAAACACTTTTAAAAATAGAAATTGTGATTATAACAATCAAAATTTTAGATGCCTATAATCAAAATTTGATACGGTAACGTTTTATTCGCACTAAAAGCTAAATTTTTAAATTAAATTTGTGCTATATCCTGCATTTACCTGTTATTGTTACGGCAGCTGTATCATTGTTTGTGTTGTTTTGGTTTGGAAAATTCTGAAAACGAGCAGATAATGAACGTAAATATATTTACAAGAGACTCTTTGTAACTTATTTATATGTTTTAAATATTAATCTCTTCGTTTATGTAATATTTATCAAGATCTAGACGAATTTAAATATAGACGATGTGAAGGTTATGTTTACTTTTCAATCTGCTTAACAACGATTAAATATGTAATATTTTCTTAATCTGCATAGTCTAGATGGTCATTTTGTTAAGTAAATTTCATTTTCAGCTTTCATTTTCATCCCTGATTGTTTACTAATTATTGTAAAATAAAGTGGAATGTGTGCTAAAATACACTTACACATCGGACTGTCCTGGATCATGTTAGGTTGTTCAATGAAGCCAATAAGACACTATTATAACAGCCACATCACTTATCTAACAATGAGTCTATATAAAAACGTGTTTAGATGACATTGTTTTGCAGAATTATTGAGTGTTAATCCAGACAAGAAACTATTTGTTGAACAAAATATTAATCATCCACGACTTCATTACCTTAATTTACTTGATGGTTTGATTTGGGTTTGATATTTTGTGCAACTCAATCTTCACACTATCAGGTTAATTCTTTTTAATTTTACGATAGAACAGTTAATTTAACTAATACACGTTTTACTGATAAAGAATTAGGATTGTTAAATAAAGGTCTTAAGTACATACAATCCAAATATTCCACTCAATCACAAAGATTTTGAATTAATAGGAATAAATACCGAACTAGCTCTAACAATAAGTAAAATTAATGACAACAACACTAAAGCGAACCTTAAACATAAAATAAGCAACCATTTGATAAACTCCTACAAAAGAGTCAAAAATAAAATTAGAGTTTTCAACTAACGACAAGATCCTCATAAAAAATACAAAGTGATACCTTGATTTAGTTATTAGTAAAGCTGATAAAGAGAATACCACCGTAATTCTAAAACGTGATGATTATAATAATAAATTACATGATATACTTGCTGATAAAAAACCATTCTAACTTTAAGTAATGATCCCACTAACCGTTTCCAAAAAGAAATATCGAGTGTTTTAGCCAATTCTCCTAATCTCATTAACGATAGCTCAAAGTTTAATTTGAAGGTCATGAACCCCTCGGCACTCGACTTCCAAAAATTCACAAGTCAAATAACCCCCTCCGTCCAGTTGTCTCATACATACAGGCTCCATCGTATAAACTATGAAAGTTTGCTAATAAACTACTATTAAATAATATATCATGTCACTCAAAATTTAGCATAAAAAACTTTAGATATTGTCAATAAAGTAAAAGATTTAGTCTTAACTAATAACAACATCTTAGTCTCACTCGATGTAACAAGTTTGTTCACTTCCATACCGTTATCAGAACTTAAACCTATTCTATTAACTTTGATAAACAACAGTCTTCTACAACAAAATGAAAAAACAGAATTAATCAAAATTAATAACGTCTGTCTAGAACTTTAATTTCAACAATAAATTCTACATGCAATGTGACGGACTCTCTATGGGTATATGGGTTCCCCCCTTTCACCAATTCTAGCCGAAATCTTCATGGCACACTTTGAATTCAAACTTTTTAATAACCAAAATCCCTTAATAAAAAACATTACAACATGGTATCGCTATGTTGACGACATCTTTTGCGTGTGGTCAGGTAGCAATAGACAATTGACTAACTTCCTTAATTTTTTAAATTCGCTGAACAAAAATATAAAATTCACCCTAGAAGCAGAACCAAAAAAATTCTAAATTGGAATTTGACATTTTTAGAAAGCCGACCACCACCGATTCAGTTATACCAGCATGTTCACTACAGTCAAACAACATTAAACACGCGGTATTCCATTCACTCATTTTTAGACTAATCAACGTTCCTTTAAACAAAACAAATTTTAATAGTTAGAAACAATCAAATTAATTGCCGTAAATAATGGATACACCATAAGCCTAGTAGATTACATTTTAAACCGTAAATTAATACAAAAAAATCGCAAAATAATTTACATAACTACTCAAAAAAAAAACTTCGGAAAAGAATTACTGTTATTTGAACTACATCCCCAACACTATTGCTTACATTAAAAATAAACTGAAACATTTAGATATTACAACCAGTATCACTAATAAACAAAAATTAAGTAATATTCTTGTTAACAATAAAACCAAAAAAGACTATCTAAGCCATAGCGGGGTTTATCAAATTGGATGCAATAATTGCGACGCCATCTACATAGGACAGTCAGGTAGAGCCATACAAAATAGGTACACTGAACATCTTAACAGCATTAAAAAGAAAATATTATCTACAGGATTGGCAGAACATTGCATTTGCAATAACCACACTTTTAATGAAGACAATGTTAAAGTTCTACACAGAGAAAACAAAGGCAAAAAACTGAATCTTCTTGAAAACATAGAAATCAAAAAAGCGACCCATAGTAAAAAAACCATAGTTAACAATCAAACTGAATTGTATGCTTCTAATTCACCCTTATTATTAACCATGTAATTATACTACTTCACCATATAATCAGGTTTTTCCGTATATTTTACTGTGTTCTGTTCGAAATCTGTTTATACCTGAACTCGCAATAGCTGTTATCTTCTTTCTCTTGTATTTACTATTTCTTTTCGTTTATCTGTTTATGTATTTGTAACTACGTATAGATAGTTTCTGACCAGAATTTTACCTTCAGTATTGTTATTATCTATACTCTTGATAATGGCCTTCGCCCGAAACAATTATCGAGTCGATTAATAAAAAGTTTTGTGAAATTAAAGCCAAGTGTTTCATTGATAAATGTTATTTATATTTTGGTTGTTCCACCATACTCCTGAATTTAGCAGCTGCTTATTATTACATAGGTACCTACGGTTTTTATTAGTCATTCATAACTTTATGATTAACATTAATTATTTTATACTTTAAGATTTAAGAAAATTGATAAGGGTCTCAAAAAATACATACCAATCTTTATATGTTCATATTTTTATTTATCTACAGAACTTGGCAGACATTTAAATACCAATTCTTTTGTCCATCCATATCATTAATATTAATATTGAACATGGCTCCCATTTTCACCTGAATGTTTTTGATGAGATATCACTGTTTTTTATAGAGAAATTATTAGTATTATTCATATTGGAAAAGTCTTATTTAAAAATTAAGATCCTATGTTTATACCTAATCTAAGAAATTTCATTTTAACTTTAATGAATTTTCGGAAGGTAGACATATTGTGTCCTGTAAGAAAATCTACAGAAGAATAACTACAAATTATTTACAGGACCTTATTCTAACTAAATATCCGCGAATGTTCAGGATAATGATAAAATAATATAAATAATATCATTAATACGTAATATCTTCAACAGATTAATTTCTGCAAATAACAAACAAATAATTTCATAATTAAAAAGTGATCTAATGGCGCGGATAGTTGTCGGGACGATTTTGGCCAGCAAAATTATTAAATCGTAAAAATTCACTGTTTTCTGGTTTCTTTCCTTTGTGTAAACACAATTACCCCTCTTGACGCCAAAATTTTAATTGTGTAGGTCACCTGGAAGTGATGTAGGTTTTTGATTTTTTATATGATATAAATGCAGATCTTTAAATGTTTATATCTCAATAACCGCTTGTGTTGTATTTATGAAATTTGAGATTCCAGTTAATATAAGGGGTGTTAATAAACAAACCAAATTTCATGTGTAGAAATATTAAATTGATCTTGATATAACAGGGCTGTTGCTTACCAGTTCTTCTCTTGGCTTAACATGCTGCTGCTTGTCCAGATTAACACTCAATTATCCTGCAAAACCATCTCATCTGAACACGTTTTTACATAGACTGATTGTTAAATAAGTGATGTGGCTGTTATAATAGTGTCTTATTGGCTTCATTGAACAACCTAACATGATCCAGGACAGTCCGATGTGTAAGTGTATTGTAGCACACATTCCACTTTATTTTAAAATAATTAGTAAACAATCAGGGATGAAAATAAAATCTGAAAATGAAATTTACTTAACCAAATGACCATCTAGACTATGCAGCTTAAGAAAATATTACATATTCAATCGTTGTTAAGCGAATTGAGAAGTGAACATTACCTTCATAATTCAGTGTTTTCTGATTTTTTTCCTTTGTGTAGAGACAACTGCCCTTCTTGACGCCAAATTTTAATTGCGTAGCTCACCTAGAAGTGGTTTAGGTTCTTGATTTACTCTATGTCAGCCACTGTATGACTAAATGCAGATTTTTAAATGTTTATATCTCAATAACAATTTGAGCTGTATTTATGAAATTTGAGGTTCCAGAGTGCTAGTAAACAGACCAAATTTCATTTGTAAAAGTATTAAATTGATCTTGATATAACAGGGCTGTTGCTTACCAGTTCCCCTCTTCGCTCAACATGCTCCTGTTTCTCCAGATTAACACTCAATAATTCTGCAAAACAATGTCATCTAAACACGTTTTTATATAGACTCATTGTTAGATAAGAGATGTGGCTGATATAATAGTGTCTTATTGGCTTCATTGAACAACCTAACATGATCCAGGACAGTCCGATGTGTAAGTGTATTGTAGCACACATTCCACTTTATTTTAAAATAATTAGTAAACATGCAGGGATGAAAATGAAAGCTGAAAATGAAATTTACTTAACAAAATGACCATCTAGACTATGCAGATTAAGAAAATATTACATATTTAATCGTCGTTAAGCAGATTGAAAAGTAAACATAACCTTCACATCGTCTATATTTAAATTCGTCTAGATCTTGATAAATATTACATAAACGAAGAGATTAATATTTAAAACATATAAATAAGTTACAAAGAGTCTCTTGTAAATATATTTACGTTCATTATCTGCTCGTTTTCAGAATTTTCCAAACCAAAACAACACAAACAATGATACAGCTGCCGTAACAATAACAGGTAAATGCAGGATATAGCACAAATTTAATTTAAAAATTTAGCTTTTAGTGCGAATAAAACGTTACCGTATCAAATTTTGATTATAGGCATCTAAAATTTTGATTGTTATAATCACAATTTCTATTTTTAAAAGTGTTTTTGATGTATTTAACTGTGGCTGTTAAGTAGACACTACCACCAAAAATCTAAAGGTTGGTTCGGACGAAAAGTGTAAGAAATTTTATATTTCTTCTGCAACTCATGTTCTCCTGGTACTAGAATCGAAAATTTCAACTTTGCAGGCTTGAAAATAAATGATGTCCGGCGCATCCACCAAAATTGAAAAGATTTTACATTATGTTTTACAATTAATTAGATTAATTAACGTACTAATTAAAGGTTTTTATTTAATAATTAGAGTTAAAAGCGTTTATTTAAATGAAAAAGAACGTTATATATAAAATCAGTATCATGAAACTATTAAACATGAATAAAAGAAAAGGAGAAGGAAATAAAACAATCATTATTAATTTTGAATTGCAACATTTATTACTCTAATAGTTTTACAAATACCTACATTGAGTTATACAGACAAAAGATTAAGTTGCAGATAAATAGACAACGTTAAAGTGATACATATTATTTAGGGTGTAGTAACATTAAGAAGGAATAAATATAATGGGATTACAATTTAATCATTTATTAATCTGTAGTGTAAGATTTAGTCTTCAGTCCATTCGAAGGGCTCTGGAGGCTCAGGCTCCTTCTCATCTTCTCCCTTTGGTCCAAATGCTACAGAAAAGAAATTATAAAAATTAACACTCTGTTCGCATTAAAATACTTTATGCATAAATTAAATAAATAAGATGTTCTCAATAGCAAAACTTCTTTAGCAGATTGAAAAATAAAATGTTTAAGACTCCTAATTCTACAAAACGTTTATAAATCTAAAACGCTTTTCGAAGCTCAACGTGTCAGCGACTACCACTAGTAAATACAATAATCTCTTGATTTTCAGTTAAATATACAATTCCATTTAAAAATAACAAAATTGGTAGGTATCGACTTCCGGGATGACCGGAAGTGCTACAAAATTTAAAATATTTTAAAAATATAGCCCGTTTCGTAAGTACAACACGATTTTTTCCAAAATATCCTCCCGTTAGTTTTCCATAAACGTCTAACAGACCACTGAATTTGAACCACTCTGTGTAATAACATGAGTAATTTTAAATTACCTGATAACAATATTAGTCAATTGAGGGTCCATTGCTTATGAAAATTGTTTTTCTTTTTCTGTAATTGTTACGTAATCCCAGTCAAACTAATGCTCATAATTAAGTTTATGTTCACTTATTAGATGATGATATTTTGCAGTTTTTTAACAATTTGGTAAACTGCATTTCTCTTACGATTTTGTATTTACCCTTAGCTTATTTAGTTTATTATGTACAGATTAACTAACGATAAGTACACAAAATTTAAGTTTTAATGTAATATTTGATACCTAAACACTTTGTGGAATTTTTGGTTTACAGTGTTTTTTATTTACTTTAATTTTCATGAAAGGACATGTTCCCTTGGTTTTACAATTAAAACAAAGTAAGAAAACGTTACCACGTAATGGATTTTTGTTTTCAAAACACAATCACGTCATTAATATTAATGAGTCTGAGATTTTACATTAATGAGTTGATTTTTATTAAATTAGTCTTAAATTTTTAACAGTGAGAACTTTTTAAAAATCTTTAAGGAGTAACTTCGTTTTGTTTATGTTTACGACCTTCATAAGAAGATAATTACTCTTTGGAAAGTGTAAACAAAGCATCCTAAAATTACGAATATGGGTCATGCATGAATTTTCAACTAAGTAAAATATCTGTCCTTCAGTTGACAGCATAATACATATATTCTACTACGATTATATTACTAGGGCGTCATATTAGAAGGGCGCACGAACTAATGTTTAAATTTTACAGAAAATTAAAAAAAGAATGAAATTGTTGATTTTAAAGTATAAAAAAATTCTGTTTAAATAAGGTCCCCAAAAGCTCAAAACCAACAATACTTAGCGGCTCTTACGCCTTTCTGATATGACGCTCTCAATAAGCATTCCATAGTTCCACAGTCTTTATAAAAACTATGCTGTTTTCTCCCGACAAAAAATTGTATAATGATCGCATACCTGGGTAGAAAATGAATAAAAATTAAGTCCTCTTACCGTAAATTAGTTCATTTATGAACGTTGAAAATGACGCGATCATTTATCATTACTTTTATCTGAGATCCCGCCGTGAACTTTGTAATTAATTAAAACCAAGGGAAGAGCTGCCCCTCATCTTCTCCCTTTGGTCCAAATGCTACAGACAAGAAATTATAAAAATTAACACTCTGTTCGCATTAAAATACTTTATGCATAAATAAAATAAATAAGATGTTTTCAATAGCGAAACTTCTTTAGCAGATTGAAGAAGAAAATGTTAGACTCCTAATTTGACAAAACTTTTAGATATCTAAAACGTTCTTCAAAGCTCGATGTGTCAGATCTACCATGATCGTGCCCGTCTTTTGGTCTACGGGGGCCAATTAGGAATTGAATTTTAATTATTTTTATAATCCAATTATAATTAAGTTATCAATAAACTATTAATCAGTAATCAAACCAAAAAATGTATATTGGGTTTCTATATTTTGAGACCTTTATCAATTTACTTATGTATGAAATACTTAAACAATGTTTTAGACTAATTACTAATAGATAATAAAAACCGTACCAAATTGAACAGCAGCTAAATTTAAGAGTATGATAGTTCAACCAAAAAATATAAATTCCAAATAAAACAAAGTACATTAAAAGAGGTAACTAGTGAAGTAACATGGTAAAATTATGTAAAATTGAAGACAAACTGAAAAAAAACCATTTGTTGAACAAAATAGTAATCATCCACGACTTCATTACCTTAATTTACTTGATGGTTTGATTTGGAATTGATATTTTGGTTGTTCCACCATACTCCTGAATTGAGCAGCTGCTCATTATTACATAGGTACCTACGGTTTTTATTAGTCATTCATAACTTTATGATTAACATTAATTATTTTATACTTTAAGATTTAAGAAAATTGATAAGGGTCTCAAAAAATACATACCAATCTTTATATGTTCATATTTTTATTTATCTACAGAACTTGGCAGACATTTAAATACCAATTCTTTTGTCCATCCATATCATTAATATTAATATTGAACATGGCTCCCATTTTCACCTGAATGTTTTTGATGAGATATCATTGTTTTTTATAGAGAAATTATTAGTATTATTCATATTGGAAAAGTCTTATTTAAAAATTAAGATCCTATGTTTATACCTAATCTAAGAAATTTCATTTTAACTTTAATGAATTTTCGGAAGGTGGACATATTGTGTCCTGTAAGAAAATCTACAGAAGAATAACTACAAATTATTTACTGGACCTTATTCTAACTCATCGGTTCCCAACCGGTGGTTCGCGAACCCCTGGGGGTTCGCTATGTGTACAAAGGGGGTTCGCGAAAATAATAGCGTAATGGCGGGATTTTAAATGGCCAAAGAAAAATAAAAACAAAAAAAAACAAAAAAATAAAAAAACACCAAATGCAATGCAGATTGCACGCTGTTGTTTCAAGCTTAAAAAGCTGTTTAAAAAAAATCAATTTTTGGATCCAATGTCTCCAGATGAATGAGTATGAATGTTTCAGTTCTCTCTGCACTTTTTTATCAGAAAATCCAATGAAACTTGACGAAAACATTAAAAGGAATATATGTGAACATCTTAAACATCTTCAATTAACTTTCGATGACTATTTTCCCAATAGATGCAATATATCCATCTCAAACAACTGGATACGTAGTCCATTTCAAGTAAATGTAAGTTTAGAAACCTCTCTAACTTTATTAGAAAAAGAAAAGCTCATAGAGCTATCATGTGACAGTTCTCTGCAAGCTATTTTTAAAGATTACTCCTTATTTGACTTCTGGCTCAGTATAAAAAATGAATATCCTGTTCTGACAAAAAAGCCATAGACGTTCTATTACCATTCTGCACAACATATCTGTGCGAGAAAGGATTTTCAACATATACTTATCTGAAAGATAAATATAGAAACAGGTTAAATTCAGAACCTGATCTAAGACTGAAATTGTCAGATATTGAGCCAAACTTTCAATTGCTTTGTTTAGAGATAATTGCCCTTCTTGACGCCAAATTTTAATTGCGTAGCTCACCTAGAAGTGGTTTAGGTTCTTGATTTACTCTATGTCAGCCAGTGGATGACTAAATGCAGATTTTTAAATGTTTATATCTCAATAACCGTTTAAGCTTTATTTATGAAATTTGAGGTTCCAGAGTGCTAATAAACAAACCAAATTTTATTTGTAAAAGTATTAAATTGATCTTGATATAACAGGGCTGTTGCTTACCAGTTCACCTCTTCGCTCAACATGCTGCTGCTTTTCCAGATTAACACTCAATAATTCTGCAAAACAATGTCATCTAAACTCGTTTCTATATACTCATTGTTAGATAAGTGATGTGGCTGATATAATAGTGTCTTATTGGCTTCATTGAACAACCTAACATGATCCAGGACAGTCCGATGTGTAAGTGTATTGTAGCACACATTCCACTTTATTTTAAAATAATTGGTAAACAATCAGGGATGAAAATAAAATCTGAAAATGAAATTTACTTAACCAAATGACCATCTAGACTATGCAGCTTAAGAAAATATTACATATTCAATCGTTGTTAAGCGAATTGAGAAGTGAACATTACCTTCATAATTCAGTGTTTTCTGATTTTTTCCTTTGTGTAGAGACAACTGCCCTTCTTGACGCCAAATTTTAATTGCGTAGCTCACCTAGAAGTGGTTTAGGTTCTTGATTTACTCTATGTCAGCCACTGTATGACTAAATGCAGATTTTTAAATGTTTATATCTCAATAACAATTTGAGCTGTATTTATGAAATTTGAGGTTCCAGAGTGCTAGTAAACAGACCAAATTTCATTTATAAAAGTATTAAATTGATCTTGATATAACAGGGCTGTTGCTTACCAGTTCCCCTCTTCGCTCAACATGCTGCTGTTTCTCCAGATTAACACTCAATAATTCTGCAAAACAATGTCATCTAAACACGTTTTTATATAGACTCATTGTTAGATAAGAGATGTGGCTGATATAATAGTGTCTTATTGGCTTCATTGAACAACCTAACATGATCCAGGACAGTCCGATGTGTAAGTGTATTGTAGCACACATTCCACTTTATTTTAAAATAATTAGTAAACAATCAGGGATGAAAATAAAATCTGAAAATGAAATTTACTTAACCAAATACCATCTAGACTATGCGGATTAAGAAAATATTACATATTTAATCGTTGTTAAGCGGATTGAAAAGTAAACATTACCTTCATAATTCAGCGTTTTCTTAATTTTTCCTTTGTGCAGAGACAATTGCCCTTCTTGACGCCAAATTATAATTGCGTAGCTCACCCAGAAGTGGTTTAGGTTCTTGATTTACTCTATGTCAGCCAATGAATGATTAAATGCAGATTTTTAAATGTTTATATCTTAATAACCGCTTGAGCTGCATTTATGAAATTTGAGATTCCAGTTAATATAAGGGGTGTTAATAAACAAAGCAAATTTCATGTGTAAAAATATTAAATTTATTTTGATATAACAGGGCTGTTGCATACCAGTTCCACTCTTGGCATAACATGCTGCTGCTTGTCCAGAATAATAACACTCAATAATTCTGCAAAACCATGTCATCTAAACACGTTTTTATATAGACTCATTGTTAGATAAGTGATGTGGCTGTTATAATAGTGTCTTATTGGCTTCATTGAACAACCTAACATGATCCAGGACAGTCCGATGTGTAAGTGTATTGTAGCACACATTCCACTTTATTTTAAAATAATTAGTAAACAATCAGGGATAAAAATGAAAGCTGAAAATGAAATTTACTTAACCAAATGACCATCTAGACTATGCGGATTAAGAAAATATTACATATTTAATCGTTGTTAAGCGGATTGAAAAGTAAACATTACCTTCATAATTCAGCGTTTTCTTAATTTTTCCTTTGTGCAGAGACAATTGCCCTTCTTGACGCCAAATTATAATTGCGTAGCTCACCCAGAAGTGGTTTAGGTTCTTGATTTACTCTATGTCAGCCAATGAATGATTAAATGCAGATTTTTAAATGTTTATATCTTAATAACCGCTTGAGCTGCATTTATGAAATTTGAGATTTCAGTTAATATAAGGGGTGTTAATAAACAAAGCAAATTTCATGTGTAAAAATATTAAATTTATTTTGATATAACAGGGCTGTTGCATACCAGTTCCACTCTTGGCATAACATGCTGCTGTTTCTCCAGATTAACACTCAATAATTCTGCAAAACAATGTCATCTAAACACGTTTTTATATAGACTCATTGTTAGATAAGAGATGTGGCTGATATAATAGTGTCTTATTGGCTTCATTGAACAACCTAACATGATCCAGGACAGTCCGATGTGTAAGTGTATTGTAGCACACATTCCACTTTATTTTAAAATAATTAGTAAACATGCAGGGATGAAAATGAAAGCTGAAAATGAAATTTACTTAACAAAATGACCATCTAGACTATGCAGATTAAGAAAATATTACATATTTAATCGTTGTTAAGCAGATTGAAAAGTAAACATAACCTTCACATCGTCTATATTTAAATTCGTCTAGATCTTGATAAATATTACATAAACGAAGAGATTAATATTTAAAACATATAAATAAGTTACAAAGAGTCTCTTGTAAATATATTTACGTTCATTATCTGCTCGTTTTAAGAATTTTCCAAACCAAAACAACACAAACAATGATACAGCTGCCGTAACAATAACAGGTAAATGCAGGATATAGCACAAATTTAATTTAAAAATTTAGCTTTTAGTGCGAATAAAACGTTACCGTATCAAATTTTGATTATAGGCATCTAAAATTTTGATTGTTATAATCACAATTTCTATTTTTAAAAGTGTTTTTGATGTATTTAACTGTGGCTGTTAAGTAGACACTACCACCAAAAATCTAAAGGTTGGTTCGGACGAAAAGTGTAAGAAATTTTATATTTCTTCTGCAACTCATGTTCTCCTGGTACTAGAATCGAAAATTTCAACTTTGCAGGCTTGAAAATAAATGATGTCCGGCGCATCCACCAAAATTGAAAAGATTTTACATTATGTTTTACAGTTAATTAGATTAATTAACGTACTAATTAAAGGTTTTTATTTAATAATTAGAGTTAAAAGCGTTTATTTAAACGAAAAAGAACGTTATATATAAAATCAGTATCATGAAACTATTAAACATGAATAAAAGAAAAGGAGAAGGAAATAAAACAATCATTATTAATTTTGAATTGCAACATTTATTACTCTAATAGTTCTACAAATACCTACATTGAGTTATACAGACAAAAGATTAAGTTGCAGATAAATAGACAACGTTAAAGTGATACATATTATTTAGGGTGTAGTAACATTAAGAAGGAATAAATATAATGGGATTACAATTTAATCATTTATTAATCTGTAGTGTAAGATTTAGTCTTCAGTCCATTCGAAGGGCTCTGGAGGCTCAGGCTCCTTCTCATCTTCTCCCTTTGGTCCAAATGCTACAGAAAAGAAATTATAAAAATTAACACTCTGTTCGCATTAAAATACTTTATGCATAAATTAAATAAATAAGATGTTCTCAATAGCAAAACTTCTTTAGCAGATTGAAAAAGAAAATGTTTAAGACTCCTAATTCTACAAAACGTTTATAAATCTAAAACGCTTTTCGAAGCTCAACGTGTCAGCGACTACCACTAGTAAATACAATAATCTCTTGATTTTCAGTTAAATATACAATTCCATTTAAAAATAACAAAGTTGGTAGGTATCGACTTCCGGGATGACCGGAAGTGCTACAAAATTTAAAATATTTTAAAAATATAGCCCGTTTCGTAAGTACAACACGATTTTTTCCAAAATATCCTCCCGTTAGTTTTCCATAAACGTCTAACAGACCACTGAATTTGAACCACTCTGTGTAATAACATGAGTAATTTTAAATTGCCTGATAACAATATTAGTCAATTGAGGGTCCATTGCTTATGAAAATTGTTTTTCTTTTTCTGTAATTGTTACGTAATCCCAGTCAAACTAATGCTCATAATTAAGTTTATGTTCACTTATTAGATGATGATATTTTGGAGTTTTTTAACAATTTGGTAAACTGCATTTCTCTTACGATTTTGTATTTACCCTTAGCTTATTTAGTTTATTATGTACAGATTAACTAACGATAAGTACACAAAATTTAAGTTTTAATGTAATATTTGATACCTAAACACTTTGTGGAATTTTTGGTTTACAGTGTTTTTTATTTACTTTAATTTTCATGAAAGGACATGTTCCCTTGGTTTTACAATTAAAACAAAGTAAGAAAACGTTACCACGTAATGGATTTTTGTTTTCAAAACACAATCACGTCATTAATATTAATGAGTCTGAGATTTTACATTAATGAGTTGATTTTTATTAAATTAGTCTTAAATTTTTAACAGTGAGAACTTTTTAAAAATCTTTAAGGAGTAACTTCGTTTTGTTTATGTTTACGACCTTCATAAGAAGATAATTACTCTTTGGAAAGTGTAAACAAAGCATCCTAAAATTACGAATATGGGTCATGCATGAATTTTCAACTAAGTAAAATATCTGTCCTTCAGTTGACAGCATAATACATATATTCTACTACGATTATATTACTAGGGCGTCATATTAGAAGGGCGCACGAACTAATGTTTAAATTTTACAGAAAATTAAAAAAATAATGAAATTGTTGATTTTAAAGTGTAAAAAAGTTCTGTTTAAATAAGGTCCCCAAAAGCTCAAAACCAACAATACTTAGCGGCTCTTACGCCTTTCTGATATGACGCTCTCAATAAGCATTCCATAGTTCCACAGTCTTTATAAAAACTATGCTGTTTTCTCCCGACAAAAAATTGTATAATGATCGCATACCTGGGTAGAAAATGAATAAAAATTAAGTCCTCTTACCGTAAATTAGTTCATTTATGAACGTTGAAAATGACGCGATCATTTATCATTACTTTTATCTGAGATCCCGCCGTGAACTTTGTAATTAATTAAAACCAAGGGAAGAGCTGTTTTGGAATATTAGACATACCGTTTTTTTTCTTTGTTATTATCAAACAATCTTAATAGGTAAAAGACGAGAGCACAAGTTTTCGTGGAAATGATATCTTTTTTTGGAAATCATTATAAAAAATGGCGAAGCCAAAGTAATTTTTCTGTCCTTTGTTATAATTTACATAAAATGAGAAATTTAAGTGTAACTTACCAGCAACTGGTTCCACTAGTTCTTCTACGTCTGGTTTTAAGTTTCGCATCATAACAATGCCTCCAATGGAAACGTCCTTCATGGGTACGTAATGAGATCCTTCGTTTAGTGAGATGACCTTTAGTTGCTGACGAAGAGTTCGAACTGGGTTTGATAGAATCTCGAATGTTGGTTCAGGTTCCTTTTTTTTCTCGTCCTTTTCATCTTTCTTTCCTTCCTTTTTATCGTCAGACTTCTTATCCTCAGCTTTTTTCTCTTCCACCTTTTTCTCTTCCACCTTTTTCTCTTCCTTCTTTTCATCTTTCTCTTCATCCTAAGAGAAAAAGTTTTTGTTTGATTAAATCAAGTATTATTTTGCATTCTAATGAACAGAAAACAATGGGTTAAAATTTCTTAAATTTTTTAATTTTATGTTTACTTAATGTGTACTTACCACGTCCATTTTTTCATCTCGATGTTTTCTTTCGTGATCACGACGACGCTGACGTGCAGCAATACTCAAGACAGCTGTTGTCACCTTTTCTCTTTCTTCGCGTTTCTTTTCCTCCAGAGGTGCCGGATAAGCATACAAGCTGGGCTTAGCACTAGATTTGTACTCCAGTTTGGGCATCTAAAAACAAAAAGGAAAAGTGAAGATTCTTGGAAATTTTAGCACAAATAATTGACATGTTTTGTACCTTGAGGTGAGCATTGAGAGCAATAATACAAGTGGGAGTAAATGCCAAAGACAAGCAATGGGCAAGTGGGAACCAATACCAATATTGGGTGAATACGAGTGTTCCCACAACTGCGAGCATGTTGGTGTGGCCTGTACGTGATTGGAGTGATAAGGTGACATTACGACCACCTGCATCGATTATACCTG
Source organism: Agrilus cyanescens (assembly GCA_947389935.1). NCBI lineage: Eukaryota > Metazoa > Arthropoda > Insecta > Coleoptera > Buprestidae > Agrilus > Agrilus cyanescens. The sequence goes on from OX376705.1 coordinate 25,696,910, forward strand.
CAACGAAATTTTTTTATTGTTAATCTTTACATTTCTTTTACTTAAATTGAAGGGAAGAAAATCATAAAATATGTATTTATATTGAAAGGGAATTCGCCAGAAAATAAATATACTGGCGACGATGAATAGATATATTATTTATTTATTATCTTTTTTTATTTAATATTGAAGTTACCTGCTGTTATACTTTTTAATTTTTGTTACTGCATTCAATGGAAATATTATGAGGGTATTTTGGGAATTTATACAATATAGAAAAAATAAATGTGTTATCAGACGAGTGATCCTATTAGGGGTTCTGTTTTTCCATTTGGTCGTATGGAACCCTAAACATTATGCAAGTACACCTTAAAATTATCACAATTATTATTTTAAAAAATTATTTTTTCACGTTTTTAAAACAAAAAAAAAGATGCTTTAATTGTACACGTACACGTTTGTTTTTTTCTTTTAATATAATTTTTTATTAATTTATATTTCGGAAGTACGAATAAATTGGCAATACTTCAAATAAAATAAATAAATAAAATTTATGGTAAAGATGATTCAACATGCATGTGCGGATTTCGGAATAAAAGATGTATTAACAATTCTTTTTGCGTTTATCCAGAACATTGTTTATTTAAATTGATTAACCAGAACTAGGTCAGATGCAACAAATAAGATGAGCAAATAAAATTGTTACTGCTGTGCTGGTAAATATTTGAATGTCTAAATAATACCTCGTTCTATTTATTCATACACGCAAATATAAATAATAGGTTTATGAAACGGGTAGGTACCAATTTTTTTATTTACTCGCCCTATTTTTACGATTTTATAATCTACCAACGAAAGCGTATTATTTTTACATCACCTGGGGTCAAAATTTGACCGTTTTATCCATATTTAAATGTTATCCCTCATAACAGCAAAAGAACTACAATTATTAATTTTTTTTTTTGGGATAAAGTTCTGACTAGGTGTCATCCCCAATTCAGCCTAATATTTTTTACGTGTTTACAATAGATATAAGAAAATCTCCAAAATAATTTTTGGTTCAAATGACAGTTCTTGGCCATTTATTTTTTAAACCAAATGGTATAAAACAGAAAAATATTTAGACCCCTACAAAAAAATTATGGTGCAGATTTGAACCAAAAATTGTTTTGGGGGTTTCAATGTCCCATCTAGATTAACAAATGCCCAAATTCTCACTAAGCTAATAATTAATGGAATTATACTTCTATTATTTATTGTAAGTAGTTTATTATTTCTTATAAAAAATATGGTGGTTGGAGAGGGAGGCAAACCGGGGCATCCGTCCAGGGAAGCAATTTCAGGGGCTTCAAAATATTCCAAGTTTCAATAATAATATTGTTTAAATAATCGTACAACTATGGATGTATCATCCACGATAAAAATTTAAGTTTGGAAACATTTTTCTTACTGGACTTGACCTTATTTTTTTTTCGTATCAGATGATAAGGGTGCTTATCTTTTCCCTAATTGAGGCTATTGAGAGTTTCCTAATACGAGGTATTTTAAGTTTGTAATATGATTTACAAGAGGCACCTGCGGCAAATTTTCTAAATAAATCAAGTCTCGCAGTAACGCCCTGATACAACGCCTAACTGATGCCGCCAGTTTTAGATTACGCTTTTTAAACGACAAAATAATTACTGCAATTAATCGTCATAATTCTTTGAAATTTACAAGGCTTTAAATTAAGCATTCCCTGTTTGAATTTTTTACCTTCAAAATATGTACGTAAAACGGTGAAAAGTTTGTGAAAAAATCATTTTATGTTGAAGAAATCTACTTATATTTTATTTCAACATAATAATAAACAACAGCCGGTTTTTGAACATTTTATGGTAAATTTCAAGGCGTATTTTACTGTCTTAATTATCAAGTAATTAAAACATGTTTGGAGTACTAGGGGCGAAACGTGGACGGTGGCAAAAACGTAAAAGGAAAATTAGAAGCGTTTAAAATATTATGCATAGATGAATAATAAAAATATCGTAAACATAAAAAGTTATAAATGGAGATATTTAAAAAAAATAAGAAAAAATGGACGCTACTGAAGTCAACAAGGAAGGATAAAGGTAGGAAAGCTTTTGATACTTGAAGGGCTATTAGAGGCAGAAACAGGAGTAAAGAGCGACAGGAGGCCTAGATAAGATTATTGTTAGCAATTAATTAAGGATTTCAAATGTGAAGATTATTTGAGGATTGGAATGGTAGTCCAGTAGAAGCTAATTTAAAATAGGAAAAAATAAATCGAACCGACTACTGCTATCCGGGGTGAAATGCAGTGGAATTTTAGGGGTTGAAAACATTTGTCCGCAATTGCTGGCTGAACTGTGCATTCTATCGAAAAAAGTTACATACAAAAGTTGTAGGGTATGAAAAGATTTACAACTTTTGTATTTACAATTTTTACTCTAACCTCACAATGTTTTGGAGAAAAAGGCGGAAAAGTGGTTTTTAACTTCTTTCTTTGACAAAAATAGGTAAAAATTGTAAATACAAAAGTTATAGATCTTTCCATTTTCTACAACTCTTATCTATAACTTTTTTCGATAAAATACATAGTTCAGCCAGAAATTGCGGGGCAAATGTTTTCAACCCCTATAATTCCACCGCATTTCACCCCGGATAGCAGTAGTCGGTTCGATTTATTGTTTCCTCTTTTACAATAGGTTGTTCGACAATACCCCGCTGTCAGATTGCTGTAACCCTGTAACCAATTATTTTTTTTCTCATTTTTACGTCTCTTTGTACTGGACTACAGGTGGACTCGTGTGGAGGACAAAAAGTACGACGTGAGTAGGGAAAACATAAACGAAAACTTTAATTTACGAAATCAATAGTTAAAATCAAATCAATAGTAAAAATCTAATCAAATTTATTCTAATAATCTCCTTTAGGATTTACACATTTAGCATGACGTTTATAATGTAATTCTAAACCCTTGGAATTTTTTTTTATGTTGGTCTCCAAACCACTTAGCAACGACACATACGACTTATTTGCCGAAAATCTTTTGCCCATCAATCTACTGAAAATGTTATGCTTTCTATTGAAATAGGATGGTGGTTTCTACTAATAATAGAAAAATAAAAGTGGTCTCTGGTCAAAAAGATGTTGGGAGCTATAATTGTACACCATCGTCGTGATCCTTTGGGGGGTTGCATTTAGGAATACGAAGGTTTGCAATAAATTCGGTAAAACAGTCCTGTACACAATATATCCTTAATTATGGCGATCGATAAACATCAAATTACTATTTTAGTGAGGCGGGTCGCAACGTTTCGTACTTAGTTTTTCGCCATTTAATGGGTTGCGACTCGTAAAAAGGTTGAGAAACTGAATTACCCTTTCTGTACTGTTCTCAGTTAAAATTCAATGAAATGGTTAAAGAGAAAATAATTTTGAGGAATCCGTACACACTCTGAATTTTACAATAGATAGTACTTACCTCTATAACCATCAACTTTCCTTTAAAATTCGGTACCATAGATACTTTTTTTGGTTTCCACAATTAAATTTTTTTAGAGCTGTGTACTTTACCATATTGAAATTAAAAGGGCTGGTAAAGGATTAAAAATATTTTTTACGTGACTGTTTTTAATGTGTAATTCTACCTCTTCAAGTGTTAATAATGATGCGCTTGTCTGGAAAATATGCCTGACTGCAGGCGTACATAATTTCATGAAAACGTTAATAATGCAAATGTGTAGAATCTCCTTGAAGATGAAGAACAACAAGAAAAAGACAATTCCTAACGACATGAATATTTAGTAGGTAGGTGATGGTTGGTTTAGGTTTCGGTATTTGTTAATACTGCATCCACATGTATGTAGTACCTCTATCTACATCTACTCCATTCTTCGCCTCTTCTCCTGGTGGCTTATCGTTGTTTGTTGTTTCATCTATCGCATAATTAGTATGAACAAACACATTGGAAACAGCAAACTGAATGTATAATGTATGAAGTAATCTGCTTCTTGCCCGTGCGCGGGACAGCAGCCACCATACGTTAGGGAATTAAAACTCCGGAGCTTTGGACATTTTTTGTCGATCCCACAACGTATGCCGACTAATAACAAAACAACGCAAACAAGCGCAAAAAGCAGCCGATTTTCGCGAAATGAAGTCGAAATTGGAACGTCTGGATTACGCTAATACACTTCGCACAGGCACAGATAAAAATAGTCAGTCATCTAATCAATTCGACCAAATAAAATTATTGCATTTTGATTCCGACAAAAATTACTATGTAGAGCTTTTTTTCAGTACTGCCTTCATACTTATTTGAACTCAAAAATGAACAAGTGCTTCATAAATTATCAAATTTTTGTCTATATCGCACAAACATTCTAAGATTACAAAAAATTACAAAAAATTTCTTCCCCCAGCAAAATGAACCATAAAGAAATATGAAGCCAATTTTTAGGGTGGAAGGTTTTTATTTTAATCGTTAATCAAATCAACGTTTCGCCTTTACGTCTAAGGCTTTATCAAGGCTATAATATGATTAAATTGAGCCATTTATAAAATTTAATGAAAAGTAAAAAACTTTGCGTAGTGAAACATATAAGTAATTTAAATAAACAATTAATTCGGAAGACTTAGAACACATTTAAAATTAATTAAAAAAAAAACATATTAAAATAATAAATAAGATAATGTTAAAATGTTAAAATTCCACGTGGTAAAAGTATAAAGTACATACTTATAGGTTGGTTATAGGTTAAGTTAAAGCTTAATATCAAGGTAACATTTCGTTTTTTGTTTTGATATGGACAATAAAAAAATTTTTACAAAAAAGAGAGGAAGTACCTTATCAGAATATAATAGATACTATTATTCTAAATTTAGGAAAAATAAATGGAAGTAAGTTAAAGTAATTTAAGTATTCGTAAAATAAATAATTACTATAATAATTAAGTTAATAAAATCGAATAGTCAGTTAAGTTTAGTTAAGGATAAGAATTTAATAGCCGTAATTATGTTATATTAAGTTGTAAATTATTAATTCTTTTAAACCTTTTGTAAATATTGTAATAGTTATTTACTAGAATGTTGTTCCCAAGATCTGATCTGGAGTTCATAGATCTGCTCCCATGAATTAAAATATACGAGGCCCCTCTAGGAATAATCTTTTAAAGGAGTTTTGTTTAATAAAAAGGACTTGGGTTTTATAAAAATTCGGTTTGTGAAAGGTTTCAACGCAATTTTTTATTAAGGCTGTTTTCTATGTATTAATTTTTGTTGTAGATTTCCTAAAGTCATTTTTATGCTCTGAAATTCTAGTTTTTAGTGGTCTCTTAGTTTGACCAATGTTGATTGCAATTATAGCAAGGATTGTTCATCTTACTCTAGTAAGTATGTACAAAGTTTTTTACTTTTCATTAAATTTTGTAAATTGCTCAATTAAATAATATTAGAGCCTTGATAAAGCCTTAGACCCAAAGTTGCTTCATTTTTCTTCTTTATGATTCTATTGGTTTAGTAGAGACGATTTAATTGGCAAAGTTCTCAATAAAACTGTCACATCTTCTTTCTTATTTTACCTCACTAATACAGAGTATAGTGACAGTAAAGCCGACGTCTTCTGTAAGTCTCGACGTCAGAAATAGCGTAGAATTTGTAGCAGACAGTTATTTGCTACAGCTGTTCCGCTTATGTGCCTATAGTGAATCCATTCTCAGTTGAAAATATTATAAATTTAACGTTGCATTATAAAAACGCACGCAAAACAGCGTATTTGATAAATAAAGGAATTTTCAAATGTTTGCATTGCTTTGAAAACTTGCGGGTGTGCGTCTATGCACGAATACCGCACCTGGTTTTTTTATATCGTTTTCAATTGATTAGAAAAACTATTACTAAAACTACTATTCGGTTAATTGTTTCTAATCTTTCTGTACGACTCGTCAAGTAATTCTGATCTTAGTAAAGGGGTATTCAAAAAGTAGGTAGCAAAGATGGTTAATCCAAGTGAAAACGAATAGAAAAACATATACTACTCCTCAAAAAAAATATTGGGGTTTTTGCCACTTTAAATCGTCTCTATTATAGATAGTGATAGTAACACATTTTTTAGTTACGCCCGACAAAGTAGATACCTACCCAAGAGCAAAGTAAAATAACAGAAAATTTGGTCCCCGAATGGCTTTTCCCGTAAAAAATTTATTTCAATTTCAAAAAAAGAACTGCGACAACTTTCTTACTTCAGTTACCTTCATAAACTAATGGGAATGTATCAACTTTATGATAAAAAGTTTTAGGAGTAAGGGTTGCAAAGGTCCTAAAAGTTGAAATAACTTTTAAAAGGGTAAAGAAATTCGAAAATATCTTACCGTTGCTCATTAAGAAAATTAAAAATTTTCTCTTAAATAAACCCATTGATGGCTTTGGAGAATTTTCCGACAACTTTTTTAATAATTTTCAAGATTAGAGCTGCTATCTGCGACAGTTACGACTTTTGTTAAAGTGGCTTATAATAGCTTTTGTTACGCATGAAAAAGTTCACGATTTTCAGGAATTTTTGTGAAACTATAAATATTTTTTAACATGAAAGCCTAATCCAAATACCGTAAATTCGTGATATTTATATTAATCTGCCTTGCGCTTTATTTTATTAATAAGAAACAAAATTTTCGTAGAATTTACCACAAACTTAGCAGCAATTAAAATTTTCTTAAGCCATTAGTAGCCCTTGTGCCAATTTTGTTATGAGTTTTTTAAGATGAAAGCCTTTATTCTTTTAATGGGCTAAGAAAATTATTACAACTGTAAGCTTTTATCATGGATTTGCCTGTACCGACACAAGATAAATCTTCGAATAGGTAGATGTTTGAGTTCAATATCAATTGGAATAAGAAAATAAAAATAAAATTTATAGTGCTTGCTACCTGTCTAGCAATTTCTGTCAATACTCACGACAGCACATTTAAAAGAATTTTTCAAGATTTCCTCAATTTTTTATCTGCATTTTCCGTATTTAAATAAGTTTTACAATATATCAACGCGACATATGCCGATATTAAAAGAGAACTTATTAATAATTCAATTTCTTTACCTACACATTTTCAGATTTCGAGACCAATATGTTTTCTCGTCAAAGATTAAAATTGTGTCTGGTTCAAATAATACCCCTCGATATTCATATAATTTTTTTACAACAGTAATGTAAATAAACTGAGGAACATAAAAAAGAATGTACTTACAAGTTTTTAAAGATAGCTAATATTAGACTCAAAAAATCGAATAATCATAATATGTACATTGTACAGTTAGACACAGAAAACGTCCTAAGAGTAAATCCAAAGGTCTAATCAGTTTAGAATTGACGAAAAGGCATTAAAATACTAATACTTATAGTATTTCTCAAAGGTATTTCTTTTTAATTAATTATTTAGGTATTATTTTAACGATAACGAGATGTTTAAAATTTAAGTTTTTGTTAAAAAAATTTTTTTTAACAAAAACTTAATCCGAGGGCGCCATCTAACATATCACAGAGATATCGCTGTGTGAAATATTCGCAAGGTGCGCAAATCGCTAGTGCAAATGAATCGCGACTATCGCTAATTCTCTATCAGGCAACAGTAGAAACGTTGTTTCGTCGACTTATGTTGTGAAAAGTGGCAAATTTTTTATGTGTGTATATTTAGAAGAAACATTTCGTGTATTTTTTACTGCCTATATAACTTTTATCACTGTTAAGTTGAAATCAATATCAGATACTAAGGTCCTAAGGTCCACAGATCCATAATCGGACAAAAAAACTCAATCTTCTAAGTTAACGCAATAAAAAAATACTACCTTTCGAAAATTGAGTAGGTACCTACATATTTTCGTATTGATTGAATCATCAAAAAAAGGTACATCTTTTCGCCATAGAATATCAGGTAGGTATAAGGGAAGAATTCATAGTATTAAAAAAGGAACTTTATTATTAGGTATCTATTATTTTTTAAATTGATATTAAACCGCAGTATGAGCTTGTATTAGAAGGAATGCACTTGCAATTAACTAACTGATCTGCAATTGCTAATTATAAAACCTCCCTAAATCTATAATTTCGCAAATTCTGATAATTTCCTACATTTTTTCGTTCTAGCAATCATTAGCTGCTGGAACTGCTGCAATTTTTATAATAAATTAAAAAAAAGCTAGTAAAATCTATGTCCCATTGAATAGCTTCAATTACTGATTCCTTTCACGTCGTTGAAGCAGATCTATTTGATATAAAATTTGCGAACAGAGTTTCTATGTCGGCCTTTCATAAATTCGGTCAATCAGCTCGCTTGACAGAATTATAAAGAGGAATAGACTTTCCGTTTTTTGATGTTAATTGAATTTTTAATTGAATATTCTCTTTTTGTGATATAAATAATAAATTTTGTCATCAGAATATATCCCAAGATTGGTTTAATAATAAGATTATGGAATTTCCGGAATTTGTCCAATTTTGTACCAAAATAGGAAGAGCTGTAATCTACCAGAGAAAAAGGAATGCTGCGAACAAATTTTAATTATTCATGTAAACGTACTTATTTCTAGCGCAATTAATGCAATTGGATTATTTAAATTACTACTTGGCGAGACAAGAAAATCTTATTGTGGTCGTTACACCAAGCTTATTCGGTTAAACTGTTACCACTTAGAGGTATACATTATTATATTTAAAGTATAAATGCATTTTTATTTATTTTAATTATATGGTGAAACCGACCTTTGGTCATGATTAGAAATCAGAATAATATGTAGGAAACGATAAAATAAAATTAAAAAAGTACTTACTTAAATAAATGACTTAAATAATAGTTAATTAAAAAAAAAAAAAAAAACTACTTCAAGCGTTACCATCGTTGAAGAAGGCCAGAGAACTACTTTAATCTAATAGACAAGAAATTTTATTGAAAATTTTTTCTTATATGTACTATAAATCAAGTGCATTTCTTTATACATATAAGCGCAAGCGTAAAAAAACCAAATCGTTTTCAAACCTTGAGTTTTTCCCTTAAAAAAAATATTATTCGCAATCCTACAGGAGTTTCTTCTTTAACATTTGCCTAAAAATTAATTTGTGGATTTCTTTTATTGGGAAAGGGTGCAGTCTAATCTACTTAAATATAAATAGAAAAATTGACTGAATCATATATCAATATATAGCCCAAACCCCACATTTCAGGAATTGAAATCCTTTATAAAGGGCCTCTACGCAAAATTGTATAACACACAACGTAAGCAAAGACTGAGAAAATATTGTTTAAGATTCAAACGCTTAAGGAGATGAAAATGGGGATACAAAGTTTAATGAGTCAGAAAGTTTGAAATTGTTTACAAAAGATATCTTATTCAACGGTATCATCCGCTATAAAAGTATGTTTTAAATTAGCGCCCTAAAAGGGGCGAAACAGAGCTTAGAAATTTAATATAAATTAATGTACATTTCAAGACCATTTTAGAATCTTAAAAATTTTGGCAGAGTATTTTTATAAAGTAACAGAAAAGTGGTTCTCAATTTTTTTGTTGTTGCGGCACACTTTTAACAATTCCAAAATTTGGCGGCACACTAACAATTTAATATAATTTTTAAAAAATCGTCATTAAATTTTTTCGGGATTTCGGGTTACTTTCACATATTGTTTTCGTAATCTACATGACAAAAAGAACAAATTGAAAAAACAAATTTAAAAGAATTTTTATCGATTTATTTATAAATGATAATAGATTGATAACTATTACCTATTCAATAATAGAAATAAACAATTTGTTTTTAAATAATGCTTTACAAAATTGTTTAACGTTTTTTTTTGTGGTTCCAATGGTGTGAGTGGTGATGGGGGTGGAGGTAGTGTTAAAGGTGGATGTCACCGAGATGAGGCAGGTGGTTTTGGGAGTAGGGGATGGTATAAATCTTAAGAATGGGGTAAAAGTTTGAGTTTACTTCGGAGGTGTAAATTTAAAAAAAATCGTGCAGATTGGTCTATTTCTCGATTTTATTACGGCCAAAAAAACTAGGTTACCAGGATTTTATATGATTACCGAATTAAAGGGTAATTACTGAGTTAAAGATTACATTGTTTCAGTACTTCTAATTCAGTATAATCTACCCTAAGGAAGTACATAATCAGAAACTATAAAGGGTATAATATTTCCATGGCTGTTACTGAGACTTAATAGATTGCCCATCATGGTTCTTCAACACTGTAAATTTATATGATCACGAAAATAAATCTCTTCCAAATTTTAATGTTCTACTACCCAACTTTTTTAGATTATCATCTGTTACATTCTATTTGGGCGAGGTGAACCGCTCAACCGTCATAACTATAGTAAAATTAACGATATATCAAAATAAAACACGTACCTTGGGCTAAGATTGCTCCAAATTTAGCCATAACATCTTCGTGCTTGTTGCTGATGACCTGGGAGTAGGTTTGACGGAAGAAGGATACTTTGGGACACATCTGATCAGTCTGTTGGATTAGGATCATGGCGGAAGCAATGAGGGCACCCTGGCGGACAAAGTTGACCGGATCAAACATAACCATTGGTTCCAAGAGAGCAATGGCTTCACGAAGACCTGTACCAGCGCAAGCGATACCCAAAGCCATAGCAGCACCATAACGTACGTGGGGATTGTAGCTTTCTGCCAAAAGTGACACGACGCTGGGACATTGTTCTGGAGTTCTGGAAGAAACAAACAGTTTAATACTTTCTCATGTTTTATCCTTTTTTAAAAAGAGCGAAAAATTGCTTTTTTATTAACACTAACGAACTTTTGTAACAAAACAATTTCTTCTTTTCAGCATCAGTGGGCCTTCCGTTAATTTTTGTATTTTTTTTAGTCAATCGCAAAATGTTTTTCAGCGACATAAGAAATTTGTAAAATTCACGCCTCGTCGACATTAAGTAAGTTAACAATAAATCACCGCCAATCTCTGGCAAAAGAGAAGGCAATTAAGGTGGCATGTCGAGCTTGACTCGAAAATTAATCTGCCCTTTCCACTTCGAGATATATAACTGTTCCTATTTTTTCGAGGGGGATTGTTGGCATTCGAAAACGGGCTCAAAAAGCCATTTATAAATCACGGGTGTTCTATCTGATTTTAAACATACACGCTCTAAGTGGTGGAAAACAGCCAAAATTAATTCGACTTTTTTTCGTTAACAGGAAACAACAATTAGTTAACTGTATTGTTTTCCAAAGTAACTTTGGCACTTGCACATTAACAAAGCGACAATACGAAACACATTTTCCGATGGAACGTCCCGTCATTTGCGCTATTAATTTTACGAAAACCTTTCAAACCGTTTTTAAATTAGATAATTACCTATTTATTTTCAGGAGTTGAATTTGTGATATAAAAATGAGTCCTAAAGTACCTATTTTAATTGAGAATGTCTCAAAACAGTTAAGAATCTGAAACAACTGTAAAATGAGGAACCTAACTCGAACTGGACAATTATTACCTACCGCTTCTATTAGGACGTAAGTAATAATAAATTTCCGCCTCACATCGGCACAGTGCGGCAGTGTTCGGTTAAAGAATTGTGTGCGACTGCGCACTCGTGCGGCTAATTCAACCGTCACGGAATCTTCTCCTCCATCTACTGGTCATACAATATACTACAGTTTCATTTCCTAATTAAAGATACTATTTAATGGATAAAATCGATGTATTTTTCGACTTGTAAAAAGAATATTAACTGGTAACTATATCTATGTGACAAAACGGCTGAGAACGTTCTTAAGGTATTTTCTTTTTAATAACGGAAAAACTTTATATATATACATATACTGTATGCCCATGAGTAATGTTCATGAATGCATAATAATTTCTGAATGAACACGCGTTATTTGACATAATCTTCCAATTTGGTATTGTATGTTGACACAGGTGATGTAGTGGTTGCTATTAATGGGAGATTGGGATCACTTTGTCAACTATCGAAGCACCACGCAGCATCACTTGACTTCCGTGCTCGTTAATACAACTACAACTTGAGAATAAACAAGGCATAATTTAATTGCAGTGTTTTAAGCGTATAATTGGTTAATTTATTGTTAGAGGGTAAATAAATTTTATGTATCTTTATTTTTATAGTTTCATAACAGTTTGTCAACAAATATAACTATTAAGATATATTCATATTAAAAAAAAACCTTACATTCAGTTAAATTGGTAAAATTCTTTAGTTATGTATTTATTTTTTAAATGATCCATTTTGCCGTGCCTACCGTCCATGAGAATACAAGGCCCGACAGCTTAAGCGCGACGCCAATCATGGAGGTGGATGTACGGAACTGTTTTACTCTAACAGCCAAGGGATTTTATGGAGTAAAAATATTAATTTTTAATTACATATATAAAATATATCATAAATAAGTATTTTCCATTGACTATCAATTTATCGACTTGAAAAAAAGCCTAGAAGTTCTCAAGGAGTAAAACTCTAGTCGTGTATCGGAGTTGACATACATTTTTTTTTATCACATTGAAGAGGTCGATGGGAAAATAATTGTTACTATTATTTATTTGATGTGGCGCTGAGCCGAATTTGAAGCACTACAGTTTTTTACCTGTAGAAGATAGAGGGTTGCAGGGCTCCCGGACTTTTTTGTAGAAAACAATCCGCCATCAAACAATTTTTGTGTCATGAATTCCTTGATTGATAGACTAAAAGGATTTCGTATAAACCACTACCTGCCTATAGTGACGTATAACATATTTTCCTTTGAAGTTGTTGGGCTTTGCATCCACGGTACAGACGTGATTTCCTTTTTTTTTTTAAGACAACATTCATTTTTTTGTCTTTACCCGTTTTCTCATCGAAATAATTTTAATTTTTAGCTGATATTGCCTCTTCCCTTTTACAATATTAATTGGAGCGTAGAAGTTGTTCAATAGCTCTCGATTCGGGAATTCAAATGTTGATTTAAAACAGTTAATCAACAATTCCGCAAACAATTTTAAAAATTACATAAGGCCGAACTTTTGATTCCGTATTCCCATTGCGACTGGAAGACAGCACGGGAATCGTAATACTTTTAAAAACTATGTAACTTAATTAAATTAGGAAAGTAATTTTCTGTGTGAACAACGGCAGTAAAAGAGAAAGAGTGAGAGGCCGAATTTAAATTGTCGTGTCGTTGAAAAACGGAATAAAGAGGTAGAAGAGTTAATATAATTCAGTAAAAGGGAAGCGACGGACGTTCCTTTAATCAATTCGACGAGACGATAAAGCATTAATGAACCTTTTGCAGATCTCAGTTACAAAACTATAACGACTATTAATTTTTAAAGTAGGTAGTCAGCAAAAAGACGGAGGGAAAATATTAAATTTATTTCCGTAGGAATACTGCTAAGAAATATAGCCAGTTCCCATTGGAAATGCTATAGCAGCTTCAGTGATAGGTACTCAAGAAAGAGAAATTCCATAATGGTTAAAAATGTGATACAGTGGCGCACGTACGAGGAAAGCTAAGATTCTCTTTCTTCGACATACGTATATTTCAATAAATAAGTAAAACATGTAAGTAAACTTATGTAATAAGGAGTGACATTTTAAAAATTCGTATGTTTATGTGCTCTTCCATGTTAAATGGAACGAATCATTTATTTATAAAAATTTTTTAGAGGTGGCGCTTCCTTTTGGAAGCCCTGCAAAATCTTTAGTACTTAGGGCGTCGAACAACAAGTGTTCCCCATAAAAATTTATCAGAAAATGTTAGCAGTTAATTTGCAATATTTTTATTAAACAATTTTGAAAAATCAGCTCTTGTGGTGTTAAAGCTTATGACGTTATAACGTCTGTCTGACGTCACAACGTTTAGTACCATACAGCTGAAAATATTGTAAATTTTTATGGCGGATACCTGTTGTCCGACACACTAAATATTTTGTGGAAATCCCACAAGGAAACGACGACTCCTTCAAAAAAAATTTAACATGCTGTACGATGGTAAATCATGAAATTGGTTTTACATAACGTACATTAATAATTTGAATGAACTTGTATGACTGTTGAGGTGACTCAATTTTTTTTGCAAACAGGCCTAATAATTGTAATTACTTACATGAAAGGAATTGTTAATATTTTTATTATATTATTATTTCTAAGTATATATACACATACATATACCGTCGATTTATATCGGTTTGTTCACAAAATAAATATACTGTGAACAATATCAGCCCAGTACATTTTTTTTTCTGTGGTAATAAAATGTCCCAGTATTTACGACAGTTGCTTCATGTACAATAATTACACTCGCTTCAATTGCGGTAAACTAATCAAGAAAATTCTTCATAAAAAAATGTAATAAAACAAAAACATCGTAAAACATATATTAATATCCACCAATTATAGATTATTTTATTAGCTACAAAACAGGTCGGTATAAATTTTGTGAGACGGGCAACCAACATGGATCCTTTGGTTTAAGCATATATCCTAAGAGAACCTATGTGAAAGGCATCTTAGAATTTAGAATAATTTATAAAAGGCAGTCAAATCAGTGTAAGTCATCCAAATTAACATATTATAAAATAAAAAATGCTCAAGTAATAAGTTTGAAATCGGGATTAGGGTCTAGTCCTTTCGACAGGATGTGATTAACGGATTTGGTTGCCTTTTCCCGACAATGAACATCCTTAAACAAAAGTATCAGTATAGGTACTGGATAATGAATCAGACTATTAGTCAGTTAATCACTACAGATGGCGTTCGCTTGGCCGTTTGTGATATTATATTAATCTTTATAACTTATTAGTTCATTTGCTTCGTTTTGCTTTTCTATCAGAACTGATGCCATTGGCTCGCTGATGAAACAAATTGAGTACGAAAATAGGATTTCCACAAAATGCTGGTAGAAATTAAAAGGGTTTTCATGTATTACGAAACGAATGAAATACTTTATTTAATTAAATGTCATCTTGTACCTTTTGATAATTTATAATAAATTAGCTTAATAAAAGTTGAATTAAATCTGGGCTATGGTTTGCTAGACTTTAGGGCGATAGCGAAAATTTCTACGAAATGTGACATCAAACGGAAACTTTAAAAAAGGAAAGGTCAACTACATATCATAAAATATGCATGCACCTACGTGAGGCAGCGCACACTAAAATCGGTTTATTTCATCTTGAATACGCACTCTAATATTAGAACCGAAAATAAGATTTAAAAAAAAAGTACAAATATGTATATTAGGTTTATAAATTGTCATTATAGAATCGTCAGTTCGAAAACTGGCAGGACACGCACTTCAATCTTGTCTTATTCTAAGATAATCCTCGCATTTCTGAAAACTAAAACGTCTAACATCCTCAACTATTTGCGAACAATATAATTTAATCCAGGTTTCCTTCTGCCTCTTTTAACCCTATTCCTGCCTCCAATATCCCCATAGCTAGTCCTTCACTTTTCAGAAGGAGTCCTGCCATATCATCTCTCTTTGCATAGTGCCCACTGTACTCCAATTCTTCCTGCTGCTTCCTCATTTCTAATTCTTTCTATCTACCACTACATTCCCCTATAATTTTTTTTTTCAATCGCGCCCATCGTCAATGTTTCGAACTCAAAAGAATATTCACAAACGAATTTTTTTCTGGCTTAATTTTTATTTCATAACATTCAACTGATTCTGGCAAAAACGCGATGTGAGAATTTTATGAAATCCATTACGCGTTCTGGCTAAAGATTTTCACTCAGTTTTTGAATTCAGAATTTCAGTACAACATACAAGGATGAGGATTTGAATAATGTTTGTACTTAATGTACTCGTATTTAAAAGTCGGATCAAAAAATATTAACTCGAACAGTTTTACTGGTTCATAAATTACACCCTGTTTCTATTATAACGTGAAAGGGGTAAGGTAGTGATATTAACACCCTAAAACTTTGTGAAACTATCCAAGTTAATTTACGAGTAGTTGAAATTATACTAGTTCGGTACTTTGGCCAGGTAAATCATCTGCAAAGTTAGCCTGCTAAAAGTAGTTCCACTATTCTGACAACTAACTGAATTGAACTAACGGTACGCCAAGTGTTTTATGAGAAGCATTTGGTGGTTAACACGTTGAACATCTACGTACGTATATTAATTTGATGGATGTTAGAACTAATTAAGTGCAAGGGGTAGCAAGACCAAGTCTATTATTTAATTATTTTGAAATGACATTTTTTTTTTGAGTCAAAGAGATTATTAAGCTGCCATAACAGCTGTTTTAGTGCCTCTTAATTTATGGGGAAAATATAGGGACTCGGACTTTTTATGGGGTAAATATTTTTGGAGACTTCTCTAGAGGGTGTCAATATTTCACCTTTTTATTGGTCCTTTTTGTCTTTTACAATTTAACATATGAAAATAAAATCGTTTAATAGAATACAGTTGCTATACAGCGTGCCCGAAATTCGATCACCACCATTGCGATCTTCCCTATTATTGCATCTAGAAATAAAGTTTAATTGCTAAAAAATACATTTTCGCTAATATCTTTAAAACGAAAACGACATTAAAGTAACCCTGAAATTCCCCAAATCTTTCCCCACCTAAACTCTTTTTTCATATCTTTTCTATATTCATGTATTTGATATCTTAAGTTTAGGGAAATTTAGGGGATTAAAGTTAAATTTAGAGGTTGTTGAGGTTATTTGAGTTTAGCTTTAGGAGGAAACTTTTTTTCGTCAAACAGCTTATACTTCAACGTACAGCTGTTGTGGCAATTTAATAACTTTGATTCATAATCAAATAAACAAATTAGGCGCATTTGTCGCCCCTAAAGACCTTAGGCGCTTTTGACGCACAACCGTTAATTTAAATTCCACTTGCCCTGACCCCTATCAGTCTGATTAAATAAATAAATTAATTATTGAACCACTTAAGTAATTGTTTCAATTTTATATTCCTATTTACATTTAATTTTTCCTATGATGATGCTCTATCTTGTGTACATGATATTGGAAAAATAGTCAGTTTAAAAAATCGCAACATAAATTTTTGGATGCGTTTATTAGTTACGGAAAAAATTTTTGTTGTTAATTTCGAATTTCCCGAACTATTTAATACCTAGTTTTTACATTATTTAAAAATTATTCGGTGTATTATTTACAGAAGGGCAAGTGCGCACTATGACCTTTTTACCGCACGATTCCGCACCGTGCGGTGAAAAGCCGTAGTGTGTGCGTAACTTAAACGTATATGAAAATTGGACGGTTTCCAAAAGTCTCATTCACGACTACGTACGTAAACAAACTGCACTGGCGTATGTAATTAGTATAATAAAGTACAAATTCACTTACATGATGCTTTTGCAAATTGTTAAAGTGCAACTACTAAAAGTACAATGCCAAAACAAATGTAAACATTTTTGGCTACATTCCATACAGTTAATACATTTCACAATTTAAACATTTTCAAAACTATAAAATCGTTACATGAATTTTCTTAAACGTCTAGCACAATTAATAAAAGTTATATCATGTTTTAAAACTTCGTCTAGATCGTTTTACTTTACATATTAAGCACGAAGAAATTATATACCGTATGTATACCAAACAATAAACAAAAAAGTTTTATTAATACCTAAAAATTAAATTATACAGGGCGAGCCACAGTAGATAATTTAATTTATAGAAAAAAATTCTCAATCGCCATCAGAACTATAAAAAAATCATAATTTTCACCAAAAATAACTTAAGAGTGTTGAAATTTTTACCAGTTACAGTCGAGCCTTAAGCTTAACTTCCTACCAAAACTAAGCTTCATAATGTATACAGAGCGTTCAGAAAAAAATCCAAAATTCAAAAACTTTAAACCAAATTTTTTCGAATGACACCTACCATATTTTGTTTTTTTAGTCGATTCCTTTTTTATCCTCTTTAGATCTGTATATTGTTTTATTTGAAAAGTTTCGGGTAATTTTGGGTTTTTACAAAAATAGTGAATTTTACTTTTGGTATAATAAAATATTAACTCACAATAGTCACTCCTTTGTTTCATTGTTACGAAACCTAATTCATGACAGTACGTAATGAAAGAGGTTTTATATTGGTATGCATAACTGATATTAGTGGGAAATGTTCGTTGGAAGCAGCCATATAAATATTTCTTTTTGATTACCTATACCTAATACAGTTTGACAAAAAAATAATATTTATATGACAACACCAAATTAGAAACAACCACCGAAAGCCCAGAATTAATGCAATAACAACATCACGTCTAATAATCCTTTGTAGAGTGTACAAAATAATAACCTGAACGACCAACCAAAAGGCTTCGTGATGGATAATATAAGAAAGAACGTTTTTTTCTAAACAGGTAATTTTCATGCTAAAGTGTAATACAACTTGGCAATTACCGTATGATCAAAATTTATGTAAGATTTTTTGCTTGACCGAAGGAATATGAGAGTGATTGTTAAGGGCACTTCAGAATTTGTCTTCATAAACTAGGATTATAGAAATATGTAATATCAAAATTGGGGTCGTCAAACTAGAAATTTTGACGCACAGATCTCTGTTGGTGCGAAACTTGGTCGGTGGGAAAGGGTTGGTAGTAAGTATGTTGTGACGTGGAAATAGGAAAATTACGTGGATAGAAAAAAGGTGAAAGTGAGGAGATACTAGAAAAAGTAGGATAACACAAATTGTAACAAACTGTATACTATTAATTCGGTAGGGTGAAACAATTTATTGTTAAGGACTAAAAATTAAAAGTAAAAATTTGGGTCGTTATTTATTTAGGTGTCCCGAAAAAAGCGTACAGTGAAAAACGCGTACAGCGAAATGAGCGTACGGTCTCACGCTGAGAGGGTTAATTACGTCCTAATAGGGGTTGCTATTTATGTTCTATTTGTGAAATAAGCGTACAAGGTGATCATTTCTGAGTTCAATCACACTGTATCCGAACAATTTGTATTAATGAATAATTCTGATTGTGTTCTAGAAATTTAAGGGCGATTTACTGCTGAATACTGAACTTTAGGTACTAATTTAGACTATTTTTAAAAACCCAATTAAAGATGACGTTATTTCGTATTCTTGATAAAAGCTAACTGTGGCGATACTATATTTTGTTCAATTTTTTTATATATTATTTTTTATTAATTTTTGTATATTTCCTCAATGTGTATTTTGTGTACTTGTGTGTAACTTTGGATCCGCTCAGGTAGTCTTGACGCTTTTATTATTCTTTTATTATACTTGTAACCTCTTTCCGCAAATTTCTATAATTCTTTAATTGCATGTACTTTCCACTAATCCTTAGTAACATTTCCGATTCGGTTACTAACCACATGACGCCTAATATTCTCGCTTCTTCTTAATTACTATTTTATGATGGGTTAATTTGGTACTTTGGGGTCTATGCTCTTTTCTCTACTTTTCTTAGTAAAAACTATTACAAATTTCACCACTTTCTTACTGGTTCCCTTCCTTATTTTTAACCACTTCTTATACCACCCTGTTTCCCTTTCTTGCAACTAACTCCTCCTTTTTAGTTTTCCTAACACTTCTTCTTTAAAAGTTAAAGTTAGTTCGTTTACAGCTACAAACGTATAAACTCATCAACTTTTATACGACTTCCGATTTAATTTATCCTACCTGAGCGACATTTATATTTATTGTAAATAAATTTGTTAATCGTTGCGCTAGTTATTACTTCTCGCTCCATAACACCAAATAACTATTCTCCTATATTTTTCGCAAAATCATTTCCGTTGTAATAATATCCACAATTATTACATAAATTAAATTTAAGAATAAAAATTATGTGATTTTATTATATTATTTCATTTAAATAATTATAGTTATTATTGCAACCAAAACGATTTCGCGAGGAATAGGAAAGAGAAAGAACAAAATCACTTTTAATTAGGTTTCTAAAATAGTCTTAATTACTGTTAAAATTTCTAAATTCAATAGATATTACATCAAATTTAAATTTAAAATAAAATATGTAGAACAATTTTTTTTTTCCTGTTATAGTTCGTCAAGGGCATGAGCTGTGTACGCTTTCTTCACCCCTCTAATATTTCTCAACTTTTACCTGACCAAAGCCAGGTAAACATAATTACACTTATTTCTCAAAATTTTGAATGTACCTACGCTTTTTTCAGCTAATTATTTCTGTACATACTCAATTATTATTAGACAGGATGGTATTAGGACAATTGCCAAATCATGGAGGGCTAGTTTGCATAGAAAGTCGCTGGCGCAAATGATGCGCGGCTGTCGCTTACTTTACGATGAGATATAAAGCACTGCTTTGACATTTTTTAATATGAATCATGTGTTTGAAAAGTCCTTGTTCGACATGTCTACACTGACGATGTCTAGCAGTTGTTGAGATGAGGCATAGCATTAAGAACGGAAACCAATTTCAAAAATAATGGTCCTCCTGCATCGTCGGCTGTTTCTTTGTCGCGAAAGTTTTTGCGTTTCAACAAAAAGAACAAGTAAATCAAGCACTAAAGCTTGGCTACTACATATCGTCGTCTTGCGCCTTGTGTCCTACAACCTGTCAGCAAATTACCTTTCGATTGTGTCGGTCATTAGGGGAGCACTTGTCACGCCCTTTAAGATACCGACGCCCTTGAGTAGTGCTACACTTTGACCTGTAAGAGACGCTAGGGACATTTCAAAGCGAAGCGTCTAAACTGGTATTTTCAGTAATGCGTCTTAGGACGGTCACAAATACGGCAAAGTTAACTATTTCTAAAGACAATCCAGAAATTTCTAGAGACGTAAAAGTTGTAAATAAAAAAAAAGTTCAAACTCGACTAAAATTGTAATTATTTTCACAACACGTTCCGAGTAAGCATATTAAATGTAAACAAAAACAGGGAACATTGACTTTTACTGATTTATCTTAAAATAATTTTATTTACTGACTTTATGGTTGTGATAAAAAAAATGAATTTAATTAATTTAATCGATGGTATGCCAAAAAATGCCAAAAATTATCTTAGGGATGGTCAAAACAGGCGAAATTTAGCCAGATTAAGAGAGTGAAAAACTGGAACTTTCGTCATCCAATGTTGAGGCTTTTAGGATTGTACTAACAGGGACGATTAAATTATTCTCTAACAAACTGAAATTTTGGATAATTAAACAGGGTGGTATTTGGAAATGCCCAACGAAAATTAAGTTAGAAAAATAAAGAATGAAGTAACTTTTATGAAAGTGTATACTTTGGCACTTAGAAAACACAACAAAAACATGTAAATACTCTGGCATTAAGCGTTGTATAATACTCTTAAGTTTTGTTATGACAAAAGGGTACTTATTGTTCCCATTTACTTAACCCTTCAGGGCAATTAGAGACAACGCTGGGATTAAACAGAAATGGTAATTGGGTAGGTACGAATTTAAAAATGTTTTATATATTTTTTTTTTATAAGAAGCAAAATTTGTGTACAAGAAAATAAAATATTTCGTCTACATATGAATAATTTTTAGAAAGTATGTATATGTAGTATATTATGAAAAAAGTAACAAAAAAAAAAATAGGAAAAGAGATGGGCAGAAAGAAACCTTGCTTGTATTATTGATTGTAAATAGTGTTTTATGAACTCCTTATTTTTTCTTGTTCTTGCTGCAAAAGTAAGACAAGTACGAACAAGGACAAGACAAGACAAGAATTTCTATTGGCAAGAGCAAGATTTCTTGTCAATAAAGAAGCAGGAACTCTTGCTTTTGAGAACAAGTACAAGATTCAGGGTGGTGTATACGACCAAATCGAGGATTTCTCAAGCTAGCAAGAACAAGAACTAACAAGAAATAAAACAGCTTCTTGCCTTGACGCACGACATGAAATTATATATATATATTTTTTTATTACTAATCCCTAAATAGTTATAAATTTTAAGGAATTTAAAGGTTGACTCATGGCAGGAATAAGTGGCTTCAGAAGAAGATTTTGTGATGATGAAGTAATTTCCGTTATAAAATTTTTGGCCACTTTGAGTAATAATTATAGTTATAAAACATGTTTTTGATAATTAATAATATATCAATAAATAAAAACAACAAAATTAGTTTCAATACTATATTCGCCCCCTGATTGGTTCCTTTTGGTAGATCTGTCTTCCAAAACCAAAAGTATTTAGTTTATTTATATAAAAAATGTTTTCTTAGAAGTTTCATTAGGTGAGTAATAAATAGAAGAAAAAAAATAGTATCAATTAATTAACTTTTGATAATGTTTTTGATATTGTTTATTTTCCAAGAATATCTTCTTTTTCAGATTAATACTAAAGCTTTCATATACAAATAATTCTCTTTACTCATATATTTTTACGTTTATTACTCTACCTACCAATACGTACTTATTACCAATCTTAATTCAACAAGAGCAAGAAGGAACAATTTAAATGTATTCTTTTTACGTCGACTTGTAGTCCCACATTACCTTCTTTTATTAGTCATTTGAAAATTGTAAAAAATGACAATTACAAGGATTATTATGAATGTTGAACACATTAATGGTAAATTAATGATTAAGTAATAATAGACTAGTTGTAAAAATTGTTGCAAGTTTTCTTTTTGGAATAGCCGAACAGGCAGACAAAGCATGTTTCATTCATTCGGGATCGTCATTCAATTTTAACTGCTTCATATCAGGATCGTTTTAACATAGAAAATACAAAAATTGCTGAGGAAGTTATACAGTGGTGTAATAAAAATAAGCATGCAACACATTTTTGTTGCGATAGTTTTCTGGGTACATCCGCCTCATATAAATTTTCTCAGGAATCGAAACAGATATTTATTAAAATTAGAATAAAAATCATATCTATAGTTGACATGCATTAATTTGTTGTAATAAAATGAGAAACAGTTAATGAAAGTTTTATCAAAACAACAACAGAAGTTTCCAATTTATTCTTAGTGTTTAGGTGATATCTTCTCAATTTAATTTACTGAAAACTTCCAAACGTTTCACCTAAATTTGTAGGTCTCCTCAGTAGATTTTTCAAGTCGTCAAACTTTGATTAAATAAGATCTAAAATATCTGATTTTTCGGAGGAGTCATTCGAGGATTACGTAATCAAGCTAAGAGGAGAGGGTGTTTAACATAATTCTCATTTCTGCTTCCATGGGAATCGGAGAGATGTTATAAACCTTACTTAAGGCAACAAAAATACAAAAAAATAGTTATACATACCTATATTTAATTTATCTACAATATGTTTTTTTTTTTTAGCTTTAATATTCAGTAAAAGTTTTCAAAAAGTTCTTACACAGGAGTTTTTGTTTGCTTACTCAAGATTACCTGAATTCATTAAAAATTTGCTTATGTAATATTTGAACGCCCCTAGGCTAAAATGCTTTAGAATTTGTTTGGTCATGTTCTTCCAACTTAAAAAATCTGAAAAAATTTGTGAGGAAAACATCAATATAAAATACACATTATATGAACATTATTTTTGAGTTATTCTTTTTCTTATATGGTTTTCAATCAATTTTGAAGTCGTTGTGAAAATTTGGTTTTCCAAAAATAAAATTAAAAAAAAGATACATATTAGATTTAGTGCTAGTTAGTAACGGTCAAAAAACGAGAAAATAAAGAATATTTTTTTGAGGTTAGGTTTCCATGTTTTAGTTAGAAAATTTACAGATAGCCATTTGATCCTTAACATGCCACTATTTCTTTCGTCTTCCATTTCCTTCGCGGCAATTTTCACTGTCTCACACGGCTAAAAGGCTCTAACTCTAACAACCAATTTATTCAAAAACAAATCCTTTCTTTTTCTTTATTCATTTTCTCATGTAACTTATTTGAGGATAAGATCGAAACATTTCAAATGACGATTTTATGAATTAAACTCTGTTTTTTTGCTTCGATAAAAAAAAGCAGTAAATGTCATTTGGAGCATCAAACAATCCACTTTTGTATATTTAAAATAATAATAAATTTGATAGAGAACGTTTAGTTCAGCCTCAACGCGAAAATAGTAGATTGTAGGTTCGCTACTGCTCATCTTTTTACTTAATTTTCCTTAAAATTTTGAGACATCTGAGACTTCGCGTATCTGAGGTGATTTTTCTCAAAAAAAAATTTTTAATGAAATTATTGTATTTATTTATTTAATTATTTTCTTTCTCGCTCCATTGACGGAATACTGCTCTAAACATATACAAAAAAATGTAAGAAATAAAACGCAAGTGTTTAAGAGTTTAACAAAATTTTAATCAAAATACGACGAATCGTTTCACTTTACAAAGGCTTCATCAGGTGATGAATTGTATTGTATTCCTTTGTAAGGTGAAACGATTCGTCGTGATTTTATTAAAATTTTGTTAAACTCAAACACTTGTGTTTTATTTCTTACGTGATAATGGAGTTTAAACATATAAGTGCCTCCTCAATTAAATATATACAAAAAAATTCCCATCAAAGGCGATCTCTTAATTTTAATTTTAAGTACCTACTCGCTAAATGGATTTAAAATTTTTCCATTTAATTAAAAAGTAAAAATCTAATTTTTTTTTAAATTATATTATTTATACTCCCGCGACATTTGTATAATAAAATTTTATAAGAACTTTTTTGTAGAGAATTTAATTTGCTATAAGAAGTCCTGTACGCCAAAAGCAAACTAATTGGTTCCGAGTTAAATTCAGTTAAACATATTTTATTTTTATTTCGTTTTAAAATCAACAAATTAATTTAACAATAATCATAATTATTGTATTTTCGGTAAGATGTACAAAAATCTCTATAAAATAGTGATATAAGTATACAGGGTGTCCCACCGGGAAAATTCCACAAAAAATAGAATAGACCTAGTTCAATGTGCCCTACAAAATGCCATTTTTATTCCACCCTTTAAAAGTTGAAAACGCATTTTATTTATTTATTTATGAATTCATTTTTGCATAAAGCAAGGTGCGTTCTTTTGACTCAATACCAGTTTGCCATTCTACAGCATACAGAGTGTTTTAATTTAATTTTTGGAAATGGCAAACTTCAACGTGGCGTAAGTTAATTTTTTTAAATGAAAAGACCTATTCTTTATTAAATAAACGAATTCAGCCTCAAATTCTACGCCAATTATTGTAACATATTTTTTTATTTATTCTATTTAGTTTTTGATATGGTCAATTGACTAGAGTGAAATGTCGCGGAGGTATAGATAATCAAAAAAATAATATTTTTACGTGTTAATTAAATGGGAAAATTTCAAATTTATTTAACGAGTACATAAAATTAACAGATCATCTATGGTGGGAATTTTGTTTAGAGAAAAACAAATAGTCGCATCAAATGGAACACGCTAACATACCTACTTAGAAAGATACTCTTCATTTATTTTCTCTAGGCGGTTGCCCCTTCCAATGTCTTAGATGCGCGTTAGCAAAATCGTAGGTAGGGATAAAGGAGGTTGTCTATGCTCATTTTACTATCGGCTCTTGTTGATTAAACATAGTCTTACGTACAGTACCTGCCGAAAGTTTTGTTCCAACATGAATAGTAGTGAGAGTCGAAAACAAGCGTTAAATGTCCAGTGCAAAGAAGTAATTGCAAATATACGGAAAACATTTGATAAACTTTTGTGAAACTAACAATCTGTTGTTGTTTTATATTCGAAACAAACAATCTGTTGTTGATTTATATTCGAAACAAACAATCTGTTGTTGATTTATATTCTATAATGTAAACTTATTTGCTCCCAGTTTGCATTTCACTGGAGACTAATATTGTTTATTATTTGTTAACAAAAATTTTGTTTATTATTTATTGACAAAAACATTGTCAATAGTACTTGGTTCCAATAATAGCACATTCAAACAATGCAATTTTAGTGGATAAATGGTACATTTTTTCCGTACAGTACTGTACTTTGATCTGCTAGTCAGCGGTTGAAAGTTGTTGAAAGAGTTGTCTCCTTTCTTTTCCGGCCTAGTGTCGTTCTTTTCTATTTTGCGCAGATCATACTAAAGGTCACCCGCCTAGAGAAAATAAATGAAGTGTACATAGGTAATTTACAGATTGCTGGTCTCCTCACTGGTCTCTATCATCAGTAAGTAGCGCCCTGCCGGTGGATTTATTTAGAACTGCCCATAATACAACGTTGCGCCCACAGAACTTTTTACCTCAAAAACCGAAAGCCTTTTATACAGTTTATTAGCACCATACCTATAACACATTCTTTTCTTTAATTTTTTCAATCTTCAGAAAGGCCCCTTTTTTTTAGATCTCCTGAGCCAAATAAACACCCTGTACGTTTAAGAATTGAGTAAGTACATTTCTCTCGTGTCATTCAATACGAGCAACATTTCTGTTCAGTTGGCAGCTTCGAATACAAGGTTCGTTTAGGGCAAACAACAGCGAGTGAATGTGATGGACGTGGATGCGTCGCGGCGGCCAGGAATCTAGCCTGGAGCGGAAAACTTCTTCTACGACGCGGCGACGACGTCCGCGTCGGCGATTTGTAGTCGCGTGATACGAAGGTACACTGAGTTGGTTGATATGTATGAACGGCAGTTATTAGTCAACTGGCGTATCGTGACGTTATTTTACTATAACCGACTGAGGGCGCGTATTTCTAACTTAAAAAAAAAAAAAAATACAAAACGTTATAATCTCGTTCGCTTAGTTGCACTTCACTTTACAGGAATTGTTTTCCTTGGCTTTGGCTAAGGGAAAAAGCCACGAAACTGTGACGTTTGGAAGTGAAAGTTTTTTAAAAGTTCGCGACGACACCACGACAGGTCGTTTTGTCTTAAAAGTGTTATTAATTAAAATCCGCTTCTTTTTATCGTTTTACGTAAGAATGATAACCTATGCTTATTAAAAGATTTATTCCTTTTCTACTTTTAGGTACAGTAGCGTAAAATTTATGTATAAACTTTTAAAAGTAATAAGTAACAACAATTAAAGGTATTATCGTACGTATAATGGTTTTACAATCTTTAAATTACTTAAAGATGTTATTGAGAAACTTTAAAAACTGATTAGATTTATTGTTTTATTATTGATTTATTAATTGCGAAATTGACACTGATACTGATCTCCTCCACTTTTCGCAAATAAATTTAAAAAACTTTTACCACGAGTTAAAAACACTGACTTCATATTATTATTTCTGAACAGATAGGGTTACTGACGTAAGACAGAATATTTTTTTATTGGGTACAATTGGGTAGAAATTTTTTCCGTTGTTCTGCTTTTAATTAAAAAGTTTGTTGAAGCATGACATAAAATCAAAGGAGTTTTTTAATTGTAAAACACTGTTCTTATTGTTATAAGTTTGATTTTAAATTAGTACACGAGGAAAATTTGAAAATAATCTCTTTCATTAATATCTATGATTAATTGAGGCCATCAATTATCAACGTTTCGTGAAATTCATGTTTTCTCAGAAACAATAGGTACCGTTGGTTAAATCGATTTTCGTATTATTCTTCATTTATTATTTTCCTTATGGAATTGTTTTATACTTATTACACGTTCTGGTTTCGACGTTCCATCTGTTATGTCATATCTTACTGACAATTTCAATTATTTTCTCGAATGATGCTTATGTCATGTTCTCTTTTTTCTCACATCGCTCCTGATCTCGGGCACAATTTCACATTGCCAAACACTCTCCTGCTAAATTTAAATTTAATCTGTTATTTTTTCTGAGCAAATATTTATCAGTATTACTTTATGATGACAGCCACACACGAATACTTAGTTCTAGTATAGTAATTATCCGACCAAACATTTCAGAATGTTTTGAAAAAAAAGCTTCCCTGTTACGAAAACTTCTATACACAGTCGACATTGTTAAATTGATGAAAAGTAAGGTTTTTCAATCTGAAAGTAGAACATTATATATTAGCGAATTTTTTATGCAAAACTCAATGTGGATGTTGTGGTTATTGGATCCTTGTAATTGGGTATACATCGTAAACGTAAGGAGAGAAATTTACTGCAACCATAACGTGTACCAGAAA
Organism: Agrilus cyanescens; assembly: GCA_947389935.1. Lineage (NCBI taxonomy): Eukaryota > Metazoa > Arthropoda > Insecta > Coleoptera > Buprestidae > Agrilus > Agrilus cyanescens. Next base: position 25,724,876 of record OX376705.1, read on the forward strand.
AAAAAGTTTTTACACATCCTCGAAAAAAAATTTTAACAAGAATTATTAGGTATCTTATTTTTCTAGTCCATAGTACCTTCTTGTTTTTTATTTTTTTTTAAACAAAAATCAATTATTTATTTTAACAGGTTTAAAGGATTTCAAATTTGACTTTTTTCTTTTTTTCAATAAATCAGCCAACTGTGTTATGTTTTCTAGAGATTTGTTTTTAAGAATTACAGATGGATCAGGGGAAAAAGTAAATGACAACTTTCGCTCAAAAGAGTCATAATTTCTACTATTTTTCTTTAAAACAAATAAAAAAAGGTTGTTCCTATATAATTTATAAATATAATTCTAGGATTTCATTAGATACGTATTAAAAAATTGTCCAGATGAGTCATTTTAGCTTCACAGGCACTTTAGCTCTGCCAAACTGGGACCTTTTGTTGGAAACTTTTGAAGTTAAAGTCTAACCCGCTGTAACTTTCTATCGTGCATAAATTTTAGCAGATTACAAAAAATTTTGACAAAATATAAATGTTCGTCTTCAATATCTGTCTTAATGAATAAACTTTGACAACGGTTAACAAAGTTTCCTTTTACCAATTTTAACATGAATTGTCTTATCAAGAGGATATTCCTGGTGGAATTATTTATTGTAAACATTTATTTGAAGTTTTTTTTTTGTATTTGCTCTAAGTTGACAGGTATTTCAAAAATTAAAAAGTAAAAAAGCATCAACGTTTCCTCCATACACCAACTTCTTGTATTTAACCTATTTTCTAACGCGTTATAAACGTGAACTGGCAACTTTTTTTGATGAGGAAATAAACAGGAAGAATACAAGCCTTTCTTAACTTTGACAGCATGTTATCATAAATCTTCTTATCAAATAACCTCTTCAAAAACAGATACTTGATCGCCAAACGAAAGCAAAATTTTGATACAGCCTAAAATCATGCCATGTTAAAAAAAATGAAATATCTTATAAATTCGTGGATGCTTCGTTGAACAAAAATTCGTTGAATTCGTGTGGGAACGGTTTCGTACGATGAATACAATTAATTTTGGAGACATTAGGGGGAGTGGTCAGTTCCCTATTATTTTACAATAATCAATTTCAAAATTTAAAAAAAATAAATATATATGTATTTGCCAATTTGCCGTCAATAGTGACCCCATATTGAAAATTCTTGTATTTATTTTTATTTCATGTATTTGGTTCACAGAAATTCATATGTAGAGGTACCTATACCAAATTTCATTATCTGTCCTGTAAATTCCGAGCAAATTGGCTGACAGCTGGACACACAGATTCACGAGTGATCCTTTAAGAATTCAGTAACAATCTTTTGTAACGTAGTTATTTATAAAAATGATTTCCACAAACATTAAACTGGACAATGCTTAATAAATTCCTATATTTTTGAATTTATCGAAGCATATTATACCAATAAGCTCATTCATCGCATTAAAGGTTTAGGAATGTGGTTTTGAATTATTCGTTGACAATCAAACTGCCTAATCTTCTTAACTTTATACCTTGAGGTACATGTCGACCTATATGCTTAAAAATTAGCCTACTTTTATAACATAAGTAGGCTGTGTTTCATTTATTACACGCGAAGGTAAAGGGCTTTTTTATCTTTTAAACTTTTTTTACGGAGTGGCGTTGAAAAGGTCGCTGTCAATCCTTTGGCGGCAAGTTTTTTTTTGCCTTTGCCAGAACAATTTTCGCTTGTGACAACAACCTCCATCATGTCAAAGCTGAGACACATCGTCCTTTGGACGCGTCGCAACGCCGTATACATAGGACTTACTTACGCTTTCACTACCGGATTATGTTCTCTTTGATAAGAAACAGATTCCGGTTTATTGGACGCGGTGTCTGGAGCGAGACTTTAACACATTTTCTTTACAGTCTGCTTTTTGAGATTACAAAAACGTGCTGGAAATTCTCATCTTAAATTAACGTTTATTCTGTATTTATGTACGTACATTGTATAAGTATATACTTATATAAGATGGAAAATAGAACGCAGTTTTTTAAAGTTACAAATTTGTATTATTTCTTCAGGTGGAAGATTCTTGACGCAATGATTACTATGATTATTGTAAATGAAACATTTGTAACTTTAAAACACAGTGTTGTTTTTTTTTTTTTGAAATGTAGTTATATCTAAGAGTTAAATGCTTCATTAATTTAATTAATTAATCTACCATATTTTCTTAAATCTGACCCTAATTTGTAATTGGTAACTAAATAAAAAGTACGTTTAGTTTCAAATTGTAGAGAGAAACTGCTGAATATATTTTTTATTATTGAATTTTGACACTTAGATGACTAGGTACATGAATTAAGACCAAGCGAAGAAGGTATTTTGATATTTCATGTTTAGATTTGTCCTTAAAATTAATGTTGAACAATCATTTATTAATTTTATGTATTCAATGAAAGTCATTTTGGTTATTTCTACAGTATTGAGAGATTTATAACATTATTTTAAGACCATAGACTTCTTCTAGGTTTTCTTCTAATCTATAGGCGAACGACTATTTTCTGTATTTTTTTTCAAAATTTAAAGCTCAGTAGTTTCGAAGGTAAGGGGAAGGGTATTCTTTTAAATAGTTTCAAAACTATTTATTTCAAGATTATTAAAAAAAAATTTAGGCATTCACAACTTCAATTGATACGTCACACGATACTAAGTACAGATTGCAAAACCTTTTTTTTAATTATCTACCTAATTTGACCCACAAAAGTAATCCTCCAATTCAAAATTCACTATATAGGTATCTAATCATATTTTAATTAGAATTAATTTTCAATCAAACATTTTGATTACTTCCAACATAAAAACATTACAAATGGCCATCTATTGAAGAGTGTTTGTGCATGATGGTCATAGGAGTCAAGGGGAGATGGATACTACTCCTTGTCCCTTTTCCCATCCTTTTCAATTTTTCTTTTTTAATTGCCACAGTTGGAGCACATGTCTTCAAATTCCGTACACTTTTGATTATGTTTTATAAATATTAAAAAAAAAAAGCTAAGACTTGTCTTCCATCACGAAACAAAGCATACTAGATAATTACTGATGCCATCTAACCACAAGAAATCAAACTTTTTTCTATTAGTTACTTCTCTTCTTATGGAATCACCCCCACAATTACACTGGATAAAAAGTTGCAAGTAAATATTTGTTTTATAAAATTATACATATTAGAAAATATTTTTGTGACACTGTGTAGATACAGCATCTGTGTCAATGTGTCTATTAGCAGTGAAATGGAATATTGCATTGAGGACTTTTTTGAAAAAACACAGCAATGAATGCTTGTTCATTTCAACAACTACTCTCTGCCTGTTGATTTTTAATCGAGCCTGTTAACCCTTTGTGTTTTTGTAGTCCTTTCTACTTGCCTAACACTAAACAATTTTGTATCCCTGTTTGTGAATCACTAAATTCGCTAGAACTATAAATTGGTTATAAAAAAGAAATAAAATTATGAATTTCGAAAAGTGCTCTCGTGATCAAATAATGCCAATAAAAAAGAGGTGATTGTACGTTTGTATTATGATACTCTAATTCACGTTACAGTAAATTAAAAACTTTTAGCAGGAAAAATAGTAAAATTCGATTTCGGAATGTCGTTCATATATAAGTACATCTGATTTTGAAACTTTGCGAGAACCATAAAAACCTAGCGCAGCACACATTTCAAACAGTTCTGCAGAAAAACACGCCGGTAGAAGTGACATTCTGTGAAGCAAACTACCCAGTATCGTTTTTCCATTTCTTCTTAAAAACGGCTATAAATTAAAGTCAGCCTTTAAACTTAAATCGGTTTTCGTCTATTCCGAAAATAACGCTGCAGATCATTCCTAAAACGTTCCATTTCGAAATGTATTGGTCTATTTTACGTCCTGTTTTACGAAAGCAATTATTGTTTATTGCAGTTTCACTCGTTCATTATATTTTATTCGCTACATGTTTTAATTTAATTCAAAAAGCACCAAAACCATTCCGAATAAGAAATTGTAATGTAAAATGAATGGTCTCCACATATTAAAAACTCAAATTAAAAAACGCAACATTTAAACAATCAACTCATCATCAAAAGTGCCGTAAAATTGATATAGGTAAAATTTTGATAATTAACAATTTGGCAACACGATATGGGAATATAACGAAATCCATAACGCGTTCTGCGTAAATATTTCACTCCAGTGTCCGAATTTCGCAATTGAGTACAGCATATATATATCTAACAAAAAAACGCAAATATTTCCTTAAGTTTTTCTTCTTTAGTAGAGTATGACTAATGCTAAAAGATTCCAAATAGTGAAGAAAACTTTAGTTGGAATCAGCACTTAAAAATGTTATAATTAAAGTATCAATTAACAATTGCGTGAATAGGAATTCTAATTTAAAATCAGCATCTTCTAAAACACTATTAAATTGAGATTAATTAACTAACTTTTTGCCAATAAATTTGGACAGTTTACCTCCAAAGTGAGGAAACTGTTTATCCAGTGTCTGTTCTATATAAATGTATCTACATACATAAAAGTTCTGTAATGGTAATGCATTTCCATTCCATTACTAATATGAAACTGAATTTGTGTAAAATAGCATTACGTTGAAGTTTCAAAATGAAAAAGCAACAACAGCGTCGCGTCACAACGTCTACTAAGCGCATTAGAGAAAATCGACTAGCTAGTTATCGAATAAAAAGTAATTGAGATTGTCTTACACGCGAATTACATCGTATTTATTGCACGATAATATCAAGAGGTGACATCTACAACTTGTGCAACAACGTTCTGTGTTTCGTCCCTGAAAGTTGTTGTCTAACAGTAACAGTTAACCAAATGAAATTTCACTTAAGAGTTGCAGAAACAGCTTCCGTTTCCATTCAACATTAATTTCCTCTGGCGCTGAAGTTGGCAATGTTGTCAGTTTTGAGTTTGTATTTACTTATCTACATAGTTACATGTAAGGGTGAAAATATGGATGCCTAGATGACTAGTCACAATCATTACTGAAGTTCAACACTACCCTTACCCACCCCACCAATATCACCCATTCTTTCACTTCCGTCATAAGGGCACTTGGAAGACGAGCCCAGGTCTTCCAGCCTGATGGGGGGGGGGCTCAAAATATAGTTAACAATGTTTAATTTGGTCGTAAAATTTTTATAATAATTTTCAAGTCAGGTTGCGGTTGCTTGTTCTTAAATTTTCTATCATTTTTTACAGTTTTCTAAAAGGGACTCAAACTCAATGTGCCCAAGGGACCCTGTATATAGCCAGAGACGGCACTGCGAACTTTCAATACGTTAAGTTAGATTAGGTTATACTTCAATTGCGTATGTCTTCAAGTTTTATCTGGATAAATTCACGTTTTTTTTAATTGGCTTGGCATAGGCCTCTATTTGCACTGTTCTATCCAACCGTTTATTACAATCCCGCTGTTTGCAATAATTTAAACATGGATTAAACCACTTTTCTGAGGTACGTAGCTGAATCATAAATAGTATCCTACATAGGTACCTATGTATTGTATGATACTGCTAGTAAATAATTTCGTCCCTTGCAACAATTTCGTATACGTAATTAGTAAATGAAATGATGTATGATGGATACATCTAGTTCCATCGACCAATTATAGCTGAAGGTAAGGGAAGTATTCTGAGTAAAGTAGATTGATTGTCGACAAGCTTTGATACAAACAACGAATCGGGTTGAAAGTGGCTCGCGATCGCGGTAGGTATTTATTAAACATAGATAGATGAGGTAGTATGCATCAACATTCATAATTCGATAAACGTAAAAGCGGAAGGTAACGGTAAAATAACCATGATCCAGTCAGTTCTTGTTTCATAGAAAATAAAAATCAGCCAATATTGTACGGGCACTAACGAAAAATACAAAAATTAAAATATTACTGAGTCAAGATTTTCATAGTCCTTTAAAGAAAAACTACCTTCAAATTTTATATGTTTTTTATTAACTTGAAAAACGAAACAAAAAATACGAATTCTTTAGTCCTTGTCTTCTCGCGGTGGCTAGTTCGGCGAACCTGTCCGCTTGCTGAGTGAGTCAATCTGGTGCACATCTATGGGCGAGCTTTTATAAGTTTAAATACAGATCGTCGTGGGTCGAGACGGCACAGTTCGTTACTATCGAGAGTAGAAAGGCCTGACAGGTTACGCGTGACGTCACTGTTTGTGGTTATTGTACGAAACCCTTTAAGTATAGTAGCCAAGGGATTCATTGCGTAAAAAGTTTTTGATCGCGAATTCTTGTAGAGGTCAATGAGAATTGCATGTGTGAGTAAATAATAAAAAATATTGTTTATTTAATGTAAAATGCAACAGTGACAGATCGTTCACACTCTCTACGACTCTATACGTACATTATGTCAAGATATAAAAATCAACTTTCAAAATCTGGTCATTTACAAGCTTTAGAAAAATTGTTTAGGACTAAGTTATGTAATAATTTCTGAAAGGAAAATTACAAAATATAATATTACTATTTCCAATTAAATAATGGCGCCTGAGTTAAAAAACTAAATAAAAAACAAAAATAAAAATCAATCGTTATTTAACGATTTCCTTCATCTCTTATTCACAAAGATTTCGATAACGCCCTAAATTTTTTGTTAGTAGTGACAATAGGTACGTCACTTACCTACCAGTTCTATGCTCAACTCGTAAGAACTGACTAAGTATTTGTATTTTGAAGTGGTTGTTATGAGCGGGTTATATTATATATGTACCTACATGTATTGCTATATTATGGATCTAATTTCAAGGTTCGAGATTGGTTTACCGCTTCCTAACAGGAAAAAAACAACAAAATTGGTCCCGAGGGATTCTGAAGTCGCGTATCATTATCAAAAAGAAAATAAAAATGGAAATATTTTTTTCACGAAATCATTATTTTCTTACACTCTAGGTACATATTATAAGTTGTAAGTACGCATTTGCCGAATTCAGACATAAAGCGAAATTTTTATCTCAAACGTGTTGTGGGGATTATCGATATTTATTGGGTCCTTCAGACTATTAACGCGTTCAAGTTACAAAATTTACACTAAACGTGACATCAAAAATGTTTTTCATGTAAAAAGTTCGTTTACTATCCAAATTTCGGAAGTTGAGTTCGTTAAAAGCATATTTAAAATTTTTTTTTTCGTATTTAAGCCAATTTGACGCCATGTTATTTAATTAGTGTATTCAATTTTACACTTTATATGTGTTAATAATAAAAATTCCGTACTTAGATGAAAATTGATGACATTAACATGTACTGTTGTATATTTTGACCCACAAACGAAGTTTATTACAAGTAATAATTCGTTGCTTGATTACTTACTATATTAATCATAACGACCTTTTACTTTACCTAATACTAATCGAACCGTAGATTGATCAAACTAGCAATAAAATTTTTATTTCTGCTTTTAGAAGCGTTCGCAAACAACAGAAAATTAGGCTTCATCAGGGATGAATTACGTAGGGAATTAGACTTACACTGAGAAAAAAGTTTTAGAATTTTTTTTAATTTTTCCCATATATAGAAAATCACTTGAAATTTTATTAATCCCAAGATTAACGAAGTAGAAAAGTAGCAATCGCCCTGCCAAAATTGTCAAATTAAATTGAAAAGTAAAATCATAATTCAAATAGAATTCAAGATCCCATTTTCCCCTCATTGTCAGAATGAAAACAAAATTATTAATTAAAATGTTATTGTGAAACGATAAGAACGTAATTGAATAATTTTGTGGTTAATCATTAAATTAATTACCATAACAACAGAGAAATAAAATCACCTGTATAATATTATTCAAATTACTTTTTATTTCGAAAAAAATCATAAAGACTAGGGTAGTTGTAGTTTTCTTTTTTGTCTAGTTTAATATAATTGTGGCATCATTTTGAAATACTGACTGTTCCTAGAAGGGAAAGAATGAAAAACGATACTGGTATTAATGGTCTTTTGGAGAGAATAATTGGAAGAGAACAAATCTGAACTTGATTTCAAAAGAAGTAATTGTTCTCGAAACTAAAGAAGAACAATAGCTGTTTTTAATATTATTCCAGTAACTGCTCAAAATGTAACTATGATTTAGAATGGCGGATACAGAAGGAAGAATGATATATGTATAATTTGCTATTGATTCTTTAAACGAACTATACTAAAACTACTAATAATATTATTTAGTTAAAGTTAAGTAAAAGTAACCTCAAATATTGTTACACAAAAGTGATAGAGACGTCCGAATATATAAAAACGGAACTCATGTGCCTGTCTGTCCGTCTGTCACTGCCAATTTGCTCTAAATCTTTAAGATAGATTAAGTTGAAATTGGGTAAAAAGTTCTGCAACTGAATGTGTAACGTAAATTAAGAAATTAGAATATGGAGGTCACCTTTGGAGAGCAAATTAGAAAATTACAAAGAAAGGGCTTCCTGTTCTTCTCTTCTACGAGGGTGTTCTGAAAAGTTTCCGACTTAACATAGATACAAGAATTTTTATCCCAAAATTTATCTTTATTTTTCTACATAGTCTCCTTGTGACTCTATACACTTTTACCAGCGATGCTCCCATCTCTTTAATCCGTCCAAATAGTACTCGACGTTCTTCTCTGCAAAATAATTGTTCACGAAGGTGATTACCTCCTCATTTGACAAAAATCTTTGTCCTCCGAGCGCAGGTTTTAGTTGAGGAAACAGAAAGAAGTCGCTTGGGGCTAGATCTGGTGAATAAGGTGAACGGTCAAGCTGTTTAAACCGTAATCCATGGATTTTTGCCAGGGCAACTGTTGAGGTGTGAGACGGGGCGGGGCGTTGTCTTGGTGAAACAGGATTTTATTTTTCTGCAAATGTGGCTGTTTATCCGCAATTTCTGCCTTCAGCTCAGCATCAAGTAATGATGCGTAGTATGCTCCTGTAATGGTTTTTCTCTTTTTGAAGATAATCGATTAGGATAACTCCATGACTATCGCAAAAAACAGTCGCCATCACTTTCCCAGCCGAAAAAACATTTTTGCTCTTTTTGGAGCCGGTTCCCCCTTTGCAGTCCACTGTTTTGATTGTATTTTTGTTTCAGGCGTATAGTGGTATAGTATCCAAGTTTCATCTACAGTAATTAATCGGCGCCAAAATTCGGATTTATTGCGCCTAAACTGCGCCAACAGAGCATTGGAAATGTTCATTCGAACACTTTTTTGGTCTAACGTTAGCAAACGCGGCACCCAACGTGCGGACAGTTTTCTCATGCCTTGATCTTGATTCAATATGTGACAAACACGTTCTTTGGACATTTTCATTGTCTCTGCTATCTCTCTCTCTTTAATTCGGCGGTCGTCTAACACCATTTGGTGAACTTTAACGATGTTATCGTCAGTCAGTAGTTACAGTTTTTGGACGTCCCGAACGTTCATCACCCTCCACCACCACCAAGCTCTTACGGCCACGTTTAAATTCAGCTGCTCAAAATTTCACTATGGTAAATGATGGTGAAGAGTCCCCGTCCCCGTACACAATGTCTAACTCATCTTTGATTTGCGTAGGCGTATTCCCTTTCAAAAACAAATATTTTATGACAGCTCGATACTCGATTCTTTCCATTTTCACAAAAATACTCACATCGACTCACTCAAACGACTGTCAAATAAAAACTGCGCGTCCCAAATGGGTGAAACTTTGATGTGTTGCTGTCAACAGATGCACAACTACATTCCCTGACTTTAATTGGCGGGTGCTGCCATCTTCACGTTGAGGTCGGAAACTTTTCAGACCGTCCTCGTATAATTTCGAAATAAAAATTTAAGAAGACAGATTAAAATTGATCATTCCCTCCCCATATCTTCGAAAGGATGAGCTTAAAATAATAATAATAATCTACATTTTGACAAAAAAGAAAATACAAAAACTATTAATTTTTGTTTTTGTTTATCTCTAAAAATTGCTGTCAAAATAAAACTATAAAAGTTTGAAATCGTTGTTTGGGAAGTGAAACTTGTGCTTCAATAAGACAAGAATTTCGAAAAAATTTTAACTCAAGTTTCATTACTTTCAGTATCGCCATGGATCCGAGTGCTCCAGTACAGTGAGTGGAGTTTATGTTTACGTCTGTTATGATGGGACTTTATTAGAGCAGCTCTCGTTCTCTCGCGTTTGTAATCTAACTTTTTCTCTCCCGAAACACTGATAGAACCCTGTTTTTTGCCTGGGGGTAAATTAATGCTCCCAAACAGCATTCCCGCAGGATTCAACATTAAATTGACACTCCTAACTTCATTAAGAGACGACGAGAGTTGTTTATTTGCCAAGTACAGTTATTCTAATTTTCGACAAATTATCAACAACATTAATTACATAATAAAACAAAACTATGCTTGGTAATTAATTACAACACACAAACTGAAATGTTGAGAATAACATATTTCTTGACGGATTTTGATTTGAAAGTAAATTCGGTAATTATACACAATAGCATACCCCCTTTCGATTTTCTTGAAAAAAGAAAAAAAAGTATTTTGTCGATTATGGAACGGTTGGTTGTTTATATTTATACTAGTATACAAACTAGGTTATTTGGTGTAGACGTGGACGTGTGCATTTACACGAATCCACACCTACTACCGCATAATCTTTACGTTTTTCCTATACCAATTTGAAAACAAGTCGCAGAACGTGTGATACAAAATCTTTATATCTATGGATAAATTGCTTTCCTTCCCTAAATACAATAAGGGATGAAATAAAAGAAAACGTGCAGTTCAGATGAACAGAAAGCCACTGTCGGTTTAACGTATTAAGTCGTAGTATTTTTTTCTTAAAGCGACGCTGAGGAAATTTAATAAAACGAAATTTCGAGGTTTACCTTAAAGGCATCGCCGCAACGGCGCGGCGGACGTCGTTATTCGGCAGGTAAGGTAAGAAAAGGGAAACCACCGAGTAAAAGTGTGAGCTGACTGTTACTTTAATATTCATGTAATGCCGGAAGGGTGGCACTAAATGATGAATTCATTCTACGACCGTTATTACACCGCGACGAAGAAAGAAATGCTAAATATCTTTCGGCTTCTACGTTTTCATCGTTTTTTTTTTTTTTTAGATGAAATTTATTAAAACATGATCATGATGTATCGTGTACCTCAAGGTTGTAATTCACCTTGCTTTCAATAAAAATGAGCTACACTTTTTGACTTATTACATTTTATAATAATTAATTAATTAATTAATAAATAAAATTGAAACTTCTATAGAGCAGTGACGGGTGAAATTGACTTATGTCTTCAATTTATCGAAAAAAAAATTTTATTTTTGTATAATAACAGGATAAAAACACAAACAACATCGTTCTTAATTAAAAAGAAAAAGTTTTTAATGTTTTGACAGAGAAAAACAATATAACATATATATTTATAACGTTAATCAATATCAAGGCAACTTTTTTAAAAATATAGAAGAAGACAGAAATTACGTAATATAATTATGCAAAAAATTAAAGACTTCTCAAAAAAATCTACGAGAAATTCTAGTCTGTGTACTGGTACATAATCATAATTCTTCCACATTATCCCTCGGTTTGGCGAAAATTAGGAAAAAAATCAGGCCAGTAAAGAGTTCAAAAGACCTTTATTATTGTTTACAAAATGACTACTACATTTCGCCTTAGATATAAGGCTCCCTAACCTGACCAAACCTAACCTATACTGAGGAGGCCACAATAGCTTTTTTTTTCTAAATAATTTTCAATTTTTTCGGTCTTGTTGGATGGAAAAAAATCACAGGGTTAATTATCGCTCAATTACACAATTTTATCAAATGGACAAATGTACAGCGATGTAAACCAGCACTTGCCACAAATGTCGAATGTATTTTTAATGACATACCTACATACATACACTCATTACTTTTGAAATGTGTAGATCCTAGTAGTTATTCATGAAACTGTTAAAAGCGTGAATGTTTTTTAATAAATGCCATGCTTGCAAACATTTGCGTACTAAAAAAGGCGTTTATTTAAAGCCCTCCTTTTTCTTTTACAATCTACTACCAGTAAAAAATTGATATGAAAAGTTTAAAGAAAATAAAAGGTAAAAAATAGTATATTTTTTAAAATTAAGATCAAGGTAGTTTTTAACAGATAATAATAAGTACGATTTCGAAATATCAAAGAAATTGTAAGACAAATTCAGCGAGTCTGGAACATGATCATTGCCGAATGTAGTCTTTCATTCGGTGCGTGGCTTGGCACATTACTCGCCGAACCACGCGCCCTGGGAATCCGACATAATAAGTGGAGGAGACAGTTTTATTTAACTTTGAAGAAGTTCATGAAAACCTGAATTTGTAAAACCATCAGGACCCGATCTCACATATATGAAAATAATGTGTTGCACTTCCCGTACGATATATACCTTCATATATGTTTAATAGTATCAGAGCCTACAGCATTCTTCCAATCTTTTGAATTTTGTTGGGTCGTAAACCTTTTTATCCAGATATTTTGTCGGCTACTGCTACGATATTCCATTGACAATCTCGCCGACAGTAACTGACGACACATCTGGATAACAATGACAACGACTATGTCAAAATCCAAATTTTTATTTTCTAATAAGGCACAGGATGTTCTGAAAATGTTGACTAAAAATCAGTGCACTTTACTAATATTTTCTTTTTTAAAGCTGTGAAGACTAATCTAAAAATACTAGTAAGTCTTTATTTCAATTTACCCAATTTTCTTAAAACATTATCAGAACATCTTATGCACTAGGTATTGCTCATTTTTACTCAACCATGTTTCGATTTATAGTGTGAAAAACGAAAACATGAGAAAAAATCGCGTTGTTTAATTTGCATTGTGCATCGATACCATGTGAAGTAATTCACAAGATGAACTGGTCGTTACCACGGGACTCTAACTCTGTGGTAACCGACATTCTCCTGACATGTGCCCGGATCGGGGTTTCGGACATGATTCCGGATATAATGCTCTCCAATATCACTACCATTCCCACCACTGCGACCCAGTGCTCCTTCGAAAAAAACGCCACTGATTTCTTCATCGGTTGTGCATCTTCAACGTTGAACCTTTACTGTAATGTCAGCAAATTGAGTAACAGTGCTCTATTGTGTACCAAGTGTCTCGCGAATACTTCAGTGCGGTACAGTTTTGAGTGCGACACGTCATTCAACGTTTCGGATTTGGTGGAGGACGCCAATTGGAGTTGCGTGTCAACGGAAGAAGGTGCGCTGCATTATGTACTCGCCGGTCTGAACGCAACCATTTCGAATCAGTTCAAATTTTATAATAATTCGCAACATCAGCAGCGGCAATTCGATTGGAGCTTTTTGTTTGTTGTGGTGTTCATTATTGCCGGAGGACTGGGAAATATCCTGGTTTGTTTGGCAGTCCTTTTGGACAGACGATTACAGAATGTTACTAATTACTTCCTGCTGTCGCTGGCCATTGCCGATCTTCTTGTCAGTCTTTTTGTCATGCCGTTGGGAGCCATTCCAGGATTTTTAGGTAAGATCCTCGGAACGTAAACGTTGTTTTATAACGAAACCTAATAAATCAACCTACTCCGTTGTTTTCTATTCTATTATTAACGTACTACATTAATGGTAAGATGTTTTTCATGATACCACGAAAATTTATACCAATTAACTAGCAAAAAACTGGAAACTACTGTCTTGTTGGTTAAGGTAGGCCGGCCGAAACTAGGCTGAGTTTACAATAAATTATAATTATTTATTTTAATGTTACAAAAGAAAAAGATTTGCGATAGAATTAATATTTAAATGTTCCTTTTTTTCAACAAGGAACATTTAAGATATAACTACAGTATATATTTTAGGCAGTATGGACAATAAGGTTGGGTTAGGTTAGGTTAAAAAGAAAAGTAGGAAAATTATTGTAGAGTTGCTATGATTATGTTACATTTGGCTACCAACTGACCTCGATATTGGCGATCTACAGGTGTTTTCAATCTTGTGATTGTTTATGCTGCTTCTTTTAAAAATATTTTGATGAGCGATTTCCGAGATAATTTAATTTATGGAAAAAAATCGCTACCGCAACCCGAATTATAAAAAATCATAACTTCCACAAAACACGATTTAGGGCGTTGAAATTTTTACTAGTGATAGCTGAATCTCAAAGCTAAAGCGCTGGCAAAATTGAACTTAATAATTTATACAGAGCGTTCAGAAAAAAATATATAAACCAACGCGCATCACGATTCGTACAAAGCCATTAATCGGACTCGTATTTTGCAGGTTCATTTTATTTGTTTTAAGCTTTAATTAGAAGCGTAATTCCAAGAACAATAAAATGTTCATATAGCAACTATCAGTTCTATAATATTCATGCATTAACTGAAAGGCATAGGTGGTACCTACGTATCTTCAGAGAATTACTTGTGTGGTGTTATTGTTGAACGTAAAAGGCAATATAATTAGAACACAGGACAACGGAGAAATAAACGGTTTATTCCGGAGGATTTATTACAGAAGAGAATTGGATCTGAAACATCGTCGACTACACAGCAAAGACCGTTATCGCTACGGAGGGTTACCTCACGACACCATCACGGTGACAATTATTGATAAACGTGTAAAACAAATAGGTAATCAAAATGTAAATAATTCTCTTACTTAGATGGGCCCTTTATCAACGATATTTAGATCCTAATTAAGATAGCACCTTTGTCACCAAATTACTTACCCTGATCTTGTTGTACTACCTAAGAGACACACAAACGTTGAATTTATTAATTATGTAACATCGATACTGACAGACAACGTAAAGAAAATGCCAACATTTGAATATATTCGAAAATTTCAACAAAAACATTTCATGGTAATGACTAGAGTTATGGGTAGTCTTGGGCAAAAATATCGATAATTACTTATATATTTATACATCGATAATCTATCGGATAGATAATTGACTATATATCGATGGTGATAAATTCGATACATATATCGATATTTTTTAGTTATCGCCCAAGACTAATTATGGGTCTGACCCGACGGCTTCACCAGCGAGAGTGTAATTAAAAATTAGGATTTTTTAACTTCTTTTTACTTCAGAAGTGCAATAACCATAACCACCATAACACCTTCAGGGTAAAAATTTTGTTCAATGTCCGAATTGTGTATAACACAAACATCAAACTTTATCTGTTTCAATTTTCCGAAAGGAAAATTCCGGAAGATATCTACTGTTACTTTAAGATGCATTGTATCACGAGATTTAACTGCTTTATTTATCCACTTTTTGAAATACGTGTTTTGCTTCCGATGGCAACTATCCAAAGAGTTGAAATAAAAATCTCTGACCGTAACCTTTGAACCCAACAGACCATATAGTCGCTTTGCTTTAGTACTGCTTAGAAACAATGTACTCGTATATAAATATATATCTGTGTGTACATTTACAGTCATAATTAGTCGCTTCATTACGTGGAACGAATTAATTGCCAAATAATTTTATAAGGGGAAAATAAACAAATCTATAGGAAATTCTTCTGGGTGTCCTCACATTTTTTCCATATTAACCACGTTCTGATAAAATACATCTTTCTTTGCCTAACACACATTTAGTGTATCAAAGAGTAACAGTGATGTATTGTACAATTTTAGAACTTACAGGAATGTTTCAGAATTTAAAATGATTTAGACTTTCTGAGAATTATTGGGAATGTTTGCAAAATGATATAGAATGCAGCGAAAATGTTCCATATTTTGGCATTTTGATTTAGGATGTTCGAGAGTGATCTGCTATTTTCCAGAATGTAACATTTGTGACATTTAAAAATGATCTAGAATACAGAAAAAACGTTCCAAATGTTTTCAGAATAATATAGAATGCTCAAAACGTTTTTCCCAGAACGATATAGAAAATTTAAAAAAAAATCAGATCTCAGAACGTTTCATATTTTTTAAGATTGATTTACACTATTCCAGAATGATTTAAGGTGTTCTAGCATTAGATAATGTTCTATTACATTCCAGAATGATATAGAATATTCGTAAGTCAAAGATAGAAAAGGGGGTATGTCTTGATTCCATCTATTGCACATAAATTCGTATATAGAATTAAAATGTTCACGAATAAAAATTAAAACGGCTTACCGTAATCAAACACAAGTCTAATGAGAACAGGACTCACCTGAAAAAAAAAAGCAATATTACTTTGACGTCAAAAATAATTAATAGATAACTATAAAAAATACTAATTAGGTATAGTAAATATTTTATTATTAACATATAAAGTTTTCCCAGTAATTTCCTACTAATTACTTAATCGTTAATTCTGCAGGTAGTAAATATTGCCTTTTCACCAAAATTCCTGATTGAATGTCTTTGAGCACCAATCATCAATTGCAGCTATTAAAAGCAATTCAAAAATTTTACAAATTCTAAACACAAAAAATATTATTTTTCTTTTATTTTAATTTTAATTATACGTCATGAATAATTAATTCTCTATAATTTGCAGCTGAAAGCATAATTTTTAGAAAGAATTTTTAACTACCTATTTAGTGACTTTTAAATATAATATTTAAAATGCTGATGAAACTTGCATGCAGAATCGAAAAAATCAGGTTATTTTGAAAAAATATAATAACGCATATCAAATTATATGGAATACAATAATATAACATCTACTAATTAAACGAATAAGCTTGATCTATTAAGTATTTCGCTTGTGGTTGATCGGTTTTATTAAAACAGAAAGTTAGACATGTAAGCATTTCGAACTATTCCAGGCATTTCGGTTTATTTAGTTAGACGTAGCATGAACGAGAAAACAGACATTAATTCAGTTTTGGTCTCCATCAGACTAAAACCGCTTATAAACATACAGTGAAAAGTTACTTGAACTTTCATCCAACTCTCCATAAGTCGCACTAAGAAAAACATGTTAGGCTAAGGAGAATATCTTTTGGGTGACGAAATTTTATATATTAGCTGATAATCTAGTTTATTGACAAAGTTTTCTTTAATTAAAACAAGCGACATAAAGAGATCAAACAATATCCTAATCATACCCTATTAAGGTACACATAATAAAGGATAATCTGATTGTACTTGTGGTATATCAATTCACAACCCAAACTCCTGGATCTAGAGAAGTTTTTCTCGGGAGTTCATCACAGATTTTTTTTTAAATTCAACCCCTAAAGGGGTGAAGAGATAGTTTTAAAAATTTTGATGGATGGATCAAAGTAGTCAAAAATCTGCGTTAGGAAGCTTAAAATTTTGCTCAAAAAAAACTTATTTTACGGATTCTCCAATATAAAATTATTTTTCAAAGTAGCATCCTTAAAAAGGGATAAATCTGTTGAGACTACAGAGACTTAAAACTTTTGGACAAAATATCGGGACATATAAAAATTCAATGTTGCACCGATTTATTCCCTATATATTAATCAAAATAATTTGAGGACAAATTGTTTGGATTCTGAGCACCATACAAAAAAAATAAATAAATTCTTGTTTTTAATGAGAATGCTAATACTAAAATCGAGGACAAAAGCCAGCACACATTTTTTTCCAGTAGTGTAGATTATAAATATATATTTCAAAAATGTTTATACGAGGGGGCGAGGGCGGGGAGTTAGGTAAAGAACTACTGTAAAATAATCATCTTTTAACATTAAAAGTGAATCAGAAACTGAAAAAACTTTGGCGGTGTTGTAGAACTCAGTTCATTTCAGTCTCTGAAGAAGATAACTTTGTTATCGAAAAGTGCTTCGGACATTTTTGATCCAAGTTATGCCGTTGGGGTTTGAGCTATTTAGTACGTCCTATTAAAAGTGAAGTATAATTAGTAAATATCCTGCTAATATGTCATACCACCCCCATTAAGCTTTTAAAAGTTGTAAAGATTTATTAAAATTATAAAATAGGGGTTTAGACATTTTTGTAATTGAGTTAGAATAAGAGCTTTATGTAGAGCTTAATTAAATTGTCAAACTACATATTTAAAAATCACTTTGAAACTAAAAAGAACATTTTATGATATATTTGACTTTGGAACACAGTTTTGGTTTAAAGTTTTCACATTCATATTCTCATTGGACAAAAGGTTTCATTGTATAGAAAGACGCCTGGAACTAAAAGTCATATTTTTAAAACTTTCATATACAGCGCTACCATAAGTACCTACGTTCCAATTATTTTGTGTTGTGTTCAGTGGGTCAGAATGAAAGAGACTACCTACGTGACGCATGTCAACTTCTAATTAGTACACACACAACCTTATACTGATGCCACTTTAGAAAATTTTCTAATTAGGTGGCCAACAAGCAAAATCTTTTTAAGATTCAACAACTAAAAAGGTCATAAGGGGGCTCAAAGTTGATATGTCGTTCAAAGCTGGGCCGCTGTCAGTACGCTTAAGACTTTTTATAAAGGTTTTTCATTCACTAAAGGGATGAAACTTACGACTAAAGTTTAATAGGAAGATATTTTTCCCTTAAATGTGGAAAATTGGGGTTTACGAAGTGGGCAACAGCTGCTATCCTGCAAATGAGTTCTTTACGTTGTGCTTTAATGTGTAATTGTGGTCTTGAGTACTTTTAATTAATTAACGGTTTCTGGGTATTAAACATTATTCTGTGGGTGGGATATTTGTAACGAAATTTAAAATTTATAGTCCCTAGAAAGACTTTTACGTCCGACAGTGTCGTAAAAACCTCAAGAATATTCCATTTCGTCAAGGTAAGTGCTGCTCTATATAGGGGTCCACGGTCTTAAGTTAACTTGAGAAAAGTAAGAAGGATCAAAGTTTTAAAGAATCCTCCTTAAAGAAAAACGAATTATTTACGAAAGTAACCAACGTATGTACAGGGCGTTTAAAATTTTACCAAGAAATAATTTTAATTTATTTGAAACGAAAACCATCATCAAACAACAAATAACACTAGTTGGAAAATCTTCACTAAAATCTGTGTATGCTCCTCTGAAATTCAGTATCTTGAGTTTCTAACGCGCAATGTTTTGTTCTGTGTCACAGAGGACATCTTCAGGGCGCTTCAGATGTTCATGTTGAACCCAGTTGACAAATTCGGAAATCGAGTGAAATTTTAATCTGGAATGCGTTGTGCATCCTAAGAAAAATCTACAGGGCCATTTCGGCCGTAGTCTGAATTTAACAAATAAAGACTACCTACATGTATAACAGTTGAAGATCCTTGATAATGTCTCGTGTGATTATGGACGAAATAATGAAGGTAAAGTTATCTTATGATTAATTATTATATGTAATAAATAAATAAAAATAAAAAAATCCTCGACTAGTAAACGCCCTATGTTTATTATCAACGTGTTTTGTGGTGTAGCTCAAATGTCTACCATTTACAAATCACAAATAGTTCAAATGATAGTAATTTATATTATAAGATTTCAAACTACAGTCCTTTGATAATTTGATCGGTTTGTATGTACTAACAACTTTTCGAATCACGAAGTTGTTACGCGGAGAAAATAATTGGACCCCGAAGCAAAGTAATCACGAAATAACTTGCAGTGAAGTTTGAAGAAAATTGGTAAACCTTATTATCTCGTTTGTTTTAAAGCTACGAAAAACTCCACATACAACACACACACACTACATTTTGAAATATACTATCATACATACAAGAGATGAAAATTATTTCACGAAAAATCTATAGAAAATAAGAAATTCTTATAGTCAATTGATGAGTAAATAAAATTAAAACAATTAATAAATAATAAGAACACATTTTTAGAATTAACCACAAAAATTAAATTACTAACCCTCTCAGCGTTTCTTTTCGCATTCCGTAAAATTCGATCAAAGCAATGCTTATTAAAAAATACTGCCAAAGCTCCACTCGTTTCTTCGTCAGCTGTCAAAATAAGATTACTTAAAGAAAAACATTTTCTTTTTTGTGAAAATTATGTTTAGGACATGACAGACACCTCTCAAAAAAAATTTTCGGGAAATATATGTACTTTTTACATCCTAAGGTTTGTAAACCTACCCTTTTGTGAACATGTCTTTTTGAGAGTGAAGTTTCCAAAAAATCCTTTTAATTTCTCGGTATTCTGTCACTTCATTCTAAATAACAGCTTTCAATTTTCTTCTTATACCATTGAACGAAGCTAAATATTGCTTTACAGAATTCTCTTTTCATTTTTTTTCACATGTTAAATTATAATAATTAAATGGAAAAGTTTTTCCAGCAAATATTTGATACATCAGCAAATAAACATTAGGAACGATAGGTTCCGGGGGGAGGTACGGGTGAAGATTCATTCCAAAAATTAACGTTTTGTAATGAAATATTAAAGTCAATTATTGTAAAAAAATAATAAACTAACGCAGACGGTAAGTAAAGCGCCATCTATGGCGACTTGGAAGAAACATACGTATTTAGTGTAGTGGTAATTAAAAAAGCAACACAACACACAATTTTATATAGATCTTACATATACTTAGGTATGTATACTACATGTGAATTATTTTTTTATTATAATGAGTTACTCTTCTGCCGTTTTTCTGGATGTTGTAAAAAACTTTTTGGTCGTAAAGTTTTCCACAATTATTATCAACCACTTTTTAAATCCTCAGGAAAAACTTGGCGCAAATAAAGAACGAAAAGAACAGTAAAATTTTCCCACTAAGTTCATAACAAACTTCTGAATTTACAAAGACTCGTTGTCATCGCCCACTTCTTGACTTGGATTCAGTATCGACTTCTTTACGTCTTTATCTTCATTGCAAGAATTCTTCCTTATTTTATTAAGCAACCAACTTTAGTACAGAACAGAGTTAACATTTTCAGCAATAAATAATGTTCTTATTATAAATGCATCGGGCACCTTATTAAAATAATGTACATCAAATAAATATGCTGGCTGATCCCTATTAAATAAATTTTAGTTTAGAAATCCATAAGCTTGGAAGATAATTTTTTACGAGTACCTACTTATAGAGTTGTATTTGAACTTTCATCCAGTATTTTGTAAGACTGATTCATTTTTGGTCGATGTTTTTAAGTAATTGGAAAGTTTTCTAAACGATAACTGTCAACGTTATAAGGGTCCTAACGGTCGTTCACTTTTGTTTCCGACATGACCCTGCAGGCATCTGCCAATGACTATGATAAATTAATCCGGTGGTTATTAATTTAATTGATACAGCTAAGAAACGCAGAAAATTGCCTTACAAGTTACCAAAAGTGAAAATATTTACCATGGAAATTTGCTAATGTAAGAGGGTGTTCTTCGAAGACATTGACAATATAATTAAAAATAAGAGACCCTTGAGGTCCACACAAATAACTTTCCAATATAATAAAGAGTAATTTTCATGAAAATCAAAAATTTCAACACATTTATGTGTTTATAGATCACCATAGTATTTATTTATAAATTATTATTCAGAAGTTTGTGCCGTGTAATATTTAATTGCTAATATCAATATTTCATTGTTAATAACACTAATTTATTGTTGTTAACAATATTTGATTGTACTTGATTTTTTTTAATTAAGTATTTAAAATATCAACAAAAATTTATTGTTAATTCCATAGAATATTAATTGATTTTAAAAATACTTATTGGTAATTAAACATATTTTATTGTTATTAAAATGATTTAATTATTATTTTTAATGATAAACCTCGTAATGATAATACAGAAGAATAAATGGAAATTCAATGAATCTCATGTTATTCGATTTACAGTATTATTTATCATTAATATTATTTATTTATGTTTTTCTTTGCCACTTCTTTAAATGTTACAAAAAAACTATAAATGTTTTTTGATAGTACTGGATAAAAATATTTGACTTTTTTTGAAAGTATAGAGTTTTATCAGAACCAATTCGATCAGATAAATTTAAGATCTTTTTTAAATTTAAATGTCAAACAATCCTTAAAGGAAAACAATGAGGCAAATCCGGTCAAGAGTGAGTCGCATTTTCTTAGTGAGGATTCTGGATAACACAAAACGAAAACCTTTTCCTTCAGCAATAACGAGACTCACGAAAAAACCTACCCTGTTAATATTAAAATGTTAGCTTTGGAAACCTAGAAAATAAGGGGGAAATAATTTTTTTTCGTACATTTTGAGGTCTATATTTATAATCAATAGATCAAAATTTTTGGAAAAAATATGAACTAACTATTTGTGGAATTTCAAAATTGAATTATTTATTATTAATATATAATTGCATATTTATAAATTCTAGCCAACTGTAATACGATTTATATGTTTTTAATTTATTCAAAAGTACCTTTTGGGAACGAGATCTCCTACAGTGAGTGGTGTACTAGCAGTTTCCGGTACTCGATTAAATAGTTGTGTTGTGTTACGTCGAAACACTATTAAAAGCTAGACGAATTGTGTCACTTACTCGATTTCGTTCTCATCAGTCGAATGCGAACGTACACAATCGATTTTTCTTTTTAACTATAATACAAATAAAGCTCGAAAGCGTGTCCTTTTATCGCTGAATTATTCATTTCAATTAAAAGAATGTAAAGTAAGGATTTGTCACCACTTTCAATGGAAGAAAGAACTCGACGGTCTTTTCTTTATTTTCACTCTTTGCACATTAGAAAGGAAGGTATTTCAAGCACAAAAAGAAATGCTAATTACTTGACGAATTAAACGAGGGAAAAGAAAAATGGTTCACTTTAAATAAAACTTAGTAAATAACTTTTCAAAACCAATATTATGCTTATATTATGGAACTCACAGAACTACGTTGCAAGGTTTGATTTAATGGGTTTTGAATTTAAGAAATTTATGGACATTGTTGACTATTTGTTAGCGGATTTGGAAACAAATACCGACGAAGTATATTTTAATATTGTA
Source organism: Agrilus cyanescens (assembly GCA_947389935.1). Classification (NCBI taxonomy): domain Eukaryota; kingdom Metazoa; phylum Arthropoda; class Insecta; order Coleoptera; family Buprestidae; genus Agrilus; species Agrilus cyanescens. Next base: position 25,747,760 of record OX376705.1, read on the forward strand.
TAAGTAAGTAGGTATACACAAATATTGGGAATTTCTAAACCATTAGAGAGTCTGATGTTTACTTGTGCTAATAATTTTTAAACCATTATACAGGGTGTTACTAATATAACTGCGGATATTTAAGGAGGTGATAGGGCAGTAGAAAATAAGAAAATTAAGCAAAACTTCGCAGGTCCTAAAGTTTCCCGTTTTCGAGAAAAACGTATGTGAAAATACAGGCAAAACCGAGTACGGTCCTGTGTAAGACGTGTCCTCGATTGACCTGGTCGTGTGTAGTGGCAACGCTGTCTTCAATCAGCTGACCGTGAATGAGGTTACTCGGTTACTGTAACCACTGTAACGTAAACAAGTGTGTTCGAAAATGGCGTTTAGTTCATCAGAATTTTGTGACAGTTGCCAAATGTGTTGCTTAAGTCAAAGCGAAAACGCACAGGACCGTATTCAAATTAATTCATGTTAAGATGTTTTTCAAAAATTTTGAAAATTTTTTTGTTTCTTCACCGCGCTGCTGTAGTGACCATTCGATTACATATTGCATCTAGTTGACACCCTCCAAAAATCCGTATTTATATCAGAACCACCCTGTATATAAAGTACTATACCTTTTTTTGTACAGAATCAAATTTTCTATAAAAAGTTTTAGGAGAGCACCTAGACATTTTCACCTGTAAAAGACATAGGGGTGCTGTCGTAAAACTTTTTTGTAAAAAAATTAATTCTCTACAAAAAAGACCTGTATCTAAAGGTCAAAAAACGCTTCTTGCAAAACTAACATTAAATAAATAATAGTAACAATTATTTGTCGCCGTTCAAAATTTGCATAAATGCGCTTCTCATCGACCTACATAAGAATACCGTTTAGCAACACAAATCCCTTGGCTACTAGACTAAAAGGGTTCTGTACATTGATCACTAACCATGACGTCACACGTAAGCTGTCAGGCCTTCCTATTCTCAATAGAAAAACTAAGTTTGTTGTCGATAATTCCTTTCAGCATACAATTTCTTTATTGAGGCTTAATAGAAATTTGCGACCTTTTTCAAGTTATAACAAAATTACAGGCAATGAATGAAATAATGAAAATTAAAACCTAAAAAATTAAATTTATTAATTTGTGACAAATTAAGGTAAGAAATTTTTGACAATTTATTTTATAAGATCAATAATATCTAATCTTGGCAATAACCAACAACTTTTAATTAACAATATCTTACAGTATTTTATTTATACCAACAAGATTAAATTCATTTATTGAAATTATTTTATATTAACCTACATGGCGAGTAGCAGCCTAATTAAGGGTTAAAAATTAAATTAAGATTCTAGAAAATAAAATAATAAAACCAAATTCTAAGAAAATATTTCTTAACCTAACCTAACCTTACTTAACCAAACCAACCTTTAGTTGAGTGAGATGTCTTCTTAGAATTTGGTTTTATTTTCGTATTTTCGAGTCTCAATTTAATTTTTAACTCTTGAATATAGTATTTTGCTCATTTCTTATCTTTGAATTTCGTTTACTCCCTAAGGATTTAATTTATTTGTTCTTCCCTCAATTAATATATGTGGGCTGCTACCCGCCATATAGGTTAACATAATCAAAATTTCTTAGGGAGGTATCTAAATTTATTATAACTTAAATTTATAATTTAATTTTCATTATTCTATACGTTAACTGTAATTTTATTAAAACTTGAAAATGCTCAAAAATTTGTTTTTTTTTTTTAGTAATAGTTGAGTTTAGATTAATTAAATGTAAATGCGACGCCACTGCACAGGATAAACAACAAATTGTTATAACAAAAAGAAAAAATAGTGTTTTAACTAAAGTACGTATCATCACTTTTTCGATCGACGATTTGGTCAATTATTATTGAACGCAAAATACATATTTATCGTAAACTGAATGCTACTCATTATAGAATTAATTAATTCGCCACATCTGTTGCTTACGACCTGATGTTACAGCTCCTGCTTTTCCCTGATAGGGAAGCAGGCGGTGTTGCAACAACGTCGGGATATTCAAGTATTCGTGTGCTGTGATGGTCTACTCTTATTAGCAACTCGCTGATAGTGCGTCTAAATCGTTCAATTCTGCGTACGTACTGCAAAATGTCTACGTCCCGTAATTGCCTGCTGCTGAAGGGTTGTCGATTAATATGAGAGGGACATGCGGAGACTAACGAGATGATAATATGTAACACGTGCACATTTAATAAAACGTTGATTAACAAGAATGTGCTATTGACCCCAATTTAGGTGCTTAACAAACACAACATTATGGAGAAAGGGAAGCATAAGACGAAATTGCCGTTGAAAATTGGTTTACAATTCTTGACACTAACAAATTTTGTATATTATTTATCTAGTAATATACTGACATTTGTTTTTCTACCAAATTATAATTTTTGAAGTTAACAGAAGTTTACCCCTTAAGGGGTGTGAAAAAATATAGGGAGTAAAATCGAATGAACGTAACGGATGCAGCGTAACGGAACTACTGCTGCCATCTCCATATGCTTTCCTCACCCATCTTATACTGAACGCATAGGGAGAGGGAAGCGCGCACGTTTAGATTTGTCCGGTGACTAGAGCGAATGCGTCAACACAAAAGTCAAAAGTCTAGTCATCAACTTCATGCTGAACAGTTTGTATTTACACTTTCTAATATTTATTTTTCAAAATATGGGGTAGAACTTCTTAGAAACAATTATTATTGACGGTTCCACTGCAAAGACATAAATACTTCTATTTTGCAGATCTGTTATCTTATAATCTAACAGGGAGTTTGTAATCCATCATTATCTTTTTTGCAATAACATCTTCAGCAAACACCGCCAATGTATAATGCAAATAGTGTACTTTGTTGAGTCAATATTTTTATCTGTTTCTCCGGGAATTTTACAGCTGTTGAATTGAAACAAAGCGTAAATAAGAGGCCTAATTATCCCTTACAACTCTGTAAAAGTTGCATTTTTGTACGTTCAGCCATTTGAAAGTTTTTCTTTTAATAAGAAACCATTGATTGGGGGCATTTGCCATTTTTGGATGTTCGGCTTCTTTTAAAGAGCTTTTTTTTAAAATATTATTTGGCTTAAAGCTGTTAACTGTTATTATTATTATTATTATTATTATTTTTTAATTTTGAAACAAACGGTACATTCGGTAATTCTGTATTTTTTATAAATAAATTTTTTATTCTGACATCTTGCTGCTAATCTAGAATTTTTGACTTTTCATAAAGAGGTGAAGACGCCTTTTTTATATGGACACTGCTATAGTCGGGGAATCCCAGAATTGAAAGAAAGACAAGAAAATTACTTTCATTACTTAAATTACCTGTTCATACTATCGAAATTATAATTTGTTCACACTGCTGGCCGTATAGTGTATTCTTTCTGACTGTTCATACTACTGGGAGGTTCATACTAGCGCGAGTCTACTCTAGTTAATTCGAATTATAAACGAATGCGTTTTACCACCAATGTGCTATACCAACAACAGTTGCCAATTAATGACACTAATTCTGGTAAATCACCCCGACGAGCAAACATGTTTTTGCACTTCGTTAACAGCCGTAAAGTTTCGATTTTTTTATACTTATCGTTAGTTATGTAACTCGGATATTTTTCTTTTTATTAGGACGATATTAACAAAATTTTAATTATACGCAATTTTTGGAGACGATCCTATTAACCGGCTTCATTCATCAAAAAGTGTCTCAATATGTGTAAATATTAGAACTTCTTGTTTTGTTTTTGTTCTTAGGATTTTTAAAATTCTGGAGTCACTTTTAAAAGTTAATCAGTAGAAAAAATAGACCACCTCAATTTTCCTGTTCCTTCCCCTATTCATTACTTTCGTTCCCACTATTTTTTCTATGAATCCTCAGTAGTCTTTTATTCTCGTCAATGCCAAACGTTTTCCTATCTTTCCTAATTTTATTATTTTTTGTCTTTCCCAATTGGTAGTTCTCGTTCTTTACCTTTTTTCTTTAATTTTTTTTGTTCTGCTACTCATTATTTTATTTTTGTGTTATCAAATCATAATATAAATGATACATTTTCGTAAATTTCATTTCTGTGAGCGCTTCACCTGCTGAGGGGTTTCGAACGACTACAGAAATTTCGTAAATTATCTATTAAAGGCCGACAAACTTCTGTACGGTGATAAACCATTGTACTAACTGTACTCGCATAAATTTGTTACGACACGAAATTCGTCCCTCGTTTGTGACACAAAATATGGCATATACCTACCCTAAATTATGTACTTTGTAACACGGCAGGCGGGTATCGTGCTATTTCAGAACAACTGCCATTGTCTCCAACGAAGTGTGCATATTCGCGTATTTTTCACGCTACAAGGGCACTATTACGTTAACAATGGAATAAACATCGACGACTACCCGGGGATTCGTCTGCAGAATAACGCAATCTTCGACGACGAGCGGACGGCAGAGGCACACAAGCGATTGTAGATCTTGCCAAAATCAAAAAGGGTGTTGGTGGAAAGAATAATAAGGAACAAAATAAAATCAAGTTTAAACCGTTGATACTTCACACGAGAGAGAGAGAGCTATAAAATTCCTGAAGAGGAAAACGACGTGACTTTTGAAACATTAGTCCTCAACTAAATCTACATATACAGGGTGAGCCACGGTGGATGGCCTATTAGAAGTAAGTATATGGAGATCAAAGGCTAGGATAATTTTGAAAATAATCATGTAGTAGTTATGGCACGTGATCCATATTTTTAAAATTTATTCAATTTTGTAACACTTTGATGCTAACTTTGCTATTTGAAATAGAGTGGTATATTTTTTACGATGAATTGAGATAATACGTGAAGTTCTACGGTAAGTTTGATAACCCACTTGTATACCTAGGATGAATAATTTATGAGTTAATTTAATTTATAGATAAAAATTCTGAATCGCTTCCAGAATTATAAAAAATCATAATTTGGTACTTAAGAAAGTTGTAACGATTTTCTCATTTATTTTCGAAAAAAAAAAAAGACTGAATATCATCAAATGATGTCTCTTTCAGTTTTCACAGTTTATGATTTTAATGCAGTTTTCGTTTTTCGTCCAAGTAATTTTAATTAATTAATAAACTTGTTTATGGTCAACTTAACGCTTTTTATCAGTGTATGTGTAATTGGACTTCCAAGCAAAAACTACATACGTAACTATATTAATGATTGGTATATTGCCAAGAATGTACACAGTCTTCACTGCAGTCAGTTTTATTCTGTTTTTTTATGCGAGGGATGATGATTTATTGGCGAAAAGTTGGCACTATACCAATAAAATCGACACGACAATTGTGAGACATATCAATTTTACACACACTTTTCCAATCTCAGCCCGGATCTTGTAAGAAATTTCATAATTTATAGCAACCCTTTCTTGTTAATAGCTGAATTACATAACGTGTACGTACGTTCATAAATGGTAAATTGTTGCAGTAAATTTTCTTTTAAAATGCACTACACCCTAATACAATTGCCGTACCTCGAGAAGAAATGAAGAAGCTCAAAAACACCATGAAGGGATGGTTTCCGCGTCCAACATATATACAGGGTGTCCACTAAAGATGCGGCCAAAATTTAAGGAGTTATTCCTTGGACTATTTTAAGAATATTTTGTCCTTTGATGATTTTTGAAAAACCGCTTTGTTTCCATGGTACAGGGCGAGAACCATTTTCGAGAAAATCAATGTTGATAATTTTTATCGAATGCAAAAACATTGTACGATGCAAAAACTGCTCGTTCCCCGGACTTAAACCCTCTGGATTATTTCTTATGGGGACACCTAAAGTCATTAGTTTACACTACTCCAGTGGAAAATGTCGACGATTTGAGAAATCGGATAATTGCTGGGTGTAACACAATACGAAACGACCCAGGTGTGTTTGAACGAGTCCGTCAATCAATGAGGAGAAGAGAAGAATGGATTCTTGTATACAAGCTGGCGGTAATCATTTCCAACAATTTTTGTAGATTAAAAACAATTACTTGTAATCTTTCAGAATAAAATGTTGTTGTTATTGTCGAAAATAGTTTTCGCCCTGTATCATCGAAACAAAGCGGTTTTTCAAAAATCACCAAAGGACAAAATATTCTTAAAATAGTCCAAGGAATAACCCCTTAAATTTTGGCCGCATCTTTAGTGGACACCCTGTATATATATATATATACCTCCATCGCAATTGTGCATTCAATGGTACATAACATTAATTGAAAAATATTTATTGAACTGTTATGAACCAAAATAAATCCGAGTCAACCAAATTTAATGATTTGTGTATAAATGACACATCCGTTTTAAAAAATTCCAGTTCCAAAGAAATAAAACGATTATTAAATATTCGCTGCAGCAAAATTATTCGCTCGATGCATTTTTTATGTCAGAAAAATTCTCATTAAATACGTACGTTATAATTTTATATTATCCACTGAACATTTGAAATGGCGATGGCGTTATAATTACTGGGAGACGCAGCCATTAACTGGTCATTTAGTGAAATGGAGAACAAAACTGATGGTCGTAGACGTTTTTCTGAGAAAGGGAGGCAGTTAATTTGAAATTATGAAGTGGCACGAGGGTCACAATAACATCACCATTAAAGTTTGCAATTAAAATTTTTACTCGGGCAGAAACGGCACACAGTATTTTTTATATGGACTTAAACAAATGCGAAAATGAAGACCCATGGAAACCATAAAACATCTGTCATGGTGATTTGCTTTCGGACCATTATCCTTTTATTTGGAAATAAAATTTATTCGTGATTTTTTTACTATAGGGTGATGAAACACGCCTCCTGCCGTTATCTACTACCTATATATAGTCCAAAAATCTGTTTGGTAATTTTATACTATCGCGGTCCCCTAGTTTTTTGGCTCTAGAAAATCGAAAAATCATCCGATTTCAATAAAATGATTTTTAAATCTTCGTTTTTACGGCGGATTTCTGAAAAAAATTACGGAATAAAAAAAAATTGGTTTCAGGGCTTTAAATGTTCATGAAAATGCACTCATTCACGTATAATTGTTAATAACTTTTTTACAAAAAAATACTGCCGTAATATTTTCGTGTGTATTGCAAAAGGTTATGGTTCAGTATGGGTGTGTACATTTACATATCCCTCACCCTTTCCCAAAATTTGTGTTCGTAAAAGACTAAGAATCACCTTTCAGAGTTTAAACAAACAAACGGTATCATGTATCACCTATAAATAAAGACTATAAATTATTCCGTATCCAATCTACAATATAAACATACATGGTTTTAATATGATAACATTTAAAGTCATAAAACCATATGAAATCTTTAAATGAGATAAAAAATTAATAAACAAACAATTTTTAATGATTTTTTTTTTCAAAATATTAGTTTTTTTTGTGTAAATTAACAAAAAAAAAATATGAACTTCGTTTAATGCTACGCAAAAAAGTTATGAACGATTATATTCGAAGAAATGCATTTATGATCATATTCAGTCATAAAACTATATGAATACTTCAAATGAGATATTTCCAATATTTTTTTTCATAAATCCGCCATAAAAACGAAGACTTTAAAAAAAATTCATTGAAATCAGATGATTTTTCGATTTTCTAGTCAAAAAACGACGGGACGCGATAGTATAAAATTACCATCTGTTTTATAATCACGCTATTGTGACGATATTTTCGAGACAGTCCTGGATTAATGCCCAGTGTCCCGTATTGATAAATGATATATGTCCCGGAAAATGTCCCCAGTTACATAAATGATCATATTGTCATATGTAGATACACACATACATCACATTTTGACGAGATACAAATAATACAAATTTCAATTTATTGTATCTTAATGACTGTAATCAATAGATATCTACTACTGTTTTTAAATTACTATTTCAATTTTAGAACAAGGTGAAAAATGACAAAAATGAGTACTTATGTAAATTTAATTCGGATGTTTAAAAGGAATTTAAATTTCTAAAAAAAAAATGTTACGATAAAAAACGGTCATCCTAACAATGTACCTACAGGATAAGACTAAAAAAAATCCTTATTCGTTTAGGAAACTACACCATTTACGCACATCTTTTAAAACATCTCATCAACTTTGTAGAGTGATTTCTGTGTAATGCGTTTCACCTTTTAATTAAACAGAAAACATTTTTACTTTTTCTGATCGCATACTCATTAAAACGCACCTCCATTTGAGATGATAATAATAATGTTGTCTGTTGGTTTTAATCAACGATATTTATACCACGAAGATTCGCATCTCACAGAAAGAGAAAAATGAGATATTCATATTCAAATTCACTGCGGTCCATTCATTATAATATCAGTGTGTTATTTGTCAAAAGTGTTCTTTGTTTTTCCATCAAAATTAATAACTCAAATTTAATTTTAACGATTACATTAGATATCATTTAATGACCTAAAATATGCTAAATGTTTAAAATGAATATTTTCGTAAAAGAGAATAATTTTAAAAACTTAAACCGAGGGCGACATCTATTGTCTATCTGTTCAATTAACAGGCATGATAGCTGTTAAGGCCCTGCGCTCACTTGCAACTGCAATCATTAGAATTTGATTGGGAACAAGAGTATAAATTATAGAGGTTGCATACTAAACTATACTACACTATACTATAGTATCATCTAAAATATAATAGTAATTCAAAACTAAGAGTTAGCAAGATGATTTTTCCAAAAAAAAAACATCATTTTAAATTGGTTTTTAAATTTAATATTAATCGAATATCAATAAATCTCATTGTTGCTCATATAATCAATCAAAAGTAGAATAACCTCATGTTTTATTTTATTTCATTGAACTGCGGCAACGCGCATCGGCTATTCGCTGGTTACTTATACATAAACCAATATAAGTAAATGAATCTATTGATAATTACTTTGTCAGTTATTTTCTATTATCCGTAACTTAAATTTCATTTTTCATAACAATTACTTTTCAATATTCTTCATGATTCATGGTGAATATTTTATTTTTATCATTATTATTTGTCTTATTAATGCTAGTATTACATTCGTCATTATCAACAATTACGTGCCAACGTGATAATTTGATATTTTTTTTTGTATTTGGACCCCCCTCCAGAAAATACCGTGGGCCCAGAGAAACTGATGTGTAAAAGTATTGGGATTGACGCAGATAATAAGACATCTTTGAAATTTGTTAATAATTTCTACAATATTTTTAGTACAACTATGTGCAACCACCTTATATTTATTAAAAATTTTATGAAAGTTTGAAAAGTTATTTCAGGCACAATAAATCCAACGTAACTCTCCAACAGATATAGAACATTTTAAGGGTCGGATTTTATAAAATTTTTATTCGTTATTCTGCAGATACTTTTGATCACGAAATAATGTATGACTGGTTAAATTTCGTTTCCCTTTTGGTTTTTTCTAAAATCACCCAATTTGTATAGACCCACCTTTGATGGAAATTTTACCTTTGTTGTTCTTGATTTTCTATGTCTCCTTCTTATATACTTTACTTTTAGAGAGTTAATGATTCTAGATTTACCTTTATTAGTAATTAATTTAGCTATTATCCTTTAATATAATAATGGAATATTTTCCTTTGAACAATATTCGTACATTACACTTACTATTTATTCAACTGTTAAGGTACTTTTTAAAGCTGTTTTAGACTGATAATGTTCTAATTGTTTCGGTATATACATACTTGGAACAAGAAATCTCGTCTAATGCTGTGTTTGAAAATAATTTGGAGATCAGAAATAAATAAATGAGAACCATAGGATTATTTTAAAAATGATTTGTTTTTTTTTTTGTTCAATTTATTTGTACAAGAGCGAATAATCATTATTTTTAAGTACAGCTACTTGCTGGGATTTTTATTGTAAACGATGTGGCAATGAGAAACGAAAGCTGTCGAGTTGTTACGAAGTGAGGCGAAAATTCATAATTACATTCTAATCAACTCTGTAATGAATTTCCGCCGTTCTTCGGCACAGTTCGGCGCTCTTTACTGTACTTCTTTCGTCAAATGTCAGGTCTTAGCAAAGTCTCGAAATTATATACATAATTACTAGCGGGCGTCGCGTCAAATAAAGAAATTGAAGATAAAGCTCCAGGCACAATTGTTGTTAACGTATGAACAATATTATCCAAAAGCACAGTTTCGGATTTTGGCTTTAATAAACGTACCTAGAGTCATTGTTTGTTTCAATGTATCATTTATAAATACGTAGGTACGTAGGTATGTATTTTCTGTAGCGCAGTCAATTCTATGCATATTTAACATACATTCATATGTTTTGTTATTTCTCGTTTAACTTATGTTACATTTCACTGCACTTGCACTACAACCTCCATAGAAAACGTCTTTTCACAATGCATTCGTTATGTTATGGAACGAATTCTTTAGAAAATGCATGAGACAAAGGTTATTTCCACATCAGTGCTGCCTGCAGTTGCTTACATTTTCTTGACGGTTTCTACATAAATTAAACGGATTTAACTAGAAATAATGCATCTATTGAACTGCAATAAGATCCAGTATGGTACTCAAGTGTGCTCACCTTTGACTCGTTAAGAAAACATTAATAAAAGCATATTCTATTGAAGTCAGTACCAAATTCTCTCAGGTTAATGACGATTTAGATGAATTCGAAAATGTTGCAATCATATTGTATTAAATCTCTAAGATAATATTATCTATGCTCTCTGATTATCCTTCTGTTTTTCCCTTATTTGACTCACTTCATTTGTTTTGAGAAAGATGCGCAGGTAAAGGGAACTTTTACAAAAAATTGCGTTTAATTTACCAGGAAAATGTTTAGGGTTCCACTCATGTGTCTGTCTCTCCGTCAATCACATTAAAAAAATTCGGAACCCGACAATTAGGGGGCCGTAGGTATACAATTTACAACCAAAAAACAATAAATACTTTAAAGCGTCGTATCTTAACCTTTTGTAGTCGCGATCCCCTGAATAATTAAAAAACTACCCCCACGTATCCCTGAATACGACCACAGGTTGAGAAACGCTGCATTGAAGAAGTACGACAGTCTTTATTAATTCTTTTCTTTATAAAAAGTGAATGCGGGAACATAAGGTGTTTAGGTAGGGGATCTTCTGTAAGTGAAAGGAATTTCAATAAAAATTCACGACCTACTTTAACTTCTCTTTGATGTCCAGTTTGCAGTAGTCGGTGGTTTGTTTAGGTAAACTTTAACGAGAATGCGAAATCAAAGGGCTATCATGAATATTTAGGTTGAAAAGAGTTTGTAAAGTTAGATTTTGCAATTAATTTTTTGTGACAATTCAAACTATCGTACATAAGCCAAAAGTGAGATAAATGAGCAAAAGAGGTCAACAGACAGATTTACATATAGCAATAGGAAAATTGATACTGGCTTTTAATCAATTTTGTTTTGTATTGATGGAACCATCTACAATATGCCATCTTCTAATTTAAACTTTATGTTTTGAAAATCACTTATTTTATTTAATATTAATCACCTAATAATTTATGATTTTAGATTAATAGTTTAAGCTAAAAGATAACTAACAAATGGGTGACAAAAGGTTTACTACATTGGTGGTAGACGGGGTAAATCATTTCATACAAACTACAGGGGAATAAGCACGAGTAGAATACCCTTGCACGAATTGTGAGGTGATATTAGGGAGTAATAATTTATTTCTAGAAAATCAAGGAAGACAAATCTTAGCCTTTATCTTAATAGATAATCAGATATCACTAGGTATAATGTATTTGAGGTAAAATTATCAACTCGAAAAATCAACGTCAAAAATTTTTTTTTAGTAACTTGCAATCTGGCAATCACTAAGTGGTACATCCGGAAATTTTTTGAAAAAACTAAGTATTTCACGTAAAATGATAATGACAATATTGTAATTTAATACTATAACATACTATATTTTAAGGATATTTTTAGTAAGATTTGGCATATATCAAAATTTTATCTAAAACGGTCCAGCCATTTGAAAATTGTTAAAAATAAATTATCAGTCCTCAAAGGTAAACTGTTGAGGGCTAAATTTTCATGCGGGGTATCTTACAACGTATTCAGTTTCTTTTTTTCTAAACAAAGAATAAGAAATATCCTAATGAATAGAAAAAGGGTAAAAAGAGGAGTTGAATGAAAAAATAAAATATGATAGGTATTGATATTTGAAACAAAAACAACTTGTGTTTAAAGATTTTAAATTTCAAGCTTTAACTTGTAAGAATATCAAGTATTTTTTTAAGAAAATTTTTCGTATTTCGGATTGCGATGGCAAATTTGCCTTACAATTTTACATTTTATTTCAATTTGTCGAAAAATCATTCTATTCTAATTAAATAAAAAAATTTGCATCACCTCGACAACAAAAACTGGCCGGCCGACACTTGAAAACGTTTTTCCTAAAAAGACCATCCCTGATACCGCTAAATTTCTAAATTTTCTATCATGTTTAGTTTCTAATTTACCACTCAATTTCAATGATTATTCAAAGCACTAATGTCGGATAGATTGATAAAGTAATTTTTTTCTTTTATTTTAGGTTACTGGCCATTCAGCGTCTTTTGGTGCAACGTTTATGTGACATGTGACGTGTTAGCGTGTTCTGCGTCCATCATGCACATGTGCTTCATAAGCCTAGGCCGTTATCTGGGTATAAGGAATCCGCTAAAAACTAGACATAGTACAACTACCAGGACAATCATCTTAAGGATAGCCTTGGTCTGGCTTCTATCTATGCTTGTATCGAGCAGCATCACATTATTGGGTAAGTTTTTTCCTTATATAGCGTCAATAAAATAGATTAAAGGAAATTAATTCGGAATGTAATATATTTTTTCTATTGCTACCTAAAAGTTCATCATAAAAAAAAGGTTGGAAAGAAGTACCCCTAAGGCAAAGATAAAATCTTATAGGTACTTTAGAAATGGAGCGAAGGGCACATAGGTACATTATGACTATATAAATCAAACCTGAAGGACGTAAGGGAATCGAAAAAACTATTTAGTTTACTTTTTTCGTTTTCTGCAGCCATATAGGTACATATAAAATTAATATAAAATGCAAAATTATTGCACTACTTATTTGAAATATTAATTTTACTTGGCTGTATCTTTGTAAAATAAATACGTTGATTATACTTGAAATTTGTTATTATTTTGAAGCAAATTTTCTTTTTCAGCAAAATACAAATATAAACAGAAATTATAAATTCCTTGAGTTCGTTTTTGATAAAAACGACAGAACCATATTTCATTGATTAGGTGCCTATTCCTTTAATTAATTCATTTATCGAATTTTAATCATTTAACTTTATTTCCTCCTAAAAGAAATTAGAGCGTTTCTACAATTTCCTAGAAAAAATGTCACTGAATATTTCAATATTTTTTTTTATTCAAATTGGAACAGTTTTAGATAACGTATTAATTTTTTTTATATATATTTATGCTTCATTGAGACGAGGCAGTAATAATCCAACAGGATAAAATTGTATCTACAAAAGTAGGACATTTTCCGAGTACATTCAATCAAATCGGGCGCCAACAACACGTCGAAATAATAGAACTGTGAATGAGTGGTTTACAAAGCGATAATGCAATTTGGCAACAATTTTAACGTTCTGCAGAACATCAATTTCACGATTTGTTTAAACACAATTGAATAGAAACCGAAGATATTTACGCTCGTTCTCAAACGTTATTACCTAAATTGACTCATTTCTAAATTGTACGATGACTAGTGGCGTATCACAAGTTTACTTTGGGCGAGGCGAAAGGTAAAATAAAATTTAAATGCATTTTTATGTTTTCAAACAAAAGTCAAGATTTCCCCAGGGAAAACTTTCGGGAGAGGAGAGCACCATTATTATTGTTATTTGCTATGGCCAGAACGACTTTAAACAATGCAAGTAATTGTAATTGTCTTTAAACAAGTACGTAGAATATCTCCTTTAAAGGGGTGGCAATAAAAATCCAAGTTGCACCTCTGCATTCGCAGCTTTGAAGGAAATGTTCGTGCAGATAATTCTGCTCTAATGCTTTTTCACTGTTTCTCGCATGGGCACGTTGCATTTGTGTAGTAAGCGATGAGTCGAGTCGTAAGAAAATCTAATAACTCTTAAGACTGCATCGCAGACGGCGCATACATATATTATGGACCTTAAGGCCCACTGGTACTAAATTTACATTTCCCTTGGACTAACAACGTTGTCGATGGATAAAACAAAAGCTTATTAACATTTCCCGTTAATGGAAACCTACTTAATTGCCATATAATGATAGTAAAAAGAAACTTTATTCGTAAAGAATTAGTTCTACCCTAATTACTTACTTTCGGGTTGCGTTTTAACTCTACTTACAGAGAAAGAAAAACAAACAAAAGAAATTCACCTACTTATAGGTATGTACTTATGTGGATAACAAATTCAGACATTATGTACATACATTATTTACTTTGGCATAGTTAAAAACATGATTTAAATAAATAAGCCGCTTTTTGCAACAAAATTATTTCAGTGGAAAGTTCTTTTATAAAATATCTGAAAGTTCTAGTAAAGAGTTCGAGAATGATCTAGAAAGTTCAAGACTTTTCAAGAACGTCTAGGGCTAGGGTGTTCCAGCTTTTTTAAGAATGATTTCGAAAATTATTTACAACGTTCGAGAATGTTCCACTTTTTTGAGATTGATTTGGATTGTTCATGAATTTTCCGAAATGTTCTAGATTTATAACGTGAGAAAATAATTTAGAATGTTTTACATTTTTTAAAAAGTTTAGAATGATTGACCTACACGTTTGAGTTTAAGATAGAAAAGTATGTTTTTATTTCTATCAAAAAAGTAATATTTCCTTCCGGAAAACGCGGCTAGTGTATGTTCCTAACAATTAAAAAAAATGAAAAATTCATTCCAAAATCAACGTCAATTTACGCAAAAATTAAATTACATACATGAATTAAATATTAAACAAAAAGCATTTTTAAAAGTCACGGGCATCGAAATTCATCAAAATCATCCTTTTGTATTCCAGGTATAATAAACCACGACAACATTATGCCAAGACCTCGGGTATGCGTGATAAATAACAGGGCTTTTTTCGTTTTCGGCTCGTTAGTGGCGTTTTACATGCCCATGGTAATAATGGTTGTGACATACATATTGACCATACAATTATTACGAAAGAAAGCCCGTTTTGCCGCTGAACACCCCGAAGCTGATCAATTCCGAAGACTTGGAGGACGCTTCCATTCAAAACATGAACGAGCCGCAACTACACCAAATGCTACCGCAGCGACCATAGCGGGTATATGGAGGACAGTCGGAGGAAATGAAAGGTAAAATGATTAAGAGACATTTAGGTTGTTGTGTATAAAATTAATAAATTTTTGGGACAATCTGCTCATGTGTTGTTGAGGTACGATAGCTTAGCTGGGATTTTTTCGTGATATGTATTTTTATTAATATGTAATACAAAAATCAAAGGTTATTGTCGATATTCATTACCTATAAAAAAAAGATCCACCAACAATAAGCAGTAATTAACGTTACACAATATTTTTCCTGTGTATAGTACTTGTAGACTCGGCGAACGCGCCAAAGAAAGCGCGATGTAGTAGAGATAGAGATAGAAAAAAGAATGTGGACTTGGCGCCGAGTATCTACCACAGATACTCTAGATAACCATGATATATATTTTTTTTGATCATCAGTTATACTCTCTTTAAAATTGTAATTTCTAGTAATTCCGAAATTGTTGTTA
Organism: Agrilus cyanescens; assembly: GCA_947389935.1. Lineage (NCBI taxonomy): Eukaryota > Metazoa > Arthropoda > Insecta > Coleoptera > Buprestidae > Agrilus > Agrilus cyanescens. The sequence goes on from OX376705.1 coordinate 25,763,558, forward strand.
GAATCACATTTTCATTCCAGTTTTAAATGGAAAAAATTTCACAGCAAAATTCTGCGCTGTTTCTCATTTAAAATTAATAACAAGAAGGAAAGCAAGAGCCAGATTGTCGGAGTATTACCATTACGCGGTTGTAAGTAAAAAAAAAAAAAGAGACTACTACACATATATACAAGTACAGCACACATCATCTAATATTCACTGCATGTATACGACAGCATGAAATACTTTTATCAGTACAACAAGCTTCGAGTCACGGAGCCTAATTTTATACACGGGAAAAGGTAGGTTTGTTATATAGACTGCGTCGGGGAATGAAATGGAATAAATTGTTAAGGGTTGGAAAGGACTCAGATTCAAGGTACAAGGCTCTTAATTTTCAATATAGGTAGAGGTAGAATGTTCTCTTACATTTACGTATGTACATACGTATATATACCCATGATGAGTAGTTTCGGAGATAGTTTATAGAAAAAAATTCACTGCTGCAGCGCTAATTATAAAGAAACTTAACTTACTCAAAAAATGATCTAAAGCACTGCGTTTTTATCCAATTTTCTTGAGTTCATTAGCTACTAGAAAGTTTTAATTTCTTTTTTTAATGACAAGCGTAAAAATTGTATTTACTTATTATTTAATATGTTTCTAGGGTGGAAAATGAGTTTTATAGGATGAGCACTTTACCAGTAATATACAGGGTGTCCACTAAAGATGCGTCCAAAATTTAAGGGGTTATTCCTTGGACTATTTTAAGAATATTTTGTCCTTTGGTAATTTTTGAAAAACCGCTTTGTTTCGATTATACAGGGCGAAAACCATTTTCGAGAAAATCAATGTTGATAATTTTTATCGAATGCAAAAACATTGTACGATGCAAAAACTGCAGGTTTTTTATTATTCATTTTACCGGCGAAGTGTATCGCAACTTTTTGGAACACACGCTCCCTGAGTTTTTGGAAGATGTAGGTACCATTGGCAACAAGAAATAAAATGTGGTTTATGCACGATGGTGCACCAGCGCATTTTAGTATAGTTGCTCGTCACTTTTTGGCAACAACATACGGAGATCGCTGGATTGGTCGAGGTGGACCTCACTTATGGCCTGCTCGTTCCCCGGACTTAAACCCTCTGGATTATTTCTTATGGAGACACCTAAAGTCGTCATTAGTTTACACTACTCCAGTGGAAAATGTCGACGATTTGAGAAATCGGATAATTGCTGGGTGTAATACAATACGAAACGACCCAGGTGTGTTTGAACGAGTCCGGCAATCAATGAGGAGAAGAATGGATTCTTGTATACAAGCTGGCGGTAATCATTTCCAACAATTTTTGTAAATTAAAAACAATTACTTGTAATCTTTCAGAATAAAATGTTGTTATTGTCGAAAATAGTTTTCGCCCTGTATTATCGAAACAAAGCGGTTTTTCAAAAATCACCAAAGGACAAAATATTCTTAGAATAATCCAAGGAATAACCCCTTAAATTTTGGCCGCATCTTTAGTGGACACCCTGTATATACCGAGGCTGAAGTCATGGTAAAACAGAGCATTATTATTTGTACAGAGTGTTTAGAAAAAAAAGTTTGAGATCTTAAAAACAGGAACAATTTTCAAATGACACAGATCCATTGAGATGTTTTCTATTCCTGTATTTGAAAATATTTAATTTCTTTCGGATTTAGCTAATTTTGGCATAACAAAAGTGAAGGTACTCCCCGAATTAAAATTTCAAATGAATTTTCTTTTTTTTACATTTGCCTTACAATTTCACAAAAAAGTGGGTGGCATATTTTCGTGGAATTTTCGAAACATCACGTTATTACATATAACATGACACATACAGTTTATATTATCGAATTTATAAACGCTCCCGAAAAAATGTACCACCGTATCCAAAAATAGTTGTTCCCTATAAAGTTATAACTGAGCTGATTGAATTAAAGACCATTAAACTTTGCATCTACCGCGTTAAATTACAAACAAGTTGAGTAATCTTAATTTATGATTACACAGTCGTTAACAAAAATAAATTTCGTATTTATATGGAGTTTTTCGTTTAATGTTTTGGGAATGTAGGTAGTTTGTTTTTGGAATTACATTCAATTTTTTTTGGTATATAAAACACCGAGTATACTTTAAGAGTGATTTTCTCGAAATTGACCAGATAAGACGCCCTAAAAATTATACTAACGCCACACTACAGTTTTTTTTTTTTTTAAATTACCAGTACGTTCGACTTTTAAGAGCGCGTTTGGAGCCCTGTACTTTTTCATGTCATTAAGATAGACAAGAGCTCCCCGGACTGCGAGTATCTTTAACCGTTTTTTCTACGTAAGAGTCGAAAGGTCAAAAAACGTATTTAGGATAATTTTGGTTCAAATAATATTAAAACATATTAAGTACATCATAAAATATTAATTAAAGATTAATTTGATACCTGTATGTATTAATATCAACTGATGCTGTTAATTTGTTGACTCTATAAAGCCACATCACAAAAAATATTTTGTCAGTACTGCGAAATAGTGGAAATTACGACTAAATCTACATGACCAATGGGTTTGTCAAAGTGGTAATTAAATCCAATTTAATTATGTCTATTACTAATCACTCTATTTTAATTAAAAACGTCATGCTACCAGCACAAATATGATACTAAAATGCAGTTCCATATTTAAATAAACTCTCACATTTTTTATAAAGCAAACGTTTAAACATTTTAGAAAGAAAACAGCTGGGAGGCAATATTTTTATAAAAACCAATTTCGATAAAATTTAATATAAAATTAACTGATTTGTAAAAAAAAGTTACAAAGAATCATTTATTGAATTGAAACAATTTTTGATTTTGATTGAGTAGGTAATTATTTAATGAGTAATTGCTGGAGGACAAAAAAATAGCCAAAATTTTCTCTTTGTGTTTTACTTTTAACGTAAAGTGGAATCTTTTAAAACTTTTCTGCAGGCATAGTAGTTGTTAGTTAAAGTCAGATGTGCACTGCGATTTTAATTCGCGATGTTGTAATTAAAGTCATGGAAATTTATTATGTGACGTTCACTATTTATTATGGATTCACACTTTTGCAGCAAAAAATTGTGGTCGATGCAAAAAATTATGGCAGTAACTGTTTGTCTTTTTTTCCAAGTGAATTCAGAAGGCACAAACAAAGAATTACATTATTTCCGCCTTATTTTCGTTGACTTTTAATTATTACGGAAAAATGCAAGTTATATCATAAAATCTACCGCTGCTTATACTTCGTATCATAACGTCGCGTCGATCTTTCTGGCACTAAACAAAAATCATACACGGTAGAATTTTGATTTTAGGGATTGGTGTGAATTCTATCCGAAGAATTATCCCTTTAATACTTAAACTAAAAGAGTTCCGTATGTATAAGCCAGTGGCAGTGCGTCATAAAGTGGGCACCCACAATTTTTTATAATTTAGTATTAATAATTTTCTTTAGTAAATAATCGATCCATTCTTAATTTATCGCCTTTCCGCACCCTTAGCGTTAATACCATCTAAATTCAATTCGGTCGCAGCGTTACGACGTACAAGTCCGCCAGGCGCTGGGTATTTTCTACCTCGAACGCAACCGACGGCTGGGCAACGGTTTTCGTTAGTTACATGCTAGCGTTCGCTCGGAAACAGCGGATATACGACGCGTATCCTACTATTGCTTACGTGGCTTTGTTTAAGCTACTAAAAATACATGTGATGGTTCATTTGATTCGGAATAACGTCTAGAATAATGTATTAAAATATTATATCAGCACATAAAAAATTACAAAAGTTATAAACAAATTAAAATGAGAAAATAAAGGCATTTAGTTTTTAGTAAATAACTCAAAAATCATAAGTGATAGCGCAAATTGGAAAAAAAACGTCCTTGAAGCGGAGGAAGTGTCCAATAAAAAAGTCCTATTTCCATTATTACTGATTTCAATTTAACGTTGAAAATAGAACTTCGCGTGGCAGCTACAGGCTAAAGCAATTGCTAACTTGTGGTATGAATAATATTTTTAAGCAATTGCTGGTTTTGCTGCATATCCGGATCAATTTCAAGCAATTGCTATTAAGATTGTCAAGATCTATATCGAACTGCAAGTGTATAAATGAACTAGTAAAACCTACATATGTATTTTTACCCTGACAGTGGCGTTTTTATTGCTACATAAATATGGTTCTAAATAAGATGTGGATGTATTTCTACTTCCACACACTCCCGTTTCTCCAAACTTTGATTTCTAATTTCTGCTCCTTTTGTACCCTTATTGAGATACGCTTTAACATTTTTACTTTCGATGCAAACAAACTACCCTTTTGTTCACCACTAACTTTTTCTTTTTAATGACTCTTAAATTTCAGTTCTCTTGTGTCTAACGGTAGTTCAATATGTTTCTGTCTTTTAAATGCGTTAAAAGTCAGCGTTTTTTTTCTTGTCACATTCTTCCGGTCATTTTCTGTAGATTCCTGATGTTCCTCACTTTAAATTAGGTCAAATTAAATTTTTAGAATTACCCCTACTTTTTATATTCATTTAAGTTTCATTTTCTGAAAAACTTTTTTGAAAGAAATTTATCAATTACTAACTGAAGTCAACAGAAGTCTATTCTTTTTGCCTTACGGGTCTGGTTAGGTTAAGTGAAGTACCTACAACGCAGGAAATTACTGTCGCGGGAATTTTTTCAAGTTTGTTCCGAATTTTGTACTGTAGAATAGGAAATCTAGCTTTCAACTGTCCAAAACACCTTTCGATTATAACCCTTTCTCTACTCAATATGTTATTATAATTTTGTTGTTGCTGATTAGCTGGATTTCGCCACGGAGTCATAATCCAAGGTGCTATTGAATAGCGCTCATCTCCTAATAACAAACACTCTTTAGGACTGTTTGAAAAGGTTATGTATATATCAGAATTTTTCCAAATTCGGCTATCGTGCACTGAGCCAGGCCATTAGCAATCTATACTTGTAAATATTTCTTTAACGTTGCAAGTTACTTGTACATTTGTACTGGAATACCCTTTTCTGTTTATGTATTCATCACCCTACTACCCCAATTGCACTTGGAAATAAACATTTCTGGACCCACTGTTCTTTGGCAATCACAATTTCACCTGCAGTTGTTGGAAATTTAATCCAAATATTTTCCTTATTTAGCACTTTCTGCAATACAAAATTACTTGTTTTACAAACAGTGGTTTGATGAATTCCTGATTCTTCCGCAGTTGAATTCTGAAACCCGGAATCGGATATGTTTCTTAAAAACACTTTCATTTTCATTAAATGTTATAAAGCACCACCCAGTTTTTCGCCACTGTCTTCCAAAAAAATATTGCGCCAACCACTCCACATTTTCTTCTTCTAATCTATATAATTTTCGAAAATCATCGTTTCTGCAACTTTTGCGCTCACTATAAGACATTGTTTTGCAAATATTCAAGAATTCAGCCATAATAACGTCTGCTATATCTAACGAAAAAGCAACGAATGATAATTTTAAAGGCGTTCAAGCTGCTGTTCACCAAGCTTGTAAATTTTGCAAGCAATTGCTACATAGAAAAAGCAATTGCTAGGTTTATTCATCCCATTTTAAGTAAATGCAAGCAATTGCTCACATTCTTTAAGCAAAAGGACGACTAAAAAGCTTTTACTTATTTTTATAGCAATTGCTTAAAGCAAAAGCAATTGCTTAAACTTTTATTCATCCGATTTTAAGCATTTGCTTATACTTTTTAAGGAAAAGCAATTGCTTAACTTTTATTCATTAGGCTAATTATATAATTTTTTTTGTGGTATTAATTATGAATTTAAAAATTTGAAAAAATTCTTTCCATTTCAAGGATTAAGATCCCGTTGGAAACATTGTTAAAGTCCATTTTTCAACGAATGGGGCAATAAAAAATGTTGAAATAATTGATCTAAAAATTTTTCACTTCATGGAACCCTTTCGGCGTTCTTTTTTGTGCCGTTTTTGTCCTGTTTCTCGATGGTAACATTCTAATCCAACACTACCATCGATTCTTTCGGTTCTGGCCAAGACTTGATTCTCTACTTTCCGAAACATTTTTAGTTATTGTAAACAGTTCTATTAAAATAACTTTGCAAATAATGATCACTAAAACATACTGAAATCAGTTTTGCCTTCTCTATGAATTGAACGTTAATTCTGGAAATCTTTGTAAGCGCATGTGAAAAGCTGGTTCGTTTAAAACTCTCGCGGCTAAGTTCCGGAATGACTTTTAAACTATACTGCGACACTACTTACAAAGTTACTAAATCATGAACTGCACAAGAATTACTTCAGACCCTTGCCAAACATTTTACACATTTAGAATATAATTATGGTCAGAAAGTTAAACGTAAGGAAAACGGCTTAAATAAACTGCATAAAGTTTTTCAATTAATTTTTTGTTTTCACAAAGATTTGAGCAGAGGGTTAAGGATCAATCAAACTAATTATAAGTAAATATTTTATACAGTCAGGTGATTTAAAAGGAAAAAACAACTCTGGTTCAGCAAACGATGTAATTAATTTATATTTTATACATAACTTTGCTTTCACCGTATTGAGTAGATTATTTTTGTAATAATTCGTAAAACGATTTCCTGTGGACATTTAAGCAATTTAAGCAGAAATACCTACCTAATAAATAAATAATAATTGAACTGAAAACCGTTAGCGTTTCTATTAAAATTTTAGTCACAAAGGTTTGACCATATAAAAATGCCAAAAACATAAAAATTGATTCGTTATTGTCGACATTTCATTAAGTAAGAGTACCATTTATAATTTCTAACTAGTCAATGGGGAAAACCATTAAAAAAAATGAAGAATTGATTTCTTCAAGGTTTTTCTTAAATCCCGTCAACGTGTAAGTTGCCGTCATATAGGGGATGCTTTTCTTTCTCTGGTTTCTTAAATTCATTTTCCTTTTTTTAACTTTCATGTTTTTTACACAATACGACTCGACATATAGAATTGAGGTCACTTCGTTCCGAACAACAAAGGTCACACATAAATACGTACAAAATGCCTACACAAAATTTCACTCAACTTTCAAAGCAGTCGCCCTTTAGCGATAAAATATAACGGAACAATGGTTGAAATCCTTCTTAAATATTAGACCATTTGTTCGTTCTGTTCAAGCAGGAAGGTACTTTTCCGAAACTCGAACTGAAAAAATCTTTCTCTACCATTCAATTCAACTTTCAATATTTTTTTCTCAAATTATAGAAACACGCAACTAAGAAATTTTTCTAAAAAAAAAATCATATTTCGCTGGTGACTAGTCGTCACCTATTTCTAATTCTGAGCTAATTTTCGCATTCCTTGAAAAATGTCTAGCATTAATTGCTATTTGAGAACAATATTATAATCTGCATAGGTAGGTTCCCTCTGCCCCTCTTTACTCCTGTTCCTGCTTCTAATGCGTTATTTTTCGTTCCATACTTTCTTTTTTCGAAACGTGATAGACAAAAAACATAAAATAATATAAAAGAGTGAAATTGTCATGTTCAATTCAAAACACGATATGAAAAACAAAAATTCAATAAGCCAAAAGAAATGTGCGCATTGCGAATGAAATCGAGAATGACAACTACAGTTAGAGAAATGAAAAGGGGGTGTATGGGGGTGCCACAAACCGAATCAACCTGTAAATATAGGAACGAAAACAATAAAATTTAATAACCATCTATCTATGCCTACCGTTCCTACGACATCGCATGCTTATACCTTTTTTCATTTTAGATCCGGTGGCAATAACATTCCAATAAACAGTTCGCATTCGAGAATATGCCTAAATGGGGGAAATGCTTCGAATATCAGCGGGCAGGTGAACAAAAGGGACCAAGGTACGCAAACACCCGAAAATATAGCGCGTGAAACCAGGAATTCCGCCCTACGGTCTCTCAAAATGCAACTCAACAACGTTCCCAGCAATTTCAATTTCAAGTAAGTACAGCCTTCCTCTTTAATACCCTCAAACCTCAATCAACCTATAGTGATGTGTTCCTATTACGTGTGGGTCCAATGGGGTCTTCAAATGAAGTACTGGTTTTAGAAATTTTTTATTTGTACAAAAAAAAAACCATTATTCAAACGATTCGTCAGCATTTGGACCTTAATATGTCCTTAAGATTAACGATAAACTGCAATATTTAAATTTTAGATATAAATAACTGAAAAAAAAAAACATTTTCTGGACTTTTTTGAAACAGATAAAAATATCTACGGTTAGTAAAACATAGTCGGTTTTAGAATTCACAGTCGAAAATATTTAACGAGCATAAACTCGACCAATAGACAAAACTATTTTCAAAAAAATCTAGAGAAAAATTCAAAAATTGGATGCATGTATTTAATACCACACAATAAAAGCTTACCCTAAAATGTATTTCTCCTTCTTAAGATAGACAGGTGATCTCTGTGACTTTTTGCACCTCTAGGAGATTCCGCGATCAGATTTTTAATTAAAAAAATAAAAGAAAAACATGGGGTGATTTCTTAAGATTCTGGTTTCAATAGCAATTGGGAAAGTTAAGCTTGTTGCAATTTTTAAAAAAAAGTTTATTTCGTGAAAAAAATCCTGTTTTGATTTCATACATGGGGTCAGTGTTTTCCAAGATTTTGTAGATGGGAATCCATAATTTCCGGGAAGATGGGAATAGCATAATGTTGCAAGAACATGTGGCATGATAACCAACTAAGAAATATATTACTTCAAGTCGAACAGATGACGTATAAATGCTATTCTCAAATAAATTATAAAGAAACACAGTAGGTACGAAATAATATTTTGAATCGCTTTTTCAAAATTGTAAGGGAAACCAACCGGAAAATCATTTTAACGTTCGGATCGAACAGCAACTAGCGCGGAAAATGGTAACCATTTATTTCCTTTCTCTCAAATGGACAAAAAAAATTAGGATTCAATGTTTCATAGAGTTTTTTTTAAAGTATTTTCGGACATTATAATAATCGCCTATGGTGGTTCCTGCAATTCGTTTTTTCCTCCTCTAAAGATTGAAAACAATGTTTATACGAGAGGATGAGGAATGTCTCAATTTTTTATAATCTTACTCATTATAAAGTCAGGAAACGTAATCTTTAATTTTGAAGAAGCATTGAGGAAAATAATATGTAGCTATCGACTAAAATTGGACGAGAAGTTAAAAATTAATCTTTGTTAATGTTTTCTGTAAATAATTCGAATTTTATTTCTTTTGGGTTGCGTTTTAATTGGATAACCGTTTATTTTCACTTTGTAGAAAACAGTAAAAAAATACAACGCTTATTTAAAAGTATCAAACACGAATACAGAGAGATGCAGAATTATTAAATGATCAAATTGACGAAAAAAAAAAAAACTGCACTCGTTTAAATGTGTTCCCTGTTCGTGCATCATGATTTTGTAGTTTGAATACATGCAAGGAATCCATTCGTAAAACAAACAGAATTATGCATTGTTTAATTTATTTTCAAATGCACACGGACTGTCGATCGTCACCGATAATGACGCTAAAGGTCGTTGTCAATTTAATCAAGCAATACGATCGGTCTAATTGGTAATACGACTGACGGTAGGGACACGAGAGAGATGCGATGGAAAACATAGAATCGATATTTCAATCAAAAAATTGCGACAACCATCTAAATATAAAAAACTTAAATGAAAATAACAAAATGAAAACGGAAATTCATATTTTTCTTTATTTGAGAAAAGGCGATCTAAGCTGTACTGCAGAGGAGTAATTAGATTTTATATACCATGAAATAAAAACCAAATCCTTACTTAAAGGTGAATTTCCTTACCAATTACCATAATGTCCATTGAGCAAGAATTTAATAATAAAATTCTTCGATCAAAACATTAAATTTGCTGGAGTAAAGGGCGACGTTTCGGTCGTCAATTTATAATCCCTAGCAAGAAAAATCAAAATTATTGAAACAGGATGACAATGGTAAAAAATTAAAAAAAACTAAAACAAACTGTTCTTTTATTTAGAGACCGACCGTCCATAAAATACATCACTCAAAATTTAACCTATTTAGACCCCTAAAATCACACTTTTAGCGACCCCTCTAACAAATATTAGGTCAAAAATATTAAACCGCCCCCTCATTAAACGATTTCTTGTGATAAAAAATAGCAGACAGATGAGTAATTAAAAGTTTTAAGAACTATCAAATTAAGAAAAAAGTAAAATAGAATTGATGAACTGCGAACGTCTCATTTCCTCTCCTTTCATTTGAAAAAGAGTCATGACTTTACTACAATAATTTGGGGTTATTTTTTTTGCTCTATATACACAGGTTTTCGGATATAAGAATGCAGAAGCATGGTTATGACAATGGGTATGTTCTAGGCATATTCCGAAGACGTTACCATTAATTTTTACCTCGAAAGCGTTATGGATTGTCAAAACTTCCGTTGTCGTTACCAAATTGTAAATTTTCCAAATATCACATTTGTCAGTTCAACGATATTTGCGATTTTAATTTATCAACAAAATATTTAACGAATTTATAAAGTCAACCACCAATAATGAGAGTTCACCTCATGTTTTTTTATTAAAATAAAAATAATAATAATAATAAGACGACACTTATCAGGAATGAACCCACAAACCAACTATCAAGCCAACTAACCCTAGATGCATTTAAGGTTGAATCTATTAACTTCTCTTGAACCATTACGTGGTGCAAGACAAATGATGCACTTGATGTCAAAGGTATTACATATGCCGCGGAAGATGGGACGAATGGGACAGTCTATTAAGCAGCATGTGAGAAATTATGGTAGCTACTAAAATGGATGCTTCTGATGGCCAAAGTATGTATGGACTATATGGACGTCTGTCGTATACGTGTACTTGTGTCAAGTATCAGAGAGCACGTTCAACAGGACTTACTTGAACTGGGACCAAAGGAAATTGCCCGTGAACGTCACTACTATCAGAAGAGAACTTAATTTGCACTCTGGCATTGCTTTAATAGTTCACCCAGCCACCGCCGCGTTTCGTTCAAATGGCAAACGACTTTAAATATACATACATATGTGGGTATATGATACAAAGAAAGGCTGACATGCAAAGGAAATGTTAAGCAGGAAAATCCGGAGGTGTCAGGAGCAAGTACATATATTTGCTGATATAAAAGGAGACGAATGCAAACAACATTCGTACATCTAAACAGCTTCTTTAGAGTTTTTGTAATCAGTCTATGCTGTATGTTTGTCTGGGCAAAATTTGCCAATGGATGAACCAACAAAAATGTAACCTCTACAGAGTTACAGGGGATAATTAGGTCACTGATTTACGCTTTGTTTTAATTCAACAACTGTAAAATTCCCGGACAAACAGATTTAAATGTTGACTCAACAAAGTATAGTATTTGCATTATACAATGGCGATACTTGTAGAAATTGTTATTACAAAAAAATTAAAAACCGTGATAGATACTAAATAAAGTATAAAGATCTTTTGGTAATTATGTACAATAGCTTACTCCTTCCGATTTTCTTGAAAAAAAGTATGTCGTGGAGTTCGTCATGCTGATCAAGAATATGTTAACATGTTGGTCGCGAAAACCACCCCTTCATGGTGTTTTTAAGCTTCTCCATTTCGTGTATTTATCTTTCATGTCTATTGTAAAACGCAATTAGTATTAGTGGTTTGTTGATTTATTCGAATATTGAGATCGTGTAGTGTTTATTGTTGCAGACAAGATACGGAATAATTTATAGTCTTTATCTATAGGAGATAGGTACATGAAACTGCTTGTTTGTTTAAACTTTGAAAAAATACAAAAAACCGTCGTAATACTTCTGTATGTATTGCAATAGGTTACGGTTCAGGATGGGTGTCTTTACATTTACATACTTCTGACCCTTTCCCAACATTTGTGTTCGTAAAAGACTAAGAATAACCTTTCAAAGTTAATACAAACAAACAGTATCATGTATCACCTATAAATAAAGACTGTAAATAATTCCGTATCTAATCTACAACAATAAACACTACACGATCTCAATATTCGAATAAATCAACATGCCACTACTACTAATCGTGTTTTACAATAGACATCGAAGACATATACACGAAATGAAGAAGCTAAAAACACCATGAAGGGGTGGCTTCCGCGCCCAACATGTATACATATTCTTGATCAGCATGACGAACTCCACTACATACTTCTTTTTCAAGAAAATCGGAAGGGGGTAAGCTATTGTACATAATTACCGACCTTTTTTGTAAAGAAACACATTTTCTACAAAAGAGTGACACAGCACTTCTCTATTTCTTTGCACGTAAAAAGTGCAGCGCTCTAAATACGCCACAATCTACCAGAACAGCGGAAATTGTCACCCTCCAAGCGTTTATTTGGAGAACTACACTTCTTTACCTGCAAAAGATGAGGTGAGAAGAGGTGCTGTCTCGGACTTTTTTGTAGAAAATTCAATTCTCTACGAAAACAAATTTTAGTCCATCGTTGGCTAATGTAGAAATCTCATACTGTTGAACTAAGACTTACAAATAAATTTCTTACAACCAAGTTCACATTACTTGTGAGCTAATTAAGTATTATAGGTAGACTGCGGTGCGCCTATGTTAGGATACGAGAAGCATCGCCGTTTGGTTCGAATTACGACGACTAACGAGAATTCTTTCTTAAATAAGAATTAAAGTTTCGAAACCCTTACTTGTTACTCTGTTACTAAACAAAACTTTTGGAACTTTTATTGCACACATAAAAATAAATTTGTGTACAATGTAAACCTTTAACTTTATGTTCTGATGTAGCATTTCATTGGCTTCTGTGGGTTCAAATTTTATTTAGCAAGTAAGTTGTTCACACGACATAAAATAATATCAATACGTTTTTAAATTTCGGTATCTCATTAAAATATTTCGAAATTCCTATGGAATTCACCCTCAATTTCCCATAGACACTGAAATTGTTATTTATTTTAATCTGAAGGTCTAAACCGAAAATTTTGTTTTCTAACCTGTAATTATTTCGAAAATCCTAATAATAAGAAGAAAGAAACTGAAAGCGCAATAATCTTCAAAGAAACGGTTATTTAGAATGTAATCGGTGTCGATGTTATAAACAAAACCATTAACGCCACCGAACAAATAACGATGAGATGTTGTAGGCGGCTTGGAGAGGTAATAACAATTAAAAGTAATCGTAAATATCAAATTCTGGTCGATCGACACGAGCAAACAATGTAAAATTTGATAAAGGGCCACTTAATTGCCATGCAAGATGACACCGGATCTTTCGCAAGGAAAGGAAATGACAAAGGATTCTAAGCTACGTAGTTGCTTGTTATTGTTTCATAACCAAGATCACAAACAACTGATAAAATAATTAAATTCTATTTACTACATAACCAGGCAGAATATTTCCTGAAAATATATTGGTCGTCCAAAAATTCATATTTGAGAAAAATCAGTACTGACTCGAAAAGTTTGGAAGTGATTTTAAGTATCGGATACCTTTGGATAAGTTTTGTTCACTTTGTTACTTCCACATCTCGATACTAGATAAAAAATTGCTCTTTGATCAATTAAAGTCGAGAGACGAGTCGCTCTCAATAAACTTTTACTTAATAATAAATTGGACTTCTTTCACTTTTATTTCTAAATAGTCTACCTACTAACTAATAACTGCTATTGATATAGTAGAGACGATTGTAACGGGCAAAATTACTCAAAATTCTTCAAATAAAACAAGAGGAAGTATTCATATGAATCGAAAGAGGATAAAAAAAGAATCGATCGAAAAAATCAAATATGTTAAATGCTATTTATGTTTGAATTTTTTAAATTTACAATTTTATTTTTTGAACGCCCAGTATAAACTATTAACTTCAATCTCTAAGTTCTTTAAGTTCTAAGTTTAATCTCAGAAACCATTCAAACAATTGTTTCACTAATATTTATTATGCCGTTAAAACAAAAGGAGATAAATTTTGATGAACGGTATTTTAAACCGGAGTAAATACCTTAATGGACCATGAGAAAATTCAGATGTGTCTACCTCCCACAGTTCTATAGCTAGATATCTCTCCTGATGGCCCTATTACGATTTCCGTGGCGCCATTTGAAGGAATGAGCTAAAATCTTCAAGTATCGATATCTCGAAAACGAGACGACATATCTAAAAATTTCACTGTTCATTTTCGCCTTATTTTGAATTGATTTATCAAAATCATCGACAAATGAAATAGTTAATCTCCCAATTCCTACATTTCTCTACTCCTGATAACCATGAACGTTCCTACAAACAAAAATTTACGTACCTCCTACGTTTATACCACACATAATAAAATTTTACGAAACCTAATTATATTAGCGATGGATAATATTTTATTTTGTATTATTTTAAGACTTTCTTTGAAAAAACGTATCTATTTACATAAACAGGTAATTACTTCTGTCGATAAATAGAAAATATTTCTATCTTTTTACGGTAGATGTATTTAAACGTATAAACAGTAAATGTCATTCCACGTATTAAAACTAAAAGCTCATAATTACATTTCGACAAAACTAATTCAATCAGGTTCACATTTTCAAGCAATTACAGTAGCTTCAACGAAACTGCCGATTCAATTTTAACAACTACTTACTTAAATAGAACAAAATATGCTCTCAGGTCAGTATTCTGTCGAAACCACCAGACACGGATCGCGATTTTGAGCTGGTTGGCTCTCATCAGCGTGCCGCAGATGGTTCCGACAAATACCGACCGACCAAAGCCTCTCCTCACTAGAAGTGGATTTAATAAAGACCAAAGATGACACTAGAGCGCCATCTATGGTCAACGCTATTTAATAATAGGTACTGTAGTGTTCAACAAGATACCTTTTCATTAAGGTAATGCTTGTTGAACCAGACCTACGCATAGCTACGACTGCGTGAAAGGCACGCGAACCTAAATAGAACAATATTTGGTCGGTCGGTATTCTGTCGGAATCATCTGCGGCACGCTGATGAGAGCCAACCAGCTCGAAATCGCGATCCGTGTCTGGTGGTTTCGACAGAATACTGACCTGAGAGCATATTTTGTTCTATTTAGGTTCTCGTGCCTTTCACGCAGTCGTAGCTATGCGTAGGTCTGGTTCAACATGCATTACCTTAATGAAAAGGTATCTTGTTGAACACTACAGTACCTATTATTAAATAGCGTTGACCATAGATGGCGCTCTAGTGTCATCTTTGGTCTTTATTGAAACTACTTACTTATACGTACAATAGAGTTACATGCAAGTGCACAAATTGTATGAAAATTTAAGTCTGACAAAATAAATTTTAAAATAATAAAAAAATATACCTAAGTACCAACGTTTTATTTTTATTTGAATTAACTTTTCAATAGATACTTCATAAAAATTAAAAGAAACAAAATAGGAAAGCATCCCAGTGTACCAAACCTAATCGAATCGTTTATTTAGATTTCATTTTTGAAATTCGATTATTCATCGTCACTCATTATTTTAGCTCTTAAATTCTACAATTCAGGTTTTAAACTTTTTTAAAAAAAAAATGGGCAATTGTACGCGAGGTCTAAGTGTTGTATTATATTATTGCTCATGATAACAAAGACATTAACCTTTTACACAAGATTTTGAAAAAACAAAAATCATTTTTACGAAGAAATACCCTCTTATAACCGCGGTTTAATTTTTTTACAGAATAAAACCCATGAAAAAAATAAAATGAAACCTCAATAAAACAAAAATGTATGCACATAATAATTTTGTTTTGCAGATTCATATTTACCTCACGCCCTTAATTATTCTCATACAATTATTATTTACAAATATATCGAACCTCCTTTAACTTAACTC
Source organism: Agrilus cyanescens (assembly GCA_947389935.1). NCBI lineage: Eukaryota > Metazoa > Arthropoda > Insecta > Coleoptera > Buprestidae > Agrilus > Agrilus cyanescens. The sequence goes on from OX376705.1 coordinate 25,779,433, forward strand.
AACCTAACGAAGCTTATATTTGTGAAACGCATAATTTAACAATTTAAAAATTCCTTATTTCTTTCAAAATTATCTTCTTCGAACTTAAAAAGCTCTTTATATCATACATTGAATGATTAAAATTATTTTCATGCAAAAAGTGAAAAGAAAAGCACACAAACTTTTCAGTAACGACAGAAAATTAATCATTCTTATAATGATCCCTGACAAGTATTAAGCTGTTACGTTGTCATTATATTCTACCAGTTTTGCAAATTTAAAGAACATTTCTATCCTATCTTACATGGACTTGTGAAAAACACGTAACATGTAATTTTAAAAGATTTTTAAACGTTTTCTTTGTTAAGAAAATATAAAACGAAAGGCGTTTTTCTATTTAACCTCATTATTTTCCATGACCATTTACTGCCATCCATTCGCGATTATTATTGTAAATTATCCCTTGGCTGCCTCCCGATAATAATAGAATTTGAGAATTTACATCACGGAAATGGATGAGCATGGTTGGTACCAAATGGAATCTGATGTGTCAATCAACATGAATTAGAATCTTCCAGAATGTTCTGAATTTTGCAGGAATGTTTTAGTATTATCTAAACACTTTTAAAATTATTTTTGGAATGTTTGAGAAAGCTCTGGAAAGTTGCAGATATTTTGACAAGGATTTAGAATGTAGTAGATATTTCTAAAATGATTTTAAATATTCGAAAATAATTTGGGAATTGTTTGAGAAAGATCGAGAATGTTCCTGATTTTTCGAAAATGATCCGGAATGTTGTTAATTTTTGATTTCAGGATGTTAACAGGACGAGTAATGAGAAAAAATATAGCCAATTCGGTAGCGACCGAACAAAGAGCTTCCAAGGTGTTGGGTTTGGTATTTTTCACCTTCGTCTTCTGCTGGGGTCCGTTTTTTATCCTCAACATCATATTCGCGGCATGTCCTGGATGTCCTGTACCCGAACACGTGATAGACGTATGTTTATGGTTGGGATACGTCAGCTCCACAATCAACCCTATCATTTACACCATCTTTAATAGAACATTCAGGGCCGCCTTTATCAGACTCTTACTTTGCAAATGTCACAGGTAAATTGATTATAAATCTATAAGGTTCAAATGCAAAAAAAAAAAACTGAAAACTATTCTCTAATTTTTAATCGTTTACCCTTAATTACTACCTTTGAATACAAATATATTTCACCACCTACCAAAAATTCTCACTACATTTTTTGTGTTGAAGCACATTCAGTAAGTTTATAAGTCGGTCTGTTACCATTTCATTTTTCTGTTTACGTTTGAGATATAACATTAAAAAAAAATAACGAACAGCGAAAAACATTTTCGGTAACAGGCGGAAAATTACTTTGGCGTTATTTTTAGACATGTTTGCAACTGACGCTACCTATACAAAAAAAAATTCTTCTGGCTGGGACTGTCCATCACAACCCCCTTTAAAACTGTGTTAAAACTTTAAGGTAAATTGTGAGGGGCGTCTAATAATAAACGTCAGTGTGCAAGACAGTCTGATAACAACTTAACGTACTTTCGCGACTTTAGATTCATTAACAACTTCAAAGATTCTAAATAGGTAATTTTCATTAACAAACTGATTAACCTTTCTGGAAAAAAAAAAGTAATTTGGGTTTGTTTAATTTTCTCACGAAAGGTGGGTAAGGAAAACCCATTAAAAGTGAAGAAGTTTAAGACGACCAGGAAGCTATTTTATAGCCACTTTCTTAATACTGCCCAATTGCAACTTCTTTCCGGTTTCAAATCAGCCATTGGCTCTTTTCTTTTTCATTTGCTTTTGACTACAGTATCCTTAAGATTCCTTTACCCTCATATTCGACTTATTTACATACATTAATTCAATGAATCATAAAAATTTAAACAGCTTTTTCCCTTTCGATAACTTCAGAAATACGCTGCCTTTTGCCCTTTTCAGACATCGTTTTTACTTGAGAACTCGAATAAATACACGGAAGAGAAAAAAAAACGTTTATTTGTTATAATCGTATGTAAAAAAAAATGTTTACAGTACAAAACTCGTCGGTTTGTCGTTCCATCTGTCACGACTATAACTTTTTCTGAATTTGCTGGACTGATTAAATTGAAATTTGGAACCTATGGAATAAAGTTCTTTGACCCAAACAAGAGACTTATTTAAATAAATGAATAAAAAAATAAAATAAAATGTAATGAAAGGACTTTTTTTGGGTCTCAAGCATATTTTTAATTATGAATTTTAATGTTTTTTAACGAAATTAGATGAAAACTGACCATTCTCCCCTATATATCGTACACAACTAATAAATTAATGATATCAAATAAATATTTTGTAAAACTATAATTATTTTATTTTATTGACTATGGATTTTCTTGACATTTGGCAACAGAATCCTAAGCTCCTACCAGTAATATACGCGTATTTTTTGTGCTCGTGTAAAATTTTTTCATTTGATACATAACAAGAATATCGTTCTGAAAATATCGAATCTTGAACAGTAAATGGTACAATATTAACTTTGTTTACTCGAACTATAAGGGATATGCCACCCACTTTGTTACGGGACGGAAAGAACAAACTGAAGGATGCCGTAATGGAATCTCATAAGAAGGATGAAGAGCAAAATTGAAAGATTTCGAGAAATTTGATATCTTTTAAACCCATTAGGAAATCCAAATGCTTGTATCTTCAATTTCAATTATTGGAAACATCTCGAGTAACAGCGCTGTTATTAACTTTTAATGAATATTTAAAAGAAATCAAGTCATTAAACGAATTTAATGTGCTTGGGAGGAAATTATATTATTTTTTATTGAACATGTTATCATAATATACGTATAATATTATTATTGTGATTGTATTTTCTTCTTTAGATTATCAAGGCCGACACGTTACAGATCAGTAACAGAAGCAAGGGGTGCAGCAAGTCTGTGCAGACCATCTGCATTACCCTTAGCCATTAGTTTACAGGGGACACCATTAGTAACACCGGGATCAGAAGAAACGTCTTATATGGTTATCAGGACATCGTCCTCGAACTTCAAGGATACGGACGATTCGCAAGACGAAGATATTTGACGAAAAAACGACGTAGGAACGCGAACGCTAATCGGCTTCTAAATGAACGTTAAAAAATCTCATTTGGCTTAAGTGTTATGTTGCCAAAATTATAAACCATAAACGCACACTGAAGAAGATGAGAACAGGAGATAATGATACCGCTAAATTTAGTAAGCAATTAAAATAAATATCTATTATTGTCGCGTTAACTTGGCCTAAAAGGTACAAACCTAAAGACCTGTTAGGACGTATTTTTTGGCCATAAAATCATCCTCCAAGTCCATAAACCTCCTAACCACACGAAAGTAATAGTAGAGAAGGTGGCGCCTCAAAATAATTAATTGTTAAAATCTTTTGAATGTGTATTTGTACGTCTGCGAAAAAAATTGGAATTACGAACTAATTTTACGAAAAAAATATAATAAGATTTTAGAAGAATCTGTTTATTCTCCTCTCGTAAAAAATTAATGTTTATTATCATGTCTAATAGTGTGAGACTAATGAGACTTCTTGAAATGAATACCTAGTAAATAGCATTGGGAAATCTATGTATTACTAACAGATAAAGCATAGTTAATATTTAACTAGACATTTTCCATTATGTCCAGGTTACTAAATACCATAGTATACTGTTCACTACTTTGCAAAAGCGATAAATCTGAAAGATGCTGTTCATTGTAATACCAATATGGGACGAACGGTGGTAATTTTATATTAAAAGCAGCACACCGCTGGTTACATTTATTATATTGGTCTTACTGGCCGGTTTGGGTTCCAACTCTTCTTTGGTTTTTATGCCAAGTTATTGTGCGACAATAATAACAGATTGTGAGCTGAATTCAAAGTATTAAATCTGGGCTTAAGTCGGAGAAAAATGTTTTCCTAACAAACGTTCAACTAAAAGTCGTTTGTTTTTTTTTATTTACTTACTGATACACGCGACCATGTCTACTATATACAGGGTGTCCACTAAAGATGCGGCTAAAATTTAAGGGGTTATTCCTTGGACTATTTTAAGAATATTTTGACCTTTGGTGATTTTTGAAAAACCGCTTTGTTTAGATGATACAGGGCGAAAACCATTTTCGATAAAATCAATGTTAATAATTTTTATCGAATGCAAAAACATTGTACGATGCAAAAACTGCAGGTTTTTTATTATCCATTTTACCGGCGAAGTATATCGCAACTTTTTGGAACACACGCTCCCTGAGTTTTTTGGAAGATGTACCATTGGCAACAAGAAATAAAATGTGGTTTATGCACGATGGTGCACCAGCGCATTTTAGTATACCTAGTTGCTCGACTCTTTTTGACAACAACATACGGAGATCGCTGGATTGGTCGAGGTGGACCTCACTTATGGCCTGCTCGTTCCCCGGACTTAAACCCTCTGGATTATTTCTTATGGGGACAACTAAAGTCATTAGTTTACACTACTCCAGTGGAAAATGTCGACGATTTGAGAAATCGGATAATTGCTGGGTGTAACACAATACGAAACGACCCAGGTGTGTTTGAACGCGTCCGGCAATCAATGAGGAGAAGAGAAGAATGGATTCTTGTATACAAGCTGGCGGTAATCATTTCCAACAATTTTTGTAGATTAAAAACAATTACTTGTAATCATTCAGAATAAAATGTTGTTATTGTCGAAAATAGTTTTCGCCCTGTATCATCGAAACAAAGCGGTTTTTCAAAAATCACCAAAGGACAAAATATTCTTAAAATAGTGCAAGGAATAACCCCTTAAATTTTGGCCGCATCTTTAGTGGACACCCTGTATAATAATAAAATAAATTAACTGTAACAATAAATTTAACAAAAACATGGAGTTTTATGGTGGTCACCAATGATGTGTAACATCTAACCTCGCATCGGTATCTAATGTGGTGAATTTTCAGGAAATTAATTTACTTTTTACTCAGAAATGAGTATTGATTACGATGATTTCACGTACTCATTTCATATTCTATTCTCGTACTTCTTTAAATTTTTCGCTTCTCAAACATTGAAGCACCATAGAAATCATTATCTAGAGAGGAATCAGTACTTTAAATTGATTGGTTGATTTTAAATTTTTTTTTATGGCCAAATAGTCAATTTCTAGTGTCATTTTGTTGATTTTGTTCGTGATGTGACCAGTTGATTTAAATTAGGTAAGTTATTGAGTTTCGGTCCGTGTTGAAAGCAACGGTATTAGAATTTGGATCTACTTTGTCTTAATTTTATCATTAAATAAGTGTAAAAAATTATTTTTTCTGTGTTTTCCTTGCTCAAACGAGGTGATATAAATAACTACTACAAAAGTTCTAACTGTCAACTCAATGGATATTAAATAAGTAATAACAGTCATTAAAATTAAAAAAAAAAAAATGAACAAAATGCATCATATCAATCAAAAATTTGACAGACTAAGATGTTACACATCAAAACCTTCTTAATTTAAATAGAATTTTTGTGAAAAACTCCACAACTCATTTCTTGTATTAGATAGCTAATTCCAAGTGTTTTACATAAATTAAAAAAAAATTGTGCGTATTATCGACTACCGATTTTAGAATAGAGATAAGGATTTAAAAAAAAAAACACAAATACATACAAAATTCTATTTTTCCTTCCAGTTAAGTGGCGAAGTAAATTTCTCTCAGGTATAGAATATAGGAATCAGAAAGTTAGGTTTAGTGCTCGCTACAACTTTTAGTTGCAAAATTATTTGGTTGCAGTTGCACGTTGCTAAACCTTTTTAATGTGACTAAACAGTTTGATTGCAAGGTGTGCGCTCACATGAAATTGCACAATTCTTATTTTCTATTTACGCAAAGTTCACCGATTTACCCGAAGTTAATCCGTGGTACAACATCCCTTTCCTGCGTTCTGTCTAAGTTTTTTGAGCTTTTATTTTTCTTTATTCCGTTTTTTGATTGTATCACTTCATTTTATTCAATTTGTGGCGATTGTGCAACTAAATGCAACCAAGCAGTTTCTGATAAAATTGAAATTGTTTAGTTGCACATGAACGCACTTTCATAACAGTCCTTACATGTCCCTTTGGCAACTAAAAGGTTGCAAGTGGGCGCGAAGCCTAAACATAAATACGGGCAGCGTAATTATATAGAATTAATATTAAAGAATGACAATGTAACAATATCCAAAGAGTATTAACAAATAAATGATCTATTTAGTTGAAGAAGCAAAGTACAATGAAAAGTTTATACGATATAAGTCGCTCATTATAATAAAATAAAAGAAATTAGAGATTAATTTTAGTATCTACATATTTTTAAAATCAAATAAGTATTTATAGAATGATAAATGTAAAATGTATTTGTTAATAATAATTAGAATGTCTCAATCGTATATTTAATGTGATATAACAACATTACAATAAGCATTATGAGGTGAAATTACCTGTAATCTGTATTATACTTGTATTAATAAACAATAAATCTGTCTAATTGTATAAAATTTTAAAAAACTTTGAATTGAAATTGAACAATAATTTGCAAAAAAATTGTAAAAACAAAACAGTCTCAATTTTATGTGGTCATGATTCATCATTTTCAACAGAATTATGTTTGCATAAAGAACCATTTCACAACGACAATAAACAAAGGGGAGGAAAGCATTTACAATTTCCGTTCGTAAGCTACTTTTTATGTACCCATCTCTTTGTCGTAAAACTTTGTTGCCTCGAGTCAAGAGACCTAAAAACAATAAGTCTTTGTTAATTAATGCTGAATTAGCGTCTGCTTTAATACAATTGCAATAATAAGATATTGATAGCAAAGTTAAACTGAAATTGCTGAACTAGTGTTTTTGCCAAGAGGCGATGTTAATGCAAAGCATTAACAAAATAGTTAGTCTTCGAGTGAATGTAAAAGTGGTAACATTTACCCAAAAAGCTCGTTGTCTCCATGCGCCCTCCGGTTAAAAAAGGTAATAAATCAAAAGTGTAATTAATAAATAATCAACAAGCATTTCATTAAATAATTAACAACAAAGTTTGTAAACCTTTTATTTCTTTCAAATTAAATAAAATCGTTTTTAAAAACCTAAACCGGAGCGGGCGTATTGTAACTGGCGCAGTCTTACGGATTTTTTAAATTGCGGACTGAAAGTACCTAATACCGAGACTCGATAATACCAAAGCGTGTATCGCTCGTGTGGGTGCACCGTAATTTAGAACCTACCAAAAAGGAGCAACCCCACATCGCTGAGGTCTCCCCAACCTGCAACAGAAGGAGCAACCCCACATCGCTGAGGTCTCCCCAACCAACAAAAGGAGCAACCCCACATCGCTGAGGTCTCCCCAACCAACAAAAGGAGCAACCCCACATCGCTGAGGTCTCCCCAACCAACAAAAGGAGCAACCCCACATCGCTGAGGTCTCCCCAACCAACAAAAGGAGCAACCCCACATCGCTGAGGTCTCCCCAACCAGCAAAAGGAGCAACCTTACATCGCTGAGGTCTCCCCAACCGACGAAGAGCAACCCCACATCGTTGAGGTCTCCCGTCAAACAACGAGGAGCGTTTTTTGCAAAAGGCAAGGCCTCCCGACTCCAAGTAAGTCAATTTTTCATTAAAACAAAAATTCAAGAAGGAAGAAAGAAGTCGAAGTGAAGACTTCAGTGTAAGTTTAGATGAGTGAAAGTGTGTCTGAATTAAGTAAGTCATTGCAGAATTTGAGTTTTTCTTCTCGAGAGCGAGTAGAAATAGTGGATATCGAAGATTTAAATATATCGTTAAATTCAATTAGGTTAAACGATTTGATAGATAATAGTGTAACTGATAGAGTATTAAACATGCCTAATAACGATAATGTAAATGTAGACAATGTTAGTGTGGTCAACCAACAAAGAGTACCTACAGAGCAATTAATAGCTGCTGCAAAGAATTATGGTCAAATATTGCCAAATTTTGACGGCAATTCGAATAATTTAGAAACCTTTATACTTAGGGTAGATAGCTACTACGGCAAATATGGTAATACCATTGACGATACGCTAAATTCGTACGTATTTTGCTTAATATGTTCAAAATTATTGGGATCGGCTAACGAATTGGTTAGTTGTAGACCGGACATAAATTCTTGGACAACTTTGAAGGAAGCGCTGAGAAATAAATTTGGAGATTACACCGATAGAAAGGTAATAGCTCAACAATTTAAAAATTTAAGTTTAAAACCGAACGAAACGTTGCCAAATTTTATAGAGCGAATCAAAGCTTTACAGACAAAATTAGACATTAGAATTTTACAAGATACTACAATTACCCCGGAACAGAGAGTTTTACATTCCCAAATTAATGAACAAACAGCTTTGGAAATTCTGTACGGTAATGCACCACCAATGTTACAGACAATTTTAGATGTTAGGGAACATAATACGCTAACGGAAGCTACCCCCACAATTTTAAGTTACGTCACGAAACATCAGCATGAGAGGAACAATTCATTTGGAAGTGTTTCTACCAATCCGAGAGTACCAAATAATAATTTTACTAACAGACAACCTCAAAAACCGACGCCACAACACAGTCCTTTTAGACATACAATTTACCCTACTAATAACAATCTGCCACCTCGATACAATATAAATTCTAACATAGGTCAGGGTTCTCAAAATAGGTCGAACGAAAACAGAACCGGCTTTCAAAATCACCAGACCAATCCATCAAATAACAATAATAATGCATCGGGAAACGGAAATTCGTCTAATAGCAACAAAAATGTTTCAAAATTTCAAACTTCAGCCTTTAAACGTTGGCGACAACCAAACATAAATTTTACTGATACAACGGTTACTAATTGCGAGGGTCAAGATCTTCTTGACTTTGAACCTCCATTACGGGAAGAGCAATGCTCAGGACAAAATCTTGACAATGTCGAGAACGTGCAACCTTCTGATCTTTATGATGAACCTTATTTCGACAAGGAGGTAGATGACGGTCACGATTTACCACATTTGGTAAATTTTTCAATAGGTTGCCTCGGAAAAATTAATTATAATTCGTTACCTTACATAGTGATTAATAATCCACCACTTAAAATTTTGATTGATACAGGAGCTACGAATTCACTGATAAATCCTGGTGTAGCAAATAGATATTTTAAAGACAATCAGATCGACGAACCTTTCATTCTAGAAACGATTACAACACAATCTATGCATAATAAAGCGGTAATCGCGGATCTTTTTCAGGAAAACCAAAACTTGAAATTTTTTATTGTACGGTTCCATTCGGAATTCGACGTTTTATTGGGTTCGCATAGTCTTGAGACTATGGGTGCGGAAATTAATTATAAATTGGGCACCATTTCATTGAATGATAGTGTATATGATTTGTTGAGATTTGAGACAACAAATTCTCCCAAAATTGGACAAACAACTGCCAAAATTCCAATCAAAAAAGGTACAGTCCTGATACCAAAACAGACGATAGGTAGAACATTAATCCCAGAAACAATCACCACTGCTCAGAGTTATCATTGTGTAGTACCGACGGTTGGCGAAGCCACCGAAAGTTTTAGGACACCCCCGAAAATTAAAGCAAGATTAGAGGCATACCCTCTGGAAACTAATGCGGACGACCTTCTTAGTTTATTTAATCATCCAGGCGATGTTGCAGAACGTGAACCGTCAGGTTTCGCGGAAATAGATGAGTATTTGGAAAATGCGACGGAAAGACCACAGGAAAAACATAAAATCAAAATAATATCAGACATTCAGATTAAGCCACCCACGCAACAATCGACAGAGAGTCAACAAGCCAGCAAACAAAAAGAAAACGTAGATAATACTTCGGTAACGAAACATTCACAGGACGAAAATGTAAACGCGACATTATTAATAACAGATAAACCAATTAATTATTTTAAAACGCAATTTATTTTTAGTTTCTATTCGAAACCTAGCTTTGATCAAATTAACGTTTTTGGAAAAGATAGATATTGGATTCATCTCACGCAAAATAATTACAGAAATGAAATAATCAATCTGTTAAGGGAATATGTTAAACCAAACGTCATAAACGGAATATATTTTAAAAATAGGGAAATGTATGAAGAATTAGCTATGTTGGTGACGGAAATATTTGACAATACGGTTGAACTAGTTTTTACCACAAAATTCTTAAAAGACGTATTAAATGAAGACGAACAATACCAGGTTCTCAAAATTACCCATCAGGTTAATCATAGGGGCTCTCAAGAGTTAGCCGCCGAGATTCAAAGAAAATATTATTGGCCGAATATTTTAAAATCCTGTCAAAAATTTGTGGACGAGTGCAGTATTTGCCAGCGGGCTAAGTACGAGAGGAGACCTACTAAATATAAATTAAATTTAACACCAACACCCAAGGAGCCATTTCAAACAGTATTCATAGATATATTATCTGTTTCAAATAGGAAATACTTAACTGCAGTAGATTCATTTTCTAAATTTCTTATGTTCGAGCCATTACACTCCATGAACATTGCAGATATAGCGGAATCATTTATAGATTTATTTTCCAGATATAGGTTACCGAAAATGATAGTGACTGATAATCAATTTGACGTCCCATTGTTTAAGGATTTACTTAAAATGCATAACGTACAACATCAGGTCAGTACCCCTCTTCATCCAAATAGTAATGGAATAATTGAAAGAGCTCATGGTACTATAATTGAGATTATTAAAACAATCTTTGCATCAAAAAATAAATTTCTGATTTCAAAACCCTTTGAAAACGCAGTCATCATTTACAACAGGAGTATTCACTCCGTAACAAAATTCAAACCAATTGAACTATTATTTGGACACTTAGAGTCAGGCGATCTTTTGGATATTTTTGATGAAAATTATTATTATCAGTTAACCAGTGAGTTGTACGATAGGATTAAGGCATTATATGACACAGTCAGGATACGGGAAGAAAATAGTAAAAGACAACATATACATTACCAAAATAAAAACAGAACGGAATTTTATGACATACCTATCAACGCACCAATTTTTATTAAACAGCAAGTTAGGGATAAAAGAGTACCCAATTATCGAGAGGAAAAGGTTAGGGAAAATTTAAGTAATAAAGTTGTCACATTCAAGAATAAAACTTACCACAAACAAGAAATTAAACCAATACGTAAATCACAACTAACCAGTACAGTTAGATTTAAAGGAAATAAAACTTGGATAAATTGTCAAAATTAACTTTAGACTTGAATGACCCAATACCATATTCTCCAGTTGTAAGCGAAAACCGTAAAATATGTATTGTCATAATAGCAATAGTCATGTTAACAATTGTAATTTTTGTAACGTTTACTATACATGTTTATTATAAGTTTAATAAGAAAAATAATGTAAACGGAAAGGTAGATGGAGATGAAAAAAGCGAGCTGAAGCGATCGCATTCTGATTCACATTTGTTGCGGGATGTTACGGCATTTCCGTTACCTAGGCAGAGAACTGCTAATGAAATAATTAATTAAGTATGTAAACAGAGAGGCATTTTCAGTTTTTCTTTTTTAATTCAAGAAATGTTAGTTTTTCTGGAATTTCACTTTTCCAAAGGTAAAATCCCATCTTAAGGAGGGAGGAGTCAAGAGACCTAAAAACAATAAGTCTTTGTTAATTAATGCTGAATTAGCGTCTGCTTTAATACAATTGCAATAATAAGATATTGATAGCAAAGTTAAACTGAAATTGCTGAACTAGTGTTTTTGCCAAGAGGCGATGTTAATGCAAAGCATTAACAAAATAGTTAGTCTTCGAGTGAATGTAAAAGTGGTAACATTTACCCAAAAAGCTCGTTGTCTCCATGCGCCCTCCGGTTAAAAAAGGTAATAAATCAAAAGTGTAATTAATAAATAATCAACAAGCATTTCATTAAATAATTAACAACAAAGTTTGTAAACCTTTTATTTCTTTCAAATTAAATAAAATCGTTTTTAAAAACCTAAACCGGAGCGGGCGTATTGTAACTCTCGAGCGTAATAAAATATTCAATCACAATACCTGAGGGCGGGCGGTTTTTGATGTTTTATAAATCCTATTTAAACGGGCCAAAAAACATACCAGCCCGAAGAACCGTTGGATAGGGGCGCTACTCCATTTCTTAATCCTGTTACATAACCATTTGTGAACTATAATTTAATATACGTCTCCCGTAACTCCATTTCAACCTTTTTACAGACACGATCCACTAAATTGCCAAAACTTTTAAAAAGAAACGTTGGGACCAATGTTCCCTCTAATTTTTATGTTGACTGCGCGGTACAAAATTGTATAGTAGCAAAAATTTTCAAAACGTACTTATATAAGTGTGCAAGTGAAAGGGTGGTCCGGTGCCATAGTTTTTTTAATAATTACTTTTTGTAGTATTTTCATTAATACATGAACAGGAAAAGGATTTCTACATTATTGTTTAATCTTGTCAATATTTTCGTAATAGTTAAATTTTCGTTTAGACATTTTTATCTAAAATAAATAATGCTCATATGCAGATATGTGCCTAATTAGGGCGAGCTATTATAATGTTTATGTTTTAAAATTTACTTTTATAATAACGAAAAAATAGAAAATAAAAAACAGGAACTTTCACTAAAATTTATTCGTTAACCTCGACAAATTTCTGTATTCCTCTTTAAATGACTTCGTTTAGGTCGAAGCAAATTTGTCGAGATCTTCGAATAAATTTTAGTGAAACCTTCTGTTTTTTATTTTCTGTTTTTTCATTTTTAAAATGCAGTTTCACAAATAGTGCTCTCTTCTATGTTTATGTTTTATAAACATAACTATAATAGTAATAATAATATACTACTATGTGTATGTATTTATATAACAATAATACAGAAATTCAACAACGGTTTACTTTAATTCTTCAATATTTGCACTTTTGAATCAAACTACAAAACTTGGGATGCATACAAAAAAGCAATGCTCTTTAACGTTGTAGGGGAGCCTTAAGAAATATTCTTTTTTTTTTTAACGTTTGTAGGGTAATATACTTTAAACTTTGTTCAGTATTTATGGTTTAACATCTGGTAACTGACCGCTCTCTCTCAAAACAAAAATTTTTGCAGAATTCAGAATCCTGTTCCTGTTAGGCTGGGTAGCTGGTACCTGCACGAGATTTTTACAACCCTCTTGTAACATTTGGACGTATTATCATCAATCTTTTTTAAATGTCAAAGACAAATTTCAGAATATTTCAACATTTCTTTTGTGAATTTTGGATTTTTGTCTTTTTTAGTTACAATTATTTCATAAAATGTTAAAAAAATTGTGCGCAAAATAGAAAAATGGCTGTGCAACTTTCCAAAAGTTAGTGCGCGGCTGCGCAGCTTAGAGGGAACTATGGTTGGGACACCCTCCCCTCACTAAAAAGTAAAATCTAACGTTTGTCGATCGACTTAATGAAGTAAGTCTAATTTGTGTATAAGTATTATTTATTCAATAAGTACATTGCAACCGTGCCCTCCATATAACTAAACTCGACCATATTGTACCTAAATACAACCCCTAGGTTAAGAAGAGCTGCTCTACTACTGCCCTTTGCTCCCATTACTTTGTAAAAATATTAATTATTTCAACTATAGTATCTATTGAATATTTTTCGAAAAGTTATGATGAACTAATTGAACATCAAGATCTTTAAAAAAGAAATTACCTTATAACGTGTTTCGGTAATTATGTACAATAGCTTAGTCCTTTGGTATGTTGTAGAGTTCGTCATATTGTTGAGATCGTCTAGTGGTTATTGTTGCAGACAAGATACGGAATAATTTATAGTCTTTATCTATAGGAGATAGGTACATGAAACTGCTTGTTTGTTTAAACTTTGAAACAATACAAAAAACTGTCGTAATACTTATGTATGTATTGTAATAGGTTATGGTTCAGGATGGGTGTCTTTACATTTACATACTCCTGGCCCTTTTCCAACATTTGTATTCGTAAAAGACTAAGAATAACCTTTCATAGTTACCTAATATATAAATAATTTCGTATCTAATCTACAAAATAAGCAAACAGAACATGATTCGAACATTCGAAAAAATCAACATGCCACTACTACTAATCGCGTTTTACAATAAACATGGAAGAAAAATACACGAAATAAATAATCTCAAAAACACCATGAAGGGCTGGTTTCGGCGCCCAAATTCGGAAGGGACTAAGCTATTGTACATAATTTCCCCTGTTTCTATGCATTTTCTTGCCTTAATAAATACATCAACTACACGCATTAATATGTAAAAATAAATTTCTACCGTGTTCTATTGAGATATCAAATTTTAGTATTAATACTGTCTCCTATTGTTAAAAAAAAAAAAAAGATTTGGATCAGTCAATTTTTTTTCATATAAAGTGCAGATGAGATTTAGATGTATTACATAAAAAATAAACGATAACTAGTTAAAATTCCATCTAAACTTCGCAGACAGAAAACTTGCTTCAAGAATAAAAAGTGAAACTTGACGTTTCTAAATATTATAAATATGTATAACGTGTATTTATTAGCAAAATTTTAAAAATACGTATATCATTTGTATTGTACTTGGCGTTTCAGGAGAAGTCTGAATAAATAGAAGTTTCGAAGATAAAAAAACTGTTAGAAAAATCCCATCTTAAAGAGGCTTTCTTTTGTTGCTTTTTTTTATACGAGTTACTATAAAGCTGATCAAATGCAAAAACGATTGAATTGGAAAAACAGATTGAAGGAGATACCCGTAATGGTTTTCATTTGAATTCTAGCAGAAAAATCTGTACTATAAAAAAAAAACTCTCCTTTGTAAAAACGAGCTGGATTAAGGTAAAAAGAATATTTTTACTGGTGTTTGTGAAAAAAAATCAGTTTCGTTACTGCATGGGGTAGTAATTCACCCCTGTACTATTAAAATTAAGCTATTAAAGTGGTTCAAAAAAGAAAAAATTAATAATAGTTTATTGAACTGCTTGTAAATGGAACAACGAAATTAAACAATGATACAATGATAATTCCTCTCATCAGTGTTATCTTTCACTTATATAGCATTATCAGTAATTTCAGAAACTGTACAAATTACAGTTTGCCTTATAGGAAAAAAAGAAAAACAATTATTTTAATGTATTTCATTAGGAAAGAAAACTTTATGCACAGTTCTATTAAACCATTGTTTATACACTACTACAGGAATTTTCGAAAAATAAGGCATAGAGCCCTTTACGAATAAAGTACTGCGAGCAAGCAAATCCTTCCTGAAAATAATAACTGGGACGCCATCTGCACATGAAAAACCGTCACTACACGGGTAGGAAAACTTAAAGGAAAACTGACAATTTTCCCTCAAATTCACGCAAATTTTCAAAAGATGTCCATATTAATATAAACTATTGTGTAGACTAAAATAATTGTTAAATATGAATATAAGGACACTGTAACTGTAAAAATGTAACGAACAAATCTATAAAACATTAAAATCTCTAATTAATCTTGCAATTCAATTGCAATAGATCAATCAAAACATTTTTAATTTAAGATCAATAAAATCTAATTTTGCCGATAACCAACAACTTTTTGTTAACAATTACGTAAAATTAAATCAGTTCATTGAAGATTTTTAGTTCAATTTTTTAATATACTTACATATCGTAATGAGACTTTTACATAAATATTATTTTGAAAAAAGTATGTTGTAAATACACAGGGTAAACTATTTTAGTCTATCTTTGAGAATAACTAGAAATAGAAGCCTTAAATCGAAAAAAAAAACGAGAGTAAAATGAGACCAAAATTGTAGGATAATAACACGTATATTTTTGATCTTCGTTTCAAAGAGCGCCTAAAATTCTATGCGTCAAAAGTCATTTCAAACAATAATGATTCATTGAGTGTTTTTTATAACAATATATGCCGATGAATGTTTAATACAAAACTTTTAGGAAATGAGTCAAAAAATCGAATTTATATTTTGAACTTCATGTTTCAGTCAAAAGATTAAGTCAATTTAAGGTTAGAAGGCTAATAATTCGGCAAAATGTGTTACATACCATGACCAATTTTGTCCATTACTTATCGGTAATAATGAGTAATGACAATGACCTCTTTTGACCATTACTTATTTTATTAACTGATCTTGAAATAATCCTGAAGATCAACCTTACGGTCAAATTCAAAGCAGCCATTTAATGTTTCCCTCGAAATACATTTTCTCGGTTTAGGTCCTCATTTTGACTTTATTCTTTAGATATATAAAAACAGCCCACCCTATATATTTCAATCCCTTTATAAGTGTAAGAAATTTTTTAATTAGAGCTACTTAAACAAAACTTTTATAAGCATAGCATTCAGGGTAACTTAAACTATGTAAACAGGCTTTACTTTTGACGGAGTTTTAATGAAGTACTTTGTTTACATATTTAAAAAAGGTTTCGTTTAATTAAAAGCAAGGAGCTGTTAAAAAAAAAGTCGAAGAACAGCGTAAGCTGCAGAAATCAAAAATAAAAAGAGATAGGTAGGCAGACAGAAGAATACCCTTTTAGGATACTAAGAGCTAGTTGGAGAAATGTTAGATACAGAAAGTAGAGTTAAGAGAGCCAGTGGCCAAAACCTAGAGTGGATTATTGTTAGCAAATAGAAAAGAATGGCAGACATTTGAATTTTTGAAAAAATCTCTCAAACTAAGCAAGAATAATATTTCTTAGTCTTTAATTGTCGAAAGAAGTACACGTAACCAAATGCGAACAGTATACCAAATTTCAAATTGCTATTTCGCGTCAGTTATTTCACAAAACAAACAAAAGTTTATAACTAACGGACGAAAGACTAGTATATCTTACAGGGTTTCCTGTTTTTCTTTTTCACGTACGGAAAATTAAAAATGATTCCAAGAAAATCTTGTTAGCAAACTATTGCACGCGATTTGCTCTTCACCTTCCTGTACCTACTTACTCTAATTTTCATTTACAATATTACACTTTTATTCTCTAACTGCAATGCCCGACGTTACTGAGGCAACAATGTATAACACCCTTGATAATATCAAGACATATTTTCACCTTCGAGATTTACGGAAACATTATTTTAGAAAATTCTAAATCATCCTGAATCAGTTCTCAAATATTGAAGATTATTCCCAAAATCTTTCTCTCAAATCATTCTTGAATATTTTAGAGAATTTCAAATCATTTTGTAACAAATCAGATCCTTTTGAACAATTTGAAACTATGAAGATTGTTCTTAAACATTCTGGAACAATCTCGAATTTATAAGATATAGATATGGGGATTGTGAAAAGTCTACATAGGACAGATAGGCAGATCTTTCCGAAAACGAATAAAGGAGCCTATCAACTAAAAAAGGCAAATTCCATCTACGCAGAACATCTTATATCTGGAGACCATATCGTTTCGATAAAAATTTCAAAAATTTATTATGCCATTAATAAGAGTCAAAAACTAAGTCTGATAAATGTTGGAAACAAATAAACATAATAATATAAATAATATGATTCTAGGTAACTGTTTAAGAACATTTCTTGTAAGTTTGTAATTTCATCTCGCCTGATGAAGATACTTTGTAACGAAACAGTTATAGCGATAATAAAATATTTTGAAATCCAAACCTTTCGGTTGTTATTGTTATTTTTAATACAATGAATTAGACAAAAATATACACACGTGTGCCCACCACTTTTTAATATCGAGATGTGGTCATAGCGAAAAGTGAGGATCCTCTCGGTATTTTTATAGATATTTATTGGATCACTAGGTAGGCAATTTTAATCTATCATTTAGAATAACTCGAAAATAATAAGAAAAAATTGTAGAAATAAAAGTAGTATTTCGAAGGTTGAAATTCTCAAACAGGTAGAGATTCACGTAGATCGCGATTTCGAGCTCATTAGCTCTCATCAGTAGGTTCGTCATGGTGATTTCGACAGAAAAACGACCAAATCATGTTTGTGGTATTATATTTATAATTACGACGTACTGCTCTTGACGAGATTCTACTTATGTTAGGACGTTATTTGATGCCTATCACGATATACGTATGTAGATGTGGTTGAACGTAGAACTTTTTAGCTATCAAATCGCCAAATTCAATGATGCCATTTCTCGGCCCTTCAAAAAATTTGTTGTTTAAAATTTTTTTGATTTAGAGTCTCTATTTTGTAGTTATTCTTAAATAAAGATTAAAATAGATAAAAAATATACAAGCCTGTGCCAGGGGCAATTTTCGCTACAGAAGGGTGATGGATTGTAAAAAATAACGATTAATTAAAAAAAAAAAAAACAATCGAATATTTGCGAATTAAGAACAAAGGCTGTTTTTTTTTTTAATTTTCAATAACTATAGATCCCGTTTTCTACCATTTCGTCATCTTGTACAATTATTCTGTATGAGAAAGTGTGTTATTTATTAAATTAAAAGCCCCTAGTATGCATCTGTAAGTGTCCTTCATAGTCCCTGGTTAACTAGGTTTATAGAAGGTATGCACGAACCTGAGTTGGCTTTAATTAAAGTAGACGATGAATTTTAAGGACAACCTTAAAGCCAAAGTAAAGTTGGTTAATATAAGTTTTCCACTAAAATTTATGTTATCATATTTTATCAACCTTTATTTTAACGAGCTTCAAAACGTTATCTCTAAAAGACATTTAAAAAAGTACACCACTTGATATTCAAAAATTTTGCATATAAAAGGAGAGGATAATTTAAATTCTGACTTATTAACTTTTTCTCTCTCATTTTTGTACTTTATCTGTGCAGTTATCTAAATTTAACTGCTTTTAATTTCCCAAGTGACCAACTCGCAACTCAAAAACGACACCTCTTACTTGCTAAAGTTCGCTACTAACGCCCGAAAACAAAAAAAATTAACCTTTTTTAGTTAAACTTTTACTGTGTTGGATTTACAAGTGCTCTTCAATGTTTCTTTTTTTTTGTATGGATTCTGATATACGTAAGTAAATCAATTTTTTGAAAAAAAAAATGGTTAGGTTAGGTTATGGATTACGGGAAAATCTATTAAAAGTCCACTGTCTTCTAATGTAAATATATCAATATTTTTGTCTAATGGATTAAGAAGATTAACAGTTTACACAGAAAGATTATTATAGCAGACTTTTATTATTAATTTTATATAAAAACTAGCGTCCCGTCCCGGCTTCGCACGGGTATTAGTAAGGATCCCTAATTGATCAGTTATCGAGCGCAGGAAATAGCTAGAGTGCCTGCCCCTTCCAACATTGTACCCGCCTCCCAAGGGCAAGGTTTGCTGGTGCGCACCTAAATGATTAAATTACTAAAACAACTATCAAAAAATAGGGGTTGGTGATGGAAGGGTGAAAATTTAGGGTTGTATGTATTTTTAAATGCCACATTATAAAAAAATTGAAAAAACAATTTGTGTCCAAAAAATAAAAAATAAATGTTAGGGGTGGATAACCCTTATCACTTAGAGGTATGAAAAATAGATAGTAGCCGATTCTCAGACCTACTGAATATGCATGTAAAATTTCATAAAAATCGGTCAAGCCGTTTCGGAGGAGTACGGTGACAAACACTGTGACACGAGAATTTTATATATTAGAAGATAAAAAATTAAATATTACAATACCTTCTATCGACAAGAAAAAATTCAACAATAGCTAATATATTCAGCATTTTCCCTCTATAATCTGATAACATAAACTTAGTGTTCATGTCCATACAGTTTAATTTAGGAGTTTTAACCATGGAGATTTGGACTGAATAAATTGAGTCAGAGAAAGACAATTAAAAATATCACTAAACGTTTCGTCATTTTTATTGTAGCATCTTCAGCAACGTCTTAAATGTTGAGTTCATTTTCTGTGATTGACTAACCTAGCCTTTTTTTTTAAGGTTTTCATAAGTTTATTATAATACGACGTAAAGAAAGAAATAAAAAATAAGTTACTGAAGAAGCTACATTAAAAGTGGCGAAACGTCAATGAAATTTTTAAATATCTTTCTTTGAGTCAATTTATTCAGTCCAAACTCCATAATTAAAACTCCTAAATTAACATAATATTTAAATCAGGTGTAAGAAAATATATGATCCTCCTTTTTTCATTGTTCAACTCGCACATGACATTTTTTTCTCTCTGAATACGTAAGATTTTCACATAATATCACACAAAGACTTATTCAGATTATATGTAACTGAGACTTTTTATTATAACTTTTTTCTCCCTAATAATAAATTCACGGCAGTTTGCGTTTCCCCTGTCAAGAAAATTCACACAGGTCACATTATTTTGCGGGGCAAAAATGAAATTAGAAAAAAAAAACAAATCAAAACGAAATTGCAACATAAAACTTTTCGAGATCAACTGCTACAAAACGTCAATGAAAGTCCACAACATATCTGCATAAAAAAAAAAAACATGAGTGGTAGGTAACTCGTCGAAATTATTCTGATGGTCGTTCGCGTTGGATGATGTAAATATTTAATCGCACGGCATTAAAATTCCAATGTGAATAAAAGTTTGAGTAGAAATAAAACCCGGTTGGGGCGTTTTTAAATTCAAACGATCAACAAATAAAACACAGAAATAAAAGTAAACCTTAAGGGTGAAATATATCGGGTGCAATGGAACGCTACATAAGTAACTAATTCTGAAAGAAAAAACATCTTTTATCAAGATGATCATATTTCTTCATATCGTCTCCTGGAATTATTCGAGGTTTGAGTTAATTTTTTAGAAAATCATGAAAAGATAAAAATACGAATGATTTTTTTTTTTAAGTAGACCAACGAATCAATGGCAGTCCAAATGGAATAGTGTCAAATTTCAGTAACCTCAAGAAAATGTAGGAGAAATTACAAAATACATATAAACCAAAGAAAACACTTTTTTAACGCCCCTAGAGTAAAGGAATGTACTAACGTTGTAATTTTTCCGATGATACACATCCACTTCTCGGCATCACTCATACTGAAAGAAGTTTTTTGTGGCATAGATGAAATGGAATTGTAAGTAGAATGTCTATTGCATGCATTTCGTCATCTACGTAGAGTGTATCGGGGTAAAATGGATTTTTAATTTACATTTACGTTATATATTATCAAAAAAACTATTAACAAGAAAGGTTTTTTTTGTGGTTCTGGCCTTCCCTAGATACTTTTATGTAATAGCAATAATTTTATACAAAATTAACAAAAATTTGTTATTTATGTATGAAATATTACCTATTATGTATAACTTATTTTCAAACGTCAGATGTACTTTTCAATTATGAAAGAAATTTATTTTTGAAAGTAAATTCCGTACACGTTTATACCCTTAACAAAATTTTTATTTCTTACATTGAATATACATATTTTGTTTAAAATAATTGCTAATTTTCCAAATACACTTCAGACTTCACTACTACGTAGACGGCTAACGAGGAAGCAAACAAAGTGAAATAAAGTGCATCTGTAGAAAGAGTAAACTAAATCGATGGAACTATGCAGTAAAAGTTGCTTATAACGTTAATCAAAGGGATGACTACATTCTGTTTTGTATTTAAATAATCGCACGTCGTTATATCCAGACCTAACAGGACGTTATATAAGATACTTGATTTTTTATAACAGTAGACAGTTAGATATGGGGTATTTCTACGTATTTTCATATAAATATAACTAATTGTTACGATTCGGTCGTTATACGTGATTTGTCTTTATAAGTGACTTCAACTGTTACTAATATTCACATTTAACGATTTCTATTCAAATAAGATTGATTTGCTGTTGACAATTGCAAGCCAAATGCACCAAATCTTGAATAATCACAAAAGAATAAAAAAAAAATACGAATATAACCCTGATTTCGTTAAAAAAAATCCTGTCGAATCTATTGAATTTTTCCTGACTATTAAAATTCCCTGCACCTTTTCTCAATTTCCCAAAGAGATGCCATCAAAATTGTATATTATTCATTTAGTTTAACATTTCACTTAGTTTAAAAATAGTTTTTGGACATAAAAAAAAATTAAGGATTCTCGAAGCGACTGTATTTTTAATAGTAAAATCAATAAACTGGCGACATACACTGACGTTTACTATAAACGTGTAATATGTTCCCAAATGTCAAGACCATAAACTATGACGGTGGCCCTTTAGTGTACATTATTCTTATAAAATATTGTACCTACATTGAGTATGCATTTAGAAAAAGTGAACAAAAACGACAAGAGAAAATTTCAGGGACACAAAATGAATGCCAGGGAAATTTAAACGAAGGAAGTATTATTAGGTACCTATGAAGTATAGACGATTTATACTCAAAACAAGTACTATGTATATACATAGAAATGGTGGGAGAAACAAAAAGAATCTTCTTATTTCAATTCTGGAGTGTATCCAGAAGTAGGTGCCATCTAACAAAGAAATAACTTTTCCTCTGATGAGAAGAAAGTGCCAAAAAATGAAACAAACAAGCGACCCTTGAGGTCCACACAAATAACTATCCAATATAATTAACAGTAATTTTCATGAAAATCAAAACTTTCCACATATTTATATGTTTATACGTCCTACAGTATTTATTTATAAATTATCCTTGAGAAGTTTATGCGTGGTGTAATATTTAAAAATAGTTGAATTGGAAAAACAAATTGTTTCGTTTGGGTGAGCAGCTTAAGTTTGTAAACGTTATCTAGCGAAAATTTAGTGACAGTTACAAAATAAGCTTGTTTAAAGTAAACGTCTGCCGAACCCGAAAAAAAATAATTAAAAGGCTATATTCTGCAGAGACAATTAATTTCCAAATCGTTACAAAGAAACCCATTAAGAGGCTTTTTTGTCACTTACCCCAGGGCGAATAAAGTAAGTCAAGAGAAGCAGAAGAGTACTAACCTGAAAGAAAAAGAAAAGAACAATTAATTTTCCACATAAGCCGATCATTAATATTATTCATGGTCACGTAAACTATATGAAAAACCATAGAATATTTAGAACTACGGTTGTTAAAGCACTCTAAACTACCCTTATGGTCTAAGTACATCTTGTAGTTTCTGTAATGACTTATGGCCACATCGGCTATAGCACAACACACGCCATACTATGATGAAACAATTTTTTTTATAACCACATTTCAGATAATGATAACTTAAGTGAAAATGAAGTCTATATGAGAATTTGAATGGATTCCTCCTTAAAATTATCCCCTTTCTAGTAAAACTAAATTATTGTAGCGGGTATACATGTGCGTGTTACAGGGCTGCTTGACTAGCCGCGGCCGGTTTCGGCAGTGTGTGCGTCGTGTTTGTAAACGTGTGTCTCGTACCTGCTTTCTAAGAAAGCAATTAAGCAGTTCGCAGAAATGTTAACAACTTTCATCGTTTCGAATATTCTGGATTGTTCCCGACTATTTCTATGGATGCTATAAACGTGAAGAGACGTTCGCAGAGTTAGTAATAAATTGACAGTGGCAGTAGTGACATCAGAAATAAATCGACAGTGATACTAGTGAGAATATTAATAAATTGAAACGTACATATAAGTGAATAAATTGTAAATAAATCGTAATCTAAGTTTAGTAATAATTAAATACAGTTTTAAGTAGTTATAATTAAATTAGTATCCGTATATAAATGGTTATTCCTGTGAATAAAGTTAATAAACCCACGAACACTACATTATCGATATTTTTACACCATCACTGATGCAGCTTCCCTCTCGCTTAAAGATCGAGAAAGACAAAATTAAACAAAATTTAAGTAAAACAATCATTCAAATAAAAGTTATTCCAATGATCGTAAACTTTAACGTTAGTATTGTTGGCAGTTAACACGGCAAGGGTGACAGGTAGGAATTATTAAAGACATATCGCCGGCCAAATGAGAAAACATTCCAACTCTCTTCTGGTGAAATTTACGGGAGCCCCAAAAAACGTTTAATTATAATTTACTTATGCAGATTAACATGTTAGCTTGTTTTTGTGAACTTTTACAACTGACTGAAGTTAGAAGTATTTCGCTTCACATTTTTAGCAGCTGGAGTTTCACTACAGGTTTATTTTCTCGATAGAGTTATCAGTTTTTAACAGCTTTATTTCTTTGCATGACAGAGAGCATCAACATTTCGATTTCGTTTAAATAGTCGAGTTAGGAGGTTTGATAATTAGGATCTCGCTTATTATTACAGCAGGAAAAAAGTTTAAATAGGGAAAGATTTGAAGAATTTCATGGTCACATTGATGCTGCTATTAAATCTTTTTGATCTAAAGATATTAACGAAAATGTATTTATAGCTCTTGCAAAGAACTGTTATAGGTAATTCTTTAATTTGACCTGTGGCAACTTTTTAGTGGGTGCATCATTTGTTTTTTAGAAAATATGACTAACTTTCTTATTTGTCATTGGAATCATATTGGATTTTGCCAAAATTGGAAAGACTTATTTTTCTGTTTCTAGTGATGTATGACAACCCTATTTTGTTTTCGTTTCTTCAAAGGGAAATGACAACTTTCAAATTTTCAGTAGTAGCCATGACTGTGATAGTCACAAATTTAGTTTTTTACAACAAAATTTATTACTTAAACCAGGAAAGTGACAATAATATTATGTAAATATAAAACAAAAAGTGTATAATTATAACAATTGCGCGAAATGTCTATCATTTACAACAATACACTTTGGGTATCTAGAAATCTACAACGCGTTCCAAATAAAAATTTCGCTTACGGTCTGGTCCGACTTAGGATGTTGGGCACAACATATGAAAGAAACCTTTCGTTAATTATTTAGGGGATATTTCCAATTACTTGGGTGTAGTTCTCGGAAACTGTACTAGTTGACCTGGTCAAAATTAGCCATCAATAATGAAAATATTAGGTAGTTTAAAATTCATTCATAAATAAAGTACTGCACATTTTTTATTTTACATAATCGTAATTCTGATTTAGTTTCTGTACAGTAAATGTACTTATCTATTGTGTATAAAAATTTTGGTGTTTTGGTGAAAATTTTAATTTCGTTTATAAGCAGTAAATAAATCAAAACACCTAATCACACATTTTTCATTTGTACATAATTTGCTTTAAAATATTCCACTCTTTAAACAAAAAAAATTTCATAAATTGTAATTATAAAACTTTTGTGACAATGAACTTAACCATAAAAGGAAAGTAAAAAATAAGGTAAACAAACTTTTTAAGTCCGACACTTCCTTGTTGAACATTTCTGCACCCTTTTAATATTTCAACATTGATTCCTAGAATTCCTGTTTAAATTTGGATCATAATTTAGAAAATTTTCCTACAAAGGACATACACTATAAGTACACTATATTTCACTTAATTCATTTTACAAATCCGACCAATTTAGAATTACCTCAAAGGCTCATCATCAAATACAAATAAAATACAAAAAAATAAACGATTAATTTGTAAGTATTCACTTTAGTGTCTCTTACTCTTTAAGAATAATCATGTCATCGCAAAAAATGTGATATTTTTGTAAAATAAACTAAATGAAATAGAAGAGGCATGAGATAAAAAGTAAAATAATAAATGAGAACGAAAAGGTTCAAATGTGAGAAATTTTGGGTAGATAATACCGTAACATACAAACAGGTAAGTGGACACAAAAGTTTGACTCTCATTATCCTTTTACCTCTTCGGTATAAAACGATAAAAGATAACAAACGTGTTAGAATACGAACCTAAAACACTTCTGTTGGTCATCGTTTCAAAAAGAATATTTTTGGAATAAAAAAAATGTATCTGCTATTGTATAACATAAAAAATATCAACTTGGCATTGCTGAATGTTCTTCAAAAACGTCTATTCTATATAAGAGGCTATCTTATCCTCGAAAAATGTACGACGTCGTCTGTATCCGTATTTCCACTACACGACGACATGACAAGTTAGTTTTCGCAAAATTCGTTTTCGAGGATCCAAAAACGTGCCCTTTATTGCATTCTCGAAACCTTTATATTTCTTCTGCCAAGTGGCTGGATACACCTTTTCTACCGTCATTGTCGTAAAAGGCTCTCGACGCGACTTTGATCGAACCTTATATTTTAACTCCGAAATAAACGAACGAATATAAGGCTAGCTCTTATCGAAAGATGCAGTTGAAAGCAAAAGTAATGAAATTTTAAACTACATTCATTACACGAATACATTACAAATCTGAAATACAACAAACGAATTAAAAATTATGAAAATTACACAAAAATGTAAATTTTATGAGAATTACTAACATAAAGTTAATATCAATGTAAATACGATTGTCAATACTATGTAAGTAAACAAGTTTATATGAAACAAATAAAAGAGAAATATTCCCAAAAAAAAAATTATATTAATATTAAATATTCATATATAAATAATATTACAGTAAGCCATTATTAAGTACTATGTATAAACAAGTAATTTACTGATGCTCTCGCCTTTGTACACGTAGCAAGTAGCTCGCGCAGATAAAGCGCGGCTGTCGCATGCAGCACAATGGAGCATTGTGGCAACAGAACACAGATACTTGAAGCTATTGTTGTTATCAACATCTATGAAACCTCTATTCTTTAATAATTATTTTTAATAACTTGACATACTATAGATATTAATTTAGTGATAATTTTTTTTTACAGATAAAGACGACAAAAATTTAGTAATAAAACTAAATATAGTTTTACGTGATGCATATACATTTAATTTTCATTAAATTTCCGTATCATTATTCTATTATATAAAAAAACTGCTCTTTTTATAATATCCACGGTCAAATAAGCATCCCAGGAAAACATCATTTGTAAAAATATCCTACCAAAATATCTATAGGTCTCTTTATTAAAAAAAAAAATTCATTTAAAAAAAATATTCATTTCCAGCAAACACTCCAACCTTCCAAGAGATACTCATTAATTCATCATGAATGACAAAATTTTTTTAGATATTTTTACCAAGAATATTTTTCCTGGGATTTTTTGATCGTGCATATTATAAAAAAGGATCATTACAACCAACACCAATTAAATGCATCACTCAAAAATGCATTTTGAGAACCGTAAAAGGACCAAAACGAAAACATTTCAATATTGTTTAGATTATTAAAAAAAAAATAATTGACTACAGTACGTTGATCTAATGAGTATTAAAAACCACAAAACTCCATGAAGTCACTTTCAGTACTTTTATATACCAACAGGTTATTCGTTAATTTACAAAGCTCTGAAATTTATTCAAATAGCAGCTTTCTAGTAAAGGTGCCTACTCTGTTTTTTTAACTTTTGGGGTGATTTATAATGAATTTTCTTTATTACTCTGGCGGAACGTAAACTCCTAAAGTATAATTATTATTTGAACTCAAGCATTAAAATTAAACGAAATATCGTAACTCCTTTAAAATATTAAATAAAACGGTAAAGATTTTTATTCTGAATATAAAAGCTGGAAAATATTTGTATCTAATAATAAGGTAGATGGGTAAATAGGCACTTTTAATATTTTTTTAAGAAAATCACGTAATGTGTATTTTCGAAAATTCTTCACACGAGCTCTGCCTGACACTTCAGAAATATACATGAAATGGGGAACGCCTCCCCAAGGAACGAACTAATTTAGTTTGAGTTTCTACATCTATAAATATTGCCAAGTAATTTCCTCTAAAAGGAAATACGCGAAAATTTATTGCCAACTAATACAGACTGCAAGAAAATACCTACTTGAATATCAAAGGCAATTTTTTTATCAACGTAGACCATGCATGGGTATATTATTTTTCTAATATATAAAATTCTCGTGTCACAGTGTTTGTTACCGTACTCCTCCGAAACGACTTGACCGATTTTTATGAAATTTTACATGCATATTCGGTAGGTCTGAGAATCGACTACTATCTATTTTTCATACCCCTAAGTGATAAGGGTTATCCACCCCTAACATTTTTTTTTAATTTTTGGACACAAATTGTTTTTTTAATTTTTTTATAATGTGGCATTAAAAAATACATACAACCCTAAATTTTCACCCTTCCATCACCAACCCCTATTTTTTAATAGTTGTTTTAGTAATTTGATCATTTAGGTGCGTACCAGCAAACCCTGCCCTTGGGAAGCGGGTACAATGTTGGAAGGGGCAGGCACTCTAGCTATTTCCTGCGCTCGATAACAGATCAATTAGGGATCCTTACTAATACCCGTGCGAAGCCGGAACGGGCCGCTAGTTAGTTATAGAATTGGAAAACAAAAATAATTCTTGACATCCACACTTTTTAGTTACCTTTTGGTAAGTATTTATACAAATTAAAACCATATCGCTGATGGTCTGGAGCAATTTTCTAATATAATCTCTAAGAATTTGTCAGTTTAATTAATTGATACTCCGATTAAAATATGGTAAAATCAATAAAAGCTCAACTGTTGATGAAAATGGCCATCAATAGGTATTGATTATTAGTAAGATTAGTTTTTATTGATCATTTTAGTGTATCAAAGTGCTTCTTATAGAATAAGCCATCAATAAAAAAAAAAAAACAAAACCTTAAATAATATTTCCTGTACCCCTTTTCCGTTTCATTCACTAAATCAGTCTCACCAATCTCTTTCAAAAGGCATCTGTCTTTAATAAACCAGTGATTGACATGTTCACTTCTGAAATGTGGTCAAACTGTTCAAACAGATTTCGTATACAATTGAAACATTGAAATTCACTCACGATGTGTGAAAGTTAATACATATGTACTAATGTTGAATAAGTATATACAGCGCTTATATATACACACGTATACAATTAAAGCCATCCAATCTACTATCACAAATTCAAAGAGCTTCCTATTTACATTATACCTAAACAATCAATTGCTGGAGAAGTTGCCATTTCGAGATGGATTGATATTTCGAGTAAATTTATACAAAGTTTAATAAAACAATATTGACAATTGGATTGTCAATTTTAGGTACAAGTTCGTCTAACTTATTAACAAATCAACAGTTAACTGAATATTGTTATGATAGAAATTAAAAAAGAAAATAGGAAGGAAATGTGTTGGTGTCAGATAACCTGATTTAATAAATAATTTGAGAGACGATAGATGTAAAATTTCAAACTCTAACGCCAAAAATCCCCGTAGAGAAGCTGAATTTATGATATTTTAAACTGAGAATGGATCCACTATACCTACAGGGGTGCGAAAGGTTATGAATTAAAAGTGATTTACTTCGAAAATGGGCAACTGTTTAATAAGAATTTTTCTCCATTTTTCTGAGAATTTTGAAAAAAGTTTTGCAATGTTTTGACTACTAATTAATTCTCGATCTTAAACCCTCCATGTACATTACCTGATTTGAAGATTGGAAAATAATAATTAAAGAAAACGACGGAAAATATTTTTCAAAATTCAAACCCATTTTATTTTAAAAACTATTAAAACAGTGAAATATGCATATCACCTTTTTCTGACAATATATATGACATATTTTTATTCTGTTTTAATGAAACGTGGAATTAAAATCCAGAACTTGACATTTGTTCTATAATCTCCCGGAAAGATAAATAAGGGAGAATGTTTGTTTTTCGTCATAAATCAACTAAATCTGAGCCTAAACTGATAAATAATATTTCCTTTACATAATTTATGCACTATAATATTAGAAATAATTTTATACAGTTTTCCCTTCAGGAGATTAAGAATGTTAAAAATTAATTTGTTACGTTAATCGAATGCAGCGCCCGTTCTACTGGTTTTGGTCATAACTAGGGTATTTTTTATTTTTCATAAAAAAACTATTCATTTAATTTAAATCAATTTTAAATAAACTGCTACTCACAGTAAATTTTTAGTAATAACAAAATTGACACCTACCTAAAATTTATGTTTTTATTAATCTAACGTCTAAAAAATCAACATGTAATCGTCAGAACAATGATCCTTTTTTTTTAGTCTACTACAGGGATTATTTACAACGGTACAAACTTTATTTTTATTATACATTTTGACTTAAAAAGTTTGGATTTCCAAATGTACGACATCAACTACCTAAAAGTTAGTAAAAAAACAAATCAAATAAAGTTCTTCCTTCGCCTTGTTCATATATACCTACTGTTCTATTTTATATTCTAAGTAATTCACAAAGTTGGTGATAGTTGTGCAAATGAAGGGACGAACTGAAGTTTCGAAACCCAAAAACGATTTTAGCTCTAACCGATAAATTCAGAAGGGTGGCAGTTGTAATGTCAAGATAATTCTCAACCTCTGACTCGTTTGCTGTAATTACGTATAGGTGCCTTAAATGTGAACACATCTCACACTAATTGTACGATATAAATAGTTAACGACATTAATTCTGGTGTAGTATAAAGGCTGAAAGCCCCCGTACACTAGAGACTTTTTGTACAAAAAGCGGATTCTAAATTACTTAAGTATAGTTAATTCTCCGACGTTAATGTGCGGACACCCATGCCGCACCATTATTGTTAACTGCCTTATGACAATTGTGTTTATGGAAATTTGTTAGTCCATAAAACATGTTTGTCTTTCGACTAGAAGGCTTCTAATGGGCCCACTTACATCTGTTCCCATACCGATCATGCGAAAGACAAAACAGACGTAAGACAAGTCTCTAGTGTTTTTCGGCAATTGTTAGGTAAAAGGTGTAAAACATGTTAAACTTACGAACCTTAGTAAGATTATTCTTTTTAAAATGCCTCGTGAACAGAAACAGCTTTAAAAGTAGTAAAATGTTGCCAAAGAAAAAGAGAATTAGAACAGTTAATTAAATCGTCCCTTAGATTTAATCCAATTACGAAAGATAGTCGGCTTTTAATTTAAATAGCACATTTCATACTGCGTTTTTTCCGATACTCCGATGAACCGCACTCATTTTATTAATTTCTCTATTCTCTTTTACAAGCCAATCCATTACCCTTTATAAAGCAAGATGTCATTATCGATCCTTATTTTAACCATTTCACTTGCCCCTATTCTGTCACAGTGCACTTTATACGTAGACATCCATAAATGAATAATGAGACCCACTAATGACAATGTAACAACATCAATGGATCTTGAAAAGTATAAAAATGGAAAGATAATGGAATTTCATAGTAGCCAAATGGAAGGGGTCAATCAATTTCTTCAACATTATCTAATACCTAACTTACCTACTGGTTTCATACAAGTTATTATAAATAATGACCTGCTAATATTTTATAACTATCTAGTAGTCAAATAACATACATAACAAAAATCAACATACATAATAAGACAGAAGTTTTATCGAAGGTCCTCATGATTGTTCAAGACCATCCACTACCACTCACTAGCGCTTGGATCCCCTTTGATAATAAGAGAGTTTTGCCATAGTGGGTGGAAGTGAGAAAATGTGTCACTTTTATTGGATTTCCCATCAATCGCGTCGAAAATATTTTGACCAGCGTAAAATGTTTCAAAAGCTCCTAGAATGTTCAGAAAAAGTAATTTAAATATTAAATGAATGTTTTGGAATGTTTGAGAAAGATCCAGGATATTCCGGATTTTTCGAGAATGATTTTAACCGCTCAAGAGTATACCTAATCGCAAATGCAGTGAGAATACAAGGCCAGACAGCTTACGTATAACGTCATTACAGGTAGCCAATGTACAAAATCCTTTTAGACTAGAGCCAAGAGATCTTATAGTGCAATTTTTTTTTTTTTTTTGATAACATTGCAGATGTTGATGGGAAAACATTTATGCAAATTTTTAACACTGAAAAATAACTGTTACTATCATTTATTTAATGTTGAAGTTTTAAAAATGTGGGTTTTGATCTTTCGACGCTTAAACGTAGTGAAAATCATGAGAGATACAATTTTGACAATAGTTTTAACATTATGAGTGTAAGATTGCTGAAATTGCAATAAAGCGTTATTATTTTTTATTCTAATCAAAAGTTATTGTTTATAAAAATATTTTCTTTTTGTGAATTCCGAAAAGGCTGTCTCCGATCTGTTCAATGTCAATTTAGTCTGTAAATTTTAAATTATTCTTATATGTACTGCATTTATTATTATTATAATTTTTTTTTAATGATATATATTTTAATATAACAGCGAAATCTCCTCTTAAATATGCAATTCTTCGCTACCTTTTTGCATTACTTGGAATAAATTTTGTTGGTAGTATAGTATTAATCATCCACTTTTAAATAATTCAGAACGTATTTAAGCTACATAATATAACGAAAAATCATTTAAAAATTGAAGCACGTTGTCTTTCTAAATAAAACATTCGTTAATTGAACGAGAACGATCGCCCACTTACACCGGCATATTGGGATTCTTACGTCAAAGTAGTCTGGCCTTCTATTCTCGATGGTAACCGTCTATGACGATGCTAGTTATTGCAGATAATGAAAGAAAGAAAATATTTTGGAACTTTCAGATTTTAAATAAAATTTCTTTGTAAATATCGTCGTATCTCGTTTCAATTATTTTGCTTCGTGTATTTCCAAAATCTAACGCGTAATAACCCCATATGTGTACCTATAACTACTACATTATCCTGCAACATTACATACATACAATATACACTGAGTTAGATCTATTCATTAAGATGAAACACTTCAGCGGTTAGTTCGATAGATTTAACGCTGAAACGGTTTGCATTATATTCCATTATAACTTCCTTCCACTTAATACCTACATTTCGGCATCATCAACTATTACTTCGAATATGTAATCTAGTTCCTGCAAAAGAACGTCTGCTCAACTGACGAGAATTTAACGTAGATCACGTTCGTCGCGACGCCACGGCATCTCTGCATATAACCCCAAGTGGTTGGCACGTTCCACGGGTAGCTACCTACCACTATAAACGGAATGTACCTCGCATACAACAAGGTCCAACTTGATAATAAAACTCTGTATGTCCGTGTTTATGGCAACGTGCACAAAATTTTCTTTGGTGCATAAGAATACCGTTGTTGTATATGTCACCGATGCGACATTCATCTTATCATTATTTTAAGAGTGTTTTTCGGGAAAATAAATGAATAGCCGAGTGCTGTCTACCTTCATAGGTTTTTACATT
The DNA here is from genome assembly GCA_947389935.1 of Agrilus cyanescens. Lineage (NCBI taxonomy): Eukaryota > Metazoa > Arthropoda > Insecta > Coleoptera > Buprestidae > Agrilus > Agrilus cyanescens. The sequence goes on from OX376705.1 coordinate 25,812,504, forward strand.
TTACGAGCATACAGAAAGGCTTAAATGGTCATAATAAAACTCCTCGTAATATAAAAAAAAATCTTCGACAACGAAAGCCGTTAAAAAGTGATTGCAAATTCACCATTTCCAAGATTTGGGCCACGAAACGGGTTTGAGATCTGTCGAGCTTATCTTCAGTAAAAATTATACGTTTTCTTTAATAAAGTCAACCCCCATAATGTAAAAAAATTGATATGGGGATACGGGCCACAATTTTTAACTGGAATAAATCCAGTATCAAAAATGCTCTTTATTTGCTCTAAAAATTGATAAACAAGACTCCCTTCATTTTAAGTTTAGCATACTTTCTAAAGTAATATGGTACCTAGTTGGAGAGGACATAAAAGCAGGAAGATTATCTAGAAAGCCAATGAAAAATTAAACTGGCCATTTTAATGTTTTCTTTGTAGAGAATTTTTACAAAAATATCTGGGATAGCATCCCTGCATTTTGGTAGAAATTTCAATTTTCTACAAGAAATTCTACGTTAAATAAAAAACAGTAACAACAATTTGCCAGTGTTTGTACATATGTATGCTCTTCAGAATCCGCTATTAAAAAAATATTTTCACGAAAAATCTCAGATTAGAACAATTCCCGCCATTGGCCTGGATGAATGACGTCACGCGTAAGTTAATAGGCCTTCCTACTCTCAGTGGCAACGCTCACAGGTGAAATTCGCTAAATAACACTAGATAAGCTACATAATGTTAAGAATAAATTTTACATTACATTAGAGGTTTGTAAAGACAAAAAGTGCATCAAAAAATGTGTTACTTTTTTCTACCTTTCTGGATTAGCGAAAAGCAGAAAGTACAAAAAAAAAAGTTGCGGTAGGTTTCAACCCTCATTTCATAGAGACGAAAAATGGGTGCTGAGCTAAAAAAATTTCTAAAAATAAAAAGGTTTTGTAATACTCAATTTATTCCAATTAAAATTTTCACCTCATTGAAAATTTTACAATGTACCTAAATTGATAATAAGCTTTTACTTGGAATAATTTTGAAGCGATTATTTTTAAAATCGCACCCACGTTACTTTATCAAAGTTCCTTGTTCTGCTTGCATAGACAGCAGTTGAAAGTTAATCCGATTTTGAAATAAAGCCTGAACAAAAGCATTACGTACGCTATAAACGCAATCCCATTATTTATCGTACTCGCTTCGTTTTTTGAAAACTGTAAAGCCGTAGAAACATCATGTTCACAGAAAGGGACGATGATATATTATTATTCATACTAAGTCCAAAGTTTGCAATGTGGCTGTGGCTGAATTCGATATAATATAATGATATAACAAATGATACGTCCACACTTGTTGACCTTACTGAAAAGGCGATACTATCCATCACACATTTATAATATACCCTCTAGGAGCATACAACAGGGAAAGGAACAAATAAAGGATTAGATAAAGAAATGGAGAATGTCCTATATAGAACTTATTTAAAAATCCACTGTTAAGTTTTATATTCAACAAGATCTACTTTATTTTTATTAGACTAATAGATAAATGAGGAGATGGGACAAAAGAGGACTATGCAAATTAATAATGAAGAGGATGGTAGAAACCTTTCGACATACGACATATTAGAAGCAGAAACGGGTATAAAGAGGGGCTAATGATGACCTGGTTTGGATTAAGCCTAGCAAATAAAAAAAGATAGGAATAGGAATAGAAATATACATATCAGAAAACTTAATTCCTTAACTCTCTCTTTATACAAAAAATTAAATTAGGGGAAATTAATTACATTTATTGCAGTCATTGTAAAACTGATAATATTTTTCATCATTTTTCGCATTTTTAATAAAATGGGTTGTGTTGAAATTCGAAAAAAAAAAAATAAAAAACTAATTAATCAATTGCTTAAATTACTTCACGATATTTCTGTGAAAGATTCCAGTTTATTCAGATGTCAACCAATTGGTTTATAACTTTTTTTTTATTAATATGTACCTATATTATTTATTTTTTAAATATTTTCATCTAAATACATAGTTTAGCAAATATTTTTAACAGCGAAAAAAATAATTTTTAAAGTTTTAACATTTACGTGATCCTGCTATTTAAATTAATTTAAAGATATTTGAAAAAATCATAATGTTCCGACAGAACGAAATGAAATTTTATCTTCAACTTCTTTCCACTTTTATCAAAATCCATTTCATCATTTTACGTCAAAAAACTAAATTCTTTTTTTATCTACTTTATGTCACGATCACTCAAATCAAACAATGGAAGAATACACTTTAAGTATGAAAGCGCGCTTCTGCTTCATTTAAGATCCCTTAAAGGTAGGTATTTAGATAAGATAAAGTAAAGCCCAACTTGGAGTCGGTAAAGGTCTATTCCCCTTTCTGTAAGAAATCCATTACCATAAACATAGACGTTCCCGAGAATAATCCAACAAAGAAATAGGGACGCAATTTCAAAAATAGTTTATTTTAGCTAAAATAATGGTTATGCATTGTGTTCCAATTGGAAATCGATTCTGTTTAAAATAATTCCGTTTGATGGTAATTAACAAATGCAAAATATATACAGTACAAAGGAAACCAAACTTGTGGAAAATTGTGCACTTTTTAATTTACATGAGGAAATGAAGCAAAATCATAATAATTATGAATAAATAAAAATATCTGTTGGGCGCGGAAACCACCCCTTCATGTATTTTTTTTTTGAGATTCTTCATTTCGTGTATTTGTGATTTCCCAGAAAGAGAGGAGAAAGTATTAGGAAAATTAAATAAATTAAATTAGCTTTAACTTGGCTCTTGAAATAGTTTAAATTACGTACTGCTAAAAGTTCATAACTCGGAAAACTATTATATTATTCATAATCCAAAATCAGCACAATTGTTTTTTGACTCGGGTGCCCAGTGCCTACTTAAAACTTTAAAAAGATGTACAAAGAAAATAAATAATGGTGGAAGGAGATGCTACACAGAGTAGACTTTGAGATACAAATTGTGAGAACTTCCGCATCTCAAGAAACTTAAATATCTCTGCAATTTCATTTTGTTTATTTGTACTCATTGTTTCCTAGATTGTGCCAAAGTTAGAGATTCAGCACAGAATCTTAAAATTTAAAGAGCACAATTCACTTTGTTGTTGGTGTTACGTATTATTATCAAATTATCATATAACAATAGGCCTATCGTGTTTACAAAACATTTATTAAAAAATATTATACTCACACAATAGAGGTCTTCAAGGGTCAATAAAATTAATGAATGAATGAATAAACAGATTTAATCAAACATTAAACGTTTGCAATGTTAACGAATGTGGAAAACATGCACATTTCCACTTTTAAAACAGTCAACAACCGTTTGTGCTTAACTCGACGATATTTTGGAAGCAAAAGGCAAATAATAGAATGAAATAAACGCTCACAATGTGGAGCAGCTACAAGGGCCTGGAATCAAAAACAATGGACGTCGACTTTTAACCCAAAAAGGTTTACAGAATACAGGGACTATTATTATTCACCCTAAAATTTCATGAGGGAAGACTTTCATAATAAAAACTAGTATCAAAGAACTCAATTTTAATTTTTATCTTAAATAGGTGTTTTTGTTGTATTGCTATTAGAAAGGGTCTCTAGCAATTGAAAACCCGCCCCTTCTACTGTAAAAAAATAAAATGTCCTACGCTATTCATATAATACAATTGGCAGCATGCAAAAGCCATTAAATAAAGTATGTCTGGTCAGCATTGTTCAAATGATCAGACGCGATTCGCGTTTTCGAACTTATTAGTTCTCTTCAGCGCGCTACAGCCAGTTCCAACAGAATAGCGACCAAACAAAGTCACCACTTACGAATCTATAAGAACAATACACTTTAAGAGATGACTTTGTTAAATAAAATTATACACATTAAAGACGTTTTTTCATAAAAGGGTATGCATATTAAAATGAAATTTATCATTGCATATTATTTATATAGAAATAAATATGGAAAGTTAAAGATGTCATAACCATTAATTTAAATGGAAATTAACATTTGTTACAAAAAGCGATGAACACTCGACGCATTTTTACATTTGGATGAAATTGAATTCTGCTACCTATTCACGATGGGCCTAATGGAATTTCGTCCTTATTGACAAACCGCAATTTAGTCAAACAGGTGATTAAAAATGTTGATGTCAAAGCTCAACAATAGACCGGCGTTAGCAATGGAAAAAGGTCAAATATCATAATACTACAAATGCTTTTTTTGGTTTTTATGTTGCAGTCTTTCGTTTTTGAAATATTCAGCAACCGAATCCGAAATTTGCCCGAGATCTTTCTTTCGATAAAAGAAATATTTATGGTGGTGCAATTTTAATGAAACATTTTAGTAGGTAATTATAAAATTAAAATATTTTTGTTTGGTATTCCACATTTAATATCAAATCTTTCTCATCTATATTTAGGGTGTCATCATCGAAGAATTAATTTAAACCTAATTTCTAACCCTTAAATACTGGATAAGTGATATTACGAGAAAACCTACATTAAAAATGTCACAATAATAAAGATTTTGTTTATAAAATAAAACTTTATCTTTCAGTTACATTTTGGAATGCACAAGAATTATGTATTTACATAATTAAATAGGTACCCTAATTGCTTACTAAAAGTTCATTCAATTTTGACTTGTATTTCTTTGGTACTTTTAAATAAATAGAGACCTATGGTCTTGAAATTTTGCAAATGCAATCACTGGGGAACGTAAGTAATAAATGTAAAAAGAATTGTAAGACAATAAAGGCCGCATACGCCGTACATAGGTATCTATAATAGTAGGTATTACTCAATAACCATAGAGTAGACTATTTTAACCAACGTGAAAATTTCATCAGAAAGTGGATAGGTTAGGTCAAGTTAAACGTCAATATTTCTTTTTTATACCTACGGAAATCTACAAGAAAGGCGGAAAATGTAATTTAATTAAATCAGGAGCTAAATTAGCGTTTGCAATTAACGATTTTGTAACGATAAAACTTTTTATTAACAATTGTCTTTATTTCTAATACAGACAATATCAATTTAATTATTAAAAAAAATAATAATAAAAAAATTAATTATTCTCTACCTCATTCATTTTTTATATATAATCAAGTCCCTTTTTTGAAACTTTTCAGCCTCGTAGCTCCCTTTACCGCATCAAGAGTATTGAAAAGGGCAAAACAAAGTTGTCTGAACCAATGTTGTTTTATTTAACAGATTCGGTTTAAACCAAGTGAAATTCAATCGCTTTCTAATAAACAAGTCAGTTATTCAAGTATTGTGGCATTTGAATTTGACCTTTCTCAATTTTGTAAATTAAGATTAAATTAGCTTTCGTAACACTTTGGTTAACCGTCAGCGAATTTAACTTAACTTCAACTTAATAAGAAAAAATTGATGCTGTTATCACGCCCTCGCCAGTTGTCGAACCACTAAGCTTACGAAGACATGATGACAACAGCAACATCGAGAAAATACTTACAGTCACAGAAGCACAAAAATTTGTTCTAGTACCAAACATCATAAATTTTTTTTAGTTAGATTTCATTTTAGTTTATTTTGACAACTGAGTAGTTATGTTACGAATTCCCATAAGACTCCAGGCGACGTTCATACTGTCCTGCGCACCAAGTAGGTACCTCGGAAACCGCTGCCGACATGATACACGTGTTCACCGATCCCAAAAAATCCCGAGTAACAAAACTGGACTCATTTCTATCAATATTTAAGTACCGAGTTGCACTTCCAAAACGCATATTTTTTTTGCAAAAATTCAGTTTTTCAAAATGCAATGATCGATTTAGGTCGTAACTTTATAGACGTTCTCACGAATCAAACTCACAAAACTGCGTTAAAATAAAATGACCACACAATCCAATTTTGGAGGCGTTTCTAATCATTTTTTTTTTTTAATAAAAACTTTTGAATTAATTAAAAATTTTCAAATTATTGTTTTTTACAAATATTTTTATAGTTATCAATGATTAACAACAAATAAATTATTGTATAATTATAGACAAGTATATGAATGTATCAGCAAAACTGGAGAAACTTTGGCGGTACTGTAGAACGTACTAAAAAGCACAAACCCCAACGCCGAAACTTAGATCAAAAATGTCCGAAGCACTTTTCGATAACAAAATTATCTTCTTCAGGGACTAAACTGAAGAGAAGTGTTTCGGACATTTTTTTTAAGTTTTGGCGTTGTGGTTTGAGCTTTTTAGTACGTTCTACAATAAAATGCATTTTTTTAATTATTGGTCTGCTTTCATAACTTATGTTAATGTTGGTTATTGAAATAAAAGTCCTCAATATTTCGCCAACACTTAAGCTAGGTTTATTTAAAACCAGTTCAAGTAATTACACAAATTAAAAAACACGTACTACTATCTTAAAAGTTCAGAGGAAAAACTAATACAGGGAAAATGTATGAAATGGTCTTAAGTTTTAAGAGATACTATTAAAAAAAATTGACAACACTGAATGATTCTAGTCCCAATTGAATCTTAAGTTTAATTTCTCTTTCTTTTCTAAATACAACAAGTGAACACTTGGTAGGCGGTTTAGAAAAATGTAGTTTGAATTTAATTGGTTAAATTGATTAGAAAGGGGGTTAAGACATCCCTTACAAATATAAAGTAAAAACGCAATTTCCAGGTACTCGCAAAAGTAGAAAACCCAACCGTCCTAATTGGGCGACCCAACGCAGCGGGTACATTATAAATTTTATTGCAGCCCTTACGAGAACTAATTAAGTTTACCAAAGACCAATTTGCTGAAGTTCTGTACGTGACATTGACAATAGAAACGAAATTCTTTAGAGTAATAAATTTGCAAATGTTGAAGATTGAGAACACAACAACTTTATAAAAGATAAATTCAAACAATATACAGTGTTAAAATATTTGTAGAATAAAACAGTATATGAATACTGAACAACTAAATTATAATTCTTGTACAGTTTTGTCTCAATGAAAATATGGACATTTTACATTAAACCCCGTCTTACTGCTTAAAACATCGGAGGGTCCCTGCTTTATTTTCTCGACTAAGTCTATCTCTTTTAAGTTCTTGAATATTAACACTTTTTAACTGCCCGAGACAGAGCCAATTGTATTTCCTAACCTCACTATACCGTTCTCTCTTTCATTTAAACTAAACCAAAAAAAAAAACATAAAAATTTTGTTTTTGTCACCCTTCATACAATCCAAAATCAAATCTTATAAACTCTATTTTACTTTCTATAAATCCATCAATATAACTGACGTTTATTTCCTTCGTAATATTTTCTTTTTCTTTTTTTTTACCAAATAAAAATGACGCCACTCTATTTTGGCAGTGTTACTATCTATGACTCCCAATCACTCTTATATTTCCTTGATTAAAATTTTTCATAAACATTACCTCGAGCTTATTATAGGCAAAATATATAATGTTTTGTTTCACCGTTACAATCGTTATTAAAGGCCAGAGCGCCAACGTGCAACGTCATACAAGGAGGGGTCCTCGTGGACTGTTTCAATTTTATAGAAGTTAGGTATTTATCGTGCAAAAATTTTCTTGATTGTGGATTCTTGTAAAGGAAAATCAGAAGAGCATTTGTGCTGTCCAGATTTTCTTATAAAAAATTCGATTACCTATCTACAAAAAGGTCTTTATACTTTTTTCGTATTTGGTATTTCGTATTTTCGGTTTTGGCTACGTAAGTCGAAAAATCACTTCCCTACGAAAACCCCCTTATACAACATTACAAATCAGCACTCTGGCTTTCTTTAACTATGGTATGGTTTTGCTCGCTAATATTCTGAGCATATTCAATGCAAGATTATTTTTATTATTTTTGTTGCACAAAATTTTAAGGGTTGCTTTTTCAATTGTCTTTCTAATAATTATAATAAGTTCAAAGTAAAACCAGTTATATAAGTCAACTTGGTCCAGTTCACTCCTCAATTACTTTCGACATTCATACAATTTTCTACTTCGAACTAACACTTAATATCCCTGTGTAGCTAGCTATGTAGCTTAACGATTTTCTTAATTTCCAGGGTTATTTCCAATATATTTCATTTTCATCAATCAACCGCAGTCCATGTAATTAACTTAATAACCCTTACTGAAATTTATATCCAATAAAGCCGTAAATATGAGAAAATGACGGCTATAAATTCGCAATTGATAGCTGTAAAAACCGAAAATGAACGAGTACCTATACTTTTATTGCGTCAACAGTGCATATTAATCTTTATTCCAATAAAAAAAAACTCTGTCGCAAAATGAAACCGACAAAAATTAAAAATTAAACAACTGACGAGGTTACATTAAAGTTTAAAGTTCATTATAAATTAATTACAATTAACAAACCCAATGATTTTGAAATGGCTTTTCCAGAAACTGAAACTGTTGAGATACAGCAATTAAACTGGATTAAAAGTGTATTTTACACGAGCGTCTCATTTGAGATCATGGATTTCGAGGTTGGGCTACCAAGTCACTAAACTATTTTTTTTTAATTAATGCCAACTTGAAAAAAGAGATATCGATACAATATTAAACATCGCACTTCCATAGGCTTTTGATAAATAAAAAGTTGTTAAATTTTGTTATTTCACTACAATATTTCGAAAATACTGTATTTTTTTAAATATAAAAATATTGCAGTGCAGTCCTAGCACATTCTATTTATAGGAATGAAATTATAAAAAATCATTTAAACCTTTAGTGGGTGGTATGAATTCAATAGCAGGAGATTTACTTCCCATTCACTGGTCTTTTATAGCATATTTAGTCTGCAGTATCAGCAATTTCGATTTCATCTAACAATTTTTAAATGCATCTAATACCCCTTAGAAACAAGCGTTTTGTAATGAACTTGAAGCAAATAATTACTTGTTTCTGTAGACCTAGTGGTTTCGGATTAGTATTGTATTCCAGATATGGAAACCCTGTTTCACCCCTTAAAAATTGAATTTTCAAGAACGTTTTCTGAGTCAATTTTTATAAAAACTTCTAGATCCTGGAGTGATATTAAAATACGAGCTTATATCAAGTTTATACTAATTTTTTACGCCTGTTTTATCTCTTGAGGTGCTATTTCGAAAAAAAAATTTTTTGATGTATGATGCCATTGTCTAGGGTAACATTATGTAAAATTTTAAAACTTCCTGACTGGCAATTTCGTCTATAACTTAATCGATACATCGAACTCCGAGTATGGTTTTCACTTCTTCAGGGGTTGTATTTAAACAAAAAAAATTGAAGTCTGTAGATCCAGGAATTTGGGTTGTACGAATAGATCAGTCAGTCAGTTAATTAAACGGTTTTATTCGTATAGCCTGTTTGGGTCAAATTTAGTAATTAAAATTTAACCTCTTTACTGTTAGCTGATTGATCTGAAATTTGGTACACACCATCTTCAGGATCATTGTAAATCCAACATGGCAGCCACCACAAAATTTGAGATTTCATATAGCTTCCACTTGATGGAAACAGTGGTCTTTCTTTCATTTCTTAAATAAATACGTGTTCTTTCTGCATCCCTTATTGCTAGCCTTTATAGTGATGAATTTTCTTGGAAAAATTGCTGTAATTTTATCACCTGAAGGTAAAAGCAGAAGCTTTTTACTGAGAAAACACTTCCGTAGGTACATAAATTTTTGATTGACTGCAGCTGGTCCAAATAATAGATTCTTATGATCGTTCCGTCAAGGCATCAGCGTTACCTTCGTAGTAAAAGTACTAGTCCCAGTGGCCGCAATTGAACTGTATGTATAATACCTACGTTCATACTGGTAGTTTTACGTGCAGTCGTTAAATTTCATTGTGTGTACAATACTGTTACAATGTATCCTTACTGTTACAATCCACCCTCAACGCGGTGGTCGATAACGAATATATTATTCAAATTTTGATCCCTTTTCCTATCGATCAAAAGAAAACCTGTATTATACATTTTAACTTCATAATTATTACATACATCAACTTCTCTTCCGTTTATTGATTTTATAAAACACGAAGAAGATATTAGGAATTTTAGAAATATACCTAACTATGTATAGGTAAATGTTTCTGAAATACCTAAAAAAAAGGACAATATTTAATCTGCCAGAGAAATAATCTAAGATGTGTTGGTGTGTTAGTATTGTTCTGGTGAATGACTACAGCAACCAACTGCTATCATGCATGTTAAACTGATTTTCTATAAGCTGGGAGCATCAAAGTGTCAGTAAAAACATTTAAAGTAACATTCATTAACAAAAACATTCATTTAAACTTTCTATTTATTTTTCGTCGATAGCAGGGAACATAAGCTTCAAAATGAAATCTCAAATAATTATCTTTGATTAAATTTTTTAGGGATAAATGACGGGTACAAAAAAATACTGTTAGAAGAAATAATGCCCAAGATTAGTAAAATATTACAGTAAAAAGAAGAAAAAAACCAGATAGTCATAAATAGAATGGAGTCGTTATTAAGAAACGGTTTCAACAATTTTAAAATAAAAGTAGAGTTAATTAAAAAAAGACGCAACAACCAAAATTTTCTGTCAGCAATATTTGAATATTCCAAAATTCTTTCTTTCCATAATTCAAGTGGCGCCAATGGCTTGGTGACTTACAAGCCAATATTAAAAAGCAAAATGAACAAAAGTTGACCTCTTCTCAATAAGACTCTCCAACACCCTTCTAGGTCTGGATTGCGATACGTTGTCACCCTGAAGCGTATGCAATCTAACAAAATGAAACTGCGTCGTCGAAAATTAGCCTGTTGAAAGTTTCACAGTCACTATCCTTTTTTATACTCTCAGAATAAACAGAAAAGAGCGATAATTGCTCTTCAGAACAAACAATCGATCATCGATTCAAACGTATAAATGACGAAATTACAAATGTTTACGTAGGCGTCTACCCGAAATAAAACGTCTCCTTCAGAAGATACAATTCAGAATAAATACTTCGGCAAAACAAACTGTCTGTTTCAATAAAAAAAAAAAAAAACCAAAAGCGAAATAAATAACAGATACGATAACAATATCCAGATGACCAATCGTAATGAAAACCCTAAGGATGCAGCACATTAAATCGGCATATCACGTCACCACACGGCGGCTGCCTATGGCGGTTCTGGGACGATTTGTTGATAAAGAGTTAGGGACTTATCGTCAGAGGGGGAGATTTTTGTGATAGTAAGGCCTTTTGAGGGGAAATAGGTGAAATAAAAATATAAATTCACACTAGTAATAAAAAGGACGATAAGCAAATTTCGTCAATTATTTGAAGACCTGAAGAAATACCCAAGGAATTTTTTCAATAATTTCGCATGTCGCATAAAAAATGTACAGAATTGACACATTTATTTAAAAAAAATATAAAACTAAATTATACAATAAATAACCGTTTTTCTCTTACACAATAACAAATTCCATCAGCTGAAGCCTGTTGGAGACTGCAGAAAACAAGGCCCGATAGCTTCGAAGGAAAATATGTGATATGTCACGATAAGTGGTAGAGATTTTAGGGAGCCATATTAGTCTAGTAACCGAGGAATTCATCACAAGAAAAAATTTGATGGCGGATTCTTATGGAGGTCAATGAGAACAACATTTGTGCAAATATTTAACAATGGAAAATAATTGCTACTATTGTTTATATAATGTTAAAATTTTACAAATATGCGTTTTTGACCTTTCGACACTTACGTAGGAAAAAACGTGATAGACAAGAAGAAAGAAAATAAACCTTTTATGTAATAAATACAATTTTCGACAAAAAAATTCGGCACTGCAACCCCCTATCATTTATAAGTAAAAGCTGCAGGGCTCCAACGTTTGATGTGGAGCTAAGCGTGTTTGGAGCGCTGCAATTTTTTATTTGTAAAAAAATAGAAAGGAGGTGTCTTCTGGGTCGAATTTGTAAGGTACAAATACTGAAAACAATTTTAATTTCGTCATATTTGTTGGATGCCTCATTAATAAAGTATAAAAACTACCCTTATTATCGGGACAGGATTTAGGAATTTGCCGCCTGTAGGCATTTTCTTGAAATTGTAAAAACTGGTTTTAAAAATTGATGTACCTAGCTAGAAGAAAATCTTCTGAATAATAATACATAATTGCTTTTGTCATATTTTGTGGGCTCTCACAAATCCACCCCCTTAAAAACTTGCCTATATTGTTTAGAAATAAATTCAGCTATGTGTAAAAAAATTATATAAAAACAGATCCTTCGCAATATAGTACCAGAGGCGTAAATAAAGCTCTTGAAAATCCCGTATTACGAGACGGGGGCACCAGTGAGGGACGACTTCAAATACCTTGATGAAAATGATAATCTAAATAAGACCAAAAAAAATTAGACAATTGAAAAATAGCAGGACCCTTTTAGAAATGTGGGGAGAGACAGGACGACGACGACACACATAGCCTTTAACATTTGTAAAGAATGTCACCGAATTGATTTTCACTTACATTAACAGTAATAAACATCAATTAATTAAAAAGAGAAAACGCTTTCAGGAAATATTTGATATCTAAATAAGTCATGAAAATAGCAACTTAAAAATGCATCAACGCGCAACATACATATGCATTAGCTGGATTTATGGATAATTTTATCCATTACAACGCTACAAGTCCATTCTATTTACGGCTGCACTTAATGTATAAAATACATACATACAAATATGTTGAAAAAATAGATACAATGTGTACAAAAAGTGAATTATCATGTAAGAAAATTGGCCGTTGTACAGCGCAATTTTGAAATAATCAATCACCAATAGCATAGCTCAATTGTGGATTAATATATTTTATGCATGACCACAACTAACAATATTTAAAATGATTTCTGTTTGAATTAATCCTGGGACAATTTTTACGCCTGTAAAATGTGTTCTTGGAATATCAATTTTTGAAAACACACTGGGCTTTTTCAAAATCAAAAAGTTTCCTAAAATTATTATTATTAGGGTTTTGTTTTAAAACGTTAAAAAGGAACCAATACGGCAAATTTGCATGTAATTATGCTCTTTATAACGAAACAATACATCACCATGTCACATTTGCACAATGAACATTGTTCGGACTCACCCCTACAAGAGTAGAGTGGTTATTGTAGACTACGCGTGAATTTCTGCCAGAAAGACCGATCCGGATGATTTTGAGCCTTTTGCGCAAACTCAGTCGGTTTGTGCGCAAGCGTATTACAAGATTTCATTCCGTTCCAGAAAAGTGATTCAGCTTAATTTTGTGGTATAAAAGCTGGACTTTTCGAGATAGTAAGACAAAGAAACAATTTTTTTTTCAGTAGCAACCTTAAAAAACTGCATTCGTAAAAAGGACTCTTTAAACTTGCCATGGACTTTTCCAAAATTTATTTTTTTTTGTCTTACCGGAACGAGGAATGTTTTTTTGCATGAGGATCGATGACTTTTTCCAAACAAAATGGCAAAATGGTTGTCATAACGGAGTTCGCCATCCGAAACTGACTCAAATAAAACCCAGACTACGATCAAGGTATGCGGTGAACCGTGTTAACGTGATAGGACAACCGCTGTCATAATGTCAACAACAAAGTCGAAAGAAGTGACGAACGCATCATGCAGAAGGAGCGTTAGCGTCAATCAACGACCAGCGTCGGTCGCACCGTTTTAGCCTATGTCAATGAAGAGCGTCGAAGGAATCAAAAAACATGAATGGAAGGCGACGCATCTTTTAGTGCGCGTGCGTCGTGGCATCTTGTGCGCGTTTGTGTAAGTTACCGACGGCGGTTCGTCTAATCAGTGCGACGGACAACGGCGTCGCGACGCGCTCTACATACGGACGTCACGTCGTCGGTTGGTGAACATGCGAGAGCCAGCACGAAATTAAGCGCGAAAGTTTCGGTCGGATTTACGCTAAACTTCCAAGACGACGCGGGCGGGATTTGAAATATAATTATTTAATAACATTAAAGTTCTGTGGTAATTATTACATGTCAAAATGTAATTTAGATACAGAATTTGTTGACACTGCAGAAATTCTAGTGAGTTGTGTGTGAGTGTATGCCATATTTTAAAATCGAAAATAAAAATTCTGATAAACCCATGAATTAAGCATGAATTTACGAAGTATGGATGGATAGTACATACATAAATTAATATCAAGTGAAAACCCAAAATAATGCTTATAAATAAAATAATTAAAATTAAAGCAAAAAACGATTTTCTAGTAAGTTTAGATTTACCAACAGAAATAAAATAAAAACAAAAAGAATGCCGAATGAACTTTTAACTTGCTTTAAATAATTTAATTACCTAAAAAGCTAATTAAATTAATTAAAGTGAATAAATAATATATTCTATACGACAAATATTATAATATTCAATACAGAAAACTATATTTTGGAATACAGATAAATAGTATTATGAAAAAATATTTTAATTAAATTAAGAAACATGTATTCGTAAAAATGTTTTCAAAAAACGAATACCTACCACTAATTTGAAACTATAAGTCGTCAAAAATAACGACTATGAAATATTATTCAACCAGAAAAGTTTTTTCTAAATAACACGCAATCCATACCCCCTCGTTTACTAATTTTTAATGAACCCATTTTTCATGAGTTCACAGAAAAACTGCATTGTATTGAACGTTGCAACAGTAAAATCCCTTTTACAGTACACACTAACATTGTTTGCATACAATTAAAAAATACGTACCTACTTACCTTAATTCTACAATTTTAAAATTCTGTGAAAATGTTTAATTGAGGAAGCACTTATATGTTTAAACCCCATTATCACGTAAGAAATAAAACACAAGTGTTTAAGAGTTTAACAAAATTTTTAATAAAATCACGACGAATCGTTTCACCTTACAAAGGCTTCATCAGGTGATAATTATAAAATTGACATGAATTATCACCTGATGAAGCCTTTGTAAGGTGAAACGATTCGTGGTGATTTTATTAAAAATTTTGTTAAACTCGTAAACACTTGTGTTTTATTTCTTACGTGATTCTGTGAAAAGTTTATCACATATCCGAGAATCCAATTTGCAATGTAATATAGTACAACTGACGACTGCATTAAAATCATAATAAATAGCCAACAAAAAAAATTAGCAAACTAGAAACTAAACTCTATATAAATTTTTTTAACCCCCTGGCATAGAAGAGACAGTCTTGAAGTCCCAGTCGTTTTCAAAGTGTTATCCAGACTATAAGGAGGGTGGTCCAAAAATTACCAACAAAAATCTTGGATCGTCGTTTAAGAAATTTTGCACCACGTACCTTATAGTCCTAATTTTGCGATTATGTATTTCCTCATAAACGGTAGGTTGCTTTAAGAACGAGGACTTCAAGAGAGCCACTATGACTTAATTCCCAGATGGAAAACTTTTATGTTGAAAATTTAAAAAATTGATTAGTACCAAACTAACACTGTTAAAAGATTTTTCTAACGAAGACCGCTTTTAGGCTTTTAATCACTTAAGCACATAATTTCTTTTTATAAATTGCTGCTTCTCGTAGAATGATATAACTCAGGAAGTCAGCTATAATTTCCACAGATTTATATAACATGAAATCTTAATAAACCGGTTGACTAACCCCAATGGGATTTCGCGAGCATTCCCTTACCGCTATCTGATAAACGTTTTGCTCATTTTTACAAACTTTTCAGTTTTAAAAATAAAAAAATCATCTCTGCTACCAGTATCTACTTAAATGAAGAAACCTTTCTTCTACTTACTACGTATTTGTGCTCATTTGTCAGTAAAAGATGATAAATTTCCTATTCTCAACATATTTACGCAAAAGTTTAATTAACTACCGGAAATTTTTTTTTTCATAAAATTGTTTATTACACAGTACCTACTAATTATAGAAGTGCACCTTTGCTCGCTCAAAATTTTGCTGTTTTTCTTATACCCACACACCGTGAGATAAAGTGCTGATTGATATTTTTTTAACGTATGCAGTATAATCTACGCGATACGCTTTGATTCATATCTCACTCATATGCATAGATACATACATACATCTAGTAAGTAATGCAGGTCGTATGAGAACAAGACATGACTCCCACGTTCAAAAAGTCAATATGAATCATTTATGGAGCCAAGAAGTCCATAATATGAAATATGAATGGCGTTTGTCGTCACTGTGGACATAAGTGTGCCACGTTTGAAGCTGTACTAAAAATATTTTTCGAAATAGAAAATGAAGTACTTAATAAATCAAAAAGTAATTTCATGAAGGATCAACAATCTGCACTTCAATAATTTAGGATTTGAAATTTCAACTCATGTGGAACCTCAAGAGATACATATGTAGACTAAAAAAGTTCGCTAAACTAACCTAACTTTTTAAGATTCATTTTTCAAAGAGCCTTTTATTTTTATGATGTGGAAATCATTAATATAAAAATCTACTTCTGCTAGCTAGTTAGGAACAGTTTTCGGAGTAGTATTGGATTGTCACATATGAAGTGTCAGTTTTTCAGAAGAAGAAAACCAAAACATTAAATAAGAAATCAAATATAGTTTATTCGAAATATTTACCCTCATTTTCAACACATGTCTGGAAAAGATAAACCAAAGTTTCAATGCCCTATTTGAAAACGGTTAAGTACATCACGAGATGAAATAAAGTCAAAAGACGCTTTTTTAATGTCCGAATAATTATTAAATAGTTTTCCTGTCATAAAGTTGTCCAAACTACTACAGGGGACAGGTGAGAAGAATGTGGAGATTGTGGAAACCCTCACTGGCATAATATTTCAATCTGATTACGATCCATATTGAAGTTGAGCGTCATACGACAGAATAAGTTCTTCCTTTTGCTGTTAAATCAATTTTTAATTCTTGTGGTCAATTATTTAACAGTAAATTATTGATAAAACAAACCATAGACAACCAGAAAGTGACCATTAGTTTTTTGAGATGGAGATTATGCTTCAGCACATGACCATTGACCTAATTGACATATCTCAGGCATTGCTAATAATCCATTTCTAATTAATTAATCAGTGTTCTCCCAAGAAAGGGTTAATTTATCTAATATACGAGTAGGAAAACACAAATTTATTGACGTTTCAATTGCTGACGTTCATTCGGCTCATGTGAAATTACGTATTCAGCTTTTTAACTTTTTCGAATAATTTTAAAATCCAGGAAACGGTTATTCTGCTAATTTTGAGTCGTGGTACAAGTTCTCTGACAGTTCTATAAGAATTTTCCTTCACAGATTAGATGATGCTCAAAGTCACCCGCGAGATTGGTTTTTAAACGTCACATCTCGTTAAGAAAATTTTGAAAATCAACGACGCTATAGTTTGTTGGAATATACCCTCCTCAAAAAATTTTTGATTCATATTCGTTGTTGCCTGAGCAGCGGAATTACCAAATTTTAATTCACAAAATACGTTTATAATCCGAAAATCGCGTCCTTCCATCATAACTATATTTACAACAAAAAATGCAGGTGTCATTTAAACAATTTCGGTAATTTCATATGTAACGACCCAATATTTCATGACTGAAGGAAACGTTGAACGCTGTCATTATTAGGAACATCGAAATAAGTGTTCATAAAAGCCTTGATTCTTTTTAATACAATCTTGCACCAAAGATTTTTTTCAATCGGTGTACAATATACAAATCGATGTATTTATCGTAGATGTACCTATTCATAAATAAAAGTGTTATTTCGCAAGCATGAAACACAGGACATCGGGGGCTTTGACCGTTTTGACACCTTCAGTCCTGTCATTGTCGTTTTGCATAGAAGCTATGGTCGTTTGTTGCTTCCACCATGTCATCAATTTCTAATCAGGCCACTCCAGCACCGCGACGAGCCCGACGGACGCGTCGTCTATCTCGAATAAACAACTGAACAATGTCCTTTCAATTGCCGCAGACGAATTCAAAATAAGAAATACATTATGTAATATGTAAATGTGACTGTAGAACTTGGTAATGGTTAAGTTTACGTAGTACCGGAAATCGATTTTCTTTAAAGTACAATATGCAGGGCGCAGAAATGAGCCGTTCATAGTTAACGACATCAGTAGTAGTTTTGTTGTTGATTTATTTTAATATCGAGTGCATGGTTATGTTTGTTATTTTTAGATTGCAGATTGAATGTGTATTTCTGTATTAGGTTACGGTAGTGACTGTGTGTGTGTAAATGTACAGGTTCACAACTACAACCGTAAAACCTAAACAGTTCGTCGTCAAGTCTTCTTTATCTAGTCTTAATAAACACTACAAGCTTGCAGGTTTAAACCAACGATGTCGTTATCGCATTCGCACACACATACATTGAAACGTTTACTGTATTTTATTTTAATTTGTAGAAGCTCAAAAACACCATGAACGGCTCATTACAGGGGTTTTCAAGTTGATGGTTGATTAGAAGTACATATATGAATTAGTAGAATGAATTCAATTCTCAAACTTCGGCTCTTATATGATTGTTTATGCCGCTTCTTTTAAAAATATTTTCAAGTTCGATTTACATCTGGTTATAACGGAAGCCGACACCAACTTTGTTATTTTAAATAGAATGGTATATTTTTTATGCCGAATTCAAATAAAACGTAAAATTTTAAGGAAAGTTTGATAACCAACTTGTACACCTACGATGAGCCGTTTCTGAGATAATTTAATTTGTAGAAAAAAAATCGCTGCCGCAACTCAAATTATAAAAAACTTCCAGAAAATACGACTTAGGGTGTTGAAATTTTTATTAATAGTAGCTGACTCCAAGCTAAAGTCTTGGTAAAATTGAAATTAATAGTTTATACAGGGCGTTCAGATAAAAACTTCAAACACGAATAACTTTGTTTTCTTCAAATGGCATTTACATACGTATTTTGCTATTTCATTATCCATACGGATACTTGCTGCTGTTTCATTTGAAAATTTTGATTAATTTATTCTACTAATTCATATACTTCTAATAACCCATCAACTTCAAAAACCCTGTATATTCTTGATCAGCATGAGGAACTGTACAACATACTGTATTTTCAAGAAAATCAATTTCCGGTTCTAAACTGAACAATTACACAGAACTTTTAACAAAGTATTTTCTTTTTCAAAAGTTATGTATTTATTTCTAAACAGAAAATGATAAATGTATGATGATACGAAAAACAGCTTACTAAATCTTTCTCGCGTCAAAATTTTACCACGATGCGCCTTAACCGAGTTTTCACATTCAAAATACAAACTGAAATTCATTCCACCTTTTGAATTATTACAAAGATAAATTCATCTAGTTTTCTCGTTTAACATCGCCTTGTAAAAATGTAATACATCATACTGTTTAATTCCCTAACATTGTTCAAATTATTTTGTAATTAATAAATAACTATATGTTAGCAAAATATACTGTCATAAATATGTATTCCAATTTAAGAAAATCGTTTTAATTCAATATCTCAGACTTCAAATGAAAATACTATTACTTTAAAAATAATTGTCGTAATATAATTCAAAGTTTAAATAAAGATACGTATTTCTATATCATTTATGATGAAAAAAAATCAATGTAAAATATTTTTTCAAATTTTTAGAGAGACTTTAATCTTATATTTCGTGTATAAAAAACAAATGTTCTAAAATTTTCCAGTTTTAAACATAAACTACCTTCTTCGGTAGGTTGAAGAATTTTTTTTGGATAAGATCCAAATTCCATGGGCTTCGTTATAAAAACAAACAGGCGACAGAACAAAAGAAAGTTCAGTAATTTTCGAATAGTAAAATCAAAATTGCGAAAGGTATGAATCTGAAATTCAGATGGAGACGAATAGAAATTCTCACAGGAGTCATCAGAGACAATTTTTACACTCAGTGATCAAAACATGACTGAAGACGCGATCTCCTATGTCACAACTATCACAACCTACAACATTTCAGTGAATACAACTATTAATGAAAAAGACAGTGAAGAAACCAGCAGCTTCAACAACTGGTGGGCACTGTTAGCGTTAATGTTGGTTTTGGGCACAGCCGCTGGTAATATACTTGTATGTCTAGCCATCACTTGGGAAAGACGTCTACAAAATGTGACCAACTACTTCCTAATGTCACTAGCTATTACTGACCTCATGGTCGCCATATTGGTCATGCCTGTTGGAATTCTAACACTAGTTCGAGGTAAGTAACGCAAAATAAAAGAACTTCTTAGAAATTTACTGCCACTACAATTTTTTGTACTAACTATGAATATATGTAGGTACTTCACAGAGAATAAAAAGTATCTATTAGCTTGTCTATCCACAAGCGCTCATAATTATTTAGTCCAATCGATTGTGCTATCATTTGTAAAATAGTTCCTGGGTAATAGAAATTATTGAGTTCGTTTTTGAATAACATTAACTAATAAGA
This sequence comes from Agrilus cyanescens, assembly GCA_947389935.1. Classification (NCBI taxonomy): domain Eukaryota; kingdom Metazoa; phylum Arthropoda; class Insecta; order Coleoptera; family Buprestidae; genus Agrilus; species Agrilus cyanescens. The sequence continues at coordinate 25,832,900 of OX376705.1, forward strand.
ATATGGCTTTTACTAGGTTTTTTGTTTATATCTCGAAAATCATCGAACGAAGCCGGTATAACCGTTACCATCGTTATAGAAGGCCAAAATGCTGATTTACGCCGTAATATAGAGAAGTCCTGGTAGGGAACTGTTTTAATCTACAATAATAGATAAAAGATTTTATCGTCCAAAATTTTTTTTGATCGCGGATTCTTGTAGAGGAAAGTCAGAGGAGCATTTGTTGATATTTTTAAGCTGGCAAATAATTGTTGCTACTTTTTATTCAGCGTTAGGTTTTGCAAAACGTGTTTTTCTATCTTTCAACGCTTACGTGGCGCAAACAGTGATAGAAATGAAAAAAGGCATATAGACCTTTTTGCAGATAATTGAATTGTATATAAAAAATTCCGTGACAGCGCCCCTATACCTTTTACAGACAAAAAAAAAACACCACTGCAAGAGCGCTTAGGCGGTACATTGCACGTTGAAGCGCGTCTTTGAAACGCTGTATTTTTTTACCTGTAAAAGGTAGACAGGTGCTGTCCCAGACTTTTTTGTAGAAAATTCAATTATCTACAAAACGGTCTATATACCTTTTTTCATTTCTATCACGGTTTTGGCTGCGTAAGTGCCGAAAGGTCAAACAACACGTTTTGCAAAACGTTAAAAGAAAAATAGTCACAATTAATAGCCAGCGCTAAAAATTTGCACAAAAGCTCTTTTGATATCCATCTACATGAATCCGCGATCAAAAAATTTTTGAACAATAAATACCTCGGCTATAGGATTAAAAAAGTTTTCTACGAGGACTCCCTTATATGACGTAACGCATTAGCGTTATGACTTTCAATAACGATGGTAACAGTATAATGGTTCGTTCGGCTTCAACTATGAGTTCGTCTGTTTTATTGATACAGAATTAAAATCAGACCATCTTTACCTTTAATTGTTCAGAGATTTTCTACGGGGCTCGTTTAAAAGTATTATATACATCATGGTTGTGACATTTCTTCTTGATATTTCATACGACAAGAAAATGAATAAAAAACAAGTACTTAATTTTCCCTTTGTCTAATTCACCGAAAACAAAATTTAAACAATAATTTAAACTAGCTTTCACTCGACCACTCTTTCCTACCGTTTCTGCCTATAATGTGACTCTGACTAGGCCATCTTTGGTTTTGGTTATCAATGAGTCGATAACTACTGAATAGATCGATAGTTAACAATTGTTATTATTGATATCGACAAAGTAATAATTAATTATTGTTAGTTATCAAATGCTAATATTGTTATATTGAGTTATTACTGTATATTAATGGTATTGTTGTTATCAGATTATATTAATAACTGTGGATATTTCGACTTGTTTGCCCAGGATTAGTTCAGATTTAGTCTTAAGATCGGCTCTAGTTAGCTTTGGGCGTTAACTGATTTTAGTTATCGGTTATCATTAGATATCAATATATTGATAAACGATTATAAGACGATTTGGTATAATTTTTTTACTCCCAGTTTAAAACATTTTCCAAATTTTTTTGTTTAAATGCCGTGGAATTTACCTATTAATTTATTTCTCCTAAAAATACATAAATCAATACAGAAGAAATCAATACTTACGTATGTAAGCCGCAGGAGGTTTTCGCAATAAGTTTTTATTAATATAACTGGTACATTTATATGTATTAGCCCTGCTTATATTTTTATGAGGATAATACAACTACCCTTATAGAAATTATTTAATAGATAAACACTTCCTTTATATTATCGTCAATATTTTGTCTGGTATGCACTTTATACGGGGAGAACTACTAAAATTAGGTAGTAAATTTTTATGGCATTCTCAGTCTCAACAACGAAATACGTATATACGAAACCAGATCACGCTAAAAGCTCCAGTTTTATTACAGGACATGTAGTGACGTTGCTAAATTTGACCTTACATTTTGGATATAGAGGTTAAAATAACATTTGAGCTTCAATTTTCAATAAAAGAAAATAAATAAGTAAAATTGTAAATATTAATGCAAAATCGGACATCATTTCTAAAAATAAAACATGAGTTTAAACGTTTACGTTTGAACCAAAAGCCATCATTGAGTTATTTATAACTAATTAAGAAAGCAATATTTTTGCATCGTTATAAAAAGTATATTGTAGTAATTGCAGTGCGATTAGACATTAAAAAGATTATGTTTACGAGGAATATCTTCAGTAAATTAAACTTCTTTTCCTTCATTAACAACTAAACGCGCTGATTTTCGGTTCTTTTTTTCCATTTGGAGTTTTTTTTTAATAACAATGGTTTACCGCGATCGATCCAATCATTTTCAGGAAGTTTTCTAATTAACGAATGTTTAACGATCAGCAAGTTAAGGGCAAAACTTCGGCACGAGCTTTTACATCGACTTTATAAACGAATATTGTACACAAAAAGTAGCACAAAAAGAAGATAAGATAGATACCGTACCAATACCATAGAGAAAAAAGAAATAACCACTACTAATAGATGAAAAAACGTTAAAAAGAAAAATGGATATTAGACTCTTTCTATTAAAACTTTAGTTTAAAAATAAAGAATCTTTGACTCTCGTAAAAGCTTCTGAATTTTGTTGAGGAGACCGCATTACCATCTATGGTAATTGTGGAACTGTTGAAGAAAATAATCCTCAAACTATTAGTAGGGGCACACTGGAGACGATTACGTGTGAATTGGATTTAATTTTTGATACTTACTTAACCCTCAACTGGTATGATGATAACCTGGTCAGACTATATTAGTATCATTTGAAAGGGCTTATTTTTAAGGGAGGGAAAAGTTATTTTTTGGTTTCAATGCAACGCAATAATGCATTATTAAATTAATAACAAATAAAATAAAATTCTGCAAACAAAAATTGTTAATTGTAAGACCAGTAAAAAATCAGTTAAAGTTAATATTGTAAATAACCAACAATTGTTGATGTTATTGAATTTGAATCACACCCACTGAAAATTTTCTAAAAACAGAAATTCAATTCATTAACTTTTTTTTCTCGAAATGATTCATTTGATTCAATTGGGTCTTATTGAATTACATGGTTCTTTGGAAAACTGCATTAAAATTTATTATCACACTATACTTTAATAGACAAATGTAATAAAAAAAAAAAAAAGAATCATCAGTAGCAGGATATTAACAGGATGTTAACGAATAATAAATAGTGTAAAATCATTCCTCATTTCTTCCCACCCCCCACACACCCAATCGCCCCCACACAATATTACTTTTATGACGAATAATTTAAAGTGCTATTTAAATCCTATCAAAAAATAGCTTTTACGAGTAATAATCATTAGTATGAGATGAACGATATCGTCTGTGGTATATAATAAAAATTGAATTAATGCGGTATGATCAAAAGCGGAGATCGCAAGTCAAAACGTTGAAAACGAATAGCTAATTTACTCCTTCCCACGTAAAATCCACTTATTGAAAATTACGAAATATTTCCCAGAATTAATTTACGGCTGCCTTCTAAGCAACGAAAACTTATTAACGAATAAACAATAAACCAATCCGTAACGTATAATTTACTTTCTTTGGCTTTTACCTACATTCAAGGTAAGACATGTCGAGGAGCTTCACTTGTTACACGCGCCAAAGACTATTTTATTTTGCAAATAGAAAACACAACCTCCTATAATACGAAAAAAAAACTTGAAAAAAGGAACTAAGAATCACCATCTAGGATGTATGATCATAAACTTCAAATAAGCGATAAAAGCCATGCAATAGCTTAAAAGTATTTATAAAGCACAATAATATCCAATTTTTGCTGTTGTACGACTTATTATCTAAATGTGAATTAATTGATCCAGTTTGTAGAGTAAAGAAAAATATGGCCCCCGCCAATACAAAAAAAAAATCAAAAACTCACCAGTAAATGAAGAAAATAGGAACATTAGAAAAGTTCATACCTAAAACAAAAAGAAAAATATGTAAGGACCTAAATAAAAATGATTGGTTACATGGCATAATAATGTAGATATATTTGATAAATTAGAAATTACATAGTAGTTTATGTCCAAACGTTTCGTCAACAATAGTTGCTGACACCTTCAGTAGATGATGATAAATAAATATACACAGTTTCCTAAGAAGAAATTATTTTAAGAGATGTCCTATACTTACTACATTTTATCAAAATAATGACATAAAATAGAAGATATTAACGATAGAAGCTGGTAAAAATTGTTTTAATACGATACACATATCCATTTACATATTTAGAATTTACAGTCAAAGCTATATTTGCGACCTCTATCAGTCAGCATATACATTTAAATAAAAAATTATAAAAAGCTTAATATTAAAAATAATCATTTTATAATTAGAAGAATGGACCATTTTTTTCAAAAGATATTAAAACTTCTTGATTATAATTGATGGAACTTTTTTAAATAACAATGTACCCCACAGTACAGTTCACTTCATAATAAAATTAATGAACATTTTTAGTAATTAATGTTCCTTCTATGTTCTGTTAATCTACTTTAGAAATGTGTCTTAGTCTGACCCACATATGAATACATACAACACGTGTGGGTTACAACATTGGTATCATATTTATTTAATTTATCTTTACGTATTAACAATCAGGACTTACTTTTTTCATTGTTGCTGATAATTGTTTAAACTGGTTGCGTTTAATATTTTCTAATTTTTAACAATGTGTTTGAACAATTTTTTTTTGTTTTCCTTTATGTCATACATAATAGTTTCTCAAAGCGATTTCCAAAAAGTTGTTCACTTACACCCACTTTAGCCATAATAATTCCACGAACATCATCGCGTGTGTTAGAGTAACCGCGACTATCTTTTGTATCAAACATATGGCCATAAAATATTACAACATTTTAATTAGAGTTGGCAAATACAAACAAATCATATGAATTATTTATAATAAATACGACTACACGAATCAAAATGAAAGTTGTTGCATGTTCGATAATGATATTAGGTAGCAAGTAAAACAGCATACAGGATAGGACTTAAAATATGAAAATCGTTTGAGAGTAAAGCACCCTTATTTCGGAAAATTCAGCAAAATTTTATAAAGAAAAGTTGTTGATAATTAAAAGTTATGTCTAAATACCAACACATGGTTACCTTAGAAAGAATTTTTTTGAAAATACTTATCTAATCATTTCCAAATAAAAATTTAAGTTAAACATTTTGCACTTTAAATAAGAGTTTTTTTAATATACATACTATTATTTCTAATGTCTTAACTTGTTAAAAAGAATTATTTTGAAATTTTAAAATTGTGTTTAATATCGTTGTAACAATAAACGAAGTTTGTAGTTAACTAAAAAAAATACTAAATCTAAGTTAATTTTACAATTATGCTTGAATTCGAACAAAGTTATGCGAAATTGATTTGATTTTAATCTATATATGTCCGTGTTTAATATAAATATAAAAAAAAATCTTAGTAAGATCTTGTTGGCATAGTGTGAGACTCTTTTACATGAATGAAGAATAATTCTTCGTGTCGTCTAGTTTGAGTGAGTATTGCGCGAGTGTGTTTTACAACTATACGTTATTAATTCAAAACGACGGAAAATGGAGAAAGCGCCGCTTTGTTCAAACAGATCCCATTCTCCTATCTCCTTCGTAAAGTTCTGGAGACGATAAGTGGAATCGGAGAAGATCGCTGCTATTCTGCACGGGATTTGCATCCATTGTCATAAATTAATTTTACTTTGCATTATTCGAACATCATTACACGGCATTGTTATTTATAAGAAAAATAAAAAATCAACGTACTTTATCAAAAATTAGTTTAAGAGCTTGATTGTTTAACTCACGGCAACGAATTTCGGTTTCGTCCTTATTCTATTTTGGTATAAAAATTATTTTTTTCTTTCTTATAAATCTTGTAAAGTACCTCATTTTCTTTCTATTTTAATGAACCAAAGACCTACCGTGTTCGCTTGCCATTACATACGTATTTCTCTATCTAGATGTGACACCACCGACATATAACGTGCCCACGCAAAGATGCATTGATTCGACAACGACGACTATCTACCCTTTCTAGCCCTGTTAGCAATCGAACCGTTTATTTTTAACTTTTGCTATTCAGATCTCGGTCGTAAACGGAATGATAAAATTTGAATACCTACGTTATTTTTTCATCGACTTATTTGGAGTCGGTTGCGAATGAAAAAGCTTTTAGCGTTGATGGGTCATCAGAACCGACCAATTATTACTAATTGCTTTCTATAGAACGAACCAGGCGCACGTTACCAGTCGAAATCGTCCTTATCTCCAAAGAAAAGAAGAAAATAGAAACGATAAGCGGTGAAGTTAGATCACGCTACCCAAACCCGAGTTCGATTGATCTCGTTCAGATAGTTAATTGGAATTATAAGTTACCACAACACAGTGGTTTCAGAAGAAATTATTTCGAGCTATTCCCGAAATTCAGTTTCCAAAACCAATACATCTTAAAAATAATTAAAAATCTGTTCAAACTTGTGTCAATTAGGCCCTTTCTTTCGATACCACAAATAACTCGGTTAACTCATTTGAACCCCCGTTCCTTGCAAAATGACCCTGTTTTTTTTTTTGTTATTTCATTAAAAATATACGGCTTTCAGATTTTTTTCTTCTGTGGAAATTAGTAAAAGTTTAAAAAATCTACAAGATTTGGTCACCCATACAATTATGACCGCGTATACCGTTGCTCAACCTCGATGATTGATTACGTACATTAAATAAAGACTATATTTTTTATGGTTTAATTACAAGTCTATAGTTTTCAGATTTTTCCCTCTACTTATAGTATAATACGATAATATTACTTGGCAAATTTCATGGTTCTAGGTCAATGGAAAGTACCCTATAAATTTTGATTCTCTTGAGAAATATACGTTTTTTTTTGCGGCATAATCGTCTAAAGGGTCTTGACAGACAAACATACAGACAGACTGACGAACAACAAAGTGATCCTATAAGGATTCCGTTTTATCTTTTTGAGGTACGGAACCCTAAAAAACGACAATAATTAATAATTCTATATAAAACAAAGCCCAAAACTACAGCTTATCCTAAACTGGAATTAACAGCACTGTGGACTTTTAAGGACGCGTTTCGTTGTACTTTTTTAACACTTTCTGAAAGACACGTACTCTCCTGGTTTTGGTTATATTGGAAAATTAAATTATCAACAAAGAGGTATCTACACTTTTACTGCTGTTTCCACTACATAATCGTCGAGGATGTATGTATGTAAACTCATGTGATGGCCAATTTTTGTTTATCACACTCGTATTTTGTAAAGTCATCCAATTGCACAGGTAAAAACATACGATCATTTAGTATTCAATAAACAAATAAATGTTTTACAGTAGAAACAAATTAAAATTTGCACTAGTGTTCACAATGATCTCTACGAAAATCTACAATCAAAATCCATTTTAAAATTAATGAGGCCTAAAATTTAGGCTGCCAGACTATAGGTCCAGTAAGGGTGGCGATGTTGGCTCCAATATTTGTTGACAAAAGAAGTAGAGCCCAACAATGCCGCATAGTCCCTGAATTTCGTTCAAGTCGCCTCTAGGATGCTGTTATGAATTTCCGCGCCTACTTTGGTACAGTAAGTACCTACGGCAGCGTTCGGCTTGCATTACCACGTCTTATACTCGGGGTGGTATTTATTCCACAGTCGTGGAATCTCTTTCTCCTTTACGATAGCAGCAGAGTACGTATATTATTCCTGTAATTTATCACAAACTCGACCTCCTTTTTATTCAGACAGAATCCAACGTCAAGTAATCTGTTAGTTTTTCTGCTGCTACTTCAGGATCACCGTACAATTTGTTAGAAATAAATTTGTTCGAGTTGGTACATATTTATCACCTTCATTGTCACGCCAGATGAGACTTGACGATCAAATAGCGATTTTATTTCCTCTTCAGTATAATTAAACGTCGTGCGACTTACAACTTTTTTTAAGTAATAGCAATGTATATAGAAATTTCCGGAAAGTTCTAGACCGTTTCAAAATATCCTCACGCTGAATTTGTTTATTTAAAAAAAAATAGGTCACTTCAATTAAAAAAAATGAACTTATGCCATATCGAAGTTTGCCATTTTCAAAAATTAAATTAAAACACCCTGTATGCTGTAGACTGGCAAACTGGCATTTAATCGAAAGAACGAACTTTGCTTTATAACTTGTACAAAAATGAATTCATAATAAATTAATAAAATGCGTTTTCAATTTTTAAAGGGTGGAATGAAAATGGGAATTTTTTAACAAAAACCAAAATATCCCAATAACCATTGATTTTTATGGTATGGTGTTATCTATAAAAAGTTCTTTAAATAACACTCAGAATCTGAAAATAATAAGAAAAACACGTAGTGCCATTTAAAATATGGAAGTTTATGTCCGTTTCTGGTATAACCGGAAGTGCTGCGACATTTAAAATATTCTAGCTGAGTAGGGCACATTGAACTAGGTCTACTCTATTTTTTGTAGAATTTTCCAGTCACTAACTTGTCAGTAATCGCTCTACGCAGTTCCCGGTGGGACACCCTGTATATAATGTTATAGAATATTCAAAAATGGTAGAGAATGTTGTCAATCTTAAAAAAGGGCATAAAATTTTCCAAGCTTTTTAAGAATGATTTGGATTGTCCAAGAATGGTCTAAAATGCGCCGGATTTTGTAAGAAAAATGCAATTATCGATAACAATTAATCTAGAATGCTCCATGATGTTCCAGACTCCTTGACAATGATTTGGAGTATTTGAGAAATAATCTAAAATGTTCTAGATTTTTCGAGAATGACTTAGAATATAATTCTTAGATTGTTCAATAATGATCTAAAATAATGTTCCACAACATTCCAGGATAATCTAGAATGCTATTTGTAGAAGTTTAAAATAAAAAAATTAATCTTTCATATTTTCGCTAGTATTTTTATATTTGCCTGTGCCAATAATTATCTTTTTGACTAACTACCTTAACAATCTTGTCCCAATTGGAAGCTAATTTGACTAGAACGTTTTCGAATTCAGATAAAAATTTGGTACAGCCTCTTACAAAGAATCGATACTAAAAAACTTCACCTTCGATAATATGGTATTATGTATTACATTTTTAACTTTTACATTTGAATTAAAATACGAAGTCTTAGAAAACTTTAATTTAATTTAATACTGCAACAACTGTTTTTACCTCTTCATAAATTCTACTTCTTTTACTTTCATGTAAGCAGTTTTCCGAGAAAATTCAATTCTACTGTCTAGTATTCCTTCCAAGGACGTAATTTGGTATCGACATCGTCTACAGAACTAAGATGGGTAAACCCCTTATAACCTTCCCGTGGGATTTTACTTTCTCGTTATTTAATTCCGAGATTGAGTTTTAATTCAGAGATTTCAAGAGCTCGAAAATCATGAACTATTATGCAGCAATCGTTTTCCAGAAACTTTTATTTTCAACACTAAGAATTCGTAAAAAAACTTCTAATAATGACATAAAAGATGAAAACTAATGGAACTTTTTACTAAGTAAATGGAAGGAACTCAAAAACTCGATTTCGTGTATAAAATTCGTATGCGTTTATAACATTTTTTCTTCTTGTTTCTAAAATATACAAATTCAAATACACGTAAACTTTGGATTGGAATTTCCTACGATCAGTCGTCATGTGATTGCCAAATCAGTTTAACACATCGAATTAAAAAGAAGAATGTGCTTATTACCAGTACAAGAATTAAGAATTAACAAAGACTTGTCCTCCTCCACGAAAATCTTTAGTAAAAGTCGAAAGCTTTGTTCGACCTGAATGAAGACCAGACCATACATATCAATTTTTATTTTCTACATTTTATAACATTTTTTAGTTTTATGCATCTCCTAAATATAACTCAGTCCCTTCCATTCTTTAGAAGAAAACATTAAATACAGTCTGCTGTTTCCTTTACCTTCGACCCTTTTTCACCATTGCTTTTACATAGATAGAACGATGGAACGTCGCTAGGGCATTAACTTGCCCGTTGGCAGTATATATCAGTGGAGTGATGTAAAGTATGCAAGTCTCGGTCAACAACAGTTGATGCAAACAACTCTTAGCATCTCAACGGTCATCGAGGTACAAGTAGGAAAAACAACTCTTTGTTTTTCTTGCTTTCCACAGAAATATAAATAGTAGGTACCTATACCACTAAGGTTTTTACATTACGTATCGTTTTCCAACGCTACCGTTGGGATTGGGAGAATAATCATTTAACGAATGGAATGTATGTAGCAATGAGAACCGAATACTACCGAACTTTGCCGAAGAGATACGGAAATTCATTACCTTATTCTAAACGATGCAGTAATAAATTTTCCCTTTACATCGGCACAATTCGTTCTCGTGCGGTTTTAAGTAGTTAATAGTAATCAATAGTTTTTCGAAATTTAAAATAATTTACTAAATACAGGAATCATTCTCAATATTATTTAAAAACACAGGAGGTGATGTTTTCTTGATGCTCCGACTCGCCACTGGAGTTGACTCCTTGAGAACTTCTATGTTTGTTTTTCTATAATCGGTAGAAAATATTTATTTACGATATATTTTATACGAATAAAAAATTAACATGAAAATTATTTTAAAATATGGTAATATGATATGCAATTTATGCTGAAACTGTAAACTGCACTCGCTCTAGTCACCGGACAGAGACAAACGCATGCACGTTTACAACCGTACTATGTATTTATTCGTTCGTCCTAAACGTGCTAGCAGTATAATATTATTACGTATATATGTACGGAGTATATCTACACAAAATAAAAATGTTCTTTTTTCGAATGAAGGTAAATTTCAAATTTACTTTTTCAAATAAAACGAAATGAAAAATTTTGTATTACGTCGATGTTGCCTCTACGACTCTACAATTGAATCCAAAATCTCTTCCAAGAATACCCGTAATACAGAAAGAAAAACCTTTTGGCGTTTATTTATAATCACATTGCTGATATGTTTCCGCGAAGTCCCTAAATGGCGTCAGCAGTCGCATATTTATCCGTTTCCCTATCCCTATGCGTTCAGTATGAGATGGATGGGGAAAGCATATGGAGGCAGCGGTAATTCCGTAACGCTTATTTCCGTTACATTCACTCGATTTTACTCGTTATATTTTTCGTACCCCGGGCCTATATTGATTCTTAAGGAGTAAACTTCAATAAGTCTCAAAATCCAGAATATCAGCAAGCACTGAACAATTTTTATTTTTATTTTTTTCATGCTACACTAATTCTGGAACATTATTGGGGTCTGTTATGTTCAAAAAGCGTATAATTTTGTGAAGAACTGTAATGCTACTTATACAGATCAGTAAATATTTAGATTTTTTTTTTGGGTCTTAAAAAGAAATCCTTCTTCCCAATGATTCTTCTATATGAGTCTCCAAAATTCTTTGTAAAAAATTTCACGGGTTCTACACAATAAATTTTTTTAGAATATTGAGTTGAATATGTGTTCGAGATAAATTTTCCGGTAATGGCAGAATTCAGCAACATCACAATGGCAGAAAAAAGAAGGAAAACGTTAATAGATGTCTCCGTAAAATTTAAAATTTCTGTAAATCCGAATTAGTTGTATTGACATTCCTAAACTAAAATATATTTACAAATTCTAACATTTTAGATTTAGAAACCAGATTTGAAGAAAGCTTAAAAACAAAATTACCAAAAAAAAAAAAACTGTCGAACACTAAAATGTAGGGTAAATAGGTTCACAGGTAAGTATAAGAAGTAGGTAATGTTATTTAAACAGGATCTGCAGCGGATTCCTCGAAGCTAATTCAATTTCCCGTCAGCTACCTACATACAGATAAAGTGTTAGATAGTGTGCAATTACTCTTTTTTTTTATTTGTCTTCCACCCCAATCCGCCTTCAGTCGTTATCACGTAAAGGCGACCAACCAAGCTTCGTCGAAGCTAATGAATAATCAACGCAACCAGTGCCTTATACTCACTAAACTTTGTTACCGGAGGAGAGTACGTACGCCCTAATTACCACTCGAAGCATAATTGATAGTTCATTTAAATACTTCGTCTAATAATTTTGTTTCGGGGTAATTTGTCGCTTAATTAACAAATTTCATTAATAGTATAATCTCTGATTCCAAGTATTAGACGATTTCGTCAACGACATACAAAATAATTTCTAGCTTATACTGCTTCATTTTAAAATGGGTCTGGTTACGGATGACTAAACATATGTCAGACAAACATATGCCTAAAATATTCGTAACTGTAGCAGAACCACTATAATTAAAATTTTAGCACATAAAAAATAAATATATAGTGGTATCTAAATTTACTGGTTCAACAATAATAATAATAATCTTTGTTAATAACGTAACTGTAGGTCGAAAAACTATGTCAGAAAAGTAATTAATTCATGAAACATACACCAAATGTTTTACTTTATAATTTCACATTTACATAATGTTTCACAATCATTTTACAAAGAACTGTATTGAATATAAATAGATCAGTTGGTTTATTTTTTGAGTATTTTACATAAAGAGCAATGTTGACAAAAAAAACTCCACAGACGACCTCGATCCCCCCACAGGAATTAAATCCGAGACCATATGGGACTGTGGATGACCATAACATTATTTCAAAAACTCTGAGTAAACTTTAAGAATTATTTTCTAGAAATTGGTTGCACAGTCATGACCATATAAGCTACCCTAAATATATTTTATCACCATACAAACTCTTATCCCCAAACTGAAATTACCAGGGTAAGGTCGCGTTTGAAGAGCCGCACTTTTTCATCCGTAGATGCTTTCCCGGACATTTTTGTAGAACATTTGATTCTTTGTTTCATGGTATTATCTATTGTTTGAACGAGGATAATATGTTATTTAATTCTATTAAAAATGCTGGACCCTGAAAAATTCCACTGAAGAAGCCTTAAATATAAGTATAATTTTTTGTAGATACCTAAATCGTTCTGATATTTAATTATATTTATACAGGGTGTCCACTAAAGATGCGGCCAAAATTTAAGGGGTTATTCCTTGGACTATTTTAAGAATATTTTGTCCTTTGATGATTTTTGAAAAACCGCTTTGTTTCGATGATACAATGATACAGGGCGAAAACCATTTTCGAGAAAATCAATGTTGATAATTTTTATCGAATGCAAAAACATTGTACGATGCAAAAACTGCAGGTTTTTTTATTATTCATTTTAATTTCTATCATTGACATTAGCTGTCAGCACGTGTATTTTCTGTCTTCAAGAATTTAACTTGTGTGAGTGAAGTCTGGTTTATGCACGATGGTGCACCAGCGCATTTTAGTATACCTAGTTGCTCGACTCTTTTTGACAACATACGGAGATCGCTGGATTGGTCGAGGTGGACCTCACTTATGCCCTGCTCGTTCCCTGTACTTAAACCCTCTGGGTTATTTCTTATGGGGACACCTAAAGTCATTAGTTTACACTACTCCAGTGGAAAATGTCGACGATTTGAGAAATCGGATAATTGCTGGGTGTAACACAATACGAAACGACCCAGGTGTGTTTGAACGAGTCCGTCAATCAATGAGGAGAAGAGAAGAATGGATTCTTGTATACAAGCTGGCGGTAATCATTTCCAACAATTTTTGTAGATTAAAAACAATTACTTGTAATCTTTCAAAATAAAATGTTGTTATTGTCGAAAATAGTTTTCGCCCTGTATCATCGAAACAACGCGGTTTTTCAAAAATCGTCAAAGGACAAAATATTCTTAAAATAGTCCAAGGAATAACCCCTTAAATTTTGGCCGCATCTTTAGTGGACACCCTGTATATCTCATTTATTCTTTTTTTTTTTAATTTGGCCTACTCAGAAATGTTCAATTTGCAGAAATTCTTCTTTTTATTTCAAAAGTCGTTAAAAAAAAGGTTTTTACAGTCTAATTTCAAATCTGACAGCGTTTAATTAATTGGTCGTAATAATAATTGCTTTAATTTCTTTGGATTATCTCTCAACTCGACTTGAAACGAATTGATACTTACGATTGTTTGAAATATGCAATTAATTATCCCAAGTTCATTTTCTTTGAAGATTTAATATTAACACGGAAATAATCCAGAAACGACTCCTGTCAATGTTATAAATAAGCCAATTTTCAGAACATAATTTGACCGATTGGTTTATTCTAAACAACTCGAAACGTTTATTTTTGTAAAATTATTAAACGCTGTTTGAATGAACATCGATAATTTCATAATTTATTCGAAATCAAAATATATCATTATGCAACATTTTCAATGCTGAAAATGGTTAATAAAACTAAAACACAAGCAAAAAATGATGGTAATGGTATAGCAGAAGAAATGACTTTTCCGTTGTTTACTTTTAATCTAAAGTTAATTTTGAAACAGTCTGAATTCCAGTAGTTCTCTAAAGAAGAGCTTACATAAGCAAAAAAAAAATAACGAAAAACAGCCCCAGATACCATCATAAAAAGTTAGTTAACATTTCCAGTTCTAATAGTCATTAACTACCCACCTCAAGGTATTTAAACATCCGAGTACTGAGTAATGGCGAAGATTAAAGTTCAGACGTTTTTGTAGAATCCTACATACATTTAAAAGTTCAGTACAACCAAAGGAAAGCAAGCACACTAATTTAATTTGAACGAAGTTCAAAGCGCCGTTTTGTGTTTAAATCAAATGAAACGTTCGCTAAACCAAAGGGGCTTTCTCTTTCTGGTTAACCAGCTACGAAAGAATACGAACAAAACTTATTTTTATTTCCATTATTCGGTTTCCAGTGGGTGGACTTATATTGAGTAATTCCTAATCGAAGCTAAAGCTTTGAACTCGTATGAGCCTCATTATTTTCTGCAATTTACAAAAGACTAAACGTTTTTGAAACTGCAAATTGGAAAATTGTTTACAAAAAATTTTGTATCTCACTTTGACTTTAGCAGCAAAGATTTTGATTGATTCTTATGGTTTTTGAGATGAATTTTCAAATTTTGCAAATGACTATTTATCACTTACCTACTAAACCCGAGTCATTCCTAGTTAATTTCACCTTTAATTCACAATTTTGGATAAACTATAAATTACTTACGAAAATTACATTCATTCGAACGAAATGGAGATTTCCATTCAATGAAATCTTTAGAAACTGAATGTGCTAAATGTTCCATTCAAACGCGTTACAAAGTGAATTGATGCCACAATATGACAATCTGCCTACTGTACAGGTATCTAACCATCATTCACCACCATCGCATTAGGGATTAATCTACTGTCTCACTCGCTCTTTCTGTTTTGCTCTCTATCATTCTCTCCTTTCACGTATCGTATTTCCACTTCAATTTTCTAATTAAAATCAAGCTTTAATCAGTTAATTACATTGACCATACTTAAAATAAAACTGAGCAGGCAGTAAACAAATATTAAAAGAAAATATATAAAAGTTAACTGAAAAGTAGAAAACAGTTTTCTTTCTTTTTCCCCATTGAAATGGGTTCATAAATAGAAAACGTGCTGCCCAAACGTGCATAAAAAAATATACAGGGTAAATGGTAAGGGTATGTTCAGTATGGTAGTCACTGACTTTAAATTTTCTTAAAAATAGTACATATACAGATTACCAAAGTGGTCAATGTCGACCCTCTGGGATCGATATAGGTTTTCCAAGAGTCGATACAAACGTAAAATCGACCCCTTTTTTAAGTAATTTACATTAATAATTATTAATTACACTTGATGTTTACGGAATTTTTTTTGTCTACTTGTTTTGTTAAATTTTGATGAGAAAATGATGTCAATTTTACTCACTTAATCGTAACCGCAAAGTTTTTTAATTGGTAAGCATAAATAGGAAAAAAACTAAAGACAGAATTTTTAAAGTAATTTCACTATGAAGGTGTGAAGTATCAGTTCATTTTGGAAAAGAGGTCTCTTGCCCAAAATAGTTTGGGAATCCCTGCTCTAACCGATATCTGCCTTAAAAGAGAGACACGTATCCTTCTGAACTTCCTGACAGCAGTGTAGCAATGATAAGTATATCTCCTACTCCCTCACCCTATCTTACAACTCCCTCTTTCCCACATTTACGATAAACCCCTTAACATAATTTCCAGAGTATGTTCGATTTACATACTGGAAATAAGAACATATGTAGTAAGGAATAAGAAAAAAATGAGCTGTACTTCGTTTACATAATCAACATCATTATACAGTTATGCACCTTGTTTATTTCCTGTTTCCTAAACATATAGTAGCTGAGGGTATATACAATACTAACTCCTTCACAACATTGCCCCACGGCAATCACAAATTCATGAATATCTTAACGTTCTCATTTGTAAAAGCAGGCATGCTAATTAGTTAAGCTACCTGTGCGTTAATTTTTCAACCGCAATTTGTACAGGTGACGAATCCAGGGAATCCAATCCCTGATGATTGTAAAGCACAGGAATATTGATCAACAAAGTAATCCCAAAAGGATTATATTCGAGGTTCAAATTTTCAAAAATCGACAAATTCTAAATACAGTGGATTTCGCTTATAACGACGGTGAAGGGACCACTATAATTCCGTCGCTATTGCCGAATGTCGTTATATGCGAAGGTAGAAAAAAGCAACAATAACTTTTGTGTTTAATTAATCTTTCGACCTTAGACTACGAAAGAGAGGGAGGGGACTGACTCATAATCGTCGACTGCAAATTGTTACGCGATGGAACCAGCAGTCAGCGCTCAGTAGCGCAACATATAATTTTAAGAGGGAGTTAGTTTTGTTACCATTATTCGTACAATTATAATTCCATACAGAGTATTAATTGTTTATTTGATAAAAGTAAACAATTATTATTAAGAACTGTTGTTTTGCGTCATAGGTTACTAAGAAAAATATTATTTATTTAACGTCAAGTAGAATACATGTTCAATGAAATCAAATTCAAAAAATTATTTCATTATCGTTAATTAACATGATGTGGCGGAACTAAACTTTAAGAAATTTTTTTTTAATTTAATTAATTTTATTTCTTAGATTTTTATAACTAAAAGTGACACCGCCTATGGTCCACAAGCAATCTTATAACAATGATACCGTACGAAACATCAGAATTAATTCCGCAGAATTTCGCGTTATAGTGTGGATTTAAAAAGATATTTTTTGGCCATTCGATATCCCAAGGAATATTAATCATAAATTTTCATTTGTTTATTGTAATTAAACTTTAAGGCAACTTTAACTGTTTTAAAGAGACCGTAAAAAATAACAAGTGAAAAAAATCCCAGAATTTATGTTATTGTTTATACCCAATGCCTACAGTGGTGGCGCTAACTTAAGTCATATTTCAATCATTGAATGATTTTTTCCTCAGCTGATAAAAATATTTTTATGAAAGACTCAATTTTCACACAAATTTTGTGCGTCTATCGCTTATTTTACTAATAACGTGATATTCAACAGAAACATAGTGACATCTTTTATTACAAAACCCAAAATAGAACCAAAAATAAAGAATTTTCATTCGCGAACATCTACAGACTTAGCGATCATTTATTACGATATATATCATAAGTTCATAAATATAAAATTAACCTACTCACCCACAATGTATAACAGATAGAATTGAAAAAGACATACCTGTAACAAATATAAAAAATAGTATAAATACAGGAATTTACTAATAATTTATGAATATAAAACGTTGAAAAATAATATATAACTAGCCTACTTGTGCGAATATTTCGCACGTCGCGTCGGCTTCCCTGATGATGAATTATGTAGATAATGTAAAGTATTCAAACTAACAGCTGTCGTAACTGTTAGGTAAACAAACGGTCAATAGATGGCGACCACCGTCAAAGCTTTTATTTTTTATTTTTTGTAATGAAAACGTTAAGTTTAAACTTTTTGATAATTTATCACAATTAGAAGGAAGCGTAATCTTTAAAATGAAATCTTAATTAATTAATTCCGGTGAAGAATGAAGGGATATCTGGCCTCTTAAAAAATCCGTTTTTAATTATGTAAAATATAAAAAAGAAATAACACAACAGCTGAATTATTGTTAGTATTAGCCAAGCACAAAATTGTATAAATTAAAAAAGCAATAAATTAAAACAAAATCTGGCAAAAGACCAATAGCATACATCTTATATCCGTTCCTAAATTGAGTTACTAATATAAATATGAAATAAGTTAGTTTAGTTTAGGTCCTTTATATACCTAATGTAAGAAAAAAACTCAAAAAACGCGAGATTTAAGTATCGAATTTCAAAATGTGATGTGATGTTTCCGTTGAATCATTCAACCCTTTTCCGTTGGGAAATCAAATAGAAATAGCTTTTGATTAGATAGGTTTGATTCGAAGGTTTCCTACTTCTTTTTCTTTTCTTTCTAACTACGTATGTGCCCTATTTAATCAATAAAATAATAATTAGATAAAAATATTAATAATACAAAAGCAAATAAACACAATTTTAAATAATAAATATTAATAATCTTGATTTCCATTTCTTGAAAAAAAAAATTTAACATATTCAACTTGATCATAATAAACTATTATATTCTCCTAACTGAATGGCGATTTGTTGTAAAATGGTAGATTAAAGAGACATACCCCTAAATATCACTTTCTCGCGTCAATATTACCCACATTCGAGTTGGGTGAAAATTGTTAGTGCTATTTAGGGTTTAGTCTCTTTTATTTATTTATTTTATAGATACAGTCTCAATCAGTATTTGTTTTATTAAGTAGTAAGTAGGTTAAATAATGTTCAAAAAGAACTTTTGCTATTTAACGATATTTAAATTTGTTGAAATAAAACTACGTATAATAACTTGGTTAATAGATGGAAAAGGATGTGCTTGCTCAGTATTCTGCCGAAACCACGACGCTGATGGCACTTTCGAACTCATTTTAGATCTCATCAGCGCGCCAAAGACAATTTGGACAGTAAACTACAAAACCGACCAAGCTAAACCTCTTATTATTCTTACGGTACACATCTAAATTTAATTAAGATCTTGAAAGGAAATTTAAATATATAGAAAAAAGTCTGTCCCCCATTATGTTATAATAAAATTGTCACTCCAAGATCCATATAACTTCCTTCCTTTTCAATCTAACTCGAAATCTTTCTTACTATCCTCTATTATTGTTATTAACCGTCTGTTTTATATACTGTGATTCTGTCTGCCGCATAATACCATCATATTCCTTTTTATACCCATATACTCATTTTTCCGATCCATAAATCACGATACTTTTGATAATGGTGTATAACGTGTCCAACGTTTCGTCGGTCTTTGCTGACACAATAGGATTTCGCAATTCCTCTACGATTTGTAACAATAATAGCGAGTAAAATTTTCGCAGGCTCTTTTTATTGCTAATATTTTGATCGTAAGAAACACAAAAGTACACCAACCGCAGAATTTCATTGTGATCCGAACAGAGGGTTACATCGCACAATGGTACGGAATTTATAAAAACTAACGACAATAAATAAATAAAACAAATAAATAAATTATATCTCAACAGTAAAAAATTTTTGTTTTGCGATAATTAACGGATAATAATAATTAGTATAAAAACTTTATAACCAATTAAAAAAAATAGTAATAATTTGCATTGAAGTGCAAATTGCCATAAAATGCAGTCACTACATGATTTTTATGATAATTTATATCCAAACTTACGAACTTCTTCATTTACTCAGGTTGAAATAATTCCACTCTTCTAATCCACTTTTAAACCCTTAATTTTTGTTTCCTAAAATACGGTATACTAATTAAAATAATAGGTATGTAAATAAAAAAAGGACTGACAGTGTAACTAAAATCATAAAAGCAAAGGGCGTTCAAGACTTAACAACAACCCCTTTGTTATTTATACGCGAACTGCCTTTCGCTCGAAAGAGCTTTTTATACAAAGAAGCACCCTATAATTAATTTACTAAAATCCCTGATAATAAAATTGTAACTGTTATAAAAAAAATCCACCCAGTAGCTTTTACTTAAAATGACGAACTTTCAGTTTCTTAGAAAAACAATATTATCAAAAAAGGAACAAGTAAAATTAGCAACAATAAAAACACAAAACCAGACAATATGAAACGCACTTTTATGACACTGTTAAGGGAATATATTTTTAATGTATCTTTTTGTCTTATAATTCGGTACATATTAATATAAATACTTTTAGTAATAAAAAAAAAAATGAAACACCAAAATTCCAGCAATAAAATTTGCAAAAAAGGTGGTTGCAATCAAACTCTAAGCAACGCATTTCAAAAAGCTCAAAAACATCTCATTACTTACTGCTTGCAATCAGAAGTATCAAGTACCTACTAAAAGCTTTTTACAAACTTTCAAGCATAAAAGTGAACAATGATCGTATCGCTCATACAAAAAACCGTATTGAACAATATATGCTTCACAAAAAAACCAATTACACAAGAGAGCTTTCGGGATAGATATACGTGGGAAAAACGTCAGCATGCTTGGATTTACGGTTTTAGCATCTTACTAGGTCTTAAGTACATAAAGAATACGGAAACAATTTTTACAAAACGCTACGTAATGAAATTAATATTAAAAATTTTTTTTTGTAAGATACGGTCGAAACAATTCCTAAGTACTTAAAGGTTTTGGTTATTGGCTAGATTAGCTTGTGATTCTTGTGATGCTACCTACATAGGTCAAAGTGGGAGAGCAATAAAAACGCGAATAAAAGAACATATAGCAAACATTACCAAAAAAGATAAAAAAACTGGGTTTTCCGAGCATTGTGCTAATAACAACCATAATATCGATGTAGAAAAAACAAAAGTTTTACATTCAAATATAAACAAAAGTAAAAAGCTTAACCTGCTCGAAAACCTGGAAATTAAAAAAGCTAAATTCCAAAAGCTCAACCTAGTAAATCAGCGAGAACTAGACTCGCTAAACTCCCGACTTCTCCTATAAAGATGGCAACCCCAGACATAAACTATAAATATGTAAACTATTCTTATAACTTTAGTAATATTTGATATACTCTTGATAATGGTAGCTCCTACCGAAACAAATTTGTCGAGTTAAACTAATACACGGGTGAAACTTTTCCATTGTTTATTTAATACTTATACAAAATGTTTCACAATAAAATCGACGAAAATAACTTAAATAGTATTAGCTTTTATCTTTAAATTCATATAACAGAGAATTAAAAAAATATAGGCATGTAGAGAAAGTAGAGGAAGTAAAGACGGAAAAGGGAAAAGACAAATCTTGGCGCATCAGGCAGGGTCGAGTTTAATCGCAGAGAGCGTTACACCAAAAAAATCACAAAAAATTTTTAGTTTGTCAAAATTCAGCCCTAATCTAAAACAAAAGATCTCAATTTGGATTGGACCAAAAAAACCGAAAGTAGGGGGTTGAACTGTTACCATCGTTATTGAAGTCCAGAGCGCTACGCGCAACGTCACATAGGAGGTCTTCGTAGAAAACTGTTTTAATCTTATAGCCGAGGTATTTATCGTGAAAATTTTCTTTGATCGTGAATTCTGGTAGAGGAAGATCAGAAGAGCATTTGTGCAAATCTTTAGCATCGGCAAATAATTGTTAATGTTTTTCATTTAACGTTCTGTTTTGCAGAACATGTTATTGGTACTTTCGAGTCCTGGATTACAATTTTTTTAAATATTGCAGGTTTTTTGAATCGACACTTTTTTCCTAGTTTAGGGTCTAATTTCCTTCAAGTATTAGTAACTACAATTACAGATTCTAAAACTGTACCTACGGATGTATGTACCTAATAAATCAGGGTAAATATATACATCCCAGATTGGCCTATTTAATATTTTAAATAATTAATGAGGTAATTTGTAGTTGGTTCTTGAATTGAATCCATATTAATGTATTTAAAATCGCCACTATTAAATATTTCTCGGTATTTCATTGTTAATAGATATTAATATAATAAATATTCTATCGTTTCGATTGTTGCACGGTTCCGAATCGATTAATTCAGTGGAACTCTGGTTGGGTCTATTAATCTCAATTCAACCCTTTCTCAATAAAGGAACACCCCATATAACAAGATGCAACCAACACACTACAGCTTATTGTTAGTTCTAATCAGACAGACTTGCAAATATGTAGGTACTTGCGAGCAATACACAACACAAAATTTATGAGTTTGGTTTCGAAAACCCGAATTTCCTTTTACGTGTGGCTAGAAAAAGCTGGCCACTGCCCCCACATCCCAGTCATTAATTTTATTCTCCTGCCAAAGGAAATCAGGAAAATCATACAATAAAAATGAAATGCTGTTCGTTCCTTAATTAATCTATGGTTACAATTAATTATTCAGAAATAAGTTTTTTTCATTTTTACTTTGTTTACACTTTTCCAATTACTTTTCACAATTTTCAAACAATATTTATGGAAATTGATTAGGGCAACGTGGATCGGCTAGTGTAAGTATACACTAAAAATAATAAGCAAAATTATTTTATCTCTGACTCTTTTCTTACTTCAATATTAGAATACAAAAATTTTCCAGATAATTCGTTCCAAACTCATTATTTTAAAGATTTATCATTATCAATGAACAGTACTTTAATAACTGAATTGGCAAGATAATTCGTAGCAGAAACATAAAATCAAATTTAACTTATTTCAAAACTTTAGAAGATACATTTCCCCAAAGACGGTTCCGGATATCTATCTAAAGGCGAATATTGTAAAACGTTAAACGTAGATGAAAAATTGACATGTATGTACTACCGAGATAGAATGTACCTAGACAGAAAACTTTCAAAAAGAAAACGCTAAGAAAAATTGTAAAAATAAAAAAGTATAAAAATTTGTTGGAATTAAAAATTAAATATTGTAACAAAAAAAATGTTTTTCGTCATAGAAACAATATTGTGGATAAAATTGATGTTTAATATAAATATTTTCCACCCAAACAATTTACAAATTCGAAAAGCAAAAAGCATCTATTCATCTATTCTAATATATAGACTATCTTTCCACATACATTGTTTTTAAATATCCAACATTCTGAAATCGGTAAACTTTGTAGAACTGTTCACCTGTAAAGTCAATTTGGCCTAGGATAGCCACCGTTGACAAGATTTACTGGGAAAGGGGATGTATTTCAAAGCTCACATTGAACGTACGAAAATCCCAGCCTGCCACTACGAACAGCTCTCTCTATTCAGACCCCAATTTAATCACGAAATTCAACTCGTACTTAGCTTAACTTTGACATGACGATTTACTAAAACATGGACGCAATTATTTGAATAAGAAGCTTTACTTTAGAACTGAACTTACCACAAAACATACATAATTAAATTAGTAATATGAGAAATAAATAAATAATAACGATACATTTTTAAGAAAAAGAAAAAAGAAATAAATTAAAATTTAAATGGAAAATTTTTCAATCCATGACAATTTTTTCATATTCCAATATATTTTTCTTACGAATTATATGTAGTGCGTAAATTCCGGTAAATTTTTAGGTAATTTTCCCCTATGCATACACTTTTAAGATGATAATTATAGTTGGCGACATTCTTGATACATTTCCAATTTTTTACGGCCAACAAACAGGACAAAATATTAAATAAAAATAGCATAACACGTTTATTATTCAATGGCAGATCAAATAAGTTAATCGTCTACCAAAATGGTGCAAGGCATCGATTTTGGGCCGATATTTTACCAAAACTGTAGTAATTGTGGGCTATTTCTGTCCCTAATTGTAAACTTTCAGTTAACGATAACAATAAATCTCAGAACCAACCCGCAAGAAAGGCAGGGAACGAGTCCTTTAATAAGATTAATTGTTCCAAAACGATTTTGTTCCATTAAGATAAAATTCCTATTCCTGATTTAAAAAACTACCCTACAATTAATTCGCCTATGTACTAGTTTTATGGACCGTTACCTGTGGGAGAAAACAAGGCCCGACAGCTCTGGCGTAACAACCAAGACATGGCGGTGTAGGTAGGCGATTGTACCGAAACATTTTAGTCTAGTAGACAAGGGATAAAGCATGTAAATGATAGATTTTTGTAGATTATTTGCACAAATGCTTTACTCATCGACCTCTACAAAAATCCGTAATCAAAAAAAAATTTCACAATAAAATTCCTCTAGACTAAAAGAGTTTCGTAATCGGCTACTTACATTGACGTCATCCGTAAGCTGTTAGGCTTTGCCTTCACGATGGTGGCGACTAAATTTAGAGGAAACGACAGCAAAGAACAGCTATCTTTCCCGATTTTTTATGCGAAATACAAAAAGTTACAATCTCTAAAATGATGAATAATGAAAGTAAGATTTGTTGAAATAAAAGTTTATCGCCTTACATTCGAAATTTATGGGATGATAATTTCTTTTTAATGCAAAACAATAACTAACCCTTAAAAAGAAGTCAACCCTTTAAACATACACGAGAGAAAGCATCAAGGACCCTTAGCGATCGAATGAGGAGAAAATAAAACGCGCATAGTAACTTAGCAATATTACTTTAGATAAGAACCGATCGAGATTGCAGTACGTGACTTTATAAACGCCCTAACGGCTTACATAAGTAAACGTGTGCAATAAACTTTTATCAAGATAGAAGCTCAACGGAAAGCAAACTACCCTTGTAATTAATTTCCGCTAACACAGTGAAAATTCATCAGGTCGAAGTAATTAAAACCGATCCAATATAAACGTTAAAAATACCAATGTACGAAACACACACCCTCACAATCAAACAAATTTTTATACTTCGATTGCACAATATAAAATAACAAAAACACAAAAATAACAATTAATATAAAATGGCTGCAGTTTATCTTTAATAATTAAATAATAACAAACTTCAGATCAAATGTTAGAAATGACCACCATTTACCTCAATTTTCATATTTATACTACGAAAACTTTTAAAAAACTTTGAACGCCCGGTATAAGGCATGTCGATCTCAATGGTAATATTTTGATGGCTAGTAGGTATCTCCGGTTTATAGATTGCCAATTCTTTACGAATCACTCTGTATAATAGTACAAACGGGTCGATATAGGAAGACGAAGTCTACAGTAAAATATTGGATCAAAAACGCGTTATTGGTCGCATATTTCCAAATTTTTGGTTTGAAGATGTTGCTTTCAGTTAAAAAGTGTACATCGCCTTCCTAAAATGACCCCTACGTTGTCTAAAATTGGAGCAGTTAATAGAGGGAACAGTAAGAGGCGGACACGCTGAGTAAGAGCAGTGAAGATTTCTGTTTGAGATTTTGACAACAAAATTTCTAAAAAAGGTCTGGAATTGGGGAGTGTCGAATGATAGCGAGACATACAGTGGCGGAGATTTAGTCTCAAGATTTTTTTCGACGAAGTTTTTGAAATGGATCCGAATCAGGAAGAGCTAACCCGCGAAAAGGAGCTTAGGAACTACATCAGTGATAAGATACATCCCTAACTTAAAACCTACAGACGCCACTTAATCCTAAATTACTGTTCTAGCTTTAAACGTACAATGATAAGTTATGCCGATTCTGAAACGTGATAAAATGAAACGATTGTTGAGCAACAACAATTCCCTTTAAAATACCCAGCTATTTAGTATCGTTTTTGTCAACTATTCAAAACGAAGTCGGTTCGATACTTCAGAAACTAGAATCGTTTATCATCAAGAGAAGCACAGAAGCACCTCCACTACCCTCGCAATTCATCACCACGAAACGTTTACAGACGAAAGCAAAAAGTGGCGAGAAAGTTATTGCTTCTTCTCCTCCAAACCCCTTGATTAATAACAACCAGGGAAACGAAGACGTAACCACTTTTTTATCTTAACTTTGTCGACTAAATTCAACCAGATAAAGTAATGAACAGATAGACTATTATGTAAAAAGAATCCTTTAAGGACGACGTAATGAATTTCTATCTCACATCGGTACCAGTTCGGTCCTCGTTACCACGTCCTATAAAATGCAGTAATGAGATATCAGCTAACGATCGAAAAATTAATATTGATTAGAATGGCATTACTTAAAGGTTGCGTGCAGACTAATTAAACGTTGGAATACGTCACATAGTCTCACATAGTGAAAAAGATTATTACCTATAATTATTATCAACTGTTTGGATTGTTTCCTACAGGTTATGTTGGTGAGAAAGTATTAAAGGTGAATATTCCACTCCTAAGGTACTATTGGATAGGGGCACAGTCTCTTGAGCCCAAAGGTAGCTAGACCCCCCTGCAATAAGGGTAGATCCGTTACCATCGTTAAAGAAGGCCAGAGTGTTGATTTGCGGCGTAATATACGGGGGTCCTCGTAAGGAACTGTTTTAATCTAATAGCCAAGAGATTTTATCCTCCAAAAATTTTTTATCGCGAATTATTGTAGAGGAAGGTCAGAGGAGCAGTTGTTGAAATTTTTAAGTTGGTAAATAATTGTCAAACACGTTCTGCAAAAATGAACGTTAAATTAAAAATAATAACGATTATTTGCTGATACTTAAAATTTGCACAAACGCTTTTCTGGTCTTTCTCTACAAAAATCTGCCACCAAAACAATTTTTGCACGATAAATATCTCGGCTATACAATCAACACGGTTCCCTACGAGGACCCCCCTATATGACGTTGCGCGTTAGCGCTCTGGCCTTCAATAACGATGCTAAGACTAATTCCACACAAATGAAGCCTTCTCGCCCACTCAACTTTCTACCACTAGTCGCACAAATGACATACTCGTGCAACCTTATTTAACGTCGTTATATCCGAGTTGACTCAAGATGTAACATGACTTTGGCCATTACATGCGAATCACTAAGTACCATTATGATATACAAATTCAACCATTCGGTCGTTATAAGAATTTTCCATTAATAGTCATTTGTCTTTAAAAATTCGCAGTGAAGACTCTATAAAAGCTCGTCAGGTTACTAATATTTATACACAACTATAGCTCCTTTTGCAAAAGTGTACAGGATCTCGTTATCATTATCATTATCCATTACCTACCTCATCAGCAAGTGCAACGGGATAAAAAAAATTGAATAAACAAAGACCACTTTACGACATCGTCTGCAATGTTGTAGAAACACGGAAATCCCTTATTTTTCTTGAGCGCGTACACTCGGTCGATGTTAATGGATAAATAATGTTGCCTACTAAAAATTAACCCAACAAACGGGTCTGTCCTAACCACCGTGGCAAAGACAAATTAGTTTTAATTTCCTTCGAGAATAAGACCAAGTTCTTATCATTAATAATGAAAAAAAAAAAAAAAAAAACAGATATCAACCAAAGACTTTTAAAAGACCTTTTTCCTTTTCTCGTCAGAGCTTCTATTAAATTAAGAAAAAACACTTCCGAAAAAACAATACTTCTTTTTTCACAAAAATAGGTATTTTTTCATTCCAGTCAGTCCAAAACACAAAATTATATTTCTGATACCTAAATAACAAATTTTGAGATGTTTGGAAATATAATTTACAATTTTTTTTTAAAATATTTAAATATCGTTTCAAGATAATAATTGTATTATATTTATGTTACAGTAACTGATTCATATTACAAATTTTAGATCATTAATGCTCAATAATGATTAAAATTAAACTTTCAAAATATTTAATGTACCTTAGATCCTGAGAGCACATTAAGTTTTATATTATACGAAAGAGAACATAAGAACAAAGTTTGTCGAATTTATGGTCTTCTACAACTTTACCAAAAAAATACAATTCCCAAGCAGCAATAGGAAAAGTCAGAAATAACGAAAGGCCAAGTAAAAAATCAATGAGAAAAAAATTGAAATAAAAACAGAAGACAACGTATGTATTTTGAGAAGGTTATAAAGATTTCCAACTTTAGCAACTAAGTCGCCTCACTAACGCTTATTTTCACGGTTCATAAATTTTTATAAACTTACTATGTCTTGGTCCCTAAAGCTATTCCCTGACGAAAACAGTAATCTAAGGAGATTTCCAAAACGACAGGGATTTTAAAAACCTTAGGATCTTGATCTTGATGACGATAACGTGTTAATATTCACACACACATTTTCAATTCCTTTACTTACGCTTTACTATAGTTGTATAATTTATCATTAAAAATAAAGATGGAAAAGAGCTAATAATAAAGTGTTATATCTATTTGTAAAAGAGAAAACATAATAGTCAAGAAACCCATTTGATGGAATTAGAAAAATTGCCACTTCAACGATTCGCATTTGATATTAATCGAAAGCACGTATACAAAGCTTTTCGGAATCCAATACCTGCTTATCGGGATCAAAATGAAATTTGTTCACAGGAAACAGCAAAAGGGAAAGATAAGGGCCGAAATGCATTCGACATATGGCTGAAATTGTATTTAGCTGAACGGAGACATTGAAGAATAATGTTCGTAATAGATATAAAAAAACAGGCCGAGAAAAATGAGTATTTACTCGGCAATCTGTCCGGAATTCTTCAGCAATTTTCGCGAAATGCGACCACTGGAGCACCTCAAACAAGGATGCGATTTATCATTCGTTTCCTTTGAAATAACAGTAATTATTATCGAATTCTGCTTGGCCCAGAACAACACAATTCCTCATAATAACATATTGCTCTGAGAACGATTATAGCTATACCACTAAGCGTAACGTAGATCGCAAAGTTTTTTGTTTAAAGCTTAAAAGTTCAAAGAAGTTCATGTTGCAGCTAACTCCAATACACAGTTTGAAAAAAATCATTTAACTTTGATTATTAACAAAGAAATTTTATTTATTGGACTTGGGAGATTTATGGATAAAATCGAAAGTTCGAACAGGATAGCCAGATTCCGGGAGGGGTAACAATATGGTATTCGAAATAAAAGTAAACAATTTTTTTTTACTGGACAGTGGTTAGAAAATCATGATAATTCTTTAATTTTCTTCTAAATATAATTCCAACCCTTTCGACAGTTTGAGCACTTATGGTTAAATTTGATGCTTTCCTATCGATTTATGAAGGTGGCAGAAGTTAGAGAATCGTCTCAGTTCACTTTTTTTTTTTTTTTTTAATGGAAATCGAATTTTCACATGGAACGCCAAATGGGAATGGGTCAAATCAAATGATCTCTCATAGTTTCTTTACTTTTAAAATAAAAGACATTAACTATCAATCGAAATTAAAAAATAGAAAGAGGTTGAGAACTAAATGGGGGAAGCGGTTTATTAGGTTGAATTACGTTCTTCCCCAGTTCTACTCCCGCTACTTTCAAGCTGGAAAAAATAATGGAAAGAGAAAATCTTAACCCGATCTGACCATGCCTAACCTCAACGTTGATGCCCTTTCAAACCTTTACTGAATAAGACAAGTCATGAGGAGGGGGCGTATTAGAAAATGATTCGTTTTTTAACCCAACCCATTTCTCTTCTCGAAACTCCCAACTTACCTAACAAATAAACATATTTTTGTTCAATAGGTCGAAATCAACACACTAAAATTTGCTTCTTCAAGCAATTTATGCACTAAAAACTCCATTTATTTAAATCAATTTTTAGGATTTTAAATCACTTTATTTAAGAGTATAATTTAAAATTAAAAATAATTAAAATGTAAGTTACGATTTCACTAAACATCTCTAATTGACCATTGACTTTAACATAAACGTGTTGATTTCTAGCTGAAAATACCCAATATTGTAGATACCAAATATTTGGCCATCAATCGACTACCTAAGGGACTATAACCACTCGACCGATTTCCTTCAGTTATCATTACTTATTTACTATCATTCGGGAGTTTGTATAAACCCTCCGAAATTAGTACACATTGTTGAGGACGATTGTAAGGCGTTATTCGATTATAGCAGAAGTTTGATGGCTATAGAACCTCGCGGTACGCGAGGGTTCCTTTCAAAGGGGCTTTGTATAGGAACAATGAATAATAAAAGTAACTTTGTTAACCAACTTACGCAAATACCTTACCTTATGCATTCGAAGGTATCACAAAAAGATTTGGCATTTAAAAAACAACATTCACCTTTGTGTTATTCAAATAAGTAAGATTTTCATGAATTTTAACATTCGTTTTCAAAAAATTGTATTTGTAAAGGCTAAACGCAGCTTTATCTTTCGTAGTAAGAAAAGAAAATCCACTAAATGGGTTTTCAAGAGACCTCGAAAATACTCAAAGGGTTTCTAAACATGGACATCGAGTTGTAGGTTGTCAGATAAAAGGATATACGCAGACGTGGAAACAATATCACAAAGGGACAAATGATAAAAAATTCCTTCGTTAGCATTCCCGCCTTTTCCTTGTAGGGATCCGCTATGACAAACAGCTTAAGGGGCGGTGAAGGTGAACTCAGGAGAACCTTCCTTATTGCGAAACTTTTGGCAGTGATTCATCTCACTTATAAATAAAGATGTCTTATTTACATTCGTTGAACGGGTATAATTTCCTCCCGAATTTCGGGTAATAATGAGCAAACGTTTTCAACGCCATCCGACACTCCATCGATTAATAACCAATGAAAAAAAAAAAATGGTTGGAGACAGAACAGCTCTTTTCGATTTAAAATTGAAATTGTGCAGATTACAAGATCGCTCAAATTAATTCTTTTTCTGCCTTTCAAAAAAGAATTTTATTTCAATAAATCAACTTTCATCTTAATAATTCATCTAAGAAGCCAACGAACGTCTTTAAAAAAGGAAGAGTAGCGTATTTTTATGAGGATGTGGAATTATAACTTTAAATTTGACTTTTTGATCAAATTTCAAGCTAAGAGAGATGACTCCATTTTCTGAAAGCACCCATACCGTACGGATCATAGCTCAATCAAGAGTTTAATGTTGTAGCGGCAAGGTAAATTGACCTTTGTCTTGTATCTCGGGATCAATGTTCAAGGTGACATTTGAGATGACCATAAATTGACCTTTGATACCTGTCATAAAGTCGTGTGATTAATGGCAGAATTTAACGCGCTTTTAGAATACGGACTCAAAAATAGGGTTTTCCATTAAAAAACTGGTTTGAAATTGAAATAATCTTGCTCATTTTTCTTTTTCCCTTACCAGTTATGCAACGTTTAACTCTACATTTTTTTATATGTACTTATGGAATCCCCTAAATGTTCTTTAAGTGGTTCATTTGAAATGGACCATCCTGTATATAGGTACCTAATAAATCTTCGATTTCGTACCACGATGTTATTCCCTTTGCAGTCCTATTAGGTACATTATATATCTAAAATTCAAGTTTGACTCCGACCTCTATAATATCAATTTTTTATACCGAATAACTCCTGCTGGAACAGTTCAATTTATTTTAACCATTCGTAACCATTCAACTTTAAAACCCTAAACTTGATCATGTCCCAGGCGTACGATTTGTAATTCTAAAACGAAACTTTTCGTATGTATCGATTCTAGGTGCTCCCTTTGTGGCGTCCTGACTGGTATGAGGGGATAACTAAAAGTCCTAAAGTGGTAAAATGTAGGGATGGACCACGTTCCTTGCACGTTTAGTACAGTTGTTAAAGGGAAATTGTTATTGTAGTCGTTTGGACGGCTTATACTGAGCAGATATAAATTTTTTGAACGACCTAGACCGTTATCATTGTTATTAAAGGCCAGAGCGCAAACGCCCAACGTCATATAAGGGAGTCCTCGTAGCGAACTGTTTTAATCTTATAGCCGAGGTATTTATCGTGCAAAAATTTTTGTGCCAACCCATCAACTTATTCCAATTAGTGCCAGTGGTGAAAAACGAATTCTTTTTTCTTACGATTCGGTTGTGTATTTTTTAATAGGGACGTGTACAATAATTAAGGACCATTTCTAGAAACTCAAATAACCATCTCAGCCATTTATTACTATTTAACCAACAACTGTAATGCAGATTGACGATAGAAGGCGCTATATATGATCTTTACGTAAAAAATAATTTTAAATGAAAACATTAATTTTTACTATTTGTTTATTGCGTCATTTATATGGCATACTATTGAAAAATAATACATATGGTGATACTATTAAACTTAGCAACAGGCCAATATTGATTCGTATATTGTTTTAAATATCAAAAATTCGAAAATAAATCATTTTCAGTATCTCTGCGTCTAATATTTGTGTATACACAGCACGTTTTTACACGCTAATAAAATACGTTCAGTAGAATTTAACGTCAATGTCGTAAATAATCGCGAATAACATACGTGCCACAGATTTTCAAGATCTTGATGTGTTATGTGAACTACATATAAAAAACATACACCATCACATCCATTTGATATTTCCATCAGACTCGCAGAAACCCCTAATAAACAAGTTTAACACCTTTTTTTTATTTCATAAAATATTTATACATTTAAACGAATCAGAACCCAATGTAAAGTATTTAATATTAAAAATTAAATTTAAAATTTAATCTACATGTACATAGATGCAATGCAACTTTAAGTTTTAGATTCTAAAATTTAGTCTTCGACGAGGGTCATTTCAATTTTTTATATGGCGGCAGAGGTCAGAGCTTAAAGGTTGTTTGCGTTATCGGATGGTCCATTTGATCCTCCATCATAAATTTACTGTTTACGTTAGCGCAATGTTATCGAGCGTGTGATGTATTATCTATCAATTAATTACTTTATTTTTTACACCATTTTTGAAAGTGAAATAGATAGAATGTATTTATTTCTACTGACTTCAAAATTATTAAAATATAAATATTTATTGTAATAATAACCATTTATCATGCACTAACTTATAATTTACAATTTATTGGTTTTACACGAATTATTCAGGCTGAAGATAACCGAAATTAATGATCGAAACATAGCTACATAATCAAATAAAGTCATTTTAGTGAACTACTACTTTCAACCATTAGCAAATGAGAATTCTTATTCGATGGTACATAATTGGTCACTTCTAATATTATACCGAAAATTGCCATATTTATTACATCTAAATAAGTTGTCATCAATTTATTATTTTGTCATTATTTTAATATAATATAAAGAAAAATTTTATTCGCTAATTGCAACGATTTAATTTCAACCCTCTATGTCAATCCAAGTCTACTTCAACCAAAAAAGTTATAAACTGTTAATTAAATTTATAGCAGACAAATACACTAATATTTGTCATTCTTCGTGATGAACCCTAATAAGAAATTGATGCATAGCACACTGGTCAATTAAGATAATTATAATTGAAATATGTACTTAATTTACCTAAACATGTTTGTTAAAACGTACAGATACAAATATAAAACATTTTATACCTAAATAGCAAATCAAGTCATTAATTTTAATATTTTTACTATTTCAGGGCATTTTCCCCTTCCCGCTATATACTGTCTAGCATGGATTTGTCTAGACGTGCTTTTCTGTACAGCATCAATCATGCACCTGTGCACAATCAGCGTAGATCGCTACTTATCACTTCGTTACCCGATGAAGTTCGGAAGAAATAAGACGAAACGTCGTGTTACTCTCAAGATTATAATAGTTTGGCTGTTGTCAACAGCTATGAGTCTGCCGCTAAGTCTAATGTATTCCAAGGTAAGTACCTTACTGTTATTCCTCCTCAAAAACAACAGGAGCTTTAAGGAGCTACATATAAAGGCCAAAGGGTAGGTGGTAATATGTTCTACGAGAACATCAAATGGTGACTAGAATTTAACCTCAAAGTTGAATTTTAAGGTTATTTAAAGTACCTTAAGTTCATTTTCTCCAACTGTTGTCTATATTTTTCATCTCAAAGTCAAAAAGCGTTTTGAAAATCAAATTTGATGTCCCCCTCGAAATACTATTTCGATTTAGACCTTTGTTGGAGTATGTAGCTTATCGTTAGTAGGAAATATCCATTAATCTAAAGGAACAGTTTTGCAGTATCAGAAATTTCTTTTGAAGACGTGCGGGTAAAACGCTTTGACACAAATAGAAGTAAAACTCAATTTGTCTTGCAGTCCAGACTGCACTCGTACATACAAAGATATACGCGAAATACATCTCTTTGAAAGAAAAAGAGAGATAGATAGAAATATTGAGAGAAAGGGAGAAAGATTCGGTTAAAATAATATCAGCTCCATCGAGCACTTCGGTAAAGGGAATTTTTATTTTCCCAACAAATCAACGTCCATTTATCTGACATACCTGCTGCCTTCCTTCGGATGAGCAATCATTAGATGAAGTTACTTTATACATTTCCTTTGCTACATGAAAGTAGAAATTTCCTTTACATTGATGTACCAAATTTAAGTTATTGCCAGCGGCCAGATTTACTAGGGGGCTTTATCAATAGACGATAGAATTTGTGAGTCAGAGGACAGATTGAGCACTTCTACTTCAAAAAGTTGAGGTTGTAAAAATTCCTGAAATTTGGACACCTTAAATTAAATCTACTTTCATTCACTCCTCTTCGAAAATTTTCTTTAATATTTGGAAAAGTTTAAGATAGAAAATCCATCTGAATATTTTTATAAACAGTAATTAAAAATAAACTTAAATTTATTTTTTGTATTCATTCAGGATCAAGATTCCCTCGTTGCGGACGGATCCTGTAAAATTCCTGATCCTCTCTTTAAGTTCATTGGTTCAATAATATCTTTCTACGTTCCTCTCCTCGTGATGCTTACAACATACACCCTCACAGTGCGATTATTGGCAGAACAGAAGCAGAATGTAACGGGAGGTGGATGGTCAAGTGGGTGGCTAGGTGGACCACCCTTAGGTAAGCTGAAGTTTTTAATTTGTCAAAAATATAAAAGTTACAGGTTAATCCAATGGTTTATACCTTTCTTTAAAGTTTTAAGCAACTTCAAATTGTGTGAAGAATCTCATTAATTTTAACTAATTATTTTTAATAAAAGAAAGAAATTCTTTTAGAAATTCCTGTCTCACTAAATACGATCACGTCACTACTTCAAAAAAAAAAAATCCGGTTTCCTCCTCTCGATGAATCCGCAATTTTTGAGCTCCTCAAACACAAAACACTCTTCTTGTTGTCGATGACATTCGACGAGTTCGGCCTTGACCCACCCTTATTCGAAATCGAAGGACAAATTCCGCTTGTGATTATACATAAAATAGCTAACTCGCGATTCTCAAGATGCGCACGTTTTACGGCAAGTTCAAAACTTCAGACATACACACACACACATGATACGTGGGCCTCCCCAACGTACGATTGCTAATGCACAAACCAGGTCAAATTGTCGTTCCCATCAACTCTCGACTTACTTATTAACGAGCAACTCACTCCGTAAAGTTACATCATGTCTCAGAGTAAAATGTACTACGTTCAATGTGACAGTAGCTCAAGAGTAGACCGCAGACGTCTATCAAGTCTCATCAAATCTGACGTCTAACTAAGTTATTGACAACTTCAATATAAGCGTCAAATATTTTTTTGTCTGAAATTAATAGTCAGTCTGCGTATAGATTTGTTCTCACTGTTCTCCATCTACTATCATCCTAATCCAATTTTTTGGCTATTTTTGACAAGCCCCATCCCTTATAAGATTCGTTCTCAATTGTCTAACAGTTTACTTACATTTCAAAAAGCAAAATAATCCATTATATAACCCTCCTCTGAGATAAAGTGATGTACAGATTTTTCAAAAACCGCCTCCCTCTCAGGATCATTACGTGATACAGAATGACTCCCTAGCCTCCCCTCGATAATAAAAGTTTGTTTGTGGTGACTGGTAAGGGGTACTTATATGAGAAACATCTACGTCTGTACAATTATTTTCTATAAAGTTATCATTGTCTAGCACACTGTACTTTTTCTACAAATCAAAATAAAAACGTTTTGAGTGCCAACGTCTCATGTATCAGGAAGTCTATATGATCTAGAAAACTAGAATGTTTCAGATTTTTCAGGAATGTTTTGGGTTTAAAATATTCGTTAATATTCCCAATTTTTCGAAAATAATTTAGAATGTTCGAGAGAATTATTCAAAATGTTACAGAATGTTCCAAATTTTTCATGAATGATTTATTATTTATAGAACATTGTATTCAGGAATGATCTAGAAAATTCCACATTTTTCGAGAATGTCTTGGAATGTTCGACAATTATCTAAAGATAAAGAAAACATTAAAGCAATTGCGTGGAGTGAAATTTTTTTCATTATTAAATTACCTATAAAAAATCTAAATTGTTCCAGCTCTTTCAAAAATGATTTCATAAATTATCTAGAACATTCCAGAATGTTCCAGATTTTTCGAGAACTATATTTGTGGTCTAACATTGAAAAATGGGTCTTAATTCTATTAAAAGTGTGAGACATTTCTTCTCGGGCTACGCTAGGCTTGGCGACTATTATATTATTTTATTTATTTATGAATTATTCATTATTAATTTTTTATTTGTAAAATTAAATGAGACTTTAAAGTTTTATTTTCTTAAACTGGATAAAATGTGAACGGACGAGTATTTCAATAACTTTTTCCTTATACACGTTAAAACCATTCAGCAGGGGAAAGTATGTGAAATTGATTTGAAAGTGAAACACGTTAATATAAAAAAAGCGAATAGTCTTCAGATTTCGTGTTTTTAATAATTAGATTTGCTTAACGAAATTTTTCTACGGAAAAATCCTTTTATCTTACGAAAATTTGAAATGCTTCAAAGAAAATTCAGGCACTGAACTACCCTTCATCGCTATACGTGTTTAGAACACGTGCGTACTAACTCAATATTAAATCCATGCTTCAAGACAAATTTTTAATGAAAAACGTTAGGTACTTTATGAATAAAAATGTAATAAAAAAAAAAGAAGAAAATCTTTAGCGTTGATAACATTTTTCCTCAAAAAAAAAAAAAAATTAATAAAAAAATCTTGTTTCTTTAATATTGTAGTACTTCTGTTACGCACTGACAAATCTTCACAACACCTGATCCCTTGGTTCTTACAAGGGCGTTCCTGGTGGTGAGACAAAGACGTCGTTCGTAATTTAAATGCAAAACGATGACTCAAATAAGTCGACTATCTGACATAATTTGAAAGTCAAATAAGGAGGGGAAGCGTAGTAAAAATAAGTGACATTTAAAACGAAATTAGGTGTAGAGAATCCCTGTTATAAACCCCATTAAAAACACTAACTATATACTTTAAAAATTAAAAATACCATTTTGTCTTTAATATTTTTTAAAAATTACCAATGGCAATATAATTAATTAGCAGGTATCTTTTATTAATGCTCCAGACAGGAAATGCACTTGGCGAAGATTTTTATACACAAGACGATCTAGATCAGGAACCCCTCAACACGCCCATTCGGCAACATCAACTGACACAGAATTAACAATCGACACTCACGAATTGTGGATTCAAGAGACCGAACCAACACCATGTACGATGTCAGCTCTGGGTCAATTTGGAGCAGAAATGTTAAAATTATCCAGAGGGTTAGAAGCAGCCACAACTAGGGAAAGTCCACAAAATCAAAGGCACCAATATTCGACCAACTTGACAGCTAGGTAAGTTAGTGTTAGATTAATGCATGCGAAACTTTTGATTTAGTTTTGATTTGACCAAAACTGTAACCGTTATTTATGCAAAAATAGCTGTATATCATGTTACCCAAACACAGTACATTTATACGGGAACAAAGGAATTTAATTAAACGGGATTTTGGGACAACGCGGGAACGCTACCGTAATCATTAACGGTGAAATATGCAATTTACAAGAGCACTTTAGATGTTTAGCGAAACTAAAAACCGGAAACTGAAAACAAGGCATTTATTATTAAAATAGCTTTGCTCATATTACTGGGGATATTTTCTGAATAATTCGAATGTTTTTCAAAATTATTTATTAACTAAACAATAGGTAAATCAAAAAAAAAAAATTGTCATTGATTGCAATCAATATTTTACTCGATATTAAACCAAGTTTACTTTTCTAAAAATTGTAAGTACTAGCCACTTAAATTTTTATTATGTATTATAATTATTAGTGGAAACAAATTAAAAAATTGCACGACTGTTATATAATATACATACGTAATTTTAGAAATGCACAAATTACATTCTCGCCCGAAGCTACATCGATACCATATATCGACCGCAACTGTTCACAGAACCAAAGAATCTATCCAAAATTCTTATTAATAAAAATGGTTTTTGTTGGCACAGCATTTCATGATTTAAAACCTACTTATGTTTGATAAAGTATAAAATAATATTCGGGTTCGTGCTAAGGCAAAATACATGTACAAATTGTGTATGCCGAAATGGAGATAGTAAATTTGAGTTTGAAAAATCGAAAAAAAAATTAATGACCCGTCCTCTCAACAGCCGAGACCAACATTAACGTGAGCGAACGACTCCGTCAACACGTGTGACAAATGGATCTCGGTAACTTAGGCAAAAAAGATGCCATAAACGAAACCACGATTTCCCGGCTTACCTTCGTCAGTGCCATTTCTTATTCCGTCTGAAAAAAAATCAACTCACGGCATTAAGTGAAAGTAGATTTATTACACAACCCGAAAAAAAAAATATCACAACTAACATTTTATTTAATTAAATAGGATGATAAAAATGAGAAAATTGTAGATTTTTTTCGACTACTAATAGGAAACGAAAAAAATGCTGTCTATTAGGTAAATAGATAAAGAGTAATCAAATTGTTTTGGATTACCTTCTCGGTCCTAGTTTTTTGTTTTTTTTTTTAAGAACTTTACTGGTGTTTTCAAAAAATCAGTCTGTAGGTACATAATGTCATTTGTTTTACTTTTACAGACTCTATACACTGAAGCACAAACATAATATTTTTAATTTCAGAGATAAATCCAGCCTAACGTACATCAGTTCGAACAGTTCTTCGTTCGTAATGCCGGAAAGATGCGAGATTCCACAGAAACGCCGCAGGGCTTCCACGTTCCATACTATGGAGAACTACAGCAGAAATTCCCCGAGAAAACGGCGGCGTACGTCCAGTTTCCACGGTTATCTTCCTACCGATTCCAGTCAAACTGACAACTCCAACAACACTTCTACATCCGATTCCCTTCTTCTGCCCCTACCATGTACCTGCCCTTATTTCGGCGACAAACAATCCAACAGATCGACGCCTCCAAAACCAGCAGCAATCAAAATAATACCTAGTAACGCAATTGAAATGGACAAGATGAACCACATGATGGATTCCCTTAGCATAGACATCGATAATTCGCCAAGACGATCTCTTCTAAGAAAAGACAAGAGTTCATCGGAATGCAATTCGACAAGCATGATTGTTACTTGGGAATCACCGAGTCGGATGAGGAGACGGGGTTCTAGCTTTGGAAGCGCACGGACCTCGACTGCTAGTTCGTTAAAACAGACGCCTATGCTACTAAGAAGGGCAGCCACGTTACGATTAATGGAGTCCAAAAGCGTCCAAGGAACACCCGTCAAATCGAAAAGCGATTCTTCCCCATTCTCAGCACAACGATACAGTTATGGAAAAAGCGTTGTGAGACCTCACCACAGCCGCAACAGCAGTTTAATATCCAGGAATTCGTCCCGACATGGAAGGATCATCTGGTTGGAACAGAAGGCGACCAAAGTTCTCG
Organism: Agrilus cyanescens; assembly: GCA_947389935.1. Classification (NCBI taxonomy): domain Eukaryota; kingdom Metazoa; phylum Arthropoda; class Insecta; order Coleoptera; family Buprestidae; genus Agrilus; species Agrilus cyanescens. Next base: position 25,872,471 of record OX376705.1, read on the forward strand.
GTGTCGTATTCTTCACGTTCGTGATACTGTGGGCACCATTTTTCGTCCTCAATTTGTTACCTATCATCTGTCACGACTGCGAGGAACGGATCGACGATTGGGTGTTTCAGTTCGTCACGTGGCTAGGATACGCGAGTTCAATGGTCAATCCCATTTTTTATACCATTTTTAACAAAGTGTTCAGACAGGCATTTAAAAAGGTGCTAATGTGCGAATATAAAAACCAAACGTGGAAACCTCATAGATGACGCAATAAATTTAGACAGTGCTGTCACTGGTGATCTTTGTATAATTAAGTACTAAATTTGAGATTCAACACAACCTAATCATTACGCATAAGTCTTCAGGAATAACTAGTGTGTACATAATACAGCAAGATTATTCTTCGATATTATTGTAGTTGCAAAAAAAAAACCACTAACAATCTATTAGAAGAAAAAGGGTGCTAGTAAGTACTAAAATTTATTTGTATTCACAATCCAAAACCATCAGACTTTGCCGAATTATACCAAACAATATTTTCTGAATAGAATAACTGTACAAAATGTGTTACTATCTTCGTGTTTTACACCGAAACAATGTGATACTTCTTTATTGTAATCTACGTATTATGTATGTATTATTGCTGTTCGCTAACTTGGCACAAAATTCATAAAAAGACAGTGAGATTAATGCAACTGCTTACCAGTGGCGTACCTACGGCTTTGAATAGACTATGACCAGCATTAATGAGGAATTACAACGAAGGACTTTGTTCAAATGTTATCGTTTTCGCCATTGATCTCAGACAATTAATCATCCCAACAATAAAATCTTTTTGTAAATTTTATTCGCTAACAAATTACAAGCATTTGTCATTTTCACTACTGTAATAAATTTTAACAACTAATTATTTTGGGACGCAACTGAATTAATAATTTTATTATTATCAGATCAGGAGATTTATGGCCTTTGAGGACACTTTCCAGCAGACCGTTTTTAGTTTTATGACCTTTGGACCGAGTTAACGCGAGAAAATAATACGTGTCTACTTTTAACAATATAGAAGTAAGATATAACGTTCCACAAATTGGAACAATACAAGGGGAAAATATGCTTTTTATGTAAGTGCATTCAATCATGGATTATCGTGTACATAAATATATATAATACCTAATTGGCACAAATCAGTGTAGCAGAAATCAATATTTGAATAATTAAAAATGTCAATAAAAATTAATGTAACTTATAAATGTATTAAAAGTAGCCAATAAAATATTCCTCGGTGTCTCAAATTTATTTAAACCCTAATGTTAAAAAATGGACCAGGAAAGTACCAGTTGGATTTGCAAGCTGAGGAATCCGTTTCTTCCTTGCAAGAATTGAAGCTTTTTGCGTAAGTATCTAATTAATGTAATTTTAAAGATAAACCTAATAATAATCTTTGATGACTAATTGCGCGTAAAGGTCAGCTTACTCTCTGCGTTTGCTTAAATGGCATTTCTACTAAATTATTTATAAATCGTTTAATGTTTTTTTAAAACTAACAGAGAAATTATTACTTAACAGTAAAAAATTTTTATTTCCGGAATGATAACGTAACTTTGTTAGGTTACGTTAAGCTAGCTTCAAAACATAATTGCATTAGGAGAATTGATTTTGTTTAAAATGCAGATTATCATTTTGCAAAATAATTTATTTACCTACCTACCTACATAATTTTATGCTTTATTTTATAAAAAAAAAACTGATGAATGTAAAAAAGTATTTTTCGGTATTATTTATCTCGCCAATATTAAGGAGCCAGTCAAATTAAAGGCCCCGATTTTACCAAAATCGCTTTGTCAGCCTTTAACTAAAACCTTTTCATCGAATTCAAGAAAAATTTCTTATTACCAGAATTTCGTTGTTGGGATAAATCTGATATAAACCATAATACATTTTTGTCTTGACAATATAAGGATTAATTCGGATCCATCCTTTGGGCTACAAAACCTTCGGAATGTACATATTATACCTGTCGTGTCCCCTATATGTGTTAATAAAATTCCATTAAAACATTTTAAAAGGCAGGCGCTCGTAAAAGAGTAACGGCAAGCGAGGCAGCACGACTGATGATATTTTTCGTTTAAAGCGAACAAGGTTTTTTTTATCGCATTAGCGAGGGTTATTCGGACAGCGGCAGCGCCAAGGAAATTTCATTCCTCGAGAGCAAAGATGGCCTGCTATATAAAATTTACCTTCTTCGAGTCAACAGCGAAAAATAAGAACCCGACCAACGAGATTATAAAACGGCAGAAGAGGGAAATAAGAAAATCTCGCATCAGGTAAATTGTTGTCGTCAGTTAACGAGTTTCGCTTGTCCATTTAACGACCAAATCGCAGAGAAAATGGATTCTCGATTACAAAAAAAAAAAAAAAAAAGAATACAAATAACAATGAAACGCAAGAAAGTCCAAGGCGAACACGAATAAATTTAAAATGTGAAGTGTAAAGCAAAAGGATAAAGAAAAAACTACTTTCTAAAATAAAAACTTAAACATGAACAAAATACAGTGAAAACCGTTTACAACGACATCGCTTAAAGCTACATACTGGTTATATCGACCAGAATCACAGATCCCAGCCGAATGCTATAAGATCGCCTCATAAAAGATACCGCTTTTTACGACATTGCTTATTACGACATACCTCATTAACCGATCACATATACTTAACTAATATTTTGGGAGAATTATATCTGTTACAAGGACTAGCAATCTAATTAACAATTTCAATAAATAACAGTAACCACATCTAGGACAGTATAATGATCAAGTACAATATAGTGATCAATGGCAATTAAGCTAGCAAAGGTAAACAAAAACGTTTCGAGTCAATTCTCAGGAAGAAAATCACGTGCTTGCAGTATAATCAAAGCCGACTTCCTCATGTCTCTTCAGTTAGTTTGTTACTTAAATGTACACAAGACGCAACAAAATATATTTTATATATGAATATTGTAACGAGCGAGTATGTGTGCGAGAGCGGCAACGAGATCCGGGAGCAGATAAGCGGAGTTCAAAGAATACCGGCGTCGGTCGGCGCTTTGATGACAACAAATAAGGCCCTAGTAGGTCATTCCCGATCTTTCTGGAATTACTCGACGTCTCTATAAATACTTGTTGACGTGGTCAGTAACAGCAGTTTACAGTTAGCTTCCGAACGAGTAACATAAATACCGAACTACGATATACAGAGTGATATAAATACGCATTTTCCTTGTCATATAAATAAGTTGTTGAATTGTTCTATTAGTGTTTAAGTGTTAAATAAATAGTTGTAAATAAATATCCGTTAAATAAATAAGTTAAACTAGAATAAGTCGTTACAATATATTAATCCTATTAATATTTATGAATTTATATGTACCTACAGATTCTATAATACTAAATAAAAAATTATCTTCTACCTCGAAAACATCACCGGTTATTATGACTATCGGTTTTTACATCCCAAAAAAAGAGGTGGTCCCTTCGATGTCGTTATAACCGGTCTTGACTGTAGTTTAAAAAATATCAGATAATTAAGTAATCAGCAGATATCGTATTTATTGGCCAACACAAGAACAAAGAATATTTTTTGGATTTTTATATAAAAGTTAAAAAACCGCTTTAAATGAACAATTTCATTGAAAACCATACTGTTTTAATGAAAATATTGTGGCTAAAAGATTTCTCCTAAACCAAGCAACAAATAAGTACGATTCATTTAATTATTTATTAACTATACCGAAAAATGACGCCACTGCTGGTGACATATTCTGTGTTTATATGTAAGGTTTATAGGGGACACAAAAATCCACATTGAAAATTCGAAGAGAATCCATTGAATTCGTACAACCAATTTCCATAGGTAACTGTAGCAAAAATTTTCCGATACAGTTAATACTGTATATAAATAAGAATGTTGACATGGTTGTAAAAGATCAATTTAACAAAAATTTGAACACAAAAATATCTACAAGGTTTTAAAAATTTTTCATTTCATCAATCAATTTTTTTTTAAATGGGTGTTATAATTCATAATTGTTGTGTTCATGTCTGTCAATTAGAATCCAAAACGGTCATTTTTAGTAGCAGCTATACAAGCACCTTTTATTTAATAAACTCATCAACCATCAGATACATATCATTTCCAACTAGACGTGACTACCTTGTACATATACATAATGTATGTGCAGTTATAATTACTGATAGGACATTTATGACTGACATAAATCATGCCATTTAAAACACGGCACACAAACGTCATTGCAGAAATATTTTCCTACTAAGTGGCACGTAAAAATGAATGTATAATGTTAATTTTACGAACACGACAACCCCATAAATCAGGCATGTGTTGAATAAAAACATAAAACTAATCGCATTCATTAAAAATTTTTTATATAGATAAGTCTATGACGTAAAACTAGAAGTCATGGATTTTCGAAATTATTACGATAACCCAAGATGGAAAATGCAGGAAGTCAAAATATTAAACAAAGAAAAGAGAAGGACCCAGTCATTTTCAACACACAAATCATTTCTGTTAATCTGAAAATTTGTATTGTTATATTTTGTTTATATTCTTGTATTTATAAAAACCACCCTCATTTTTACAGATAAAACTCTCCAAAGACGGCTCAGCACCACATAAGGCGTTTAAGCGCGCTTTCGGAACGCTGAATTTTTTTACCTATAAAAAAATAGAGGGGTACTGCCCGGATTTTTGTATAAAATTTTTTACAAAATTGCTCTTCTTGTCAACCTCTACAAAAATTCGTGATCAAAATAATTTTTGCACAATACATCCCTTAGCTACTAGATTAAAAGAATTCCGTACAACGGCCTACCTACACCGCCATGTCTGGCTTGTTACGTTTGAGCAGTCGGGCCTTATCAAACCACACACCGTAAGGAAAGAGTTCCAAAGGATTGTCAGCAAATGTGGGTCGAGTAAAACCAAAAGAATGCCAATAGTTATACATTAAAGTCTTTGTGAAACTTCAGTGTTCGTTTTCTTTTTAAGAAAAATAATTCGCAAACATGTTCATAATAATCACGTCAAATGTCTCCGAATGCCTAATGTTCAGAAGAGGTTGACAATTTCATTAAATATTAATGTGAAACACTATTTTCAGTGATCTGATCTCAACGTTAATAAATTCTTTTAAGTACTAATCAAACTGACATTACAACATTTTATTAATTCGTTCACTTGTGCTAAAAATTTACAACCCTCCCCTTGTATTTTTCTAATTTATGATCATAAATCGTCAAAATTGGTATGATATGATCTATTCTTTCTACATTTGCTTGATGGAAAGTCATTTCAATTTTGTGGAAATTTTGTGTTTTTATCATTTTTACCTTAACATTAAAATTCGTATGCATACTACTCAATAATAACTAGACCGAATCAAAAACGAGTTTAATTTCCGGAAATGGTTGCGTGATCTTTTCGCAGAACAAAAGGGCTTTTACTGTCGAATAGAAAATATCGTTCGATGCCTGTGTAGTGCAGAATTCATTTAACACAAAAATCCACTTTCGGCTGGCAACTACACGAATAAAAAAATATATCTGACATCAAAGAATAGTTGCCACACAAGAACTAGACCATCTTTTAGAGTTCACATCATCGCCCGGATAAAACTGGAAGATGAACAGACATCAGGTATATCCGCCAATAAAAAGCTTAAAATAGTCTATCTGAACTTCTGAACTTTCTGTTTTATTTTTTTTTAATGAAATGGAATATAACCAGAAAAACCAAAATCTACCAGTATAAACAGTTGAAAACGTTTCAGGTGATTACCTATTCCTTGTTTGTAAAAAAGTTAACAGAACCGCCAATTCTTAAATTATAAGTGACACCACTTACCATTCTCCCTTAATTAAAAAACTTTCTACGGAAAATTGAAAAACGGATGACTTTCTTACCTGCAACAGAAGAAAAAGTTTGCATTAGAAAGGGTGTAGTGAAAAAAGCGTACAGCGCAATAAGCGTACGGTTTCATGCTGGGAGAGTTTATTACATGTTAATAGGGTTTGGTATTTATGTTCTACTTGTGAAATAAGAGTACAAAGTGATCGTTTCTAATTTCCGTCACACTGTATCCGAAGAATTTGTATTAATGAATAATTCTGATTGTGTTCTAGAAATTTAAGGGCGATTTACTGCTGAATATTGAACTTTCAGAAGTAATTTAGACTATTTTTAAAAATCCAATTAAAGATGGATTTATTTCGTATTCTGGATGATAGCAAACTATTCTTCTATTTTTCGAAAAAAAAAATTTCCATTGTAACTATATTCACAATTGTTACATAAATTAAATTTAAGAATAAAAAATTATACCATTTTTTAATTCAAATGATTATAATTATTATTGCAACCAAAATGATTTCGCGAGAAATAGGAAAGAGAAAGAACAAAATCACTTTTAATTAGGTTTCTAAAATAGTCTAAATTACTGTTAAAAGTTGTCCTATAGTCAATATTATATCAGTTTTAAACTTAAAATAAAATAGAACAATTTCCCTCGGCCGCTAACCTAAAAAGAGTTCCGTACATCGACTACCTACACTGCCTGGTCTCCTATTTCTCGATGGTGACGATTGTACGCCGCTCACTAAAAGAAATTCACTTTCCTTTCTTGTTTTTAAAAATCTGATTTTTAAACAAAAATACATTTCCGAGAAAAACATGACTGGTACCTATCATGAAAAGTAATGTAAATAACTACAACTTGGAAGCAAGTTAACAATCGGTGAAGGTTTAGACACCTTCAGTCTTAGACTATGAAAGAGAGGAGACACCATAATCGTCGACTGCAAATTGTTACGCGATTGAACCAGCAGTCAGCGCTCAGTTAAGAGGGAGTTAAGTTTTGTTACCATTATTCGTACAATTATCATTCCATACAGAGTATTAATTGTTTATTTGATAAAGTAAACAATTATTAAGAACTGTTGTTTTGCGTCATACGTTACTAAGAAAAATATTATTTTTTATGTCAAGTAGAATACATGTTCAATGAAATCAAATGCAAACAATTATTTCATTAACGTTAATTAACATGATGTGGCGGAACTAAACTTTAAGAATTTCTTTAAATTAATTAATTTATTTCTTAGATTTTTATAACTAAAACTGACGCCGCCAAAGGAAATATTGTGGTAAACACATGCTTCTTACAACTTTGAAAGTATTTTTTGTTGCTTACACTATCAGTAAACCATTTCAACAAAAAAAAAATGTTACGCATTAACGATTCTTGTACGTAAATCGTAACATATTTTCAGTAGTAAATATGTAAACAATAAACAAATTAAATGCGATTTACTTTACTTAACCTTACTACGTAAAATTCCTTTTACCTGTGAAATATGATTTCTGGTTCATTTCCTTCACTGCGGCTTTTACAGCCGTAAGAAGAACAAATCAAATCGAATTGTTTTAAACAAAAATACACTAAAACCTAACTACATCATTCAATAATATTCGCACTTTTAATGACCGACACCAACGCATTGTCTGCCACCGTTTTATGAAGCCAGTACAAAATAATGTAACAATGTTCGACGTAAAGTCGGCTTACGAGTTACGTGTCCCGTCTCTTTCCTAGTCTAAGCCTTCAGTTTTTTCTTTAATTACTGCTTCTCAGTTATCGTCATTAGTCATTCAAACAAGATGTAAACGAAACAATGAGACCATCATACCCTTTTACATCTATGCTATATCTATAATAATGGAAACACGACCGTCGATAGACAAAAGCTCGAAATTTAAATGGATGAGTATCTAGATTCGTGCACCATTTGTGAAACGAACGTTAATAAAAAAAAAGTATTAAAAGCGTTGCGGATATTTCAATGCGACCTTCATAGAGTAAAAATTAAATGCGTCGATTTCATCCTGACAAAATTAATTCGAGTTTAAATTGGTAACGGTTACTTTCAACCTGTCACCATAAAATTTAACAGAAGGGAATTAAAATACGGTCTGCGCTGTAAAACGATAACGAAAATGTGACAATTTGCGACACTGTTGCCACGCTTGGAATAAAAATTAAGCAAATGCCCTTATTGTTCTTCTACTCTCAATTCTCTTACCGCTCATTTACATTCAATAAGCAAAACAAGGATGGAACGTTCTCATTATTTTATAAAATTTATAAAAACACATTATTTTCTGCTTTTTTTAAGTCAGTTGTCTTTTTGTTTTAAAACCAAATATCATACAATTTTCAGTTATAGAAAATCGATTCATTAACCTCACCTGACTTGTCCACTTCGTTCTGAGATTGTGATAAACCTAATAGTACTTTAAATAAAATAATATGAAACCACCCTGAGATCGTAAATTCTACAATAAACATAGATTTAAGTATTAAACAAAAATGAGTATTTTGTCATGGTTTAGCAAATATTTACAATGCAAATGGGAACCATTAAGTCAGCTTTAATACATTGGATTTAACATTAAATCACAAAACCTAACACAACAAAACCAGTTGGTCCCTGCGATATATCTCCTTCCGAAAAATAACATTAAGCATACTACGTTTGTCCACAAGGGCCTTTTGTTTTGCTAAGTGGAATGAAACTCGGAAGAACTATAACGGCACCCCACAAATGGACACAGTCACGCCCAGGTTTTCCATTCACGGTCGTGAACATGGAAACGTTTTGCGCGTGCTGCCGTGATGGACGCCAATTATTTCGACCGCACATTTCTGACGGTTTACCTTTTTCCTCCTCTTAGGAGCAATTTATCGACTTCAGACGAACGCGCAGTAAATTAGTTTGGACAACGGATAACGCTAAATAATAAACTTATGTAAATAGGAACTTGGGTTTGTAAATTCATATTTCAAAAAAAAAAAAAAAACAAAGTTGGAAAATTTAAATTTCCTATAATATTTGGGTCGATAATAATGCGAAAATGGCTCCAATAACGTTTTTTAAAAATTTAACTTTTTTACTGTTCCTTACACTTATTCTAATAATTCATAACATTTAAATTTTATAGGATCATTGTAATAGTTAAAAACAGTATATTTAAATTTTATACTCAAAAATTGAACCTTTGAACGTATTCGTTTTTGATTTAAAAAGTTTTCAAATTGTTAATACCAACCATGGGAAAGTCACAAAAACCAATTCGGAAATAACCACACTTGAATGATTCCTTGGCTGTTAAAAGACAAATGCACAAGACTTTCTCACATTTAAATCGACACCATTAAAATTAGAGAGAACAGGTCAAAGGTTAACTTTTAAATAATCTGTGCTGTCTCGCTAAATCATTCTAGCGCACATCATCTGTAAAAGGTATAGGTGCTGTCCTGGACTTTTCTGTAGAAAATTTAATTATCTTCAAAAAGGTCTACATACGTTTTTTATATCTATCACGGTTTTACCTACGTATGCGTCGAAAGGTCAAAAAACACGTTCTACAAAACTACTTAACGTTTAATGAAAAATAGTAACAATTATTTGCCAATGCTCAAAATTTACATAAATGCTCTTCTGATCTTCCTCTACAAGAATACGTGATCAAAACAAAATTTTCACGATAAATACCTCCGATATAAGATTAAAACAGTTCCCCACGACGACCCCTTTATATGCAGTGATATACAAGATACCCTGTACAAAGTATCTGGAATACAAAATACAAGATACATACTTTTAAAATAAGTATTTCAGATACCAGATACAAAAAACTTTCTGGAATTGTATCTGAAATACTAGATACAAAATACGTTTCTTTCAAATACTTTTTCAACACGAAATACTTTTCTAAGAAAACATTTTATTGAACGTAAGTTTATCCTTTTACGTGAATTATTAACGAATAAATCGCATTGATCGTGCAAATGTAGCAACACAAAATATTATACTTTAAGGGTTTTAATTAAAGAATTAAGTAAAACCAGTTAAAATAAAACTTACGTTTTCATGTTCGCGATCTCGAACCTCACAAAGACGATATTGTTGATACCACACAAATAAAAATAGGAAAAAATTATAAATGACACGAGTCAGTGGAGGAAGGGGACTTCATAGCCGATGACATTCGATCAATTTGGTCCCAGAGTAAAGTTTTAACTGCGCGTTCAGTTTTATCTATGGTAACATAGCGTTAACGATCTGGCTTTCAATAATCTATGCCATTTGTACGCAACACAATCAACACGCTGATCCATGGCATGCCACGTGCCAGACTCGCAGAAACACACAGTGGAAAATCGACTTTACACATCATTCATTGTCATTGTTCGCAAAAAAATGTGTGCGCGGTGCGCCTAAATAAATTTTCAATTCAAAAACAAAATGAATAAAAAAATCTACGAAAATTTCCTAAAAAAAATATAATTTTTACAAAAATATCATAGTAAAACTATATCAGTCCTGCCAGACTGATTAGTTGAGGGTCTACATTATGGCGATATTTACACGATGAAAGATATATGTACGCATTAGATGAACCTAATAAGGTCTTTATGTATTTCCTAAACAATTTGATGACCATTTTGTAATTAAACGATTCCATTTGTAGAGATGGTATTGTACTAACAACAACTAACATTTTCACTCTACAATAAACGGTAATTTTGTAATGAAATGATTCCAATACTCATACATATGTAGGTATATCTGAAACACAACTACGAATACTAAAGCTTTACATTAAATGCCGATTCCTTCAGGTCAACAATCGAGGCAGAAATTGAATTCAATAAACTACGACCTGTTAAACAAATTATTCGTTCAACAAAGCTTCCAGTTACATTTCGAATATTAATAAATAATGCCCAATGAGACAGCATTGCCTTATATCATTTATATATCATGTTTAAATCAATTAATATATAAAATTTAAGTAGGTAACTACTGTTTCTGAATTTTTAACAATTCCCTATTTTTTCTGAGCTTAGGGATGATATTTTTTATTCAAATTCAAAGAGTTGAGAGAACCGGTCATCAAGTAATATACATATTTACAAATTAAAATATATTACAATATGATGTAACTTCCTCTTTTGAGGAACATATGGCATATACCATAAGTAGACACGTACCCTATGCACGATCAGCTACTGACTATTAATTTAAAATTACGTAAATAACCTCGAAGAAAAATTGGCGCCTAGCAGTTGATACCCGTGCTAAAATTATATATCAAATTTGAAAAAAAAAGGAATACGTGATTTGATTATCCGATCAGAGATCAAACTGATTGGCCTGCTAAACCTGAGAATTTTATTTAAGAGGGCAGATAATAAAAAAAAATAATGGGAGCAACAAATCCGGAGAACGACAACGTCGACAGCGGGACATGCTACCCTAGTAAATTGTGAGCCTGAATATCCTGTGCCTCCACCAGTCTCGCCTGGGAGAAAAAAATCCATTCAGGTATCCATTTCACGCCGAGGTAGAAAATAAGATTGAACACGTTCTCTGAATAAAAAACAGCGCACTCTATCGTTTTCCGATCTTCTTCGATGTAACCCCCACACGGCGAAACATTGATGAAGATGTGGAGATCAGCAAGAAAAATTGCCCGTGCTACAAATGCGACATAAGACAGGAAGAGTAGATACATAAACAGTAAATCGACACTAAAGGATCAGAACTAGGACAAAAAACAAATAACGAGAATAAAGGTAATAAAAACAGACGGTACAAGTCGTACTAAAGCAAGCAAAATTACTTTTCCAAAACACTTACTACTTAAAGTATTCAAGATAGTGGTGGAAAACTCATTTTTGCAACTTAACTGAAAATATTTTGATAACTGTAAAGTTAGTTATCCGCACAAAACAAAAAATTTCCGCCAAGTCCTCATTCTTAAATGATATTCCCATTGCAAAAAAAGAATTGAAACCACAACATTGTACCAAGTCCTATTTGGGAACGAAATTAATTCTAGTTATGGCTTAAAGAATAAAATAAATAGTTTAGTAAAAAAAAATATTCAGGAGTAAAATTTGCTAGGATTTGGCTCAATTTTTTGTGTTCATTTAGGATGAAATAATTAATAACTATTAATCAATGTTCATTATCAAACATTTGTAGTAAATAATATACACTGGCAGGATAACGTCCACCTGGTTCTGCTAGTTCCCTATAAATTATACTTTTAAATGATGGATTAATTAAAGAAATGTGATTTTTGTTGACGTTTTTAAAATTACCATCTATAAAACGTAGTAGGTACGGTACCTAGTTGGAATTCATAAATAAAGTAATTTGTTAATTTCATTCTAGATTTTAGCCATTTCTGATAAAAAGAGACATCAAGCAGTTTTAAACAAATTATTTATATCATATAATTTTGTTCCTCTTCATAACACACTTTTTTGCTCAAAATATTCAAAGTATAATCAAAGCTAATGTAATATTGTACAAATGCCCAAATGAAAAAATTAAAGCAAGGCAGAATCTGAGTGTTTAAAAATTCGATTACGTCCAGTCCAGCCTTTTTCATACAATAACAATCTACTTTTGCATTTATAAAATTCTGTGTCAAATAATAATTTTTACAACAATTAATTACTTTAGTGTTCTGAAACAATTGTGACAATTTCACTCTTTGATCTCGAAAATTTTACTTCAACGATAAGTTGCCGAATTGAAAATGACCAAGTCTTCAACTTATTTACATGATTAAATTAAAAAAAAAATAAAAAAAATATGACTTATTACAAGTATAAATACCTAACACGAACCAAGTTAAAAAAAGTTCAGAAGAGGCTATTATTTTCTGTCCGTTTCTGAGTATAATTTGTGATCAGGGTATTGTTACATCCTGACTTAGAAAACCTATCCGTCGCGGATGGTACTTCAGGTAAATCTGATCCAAATCGGATGCAGTAATTTCCAGTCGGGTAGTTGAAGAATAAAAATAAGTAAACCTGATATAAATCTATGACAAAAACTGGAAGATTCCTCTCTTAAGAAGACCGCACACGAAGAAGAACGAAAAGAAAGAGGACGGAACGGAATGGAATTAAGATGGAAATTCTGTATTACCACACAAAAGCGCGGAATCCTGCGGAATTGATTCTATTCCGTACAGGAAAGATGACGATGCGCATCTTCGTAAACATTACACTGATTGTGAATAGTGAATTTTAGAAAGCATATCGTAGTCCCAATCAAAAAAAAGCTAACTCCATGTTTTACTCAAATCAAGATGTGTGTGCCTTCATACAAGGAAATAAACTAAATACTGTGAAAAACTAATAACTTCAACATAATCTAAAAATCAGAAAATCGAGACTGCATATGCTAAAAACGTTATATAAAATACTCGTAACTCCAGTCAGTTGTACTACAACCTAACCAAACCTAACCATAAGCAGATTCAGAATTTCCGTTCCCTTCTTTTCCGATGCTGGGCATCCGAGAATTCCCCTGAATTGGGGAATGATTAGGCTCGTATATACTCGGGTGGTTTGCCTATTGCCTTCCTGAAGTGAAGGGTCAGTAAATTGTTGGTGTATTGACCGAAGATTGAATCTACTTGGCTTTAAGCTGAGCTAGAGCTATAGAAATTAATGCGTCAATAGAAATCTTCAATTACTTCAAGTACTATTAAGCCCACTTGACTACTATTTTTTGAAGTGACACTCAAATCGTGATTTTCAAAAGCTAATTTTTCAAAAAGAATAATTCATTCTTTATCAAAAGTCATTCATGCCATAGTTCATAAAACGATACTTTACCTATATAACAAAAAAAAAACTCCTACATATTGCAATAAGGCAGGTAGGTATATGTTAAGAGGCATTTTCTTTATAAAAGAAAAACAACTAACGCTGACGGTTTTCTATGCAACCATTTCCTTTGCAATGTAAAACATAAAGGGTTTCTTTTTTTTATTTTGCGTTTTCCGTGCTATTAACAGACAAAAAACAGTACTTAAACGACTTTCCACTTAACAGATTAACACTCTAGTTAATCTTAGCGAGGTTTACAGACCACATATGTATTTTGAAATGGAAAAACTTCAGAATCATTTTCTACACACTATGTACGAAAACACAAACATTTTATGTAGTACAGAAAATTCAAAGCTAATTCATTCAAAAATTAAAGACAATTCAATGATTTCAAATATAAATATCCAGAAGGGAGTAAAATGTGAAAACGATAGCTTAATTTTATCTAACGGATTTCATACGGTGAGCATGGCAGAAGCGATAAAGTGTGCCAGAACATGTTTTTTCTTGAGAGTAGAAAATTGATTTTTAATATGTTAGTCACGCGATCGAGCCCTAATTTTCACATCATTGTAGTATACATCGACATCCTTTTCAACCCTCTAAAGGCAAAAGAGAAAAAAACGAGGCACTGAAACCTATAGAGCTATCATCAGACGATGTAAACACGTGAATTTTTATGTTTGTTTCCCAGATACGCAACATTGAATGACGAATGAATGAATGGACGGATGCATGAGTGATACGAATAGATAAAAGCATTAAAAAGGTAAATTACACCTACATCATTTTGTAGAACGAAAAGCAGACCCATTTACAAAGCTTGAAAGAGAAATAAGAATAAACCATGTAACTCATAATTTCACTAATGATAGACTGGTACACTAAATAGAAAGACTAAAATCCATTGTTCTGTTAAAAAAAATTGAATTAAAACGCTCACACACGTAGGATAGAAAAGAATCCTTCTTTTTTTTGGTGGGCAAAAAAACATGACAAGCGCGCACACAAATTAAATTTTAAACATCCCCAATTAGAACGTAATCTCTTAGTTACAGTCTGCGCCGAGACACTTTTGGGCTGACAACCTGTCATGCATTTTTAAATTAAACAAAGGGAAATACAAGCGAATTCTGACTCATTAAAACTTTTTACAAACTTTTTACAAAATGTCTTTATCTTTATTATTACTGTTGTACTCCCATTTTTATCGATTTAAAGTAAATTATAATTAAAAAAAAATAGTAGACAAACATCTGGATTTTATTTTACAAAAACCAAAATTGTTTTTTTTTGCGTGCACATACGATAGATACTTTTGCTTCGTTCAGAATATGACGTCAGTTTGTCTGCGGAGGATTTTACGTATCTGAAACCATATTCTTTTTCCATGATGGAGAAGAAAACAAAAGAAGGCGAGAATAATAAGAGTCATTGTCGAGACGAGTAGAGAACCAGCTTATGCTAAGTTTTCATGCTCTGCTTGATATCAAGAGTTTCCCGTTCTGGCACGCCAGCATGGACTTGAATAACTAGATGTATGATAATGGAAACCCCAGGGAAAATCCACCACTCGTCAAAAAAGAACAAGTTTTAGATGTAAACTTAAACGGGACCCGTTTTGTTATCGATAAATGCTCAGGCCGAAAGACGAAGAAAATCACTTCAAAGAAATCAGCCTCATAAAAGGAATACAAATGGACGAAAAAGAAAAAAAAAACACATTTCGGATAAAATAAATTTGCCGCTGGATACTAAAATGAAAATTACACAACCTTTTTCTTCGAAACTTCAGGAATTTAAGAAACAAAAGAAATTTGGCTGTATACCTATGTAGTTCCAATTAGCATTTTTTGGGTGGGTACAGAAAAAAATAATCAACGCGGTACACTTTGATGTATCTTTTGAAATTATGCACATATCTGTCCCAGTTAAATTTGTCAGAAAAATTTGAATTTTAAAAGGCATAGCCGGATAAAGGTCAAAAGTGCTTCAGGCAATACTGAGAAAAAAATATATAGACATGTTCTAAATATTTACTCCAAAACATTTTACCTTTAAAATTTCTTTGATATTGTGACAGATGACGATTAAGTTAAAAATAAATAAGTCATGTTGGAATTTAAAACATAATTAATTCTTGTATATGGTTGTTCCTATTTGTTTAAGTAATCATTTTTTATTTATTTGTTAATAAAATGATTATTATCATTATGAGCATATTGTAGCGAACACGAGAATGCTTGTGTGCGATCGGGTACACTTGTATGTGTTGCGGGCCGGCTTGACTAGACACGGCCGGTTTCGGCAGTGTGTGCGTCGTGTTTGTAGACGTGTGTCTTGTACCAGCCTTCCAAGAAAGCAATTAAGCGGTTCGCCGAAATGTAAACAATCTTTCGACGTTTCGAATATTCCAGACTTTTCCCGACTTGTTCTATGAATACTATAAAAGTGAAAGAGACGTTCGACAGTTAGTTAGTAATAAAATGACAGTGACAGTGGTAACATCAGAAATAAATCGACAGTGATAGAAGTGAAAAGACAAATAAATAGAGACGCACATGTAAGTGAATGGTGTAAATAAATAGTAATCGAAGTTCAGTATTAATTAATAGTGTTTTTAAGTAGTTATAATTAAATCAGTGTATATAAATAGTAATCCCCGTACATTTACTCTTGTAAATAATTTAATAAACCCACGAACACTACAATACAGTTACTCTCGTAGTCATGCAAGTTTTACTTCAATTAAACGTTAAATTGTTTTACCTTCGTACATACTCTTTTTTTAAAAGAAAGGCCTTTTTGCATTCTACTATCTAGTTTTCTAGACACGAAATTCAAATTTTGGGAGACGTTCAAAATTTTTGAAACTGAATTAAAAAAAAACCATACCCAATAGTTTTCACGAAAAACAATTAATATCTGGGAAACGGTACGAACGTCACCAGCTTTTTTTGATTTAATGAAGTAATGTAAATTAATTTTTTCACTATTTTTTGCACAATCTTTTAAGTGGAGTTTATTAACCAATTACCTAATTTTCATAAACCAACTTAGAAGCAAATATTATTCTATATTAGTTTGAAACACGGGATGAGCAGAATCGTATTCAAGATATTAGTTCCTGCAGAACTAAAAACAACCTCTCAAAAAATTCAAAAAAGCAGGCAGGCACAAAATAAGTTATAATCATCAAATTCAACATTTGTGAATACCAAATCAGGTCATGCCATTTCTTTACACGTCCATATTCGATTACAATGTGACCTGTCTGTCATCCTTTTTCGAAGTTGCTTCAGGATTCTAATGACTAGCACATCAGCGGAAGACGAGAACACCTGTCTCGCAGTTCGATCGCAATTTTTCGAATCCGACTTCCTCGAGTCGCCGCGTCGTCGGAAGTGCTTCTGACAAGGACGGATCACAGACACCAACTTACGTTGTCAAAACACTAGGATTAATATGTAATTCGCATGCACTAGAGAATTCTTTGTGCAAAATAATCATGATTTTATTCACTGGTTTTTAAAATGTTAACGAAAAAAAAAAAAGGACTATAGAACACATTAATAGTCAAACGTACAGAGTCAATAAAAACACGGTAATGATTTTTATTAATTATTGTTGGTTTTTAGTAAGATTTGCTTTTTTTTATAGTGTTGTTTAAGTTGTTTCTATCTTTTTCTGGATTTTTTTACAAATTGCAACAGGTTCGTTAAATTATTTGACTCTCCTATTTTTGTTTTTGTTTTTCATCAGGCAATAATGTATATCAAGAAACGTCGTGTAACTTTGTGCTCTTCATGACTTGTCTTCACGCACTCGCTCTAGTCACCGGACAGACCTAGCGCGTTTCCCTCTTCCTATGCGTTCAATATAAGATGAGTGGGGAAAGCAAAAGAAGCGCCAGCGCTTGTTCCGTAACGCTTACTTCCGTTACGTTCCAAGTTTTAAGTTTATGTATAAAAAGGATTTGAAATAATCAACTACGAATGCATGATAATTAATTCCATAAGTAGCTTATCAGAAGGTCACCTTTTTCTTAAATTTAAGCAAGAAACATTTTACTAAATTGGATAGTAAAAGTTTGTTTCCGCATTTTAACAGAATTTCAACCACCCTTGTTCTTCTGATAATCCCGACAAATGCGAATTGTGTCTCAAAAATTAAACATTCTATTTAGATTTTCGACTCGAAAGGCAATAATAACAAAACCTTAATTAAATTAAATTAAAATTAAATTAAACCTCAACAAAAAGTTACATGAAAAATGTTCTCAATAAACTGAATTGGTTAGATGCGAAGTGCATATGATGTTTTTAATTTTGTTAAAATTGTAATTTTTCAGAAGACTATTACAAAGGTAATTCATTTGGGTAAACCGTGCCAGAATATTCGTCTCACCATCAGCATAATGCCGTACGCTGTTTTGGAAATAATAAGGTCAGCAAAAAGTTGAACTAAAAAAGAGGGATTAATTAAGCGTGCGTTAGCAGTTTTGAGTTGACTGCTACATTCCTCCCGAACGTTCCTGTTTTTTATTTCCAACTAAAAAAATCACTTCAACTTCTATACGAGTATACATGTATACATACCTACATTGTATATGAAAACAAAAAGTTCCGAACAAAAATTACAATTATTTCTTCCCATTAGCCTAATTACACCACGCAAGTTTTAAACAAAAATGTTCCATGGTCGATTTAAGCTTTGTCGAACGCATTTTATTCGACAAGAAAGTCGTAATCTATTGCACTTTTCCATGTTCACATTCATTAACTCAAAAATTCTAAATACCTACTTTGTTCAATATTCATTTGCTTAACTAACAACAAAGACAACGAGAATTATTTAAATCAGTTCACTCATTGGGCAATAACTAATTAATAAAAAGTATTGATAAACCGAATGTGTCGACAATTATCAAATATATTGTAGCGAACGCGAGCGTGCTTGTGTGCGACCGAGTACGCTTGTATGCGTTGCCGGCCGGCTCGACTAGCCAAGGCCGGTGTCGGCAGTGTGCGTTGTATTTGTGTACGTGTGTCCCGTACCTGCTTTCTAAGAAAGCAATTAGCCGTTCGCCGAAAATGTAAACAATCTTTCAAATATTCCAGACTTTTTCCTAACTGTTCTATGATGCTATAAAAGTGACAGAGACGTTCGCCGAGTAAGCAATAGTAATAAATTGACAGTGACAGTGGTAACATCGGAAATAAATCGACAGTAGTGAGAATATAAATAAATTGAAAACTGCATATAAGTGAATCTTATAAATAGTAATAAAAGTGTATGTAAATTGTGTTCCTGTACTTTAATCTTGTAAATAAAGTTTAATAAACCCACGAATACTACAATATCAACGCATCACTAACTATTGATAGTTGATAGTCATGGATGTATCGATAATTTTATTTTATTGTTATCGATATATGGATAGTTACCGACATTTTTTCTCAGAATAAGTTAAAGTGCCGATCAGATCAGCTCCTGTTAATCATGGTTGATGTACAGTGTGTCCGAAATTCGAGCCTCAACATTGGGATCTCGCTTATTATTGCAGTTGAAGAAAAGTTTAAAGTTTAGAAGTCGCTTTAATGCTGCTTTCAAATTCCACGTAAGCAGTAGTAATATGCGTCCTATGTCCGCTCTTTCCGAACGAACGCAAGCATGTAACTGGCGAATACTGTTGCCCGGTCGCCGGTTGCATTCGAGGTAGAAAATATCCATCGCCGAGCGGACTTGTACTTGTAGTTGCCTTATATATGCTAAGGTGAATACCTCGTAAGGTTTCTCGTCCAATAGAAATAGTCAAAATTCATAATGTAATTCGTAACAGGTGGTCATGGCACATGTACATATTACATCAAATTATGGCAATATTTTGCTCCTAGGAATTGTGAAAACGACGAATAAAGGTGAAAAATTAGAAGAAAAAAATTTTTTATATAATTTAAATTCCTGTGTTTAAAGCGTCCAACAAAATCGTTGTTTAAACAATTCCCCGTAATAGAATTTTTAGGGTATTTCCGTAATTCGATGATTGCCCTAAACAACCAACTGACAACACAGACAAAACTCAACCATCGACAGTTACCTTTTTGAATATTCAGACCAGTAGAGTGAAATTTTATCTCACCAATATATTAATAATAAATCATTATCAAATATATATTAATTATTACCTACAGCATCTACTGGGATATGTACCTATATACCTAAATCCATCAAGGGATCGTCTAAGAACAAAAGCACCTGCACCATATACTCACGGTAAATTTTATTGATCAAAATAATTGCGACGCAGCAACGATAGGGTAGCGTTTATTATCGAATAATAGGCACAACAATCCATCTTCATTATGTTGAAATTTTGACGAGCCTGTGTCCGGAATACATTGTTCGTCGATTAAACCTATTTCAAACAGTCCAACCGATCCGTCGCGAACGTTGATTAATAGCAAACACTTCAAAGACCTATTTTACCCTTACCAATTTAAAACAATAATATAGATAATAATCGCAAATACTAACATGATACAGCTAAATTGTAAGCAAAACCCAAAATAAAACCGGTCGAGATGACACGTCAAATTTGCATAATTTTATATTAATAGTAAATTCCGTATAGTAAGTAAAAAAAATTATAAAAAGTAAATACACCGAAGAATTCACAATTCCACAAAAATGTAAAAAAGGGCCCAATTAAAGTTGATCAACTATAGTGAATCAACCAAGTGAGGATACACAGGGTGTCCCATCAGGAACTGAGTCGATCGATTACTGAGAAGTTAGCGACTAAAAAATTCTATAAAAAATAGAGTAGACCTAGTTCAATGTGCCCTACTCCGCTAAAATATTTTAAATGTCGCAGCACTTCCGGTTATACCGGAAACGGACTCTAACTTCCTTATTTTAAATGGCACTACATGCTTTATTATTATTTTCAGATTCTGAGTTTTATTTAAAGAACTTTTTATAGGAAGCACCATACCATAAAAATCAATGGTTATTGAGATATTTTGGTTTTTGTTAAAAAATTCCCATTTTCATTCCACTCTTTAAAAATTGAAAACGCATTTTATTTATTTATTTATGAATTCATTTTTGTACATGTTATAAAGCAAGGTTCGTTCTTTCGACTCAATACCAGTTTGCCAGTCTACAGCATACAGGGTGTTTTAATTTAATTTTTGAAAATGGCAAACTTCAACATGGCGTAAATTCATTGTTTTAAATGAAATGACCTATTTTATATTAAATAAACGAATTCTGCATCGAATTCTACGCCGATTATTATAACATAACTTTTTACCTATCCTACATAGTTTTTGAGATATTAAGGAATTTGAATAAAATTATTGCTTCCTTCTTGTGTCAAAGCGCCTTACAGATGGCACTTTGATGATCGAAACGAGGTTAAAGATTTTAATAACAGGATAGAATGCAAAATAGAAACTAAAATCTACTTGTGTTTAACCGTTATCATTAAATTTAAAAAGGATATGAAGATGAAACATTTATAAATGCATAATTTTCAATTTCGGAAAGAAATTTCTAACAAATACGTTTCAATATAAATTCGTATTCCTGTTTTAAGCTCTAGCAGACATATATTCGTGGGTTTTTGGTTATGAGCCATTATTTTCCCTCGAAGGACACAGGATAAATTCCGCTTCGTCTCGCACAACTGTACCGTGCGCAGCAAGGATAATAAGATTTCATGTGACGCGACGTAAGTACATTCACAATCCGCAACGGATTATCAAGTTTGCTTTTAGGGATGCTTCGGGTTGCGGTAGGTTCGCTACAAACCATTTATGTATCTGAGCACCCGCCGCACACTGCCGACAGGGATAGAAACCACCGTCGTATACGTCCTCTCTGGTTGACGAATAGCACCTCCAATTTATAAAGTAATTCCTTCTGGCTCGTGTAAGTTAATTGAAATGGAAACAGCCTACGTGGCAGCAGGCAGCATATAATCATAACCTTTTAGGGTCCGAAATTTCCACCACGTCACGTAAACGAAAGATTTACCCGGATCAGAACAAATTACAAACACCGTTCTCAATTCTGCTACGTACCTTAAGTTTAAGAACGAGGTTAAACGTCACTGTATTTAGTCTAGCATTTAATTAAAGTTTCAAAACATAAAAAATTTGGTCCCGTACACGTAGAGGATCGAACCGATGCGAATAATTTGAATATGAATTCATTTGAAGTTATAAAGCGCGGAAATAAATTTCTGGCTTACCAGATAAACTTTAAAAAACTCATTCTAAAATCCTCCTTTTGCCCCTTACACCATTGTCACCCTCCTTATTCCTGCTCGAAGCTCTCAATTTTTTGAAAATCTATTCTATTTATGCTGTTAGGAATTTAAATTTTCAAAGTGGAGAAACCATAAGTAAAGGGGTGGTTTCCGCGCCCAACATATGTACATAGGTACATATATTTTTGCTCTGGACGACCATTACTACAACATACTAAAATTTGAATCGTATAAATTACCCTAAAGTGTACAGTTAAGACTTTTGTCAATGATTCTTTTAAACGCCAACCAAGCAAACTAATAAGACTATAAAACAGAGAAATTTTCAAGAAATGGGCCTATTGAATTTACATTTAAAGTAACATCTTAAATAAAAGTTGATCGATGCAGAAAAAAATAAATATGACTAAAATTGAATTCTGAAACCAATTTTTTTTTTTGAAACGAACCCACAATTTCACCAGTAAGTCATAAAAATATCTCGTGGTTGGAATTGAACAGATATACGTACAAACGTACCAGTTTATAATTTAAAAGGGGAAGAATACGTATACAATACGAAAATCTGGAATCGTAGATGGCATCATTTTCAGAAATTTCTATCCGCAGCATCGGCTGATATCGATCGGAAGAGGATTATCCTTATGTTTAATATATTCAGTCTGAATAAGGAGTAGGGCAAACAGAACAAAAAGGATTCTGTAGAGAATACAAAAGATCATTTCACGTTCCAAATCACTATCACATATCGTACTATATGCTCTCCGGATGCTGCATGTTTTGTCACAGCCTCAGCATTCACAAGCACGTACGTCCCTTAGTAATAATGCCACTCGCAAATTTGCATCGAGAAACAAGACGACCACAGCCTAATGCAGAAGCGATGTCTTTGCAACAGGAAATGCAAACTGCCAACCGACCGTCGCGACGCGACGCTGACGGCGCCCTACGTTAAATGTTTATATTGCATAATTATTATTGTCCTAAACAGAAGCAGCACATGCACATCAAACACAAGGTACGTAATATGGAGCAAACTTATCCATTTATTACATTAGTCCATTAGTGCTTGTATCCGAATATAAATGAAATTAAAGGGTCTCTCGTAGTTCGAAATATGCAATAATCACATAATTACTTCGACTCAGTGAAGTCAAAATTAACGTCAGGTAAAATATTAATAATGATCTTGTTTTTTCTAGTTGCTGCAGCAAGAAGAAGACAATAAATTTGCAAGAATTTCTCTTAGATTTTTTGTCGAGAAATTAGCAAGAAGCAGCAAATGGTGAAAACAAGAAGTATTAGAACAACTTCTTGCTAAGCAAGACAAAACAAGAAGAGGGCAAGACAAGAAATCTTGATTTGTGCATCACTAGTTGGCAGCCACCACACCAGTGACCTAAAATCAGGAAAAGTCGATCGAAAGTATTTTTTTATTCCCAATTTACTTCAAAATTTATATAAACTTCATTTCAACCTTCAGTTACATGTTGAACACAATGGAATCCATATTGTAACGACTTTCCTAGTTTGACTTATTTATTTAACGGATATTTATTTACAACTATTTATTTAACACTTAAACACTAAAAGAACACTTAAACACTAATAAAAATTCAACAACTTATTTAAATGACAAGGAAAATGCGTATTTATATCACTCTGTATATCGTAGTTCGGTATTTATATTACTCGTTCGGAAGCTAACTGTAAACTGCTGTCACTGACCACGTCAACAAGTATTTATACAGACAAGGAACAATCCAGAAGAATCAGGAAACCTTCTAAAATTTTCTCGAGTTCCTATTGTGTTCGTTTTATTTATGGCCTTATTTATTGTCATGAAAGGGCCGACCGACGCCGGTATTCTTTGAACTCCGCTTATCTGCTCCCGGATCTCGTCGCCGCTCTCGCACACATTCACGCTCGTTACAATATTATGTCACATAGGAAAATATGAGAACGTTCCAAAAATAGTTGAAGCAACAAAAATGATTTTAAATATTATTTTATGCAGCTTTCGTCTGTAGTATTATCTGCATTACAAAACAAAGAAATTCTCAGGAACTGAAACAATTAATATGAAATGAGAGGGTAGAGATTAGGTAAGGGTTCGTCATATAAATGATTTGTTACACTTACAGTTATCAGTTTGATAATGCACCGAACTTTTGTGACTTACAATTGTGTTTGATATTGTGCTTAAGCGTAAAGATTTTTTTTTTAAAAAAATGTGCAATATCAAGATAACTCGTGTCATGTAACACTAAAAAATGAATGGTACAATAAAAAGATTCTGTAAACAGAAAAAAAATCGTATTTTGGATTTCTTACTAATGGTGACGAAACTGCAACAAAAGCATTAGAAAATATATTCGAGAAAACTTCTTTGCACCCTATATGAGATTTTGGATGGCATGTTACAGAAATGAAGGGGTATTTTTAAAGAAATATACCGGATATATATTTCCTGATTATAAGAGAATGACTAACAAAAAGGCATATATCAAAAAATTCTGAAGGGTTGACCATTTAAAACCTCATTGAAGACGAAGACTGAGTAAGAATCTAACAGAAACACACAGACCTTTAGGGTAATCCGTTACAGAAAACAAAATGGAATATGTATTTTTGCTTCATCCTATCAAGACCAAAACGAAATATTTCATATAGAAATCCTCTAAATCACCTGTTGAATACGTCCATACAGTATTTCCGCTAAATACCGTTACATCTCGGAACAGTTACTATAAATTTACCCTCTTCGCAAAGGGGTAGTTTTCAACAATAACAGTAAAATTATCTCAACTTCAATAACAAGTATTTGACACGCTTTTATTATCTGGGAAAGTATTCATTTCGATTGCCATTGTTTGATTTTAGGCCACCGTACGTCAGATTCACTAGCGTGCTCTCTAGTCCGGCGATAGAACTTGCGAAAGTCAGACACGTTTATTGATTTTTTTTAATAACTACCCTTATGTAAAAAGCACTTCTGAAACGTTACTTGTTTGCCAATTTCGAAATCAACTTAAGGGGGAAGTAAAGAGAACCCTAATAACTCTTAGAAAAATTCTATTGTGGGCATTATTAACACAAAATGTTAAGATGATAGATGGAGTTATATTTATACGTGCAACAATAAAAATCGTCCAGACTAAAGAAATGTTAACACAGAACGGAAGTTAGGTACATTTTCCGTTTACTTCAAGAGTGAAAATTAATCTAAACTACCAACAAAACAACAATTAGCATGGTTTGAAAAGGCATCAGGTTTGTGAGTTTTTGAGATAAAAGACGACTCGATATATCAACGAGACTTAAGAACAAAACTATTCATCCGCCGCAAGCCACTTTGATGTCGAAATCCTCGGAAAATACCGCCTGGAATTAGTGGCAGAGAAAGGTGAAAAGGAAAATCCGAAACGGGGGAAGCTCTGGAAACCAAGAAAGATTAACTGTGCAGAACAATTAATCAGACAGCTAATCAGTGTCGGAATGATAAATTGAACGACCATTTCGCAAGAAAACCGCCAAGTAACGAGCTATGCTGTGTGAAATGTTCCGTTTTCTTCCAAACGGACGCGTCCAGCTGAAAGCAATTTTCTGAGAGCGGCAAACTAGGCAGGCATCAACTTTCCCCACCAAAAGTGAAACACTTTTAACCAAATTGCTACTTAACAGGTTTTCACGATTTTTATTGCCTCAGTTTACGTATTAAGTATCGTTTTATTACCAGTAACAACATTTTACACGAAGCGCAACAATTTTCAACAACATTCTTTTTTGAAGTTAATGGGTAATTTTCGAATTTAATAGATACGTAAAGTATAAAATTCTCGTTTTCTTTTTATGCCTCTTCTGAACTTCAAATACGATAAAATAGATCAGAATTCCAACAAAACTTATCAACGTTTCCCAGTTATTTTTTTTACAAACTTTAAAATACTATATATAGTTGTTAAAATTAATGTTTATGTTTAATAAAAGATAAACATTGGAATTATTTAGCCTTCGAATCTCGAAATAACAAGAACTTAACCTTACTACACAAAATTCTTTTTACCTGTGAAATATGATTTCTGGTTCATTTCTTTCACTGCGGCTTTTACAACCGTAAGAAAAACAAACCACCATTGTTTTAAACAAAAAAACACTAAAACCTAACTACATCATTCAATAATATTCGCACTTTTAATGACCGACACCAACGCATTGTCTGCCACCGTTTTATGGAGCCAGTACAAAATAATGTAACAATGTTCGACGTAGGGTCGGCTTACGAGTTACGTGTCCCCTCTCTTTCCTAGTCTAAGATTTACACATTCTATATATAACAATTGTTAGGCTAAGTTAGAATAAAAAGACATACAGCCGGATAAGAAGGTCAAAAGTGTCCCAAACGATATTGAGAAAAAGCATATGGACATATTCAACATTAACAATAAAAAATAACTCCTAATTTTTAGTCCAAAAATTCAACTCTTAACATCATAATAGAAATAATCGTCACTTTATTAAAAACAAATACATTTTTCATACTAAAAATTTGGAGTTATTCTTTATTATTTCATATCATTTCATATTTTTTCTCTGAATATCGCCTGGAGAACTTGTGACCTTTTTATCCGACCATACCCTTCCATATAAAATATACAATATAAATATATAGACATTATATAAAAGAAATGATCAAATTTGTCTTGAAATGTTTTTATAATAATAAATACTTATTGCGAGCTTTCATTTGCAGTTAATAAAATTTTTGTAAATAATGAAATCATGATAAAATAACATTTTATTTTGTTGGGAAGATTTAGACATATAGCTGGAAAGTATTTACTAGAGTTTTCGTTTTTTTATTCACCCTAACTTAAACAAATGCAGACAGGATTAGATTTAGAATCTCAAATTTCGTGCTTTAGACTTCTTATAACTTAACTTCTTCTATTTAATATTAATTAATATAAAAAATATACCGAAATTAAATTCTGTGTGACGAGACGATATTACCTTGGTATAATATCGCATAAGACTATTTGGCACAAAGTAATCTCCATCCCTATGTAAATGAGTCTGTTAATAGCTAGCAAGTAACAGCTGGGAGTTGTTCTTAAACTCCAGCGAGACAACTTATCGTAAGCCTGAAAGTTTTCTCGCTTGTCGCAGAAAGAACATGAACATTAAGTCGTTTTGCAGAAAGCTCCGGAGGTCATCAACAACAAATCGAATTAAAATTTCTATCATGACGGAACCACAAAAACAACAGCGAACAGTAGATGCACAGGGCCCGATAGAAACACTCCCTGTAATCCTGATTCATTATGAAATGCGTCAAAAACAAACATTTTCGTTCGCGGATGGATGGATAGAAGACAATTAAATTGTCTCCTCGCGATGGTTAAGGATGAAATGAGGAAGGGTCGACATGATAGCAGTTTAATTTGGTAGCGAGCACTAATTTTAATTTAATCTTTGTGAAAAAGTTTTTCAAAGAACACGACCGAGATTTAATAAAATTAAACAGTGAACAAAGACCTTAACAGCGAACTTTTTTTATTTACAATTTTCACGGTTAAAGTGAAATAAATAAAATAATCGTTCTGCAAAAAAAAGTAACCAAACACATTTTAAAAATCTTCGCAGAAAATTTTTATCTGATTAAATTAGGGACACCAAACTGAGTAACGAAAGACGACTAGAAATGATTAAAAAAGTATTGCGAGTTTTTGAAATCAGTTGAATTAAATTTGTAGATTTATTAGAATTATTGATGTACAAATAATATTCCTAGACCCGAGATAATTCCTTGTTAACCTTTTACTAATACTCTTATCCTGTCATGTAGTTCTTCATTTCTAATATTTGACAACACGAAGCTGTCAGCGTAAATAAGTATTTGAACAAATATTTCAAATTTTCAATTAATGCCCCTGAAGCCACAGCAAGTATAAGTACATAAACATTTTCTACCACAAACTTTTCACGTAAGCCCTAAAGGATTACCAAAGATAAATTAAATATTGGTGAACGGCCCCATTGGCAAGTTTACAAAGCTCATGGGACCGGACCAACGTTAAGTCGATATCAAAATTGTATCAACCAAATTCGACGATACGAGTCGCTTAGGGACGCCGTTACCAACGAGGAAAAATTTCATATATTCACATCCAATGGACAAAGCGACGTCTACCACGGATTGGAATTAAAAACGTGATTGATATCGGAGATAATTTAAAGTTTATAACAAAAATCAAATTCCCAGTCTCAAGGGAAAAAAGTAAAACTCTGGTACCAGCCATGGTAAACTACAACATCATAGAGAAACATATAAAGACCAACAGCCCCATTTGAGACTACGTGGAAAAAGCTACATACCTATATCTACTCATATTCTCAACCACTGTTCTGCATAAGATGTTACTTTCCTAAACACCCAAAAAATACTGTAGTGTTCGTGGGTTATTACTAACTTACTCGGCGAACGTCTCTGTCACTTTTATAGCATCATAGAACAGTCGGGAAAAAGTCTGGAACATTCGAAAGATTATTTACATTTTCGGCGAACCGCTCAATTACTTTCTTGGAAGGCAGGTACGAGATACACGCCTACAAACACACGCATACACTGCTGAAAACCGCCCGCGGCTAGTTTAGCCGCCGTCCCTCAACACATGCAAGTGTACCCGATCGCACACAAGCATGCTTGTGTTCGCTACAATACTTTATTCTTCAATAAAACCAATTCAATGAAAACAAGCGATCCTTGAGGTTAACACGAATTACTTCCAAATATAATATAGAGTAATTTTCATGAAAATCAAAAATTTCAACACATTTGTATGTTTATAGGTCACTACAGTATTTATTTATAAATTATCCTTAAGAATTTTGTGTAGTGTAATATTTAATTCCTCATATAAATGATTCATTGTTAAAAACACAAATTTGTTGTTGTTAACAATATTTAATTAGGTTTAATTTTTTTTATAATATCAATGAAAATTTATAGTTAGTTCATAGAATTTCAATTGTTTTTAAATATATGTAATTGTCATTAAATATATACAATAATAACAATAATATTTAATTATTATTTTTAATAATAAACCTCGTAATGATAATACAAAAGAACAAATGAAAACTGAATCGTTTTTTGCCATTTCTTTAATGTTACAATAAACTTTAAAAATTTTGCTAGTACTGGATAAAAATATCTAATTTTTTTAAAGTATACAGTTACCTATATCAGAACCAATTCGATCATCTTTTTTAAAAAATTCCAGAATTTACCAAATTTATTTTTGTTTAAAAAAAACGATTCGACCGAATGTTATGTAATTTTTATAATCGGACCCATTACACTAACTTCCTTATAGACTGGGAAGTTAATAATAGTTCTGCATCTTGGATTAAGTAGAATTTGAACAGAAACGCTATTGCGACTCCGCAAATTTAATAATTTTTACAAGGGAATTCTTAGAAAAATTAATATTTTCTCTTATAATGCGTGCGAAATAAGAATTGTATAATACCACTGAATTAACCACAATAATTCCCAACACCAAAATTCAAAACAGATAATCCTTTCTAAAACTAACACAATTTTATTAAAATAATGGGATGAACACATGAAAGCTATG
Source organism: Agrilus cyanescens (assembly GCA_947389935.1). NCBI lineage: Eukaryota > Metazoa > Arthropoda > Insecta > Coleoptera > Buprestidae > Agrilus > Agrilus cyanescens. Next base: position 25,902,133 of record OX376705.1, read on the forward strand.
ATTTCGCAAAAAAATAATTAATGTAAACTTATTTTGCTTGTTTAAATATGAAGTTAAGAGTATATACGTCATGCATATTCAAGAATTAGAAGAATCCCTGTTCGGTATTTTAGAGAGAAAAAAAGCGAACAAAACCCTTAAGAGCTTTCATATACCCCACAAAATAAAGGAAACAAAGAATTCCAAAAGCTAAAAGAAAAAAAGATACTCCTCGAAATCCTAAAATAGAACCGCAGCTTTTAGGTCGAGCGAAAAAATCGTATATAGATACATACACAAGTACATTAGAAATGCAAGGAAGGATGAATAATCAATGCCAGCTACAGTAACATAAAATACAGAAATTGCTGTAATCGAACTCAACAATACATTTTGAGTGCCTACTCTATAAAATCCTACGTTTAAATAGAACACCGAGAAGATTACTTTTGCCTTTCACTGCTTCAATTTAAACCACCACAAAACTACACGACTTATTATTTGTTAAATATAAAGGACGATAAGAATGAAACATTTCAAACACCCAATAAATAAATTAAAGAAATGAAAAGTAGCTTTTTAATATTTCAAATTGTTTATTAACAACTCTTCTTAGGTGTCGACTATTTCAGTCTTTTTGAAGAGTACAAGGTCCACTCAATAAATTTTACAACCCGTTTTAGTCCAGGCAATATACCGAAAAATATAGCGAGATATTTCATGGAAAATAAAATTGCTCTAAAATCCTGAGCGGTACGAAACAAGTCTCGGCCTTATAGTAGATCGGGAAATAATAACAGATTTGGGTCTACGATTTTCTAACTTATGCCTCGAGCAGTACTAAAACATACCGTAAAGTTAAGTAGAACAAGAAGAAATTTGACCCATTCCCGAATGGTGTTCCACGTGAAAATTCAATTTTCATTTAAAAAAAAAAGGGAACAGACGATTTTCTAACTTCTGCCACATTCATAAATCGATAGGAAAGTATCGAATTTATGATAATAAATTTTTAGGCATAAGTGCTGAAAGTGTCGAAATAATATTTTTAAGATGTAAAGAAAATTGAAAAATATCCGTGATTTTCTAAAAGCTGCCCAGTAAAAGGATGAAAGTTTTCACCCTAAAAGACTCATAAAAGAATCACTTTCACGAAAAATTCGTAAAATTTTCCATCAGTTTTCCCGCAATTAAAATGTTCTTCCCCATTAGCAGCCCTAATGCCAATTTTATTATGAGTCCTTTAAGATGACAACTTTCATCCTTTTACTGGGCAGCAGTTAAAAACTCACATCTTTAAAATATTATTTCAACTCTTTCGACAATTTCAGCACTAATACCTAAATTTTTTCTAACACAAATTCGATACTTTCCTATTGATTTATGACGGTGGCAGAAGTTAGAACATCGTCTCAGTTCACATATCTTTTTTGTAATGTACATCGAATTTTCACGGGAAATGCCATACGGCAATGGGTCAAATTTCCACTTGTTCTACTCAACTTTATTATATATATGTATATTTTAGTACTCCTCGAGGCATAAGTTGGAAAATCGTGACCCCAAATCTGTTACTACTTTCCAGAGTCTATTAACCGAACGAAACAAAGATAGTATGGGAGTTTGCGAAGAGTACTGAATAGTGAAATGAATTGATTTGTACCTAATCGCTGTTTATAAGAAAATCACATTTTTTATAAAAAGTTCAGATCAACTTTTAATTAAAGTTAACTTAACTCGTTAAATTTTCTTATGATTTATTTTCGGATGTTACACACAACCCTCTTTTTCTCTCGCCCTATTTACAAATTACCCGTCTTCACGTTACTTTATTCCTTCAAATGTCTCCACTGTGTTTAATTAACACAAATCCCTTTAAAAACAAGAACGTAAAAACGGAGCTCAAAAGCTTGGAACGAACGCTAAGCAAACTTCAATGTTATTTAATTTAATTTTGTACTTTTATTAACGTGACATCATTTTCCCTGGACACATTTAAGTGAAATAATATGAACAGAAGCGAACACACGGGATGGCGCTAATCGGGTAATGCAGTAGTAAAAACCGTCCTTAGAATATATTTAATTGAATATAAGCAGAAGACAAAAGTTCGTTATTCTCATTTGTAGAAGTCAGTTTAACTGGTGTAAAACAATGGAATTTTATCAACCCTTTTAATGGATACTTTGAAATTAGTGGGGTTTCTGGGATATACTACCATGTTTCTTGTTTCCGGTCTGCCTGTCTGTTCGGAGTAATCTTCGAAGCAGCTGAACCGATTTCAATGAAACTTTACAGGCATGAAGGTTGTCAGAAATAATTTAGGCTATTTTAAATTGAAATTTATTTACAATCTGTAAGCCAAATTGGCCTGGACAATACAAAGAGAGAAACATTTTTTCTTCTTCGAATTCATTCAATAGTACTCTCTCCACCATAAGATGACCGCGAGAACATATTTGCGTATTATGCTGTACATATATGCAGATATGAATATATATTTACACACTAGTATGAATTTGAATTAGACTATTAATTTTTTCTTATTTAATTTCATTCCAGACTGGTATTAATATCCCAAAATTTTTCGTGAAAAATTAGCTTGACTTGTGGATATTGTTGACTACTTTGTAAATCAGATTATTCTTTTATTTGAAGCGGAAACTAAAGATAAACTTACAAAGACAGTTACAAACATTACAAATAACAGATGTAACCCATATATACGTGAATGTTTAATTTTGTTATTTTGGTACTTATAAATTTATTTTTTTAGATTCGAAAGATTACTTCATAAAAAAACAGGCAAGACATTTAAGCCTAAATACCATCTTTGTTTCATTGTTTTATTTTACATTTTTAAATACTCTTAATATCTCTTTTTTATTAAAAATAAAGTTTTGTTTATTTTGTCAAATTATTTATCTATCATTAACAAACTTATAGTCCGTAGTATTTAGGATTTCGGGATGTTATTGAAATGACCAAAATAGGAATGGCATCGAATTTAATGTTGAGGTAATTTTTTACGATTAATTTCTTATCTTTTCTTATATCACACTCAACTCAAAACCGTCGTACTTTCGTTATTGAATTATTAATTTTGTAGTAATTTGAATGATGTAACAAAAGTTAAATTGTTATTCGCAAAGATATTATTAATAAAACAAATTGATTACGTAAAATATGTCATGATTAAACTAATTACCTAAATAAAATTTGAATTTAAGTTTCGATGACCACAGGGTTATCAAAATGAGTAATCCTATAATGACTTCATCTCCCTCTCTAGTACATTTTGTAAAAGTTTGAGCATTGAACAGACTCTTTTTTTTGATGCCATAGAGTTTGAGTTGAAGTTTTGAACTTTGACCTTAGCGTACTGAACTGAAAAATGTACCTAATCCACGTATACATTTCATCCAAACTAATTCAGTTTATTGTCGATTGTACCAATGAAACAAACGGTATCAAAATAAATAGTTCCTTAAATACAAGAAAATTCAAAAGTAGCTTTTTCAGTCATGAACGTCGATGTTATTTAAAAGACTATATTAAAAATTGATAAAATATTTTTTTATAGCGTTTCGGTTAGATTCATAATGAATCATTCATTACAATCAATTAAAGTAAAGTTCTGATAGTCCAAAGAGATTTTTATATTATTATTATTATTCATTGCCCTCGTTTAAAAATTCACAACGATTTCGGTCAAAATATAAACGTTTTCCTATCATGATTCTTATCAACCATAACTTCTGACACAAAAGTGCGTGTGTAAGCAAATATGAGTAAATATCGATTGTAGTTTACGCAGTACAAAAGCTCTAATTGATACAACAACGTTTAATTAAAGCTCCTCGTTTTTCTTTTATGTAAATAAAATACTTCAAAAATCCTCAAATGACTAAAATAATCGAATTTAAAGGTTTCGGTGATGTACATCCTTAAATCTTACGTTTTATAATTTTTCAATAAATTTAAATCCAATCTGAAAGGAACAAAATATGTAATTTGTACATCAAATAATAGTTAGAAATTTAGAACTCTATTGAAAGTAATTTAAACTGAATAAATATGAGGTCTATAAAATTTCCAATTTTAGATTCTTATAAAATCCTAGCAAACTAATTGAAACAGCCAAGAAGAGGCAGCAAAGATACTTACAATTAGGGATTTATTTACTTAAAATAAATTTTACTTCAGAAAGATGCCCTTATAAGACATTAATTTGCCTTCTTCTAATAAATAATTATAAATTCCACAGTTTCGCACAAATGCTAAAAGGGGTTGGTGTTAAAATGGTTTTGCGAGGTAAATTTTATAACATCATAACACTTAAAGCAGACTTCTTATGTCACGAGAAGTAACAAAAACAATTCAGTTTTTGTATATTGGGTTCTTCAAAGTTCCAACTTCCCTCAACAAATGCCGTTAAACACTTTAGGCTTCGTAGCCAGATGCTTAATGATCTCTAAGTTATTCGCATTTTTCACGAAACTTTTACCCTACTCGCTATCATCTCTTTCGAATATTTTGTATTCATTTCAATTGAAAGAATTGGAACACTAAAAGATTTTGATATCTTTTATATGAAGTAGGTAGTATTATCAGAAAAAGTTTTTTTTTATCAATAACAAATCGCTGCGGAAAATTTAGTTAAGGTCAAACACTTTCACCACACCAAACTACCGGAACCAAACTAAACAGGGTAAATATAGAAAGATAAGAGTTTCTGAAATTTTAACTAAGACAAACAGACAGCCACATAAAATATTCCTAACAAAAATAAACTAGTTTTCTCCGAATTTCTAAATATAACCCTTGAATAAGGACAACTTGTGTATTCAATGAAAACATTTTCCGCAAATAATAGAAAAAGCCGATACACGAACGATTCTTTTCTCACATTGTAGTAGAAGTATGTTTCTATACAGGGTGGAACATTTTACTGTCTTTGAAAATAGTCCGAAAAGAAATGGCCTAAAATGAAAAAATTGTAGACTACAATTGTAAGATTTCGAGGGAAACGTCAAACTGGGATATTAAGGTTATTTCAACATCAAGATAATTTTCTCAAACGGATACCCTCATAATTTTTTATTTCAAAAAGCACTTAACGTTCTACGTATTCTTATAGGCACAATTAATAGTCAAAATAGATAAGGGTTGGTAAATATGGACATTCATTGATAACACACATTAGAGATTAACAGCTCTCTAAATTTGAATTGAAAAAGAATCTTTATTATGGTCATTTAATATTGAACAACCCTTCATGCAACCTACTTTGTTATTGTTAATACAATAGTATATTTTTTCCCCCGAATTCGAATAAAACGTAAAATTTTAAAGTAAGTTTGATAACCAACTTGTACACCTACGATGAGCGGTTTCGGAGATATTTTAATTTATAGAAAAAAATCGCAACCCCAACCCAAATTATACAAAAATCATAACTTCCACAAAATGCGACTTAGGGTGTTGAAATTTTTAATAGCAATAGCTGAATATCAAAGCTAATGCCTTGCCAAAACTAAACTTAATAATTTATACAGGGCGTTCAGAAGAAAATTCTAAAGTTTGAAAACTTTAAACACGAATAACTTTGTTTCTTCAAATGGCACCAACCATATTTTATTTTTTCATTAGATTCCAATTTTTATCCTCTTTCGATAGGGATACTTCTTATTGTTTTATTTGAAAAGTTTTGTGTGGTTTTGAATTTTTAAAATAGGTAATTTCATTAATTTTGGCCTGATAACGACATCTTTGGATTAATTTCTGAGAGGAAGATGTTCGAGAAAAATGTTACCAACAAATACTTCAACGAAGTAAATTTGGTTATTTTTGTAACAGCAATTTATCGAAAGGACGATTTTTGGTTGGATTTTGTATTCATTTCCGTTAGTTTTCAAAAGGCACACCTTTTTATGCGAAATTTTTAAAAAAGGAATCGTGTGAAAAAATTAAACATAGTTAATTAAACTCGCGGCCAAATTCAAGTCCATCATTTGATGTTTCCTAACTATGGTCTTTTCAATTTATCCCTTTTAAGCTTTTATTTTGAAGTTATTCTCATATACATATTAGTTAAAATTGTTTCGGCGGATAAGCCGCATTTTCAAAGTGTACCGATGTATACTTAGTAGCTATACATTAATATTTGATAAATACTTCATCGGATAGTAAAACATGTGGAAAATGAGGAAAAAAATAATGCCACGTGTATGTTTGTTTGACTTGGTTAAAGTACCTTTTATAAAAACCACATTTTGTTCGATTTATGACGCTAAAACAATTTCTGATAGCAAGAAATTTTCGAGTATTTTAACTGATAATACTAGCGGTCGAATTAACCCTTTGTTCTAATTAAAATTATGTTATAGGTTAACGCATACAAACCACAAAACCCATGAAAAAAAAAATATATAATCCAAACACCTACAGGATATTTACCATGAATTATCCCAATTTATCCACAAGATCTAGAGTATCTGGTAGATACTCGGCGAGAAGTCCACATTCATTCCCTTTCTGTCTCTACTACATCGCGCTCTCTTTGGCGCATTCGCCGAGTCTAACAGTAGTATATACAAGAAAAATATTGTTTAACGTCATCAGAGAATCTTAGGTGCAAATATCCCGCTAATTACTGCATATTGTTGGTTTAACTTTTATAAGTAATAAATATCGATAATAACCTTTAATTTGGTGTTAAAAAATAGATGTCTGTTTTGTGCGGATACTTAATTTCTCAAAAATACTCAGTGAAAGCGTGTGTAATAAGAAAATATGTAAGTCGGTGTACAATGTCTCCGTTAATCGTTTAAGTTGTGACATTTACGGCAGAAATTTTCTATTTCTAGCATTTCAGCCATGTCATTTGCGAACCACAAAGTAGAAATGTTGCCGTTTCTCGCCCATCGCGCCCTAAACAACATTCCCGCAAATAGATTCTCGAAATCCATACTGAACAACCATTATTCAATTACTGAGAAGATTGAATCAGGAGTAGAGGAATCTGCGACTCCCTAATTTTCCAACTTCAGAGAAAAAGAAGTTTTCCACTTGAATAAACGAGATACGACTGTGGAAACTTTTTACGAACTAAACCGCGCTTAAATTCGATCAAAGGAAGGCGCTTCCAAATTCAATTTTCAATTGAATTTAATAATATTTCAAAACACAAAAATTCTCGTGTTTAAATGCATCCTATTAACATTCTTTATTATTTTTAGAACACTTCATCTTTTTTTTCTGAATTATATCCAAAATTTTAGGCTGAGTAGATTCAAATATGGAGAAAGTAAATGACCATTTGTTATCTATTTTATTATATAAATATTGTAACGAGCGTGTATGTGTGCGAGAGCGGCGAAGAGATCCGGGAGCAGATAAGCAGAGTTCAAAGAATACCGGCGTCGATCGGCGCTTTGATGACAATAAACAAGGCCATAAATTAAACGAACACGAGTAAATTCTAGTAGGTCATTCCCGATCTTTCTGGAATTATTCTACGTCTCTATAAATACTTGTTGACGTGGTCAGTGACAGTAGTTTACAGTTAGCTTCCGAACGAGTAATAGAAATACCGAACTACGATATACAGAGTGATACAAATACGCATTTTCCTTGGCATAACTTTTTTTTTTAATATTCAAAATTCTCCGTTTTATAAGGGGGATTGCCCTCAATTTCTTTTCTAATTGTTTCGTCTGCAAACGTATTTTATAGGAACAGTCATAAACTCTGAACATTTTTTTGGGTCTCATAGGCTCAGAAACAGTGTTTTTTTAGAATGTTCTCTTGATCGAAAAAATCAGTAAACATTCATGAAGATAAGTACGCGAAAAAGGAAATTTGGAGTATCAACACTTTTTCCTCAAAAAAATTGAAATAAGCAGACACATTTAAACTGCAGACATTTGATTGGCTATGGAAACCTAAAAATTATAACCTCATATGATAAAGATAATCATTGAGTATATTTGGTGAAAGATCCGAACCGTACGCGTACATTGGACACTTTCATTATTCCAAAATTTTTCAAATAAAACAATAGAAAAAGTCCTAATGGATAGAGAAAAAGAGGAATCGAATGAAAAATAAAATATTTGGAAAAACGCTACAGCGTGTTTAATTTTTTTTTTCTGAACGTCCTGTACAAATTGTGAATAATTAATTGTTAAAATTAATAAATTATTAGACTAAATAAACTTCGTGACCCAACAAAAAAATCTTGACATTTCCTGGCCAGCCTGAGTGTTCCTGATCACAGTACATCCTAAATGTTAAGTTTTTTTGAATCAAGACTTTTTCATTTTATATAAAAACGTGCAAAATTTCTTCAGACTGTTGAATAGATTATCTTGATTCTTTGAAGCAACTTCTTTTGTTAAATGAAGCAATTCGCCAATTGATACATATATCAAAGAATATTCGAATCAGATTTTGGGGAAACATCATCGATAAAAGCAGATTAAAACGGTGTTCATGGATACGAAACGTAATACAAAATCCAATAAAAATGCCGCTTACGTAAAAATTCTGTAAACAGAGCCCAAGCAAATCCGAATCCTAAACAAACATGTTTACTTTATACTTATTTTCGGATGAAAATAAAATATGTACCTACCTACCGCAAAACAAAAATTATATTTTGCCCTACTTCATGAAAAAGTCTCCGCAGTTTTATGTAACTTTCCGCATTAATACGACAAACTTCCCTACTTTTGCAGCTTCAATTCGGTTCTTTAAACACTTTTTATTTTTGCCCGACAATAGGCCCCTTTCTTACAACCCTTTTCCTACCCTTAAAGCCTTTGTCAACAGACAACTTTCTGGTTCCGTTTGCAAACTAAATTAACCAACGGCGCCTTTCGAAAAGCTTCAATTGCTAATTTAAATTAAAATAACCTTAAGAAGGACTCACCTGAACAGCAGAAAACCGAGGGCCGTCACGGCTGCTCTCCGCACGTCGTCATTAACATCAGAAACCTGCAACAAGAAAAAATTATTCACTCAAAATTTTTCCTAACAAATACTTCGACTTATCATCGTCAGACTAAGTCTTTTTTTTTATACTGAATAATCTCCGAAAACAAAACATTTAATAATATTCTTAGTATTTCACGAAAGCAGGTGTTAGAAAAGGTTACGGTAGGGTGTGTGTGAATGTACAGTCACATACTGTTGATAAACAAACACCCTCTGAAGTTTGTTTTCGTCAAATCGTACTGTTATTTCACATTAATGAAAAATTACAACTTTTTTATTTAAAAGAATAGGAAATTTCATTTCCTTTCGACCATATTTGATTGAACAATTGAAAAATTGTTTTTCCAATTTTTCATTTCTTTGCATTTGATTTCACTGAACATGTAAGTGTTATACATACTTCACATAAAATAAACAAAAATCATTTTCATAACGCAAAAACATAAATTGTTTAATTTCTAAAATAAACTATTTAGTTTCGTGTATAAATTTCTTTTCTTTTAGAACACTATGACGCATATGTATGGGTACTATAATACCTATAAATCGTCGAAAGTAGTTATAAAGTCAACCCTCAATAAACGGTGCAATTTTCCAATCACCGTCGATATCTCTCTACAAGCCTACATAAGCTGTAAAATTCGTTCTTCGTGCGATCAAACTATCGCAGTTAAAAAATTGCCTCGTTATAGACCGACGACTTTGACACGGTAACGTTCCCGAAGTAATGAACGCGGCGAATCTGAAGAGGGGTTGGAGAAGCCGAGAAACTTGGACGGAATCAAAGAACATATACGGCATCTTCAAGCTTTCAACTAGTACCTACCTACAAACGTCGAGAGCGCGTCTCGAGTGACACAAAAAGAGCTACGAAATTGTAGTTTCCGATGTTGAAAGAGTAAAAACGGATATTGGCAATTTATTTTCGACCATTTAATGGAAAACGGACAGACGCAGAATGGAATGGGACGTAAAAACCCAGTAAAAAAGACATTCGATTGATGCCACTGCCATTAGTTAAATTTAAGCCGGTTAATAAAAGTAGCCGAATATAGAGGTGTCTCATAATAAAAAAATGCCATCAATTTTCTTTAAAGGGCGCCACAAACAATTGAAGACTATAAATAAAAATTACAATAACAGACAAAAAATATATTTTTTATTCGCACAAAGACCAGTAACTATAGTTATACCAAATGGGGCAAAGGCTATTAAGAGCTCTGACAACTATACATATGTTCGGACGCCTAATACATAATTTTTTACAGAAAAAGGTTTAGTTCTTAATATGTAATCATAAACGAGTGATTTTATGTATTAATTATATAAAGTTACACACACAAAAAACAAACATTTCACAGTATTAACGTTTTTATGTTTTATAACATACTTGAAACATAACAATACAACTAACAGATTGTTATTTTCTTGACAACTATATAAATATTCGGACAGAAGGCAATACATTAAATTAATATGGCGTAACATCACCTCTTCCTTTTATGACTGCATTAATCCTTTTGGGCATACTGTCTACGAGAGTCTGACAATCGTTGTTTGAAAAAGTATCCTAGATATCCTGCAGTTTAGCATGTAAATTCGCAACTGTCCTCTGAAGTGTCTTTTCATTTCGTGCCAAACTGTTTAAATATCATTAAGGTCTGGACTACTTGAAGGCCAATCTAAAACTGTTGGATTGCTTGACAGAAGGCTTTCGTTCAAAACTTTCTGATATTGGTCGCCATTTAGGTACTGTTCCATCGATAAATTTTAAAATCCCTAATCCTTTGGAAGACATATATCTTCACACGATTATGCCTCTAGCAAATTTTACAGTTCGTTTCAAACAATCTGGATGGAAGGCATCTTTCTGTTTAGCCAATAGTCAATTTTAATCTATTTTTTCAAATAATTTTCAACACTATTTGTTTTTTCTAATTTGTCCTTTAAAGTGACCCTTATTTTCAAAATTCGCTATTTATGTTCAACGTCCCTGTTTGGGTCACATAACTTCATGTGAACCAAATTTTAATCTAATAATCAGTCCAGTACATTCTGAGTAAAGTGACAGACCAAAGACACAACACGTTTTTCCATTCGAAAATCTGCAAAAAAATAAAGAATATGCGCGTCGCGTCGATTGGTAAACCTCCTTTTTTATTAGATGAATAGCCGCATTTAGCCGCCACTTTTAACAGTGACTGGTGGCCGCGTCTTGCCACTTGTAGCTGTGACTTGTGGCCGCATATAGCCACTTCTGACAAAAACTAATTACGGTGTCTCGTCACTTCTACATCTGACTGGTGGCCGCATCTTGCCACTTGTAAATGTGACTTGTGGCCGCATATAGCCACTTCTGACAACAACTAATTACGGTGTCTAGTCACTTCTACCTCTTGACTAGTGGCCGCATCTTGCCACTTGTAGCTGTGACTTGTGGCCGCATATAGCCACTTATGACAAAAACTAATTACGGTGTCTAGTCACTTCTACCTCTGACTGGTGGCCGCATCTTGCCACTTGTAGCTGCAATTTGCGGCCGCATATAGCCACTTCTGACAAAAACTAATTACGGTGTCTCGTCACTTCTACATCTGACTGGTGGCCGCATCTTGCCACTTGTAGCTGTGACTTGTGGCCGCATATAGCCACTTTTGGAAAAAACTAATTACGGTGTCTAGTCACTTCTACCTCTGACTGGTGGCCGCATCTTGCCACTTGTAGCTGCAATTTGCGGCCGCATATAGCCACTTCTGACAAAAACTAATTACGGTGTCTCGTCACTTCTACATCTGACTGGTGGCCGCATCTTGCCACTTGTAAATGTGACTTGTGGCCGCATATAGCCACATCTGACAACAACTAATTACGGTGTCTAGTCACTTCTACCTCTTGACTAGTGGCCGCATCTTGCCACTTGTAGCTGTGACTTGTGGCCGCAAATAGCCACTTATGACAAAAACTAATTACGGTGTCTAGTCACTTCTACCTCTGACTGGTGGCCGCATCTTGCCACTTGTAGCTGCAATTTGCGGCCGCATATAGCCACTTCTGACAAAAACTAATTACGGTGTCTCGTCACTTCTACATCTGACTGGTGGCCGCATCTTGCCACTTGTAGCTGTGACTTGTGGCCGCATATAGCCACTTTTGGAAAAAACTAATTACGGTGTCTAGTCACTTCTACCTCTGACTGGTGGCCGCATCTTGCCACTTGTAGCTGCAATTTGCGGCCGCATATAGCCACTTCTGACAAAAACTAATTACGGTGTCTCGTCACTTCTACATCTGACTGGTGGCCGCATCTTGCCACTTGTAGCTGTGACTTGTGGCCGCATATAGCCACTTTTGGCAAAAACTAATTACGGTGTCTAGTCACTTCTACCTCTTGACTAGTTGCCGCATCTTGCCACTTGTAGCTGTGACTTGTGGCCGCATATAGCCACTTATGACAAAAACTAATTACGGTGTCTAGTCACTTCTACCTCTGACTGGTGGCCGCATCTTGCCACTTGTAGCTGCAATTTGCGGCCGCATATAGCCACTTCTGACAAAAACTAATTACGGTGTCTCGTCACTTCTACATCTGACTGGTGGCCGCATCTTGCCACTTGTAGCTGTGACTTGTGGCCGCATATAGCCACTTTTGGCAAAAACTAATTACGGTGTCTAGTCACTTCTACCTCTGACTGGTGGCCGCATCTTGCCACTTGTAAATGTGACTTGTGGCCGCATATAGCCACATCTGACAAAAACTAATTACGGTGTCTCGTCACTTCTACATCTGACTGGTGGCCGCATCTTGCCACTTGTAAATGTGACTTGTGGCCGCATATAGCCACTTCTGACAACAACTAATTACGGTGTCTAGTCACTTCTACATCTGACTGGTGGCCGCATCTTGCCACTTGTAGCTGTGACTTGTGGCCGCATATAGCCACTTTTGGCAAAAACTAATTACGGTGTCTAGTCACTTCTACCTCTGACTGGTGGCCGCATCTTGCCACTTGTAGCTGCAATTTGCGGCCGCATATAGCCACTTCTGACAAAAACTAATTACGGTGTCTCGTCACTTCTACATCTGACTGGTGGCCGCATCTTGCCACTTGTAAATGTGACTTGTGGCCGCATATAGCCACTTCTGACAACAACTAATTACGGTGTCTAGTCACTTCTACCTCTTGACTAGTGGCCGCATCTTGCCACTTGTAGCTGTGACTTGTGGCCGCATATAGCCACTTATGACAAAAACTAATTACGGTGTCTAGTCACTTCTACCTCTGACTGGTGGCCGCATCTTGCCACTTGTAAATGTGACTTGTGGCCGCATATAGCCACATCTGACAAAAACTAATTACGGTGTCTCGTCACTTCTACATCTGACTGGTGGCCGCATCTTGCCACTTGTAGCTGCAATTTGCGGCCGCATATAGCCACTTCTGACAAAAACTAATTACGGTGTCTAGTCACTTCTACCTCTTGACTAGTGGCCGCATCTTGCCACTTGTAGCTGTGACTTGTGGCCGCATATAGCCACTTATGACAAAAACTAATTACGGTGTCTAGTCACTTCTACCTCTGACTGGTGGCCGCATCTTGCCACTTGTAAATGTGACTTGTGGCCGCATATAGCCACATCTGACAAAAACTAATTACGGTGTCTCGTCACTTCTACATCTGACTGGTGGCCGCATCTTGCCACTTGTAGCTGCAATTTGCGGCCGCATATAGCCACTTCTGACAAAAACTAATTACGGTGTCTAGTCACTTCTACCTCTTGACTAGTGGCCGCATCTTGCCACTTGTAGCTGTGACTTGTGGCCGCATATAGCCACTTATGACAAAAACTAATTACGGTGTCTAGTCACTTCTACCTCTGACTGGTGGCCGCATCTTGCCACTTGTAGCTGCAATTTGCGGCCGCATATAGCCACTTCTGACAAAAACTAATTACGGTGTCTAGTCACTTCTACCTCTTGACTAGTGGCCGCATCTTGCCACTTGTAGCTGTGACTTGTGGCCGCATATAGCCACTTATGACAAAAACTAATTACGGTGTCTAGTCACTTCTACCTCTGACTGGTGGCCGCATCTTGCCACTTGTAAATGTGACTTGTGGCCGCATATAGCCACATCTGACAAAAACTAATTACGGTGTCTCGTCACTTCTACATCTGACTGGTGGCCGCATCTTGCCACTTGTAGCTGTGACTTGTGGCCGCATATAGCCACTTTTGGCAAAAACTAATTACGGTGTCTAGTCACTTCTACCTCTTGACTAGTGGCCGCATCTTGCCACTTGTAGCTGTGACTTGTGGCCGCATATAGCCACTTATGACAAAAACTAATTACGGTGTCTAGTCACTTCTACCTCTGACTGGTGGCCGCATCTTGCCACTTGTAGCTGCAATTTGCGGCCGCATATAGCCACTTCTGACAAAAACTAATTACGGTGTCTCGTCACTTCTACATCTGACTGGTGGCCGCATCTTGCCACTTGTAGCTGTGACTTGTGGCCGCATATAGCCACTTATGACAAAAACTAATTACGGTGTCTAGTCACTTCTACCTCTTGACTAGTGGCCGCATCTTGCCACTTGTAGCTGTGACTTGTGGCCGCATATAGCCACTTATGACAAAAACTAATTACGGTGTCTAGTCACTTCTACCTCTTGACTAGTGGCCGCATCTTGCCACTTGTAGCTGCAATTTGCGGCCGCATATAGCCACTTCTGACAAAAACTAATTACGGTGTCTCGTCACTTCTACATCTGACTGGTGGCCGCATCTTGCCACTTGTAAATGTGACTTGTGGCCGCATATAGCCACTTCTGACAACAACTAATTACGGTGTCTAGTCACTTCTACCTCTTGACTAGTGGCCGCATCTTGCCACTTGTAGCTGTGACTTGTGGCCGCATATAGCCACTTATGACAAAAACTAATTACGGTGTCTAGTCACTTCTACCTCTGACTGGTGGCCGCATCTTGCCACTTGTAAATGTGACTTGTGGCCGCATATAGCCACATCTGACAAAAACTAATTACGGTGTCTCGTCACTTCTACATCTGACTGGTGGCCGCATCTTGCCACTTGTAGCTGCAATTTGCGGCCGCATATAGCCACTTCTGACAAAAACTAATTACGGTGTCTAGTCACTTCTACCTCTTGACTAGTGGCCGCATCTTGCCACTTGTAGCTGTGACTTGTGGCCGCATATAGCCACTTATGACAAAAACTAATTACGGTGTCTAGTCACTTCTACCTCTGACTGGTGGCCGCATCTTGCCACTTGTAAATGTGACTTGTGGCCGCATATAGCCACATCTGACAAAAACTAATTACGGTGTCTCGTCACTTCTACATCTGACTGGTGGCCGCATCTTGCCACTTGTAGCTGCAATTTGCGGCCGCATATAGCCACTTCTGACAAAAACTAATTACGGTGTCTAGTCACTTCTACCTCTTGACTAGTGGCCGCATCTTGCCACTTGTAGCTGTGACTTGTGGCCGCATATAGCCACTTATGACAAAAACTAATTACGGTGTCTAGTCACTTCTACCTCTGACTGGTGGCCGCATCTTGCCACTTGTAGCTGCAATTTGCGGCCGCATATAGCCACTTCTGACAAAAACTAATTACGGTGTCTAGTCACTTCTACCTCTTGACTAGTGGCCGCATCTTGCCACTTGTAGCTGTGACTTGTGGCCGCATATAGCCACTTATGACAAAAACTAATTACGGTGTCTAGTCACTTCTACCTCTGACTGGTGGCCGCATCTTGCCACTTGTAAATGTGACTTGTGGCCGCATATAGCCACATCTGACAAAAACTAATTACGGTGTCTCGTCACTTCTACATCTGACTGGTGGCCGCATCTTGCCACTTGTAGCTGTGACTTGTGGCCGCATATAGCCACTTTTGGCAAAAACTAATTACGGTGTCTAGTCACTTCTACCTCTTGACTAGTGGCCGCATCTTGCCACTTGTAGCTGTGACTTGTGGCCGCATATAGCCACTTATGACAAAAACTAATTACGGTGTCTAGTCACTTCTACCTCTGACTGGTGGCCGCATCTTGCCACTTGTAGCTGCAATTTGCGGCCGCATATAGCCACTTCTGACAAAAACTAATTACGGTGTCTCGTCACTTCTACATCTGACTGGTGGCCGCATCTTGCCACTTGTAGCTGTGACTTGTGGCCGCATATAGCCACTTATGACAAAAACTAATTACGGTGTCTAGTCACTTCTACCTCTGACTGGTGGCCGCATCTTGCCACTTGTAGCTGCAATTTGCGGCCGCATATAGCCACTTCTGACAAAAACTAATTACGGTGTCTCGTCACTTCTACATCTGACTGGTGGCCGCATCTTGCCACTTGTAAATGTGACTTGTGGCCGCATATAGCCACTTCTGACAACAACTAATTACGGTGTCTAGTCACTTCTACCTCTTGACTAGTGGCCGCATCTTGCCACTTGTAGCTGTGACTTGTGGCCGCATATAGCCACTTATGACAAAAACTAATTACGGTGTCTAGTCACTTCTACCTCTTGACTAGTGGCCGCATCTTGCCACTTGTAGCTGTGACTTGTGGCCGCATATAGCCACTTCTGACAACAACTAATTACGGTGTCTAGTCACTTCTACCTCTTGACTAGTGGCCGCATCTTGCCACTTGTAGCTGAGTCTTGTGGCCGCATTTAGCCACTTGTACCTGTGACGGATGGCCACATCTAGTAGAACAGCGAAGCCAAGGACGACAGACACTAGTCGTCACCACTCGTGGCCCACCTAAATTTATTTTAGGGTTTAAATTACCAGCTTTCCTACAATAATTTAACAGAACCGATGTTAGTAGACCTACGTTTACAATTTAAAAAAACAGATCGCCCACAGTGGAAAAAGTTTGGCTTCATCTGCTTTAGAGTGTAAAAGTACATAAAAATAAGTAAGTGGATACCTACGAGATAAAGTTTGATCTGAAACTCAATAATTGAGGAATGAGACTTTAAAATATAAGCAAAGAACTCAAAAGTTCTTTAAAACTTTAAGCGTGGCTTTCTCGAGACTATATTTATGAATATATTAAGTAACCACAAAATACACCAATTTTATTGCTTAGTGATTATCGATCACTTTTTTGTAATTTCAGTAAATAACAGAGGTTTGAATGAAGATTTTTGAATCTAATTTATTTCAGTCAACGAATAATTAATTACCCACCTACCGAAGTCAATGTAGCAAGACATTTTGTATACAGAAATTTAGGTTAATTGAAGATTTAATATTATAATCGCAACCACATGCAGATAACTTGAAAGGGGATAAACATGAGCCAGTAAGTCAAACAATCGGCTTGCTACAAAGTGTTCTTCGCTACAAAATGATATTACACCTACTTGTTTACGAGACCGTTACGTACAATTTAACGGCATAAACTCACCGCAATTACCACGACTTCGGATGCTTAAAAGCAACAATAAACACTTAAAAGAAACTTAAACAAAAGGAAATTTGAACTAATTATAAAACAAAAATATAGGTATCCGTTAAAACAATGTATTGAAACACTCAAGACGAAATAAATGTAGAGTAGAAATTAGCCGTGTTACATCACGACAGCACACCTCTATCTTTCACAGTTAAAAAAGTGCTGCTCTCCAAATATGGCTCAGCAACACAGTAAACGCATATTTTTTATAAAGTAAAAATGCATATTTGAAACACAATTTCTGGCAGTTTTTAATTGTTGATAAAAAATATTTTCTTATTGTGAATTCCGAGAAGGCTGATAAGATTCTTGAGAACTGAATTTTGTTAAATGTCAATGTCGTCTATAAATGTTAAATATGGCTTTTATTTTTATTTTTTAAGACAATGTAACAGCAATATTCTCCTAAGTATGAAATTCCTTCCTACTTACTTTCATTGTTTGTAATAAATTTTATTGGTCCAGTAACAAATTTTTTTCAGATTTACTTTTTTTACGTATACATTATCAGATTTATAAATTCAAGAATGACAATTTCAAATTCTTATTAAAATGATTATCACATTTTTTGTCACAACAAAATCATCTCGAAGCCACTATTTACGATGATCAACATCAATGGGGAAGCCAAAAGCAAGCGCATGATTGTTGACATAATAATTGCCTTTTCAATCCGGCACACAACACATATTCGGCTTATTACACAATTAAATTGTATTTAAATGCATGTAATAGTAATTGTTTTCCTTTTGTAAATAAATTATAAAATATAAGCTGAATAAAGTAACAAAAAATCGTTTTGAAATCAAATAAAACACCCGTCAGCTGAACGAAATTCAAGAACGATCGAACTACCTACAGTGACGTATCAGACTTTTTACATCGAAGCTGTCTGGCCTTCCTTTTCTCGGTGGTAACGCAAAGGAATGATCATTTGAATTAGCAAAATTTTCGAAATTGTGTTTTTATCACACATTTTTTAACGAATATTTAGCATTAAAAAGTCGAAGAAAACAACCAAAATTCAATGAAAAAAGCTCTTAAAATTTAACAAACGCTTAGAGGAAGATCATCTTTACCATTCTTATAAATAAATTAGGAGAAAAAACTTACCGCTACATGAAGGAGCTTCCTGATGGCCTGGTTATGTCCAGTTCCGCAGTATGCCATGGCTAGGGTATACATACCCGATCGCCTAAGGATAGGATCCTTATCAGTTGTCAATTGTTGGATAAGTGAGTCGGCCTCCTCGAGGCGACCGTACATTGTGAACGCGATTCCCACAGCTAAACCACGTAAAATTTTTTCATGCTGACTCTCTTGGGCATACTGAAACAAACAAAAAAAAATGCAAACATTTGCGGAATAGGCGTTGGAAAATAAAATTAACATTGATTTGTGAAAATTTGTTCAGAAGATTTTGTTTTCCTATATATTTTAATTAAAATATTTATATATATGCTTCTTGTATCTCATAAATTAAATGTTTAAATTAGATTAAACTATTCGCACACAAAAAAATTTTAATTAATTATTTTGTAAAAAAATATTTTAAAAACTTAAACCGAAGACAATCTAAATATTATGCCAGTTTATATAAAAGTTTAATTCAATCGAAACTAAAATTAAAAATAAATACAGAATTTTTTTATAATCCAAATATTATACCACAAAAAAAATCAACTAAAGCTAGCAGTAATAAATAAAGTATTTTGAACTACACGCGTTTTCTATTTTATTTTATTATTACTCAAATTGGGGTTGGGGTAAGATGGGTAATGTAGTTTGGAAACTTTTGTAATATAAAAACTTTTGCAGATAACCTGGGGCTACTAAATATTTAATTAACTTAATCAACGATTTAATAAATTTTGATACCTACACGAACTGTGAGGAATTTCTAGAAAATTACCTAATATTACTTTAAAACACACATTGTGGATTTTAAAAGAAAAAAATTTTCAGTAATATGTACAGCTACAAATTATACAGGGAAAATTTAAATTCAACTTATAAGTTGTAATAGTTCACAATTTAATTTAGCGCAAATTGGAAAAAAAAAAACTTGTAAAAGGAAAAATCGATTTTTTTTTTTTTTTCGAGAAGAATTAAATAATACGATCATACATATATATTACCAGAGACGTGACTTATTTAAGATAGAAGTATCTGAAATACAGATACAAGATACAAAATACGTATTTTCATCTTGTATCTAAAATACTTTTTTAAAATTCATTTTGTATCTTGTATTTAAATTTTAAATATCAATGTTACCATAGATAAAACTGAACGCGCGGTTAAAACTTTAATCTGGAACCAAAGTTGATAGAATGTCATCGGCTATGAAGTCCCCTTCCGCCACTGACTCGTGTCATTTATATTTTTTCCGTATTTTTTTGTGTTATCAACAATATCGCCTTTGTAAAATTCGAGATCGCGATAGTATTGTTTTAACTGGTTTTACTTAAGTCTTTAATTAAAACCCTTAAAGTATAATATTTTGTCTTGTCACATTTGTACGATCAATGCGACTTATTCGTAAATAACTCACGTAAAAAGATAAACTTACATTCAATAAAATGTTGTTTTCATAGAAAAGTATTTTATTTTGAAAAAGTATTTGAAAGATACGTATTTTGTATCTAATAGTATTTCAGATACCATTCCAGAAAGTTATTTGTATCTGGTATCTGAAATATTTATTTTAAAAGTATCTTGCATTTTGTATTCCAGATACTTTGTTCAGGGTACCTTGTACATCACTGCTAATAACCACCCTAATTTTACTAAGTTCGACTTTAACAATGTATTTTTTTTCATATTGTGCCACAGGGACATAAACTCGGATTTTAATGTTTGGAATATATATGTATTTTAATGTACGTAATATACACAATTATTAATCCTTTCCATAGTTCTACTATCACCCACTCGTGATTATATCGGTAGATAGACCTTAGTTCGTTCCCTTCGATAATAAAAGAGTTTGGGTGGAAAGAGGTGACGTGGGTGACAAAAATGTTAAATGATATACATCTGGTGTTGTCTAATACATGCCATTTTCTATAAATTTACTTTGTCTAACACATGATTTAGAACATTTATTGTACAACGTTCCTGGATGATCCGAAATTTTCAAGAATGCTCTAAAATGTTCGACAATGATCTGAAATGTTGTAAATATACCAGATTTTTCAAGAATGATTTACAGTGTTAATAATGATCCATATTTTTCGAATTTGATTTGGAATGTTCGAGAATGGTCCAGAGCTTTCTAATATGATCGACATTTTTCGAGAACGATTTAAAATGTTCGGGAATGAACTAAAAGATCACATTTAATAATCATCTGGAATAGAATCTACGGGCCTTGGAACTAGTTGTTTGTATGTACAAAAAACACCACAAGGAGATACATTAGTGGCCAATTGTTTCAAATCTTTTTCACCTTGGATTTACATTTCCAGATTAATCAATAAAATTCAAAGCAACTAATTTTCAACAGGTTTATATTGATGGCGCTTTTGTTTTCATCATTAGCCAATTATTAAATCCCGTCATGAAATACGTAGTATGTAATTTAATTAGCACACAGGCAAATTATGTCACTTATTTAACTGTATAATACCGTTGGCGTGTGGCAGACTTCATTAATCCAGCCTAATATATAAACTTTCCAAAAACAAAATAATAGGTGCCTACCCACGAAAACAAACGATGAATTCTGAATACCTACTGAGAAGTTATTAACACCCCCGTCCACCCCCTCCGCCCTTTCACTAAGACGAACGAAATTTATTATCCCATCTATTAATTATGTCACCTATACAGTTAAGCGTACGATATAACGAACGGTTCAAGCATAAATGTTTCATATCAACGGAATTCCGTACCTACTGGCAATTTCCGTTCAAGGGTAAGTTTAAACTTTATGGAACGTATGAACTTTCGAAACTCTATAGATAAAGCCGAGCTCAGACGAGAGATATGTGTGTTACTGCAAAAGCCGGAATTATGGTAAAGCCTAAGATTTTTCAGTAAAACCTAGGGTTTAGCAACTCTGGATGGTAAAAGTCCGAACAGTTCTGTGATTACCAGTGGCGGTGCGTGATAAGGTGCGCCGGTGTACGCGTGCTACCGGAATTTTTTTAATTTCTACCTCGAATGCTAGCGGCGACTGGGCAATAGTATTCGCCAGTTACATGCATGCGTTCGCTCGGAAAAGTCGGACATAGGACGCGTATTATTACTGCTTACGTGGATTACTTAAGATTCTAAAAATACATTCGATGGTTCATTGGAATAGGAATAACGCCTAAAATGGTATATTGGGACATAAAAAATTACAAAAGTTATAAACAAATTAAGATGAGAAAACAGAGGCATTAGTTTTTCAATAATAACCCAAAAACTGTGATAGCGCAAATTGAAAAAAGGAGAAAAAAAACCCAATCGCTTTTTTTTTTTTGAGAAGAATAAAATATTACGATCATACATACATATTACGTATTTCAGAAAATTTACCACAAATAGTCCAAAAATAAAGCAAAAATTCCCTAAGCTCTACGATATTCGGTCATACTTCAATTACATATTTATGATCTTTCAATCGATAATATTCGATTTCTTCATTCTATGTGTATGTGTGAGCTTTGCAATAACCCATACAATGAACCAACAAAAAAAATCAATTTTCTCTCAAGAACTCTTCTTATTTCTTTTCTTTCGCACACTAATCCAGAAACGTGGCGGTTGGAAATAAAGGATATACGTGTGCAAGTACGTCTTCAATCTACATGTATATATAGGTATATACATATAATATGTAGGTACATACATACCTACACATAAGTGTTGTGTTTGGCAAAATTGAAAATAGAACGATGATTTATAGAAGCATTTCTGAAAGAATAACGATAAGCGAAGGAATGTATTATAAGGACACGGTGCGTGCCACCGACGTCTTCGCTTCGATATATTCGATAGCACATGATACCCATAAAGACATACGTGGCAGTAAATTCACCCCTGGGACAGTTTTTCTTTTTCTTCCCTAACCCGCTGCGAAATTTCATCATGGTCGAACGAACCTTTCATTGATCTTCTTCGGAGAAAGCATCAAAAAAAATTGGTATAGGTACACACGCAACGGAATATTGACGAAAACAAGAGCACGTCAGATTTATTTTGATTCACTCTAAAAGACTTTTTAAAAGTGCCAACAAGTTGAATAAAAACAATCAAAAATATCTCAAAAACTAAGTAGGATAAGTAAAAAAATATGTTATAATAATCGGCGTAGAATTTGATGCTGAATTTGTTTATTTAATAAACAATAGGTCTTTTCATTTAAAAAAATTAACTTACGCCACGTTGAAGTTTGCCATTTTCAAAAATTAAATTTAAACACCCTGTATGCTGTAGACTGGCAAACTGGTATTGAGTCGAAAGAACGAACCTTGCTTTATAACTTGTACAAAAATGAATTCATAAATAAATAAATAAAATGCGTTTTCAATTTTTAAAGGGTGGAAACAAAAATGGCAATTTTTTAACAAAACCCAAAATATCTCAATAACCATTGATTTTTATGGTATGGTGTTATCTATAAAAAGTTCTTTAAATAACACTCAGAATCTGAAAATAATAATAAAAACATGCAGTGCCATTTAAAATAAGGAAGTTAGAGTCCGTTTCCGGTATAACCGGAAGTGCTGCGACAATTAAAATATTTTAGCTGAGTAGGGCACATTGAACTAGGTCTACTCTATTCTTTATAGAATTTTCCAGTCGCTAACTTCTCAGTAATCGATCGACGCAGTTCCCGGTGAGACACCCTGTTTATTATAATAAGAGACGATTTTCTGTTTGTCCTCATCGTTCTCCATAACCACCTACTACCACCTACTCGCGGCTGTGTCGATAACTTTTTTTTAAGCCTCCCCTCGATAATTTAAATTTGTCGCAGTTGGTGATAGGGTTAAACATGGGTAGCAAAAATGTTATATGACATAATCTGTCTTTTCTTCATTTAATCTATCTTTGTCTAATACATTACACATATACTCTATAGAATATTTGAATTTTCCAGAAAAAAATGTTTCAGAATGTTCTTAAGTAATTCAGATTGTTCGAGAATGATCTTCATTGTTTCACAATAGCCGAAACAATTCAGGAATGATTTACAGTATTGGAGATTGATTTGGAAGTTCGAAATAATGATCTTAAAACGTTACAATGTTCCAAGTTTTCAAAGAATAATTTGGAATGTTCCAGAATGATCTAGAATGTTCCGAATCTTTCCAAAATGATTTGAAATGTTCGAGAATGATCCAGAAAGTTCCAGAGTTTTCACGAATATCTAGAATATTATAGGTTGTTAGAGAATGATTCAAAATCTACCAGAATATTTCATGAGTTGATTTAAAATATTCTAGAATGATTTAAAATGTTCCAAACGATTACAGAATGTTCTATAACACGCCAGAGTGATCTGGAATGTTTGAAAATGGTGTCTGATTAATTCTAAGATAAAACTGTAAATCTTGACTCTTTCAACTATGTGATATATTCCCTTTCTTTGTAAACCACCACATTTAATCCGTGAAATTTTATTTTTGAACTTCTTATTATTCATAGTTCGTATAGGATATTAAATTTTAAACCATTTCAAAATTAAAGTTTCCAGTTCTTTTAGATTATAAAAAGGAGAATTACTTTCTTTTAATCTCATAGTTCAAAAGTAATCACTTCTCTCTCTCTCGATTGGCCAGTTAAAAGAAGGAAATATTAAGGTTTTCCCCTCGGGAAATCCTGACGAAGATAGATAAGTCATGAAAGACCTGTTTCACCTTTCTTATTCCTAACGTCCCTATACCTAGCTTTCACCTTTCGTTTATCCAATTCTACGATAAAGGGAACAAGACCGTGACCTTCTCCCACTTTCCAACCCCCCGCCCCTCGATTAAAACATCCTTTACATCCCAGACAGGAAGACAGCGCGTATACGACAAATTCCAACAGGAATATAAATAATGTCATGCGGATTAAAATGAATAATGGAAGCAAGGTCCCGGTCACATTTAATCAAAATGCATGTAATCTGAAAAATTTCCGGCTGCTGGGCTCTTCCTCGTCACGAAACCGTGAACCAGCACATTTAAAAAATCAGAAAACGCTTTGTAAGGAACTTTTACTATTTATTAACTATTTTATACCTAATGAAATATTCCACTCGAATCTCCTTTAAATGAATTTGCGAATGTGTTGAACTCACATTTTATACACATTAATTAATATATAAAACATTTAATGAAAGAAGTAAATTATTAAAAAATTACCAAACAATAACTAAAATCCTTAAATTTGTTCTTTCACTATACGAAAACATAATTGTCAGCATCGTAACTGACACAAATAAAAAAAAATAAACTTTAATTATCAATTTGGACATCAGATTAATCATTTATCAAACACAAAGGTTTTAAAACACTACTTATTACAACTTCCGAAGGATTTTTTTATAGTGCGTCATATCGCTCTTAATTGACGAAAAATAAACAAAGAGTTTAAAATTGCATGATCTATTCATTATAAAAGAATAATTTCAAAAAACTTGATTGAACTAGTCAATGGCACCATCTATTGACAACCTGTTTAACTATCGTGCGTAACATCTGTTGTTTGAAGTTTGCATTCTACACGCATCTGTAATCTACCATCATGCCGGAAATATTCGCAGGGGTGCGCTAGTTGTGAGTTCATGTTAACGTTTAAATTTTGTTTGAGATTAATATTGTTAAATTATTTTCTTTTCATAATGTTAGGTTACATATCAGAAATTCTAGGCATTTAACAGAAGAATTCACGGGTAATAACAAGCAAATTACTGGAGAATAATTTAGAAAATTTGAGACTGATCATTTGATTTTACAACTAAATAACTTCTAAACGTAAGTATATTACACAATTATGTTTTACTGCAATAGTTTTATATTCCATAACAACTCTTTTCAATCCTGGTAGATTTACTTTTAGTCAAACGGGTGATACATTTACTATGCATGGAGCAAACAAAAATCAAGACCAAAATTTATAAATGAAACGTTGCCTCGTTCTTTTGATTATTCGAAGTGCCTAGAAACCAATGGATACAACTACATTTTTGTAATATTTTGAAAAAATAGGTAAACAGAGGGGCATTTAAGTTCCCATCATTATAATCTCTTGTTAATGTTAAAAGAGCCAACAGTTGGCAAATGATTTAAAAATAAACAATCTTTAATTGCAAAACATAATTTTTTCACAACTTAAAAATGTGCAGTTGTATCCCTTGACTTCTGAGCGCCTCATTTACTATCTTAGATTACAAGGAAAAATCATACAAAATTCGCATTCTTCTTTTTTGTAGTAGTAGCAAAGATTTCTTTTTTTAAAAGTTGTATTAATTAAAGAACAAACTGTCAGCCTTTATTTTTTTATTCGCATTTTATATTACTGAAGAACTAGGCCACGTTTCTTTAATTTTTTTAATTGAGTACACTATCGAAACGTTTCACAAAATTTTTCTTCTTTTAGTTATAATGTTTATTTTTTGGTAAGGGCAACAGTCTGTGAAATATGAAATAAATAAATAAGTTTCCATTGTTTTTAAGATTCCTCTTCAGAATGATAAAACGAAATAAAAAAGGAACTTTTAACAAATTCCGTTCTACTATGTTGTAATTACGATTATAGAATCGAAAAACCTCCCCCTAATTCTGCCTAAAAAAGGGTAAAAATCTCATCGAAATTAATCGCATTCGAAAAACAAAATTTTCTTAAACCTCGTTTTAAAGAACTAACGCTACTTATCACAAGTACAAAATTTGCCACTACAATGTAGAAAAGCGAAAAGATATTTAAATCATTAAATCGTCAAAACAAAATTGTCCACAAATTATATTGTTTAACATTTCCTACCCTACACGGAAGCGCTCTAATAGTTCTTAAAAAAAAATTAAGGACTTACCGCAACCATATCCTCAATGGCGGAAGCGTTTTTGGAGCCCAACATCACCATACCCATTGCTATACCTGCAGCTTCACCGGTACATGCATCGTCTTGATACAAATTAAATTTAAGCTGCTCGTAGACATCGCGTCTGTAAGTGCCCATGGCGGCCAATCCCAGACCTAAACAACCACCGTGTCTGACCATCTGTAACAAAAAGAAATAGTCGTATAATGTGCAAAATAGTTTATTTTAACAAAACAGAAGATATCTAAGCAATGATTTAAAAACACGCTTCAGACCAATTGAATACGCACTTTTACTTTTTCCTAACCTAAGCTAATACATATTCGGAAATTAGAACATCTAACTAATTGCGAACATTAAAATAAAATAGAAATTTGCTTCTCACCTCGTTTTGGGCATCTTTAAGTTGACTTAGTAGATAATCGATTATTTTTGCGCCATGGTTCGCGTGAATAAGACCAAGAGCATACAAGCCGCCGCCTTCGGAATAACCTGAGCTGGGTCCAACCTCTTTCGGTAAATAGCTTTGCATTAGGGTCAGAGCTTCATTTTCGTGGCCACGATGTATTACCCCTAAGGACGCGGTAGCAGTGAGTTTCGCCCAATTTGTAGCTCTCGCCAACCATTCCAAATTATCTCTGTGACAAAATCAACAATAAGTGCACAAAAAAACATTTAAGAATTATTAAAAACCTTCAACAGGTCACAGAGGAGATAGAAATAAAAACCGTATTTCTCGCAAAATTTAATGAACAAAGTTAATTAAAGTCGAAATGCTTATTTTTAAAAAAAAAATCTAAACAAGGGCAAAACTATACAATCAACAAATATTTATTACATTCATCATTACTGTGTTGATAGAAGCCTTATAATATCGAAAAAAGATTAGTGCTACAGAGAGGGTGCAATAAAACTATATTTTTAAAAAGAACTGATTAGGAAATTTTTAATTTAAATTAATATGATTAACCATGTCTACATTTGCTTGATGGAAACTCATTATCAATTAATTTAAATTAAGTTTACATTTATGAGCTCCTATCAATTTCTAATTTATATGAAGTTTTGGTGACAGCAAATAACCAATAAAATGAATGATTACCTTAAAAATTGGTCACTAGTGGTACCGCTATGCATAAAACCGTTTGCAATCACTGTAGCAGTATGACAAATGCTGACACGAATTGCTTCCTTAGTTTGCTTCAATATCAATAGATCAGAATGGTTTGAACGAATAAGAAACTGCAAATGCAATTCAATCGACACCTCGCCAGATAAAATATTATGCAGTTTTTCAACACGTTCTTGATGCTCTTTTTCAGCATCACTCTGTAAATAATGAGATATTTTAAATATAAATTTGTAAACAGTCTGCCGAGATTTTTCAAAAAAAGAAGCACAGAACAAGTTTTATCTCATTTCAAAGACACATTAAAAACTACATTTACTTAGTCACATTTAAAATAAAATCTTTAAACTTGGAATTCCCTTACTATATGTTCTTTCATTATCATAATTTGAGATTTTCCCGAAAAACACTTACCAAACTTTGCAGCGTTCGTTTATCTTCTGGTTCAGCAGAAGTCTCCGTGCTACTTTCACTTTCTTCTATATTGGGATCGATTAATTTAGTCTTAGATTTAAGTAAATGGGGCAACGGAGCGCTAGTACGTAAAGCCTGGAGAACGCGACCAAGAAACTGCTGTGTGGCTGATTCATACATGTCAAAGGCGATCTGGTATGACATGAGCTGACTCTCCTAATCGACGAAGAAAGAATATTTAATAAAATAAATAAATAAACAAGCATATTAAAATATCTTACTTCGTCACCCTTAGCAAGTTTAGCTAATATTTCGGCAACGAAATCGGAATCGCCGAGGAAAATCGAGCATTGGCACATGTTCACGTAATCAGGTATTGCCAAGTTACGATAGAGTTCAACGAGAGATTTTAACACCGTGTTACGAAAACCGCGATTTTGAATCAAACTCATCGCAACCTGAAAATTAAAGGAAACTATTAATTACACAATAATAAGGATTGAAATATCCAAAAATATTTTACAGCGTGTTAGAAATTTGAAAATTTAGTTATTAAAAAAAAATTGCTATCGCAACCCAACAGTAAAACATTGCAATCTACAGAAAGAATTACTTGGGTTATTGAAATTTTTGCCAGTCGAGTCGAGAATTAGTGCTCAAATCTAAGCTTCATACTTTGTGCAAACTTTAAAAACTTCAGATTTATCTTTTATAATTACTTCCTTACTACCTCTGATAAATTTTCAAATTTCTAATGACTTTTTCAGAATGAAATAAAAATATCCTAACCATTGTGTTTCTTGTTGAGAACAAAAACTTTAAAAATTAAAAAGTGTGAATTTGTATTACTATATTAACAACTAGTTTCTGTAATGTATTCTACTGAAGATGGGAATAAAATACAAAATTATGTACTGTGTTTTGATGAACTCAAACTGACAGACATTATACTTACTTGAAATGCATAACTCAGCATTCCAGCCACATCATCACACTGAGTGATAGCAGTCTCAAAAATATCCATACGCCTGGTTTCCAAGGCTAAGCCCAGGGCTTGACGATACTGTCCATCATCCAAACATCTCTGAAACATACGATTGACAATGGCTTCGAGACGAGGATCAATTGGTTTTGTACTTGATGATTCATCTGCCAAACTAATGCGCTGCTGAGTATAAAAATCAATGCATTTTGCTAGAATAAAAAAATAAAACATTTTAGAAACATAATATAAACCGTTTATCATTCCAGGTTGTACCTAACAAAGTTTCCACATATTCTGAACGGCAATTAACATCAAAAAGGGAACCTGCACCCAGGGCATACGTTAATGCATCTTCAAAGGAACCCAAATGATAGTAAACTTTACTGGCAACCAAAGCCGCCAATTCATGCTTTGGAAAAACTTTATCTTCATGTAATATTTCACTAAAAATATAATAAATTATTACCAACGTAAGACAATATAGAAAAATAACCATACATCTTTTCAATAGCCTCTGAAATCTCTGGCCAGAACTCGTCAACGATATTGTCCAATTTTTTTAAAGCGAACTCCTTAAGTTCTGGCCTTGGCTCATCTAGGAGAGAAATTACCCCCGCTGTAAACAAAAGAATTTTACAATAACATTCAGGTTAAGTAAGAAACATACAATTTACAGTACAATTAAATTCGATAATTTTAGCTACATTTATGGCCTTTAATTCTTGACAATTGTAAACGCTCATTTAAGGTAATATAAATACAAAAAACGTTTAAAAAACCATCAAAATACTTAACAAAGTTTGAAAATGACTTGCAAAACGCATGTGCATAATGAAAAATAATTCAAATTTTATAGTCTAATTCAATGCAGGACATGTTAAAAAATGTTTTAAACAATTTAATACATACCAGCTGAAGTGATATTCATGCTGAAAATTAATTAACAAACGCACAAAAACTAGAAAACAACAATTTTATGTGATCAAATTGCAAGTAAGACACCGACACGACACGACCGTCACAACTTTTCTTCTTCTTCCACATGAAAAGCGAAAAATTAAACATAGAGAATAATGTTTGGAAGAATATTTAGAAATCATAGAAACATTCAATAAAACTAATATCAAACTGATCACACCAAAACAATAGAAGGATATGGCTTTCAAAATTATGTTTGATTCCCTTTTTTTTACATTAAGCGACGATCAGGAAAACATAAATAAAAGGGAATAATCTAATTGCAACTCATTTATTGTTTCATTTGGGAAATTATTCACAAACTATTTTACTATTACTGATTTGTTTGTGATTTTAGGAAGTGATTTGATAATGGCCCTTCATCAGCATAACCAGCTATTTCTTGCGGAATTACTGCGCTTTCTTCAACTCCAGTACAAGGCCTACACATACAGTCTAGAGGAGCTTTTGTTGTTACCTACAAATAAATCAAATGAATTATACATATTCTACAAAAATTTAAAAGAAAAGTTGCATCGTATTTTCGGTTAGATTGGGTTGAGTTAGGTTATGTTATATTAAATCATTAACATTAAAATACAATTTTTACTTATAAATTGCGGTCAACTACAATTTTTTAATGTATATTAATCGGCGGATGCGCTAATTTACTATTTTTTAATGTGTTTCATTAATAGGTTTCGGTTAAGTTACATTAGGTTGGGATAGGTCTGCGCAGGTTTTAATTATATATTTTTTTATTCGATATTCAATGCTCATTGTAAAAATAATTATAAAAACTATGGGCAAATAATGATGTTTAATCTTAACAGTTTTTGACAATTAACCAATCATGCTTGGTAATCTGTGTATTATCTAGCTAGATAATTTGAAATTAGGGAATAACGGCGCTTCAGTCGCTTTACTATTTAATGGATCGATCAGTCGAGGATCAGTTTGGATTGAATATGTTTTATCTATGGTGCGGTATGTTGCTTATTATCGCTTGTTATTTTATTTTATTGAGTTTTTGGTTTCAGTAAAAAAATAAAATAAAAAAATTAAATATCATTAGTTATACGTAAGCATTTTAAAATTTTTTGGTCTAATTATAATTGTAGTGAACAATTTTCAACAAATGTCAGTCGGTCATTTCGTGTCAATCTGTCAAGAATTAATTAGTACGATGGTTGTGTTTTATACGTGTTGTGGATATTGAGTAATTCTATTATGCTTTGCTTTAATATGTGGGTTGATTGAGTTTCGGAAAAAAAAGGGATGGTATCAAGATAGAAAGGCCTTTTCAACGAGTAAGTACTCAAAATAGTTAACTTTTATGCTAAAAATAAGTAATTTTGTTCTCAAAACATAACCTTTGAAAATTCACTCAATATGTAAAATTATGATGAATACCTTTTTAAATTTTCGTTCGCCTGGTTTAGCTTTCGGACAGAATAGTGAAACTGAGGCTTCTCTTTCACCAGATTCCTGACAACACATGCAGGACCTTTCCATTTGCCAAATTTTACTGCCAGATACCTGTCAATAAATTATTTTCAGTGTTAATAATTCAGTAATTCGTAAACGAATGTAAATCTCTGCTATCTGTATTTTTTTACTTGTAAGTACGAAGCACATCTTCCAGTGCAGGCAAAGCTGGGTATAGGTTTTGGGACGCAACCAGGATACTGAAGCACATGAATTACAGGAGTCACTTGGCACTCATCAGCTGTTGAAGTTCCTTCTGCTGCCATAATATTTCTCATTAAAGTAAATCTGGGGTCTATGTTTATATTTGCCATAAGCAGAAACGTTATGAATATTGACCATAGCTCTGTGAACACTAAAATGTTTCTTTTCTAAACTTAAACTTGTGGCAATAGTTTACCTTCATGGTCACCTGGGTTTTCAATTTTTTGGAAGAAAATACTTTAAAAAACAAATATTTTCACTTAATTTTCATTCTAAATTTCTTTACAAATTGTTAATAAATATATAATAATAATTGAGAATAAATAAGTCTTTGTTTTTTATTTTAAGTGTTTTCTTTAACACAATTAATATCAACTTTCTTAAGATAGAGTCCAACTCAACCAATTTTTTTACTTGGTTTTTTGCTATAAAGATTTAAAAACCAAATTTTTTAATATATAAATATAAATTGCTCGCTTTATGGCGAATTTTCGTGATGATGTTAATATTTTATAGTATTTAATATTTTTACTAGTTTTATAGCTTTGAATGGAAAATATTTAGTTTTTACGAATATAGTTGTTCATAAATTGTTTTCACGTGTATATTTTTTTCAGTCTACATAAAAATAGCACACAAAAATTATAATAAACTATTTTTTCGTATTTTACAAATTAAAATGTGTAGTATTAATATTTTGATAAACTTGTTTATAAAAACAAAACCATATGACGGTTTATTTCGATTCTTATTTTATTTCTAGTTTTGTTTTTCATGTTTTACAAAAAATTTGTAAAAACAATAGTCAAATCATGAAAAAAGTTATGAACGATTACTTGTAAAAGCTAGGTCTTTCTTATCATAACTAAAAAAAGTGATTTTTTTGTTTTTGAAATCGTTATCTTAAATTCGCCATCAAAACAATTTAAAAAAATTTTCTAACAATCTAAAAAGACAGGTAAAATTCCTGTAACAACGTAACAATTAATTGTTGTCTTTTTAGATTGTTTTATCTACGTCTAACGTGTACCTTCAGATTTAATAGTGTAATTCAATGCCGGTAGGGGTATTAGCCCTCGGAGTAGTTGTTTCTTTTGTTTCTAGTTAGTCTTGTTATTAAAAAAAATGTTAAAAAAGCTTTTTATGCCCAACCAGGTGACCGTAAAAGTAAAAATTAATTAAGTATATTTTATATATAAATACTTCATAATATATCTATTTGAGGTCAACTTAATGTAAAATCAAAACTGTACCTTTTTCTACTGCTGAAAATGACATCACAACTATTAAACGAACAAGTTTCCAAAATAATGACTGAATTTAGACTGTTGTCCTTCAGGGAAGGATTTGGTGTTGTAGTTTTGATATTAAATACGTTTTCTGTTTTGATTTTCAAAGAAAAGTGCCTTTGTCACATAGTTAAAGAGGGGATAAAATAGGGGGATGAAAATCTTCCGTTTTCACCCCCTACTGCGTACTCAGTGACCATATTACTTATTGTCATTAACCCCTGGAGAGTTGAACATGGATTTAATGGTTTTTATTTGTCGTCTCCTTTTTATAAAAGTGATTTATGCGTTTTGCATGTTATTTTATAAAACAATCTAAGTTTTTTACACGAATGTTCGATTTTTTTAGGCGCCAAAATATTTATTTTAAACAATAATATGTCTATCGTGTAATAATAAAAAATAACAAAACTACGTTGCAAAATGCCCTATTTTTTCGAGTTGAGCGACCGTTTGGAACTTATCAAGTCGCAAAATAATAGTTAATACTTATTCTTTTTCACCCTAAAAATTTGCATATATATCCATTGATATTTTTTTGTTGCCAAAATTTTCAGAATGAAATGAAAAGTTTTATTACAAAAATTAAACGGTTAAAGTTAAGTATTAACGATCATTGTGCTACTTGATAATATATAAAAAAGTTCAGTAAAAACAGAAAAAAAAAGTTTGAAGTTTTCGGATCTTAAATTTCTTATAACTCTTTTTCAATTTTTTCGTTACTTAACAAACTTGCTACCATTCGGACAAGGAATTTAGGTTTTTCATTTCCATCGACGTAACAAATCGGTTTCAATCCAACAACTTTTTTCGGGAGATTAAGTTACTTTACTACTTATCTTTCGCCTATTGAAAGAATTAATAATGTCGATTTATATTGGATAATCAAAAGTATTGGATTCATTATCACTTTGTTACGAAATAACTTTCTTAGTACTTAATCGTAATATTTTAATATATGATTTGGAAAATTGTTTACTAGATAAACACATACTTTATTAAAGCTTTATTATATTTTGTCATTTCCGTTCTTTTTGTAGAATGAACAGAAAATAAATGGAAAAGCGTAGATATTATAAAAGAAAATCACTTGGCAGTAGCAGCAGTACACATTGTGAAGAAAAGTCAGAGCCAGAACAAATAGAAGAATTAAAACAAAAATTGAAAGTCTTGAAGGAAAAGGAAGCTTCTCTGGATAAACAAATACAAGAACTAAGTGATAAAGGTGTTTCTGTAGAATTAAAAGCGAAAATTATCAAAACTTTACATGAATATAATGAAATGAAAGATTGCACACAAATGGTATTAGGATATTTGGCTAATATACAAAATACTACAGTAGGCGAATTACACAAGAAATATAATTTACCAATGGAATAGATATTAAAATTCGCATAAGCCACTTTTATTAAATTAAAAACTTAGGTGAGTATATACATTGAAATCGAGTTTGTACGGAAGTGGTAGGATCCCGATATTAAACGCATTATTAATTTGATTTGACGGCAGGATTTATCAGGGATGGGTGATCTTTTTAACTAAAATAATTCCACCTCTCGGCCACTTCCGATTAACTAGAATTGTTATTTTAAATGAAATGCTATATTTTAAACCACGAATTCGAATAGTATGCAAAATTTTAGGACGAGTTTTATAACTAAGTTGCATATCTAGTTTCTGAGATAACTTAATTTATAAAAAAAAGAAAACCAGTCACCACAACCTGAACTATGAAAACTCGTAACTTTCTCAAAAAATGACTTAGTGTTAAAATTTTTACCAGTTGTAATTGAGTTTAAGGGCTAACGTCATGCCTAAACTAAGGTTCATAATTTGTACAGGGTAGTCAAAAAAACAAAACAAAGTTTAAAGCCGTTAAACACGAATAACTTCTTTTTTAAATTAGAAAGTGAATACCGTTCATCAGTGCATCTTTTAATTTCGCCGGAAGGTCAATAAGCGCTTTTGAGAAACTCTCCTTTGCCCCCGTGGCTTCAGTATACCACTTATGAAAGGTACGTTATCTGCTCTCCATAGTCCCTACTCTTACTAGCTCCATGTCGAAAACAAAGCTTATAATTAAACTCCAATACAGGTTTTCTTTTTTTATCTTTTTTGTTACATAAGTTAATTGAAGCAACGGTTTTTAGTTTGATTTTGCTGTGATTGTTGTTAGTTGTCAATTATCCAAAACAGACTTTTAGTATGCTTAAACTAATGAAATTGGTTAACTTATAAATCCAAAATTACTGAAAATAGCCAAAAAAGTAGGAAGCAAAAGGAACTTCAAAAACCGAAGTTATCAGTTATTGAAGATTTTATTATTTATTATTATTTGTTATTCATCAAATACCGTTTTTATAGCCAAATACAATTTGGTTATTAAAAGTTTGTGCAGTTCAATGCATTCTTTTTAAAATAACAAAGTCGCCATAAACTTTCAGTGTAACTAACAGTGTCCAGCAGTTTAAAATACAATTTTAATTAAAACACTATTCTTGGTAACCCCTACTGCCAAATTCTCAAATTTCTTAGTTTTCCTAAAACGTCTAATGTACCACTCAGTTTGAATGACCCTGTACATTGTGAATAAAACTCAATTAACCTAGACTCGCGATCAGACATTATCCAACAATAATTTTCATTTAGTTTTTTCACTCCGAAACAAGAGGCACTTCAGCACTAAATTTTTTCCAGTATTAAAATCTGTTAAAGGCCGTTTTATTCTGCTTATCTCTTTATTTCGATTGAACTCAATAAATTAAATACCATTACATTTTATTTATTTACCGTTTTGGTGGTACATATACTTTAACTAATTATATCAAAATAAGCGTCAAATATGGTTTAACAACTCCGGTTACTATATTTCTACATTTTAAATAATCCAGAATACAATTTTACTTCAAAAATTATAATATTTTTAACACCATTATCGAGTGTATTCTCCACATTTGTAACATTTGCAGTCTGACGGTTCTCTTAATTTTACATCCATTGAATGCATGTCTTCGGTTGTTAGTCTCATACCATCAGGGTCATAACAGTGAGTCAAAGTGACGATTCTTTCTCTCAAAAAACTTTCTCTGCAGCAGTAACATTCCTAAAAAATAAGTATTTGCATAAATTTCATGAAAATAGAAAAAAATTCAGAGTAAAGGAATATTGAAATGTTACAACAACAAAAAGTTTCGATCTGTCGGTCATTATTAATAATGTTGTGTTAAAGAACTTTTGTCCTTTTATATTGTTATTAATACGTTTTATCTTCAACCGGAATAGAAAAAAATACCTTTAAAAATCCAGTTGGTGTTATGACAGAGGGTTGTACTTGACTATTACAGGTTCCTTCACATTTATTTACTGCTATTTCGCCTTGACAAGTTCTTTGTAATCTTCCAAGCTCATCATATTCCTCTATAAAAATCGTGAAGGTATACAACTTTACATTAAAAAATAATAATTTAAAATCATACCTTTGATCAAATTTATGTTGGAAGGCAGGGTTTCACAGTTCTCTTCAGTGATTTCATTAAGAGCATATGTGAGAAAAATATGAATAAGAATAGTAACGCATCTTGCCATCCAACGGTGCTCCTCCATTTCGTAGTTTACCAAGTGAATATTTTTCCAGCCGCTTCCCGTTTATATACCCAGCAATTTACTTAACAGAAATGAATTTTGATAACATGCGCACAAGAAACGTGTTACCTTTTTCTTTGCGATAAGCTTCCTTAATTATTCCCGGTCTTTTGATATTACTACAGTTTTAACCTATTAAATTCCTTAGTCATATCTTCATGTTATGATTTGTTCGAATCTTCTAGTATTAATGAGTGACCTTTTATTAAGTTTTTGTTACACATTATCGATCGGAGTTGCACACAAGGGGGTGAAAGAACCTCCCGTGGTTCAATACATGATTTTCGCATTAAAGTTCACATCCTTTAAGTCTTAACTGTTCCATTTTTTGTTACATTTCTTTTTAGCGGAAAATATGTCGGATACTTCCGAAGATAACGCCAAAGCCGACAGGACGGGTGAAGGGGGTGACAACATGTGCAGAGATTTTGCTCGAGGAATGTGCGATAGGAAATACTGCAAGTACAAACACGAAAACGAAACAAAATCTCTAAACTTTTGCCACGATTTTCAAAATACTGCTTGCCCACGGCCTAATTGCAAGTAAGAACTCAATTATTATGTACAATTAAACAAAATATTTGTTTTATAAATAAATTACTTATATTCTTTTTAAGATTTATCCATTGTACTACTGATGAAGAAGAAGAATACAAAAAAACGGGTGAAATGTCTAATCAAATTATAATAGAAGCGACCCGAAAATGCCAGCTACCTGGGCTTCACCCAGTTTGTAATGAATTCCGGAAAGGGGTGTGTCGAAGAGCTTTTTGCAAATACAGACACGTAACAAAGGAAAAGGAGGAGGCGGAGATCATAGAAGTGCTACAGATTAACAACAATAATAAAAGAAAATTTGATCCACCCGCTGTCGGTCTTATGCAACCTGCGACCAACAATACTATTCCTACTGGAACATCATTTAATCAAGTCAAAGGTGAATTATTATTAACTACAAAGTTTTATAAGTTTTATATTGAACATTTTTTGTTACAGGTGTTTTTCAAAATGGACTCCAGTTTGAAAAATATGATGAATGCAACCCACCTCTACCAAAGAGAAGATTTGTTCCCCCTGTTGGTATTGAATTTTTAGATAATGATATAAATAGGCGAAAACCTTTTTTCAAAGGGTATGTAGCAGGAAATCCGCCAATTTTGACAGGAATTGATGCTCGGTAAGTTTTAAAACATAAGTAAAAAATATGTACAAACTTTATTTCGAAATCAATAAAAAAAAAGTACAATATGGATTTGTTTTCAGTGCGATGATGTTGGAGGAAGAAAATAACCTGCTGCATAAAGAAATTGCACAGCTAAAAAAACAAGTAAGTAAATTTAAATATCATAAAATAGTATATTTGAAATTAAATTAATATGCAGGTATCTGATCTTACTGCGACCAACGAATTTTTGCTGGATCAAAACGCCACGTTAAGGATTTCCGGCAAAAGAAACGGGACTGTTCCTTTACCGGCAGTAACGATAACTAACACCATCCCTCAGAATAACGCAACGCAACAGGTTAGACATATTTTACATAATTAGTTTTACGGTAAAAGAGATATTTTCTCGTACTAAAATTTAACAGCAAACCGACTGCTACGTATTATTTGTAGGATACTTGGTAGCAGGGTTACATTAAATTCAGAATTGGATTAATACCTTATTTCTTTTTCGTTTACATAGGTGATAAGAACAGTTACGGCAAGTGTAGCAACAGTGCCCGTATCAATTGCTAATGTTTCGACCGGCACGGCAGTATCTGGGAATCCCGTCTCAATTGCAGGTTGTGCTACTGTCAGCATGGCACCACCCGCTCAAATTCTTGCACCAAGTCAGCAGATACTCGGTAAGTACAACATTTAAGTACATATTCTACTTATGTAATACTCAATAATTGTTCTGTTTCTTTTAGTAACGACTAATCCTCCGTCGCAACTAGCTCTTGTAAACAGTTCTCAAGCACAGCTTGCAATTGCTCAGCAGAATCTCGCAAACAACCTTGCAGCGCAACAGGCGCAGCCACAACTGACATCTCAGGCTCAACAGCTGGCGCTCGCGAGCACGACGCAACAGCTCACGTCCCAAGCTCAACATGTCGCCAACCAACAGCTCGTACTCGCAAGTGCGCCGCAACAACTCGCACCTCAAGGCCAGCAGTTGGCGCCACAGTCTCACCTTACAACGCAGGCGCAACAGCTCGGCCAACAACTCACATCTCAGGCGCAACAGTTAGCACTAGCGAATACGGGACAGCAGCTCACGTCCCAGGCACAGCAATTGGCTCTCGCCACGACGGGACAGCAGTTAACGTCACAGGCGCAACAGTTAGCGCTAGCAAATACACCTCAACAATTGGCCGTCGCTGCAAACGTGTCTCAACAGTTGGCACTTGCAAGCAACACTCAGCAATTGTTGGCGCAACAAGCGCAAAATTTAGCGTCAAGTCAACAGCTGGAAATGCATCGTAATAACCAAATGAATGCAATAAACACGTCGCAAACGATGGCGATGTCGAATGCAACTCAACCAATGGTCTCGTATCCGATTATGACACAAACTATATCGCACGCATTGTCTCATTGACTTGTTCGGGAACGGGCAGATGGTACGGTCGTACGACTAAATATTAAAGACTTCTTTTTTCGATAGGTGTAAGGACTACTGTTATTATTGAAGTCGTTTTTAACGATAAGTGATTGCGGAAACCCAGAAATATGCGTTTAAATTATTAAATTATGGTAATTAGGTTTTTACTCTTAATTAAATATGTATTACATTATAGGTACCATTTGTATGGTTCTTCGTTTAAGAGTTAAAATAAAAATACTCGATTCTTTTCTGTCTCTTTTGAATTTCTATGTCCGAATGGAAAAACAGAAGTCTGTTTATCCATTTGCCACAGTCAATTTGATCAGAATTTACTAATCCAGTTAAGTTGAAATTTGGTACACGCAGGATGTTCTGTGACCCAAACACAGATCTGTAACACAAATATGGCCTTAAAATAACTCTGGATATAAATCACCAAGTTGCTGTTGAATGCATTAAGAATGCTATTATATTTATTTTGTTGTATTGCGGAAACTTATTCCAAACCATTACCAAATAAATAAATTTCCCTCTACAATCTGATACCATACATACTTGTCTTAGATCATAGGTTTGTTCCAAGCAACGAAATGACCGTACATTGTATTGCCATAAACCTGCGCAAAACAAAATAAACGTTCCAAGCATGAGTAGGATCATTGTACGGTTTTACTTTCGTTCCAAGCAAACTGCGACCATACATGGGATAGTTTCGTGACTATCATTTCAGTACATTGTCTATAGGTGGTTCAAGTTTTGGACTGATATGCGCAGTATTCAAACAGTACAGACTGATGACTTGCGCACAATTTAATACATAGCAGTTTTGGGATCGTTTCGTTACGATCCGCAAAAGTTCGCTTGGAACAAAATTTAAAAAAAAAAAAACGTGCTAAATATTATATTCATTGTGTAGAACCATTTGCACGAGAATTCAGCCAGCACTTTTCCTTGTTTTTATTTTTCTTATGTAAGGAGACAAAGTAGATAACTAAGAAATTATATTTTTCATATTTAATCAAAATTAAATCAGATATAACAAATTGGCACTTAAAAATAATTAAAAAATACCGCCGAAAGTTGTTAATAAATAAATCACAAGGGACAATTTGAAAAACAGAACCTAAAAAAAAGTAATTTATAGTAATAAAATAACATCAGTTCTTGCTTTTAAAAGAATATTTCTATTGGAAAAAACTATCACATGTCTTCATATTCATTGGTTTTCAGTTCCCCGAAAAAACCCGTTAACTGTTTAAGAGCAACACCTGTAACATTTTTAGTAACCGATTATTATTAATTAATCTAACAATGTTAAAAATATACTTACGTTTTCCTGCCTGCCTGGTGGGATCGTTGCAGGCCTGCCACGTTAGGAAGCTCTCAGGTAAAATAACACTACTGTCATATAATTTTTTAAAAGTCGTAAACAAAAGATCTGAAATGGAAAAATTAACGAGATATTTGTGCCCAGATATACTTATTTCATTTTAATTAGTGCCGTACCTTCTGGAAACCCCATTTCGTAAAAAAATGATTGAACAGCATGCAAACAATAAATTTCCACAGAGTCAGAAGAACCAATGTAAAGTCTGTAAATATATTCACAAAAGTTTTCAAAGGCCTGGTCGTTCAACTTATTATTCACTATACATTGCTGAAGAATAGCTGTCATTAAAGCAGTAATGAATACCTCTTCCTCTTTCGCTTCGCCTATGTTAGTCTTTAAAAATGTTGTAAATTAATAATGATAATACCACAAGGAATAAATAATGCACAAACCTGTATCCAATCCATTACTTCGTTAATTGGCGTGTTTATTGAAAAAAACGCCTCCAACTCTTTGTGAACTTTGGTAAAAGAAATAGTACCGTTTGATACCTTGTCCAACTGAAATAAAATATTCAAATTAATAAAAAAAGGAGAAAGAAAGTATAAAAATGGCACAAATATTGAATAAGAAACAAATCGAAAATTCATTTAAGTTATATAGCCCACCTTCATTGCGTCATTACTGATTGTGGTCTCTATTTTAGAGGAAGAAGGCAATGAAACGTCGTTTTGTAAATTGTACAATACAGAAATTTCATTTCCAGTCTTCAAGGGAGCATTTTGTGGCGTTTTTTTATTCTTCCTCTTTTTTTTGTTCTCTGTCAATGCTTTCTCTTGCATAGGTGTGAAATGATCAAGGGGGATATTGATATCCTTTGTTTGTACTTTTTCTATTCCTTTTTTAGTTATAACTTTTATTTGTTGAGGAGCAATTTGATGCAGAAGAGCTGTAACACAGATTTAAAGTAGATACCGCATTTCCTTTTTTAATTACTGAATGTATTTTATATTAACAAAACGAATTTTACTAATGAAAGCATTATCGTAAATTACCTTTCTTATCATTTCGCTGTTTAATTAAATCTGCTAATTTTAGCAGTAAACTATCGCTTATATTTTGATGTTTCTTTTGAACAATTCGATTTATCCTATTGTAATGCGGACTCAAATCGACACCGTTGTTTTCTATTTGTTCTCCAACTTGTACAAGAATTTCGTAAGCACCTAGTAAATTATTCTCATTCACATTTGTAAGCAGCTTGGCTACCCACTTTACCACAATATCGTTCGTAATTAAGTCGTCTTCAAAGAGATAACCTACATACCAAAATAAAAAAGATTAATAGTACTAATATAAAAATATATGTCGTTATTATTTTTAAACATATGTACGCCCTTTTAACCAGATAGACCAAAAAGGACAAGGAATTAAAAAAATATTACCTATAAATTTAGTGAGATCCGGTTTTCCCATTTTTTCCTCACATTTATTACGTAAAACTCTCCGAATGTCGACAATTTCAAGAGTATCATTTTTTATATGAGGCACCTGCAAACAGATCGAATATTATGTAACAACTTCCACGTCTATAAAGCCTTTTTTTACCTTTACAGTTAATAATTCTAAACAAACTTGAAGACAAAATTCGGGACAAGCTGGCGCTTCTTTGAACAATATTTTAACGACAATTTTTATTTGTTCGTATGTATCAAATTTGAGTAACCTAATACGTCTTAAACTCCTTTTGTATCGAGTAGGTGACACTTTACTCAAACTTGAGTAAGTTATTCCAAACATTTCCTAAACAAAAATTAACATTATATTGTAAAAACAACATTAACAGATTAAGTACAAACCGTTTTTGTCATACGTGGGGCATAAGCGTTTTGTAAAATATGGCAAATTTCTTGCTTTTCAGAACTCCAGTTTGCTTTCCGCGAATCGTGCAACGATTTTGACATAAACCTTAACAAAGGGCTGAGTTTTTGTTGTTTATCATTACATATTTGTTTTAATGTATTAAAATATGGATTTAAATCAATTTTTCTACTTTCCAATTCCTTGCCAAATACTAAAAGAAGCCTGCAAACACATTGTAAGTTTTCTTCCCTCTTTATTCGCCAATTTTTGAGCAAATGTGCAATACACTTCACTACTAATGCATCTGTTACTATCTGATTCTTATGAAGTTCCCCTAAAAATGTAATGGTACGTTAAAGTAAGACTTAATTGTTTCTATTCATCCTGAATTAAAAGCAAACTCACTCATGAACTGTATTAATCCCACATGTTTCAATAATGAAGCATTAACTTTATTTTGAGACTTTGTATTCTCTTCCTCTGCCAAGGAAGGCACGTTGTACAATTCCTCCACACATTTAGCAAGTAAAAGTTCACGAAAAGTTTTCAACTTCGCTCTACCTCCGGGCCCTTCTAGGGATGGCACCTTACATTCAAATCAAATTACAACCAATATTTGTAGCTTACAATTAGAAAACTCCTACCTGCATTTGTTCCAATGCTTTACATAATAAAGCAGAAGGTTCAGAACGATTATTCGTTGCTCTTTCCATTATAATTTCAATAACGTACTTTACATACTCGTCTACATTAACTTTGAGATTCGTAATCATTTTGACTGTTGACTTGAGGCTGGAGGAAGTTAATTTAGTTATGGTTTTGTTAACGATCTTGAAGAGTTCCTAATATTAAAATAAATAAAATGAAACAATCACAATTCTACACAATGTTCCTAACTATAAAAAACAACCTTAATTGCTATTACGGTTTTTAGACTCTAAACTTTTATAAAAATACACAAATGTATTAAAATTTTGATTCTTAGATTCCCTTTTTCCTTATATTGAAGTCGGCCATAAAGACTTCAATCTCAAGAATAAATAAAATTTTGATTCCCAATTACTTCCACCAAAAAAGGCTAATTGTACGTAACAAACAAAAAAAAAAAAATTTTTAATACATAATATAAAACCCTACATCGTCAGATATTTGACCAAGTGCACATGCGTGAGCGACTGGGACGATTTTCGCGCCAACGAAATGTTTTTTTCAGAAGTCTGATTGAGAAGAAAGATATTTCAGCAACTTATCGCTAATGTGCAGTTTAAAACAAGCCCTTAAGGAATAACCTATCCTTGGTAGTTTTTGGGTAATTGTAATACGAAGTAACTAGCGTTAAATAATGCCCTAAATTCTTAATATTAAAACTATGAAAAAACTACTAACACTAGGGGGTTTCCTTCAGAGCTCGTTTGAAACTACAAACCATTAGCTATGATTTTCCAGAATATCTTTTCTTAATATTGTAAATGATACCAAAAAATGAATTATTAAGTTATTAAGAATTGTTAAAGTCAGAAAGCGTCCAATCGTACTTCTGAAAAAGCCATTTAGTAAGTTTTTAAATTTCCTTAATTTTTTCAACTGGATATAATCAGTTTCATTCCCGTTTTTCGTTAGTTTTTGTAATAAAAAAATACTACCTTTTTTTGGCTACGTTGCCTGGACTAATACACTGTAATGACGTCTGAGAAGAGCAACTAATTGTATCAATATAGGAGTATTATATGTGTTTGTTTTTAACTGTTAGTTTTAAACTAATTTAAAAGTTCATATATATGATTAAAACCATTTCATGAATGCTAATTGCCTGTTATACCTGTTTCTTCTTCTCTACTGCCTTATCCAAATTTATAACCAACGGTTGAAGTACTTGACACCCCGACAACTGGTTTGGCTTCTGCTGCAATTTGTTTTCTTTCTCAAGTTTAAGTAACTTGTATACTTTTCTACCTGACAATGTTGAATTAA
The DNA here is from genome assembly GCA_947389935.1 of Agrilus cyanescens. Lineage (NCBI taxonomy): Eukaryota > Metazoa > Arthropoda > Insecta > Coleoptera > Buprestidae > Agrilus > Agrilus cyanescens. The sequence goes on from OX376705.1 coordinate 25,946,501, forward strand.
TTTCATGTATTAATATTTAGGGTGTCCTATAATCGGCGCATAGGTTTTAAATTGTGCGATAGAAAAACCGAAATTTTTTCTTTTACGATTAAAGAGTGCTATATGTAGTAATTTTTGACTTGAATTTTAATTCTATATTGCGTATTGTTAAAATCGCTACGTTTTATAACTTTTTTTTAAACTCACCTGTGACAGGATCAGTGGTTAATGTGAATTTTTGCTTTTGTTCAGGTTCTTGTGTATCTATCGTTTGTTTTACTACTTTTGATTCCAAAGTTTGTTCACATGTTGTTTTCACTTCTCCAAGGAACGAAGTAACAAAATCATTTGAAAAAAAGTAGCCCTTTTTACCTATCTTTTCTGCAATTTCTCTAACTATGATTTTATAAGAAAATAATTCAGCGCCCATCTGCCTTAACTCTTCCTCGATTGTAAATAACAAATAACAAAAACATTTAAAACATTTACGGTCCACAGCTTCAAGAGCATTTATCAAAACTCTTTTTAGTACATCACTTGTTATTACAGATTGTATATAAAGTTCAACTGCAACAGAAATTAAATTGATTTATTTTTAAATATAAGTAAATGGTTTATGAAATTGTTTTTCAATAATAAATACAAATTATGTATGGAAATAAATTATTACATAGTTCAATAAACTGAACTAACATTAATATCATAAAAGAATATAAAATAAATACACATAAGTTCAATTAGTGCAATCACATACCCAAAAACTTAATAAAGAGAACTGAATTTTTATCCAATTCTTGATGGAAGTTTTTCGCTTTATTATAACATACATTGTTGTAGTTTATATTTATCAGCTCCTGATTTTCACTAAGTATCTTTTTCAGCTCTGCTTCACATCTGTTATACAAAAGTGTTCGAAAGGTGATGAAACTGATGCCAAACTTTTTCTTAAGCTCCTCACTTTTGGGCATCTAAAATTAATTTTAACCTATACATGTTGTTTCAACACAAATATTTTATATTTTACCGGCATCAAAACTAATTCTCTACATAACAAAGCACAAGATTCGAAATTGGTAATTTCCTCAAAAATTACTCTTATTATTCCATGCAACTTTACACAAGAGTCAATTTTCAAATTTCGAATTTTTGTTAAATACAGCTGGAAGTTTTTTGATGTGAGCTGTCTCAAAATATAATAAACGTCGTCGTACAACTGCAAGAACAATAATATATAACTGTAGTAGAAATAAAACATTGGCATTATTTTTTCAATTACTTAATCATTAACGTACTTTATTAGTTTCTTCAACTTCAAGTAGAAGTCTTTCCTCATCGGAATCTATACTATCTGAGCTTCTGTTACTTTTAGTATCTGTGAAAATATACAAAAGAATTATATTTACAAATTGAATAAAAAAACTACCAACAAGATAGTCAGCAGTTTTTTCATTTTGCAAAAATAAATAAGTAAAATAGCCTAGGTACTTTCTGGATAATTTAACTATATATTTCTGATATATTAAAATTGTTAGTACTGAAAATAACTTATTCAAACATGCCATACTTTTCGTAATTTTAAATGTTGTTTTACTGAGTACTCACCCTGTACATAAAAGCAAATTAATAGGTATTACATAATTTATAAACATTAAAAAATGTAAAATGTACTTGTACTTACCCATTATATAAAAGAAGAACTAAAAACAATTTGAAATTCAAAAGTTGAGTGAAAAATTCAATTAATTAATGTTTCTCGTTGTATTGCATTTGATGTCAAATTGTAATCTTCGAAGTAAGATAACCTAACAGATTCTATGCAAACAGAAATATAGTCTATGTTTAAAATTTCTTTTTAAAATTTCAAAAATTAAAAATGGGAACTAACCAACAAAACGACAAATTAACCTACATATGTTCTTCAAATAAAACAGAAAAATAATAAAAACAAATCTGTGGTGCTAACTGTTCAACAAGTAAAGTAACTAAATAATTGAACATTTCAAATAAACTCACTGAAACAGGTCCTGGGGTCACACTTCAATTTTTTTTATTTCTCAAAAGATTAATAATTTTTTAGGTGAACTTAGTATGTATTAAGCAATTAAGTATTGCTGTTTTCTTATACAATTTTATATATTACATTTATCTGGCACATAAAACTGGTTCCATTTCAAATTGGTTTTTTAGATATTGAAATTTTTTAATTAAATGTTTGTCGTTTGTTCTTTATTGTTCGATCAAAAAAGTTGTTTGTCGGTTTATAATTAATTAAACAAATTTTCATCCTTGGACCAGGCCCCTTATTCCAAATATTTTCCTTTTACCTATTGAATCAATGAAGTTTTTCTATTTCATGATTTTTCGATCATTATTGACGATTGTTTGTTTGTAAACATTGTTTATTTATTAAAATTAACAGCAGTTACCAAAAATAAATAACTATTCTATAGTGGTTGGAAATATTCGGTCGTTTGAATTATTTAAGGTAGGTTAGGTTATTGGTTGAAATTCAGACAAAATAAAAATATTTAGAGAGCCAAACCTCAACCCAACCAAACCTATTTGGATAAAATCAAATAATTAGCATCCATTTTATGAACGAACAATCGTCAATAATGATGATCGAATAAACAAGAGTTTATCGATTCAAAAGTTAGCAAGTAAAAATCTTGTAAGGGGAGTAAGGGAGCTAGTTGATCTAAGGATGAAAGTTTGTTTAATTAATTATAACTAAACAAAAGGCGAACAAACAATTTTTACGATCGAACAAGAAAGAACAAACGATTATCATACAATTAGAAAGAAAAAGAAAAAGTTTGAAGTGAGGCGTTTTACGTTTTTACTGATTTTGAGCTCATTTATCTATGGTATTAGTTATGGCTATCTATGGCCAAGAGAGGTTCAGATTGCCAAATTGTAGTTATTAAAATAACTAACAAAATAACCAAAACAGTCGTTACAGTCCTGTTACAGTTTGAAAATGGACAAATATTGTAACTTTTCATTTTCATTCAAACAAATTTACATACTATTTTACTGTAGAAATATTTTAATGATTTTAATTAGTCCTAAATGAGATGGAATTTGTATAATTTTAAAAGTGCAAAAGTATATACTTTAATTAAAATGTCGTTCACAATTTTGAAAGTGACTCCTTTAAGTTTCAATAAATCATTTAATTCGGACGATAAAGAAAACGTAGGAAGTAAGTTAAAATATGGTCCGTATGTTTTTGTTTAATTAAATGATATTGTTTAGATTACAATTCTCAATTTGGTGGTATTTTTTGCGAAACGAAATATTTTTGGATGGTTAGAGACTCCTATTTAGCAGTAGGATGTACCAAAACAGGCCTTATAATAGGAAACTGGAAGTTTGGTATTACTTCAAAGACACCTATAAAAATAAACTGTGTTACTGAACTTCCAAGAGAAGATACAAATATTCCATTTTTAATAATAGGTTTAAAATGTTACGGAGGAAGGGGTATGATATGCATATTTCAGTTTACTTGCTCAAAAATCTTAAGGGCTGTTGAATTACCTAATGAGGTAAATATGTTACTATTAAAATAATAGGAAGGTTACTGATGGTTTAATTTTAGGTAAGAAAAATAGTCGTTGTCAATACAATAGGAAGCAAATGTTTATTGCCTGGACCATTAGCATTACTTGATAGTGTCATTGCAGTGGGAACATTATGTGGTGGTTTGCTTTTGTTGGATATGTGTTTACAAGAATATGAAAACAGTATGTTTGTGTGTGGTTGTTTATTGTTTTTTGTTCTATAAATATTTATTATTTTTTTCTAGCAATTACACATAATGGAGTTGTTAATGATGAAAAAAATTCTTGCCAAACAATGGACTTACAATTGAATGATATTTCTTTATTAGAATCACATAAAAATTTAGCAAATCTAAACATGGAACATTTGGCAATATATTTGAATGGTAATATTATTGTTTATATTTTTCATTTACTACTACAGTTCATATTTCCAAATTTTTTCCAAAGGGGCATAGTAAGCCTGTTTATATATTACTTTATCTCAAAATAAGTACTATGAATCCTAGATGCAAACAGCATGCGTATACACAAAATTAAATTGAAGTTAAACCTGATGAAATTGAATTCAAAAAAATTCAATTCTTACAACATAAAACAAAATTAATGCAGACGAAACAAGAAAAATATATAAATTAAAACAAGTTATACATCAAAATATATTCTAATAATAATCATATAAAACTTAATTTTTTTCTACATTGCTTATTAGTTATTTCTTTCACTTTCTTATTCATGTTGTTAGATAAAGCATTATAATATTTATTGGCAAATATTTATAAGTACTATGTCCAATTGTTACAAAGTTCTTTAGCAATATTATGCTATTATCTTATATTAATTGGGTGCTATAGATGTTCTTCTTTAGGTTCATGACACTAGTATACATTAGCTTATATAACAAAAATTTGTTTGATATTTAGTGGCCTCTCAGTCTGCATTAGTAAATCCTATTATTTTAAAAATTAGAACTTGTTTTCTTGATATTGTTTACCGGAGTCTAAAAAAATTTTTTTTTTTTAATATGTTCTTAACATGTTAGTATACATCCCACTTGAAATTACGATTGTATGTTTGACACTTAAATATTTAGTAAAATTAATTTTTTTAATCAATACTCGTTTTGAAAAATTATTTTAAAATAGTAATCATTGTTTATTTTAGGCATAGGGAATTGTTCAAAATCATTTTTTAATATAAGAGGCCCTGAAGGTACATTGTTACCACATCTTGGTAACGAAAATGTTGTCGTTAGTGCTCTCTACTATTGTTCTCAATTATGTTCCTTATTCGTCGGTTATAATTTTGGTGTCTGGCAAATTTGGAATTTAGAGGAAATGAATGTAGTTTATACGTCACCAATTCTAGACAAAAATATGCCGGTCACTCATTTTTCTATCCAGGTATGTACAAAAGGTGATGCAGCAAGAATCTTTTTTCCTAGTAATAAGAACAGAGTAAAGTTTTTATTAAACATTTTACCAATTTGGTTACTATGAAGAATATGTTTTCAATTGATTTGTTAATTTTTACCTTTCCCACTACCTTAAACAATTTTTTTTTATTCAATGCCTTAATTACATAATAAAATAAAAAAACAATTTTAACATTATATATCGTATGCAAAAATAATCTACCACAAGGTTTAAAAGTTATTTATACACAGACAAGACAACACAAAACTACTATACTAAATGTTAAATAAAAATATATTTTATATTTAATAATACTAATCCGATTGTAAACTATTTCTTAGTGAGTACTAATAATTCACTTCATTTTTAAAGGAACCTTGTGATGATCCTAGAGCCTTTTGTTATGTTTGGGTAATTTACAACAATGTTGATTCCTTCAGTTCAGTATTTCCCTTGGCAGTTATGTACGCATTACTTTTTGATACAAAAATTTGGCATGATAAATATGGGTTTTTTTATCAGGTGAGTCATTAATATATTAAACTTTTCTTCATTTAAAATGTGCGAAAACCGTTTGAAAATGTGCGAAGAAAGATAATAATTTTTCAAAAAGTTCTGAGAAAAATTACGAATTGAAGTAAATATTTAATCCAGTGATTAATTATTAAAATCTGTTATTTTAAAATTAAAAATTTGGAATTAAAGATGAAGAGTCTATTTTTTAATTTGATATTCGGGGTTAAATTTTTTTTATTAACTTGATAATATTAGAAGTAAGTAAATTCCAATTTACTTTGTAATAAAAAAAATACGAGATTAAAAGTTAATTTAAGTAGTAGTCCAATTATGAATTTACTGTATTTTTATGCAACCCTGGTAAGGACTTATATTGAATTTATTTTACCAAAGATTATTTACATAATTAATTACAGAAGTATTTATTATATTACTATATTCTCACAGAGGTAATCACGGTTACTTCTGTTTGTAGTTTTGGTACAGCTAATAATATCTAATTCTATTTTTCTTGTTTTCTGTAGTTTGCATATTTATTAAGCACTTGTAATTAACAGAAATGGTTTTGTTGGTAATAGTTTTTTGAAACATTTTATAATAATGATGATTAAAAGTAAAAGTGCTTTTTAATGTTTTAGTGTTTTTTATTGTAAAACCTCTACAATCGTTTCGGTTTGTTAGACCTTTCTCAAGAGTATAATCTAACTACAGTAGTTACATTTTACTCTTGAGAAAGGTCTAACAAACCGAAACGATTGTAGAGGTTAGGTTGTAAAGGTTTACAATAAAAAACACTGAAACATTAAAAAGCATTTTTACTTTTAATCATCATTACTTGTCATTAATGTTTATTAGGGATTATTATCATGTCATGTGAGATTTCAACGAGAACTCGATCCAATGGAAAATAATGATGAAAGACAGACAGGAGGATGTTGCACAGGCCTCTTTTCTATCAGCAAAAGTGTGTCAAATCTGAATTTAACACAAGAATTTACGGAAGACGGTTTCTCTTATTGTTTCTTCACTTGGAATACGTGGACAATCAATAGAAAGTTAAATACTTATTTAACACTATTTGATTTAAATCAGTGGTATAAAGAGCAAATGCCAAGTATGTATTTATAAAAAATGCTATAATTCGATATTTACTTTAACTACTAATAGGTTCGTTACATAAAAGAAGCAAACACGTTGATTCATATACAATTACTGTATCTATCTCTGATTTTTTGAAGTCGATAAGTAGTGAAGATAATTTGACATTGCTTGATGTAAAAGTCGACTTCAAATCCCTGCTTCAGTTTAAAGGAGCAATGAAATTAGAAGAACATTATTATCCATCTTCCCTAACTTTCAGTGTGTATTTAATTAACTTTTCGTTTTACAACAGTTAAATATTTTTGATATTAACAATTTTTTAGATTTATTTATATTAAAAGAAAGTGAGATGATTTTGTTAAAAAATAGGGGCTGTCAGCAGGATTTACTTTACCAAATAATTCATCAAGGCCCTGCTTGTTTAATGAATCCTTCCAAATTCTATCATGACAGCATCAGAACAGGACTAACACCGCTTTTTGTTGAACATGAACATTATGAAACAGAAATGGTAATCACTTTTTTTTATTTATTAATTTTATATTATAAACGGTTCCTTAATAATCTTAGAATTTTCAAAAAGAGTTTCTTTTGAATGTCGCCCTAGAACAACAACTTTTTTGTTGGCTTTGCAAGTGTGCTGCCATTTTTAGCTACAGTTGCAACAGTTTCTTACAATGGGCCTGGAATAGAGCGCAAGTGTTGAAACAAAACGCTTTTGATTTATGTAAGACATTACAACAGTATTTCAGTAGATAATCTTTTGTAAAGAATAATCGGTATTTTTTTTAAGGCAGCTTTTTATTCGACTTGACTGGTATGAGTCTGGACTCAAATGCTTGCAACACTTTCAGTAATTGTTTAAAACAGCTGAGACTTTTGAGAGACCTTTATGACTACGTTTTAAAAAACTGGAACGATTTGCCTTCTTTAGGTAACTATCATTGTATGTTAAATATTTTACTTCAAGAATGTGTCTTTGAAATGATAAATTATGAGAATTTCAAGTAAATGTTTATTTAAGGTTTAGTTAACGATTTTTGAAATTGTTTGGTTTATCTTAATAATGATATTTTTAAAAATGAAATCGATTAGATGACCAATCGCAATCACCACATTATAATTTATAAATGCAGATTTAAACTGCTTATAAAGATTTTATTCATTGAGAAACCCCACAATAATTATTTCGCCTCACCGTGACTTCTTCAAATGAAAGAAGCAGTTTAAGTCAGGCGTTTATAAATTACAACAGTTAAATTTTGTAGTGGCCAGACTGGTAATTTTTTTCAGAATATAAGAACACATTTATTTACAAACAAACATTTAATAAAAATTTCAAAATTCTACACATTGAAAACAAAAGTGAAAAACTTAGCCTGTTAGAATATTTAGAAATCAGTAAATTAAAGAAATGATTAAAACTGAATGATCAAATAGACACCTGAAGAAATATTATGGTTTTCACATAATATAAATTTCTTTATGACAATAATGTTATTTTTAATATTTTTTTCTTTAGAAAATCTTACAAAGCAATTAAATAATTTACAAACAACTATAGCTTACCTAGAAATTATAAAGTGGTCAATTAACGTCGGTCTTTTACCGGAAACACCTTCTATTTGTAATTCATTACATGATGGATTAAAAAGGCAGTTTGTACCATATTCTGTTAATGGTATCAATATTTTTTTCGAGAAAAGGTACAATGCAATATTACCACGTTTTTGAAATACTTTTTTTATAATTCGTTCCTTGTTTTTTTTTTAAGGAGGAAACTATTAAAAGATGAAAGTGATTCATCTTGTAGCAACTCACTCTTCATCGACAATTTAATTAATTATGGAAGAGATCTTACTATCTTGAAAAAGTAAATATACCTCAAAATTTACTTCATGTAATTATTTATTATTTCTATTTTTTTTTAGTAAATTAAAAATTAATGGTGCAATTAAGTATCCTCTTTCATGCTTACGTAACGTACTCGAGATGTATCTGGAAGATTCTCTGAGTTTACTTACCAAGCATCAAATATTTATGTATACCTTGTTAGACATTGCAGAAAATTTAAACGACGATAGGTAACTAAAAGCTTTTTTTTTACGTAATGGTATTTTCACTTATATCTCATGTATTTTCTATAGTTACAAAACTGCCAAGGAAAAATTAAGAACGTTTTCAGTAGTTTTCAAAATACCTGCAGCAGTTACGAAAGTGGTGGAAGCTTTTTGGCAATTGGACCACGGAAATTATAATGTGAGTAAAGAAAATACGTAAAACATAAAAATTCTGTTGTTATTTTCTTTAGGATACTATTTTTCAATTATTGGACCCCCAGATTCGTTTGGAAGATTTAGAAATTTGGCATCACAGAATTTTATTGAATACACTCGTTATGCAAGACCAATACAAACTGGCTCTTTTGTATTTACATGTAGGTACTTTGTTATTTAACATTAACAAACAGGTTTTGATCTATTAAACTTACTTTCAGATTAAAAAACCACCTTTATTACAAGTAAACGACCTCTTACTAATTATATCTCTGTACATTGCAAATAACATGCTGGATGAGGCTTATCATTTTCAAAAAACCAAAAGTATAGAATGTGGTAATTCCAACTTAATTCAGCATTTTTTCAAAGGTAAGAATCAGGCACTTTTTAAACATAAAAGTTAAAACGTGTGGTTGTTATTTTTAAGAATGTATCAATAAAAATAGAATAAATAGTCTTCTTGGCATTCCTCTGACTGTTAATGAAGAAAATATATTTATGAATTACCTCAATGATATACAGAATCCACAACTGAAATTTTTAAAAACGTACCGTCTACAAAAACCTGAGTGTAGTCAACAAATTACAAATTCTATTTCTCATAGAATGCAGGAAACTATTAATACGGAAACCTCTGCAAAAACGTAATTTTTTATTAGGTGACCCTCTTTTTGTATTCTTTACAATTAAACCTTTTAGATGTTTACCTGCTACTGTTTATCCGCAAATATTTGATGAATTGTATAAAAGTGTAATAATTCCACAACAAGATCAAAGCTTAGATGTTGATACGCGCCAAGTAAATAGTTTAGATACTTCAAAAAACGCTCCATGTGAAAATACACCACCCACCATTTTATTAGTAAGTTTTTGAAGGCAATATACTTTTTTTAAACACAAATTAAAACAACTAATAACTCTTAAACGTTTTTTATTTTAGGAAGCAAGAAATATTTACTCGAATGAAGCACGAATAAGTAATAGTTTTTCATCAAATCCTTCTACGGTATGTTTCAATAACAAAAAACTATTTTGTTTACCTTTTGAAATGTATTTTTTTTTAATGTTCAGTTATTGGATGCTATGGTTTCGAGTACGTTAGAAAAAAGCTCTCTGAATCTTGAACATTTTGAAAATAATGTTTTATCAACACAAATTAATCCAGAAGAAAAAAATATTTTTACTTCTGGATTTGAAATTAACGAAAACGTATCCATTGTTAATAGAAAAGAAATTTTGAGAACGAGAACAAATAAGGAATCAGAAAATGATTTTTCACATTCCCAATCTATTGTACTAAATCAAATAGATAAAAACAGCAAACATTTTGAAATAAATCCAAAAAATACTGTCGAAACGATTGAAAATTATGAATTGGAAGTACACATTATAAATGAAAAATGCAAAGAAAGTTCGGCAATTCTTCAAAAAGAACTAAGAAGTTCGGGATTGTCTTTTTCAAAACCAATAAATAGCAAACCCGACCTTAATACTTATTTGGAATGCAGTTCAATAAAAAATATTGAAACAAATCAAACATCTTGTGAACAAGATAGAACTATTGCTGCAAAATTTGCTGATAATGAAAAAAAATTAAATACTTCCTTAAATTACTTTACGAATAAGTACCAAAATATAAAACTGAATTCTTTATGGAAAACGTTGTCCAGTGATCGAAACCAAAAATATACAAAAACAAGCAGGAACAATAGAAATAGAAAAATTGTCTCTCTAATACGTCTCAATAATATATTGCTAAAAAAAGATTATGATGAAGACCAAAAAAATAAAAACGTTGCAGTGAAAGATGAAAATTTGAAAACTAAAAATGTTACTAAAAGTGAAAATGAATATTTGGAGAACTATTTAAAAAAAAACTTTGATAAAACTGAAACAGAATTTAAAACAAATTTTTCATCATTTAAGGAGAATGACATGGAAAGACTTTCAACGCGCCTTCGCTTAACACCGAAAAAAAGAAAAGAAAAAGGCAAAAGCTCGGCTGTTTCTCTCGTTCGTCTTCGAGTAACTCCTATAAAACAAATCACAGAAAATAATATTGAAAATACAGGGTTAAATAAGCAAAGTATTATATCACTTCCTCAGTTAATAAAACCAGATAACGAAAAATTAACTGCAACATCTTGTGATGAAAACAAAACAGAAGTTAAAATTAGACCATCAAATTCTTTAATATTAGATAAACTGATTAATAGAAGTACTAGCATGCTAATGACAGAGGAAGGTGAGAACAAGGGCACATTGGAAGTATTTAATGGAATTAAATTTACTGAAGAAATAGGTATAGAAGTCACTAATGATGCCAATCTACAAAATTCTGAAGAACTACAAAGGAACAAAAAAGAAAGTATTGTACAATACCCTCATAAAACTGAAGAAACATATAATCATTTACTTTATGTTTCTACAAATAAACAAGACAATTCCAAATATTCTAATGAATTTCGTAAACAATCACCTCGCGTGAGTTTGAATAAAGAAGAGGAATCTGAAAAAGATATCACAGACGAAATGAAATACTTGGAAACTGCGGTTTTCACCGATAAAGACGAAATAAATGTCAGCGTTTCACTAAAAAACCTTTATAGTCCAAATTATAATAAAATCCGAATATCAAATACATTAAATTCACAAGTAAACATATCTAAAGAAATTAGTGATGCACATTTATTGATAGATGTAAATAGCACAATTGGTAAGAATATACCAGGAAAATGCCATAAATCGACGACTTTTCAAAATGAGTTTAGCGCTGAAGTTTTCCTAAATTATGATCAGGAACATGAAACCATAAGAGAACGGTTATCAGATTTTGAAAAAGGCAATTTTCAAGAGGGTATACCTCAGGTAGGTTTAATTGATGAAGTACCATTAAATTCAGTTTCTTCAGAATTATTAAATAAAGCTGTAATACACGGCAATCTCCTAAGTGAAAGTGACTGCCACAGTAGCATAGTGATTAGTGTGGAAAAAGAATTTAATTCCAAAATGACTGATAAAGAACATGACGATTCCAAAATTTCAGAAAACGATTTCAACGACGCTGAACAGGATTCACACATTTTATCACCCTCTTTTCAGTATATAACAACTTCTGATGTTATCGAAAAAATAGAAATTAGAGATTCAAACGGTGAATCAGATTTTTTAAATAACGCATTCATAACTGATGACACGAATTTCACTGAGGTTGACAATATGGAAAGTAGAAATGAAAATGATTGTATAAAATTCGTTTACGCTTGGGTCTCTGAAAAGGGTGTCAATACTTCGTTTCCATACGAATCTGAAGAATCGACTGATGAAGAATTTAATCTGAACAAAAGTGAGAATAGAATTGAAATATCTGAAAAATCGCAAGGAGAAACAACAGCAAATGTTGAGAGATATTCACAGACAGTAAACAGTTCCAGAAGAAAAACATCATTATTGCGAAAAGTTATACCTGATTCAGAAGGCATCGTAAACGCTAAAACGCCAAAATAACGTGAGGTAGTATTAAATTTTATAAATCTTTTTTTTTATTAATTAATAGCGCATCTGTCCGAATATTTCGCGCATTGGTTTCAAATCATAGTTAAATAAATTGCCTTTGTTTTTTATTAAAATTAAATACTTTCATATTTTGTTTGTTAATTTTTTAGATTTAAATGTAAAAAAACTGAAGAAATATGTGCCCTTAAAGCATGAAAGGTAATTTTTTAAAACGATTATATTTTTATTATTATTTTTTTAAATATATTCTTATTCCTACATATAAAATTCCATGTTTTTTCCTGTAAAGTTATTTTATCATATAACATGATATACACGTTAAAAGTATTTTTATTTAAAAAGTTTTTTTTTAACCTCCATGGAAGGTCTGCGAGATATGCAAAACTTATAAACCAATCTAATATCAAAAAAAGTTTTATACTTTACAAAATTACATGTGTAAATACTACTAGTTCACTAATTTAACCGATCTCGTATTCTTAATCATAATATATGGACTTTAATAGTAACAAAGTTATTGACAGGCATCACCCCCTTTGGGAATAATATTTTTTTTACTTTAAGGGACAACTTGGTAAGAATTAGTTTTTTCTTTGAATCTATGAATTTTTCGAATACGTTAATTAAATTAAAAAGAAAAACTTTAAAAAAAATCTTCCATTAAATATTTCAAACAACAATTTAAATTATACTGAATTATACTAACTAAAAAAACTTGTAGATTTCTTTTTTTTTATAAATTCTTACGTTTGTTGATTAATTTATAATCTACTTTAATTTCTTGTTAAAAAATTGTTGTCCGTGACAAGAACGCTGCATTAATTTTAAATCAACCCGCCTCACTTCTCTTTAACCAATAAAAGTTCCAATTCAGGTGTTGTAAATAAAAAACAACGTGCTCTATGGTTTTGAAGTTTACCCAAATAAGACTGAATAAGACCCAAATGGAAAACATAACCTATACCTATACAGAAATTCATGGAAGTCATGTTTGTCGTGTTTTTATCAGTTTTTATACTTGATTCAGTAAGGATTTAATCCTATCACTAATTTATGTGTTTAGCAAAGTGTTTAGTTTAGAAAGGAATAATTGCCTAAATAAGAATGGGAAAGAAAAATAAAAGCAACTCTAGTTTAGGTAAATCGTTGGTTAAAAATCGCTTTAAAGGTAAAAATGGAAGATTACTGGCAGATAAGTCCATGGTAAGGGATACAAAAATATAATAAACTGCAATAATCGTACAGTACAGACATAATTATCACAGCTACATACAACAGAACTACAGGATGGTTATGACTGGGGTAGATTGAACTTGCAGTCTGTGACAGAAGAATCATCATTTCAAGAATTTCTTTCCACTGCAGAATTGGCTGGAACAGAATTTCAAGCTGAAAAATTGAATATAGTATTTGTTAATCCTAAATCCAATGTAGGATTATTGTCCGATTCTGAAAAAAAAACCAAAACTATAGCTCATGAAAAACATAAACACCTTATTCAAATACCTCGCAGGTAAGATTTACATAGTAAATTTAATATAAAGTTAATTTTCTCAATACAAAAATAGACCTCCCTGGACTCCCACAATGACTGCAGAAGAACTACAATTATTGGAAAGGGAAAATTTCCTAAAATGGAGACGTTCCTTAGCTGAACTTCAAGAAGAAGAAGGCATACTATTAACGCCATTTGAAAAGAACCTCGAATTTTGGCGGCAGCTATGGAGGGTTATTGAAAAAAGTGATGTCATAGTACAAATTGTTGATGCTAGAAATCCTTTACTATTTCGATGTGAAGATTTAGAAAAATATGTAAAAGAAGTATCTGACGATAAAATAAATTTGATACTAATCAACAAAGCTGACTATCTAACTGAAAAACAAAGAGAAGTTTGGGCAAAATATTTTAAGTCAGTTGGCATTAGGGTTGCTTATTTTTCAGCAATAGCTGTAGAAAAAAATGTTGAAGAAAAAAATAAAACTCAATGTGATGCAGATTTAGAAACAACTGATGTTGATACAATAAGATTAAATGTAAATAATTTAAAAGAAAATGTTGAGAAAGCTTCAGATGCTCTTTCACACATTGCTAATAAGATAGAAAGATTATTAAATGAATGTAGCAATTCTGAAACAACTTCTTTAAAAAAATTGGATTCTTTTGAAAGTGGTACCTCACATGAAGATAATAAAACAAAGAATAGTAGCGAGGAGAATGTAACAGAAAGTACAACATTTCATTTAACTTGCAGACCTCAAAGCTCTGAAATTAACAATTCACCGGATATTTTAACAAGGGAAGAGCTTATTCAATTCTTCAGGACGATTCATTCAGGAAAGAAAGTTACTCCAGGATTAACTACAATTGGTATGGTTGGATACCCTAATGTTGGAAAAAGTTCTACAATAAATAATCTAATGACGATTAAAAAAGTTTCTGTGTCAGCAACTCCAGGCAAAACCAAACATTTTCAAACATTATTTTTGGACAAACATATTCTCTTATGTGACTGTCCTGGTCTCGTTATGCCTAGCTTTGTTTTTACAAAAGCAGAGATGATTATTAATGGAATTTTACCCATTGACCAAATGCGCGATCATGTACCTCCTATAAATCTTATTTGTAATTTAATACCCAGACATATTCTTGAAGAAAAATATGGGCTGATGCTACCAAAACCCTTAGAAGGCGAAGATCCGGAAAGGCCTCCTTTTGCAGAAGAACTATTGAATGCTTATGGGTGTAGGTTTTTAATTAAAAAAATTATTTTACAGATATTACTTCCTGTTTTCTTACTTTTTTAGACAATAGAGGTTTTATGACTGCTAACGGTCAGCCAGATAATCCAAGAGCTGCAAGATACATATTAAAGGATTTTGTAAATGGTAAACTTCTTTTTGCTCATGCCCCACCGAATATTAATCGAGATGAGTATCAAGTTTGGCCTGAGAGGAAAAGAAATGTATCTGCAAACAGAATATTGCCACCAAGACAAGCAAGAGCAATAAGGGTTCGCATATTTAATAAAATTAAATAATAAATTAGGTCATAAATTTATCAAGATTAAATTCAAAAGTAGTGAAACTTAAAACAAAATTAATTTTAGGTTTAATTTTGAATTTAATCTTGATAAGCTTAATAAAAGAAATGTTTAATTGAAATCTTTTTCCATTGCTCATTGGACATTGATAATAAATTCAACAGTCCAGCAAAATAACTAGTGAAGATTTAGATAACTCCTTCTTCAATTCAAAGACACAAGGGATACATATAAAGGGGCGAATAGTTCCTAATGTTGGAACTAATCTTGATAAAAGGTAATTTTGTATAACATTGCAATTACGTATTTTGTTTTAATTTATTCTTTTGCAGTGAAACATCTTCTTTTGGGTCACAACAGTCTTTAGGATATGATAAGCCATGGAAGAAAATTAATAAGCATGAAAATAAAAAAAAGAGAGAAAAATTAAGACGGGTCTATGCTCATTTAGATGAACATTAATTTAATTGTAAATAATAAAAGCAACAGATGAATGATGTTATAAATATATTGGATGTTTCATTTTCACTATTCTGTTTTAATTTAATCCATTTCACATATAAGGAACTATATTTCTGACACATATTGTGTTAGATTGTTTTCAAGTTACATGCAAACAAACATGAAAAAATTGTTACATAAAATTTTGAAACAAACAAAATAAATATTTGCAAAAAAGGCAAATTAATTAAAAACAATGCTGTGTAGGATGGGCCTTTCACATTTTTCTTCAAAGCTATGTAAAACTTCATCTATATCATTGTCCAAATCAGCGGATTTTGCCATCTAAATTAAAACATCAATGTTGTATTAAAAGAAAAAAGAGCTACTGATCATACATACCATAGTACACATATCACTTATTAAAAATGCACCTATTGTTGCTTCTTCTAAATTATCCTGAATATCAATATTTATCACATGAACTATAGAGTTATCTGATGGCGTTTTATTTTCCATATATTCCAAAACTTGATCGTAAACTCGTTCTTCACAAGTTATTAGGATATCGAATTTCTCAGTACATTCCTGAAATTTTTCTGGCTTTGGCTTAATTCTTCTATTTCTATCTAATGTATGCAGCAAGCCATTTTGAGTATATCTTCCTAAAGTTAATGAAAACATAATACACTGTGATCAAGAAATATAAATTAGTTAAAAGAGGATACAAAGTTTTGTCTTTGCTAATTAAATCGTTGTATATATCATCATATGAAACACCAAAATCATATATATTTGGTTTATCGGCTGCTGATCCCGGCAACTTCACCTTATCCCCTGTTCCATAAGACTTAACATAGAAGCCTTTTTTTACAAGAAAAGCATGCGCTTCCATGCTACGGTTCATATTACTCGAACATATAATTGCAATTCGTAAATTATTCATTTCTACGTCGTGATTGGCCATTTATTTATAATCTTGTTCCCCAAAATCAAATTGCCCACAAAGAATTGCAAGGTGTTTATCAAAAAATTCCGATTGGAAACAATTGGGGTTAATTTTATTTTATATAATTTATAAGGCATTTAAAATAATTCCCTTGTTTTAATTAACCTACATTATTGTAGTATCAATATTACAATTGATTAGAATCAATTAAGTAACAATATTAAACAATAGGTAACCTAAAATAAGATAAGTAAAGATATCAAAAATTTCTAATTTTCTAATGTCCGTGGCAGAAAAAAACATTATGTGTCAAACAATTTGCTGTCATTTATTTGCGGGATTGCCAAGTCTGAATAAATTGTTACTATGTATTAATTATATAATAATAAATAAAAGTATTTAAAATTGTTGAATTACAACCTAAATTATATTGAAATGCCTTAAAATTATTTTTTATGATACAAAATATCATGACTTATAAAGTAAGTAATAATGAGATATGTGACGTCAAGTACATTTACGTGATTTTAAATTTTACACCTGACAACATTGAGTGATAAAAAAACACGGATCACGGAATATAAATTAATTGTAAAAGTTGTTGACCAAATGCAAACAATCCAAACAGTAAAAAAATTTTAATATTCGTTTGTGCAAATTTTGTAGTTATATCTTTGACACAGGTGTAATAGAAAGTTTGTTATTTTGAGTTGTGTACTTTTTAAACGAATTTTAATGAACTAAATCAAATGTTGCAAATGGCGTTTGCATTGATTAAATGCATTTAATAATTATTATCACGTTACTATCAGAATGTAAGTGAAACAAATTGTCTCCTCAATCTTCGGGGATTAAAATAAAAGTAAGTACATTAATTTTTAATATTAAACGCCCACTCAAGTGTTTTACTATTTGGATACGTAAAATTAACTTCTAAATTTTCTATTTGATTATATTTGAGTGTACGTATAAATTGGTTATAAAATAAAACACATTTTTATTTAAATATTTTTTGTGCTTGTAAAATATACAATATGGATTTTACAATTTGATTCAAATTTCCTGTGCTTATAAAGAGTTGTGATATTTGTTTTTGATTATGTTGCATGATAAACATTTTAATCAGCATATCAATCATATAAGGTAACCATGATAAGATAAAACAGAAAAGTAAAATTTTGTTGTATGTTTTGCTTTTAGTAAAACCTCTATATCCTAGTAAAATAATAGCAAAGTAGAGAGGCATATTAGTCATCAGTGTGAATATCTTCAATTTTATATCATTCGTATTACATACATAATTAAGAGAATTTTTATTATTGTCATGATCTCCTTTTGAAGAGTTACTAAGTGCACCAGAAAAATTTCTTATTTCTTGCACAATATCATAAATTGACTTTAAAATATCATTTACATCTGGATGATTAATTACTTGGTATGATAAAGCGGAATTATTAATATTTGCAGTTTCAGTGAAAGCGAAATTTGAATGATTTTCTGAAATTGGCGTCATTACAAAATTATAAAATAGAATAATTAAGATAACAGATACAATCCAACTTAAACAAAAAATACCAGCTGCTACTAAAACATCACCCTTCTTCAGGAAAATAGAGATTGCTTGTTCTTCTAGATTATTTACATCTTTTTCCCCAGTTTCTTTAGGTTTAATGGAAACATCTAGTTCTGGTGGTATAATAGTTGTTTCATCGTTCTTTTTAAATTTTGGAGCCAGAAAAATGTTTGTTAAACTATCACTTCTTTTTTCCTCTTCAAAAAAATTATTCTCGATTTTTTTAGATACTACAGCTTCATTTATTTCATATTCTGTTACCACAGAAACGTCTTTTTCTGATGATTTTGAATTTTCTTCTTCTGGTTCACACACTGTGTTCACTTTCGCCTTATTCTCTTTTATATTTTTATTTAAACATAACTCGTACTTTGCACAAACGATTCCAAATGCACTGTTTATAAACGAAATAATTGTTATTACGTGTGGATAAAACAAATCCTCAAAAGAGCATTCTTCTTCGGTGATGATCGTCTCGTTTTCAGTTTTACGATCTATTCTCATGAATTTTTTCGTATCCCTCCAAAAAGGCGGTAATTTGAACAACTTTTGTTTAAAATTATCACCTCTATCTGTATTAGTCGAATTATTTGATTTCAGTATTCCACTTATGACATTGTAATTGTTATTAAAGTAAGAGTTATTTTCTTCAGATGATGAATTTTTCCTTTCAGTTTGATTTTTCCTGAAAATCAAACTTACAATACTTAAGTAATTTGGCGTAGTATTTTCGTTTATATACTGATCGTTGGTAAAATTGTCCAACTTGTTTTCTGTAATAATTTCATAAAACGGTGTAGGGGTTGTATTAAAGAGAAATACTTGGTTTAAATTGTCTGTTAAATCCAAACTATTTTGTTTACCCATTACTGTGCTGCAGTAAATGTAAACCGATCCGACTATAATTGTGGTCAGTGTGTGAAACAATGTAAGGCATTTATATTTTCTATCTACTCCCTTTAATCGCACAAACAAATAAAATTGTGTTAGCAATCCAACAATAAGTAATATAACACCAGTTGCATAAAATGATTCAAACATTTTGTTCAAACAATTAAACACCACCTTCACATTCTAACAGTACAGTGCCACAAAAAGTTGTGTTTAAAAGTTTTCTTACAATAAATTGGAATTTACTATTTGTATTCAAGCTTATCAATAACTGTGAAAAGGCATAAGGGTAGGATAAAATTAGATTATAAGGTCGTTGACTTTTATAAACTAGCATTATGATTAAATTGTATAAATTTTTACTTTCTTATAATTCACATTTTGTATTTCCTTTTATTTAAATATGATCGTCTATTATTAATGTTTTTTCAGATTGTTACTTGCATTTATAAATATTCAAGAATATGCCTGTTAGAAGAGCAGCCGATCCTATTTGCGTTCAACATGTATGGGATGCCATTAAGTTCGCAAATTCATCCCACATGACGAGTAGTTTAGCAGTAATAGTTAAATATTTGCAAAAAGTTGAAAATTGTTCTACAAATCAAGCAGAATTGCATGTTAAACAATGCCTCCAAGATGGACTTCTTATGTAAGATGACTGCTTTTTATTAAATTAAATCGAGAAAGTTATTTTAATTCCAAACTTCCCGGTTTTTTAGATCTCTACAAAAGTTAGGTACCAAAGGCTCGAAAGTGGGTGTTTCTGCAGAAGTATATAAAATTCCCGTTGATGATTTCGATAAAGTTAGTACTAATATATTTTAATGAAGAAAAAACAACATAAACGCAAGTTGCAAAAATTATTTATATCACCACATCTACAGGGTGGGCCAAATTGGACCCTTTTAAAGGCAAAGTATACTTTAATAAAGAGATAGACACCGTTTCAGAGATACAGGGTGTTTTTGGAAAATACGTTTTCGGAAAAGCTATAATTTTTTTCCTGACGAAAATTTTTTATTTTTGTAAATATACATATTTCCAAAGCACTTTTTTATGTAGAATTCAGTGGTGTAAAGTGAATTGTTGTAAAGTGAATAGTTTGACTGTAAAAAATATAAACAGTCATTTTTTAAATGGAACACGCTGTATATTTTAACACATTTTATGAGTGCTCAAAATGACCTTTCCAAATATACAACACGCTCGATATTTTCTCAAATTATCTTTAAAATACAACGATATTTTTTGTATGTATGTATTCGTTGTATTTTGAAGATTATTTGAGAAAAAGATCAAGTGTATTGTATACTTGGAAAGGTAATTTTGAGCACTCTTAAAACGTGTTAAAATATACAGAGTGTTCCGTTTAAAAATGACTGTTTATGTTATTTACAGCCAAACTATTCACTTTACAACAATTCACCTTACACCGCTGAGTTTTACGTAAAAAAGTGTTTTGGGAATGTTTTTATAGAAATAAAAAATTTTTGCCAGGAAAAAAGTTATAGATGTTTTTCGAAAACGTACATTTTCCAAAAACACCCTGCATCTCTGAGACGGTGACAGATAACGAGACGAGACGCGGTTTGCACCAATTAACTTGTCGTAAAAATTGAGCTTCAGACACCGACATCGGTTTTTGTTTATCTCCTCTTTAAAGTATACTTTGCCTTTAAAAGTGTCCAATTTGGCCCACCCTGTACAGGATGGACCAAATTGGTCTGTTTTAACTAACAGAGACAACATTACCTGTAAACAAAAACACCCTGTATCTCCTAAATAAGCGAGTTTTGCCCTGTGCATAGCAGTGCAATAAATAATTTTTGTAATTTGTGTCGGTGTTGTTTGTTTCGTCGTTAATATTAAATTACAATATTTAAAAGCTTCTTCAACTCTATACTTAATTTATTTTAATTTGCAATTATTTATATTTTTAGATGCATCACGACGATAAAGACTGGTATTGTATCGAATGTCACTTAGCAGGAGACGTAACGCCCTGTAGACAATGTCACCGAGTTTTCCATTCTGAATGCACCACTGTTTCAAAAAAAAAGTTTAATGACTTTCAGAACATTTCGAAAACATGTAACAATTACAATATAAAAGCGACCCTCGAAAATCGACTAAGTTCACTCAACAGTTCTACTTCTAGTGTCCTTTCGGACGTAAGTATGAATGATTTTGTTGAAGAAACAAATAAAATGCGGGATAAAGATGACGTACAAGATAACGAGGGGAATAGTGATGGCTCTTGTACTCTCGTTGGAATTTTTGAATCTTTCGACAAAATGGAAGAAGAAAAAGACGATAATTCAGAAATTTTGGTGGACAGTGCAATGGAGGACAAAGAAAAAAATAATGAATTGTGTTCTGAAGAAGTCACGGAAAATATTGAAGAGAAAAGTGAGACAGGAGTTTCGAATATTAGTCCAGAAAACACGAATTCAACTGATTTGAAAGAGAAAGATAACTATGATGAAAGCCTCTGTAGAGTTTGCAACTTGTTTGATGCTCAAGACGATGTATCTATAGAAAAAAAAGAACTTAATTATCTCTTGATGTTTGTTCTGAAAAGAATTAGATCCTGGGTAAGAAGCAAATATTGATCGAAAATGAAAAATTATTTTTAAATTGTTGTAACATACATTTTATCGAATTTAAATTTTAGCGTCAATTTATTTTTCTTCTATTAGATTCCAGCCTGTTTAACAGATAAAATGGCTCCAAATGAAAAACCAGATTGGTTAACAGAGGAAGAGGTTAATTGGAGAATGTCGCGATTATTTTATGAAAATATGAATATGAATATAATACAACAAAAATTGGAATCGGAAAGTTACAGCAGGGTTTGCGAATTTTTGGCCGATGTTGTATCTGTTCAACACAATGTGGCCATTTTTCATGGAAGTGAGTCAATATAAAAATGTTTTACTTTTTCCTTTAGTTAGGGACAGTCGTATCGCTTTTTAACATCTTCAAATTATTTTTTTACAAGATCAAGGTACAAAACAAAATAATTTATAATTACAACAAAATACCAAAAGTAAAATCAATTGCGATTCTAACTAAGAAATAGTGCGCGGATCTCATACTTGTCAAAATTGTCTCTAGGTGAATGATAAAAAGGGAGTTCCAATTATTATTTTTTATTACAAATTTATACTCGATGTGTGTTGGTTGTTAATTTAAATATTTATTTCAGCAAAACTGAAGAAAATTTGGCAGTGTTGTAGAACGTACTAAATAGCTCAAACCCTAACGCTAAAACGTAGACAAAAAGTGAACTTCAGTCCCTGAAGAAGATAACTTTGTTATCAAAAAATTTTGGCGTTGGGGTTTGAGCTATTTAGTACGTTAAATATTTATTAATCAATATTTATTGCAAAATTTATATATTTACACAATTCATAAATTATGAAACGCAAATCTTTAATTTCAACGGGACAAGCCCCTTAAATAAAATGTACAAAATACTAGTGTAAATGCTAAAAAAAAATTTTTGTTTAACGTGAAAAATACAATAATTCATCATGTAGATTACGACGTATAATTTACAAGAAAACTAAGTGAAGTCAAATTGATTACTTATTCATAAACAAAATAATAAATTAACATCGCTATGATAATTTCAATAACAATTTAATTAGCAAATACTATATTGATTAATTTGTTATTTTCTCACTAGTAAAAATAAGAATAATTGCTCTTATTAACTTTTATCGCAAATACTGCTATAAATTGATTTTAAATTGGAATACTACTTTTTATTTTAAAAAATCCATTTATTTATTAATCGACTGTTTCAGTTGAATCGCAAGAATACGGCGCTGCTGAACTCATGTACGAGGACTGTAATTACGACTTGTCAGAACTGCGAAATTGTGTTGACTGCTATAGATACAGTAATGAAACTGTTAACAGTAAATGGTTTTCATTACCTTGTAGAGTACCACACAAACTAGTCTGGGCTAAGCAGAAAGGGTATCCTTACTGGCCAGCAAAAGTAAGTTTTTATACGTTTTTCAAGTGCTTATTCTTAGTTTTTGTTTTATTGAGTGAAAAGCAAAATTGCAATGTTTAATCATTCTAAACTGTTTCTAACAAAAGTAGAAAACTTAACGAGTTCTCTAAAATTATTTTGATAGGTAATCAAAGAGGCTAATGGTAAATATGACGTCCGTTTCTTTGGAGGAAATCATGAACGAGCTTTGCTACAAAGAGCTTTTGTTAAACCGATCCAAACACCTATGAAAAATCTTCAGGTACATAGTTAATAAATTTAGCTTTGTAGTTCACAATAGTAACGAGTACTTGATTTAAAAATAAATTAAAATTACAGATAAAGAAAAATGCAGCATTTAATAAAGCGTTAGATGAATTAGCATATCATCAGAGACTGATTGATAATCCTGACGAAGTGAATAAACTGATGAGTCAGAAAATTAATAAGGTTGAACGAAAATCGAAAGACAAAAAGATACCGCATCAACTTCCGAGGCCAAAAGCACAAGTAACGAAAAAAATTGAAAATTTGTCACCGTCTGAAGATGATGTATTCACGTTTGATGAAATGTGTGACAACTTCGAGAACAGTTTCGCCAAACGGATAGCTAAGAGGAAACTTTCTCGTAGTCCAACAGGTATTATAAAACATTTCTTTTACTCATAGTGTTGGTAACTATTAAATAGCAATTTTTTACTATTTTTTTTAAAGCAATTCGGATCTTTATAGTTGTAGAATGAATTCATTTTCTTTTTTTTTTTAGGTTCTTCGAAAACTGTTCAGCAAATGAAGAAAAGAGCACTAGTTCCTGATGCTACTGTAATCCGAAATTCATCCATAAAAATTGCTAAACAGTCTTCAACTGACGTTATTAATTTAACATCTGACGGGGACGAAGACGTATCGTTTAAGGACGACGACCAATTTAGTCCAGGGTAATTTAAAACAATTTAAGACAGAATGCTTCGTTCATTGACGAAGAAAAGTAACGAAAAATTAAAAATATTTCAGGTATGGTGAAGTAAGTAGCTCAACCGAACACATAAAAATTTCCGAAGACGGTGTTAAAGAAGTCAGTGATGGCATTATGCAGCAGTTAGATAGGCAGTACAGTGAAGCGGTTGAAAGAGTAAGTAGAATGATTCTTTATACGCCATACGTTATCATTTTATCGCTAGTTTAGCAATTCCTTTCGCAGACCAAGCAAAAATTGGAAAAGTGCAAGGATAAAAAGCAACTCATCAAAGTAGCTCTCGACAATATGCAAGCGGAAATCGACAGGATAAATAATGACCACGACGACTACTTAAAAAAGATATTTGAAGCTCACAACCAGGAGATTTCACAAACAAAAAAGAAACAATGGGTAAGTGTTATTGTGATTATAGGGTGGGCCAATAGTGCATGGACGGAACATTGTGTCGTTATTATTGGTTTTATGAAAATATGATTCAAATAAAAGCTTCACTGAATGATCTCCTATTTTATTCTGAAATTATTTCAAGTGTGCAGGGTTCACTATTTCGTCTATGTCCTACCTAACTTTATTTTTTGAAATGGAAATACTGTATGCTTCATTTTTATATTCATCATTAAAAATACTGTGACTTTGATAACTAAATATTGGGCTAAAATAGCACCACTTCGACGTCATTTAGCATTTTTTTTTTTAAAAGAACATATGCAACGTCTCAGAAAAAAATAATATATTCGAAATGAAAAAAGCTAGGATCGTCCGGATTTCACCATTGTATTGAGCAAGGAATTTCCTTAACTTCAATCATCAACAATGTTCTTTTTTAAAATTTTTGGCCATTTGAGGTACTTAACTAAATCGTTTTAGGTTACGAAAACCAAATTATTCGCAGATATTTATTTTCATATCAAATCAACGACTATCTGACGGTCTAGCTTTAGTTTCTCTATCCATTTTTTTAGTTTAATTTTTCACTGGGGTCAAACTTACCCCATTTATATGCTTTAAAACCGAGATATTTATTTTCATATCAAATCAACGACTATCTGACGGTCTAGCTTTAGTTTCTCTATCCATTTTTTTAGTTTAATTTTTCACTGGGGTCAAACTTACCCCATTTATATGCTTTAAAACCGAATTTATTTGTTGGTCTATATTTATATAGAGATAATTGGGAATTACATTATGCCTTGTTTTCAGTGTTACAATTGCGAACAGGATGCAATTTATCATTGCTGTTGGAACACTGCTTATTGTTCTCCGACATGTCAGCAGCAACATTGGCAAGCTGAACACAAAAAAGTTTGCCGGAGGAAGCGCTAAGTTATCAAAACCGAATTTGGAACGATTTTGTCACAAAAAAGAAATCATTGGAGAAAATTTAGTTGTTTTCCTCAATTTTTAAAGCACATTTTCTACTTTTTTGTTTTTCACAAAAAAAGTAGTTTGACTATAAATGATTATTAGGCAGAGATGCTTTCTTTAATAGCAACTGACCAAATCTCGTTTTGTAATTTGATCAAATGAAGTAAAAATTGTGTTTTTTGTTTGTTTTGTATAGTTTAATTAACTATTCTTTTTTTTTAGCATATCAAATTTGTAATGCTACAGTTAAGACTTATTGTAGATTATTTTGTGTTTACTGTGTCATATTATGTCAAATAAAGCTATCCTACAGGTTTGAAATTTAATTTGAGATAATTCATTACTAAACGATTTTGTATATTACTACACATTTATTAAAAACATAATAGTTATAAAATAGTAACAAATTCTATTCATGGCACCTATACATCCCCACATTCTTCTAATTAAGCAGATTAAAAATGCAACAGTAACAATACTTAGCAATATATTTTTCATTATAAGTATTCATCTGTGTTCATGACTTACACATCATCTTCAATTTCTACTCTTTCAAATTCAACATTTTTAAAAGCATTTGAGATGTTATTATGTTTTTCTAAAAATTGTAAATCTGTTGAAGATAATTGTTCTCCCAGTTGTCTTAGTGCAGTTAAGATTTCAGCCTGAAAAAAGACATATCAATAATAAAAATTTAATATTCATGTCAAAAGGTAACGTTGCTTTTTAAATCTTTTTTTTATATACGTGTACTGTCTCGGTAAAGTTGGCCCAACCATTTAAAATATCACATTTATGGTTTTGTGGTATGTTAAGGTCTAAAAATCGCCGAACTCGATAATTTCACATATTAGATTCTACTGAGTACTTTTTTTTAACTTATCAAATTGCAAAATAATCACTAAAGTTACTGTTTGTATTACCTTTTGTCTTTCAAATCCATCAATGTTTAATTTATTTAGTTTTAAATCTTGTTCAATAATTGATAATCGTTGTCTTAATTGCTGCGGTTGTTTTTTCCCAAAAAGTTGTATAACTTCTGGAGTACGAAATGCTTGAGAAATAGCAACATGAGTGGCCTAGGACAAGCATACTGTAAATATCATACCATGAATTTATGTAATAAAAGCATTTTTACCAACTGTATAGCTCCCAGTTCGCTAATTAAAGATATATCTCCATTAACAATTTTTTTTAAGCTATCATTTAACTCTCTCAGCTGGTCAAGTGTTTCTTCTTTAATTTCATTATATTCTTCCGGATCTAAATCATCTCTAAACGGATAATTAAGAAATAAATTTTATGGTAGCTAAACATACGAATTGTTATTAACATTACATTACTATTAAAGCACTATCAATTGCTTTTATTACCGGCATTTATCAAGATCGGCAAGTTGTTCTACTAATCTGTCCAGCTGAGCACTTAAATTCTGTTTGAGTTTTTCAGTTTCTTGTTTTCCAAAGGAAGTCATTGCTGATGCTTAGGTTCAAAAATATGTACTCGTAAAAAAACTTCGGAACGAAATATGTGATGTGATTATGTTAAAGTGTTACTAAATTTCATATTTCACTCTTTATTTTATGAACGCAATTTATTTGAAAAGAAAATAAGTAATAAATTTTTCTTTAAAAAAGCCGAAAATTTTGACAGGTTGTTAGTAAAGAAAACTGTCACTAGATGATCTAAAGTAAAAAACGTGGAAGTCGCGTGTCATTTTCTATTAAACTAATTTAATTTAAGTTGTGTAAAAGACAGTGACATTTAATATTTTTGATATAAAAATAATCCTAAAACAAAAGTGCGAGTATTTACCAAGTTTATTCCCCACGGGGGGCTTGCGGACCTTTTCAAAACATGTTTATGAATTAAATATCCGCCATCTTGAAATATACCTTAACCTTAAGTTAAGTTCAAGTGGTATTCTAGTGTTAAGAATTCCAAAATCCGTAATCATCTGTGTTAAAAAGACGTTTAAATAAGTGAATACTCACAAGAGACATGAAGTATTTCAACGAGAGTGTCTTGTCAGAAATATTCTGAACTTATGTGGAATTTAACAGTGAGTCCTCTGCAGCTTCTATAAGGGTCTACGTGCCCTAGGGCTGACATGAGCGGGAATCAGAAGCAGACGTCTGGCGTTGTTTCCCAACCACAGACGCGCTATCCCCAAGGACCGTATCCTTTATAATTTCTTTTAATTATTTATTTCTTTCCAAGACAATTCCTAAGTAGTTGTCATTATTTTTGTTAATAGTTTTCGTGTTTTTTTTGTTTTCACTAACGCCTTTATCTAAATTAAATTGTTGCGTTTAACAGTGTTTGTCGACGTTCTAGTGACGGAGCCGTTACGATCGGTAATTAAATAGATTTCAGTGGTATGTGACTTGTTTGTATAGTAATAGCAGTGTTGTACTAGTGTGCTGGATAACTTTCAACATCCAGTTCACATTCACCTGCTTATGCAGAAAGTCAGTGGCGTTAGTCCATATGGTGCTGGTTTATGGTAATTGTTAATAGTTTTTAAACTATATTTTTCGTCTAAATGACGCTAAATTTATCAAATTCCGTAGGAAACTATTTTTTTAACGCAACAAATCGGGAATTAACGTACGATATTTTATCTTAAAGTGCCTTTGTCAACATAAATTAATTAATGAACTTTGAAATTACATAAGAAATTCTTCAACTCAGGTGCAATATGTCTCAAACAAACTACTTCCTTAAGGTAAGGAAAGTATATATTTTACTTTTTTAATAGTTGTTTTAATATCACATTAACTTTTTCTGTGAACGCGAATTTCAATAGTAATAATATTATTTAGTTAATAATTTACGTGATCAAGGGCGACTTTTTTTATATTTATATGCTTATTGCCATGCGCATTTTTTGCTGAACTACCAACTGCAACCCTATCAAACGTTCGCCGAAAAACAAAAAAAAACCGACTTGTTAAGTATGTGTTCATGTCTGTATGTGTAATTGTGGTATGCAAGTGTACAAGGACGTGGATGTGCCTAAGGGTACACAGACGGAAATATGCCGTTCCGTCAATGATGGTATTCGGTGAAAGTGAATTTGTAAAATAATAAAAATTAATATCGGACCATTACAAAAATTGCGTTACCTGTTTAGTTTATTGTTTTTGACGACAATATTCAAAATTTTCATTAAATCTCGACAGACGCTATCTAATATCATTTAATTGCTTACCTAAGGAGTTTCGAGGTATTTTATCGTTTTTGTTGTACCAGGTCAATAAAATTTTGAAACTTAAAATAAAAAAAGTAAGCCGTGTTTAAAGATAGTCGTAAACATGACAACATCGCCTGAATTTTTTTAGGTTAGGTTAAGTTTTTATGTCAATTCTGCCGGTTTATTAGTTTCAGGTATATTATAAAATCCTTAAAATGTAGGTTTTGCAAAAAGTATTTTTTTACATTGTATTTATCACTTGCAAATCAGAAATTCACCAGAACGTACAAAGACTGTAAAAATTATACGCGATAAGTGTTTAATACTAAACTACGTATTCTGACTAGGTATATATTTTTTCTGAATAATGGTCAAAATAGGATTTTTCGGTTTATTGTTTTAACAAATAAAGTGAAAAAATTATCTAAATTATATTACTCGTAAATATTTTAGTTTGGTTCCTTTTTTACACAATTTTTTGAAGTTTTTTCTCTTAATCTTTAATCAGTTTAAAATATGTGTTTCTATTTCAGCGATAAGTAGTAATTTCTAATTCAATGTAAGCGTGAAATATTTGGACTAAATTCATGAAATTGTTTAAATTCCCGTGATAGGTACGTTAGACAAATTTCCTGTGCGCATGCGTTCCGTTTCCTGGTGGCGCATTTCGGAACCAAATCGGCACAGTCGATATAATGGCGTTGTCGCCCAAAATTACAATTTTTGACATTTTAAGAAAAAATTAAACTTAATTACCGCATTTTGCAGTTATTTGCGAAAATTAAATTAAAAAATAGTTTAGTTTCTTGGAAGACTGCTGTAACACAATTAAGAAGTTCAGTTAAAAATTTTTAAACTGTTATATGCTTTAACGCCCTTATCGATTTGTGCCGTTTGGTGCATCGAGATGTGCTTCGCACGTTTCAAGATTGCTAAAATTTAATCGTAATTGTTAACTCGTGTGTTCATCCGAAAGTGTTCGATTTTACCTGGTTTACGTTGTAGTTCGAGTTATAAGTGACATTGCAAGATTGGAATAACTGATTTGACAGCCCTTGCAAAAAACTTGTTAATTGTGGTGACTCATAAATGTGGAAATGTTTGTAAAACTTTTGTACGATTTTAAGATTTTCGTGTATTTCGAAGGAATTTCTGAAAGTAATAAGAGTAGCGCCACAAAATTAAATATAAAACCGACGGCTGCTTCAAGAAACGCCTTCTCAAACTTATCGCAGAACTTAGTTTATTAAATGGATGTCTTACAAAAGCAAAATTTTCTATAATTTTTTCGATCGATCGAATTTTAAATCATTAATCTTGAAAAATGGTGTCCAGATTCGTAACGAATGGTTCTGTGAAGCAAGAGGGTGTATGTTTGCTCCCTCCCGGACCACCACAGCATTACAGAATGATAACAACGCCACAAAGTAAGCTAGCAATTATAATTGGTATTTTCATTAGTACGTATTTCTTTTTAAAAAAAAATATGTATAAGTACACATTTGACTAAAGTAACAATTTTCATTCGTTAGAAATGTGACCTTCGAATTAACAAATTATTTTAAAGTTAATTGGTCCATTAACCTCGCGTCACTTTTTTTAATTACTGATTGTTTATTACTTTTTTGTTCTACAATTTTAAAGTATTAGACTCAATTGAGTAATTATAATTAACATAGGTATAAATGTTACGCCAATAAAAATTCTCAATTTTTTAAAATTGGATTTTTAAAAGCTAGTCGAAAAACGTATTCTTTTTTATTCAAAAAACAATCCTGATTTTGTAGTTTCTTCCACCTCTTTCTCGCGAAATCATTTTCTTTGCAATAATATTTATAATCGTTTGTATTTAAAAATATAATAACATTATACAATATTATTTATACGAACAAAATCTGTTTTAAGAACGTGTTTTCAAAATATGTAGTTTAAATTACTGCTGAAAGTTCAATATTCAGTAGTAAATTAGACTCAGATGTATTATGAAATAATTAATCACTAGGTATAAAAGCAGTACAAATTTTTCACCTCGGACATATAAATAGATTGAACATCAATGAAAATGTAATCTCAGTTAATGACGAAAACAATATTGTTTTCAAGTAGGCATTTGATTATTGATAATTGTAAATGGATTGAATAGGTATGTTTGCAATGTTTATGCCGCAAAAAAACGTATATTTCGACACTCAAGGAAATCAAAATTTATAGGGTACTTTCCGTTGACCTAGAACTATGAAATTTGGCAAGTAATATTTAATTATACTACAAGTACAGGGAAAAATTTGAAAACTATACATTTGTAATTAAATCATTAAAAAAACACAGTCTTAGCAACGATATGGGCAGTCATAATTATTGTATGGGTGATCAAATATTTTTATAGTTTTTTTTTACTTTTATTAATTCGTATAGAAGGGAAAAATCTGATTTTGTAAAAATTTTCTGTGATAATAGCTCATCTAGACCATTAAACGTACATAATTTAAAAAAATATGCGTTTCCTACTCCGTGTTGTGCCAGTATTATTAGTAGGAGCAAGTATTTTTATTTCGTGCAATGTTTACTCATGAAGGTTGAAATTTTCGTAATAATAGTTCCGTGGTTAGATACTTGCGTAATATTGCTGGACAGGAAGATTTACAAGGTCTGTTGTCTATTTAATTTTTACAATACGAGCGGTGCAAATTTTCAATGGCGGTTGACTGTAAAATTTTGCTCTTCGTTATAAAGGTTGGTAACTTTAATCGCTTCGTAAGGACAAAATTATTTCTAATGTATATTTTTCAAAATTTATACTTACGTTAAATTTTTTAAACTGCTGAAGGTTAATGCAGGTTAATTTGTTTAATAAATAATTTTTTATTTGATAGGTACCTTACCTATAAGTGTAAATTGTACAAATTCAAATGATCGTTGTTCCGTTTTGGAATTTTCGATTGATGTTTGCATATTTATGTTTAAGGTCACAGATTCTTGAAGTAAAATAAAACAATAGGAAGTATCAAATGAATCCAAAGAAAGAAAAAGAGAAATTGAATTAAAAAATAAAATACCATAAATGCGGTTTGATAAAACAAAATTATTTGTGTTTGAATCTTTTAAATTTTGGATTTTTTTCTGGTGCTCCAAACAAATTACGAACCTTAGTTTTAACCTGACGTTAGCCTTAAGGGGAATTTTTTTCTATGAACTGGAAAAAACATTTTTGTACACCCTGTATATTTACTTACAATTGGGTATAATCAAATTATTTGTTGTGTAGGTAGGAGATAGCCTATCTCCTACTAAGTAACCTCTTATTTATTATTTTTACTTATTAAATGAGAATAACGACGAGGAACTTATTATTAACATATCTTGCTGTTGATTCAATTTGTTAATTTATGATATCCGTATAGACCCTATAATTTATCTCCATCGTATTTTTATTCTACACTAATTATAATAATTTTGAAACCAACCTTAAAACTAATTGTAATATAAAGAAGCAAGGAACGATTTGTTTTTTATTTAAGAGAAACTGTATTTGTCAGTGTTTCGTCTCTTAAAAATTCCTTTTGAAGATTTTTGTGCGTGTTATTTTGCATTTTATTACAAAAGCCGCCCGAATGGCTGACGCAAATTGACAAGGTACGGCACTTACTTTGTTTCCGACAAAACTCGTTTTTATATTTAATTAAGCAAATGTGTACTTTATGGATGCGTGGCAGGATTAAACAAAGTTGCGATTATTCGGCATGAACGCCTCTTCTTTTGAGGCACCATGCCGGTTTCACGTGGAAAATAAAAATTTTCATCGCAGTATCTTCCATCTCCTGCGCAGCTTTCGAATCAATTCACTGACCCTAGCCATGTTGATTGAGTTAAGTTCAGAGACCTGACGCTGCGTCAGTGCTCGGCTACGTTCAATTTTTTTTTGTGGCGCCGCGCTTTTTTTTTACAACAGTCGTTACTTATTAGACTGACGACGAGACAAGGTATTCATGAGAAATGCTCGTATTATATTATGTAGGGTGAAGGGTGGTAATTTTTGTTTAACCGTATAATTTTAATTATAATTTAATCATGTCGCCGTAGCTTAGTGGTTAGAGCAATGGCGCGTAAAGCCAGAGACCCGGGTTCGAATCCCGGCAGGGGCATGGTGACAGCAATAGCTTTCAAAATTTTTAATTCTTCCCTCATAAAACAGCGCTGAGTGAGAAAGAGTAGTAATCAAGGGGTGTAGATCTTTTTTTTTTTAAGGATATGATCAGCAACCAACATTTCGCCTTTAGAATAAGGCTTCCACAGGGTTAGATCGTAGTTATAAAATAACACTAGTTGTTTTTTGAATTTATAATCTAACCCTGAACAAGCCTTATTCCTGAGACGAAACGTTGATTGTTTTTTATACACTTAATTAAATTTAAACGTTACCTACATACCACAGTTAAACATCAGTTACCGGTATTTAACAATTTAATAAATGATTTTTTAGCATTTTCAATTAAGACTTAAAACAACCATCTTTCTATAGAACAATGTAATCGCAATCAGCATTGCCATATGGTCCTTCATCTCATATTTGTATTCCTATCAAAGCTGTGCTACTTTTTATTTTATTATTTTTTTTTTTACACGCATTGCGAACACAAAGCGATAGTGTGAGTGACGCCTATGATTATTGCTTTCTTTCATTAGCAGGTGGTCGATGTTTCAAAGCGTCTTATTGGTCTGGTGATCGTTTTAGACAACGGCCGCACGTAAATTCCACCTTAACACGAAATCGTTGATGTGTAATTTTTATTTTTAAGTTCGACGAGTGAAAAAATTCCTTTTCATTTTCATATATGTTTTTGTGAGAACGGTCTCATTTTAGGTTTATTGAAATTTTTAATCTCAACCCAACATCTCCCTTTCACATCGGGTGAATTAGACTTGAGGGGTGGTGACTAATAAATTCATCCCTTTATGCTGTCTCTTTATTTTGTAGTCTGGCATTTCAAAAGTCCATCGTTTTAGTATCAATTGAAATGTTTGTCGATGCTTCGTGCTGTGCATCAAATTGGAATGTCGTGGAATTTACTTTTCGTCTCGCATCAGTCGTTTTATACGAGGTACATACAGTGTCTCGTCTCGTTCGACGTTACGCTATTTCGGCAAGTTCGATCGATGACGTCAGTTGGACGTCGTTTCGCGCTATCGTTACATATACATGTGTATCGTAAGGAGCGCACGTCTCCCACTCCTACTGCTTGCACCGACTAGCGCTACGGCCAGCTTGTCGCCCTTAAAAGCATCCCTAATAATTGTGGAGTAAATTAACCCACTTTTATTGAAAGAAATCAATAATGCTGATTTTTTAGTGTACGTCGTAGCAACTAATCAGTTACTAACGAAGAATTAACTATATATTTTTACCAAATTGATGATCTCAGGAATTACATTATCAATTTTTATACGAAAATAAAGAAAAATACTTGAAGAAGTTAATATTTTTATTAAAAAGAACGCGATGTACAATCGCCTTTTAAAGGCATTATCAGGGGAATAATTAATAAGTTTTTAAATTTTATGGAAAAATGTCTGAAGTATATGTACAGTGATTGTTTCTTAAAGAAAATTTCAAATTTCGTGTGAAATATGTCATTAAAAAGAACGGTTTGTTTTTTAAGAATGTTAAAAATTCTCTTCATTATTAAGAAAACAAGTTATACCATTTTGCTTGTTTTGTAACATGGAGAGAAATATTGAACATAGCGTTCCACACTGTTCTACCTTGTGGTATGAAGCAGCACTAAAATGCTATAACATTAAAAATATAGGCATCATGTGTGATTTATAAATTGTCGAATATATTGTCTGTTGTTGAATTATGTTTTATGTGATACAGGGTGTGCTGATATTTCATTTTTTGATTTGTCCTTAATGTTAATATTAACGTCTAACCTAACCTAACCGTAATAGAAAGTGATACAGGGTGTTCTGTTATTTCATTTTTTGATTTGTCAATGTTAATTTTGACGTCTGCTAATAATCTTTAGTCAGACAGACATACAAACACACGATTGATCCGATACGAGTTACAATTTTCATTCGGTCGTACGGAACCGTATTGAATTTGGAGGTAATACGTTCCTGTCTTCATATTTCTAAGCAGCTCAGCTGTTCGGTATAAATAAGTCCGCATACAATGTCTTTTTTTGGGTCAATATCGTTTGACTTTTAATTACTCTGCTCAATTCTATTAATAGTTTTGTTAAAAAAAGATTTAACTAAGGGCACCAAACGCTTCTCAGGTACTTCCTGTCTTATGAACAATTTTTAACGGTAGTAATAAATAATGCACCTTTCTAAAAATCGTTAACTACGTATTTGTTATTTGTTTTTCCCTTATGATGACAAAGTTTTTCTGTTTTATAAATTCCTGTGTAAATAAATAATTGTTAATGTTTTTGCCCATTAAGATAACTTTCTATTGAAAAGTTTTATGGCGATATTTTTCCGTCTATATAGATAATATTATAGGTACATATTACCAAAAGTTCGTTCATACGAAAATAACGTCTATTTTGTTATTTGTTCGTATTAAAATTTCCAACAACACAGTCTACCTAATGTAATTTTTTGACAAATACTTTTGTTCACTGAAAAATTAATATTTACAGTTCGTTTTGGTTAGTATAATTTATTATATCTCATTAGACATCGTTATTATATGTATGAATAGGTAAATAATAATGTCACCTTATTTTTGAAATATTTCTCCGAAAAATATAAAGTTCCTATTCCACGGTGATGATGACATTTCAAACTTGTAGGTACTTGTCTAAATTTATCTAATCTTCAATCGAATTTACGATGGAAAAATATGAAATATCGTTTAAAATTATATTAAATACACAAAAACACTTCGTTAATTTTGGTTTTAAGAACAAATGATTCAAATAAAAGTTTCATAGAATGAACTCTTTCACCCTAAAATTATTTTCGAATATGCAGGGTGTATAGCTTCGCTTGAGCACTATTTAGCATTTAAAAAAAAAAAGAACGTTTGAAAAAAAATTGTATCCCCGAAACGAAACAAGATAGGGAGATTCGGGTTTCACCACTCTTTTAAGCAAGAAATGTCCTATCGACTCTTAATCAAATTTAATTCAATTAGCCTTTTTTAAGGTGAAACAGAAAGGTTTCTATTTTTAAACTTTTGAACATCAATAACTTCATTTTCTTAAATAGAACGCTATACTTTTTTGTACACTAGCAAATACAAAATTTGATTCTCTATCGATTTTGTTAATACATGTTGGGCTCTATCTCTGACGGTTCCTGAAAAAGCCGCAATTTTGTTATTTTTTGTCTTTTTTACCTACCCCAAATGTAGATATTTCACAGTCATATTTTTTGCTTTCTTTACGTAAAATCGACAATTTTTTTTAATTTTGTTTCATCTTATAGTGTACAAAAACCCACGGTGGTTGTACCTTTCTTAAGGAATTGGTTTTTTTTTGTACTTTGACTTACTGATACGACTTAAGAGAAAATGCAGTCGATATTTAAAACAAAAGGTCCAATAAATAACAACCGTATACTACTTATAGCTACCATAAATGTATAATTTATTAGTTTGCCAATTTGCAGACTCCCTGGCGTTCACAAACATGTTTTGTATAATTAACAATTCATTACTTGACCTCAGCACGTCTAAACATTAGTAAATATTGCAAATTAAAATTGTTTAGGGGTGAGGGTTGCTAATTGTTTTTAAAGATATCTATTTAGTTCTCAACATTTTACACTTCAGTAGGTATGTGAATCTTTCGGGTGTTACTCGTTTTCGTTACATTTTGTGAACTATCTGATATGGATTTTTTAAATAGCGAGTTAAATTTCGAATCAAAAGAAAAATTCGATTTTTATTACTACGACATTTTTGAAGGTAATACGAAAAAGCTTTATTAAGTGTTTGTACAGGAAGAATGTTTTTAAAAATAATTGGAGATTCCAAAATTGTTGTTTTATGGCACAGAAATATTTTATACCTACTAGGGATTGTTCGGTTTATTACCTGAGAAGTTACTTTCTGCGCAATTATTATTTTTTTACAATTAAAAAAGGTTTTTATAACTACATATTAGTAATCGAGTCAAATGTTAGTTTTTTTTCTATAAAATACGTTGTGTTTATGATCAACTTAAATAAACGCGCGAATTGTTTATCAAACGGTTTTTGGGTCAGTTTTATCTTAAACTTAACTGAACCAATAGATCGCCAGACAGTCGTAGATTTTATTGTAGTTCCTTGTTTTCTTCCGCCTTTAAAAGGGTTGAAAAATATGACTACTGTGTTTGTGATAGTTATGGTTGAATCAAGTGCCTAACACACTCAAAAGACATTTTTAATTTGCTTGAAAAAAAAACATGTTCTGACACAATTTTGTCGCCATTGTCATGTTAAACAAAATTCTAGATAAAAATCGAGCTACGAGAAGACGTACGATAGGCAAAAAGGTTGCACGTGCCGAATTGTTTGAAAGCTTGTAGAAAATAATCGCAGTTATTTTTCAGCACGTGTAACTTTTCTGCCTACCGTTTTCTAGGTTAATTTTATCCAGAATTTTATTTAATAAGGATGGCAGAAGTGACAAAATTATGCCAATGTTATTTTTTTCCTGCAAACTAATAATAAGGTACTGAAATCCACAACTACTGACTGACGGTCAATATCTCTCTTTTGCTCTTTTGTCACTTATATAATTTGTGTGCAAAAATCGACGAAACTAAAAACAAAAACGCGTTTTGTTAAATAAAATACAATATTTAATGAACTCACAATGTAGTATCTAGTTATATCAAAGACGTGTAGAAAAAAAACTAATCAAAATTGATAACGTCAACTAGTACATTTTCTTTTTTTAAACGCCCGATTAACTTTATTCCTCGGCTGTGTAACCTTAAACACAATTAAAGTTGGTTTGATAAGAACATGATAACATTGTGCTGCATTTGTGAGCGCTGTCGAGTGAAATTTTGTGACTGCTTGAATGTTTGTGTGTTCACATTATTTATAATAATGGTGGTTAATATTCCTTATTCATAATTCTCTTACATTAGTTTTCGTTTTCATGTTTTTTTTTTGTTTTCCTTGATTTTTATATATCAGTTTTATACCGTCGAGGCCTCCGACACCACAAAGTAAGTATGTTGGATCAAACAATTATATTGACCTTTCGAACACATAATTCCATGAGTTTGTTGAAAAGTAATTTGGAGATCATAGTTGTTGCTGAGCGTGAAAATTTTGTTCCTGGTTTCATATCTTATTCATTTAGAATGTGTTATCACGTCTATTTTTGTGATAAAGAACATCTTGAAATTCCATATAATGCGATAGTTCATGGGTACAATTGTAATATACATGAATTAGAAACGTGGTTGGTTTATACAGTTTAATTTTATTGAAAAAAAGAAACTAAAAAAATATATGTATAAGATTCTCATAAATAAAAAAAAAAACAGTGTTTTTTTGCAGAAGACTATTTAAACGATAAATACGGAGATGTTGTCCGCTTATCGGTTTATCAAAATTATTCCCACTATAGAAGTACGTATTAGTTGCCAATTTAAATAAATAGTTCAAATATTGACTTACTGGAATTCAAGCAGAAATAACGATTTATTGGATTTTTTACAATTGATATGCAAAAGAAAAGATGATTTGATGAAAGAAAAAGAACTTTTTACTATTATATTCAAGTCTTTTTCGCAAATATTTAAAGTGGACTAAACACTTACTAGTGTTCGAAGACAGCAAGTCAGTTTTTCTAATTAGTGTTGTCAATTAATTAGTTTATTATGCCATTACTTTTGCGTGGTGTTTTAATGTTTGAAGCTGTCATTACGAACATTGTGTCATTTTTTTAATGATTTTATGTTTTAGGGACGGCAGATGGATATCATGTAACAACACCGCCGACCTTTGTTGCGCAACAGCCCCCCAATCAGGGCAACAACCAAGGTCCAAATTTGAGGAGTATGGCTCCAACGGGTCCTCCCAACAGTGCGTCAACACCTCCTAACACCGACCTAAAAGTTCAACAGATGCCGCAAGCTTCCGTTAACTTAGTAAGTCGTCATAGTTATATACAAAAGAAAAATTAACAACAAGACGATTGTGGTATCATTTAAATCATTTAAAAGATAAGAGGTAGATCAAAAAATATAAATCGCAACAGGTGTTCAGTCCGGGTACGTCTTTTAAACACCAAAAACTAAAAAATGACTGCTTATATTTCGAAAATTTGTGAATGAAATGATAGACAAGTTGGAACAATTATTGATAAAACCAAGAAAGGCCAGAGAAACGCTTTTTTTTAATTATTTTTAAGAAATTAAAATTTAAGCACAGAATACTGATTGTTAGATGGACTTTGATAATAATTTCATTCCGAATTTTCACAATTTTTCGCCTTTTTCCATTTCAAATTACAATAATAAAGCTTCATTAATATGAACCTCCTCTAATCCGAATGACGGACAAAATCCTGTTCACATGTGAT
Source organism: Agrilus cyanescens (assembly GCA_947389935.1). Taxonomy (NCBI): domain Eukaryota; kingdom Metazoa; phylum Arthropoda; class Insecta; order Coleoptera; family Buprestidae; genus Agrilus; species Agrilus cyanescens. The sequence goes on from OX376705.1 coordinate 25,985,857, forward strand.
GTATTTTCATTGAGTAGCATATTCCTTCTCGACTATATGTACAACATGAAAAGGGATATCCCCAAGTTATTTTGAATAAATATGGCACCAGAAAAGACCTCACTGGACGTTAACTCTCGCCGTCAAACACTATATTTGATCTCGTAATGATTCAAATTCCCAAACATTCGGATCCACTAATGATTCCGCAGTTTCGTTTATATATTGCGCACAAAATAACGCCTTTTCCTATTCTATGTATTTTAGTTTTCATTTTATTTAATGAGGTTTAGTGAAGGTTTGCTCGAGTTTTTTTTCTTGATTCAAGATGGCCAAAAATTTATGTACCTTTTTTTAATTTTCAGTAAATCTTTGTTATTTTACTTAGTTTTATTAACGAGCAATTTTTAAAATGTTATTTTTGTCCATTTAGACAGCCTACATGCCACAAGCAGCGCAAGTTCGAGCAACAGGTCAAAATTATTACAGTAGGCCGCCACCGCCCCAAAGTCAAAACATAAGACCTAACCATCGACAGGTATGGGTATTTACTGTTTTATTTAATTATGTTTTATATTACGTCAGTGCCTTATTTTTTCTCTTCTGCTTAGCAAAATTATGTTTTTTTCTGAAAATTAAGAATTTATGTTTGATGTATTGTTTACGGGATCAAGCCGTAAATTTTACATTATCTACGACTGTCCATTTTGATTTTACACATAAAAGAACCGTAACTGCGAAAAGGCTTTGTCGAGTCGATTACGAAAGCATAGTTATGAAATTATTTTATCATTTGCGTAGAGGTGTGAGTGGTAGATGTTTGGATAAAGTAGTGGGTGGGCAATGCTGATTGTATTATAGAATTTCATTTCCTAAAATTTACGTCATTTTATTGTGATTTCTTAACTTTAACGTAGTCGTTTTGATGACTATTTTTCGTTGAAACATTATTGACATCTACTCACTTTTTATTTTGAGTAAGTTTATGTGTTACATCACTAAATTTTCTTATTACATAAAATATGGCCATGTTTTTACTATGCATAATTATTTTAATAAGCTAATCGTATGTATTTTTGTTATCTATCGAATACAATGTATATTTATATCAAATGTTTTTCTTTTTCCAGGGAAACCAGCCACCCTTATATCCTCCATCGCACATGCAGTATCTTCCAATAACCAATTTGCAACCCGTTTACCCAAATACTAACGTTTCGTTTCAGTTTAATCAACGTCCTGCCGCCGGATACGTACAACCGTATCAGTCAATTCCCGGACAAACAATTTCTTCGTATGCGCCCTATCCACAAACGCAACCACAACAACAGATATGTAAGTTCAAATTATCCAAAACGAAAGACTTATTTTCAAATATTTATTTAAAAAAATGCTACAATTGAAATAGGTAAATATTAATTTATATTTATGATAGCCCGTCAGGTAGTCGTTTTAGAAAACGGGATGTTATTTTAAAAGAAAAAGGAAAGTTTGCTGTTAACTGATATTTATTTTACCGAATGTCTCCTCCGGTTGCTGATTTGCTTGTTTAAAAATGTTTGGATGTAAACTACAATTACGTGAAAATTAGAGCTGGATCGTGTGGCTAATGCATTAAAAGTTCATTTTTAATTTGCAGGGAAAAAACGTAACAATTCTATTGTCACTGCCATGTTTACCAAACGAAATTTTAGATTAAATCAAGCTATCCGAAGATGATAGGCAGAAAGATTGCACATGCCCAAAAGTTTGAAATGAAGGCTCAATATAACAATTTTAATTTTATATAGAAATTCATTTGGTCAGTATGGCGGAGGCAACAAAATTGTGTCAGAACATGTATTTAATCTGCAAATTAATTTTGAGTGTGTCATCAATGTGGGAATCATCTGTATATGGGTCACTGAAATCTACGATTACCTGACGATCTAAATTATAGAACGTTGAAATACAGAATTATGTTTGTTTTTCATCAATCTATTATAAAAGAGAACAATTATTTACATTGCACTGCTAAATCAGGCGGTTTGTTGTATTTTTTTGTGAACTGCTTTTAGCCTGTGCTATATTGATCTGTAAGGATTCGCTAACACCACAAGGGGTAACCCTATGAGTGGAGTTTGATAGTAACCTTCCGACATTTAAATATTTGATATCATTCATCATAGTCTTAGGTTATTTTTGAAAACTAAAACATCCAACATCTTTATATAGTAGTGAATTGATTTGTTACGCAATTGGTTTCAATTAGGAAACGTTCTGTAGGATGTTTAGTAACTTTTATCATCTTTTTGAGGGTGCATCGCTCGCCATAATAACTGCGCACGAACAGTACTCTAATTGATACTCTCGTATCGTTACGTCTTTTTATTTCTCTAATACGTCTACTTTACGTCTTTTTTGTTTAATATCCGTACCGTCTGTTTTTTGACTTCGTTTCCTAATTATCAAAATTCCATTACTTTTAGCAACGCATCCGAAGTTTTAAAATTATATAGTTTGAACCCTAGTTTTATTCATTTTCATCTTGTGTCTATTTATAATATTAACACTATTTCCATATTTTTTAAGACCGTGCATTGTTTCATAAATTTTGATTCGTTGCAGATGCTTTCGCTTATCCGACACAGATCGCTGTCCAAAGACAAGGTCCTCCACCTCCGGTTCAAACGGCTCCACAAAACCACACGCAGGCAAATCCTACGACGATGGTTCTTACGCAAAATACACAACAGACCGGAATGCAACAAAAGAACCGACGAAGGGCCAAAGCTATTCCAATCATCGATCCAGATACGGGTAAATCGTATTTGTAATTTTTATAAAATAGTTGATCAAATGACTGTTAATATACGGGAAAATCATTGATTATTTGCAAAAAAATACCATCAAGAAACCGATTATGCCATCAATTTAATAGCAATCCATAACGTAATGCGGATGTTTTTAATGCACACGTAAACGAGATTAATTAAATATGATAGACTTGAGTCGATCCAGGACTCTTTTGCAAATTTGGTTAGAAATTTCATTCTCTACAAGTTAAATCTACTTATACCAACATTATTACGTGATAAAGTTACAATCGAAAAACTAAAAGACTTTTTTTTTATTTGTAACAAATTAATGGGCCATAGTTGTTGCGATTGGAAAACAGAATTATGCTATGAATTGTTTTTAAATTGATAAGCGCAGTCGGTTTTCTTGTGTGTTTTTTATACTAAAATATCTATTAACTGGCCTAATAGCTGCATTTTATATCTTACAATCTGATATCATATATTGTTTTTTCTCTTCAGGTAAAGACAAATTAAAAGAAATGTTTGAGCAGTTGGAACAAGACGAATCTCACCCGGCGTCGGGCGAGTCGTCGGCGCGTCAAACGCCCCAACCTTCGGTACCAAACCCTAACAAGGAAGTGCAGGCGACGTTTGCAAAACAGGTAGCACAAGCAATAAGCAACGACGAAACAGCGTCGGTCGTTCATCAACATCATCCTCATCTCGAAACTTCGGATCATCATTACACCCATTCCCACCATTCTCAACTGCCACAGCAACCGCAGCAGCAACAGCATCAGCACCATCAGCAACAGCAGCAGCAGCATACTCAAGCTACACACCACCAGCAACCCCCGGCGGCCGCAGCATCGCCCGATTACGTGGGTGCCTTCCCGACCCACCATCATCATCCTCAAGCTCCACAGCAGACGCACTCTACTTCCAGCTCAACAATGTTACAAACGAACATTAGCAATCATCCGCAGGCTGTGCAAAACAATGGCAGAATGGATCAAATTGTATTGACAAGTTCGTTAAAGGTGCGTTAAAACTTGATTATTAAAAATAATGAAATCTTCATCTTTTAAGCTTGACAATCTTAGTTTTTTTCAGTAGAATTGACGATGAGTCGTTTAATTGAACTTCTGAGAAAACCGTTTTGTAGATTTTTTAATTTTCTAAAAGTTGTCGATTGAATGTAACCAAATTCATCCGCTAGTTTTTGAAATAATGTTACTTTTTATAATTTTTGGTGTTCAAAAAACGTATTTGTGTATGTGTATGTTTTTACGGTCTTACTGTTTATACTGTCCTATGAATGATAGTCCATTTACTGCTATTTTTTGTGCACGAAATAGTCTATTATCTAGACTATTTTGCAACAAAAACATTCATTAATCGGAATTTGTTATCACCTTTACGATTCATGAAGTGCAATAAAACTCATAAAAACGAACTGGATGACCTATTCAATTAATAATAAAACTATTTGCTCATTAATTACAACTGCGTCAGAATCGTTTTATTTGTTTTATGTTGTAGTGTTTTTTATTTTATTCTTTCAGGCGCAGGCGAAGGAGTTTATATCACAAACTGCTGCTAAAGAAGTGACGCCCGTTGTGTCGGCTCTAACAGACTCCGAAGAAGTGACGATATCATCAAAACAACCGTCTAAAGACCGGGAAAGTCCCGCCAAAAGTCGTAAGCAGCAACACGCTCAACGGGAGCAGCTACCTAAGGAGCAACCCGCGCCTCCCAAGGACGCGTTCATTTGCGAAAAACCTCCGGCGACAGCGAGCGTCGTCAGCAGCAGTAGTAGTGGCAGCAGTAACGTCGTCAGGGATGAAACGTCACCCAAGTTATCGTCACTACCACCGCCACCACAACAGCAGCAAAGAAGTGAAATTCCTACGTGTTCAGGTGACGCTAGCAGCGCCGCGCCATCTATTCATTATCAGCAGCAGCAACAAAATGTGGCCGTTGTCGGTAGCAAACAGCATCAGCAAGAGGTGGATAAGAAAGGCTCAAAAAAAGACAAAACATCATCACAAAGTGTTCCCGACCAGGAGGTGATCGATTCTCCCGCAGCGACGCCAGCTGCTGTTTGTCAATTGCCCTCCGAAACTACGCCAGCAGTAAGCGGTAAGTGTTTTTTTTTTTTTTAATTAGTTTTAGTAAGTAGAATCGCAGCAGTTTTTTTAATTATTGTTGTGTTGGTCTTAGGTTGATTATTTAAGGAGAGTGCATGAATCCAAACATCTTACCTTTAAAAATGTGACGAATGCTCAAAGAGGGTTCTATACAATGTATTTTTTTTTTAAACTGACAAATTTGTTTCTGACAATGTATGCACGTACAGGGTGGGCCAAACTGTACACTTTTAGGGATATATATACAGGGTGTCCCCTCTCAATTGGAAAAAACTTCTAGGGCATATTGAGGAACCATAGACAAGCAGTTTGAGATATTAGACTGATGTCAGGAAGTGCATGGTTTTCAAAATACAGGGTGTCAAAGTTTTTTTCAAAAAACTTTTTTTTTTATCAATATCTCAAAGGCACGTTGACCGATTTTCTTGAAATTCGCTGGTGATGTAAGCTTTAATAAGACGCTCAGTTAGCACTAATTAAATGGTAATTATTACTTCCAGTGGCGCCCCGGGGGAAAATCGGTCAACGTGCCTTTGAGATATTGATAAAAAAAAAGTTTTTTGGAAAAAACTTTGACACCCTGTATTTTGAAAACCATGCACTTCCGGACATCAGTCTAATATCTCAAACTGCTTGTCTATGGTTCCTCAATATGCCCTAGAAGTTTTTTCCAATTGAGAGGGGACACCCTGTATATAAAGTATACTTTAAGGAGGAGATGTCGGTGTCTGAAGCTCAACTTAATTAGTGCAAACCGCGTCTGCGTCTCGTTATCTGTCACCGTTTTAGAGATACAGTTTTTTTTTAGAAAATGTATGTTTTCGAAAAACCTCCATAACTTTTATTAAATAACTTTTTAAACTGACCTGACGTTGAGAAATTGTTATACTAAATGTAAATATTAAATAGCAGCAACTACTCTGCTATTATTTTAACGATATTTTTTGTATGTAGTTTGATTCCAAGGCCTACTTTAATTTAAATAATTTAGCAATACGAAATCTATAAAGTGCTGTATTTTGAAGATTGTTTGAGAAAAATATCAAGTGTGTTGTATATTTGGAAAAGTAATTTTGTGCACTATTAAAGCGTGTTAAAATATACAGGGCGTTCCATTTAAAAATTGACTGTTTATGTTGCTTCGGCTAAACTATTCACTCTCCAACAATTCACCTAATATCGTTAAATTCTACGTAAAGAAGTAAAATAAGAAGTTTTCGCCAGGAAAAAAGTTATAGAGGTTTTTCGAAAGAAAAACCTGTATCTCTGAAACGGTGACAGATAACGAGACGCGGACGCGGTTTGTACCAATTAACTTCTCATAAAAATTGAGCTTCAGACACCGGCATCGGTTTTTGTCTATCTCCTCTTTAAAGTATATACTTTGCCTTTAAAAGTGTCCAATTTGCCCGACCCTGTACAACTCCATATTTCTCGATATGCATAAACCTTATCACACTGCGTTGGGTTCTTCATTTTCATTTATCAATAAAAATCTGACCGAGTTAATTACTACTATTTCAAACAGGTGTAAATACCATATTGCACCATAGGAAAGAATCGAATTTTGTGATGGGGGGGGGGGGTTGCCATTCGCCATGTACCATTTATAAAAGGTATTTATTTTTTAAGAGGCTGTATCTCCCTTGATACAAGATACTAATCCTACGTTTTAGTGAAGGGTGAATTCAAAAATTTTTGAAGGGGGAGTCCACAAAAATTTCATTCCTATCGCTGGGCATAATCATTTATAGTATTAATTAATTAATCAGCAAACGAAATCCTTCAAGAACTTTTCAATAAGCTTCGAAAATTTGAAGATGATCTAATTTTCAATTTTACAACTAAACTAGCGAACTCTTGCAAATACTGCGGTTTTTACAGGGGCTTTTTTCTGATGACAGATTAAGAGTTGCGTACAGAATGTTACCGCAACCGATAGTTGTGAATATTAGTTAAACTGGTTGCCCATTGCTAGCTTTTTCGTCTTGTATTAAAAATTTTTATAATAGAATATAATCGTAATTTTGTCGGAGTATTAAAGAAGCCATGGCCCGTTCAAAAAAAAAAAAAATGTAGAAATGTATAGAAATAATAGGTACACAGGGAAAAAGTAATCTTTTCTATTAATAAGATAAAAAGGGGCGGAGTTCAGAGCAGAAATCTCCCTGTATCGGTCACTGGTTTTAATTTAACAAATCATAAGAATAAATGATTAATGATTTCGTACCTAATACAAATAATACGTATCTTTAAAAATAACAACAAAACAAACGTGCAATTAATTTAATTAATAATTGATGATAAGTCAGGTAAATGCTTATTTAATGCAATAAAAAAGGTTTTTAACCTTGTTTCCTGTACATTGATCTTTTTGAACGTGATAATTTATGTAAGTCTTGCGGGACGGCGTTGACTGTGCAGGAATATATCATGTTGGATGGAATCAAGACCTAATTTTCTGTCACAGATACCATTCTCAAACATTCTGGATAATCCTGGAATGTTATAGAACATTTTATATCGTAATAGAAGATTTTAGATCATTCTCGATAAATCTAGAACATTCTAGATTATTATCAAACATTTCAAATCATTCTTAAAAAATATTAAACATTTGAAGATTGCTCTCGAACATTTATGTCATTATTGGAAAGTCTGGAACATTTATTAATAATTCAGATTATCCTGGAATGTTATAGAACATTCTGTAACATTTTTGAATACGCTGGAAAACCTAAATCAATCCGAAATATTCCGAATCATTCTTAATATTTTTGTGCCATTGTAGACCGTTCTCAAACAGCCTGTAATGTACAGGAAAATTTTACAGCATTTTGAAACGTTTTTTCAAATTCCAGAACTTAGAAACTGGAAAGTTTTGATATATCGCTACTATGTTTTGATACACAAAACGCCGTTCAAAACATGTCGACTCGATTTATAGGGAATAATACGTGTTAGGCAAAAGCAGATATTGAGATATGACAACATTTTTGCCCGTTCTGGGGAATAGTGAGGACAAACAAATAATCGCCTGTCTTTTTATATTTTTTTATATCAATATTCGCGGTACAAAATCTTTTTATCTGTCAAGTCAACCTTTTTTAATGTTATTTAAAGTAGTACACATCATATAACAAATACACTAGTGGAAATATATTTATAAAATAGTATAGGTAATTAAGTCTGTTTCTATTTTGTAAATTTGGAAAATATTCTCAAACCGTTTCTATGCCGCTTGTTATTCAAAGGCTAACATGTTTAAATTTGCCGGTCACAGCTGTCGGCAGGAAATTGGCCGAGCGAGAAGTTGAGGCACGCTCTCAAACGTCACATAGCACGCTGTCTTCACTGACTTGCAGGTTATGTTCAAGATTGACAAAATAATCATGCGGAAGGCCGGTCTCTATAGTCGACAAATATAAGCAACTATCCGTTTTTACGCAAAATTATTTAAAATTAACTTTCTACGCATTGTTGGTTTTGTCGCCACTCATCATTGGCAGGTGAAATGTGTGTTATTGTTAATGTAAAAAGTGTGTTTTCGTTGAACGTCTCCGTTATTATTGCATTAACGTATTGCGATTTTTAAAGAAAGTGTTCATGGGGAAAAAAAAGAAACGTAAGTTTTAATTTTTTAAACAGAAATCTACGGATTATTAGGTATCTAATAGGAATATTCAACATGGTCATTGCATGAATGTTTTTTTTTTCAAGAAAATCATTGCCGTTCAATTTTGGTAGAAATTTTTGTTGGAATTCCTTATTTTTATTTAAAACCTTAATTTTTCGTCGGACGTTTTCGGGTGGGTCGGACTTGGACGAAGCTTAGCAAAATGGCAACTCTTGTCATTCATTCGGCGTCGACCGTATGGGTCGTGCGCAACGTGTTCGTTCCTCTAAAATTTTTTTTAATTATTTTTAATTTTTAAGTAACAAAAAATTCAATAACGCAATACTCGTTTTGTGATAAGTTTTGGTAGTTCGTTAGTTTCTTTGTTTTATATTCAAGTGTTGTGTTTTTTCATTAAGTTTTAAAAGCTGCCATACGCTAAATATATTTTTACGTAAACCGAGTGTCGTGCACGTGTGTGATTTTCCGTTAAATTTTTGCCTAAAGCGGTTGTGCGTACTTGTTTTCGTTTTCCTTTTGTAAAAGGCCCCCCGAGAAAACCAACACCGATCCGTATTTTTACCTAGTCACGTCTAATAATAGATGCAAAACTCGACAGCATGGAGACCTGGACGACTGTAAGACCCAGGGGTAAAAATCCAATTTATTCTTTTATTTATGTACTTGAATTGCGTAACTTTTTAACATTTTAGAAAGTTTTGCATATAATTACAACATGCGCGACCTTCTCACGTCCGATATTTGCGAGTAGTGAAATGCATAGGTATATACAACCTTAGGTATATCTACCGAGCGATATAACTAATGATCTTATGGCGGTTTGCCTTTTCAGTTTCTTTTTTCTTTATAAGCAGGGTGTGGTTTCTTGGCTTCGCTCCTGCAGTTTTGAGAGATTTTATTACTGCTTTGTAGGTACATATTTATCTATACATATACCTATTTATGTATGTGTCTACCTACGATTTAACAGCATGTTTGTGCTGCATTCTCGTTTTCGTAACAGACAGTGGATGGGACGGGTTCGGACGTTATTCGGATTAAGTATTTCGTTTTAACTTTATTTGTGTAGAAAAAAAAACAATCGTAAACTACCTATGTTGGAAATAATACTGTAACCGATTCTAAGTTTTGCCCTGGCACGAAAAGTAATGTTGAAATATTTCGCAAGAAACGGTAAATGATAAAAAAGATAAATAGCGTTACGTAATTTTTGTTGAATGATTAACTCACTGGCGCAAGTTTTTTAAATAACTATCTAATAAGAGTATTTGAAAATTGTTTACGGTGAAAATCGGTAGCGAATTTGGAATTTTGAGCACTGGATGAGTCTTTTTTTCGTTGTCGTGCAAATAGGTAATTCCATTATATTAATAACAACGTGAATAAGTGTCGAATTTTTGTTTATTTTGGTCCCAGAAGGGCAAAACCCTGCATCCCACTTGTGAAAATTAAAATTTCTTCTAAAAATAAATAACTAAATAGGTATTATTGTTACTATTATTTTAAGATTTAGGTAGTAGATTCCTAAGAACTTTTCTCTAAAAAAAAGTAGGTAGGTAACCTACATTGCTTTTTTGATTTGATTCAATGATTCCATAGCAATTTATTTATAAACTTGGTTTTGTAACTAAAACATGTTTCCTATTTAATGAATAATTTATTTAGATGTTTGCCTAATCAATAACTTGAATGTTCTATTGAACCATTGCCCCTCGATAACCACTAGGCGTTTTTTAATTTATTGGATATATTCCGTAGAAATTGTTTAATAAGGATGTTTTACTTAATACCTACTTGGCATTATTTCTAATAGGTAGTGTACATATTTTCAAAAATTTGCCTTTCAGTTAATTCCTTTTTATTTATGAAATTCGTGTCTTTTCTCCTTGTTCGCTTTGATAAAAATTTTAAATTTTAAAGCGGTTTACTAGTCAATCTTTCGTTAAAGGTTGAAGTGATAAAAACAGTGCGTGTTTATCAAAGTACAAACAGATAAACTTTTTTCTTACTGAACGTGTTTTCTTTGCTATTTTAATAAATAAGGAACAATTTTTTGTTAAAAATAAAATTTTGAAATTTCTTTGTCCATTCACAAAATTGAACACCTATTTTTTTTCTTAAAGTTACTGTTTCAGAACAAGTAATTAGCATTTCATTACATATTTATTATACTATAGTGCACATAGGTACATATATACTTACATTTGCTTCTTTTCAATGTAAAATGGACTAGGTGTCCTACCGCCTTGGTCCTGTTATTTTTTCTGAGAAACCTTCAATAAACCAGACGTTCTTAATTCGAGCCATTCTTTTCCAACGGTAGTGAAAGGTCACCTAATTTTACAGTGTTTCACTCGTTGCGTTGCATTTTCGATTTATGTCTGCATTTTTCGTCATTATACCTACTATTTAATTGGTTCAACGCAATTATTAAACGAATGAATGACTTCACCTGTTCCGTGAAAGTAATAAGACACGTAAAAGTACCCACTACTTTAACAATTAATAAGTGTTTACTATGCGTTTCTTCTAAGGGCATCTTACAATATTATAAATTCCTATCTATTATCGTCAGACATGCCCGCATTTTTGTTTTTAAATGTACCTACTTCAAAAATATAGTGCTGAGCTTTTATGTTGCATGTTGATCTATTTTCGCACAAATCAATTTGTTCAGTTGTTTTTTTTTTTTTTTTTTTTTCGATACCATCCCTGATTTGAAAATTTCCGTACCAATTTAATAAGGTCCCCAGCACACCTTGTGGTTCGATGACCTCGTTTTATTTCGATACTTGAATGGGTATCTTTTCTCTTGTCTCTCTACCTTTGTAGATTCACTCTACCTGTACTATAACGAGTCTTAAATTGAAATTAATGTGTCTGGTTGTGTGGGATTCCTCGAGTGTCTATACAGCGAAAAAATCCTCAGTAGGTAGTCAGTAAAGAGTTTTAAATGCTTCTAATTTGTTACTTGAGGATCGTCAGATTGATGTACCTAGATTTGAATACCTCATTTCCTTTCTTCTGTTTTTAAGAGGGTTGAAAAGTTTGTGGGTGTAGACTACGATGACGTAAAAATTAGGGCTGGATCGCGTAACATACGTAATTATTATTTATTTTTCTTTAGCTATTTAAGATATAGGTAACCTTCTGTATTTCCATTCGACAGAAGCTAAAAAACATGGAAAATTGTTATTTTTTCTTCGAGCCTTCAGTCCTAACTTTCGTACATGTGTAGAGCGTTCTTTTCTGCCTGTCGGCTTCCGATAGCTTGGTTTTATCTAGACTTTTTCTTTACATATTGGTAAATATGGCGGACATCAGAACTTGTTTTTTTTCTTCTATAAATTAAATGTTAATTTTAAAATTAAAATTCCAGCTTCTATATCCACATATTTTTCAACCTACACATGGGGTCGAAAAATAATTATGTTACATTCTAATAATGATTAGCATTTTACCTTTGGAAAAATTTTAGTGAACTCTTATCTACAGTACGTTGGAATGATAAAATTTTTATCGTGCAAAACCGCTGGGCTATCTAAACTCTTATGAATGTTTTTATGTAAAAACACTTGTCATTTCTTTATGACGCACGTATGTATGTTGTGTTAGATTTATACATACAGGTATATTTTTTTTTCATACAAAAAGAATCTTATTTGTTTATGATGTACTAATCTCTTCGAAATGGGGGTGTTATTACATATTCATTAAACTAAAATGACTAGGTACATCATTAAAAATCCGAAAATTACAGTACAGGAAAAAAGAATTTGGTTTTTGAAATAAATATATTTTTTAAGTATTGATTTAAATCAATTGAGATATAGCAATGCTTTTGCTAACAACTACAAAATACCATCAGCAGGGATATGTACCTACTTCTTTTTTTAGCCGAGAATAATTCAATTAATTTAAGATACATAAATTAATACAATAATAAAATTCTTCGGAAATAGGTAATAACTCCTAACAACAATTATTATTTTATTTATTGAATGATGACTACTTCGAATAAGTGCTGGTTAATTTAAAATGAATACCCACGCATGGACGAGTATAGGTATGCGTATGAAACATACAATGTCGTAATTTTGGCATGATATCATCTTATTTCGTCATAGTGGATAAAATAAAAACGGTCGATGGGTATTGGGAACATTTTTTTTTATGGCAAAGGTTAAATACATACTACAAGTCAACAATAATAATAAATTTGAAAATAAATTGTGTAGGTATCCTATTTTTTTTTTTACGAAAATTGAATTAATGTTTTAGCAGAAGAAATTACATATTTTTTGTAACGAATTTTTGATAGTTGGTGATATGTTTTAGAATGCAAACTTGTTAGTTGCAACGAATACCTAATTTATTGGAAATTTTGTACTTTTGATAAACAATAAAATTTATCAGCAGTTTGCAAAGGATCACCTCAGTTAATATATTCTTAACTAAATTTTGGATCAATCGATCTTGAATTTTCATCACATTAAAGTGCTAACTTCGTCATAAATGGAAGTTGATATGAATATGCAAATAGGTACATAGTTAATTTTTAATTTTTGTAAATTCTAACGTTATACAAATATGTGAAAATATAATTCGTTTTTAATTTTCGTGTTTTGCATGCGGTGACAATTTAGTTGAAAGTTATGTATTAATTAATGAAAGGGCAATTTAGAAATCGAAGAATAAATAATTGAAGGATCTATTGTGAATATTATTGAACATTAAATAGTAATTTGATGATTCAACTTCTTCAGAGAAGAATTGAAAAATTGTCATTAATATAGTTCATTGTGCCCTTGTTTAAAAATCTTAATTCGTAAACAATTAGTTTTAAGCACAGTATAATCTCGATTATCCGAAATAATGTGGGCTGAAGTGATTTCGAATAATGGAAACGTTTTTAGCGGTTCATTTCGAATAATTGGGATTGTACTGTACATCTACCTCAATTTAAGGGTAGTTATAAATAAATTAGTGTCTAATGTTTTCACAGTCCCAGCTCCACGTAACGATTCCTTAGTTATAGTGGCGTTTAGTACTGTGAAAATTATTTAACTGTGCTCGCTATATTCATCAAAAATAAAATATTGATGTAATACACTGTACAGTAACAATACGTTTTTAACAGCATTTTTTTATTAGTGAATTATAAGAAAATAATTTGAAATATTGGTAATATTGAACTCTCAGTAATTGTATTTTTTTTTTCTTTAAAGGTAGTAAATCTAAACATAATGCAACGCAGAAATCCAAAGATAACCAGAAACAGACCAATCATCAACAACAACAACAACAGCAGCAGCAGCAGATGGCTGGCGGTGGGGGTAGTTTTGTTTCAACCACAGCAAACAATTCAAATAAAGTCCCACAACCAGTTACCCCATTGCCTGTTCCGCAGTCACAACCTGCGAAGGCTAACAATAAAACGAACAAAATGCGAGAGCTGAATCAGAAAGGTCAACTCAAACAGGGCTCTGATATGGATGCATTCAGCGACGACATTACGCCCTCAGTCGTTGCCACGAAAAATAATGTTGCGTCTGAAAATTGTAACAAATTGCCTTCGGCAACCATCGACCCCGTCAACACCAATACTACTGTGATCGTAGAAAATAGTAAGATAACGAACGAAAAATTAGTTGAAAAGACGCCGCCCGTGCCGGCGTCGACCGCTAACAATAATCACATCGCGGCGTTACCGACGTCTACTTCGCCTCCTTCGGTACCGGCGATGCCTATAAAACCGCGAATCGACGTCACATCCATCGTGGCGAATATGGTACCAACACCGACCGCGTTCACTGCGCCCGTGGATTCTATGACGACGGTGTCCGCGGTATCGTGCGATGAAACTGATCGTGCAACTGTCAATGCTAATGACAAACTTGTCCAGGCGAAAAATAAAGCAAACAGGACTCATCCTGTAACCATAGACCATAATAATGTAATAGATACGAAAAATAATTCAACATACAAGGAAGGTAAGAAAATTGAACATTTGTATACTATTTGTTGTTCTACTATTAAATACTGAATTGTTAGTCATTCAAGTATACAGGATCAATCAAATTGAGGGGTATGTTAGACGTTTTAGGGAAAGTAAGCGTGTTAAAAATTTAAAAATTGACATCAGGAGTTATCAGGGATGATATATATTTCTAACTTCTGGTTGTGCCTTACCTAACTTAACTGTTGGGGTCATATTTTCAAGTTTCAAATACGTTTAGTTTCCTTGAAATGCCTAACGTACAATTGAGTTTAAATGGTACTGCACAGTGGAAGGCGGTTTGATAAAAAATTTTTTTTATTTCAGTGCCAATCTCCGAAGGTAAAAAAGTATATACTTTCGAAGATTTACTATCTTTAAAAAATTCACCGGCGAGTCGGAGAAAACCAGAACACATCAGGATACCTACTGATATATTAGCAGGCGGCGATGATAGAGCGGTATATTTTTGAATATATTAACAATAAAAGTACGAACTATTTTTTTTTTTTGTGTTTAGAGAATTGGTGACATCAATAGGTTTGCTGTGAGAAATACTCCGGATTTCGCTCCACCGTTTAGCAGTGGCGCCAACACGTATCCCGGAAGAGGGTCTTCTCAAAGAGGGCCGGTAAGCTCTTACTTATTTTTCTATTAATTTATTTTTACATTTTGCATCCTCAATGATGATTTTACATAAAAATCGATGAAAGTAGTGAACTGAAGTTCCGTGCTGTTATTGTTTTTCTGAAGAGAATTTACTAATAAAAAATTATTGGAATAATATGAACTGCGAAATTGAAATAATGCTTTTCTTTGAAGGTGGTTAATAAACGAGGCAGCCAATCGGGCAAACCGAGCGGTGTCAATAAAGGTGGCAAACAAAGTGTTATTAAAGTGTCCATATCCGTTAAAGAAGACGTCAAACTCCACGAGACTGAGAATGCATGGAGACCTGCTCGACTTGTTATGGGAGCTACTATGACTGAAGACGACAAAAAGACTGAAGTAAGAACACCATTTTTTTCTGTTTCTGACATTCGTCTGAACTGTTGTCTTATCGTGAAATTGGTAAATTTATTTTTAACACAGTCTCAGCTCCACATAATGAATTCCAAAGTTATCGTGCCGTTTTTTACTGTGAAAAGTATTGCCTGTATTTCTACATTCGTCAATGACTTCTTTTACTAATTGATGCAATACAATACGCAGCAACACTATTGAATTTTTTTCTTTTTATCTTTTTGTCATATGTTTTTTTGTCATGTCTTAATAAAATTTTTATATTTCTTTTCAGCAACTGTACAGAAAAGTTCGTGGTATATTAAATAAGCTGACGCCACAGAAGTTTCAAACGTTGCTGGGTCAGATCCAGAGTTTAACAATCGACACGTGCGAACGATTACAAGGTGTCATCGATTTAGTATTCGAAAAGGCTGTAGACGAGCCGAATTTTTCCGTGGCCTACGCCTTACTCTGTAGAGAGCTTGCTCTTATGCAGGTAAATCATATCGATATGTTTTATAATTTTTGTTCTCTTGATTGCGATTATTTAAACGCTAAAAGTTAAATTATTTCTCGCAAATAGGTACCTAATACTGAAGAAGTTAGGAAAAAAGACGGTCAAGAATTCGTCAATTTTCGTAAACTTCTAGTTACAAGATGTCAACGAGAGTTCGAAAAAAATTCGGTTGACGAAGAGGAACGCAGCTTGAAAGTGAAAGATATTGAAGAATGTCCGGATCCGGAAAAGAAGAAGGAACTACATTTAGAACTCGAGGAGTACGATAGGCGATTGAGGATGAAGTCTGTCGGAAACATTCGTTTTATAGGTTAGTAACGTATGTAATTGATATTAATAAATTAATAATAAAATTTTCAAATGGTATATTTTACCAAATTTTGGCACATCAATCTAAGGGATGTATAAAAATCTATTACAACTGATAGTAGCATTTTCAAATACCTTTAGTTCATTTACCAAAATGACTTCTGTTAGTTTTTTTTTTCTAGTTGCTATTCTAAACTTTCTTGTTTGTAGGTGAATTATACAAGCAACAAATGTTAACTGGAAACATAATGGTTCGATGTATAATAAATTTGCTCGAAAATAAAGACGAAGAAAGTTTGGAATGCCTCTGTAAACTCCTATCGACGATTGGTAAAGAGTTGGAAGGCAAAAATATTGACTTAAACCCGTATTTCAATACCATGAAGGAAATAGTCGATAAGAAGCACGGTAGAGTTAGTAGTCGCGTTCGATTTATGTTACAAGACGTGATAGATTTACGAAACGCGAAGTGGGTGCCACGAAGGCAAGACATGAAACCGAAGACAATTGATCAGATCCAACAGGAAGCTGAAACTGAACATATGACTAACCAAGTAAGTGAAATTATTCCAATCAGTTTATTATTGTGAACAGTTCTGCGATTTTACTTACTAGTTGTTAAAATGTTTAAAAAATTGCTTCAGCAAGAAAATTATAACTTCAATAAACATTTGCAACTAATAAAAGGTACACTTCAAAAGTTACATCGAAAATTCGAAGATAATTCACTGCATATCTACAATTATTTAACTTAATTAAATATGTTGGGAAACCCCTTTAACGACTTTACAAATCAAAATTAAATTATAATAAAAGTATCTATGCTTTTTCGTCATTATTTTGGTCATATTTCTTTTTTTCTGGAAAAATGTAGAAGTTACGAAATGTGTAAGTCGATCAACCACCACATATAGACATATAAACTACTTTTTAAAATTATGAAATGAACACTTTTTCGAAGTGTAAATGTATGTAGGCATGCTTATATTTTCCCATTCTACAACGGAGAACAAATCTCATTCGCTTGCTAATTTTGTTCATTAAAATTATCTTCAGACTGGACTAATAATAGTATAATTAACCTCTCTGTATTGCTATTGCTTAAATATGTGATGCTTAAGGGGCCGCATCAGTGGTCAAAGAAATAATTTTTGAAATAGGCAACCTCTTACTAAACCTGTCAAAATAAAATCAGTAAGGGTAAAGGGAGTGTTTATAATATGGCTTCCTTTGGAACAGTTTTATTAGGGTAAAATTTCAAAATGGAGGTTGCAGTTTCTTCGGATCGTCTACCTGCTTGTGTAGGTACGCATAGTATCGTTATACGAAGTTCTATGTAGTTATTGATAAGCTGAAGAAATAAATTTGTTCTTTCTAAAATTTGATATTTACTTGTACCTAATGGAGAAGAGAGTCACATATAGTAACGATTATAGTGAAAGGGTACTGAAACTACAAGTCTTTACATGCTATTTGTCTGATGGGCAAATTTCTCTTAAACCGTGAATCTAAAATTTCTGGGAGTACGCATTAAAATAAAAATTTTCCAATTGTTTTTCCATTTTGTGTTTCCAAAAGTCGTCGTCCCTTCTTATAATGTCATATGCGTAATCAGCCATGGTATAAACAAAAAAGTAGCAAAAAGCTTTATTTGTTATATGTAACTGTCCCTGTATCTGGTACATATAATCGTGATTGCTTTTTAATAAATTTATGTTATTATCGCCATTTAGGGTGCAGTACTTTATGATAAATAATCACCTGAACACTACCTCTTCACAACATTAACACAAAAAGAATAATAACGGATAATTAGTTTGGCATGTGTATTATTTGACATACTTAACAATAAGTTAAACTAAACCAGTTATTAGGAAAACCTTACCTAATAAGTTTAGGGGAAAATTATTATTACTGTTTCTCTTAAGGCTATTTATATAATTACCTACCACCAAATTTAGCAAATTTACAGAATGTATACCAATTCCGTTAATATATTTATGCATTAAAACAAACAATTTCAAGTTCCAGGTATAAATTGTTTACAATTCAAACCAAATGCATTGAATTATAGAACTAAGAGAAAAAAATAAAGACATATTTTGTAAGAACAATAGTTTCTATTAAAAATTAATTGCATTAAAAGGTAGAAAATATTTTTTATTCGGTGATTAAATTATTACAATGATATAGGAAAACCATTGACATTATTTCTTATTTCTTTGCGCAAAAGTAAACAATTTTAACAAATACGGTTCTAGGTATAAACTTATTTGCAAAGTTTCGACGGATGCTAAGTGTAGGCGTTTACTAGTGGCTGGTTAATGGCACCTAATAAATTACGCTAATCCCTGTAAAGTTGGTTGCCTATCATAATTTTTTTAGATCACGCAGTTCACCAAAAGAATAAAAATATCTCTGTTTTTATAACATTTATAAAAAATCGGGCGGTTTACCGCATGTAAGAAAGCTTTGAACTAACGATTTCCGTAAGCGCAGGTTGTAGCTATTAATTGTGTAGCTTTAATTTGCTAATATACATTTACGGTTTTTTCTAAATAAATCAAAAACGAAAAGTCAATCTAAAAAAAGCTCGATTTACCGCGCTAAACAGCAATAAGACCTTTAATTTGAAACGTCGATCACTCTTCCAACTTGTCTACATCAAAAGTATTTTCAAAATGAAATTCAACAAAATCTCATATACCTAAAAACTACTGATGAGGCCCCTTAAAGTAAAATCAAAATTCATTTGTAAGGTACATATCTTACATAAGTCATCCAAAATTTAAATAAATAAATATTTCGGATTATGGTTCTGTGCTATCGTGGTTTTTTATGTTTTTTTTTTTGACGATTTTTTAACTTTTTTTATATAGGCGTTAAATGCTCTTCCATTACCAAAACGAGAAGATCGAGGTCCCAGTATGAGTGGTTCGGTAAAGAAAATGAGAAATGTGACAGACGACAATGGCTGGTCCACTGCTCGCGGTAATCGACCCTCTCCCTTTGCCATTTCAAGTGATAAACTTAAAAATAGAGTGGTAAGTGTTTAGTTGAATACGTTGTAGGTATAGATTAATTAACATTTAATATTAATACTTTTCATTCAATGCCAAAAATTTTAGTCATATTCAGTGAACCTCTGAACACATTTAAAGCTTCAAAAAAAAAAATTCTACTCAATTTCACTACCGGTTTTTGTCAGAAAATGTACTAACACCGCTGAGCGTGGCATGCGGACACTACAAAGTTTTTGTTTTAAAATTGAATTTTTAGGTTGAAAGAATTATTTTTGTAGAGATTATATACCGAGAAATCATGATATGATGCTAATAATTCTACATGATTTACAAAACTATTTTTTTTTTTTTTTTTCACAAAATGTTACAAAATTATTTTTCTTTCGCTTAGGTATCTAACAATAACGGACAATAATACATGAAATTAATCACTAAATTGCAAAATAAATAATTACAATAAGATTTTTATTGTAATAATAATTAAAACGAATTACTGTGGTCTCTTCGCCTGACTTCAAGTTTATTGTTAAGTGAAACATCTATCATGAAATATTTGTGTAAAATTGTCGGCGACTATTTTTTTGCTATAAAAATAACAAGTTTCATGAAGTAACTGAAAATCATTTTTTAATCGTAATCTTTGAAAAAACATGACATTTTTCAATTATTCTCCCGTGGAATTGACATTTAGTGAATAGTAATTTTATTATTTCAATCGACGTAGCGTTGTTTATAAATGTTGTTCACTTTTTTTAAATAGTTTATTTAATTGTTATAGCCACTGTTAAACGAGCCTTTAGGTCCAAGTAGTAACTTCGATATGTGGAGCAAGGGTTCGGCCATGTCCAAAGCAGGAAATACAACTACCATGTCCACCAATAACATGTATGCCCCCTTAGAAGGTCTAGTGGATGCTGAAAAACGAGGTAAACTATTTTCAAAAAATTCGAGCTATCATAAGGTGTATGTGAAACTATCTATGCCAACGTTTTGCCTTACATATGATTCTCCATAAGGCCAAAAAGAGTTGAAAACACAAAATAATAATTATTAATTCTAACACACTAAATGAAAATGAATCTAACGACAGATACATCGTGTAAATAAAGTACTATTTAAAATCATTTAAAGTAATCTTGAAGTTTTTTGCCTGAAATATTTACTTTTAGGAAAATTTCCTTTTATTGAATTACTTTTTTCGTATTAAAATTAAATTGAAAATTGTAGGTACTCGGTCCAACAAAGACCCGTATGCAACCAAAACAAGCCTGGAAAGATTTGCCAAGTTTGATGGTAAGTTTTTACACCGTTTGCATAACTTTTATTTCTCGCAGTCCCAGCTCCACGTAACGCTTTTAAAAATAGTTTACAGTGGCGTTTAGTACTGCGAATATTAAGGTCTGTGCTCGCTATATTCATCAAATGTTCCACAGTTGATGCAATACACTGTACAGCAACACTAACTTTTCTTTTAAATATCCACTAAAAGATAGATTTTCTCAATTATTGTTAGTTGATTATTAAATAAAAAAATAAAATATATATTTAATTGCAAGGCCACATCTTTTACTTTTAAAGTTTGTTGTTTTTTATTTTATCCTTAATTATTATTAAGAATCCTGTTTTTGTAGACGGTCGAGGTTCGAGATCGAGCTCTCAGCAACGATCACGCGATAGTTCGACGACGTCACAACGAAGTGGTGCAGGCGGTGGTACTAGGAGCAACGTGATTCCTCCTCCTCAGATGCCATCGTTGACGAAAGGCCAATCGGCTCCGCCCCCGCAGACATCCAGGCCGACGTCCAGTTTCGAAATAGAATTAACTCCAGAACAATTAGAACGTCGATTAAAGAATATCCTGGATGAATACTTGAATGACTGCTGCACGATATCCGAGTGTGAGGAAGATATCACCACCACAATACCTAAATCGGCTCATTCAAACCTTGTTTCCGATGGGTAAGTAAAGATAAACTTTATCTCAAATTTTAAAATTTATGTTTGACACTAGAATTCGAAATTAATTTACACGCTACTTTTATCCCACTTAAATTTTTGCCATTTTATTTTCAGTTATAACGGTGTACTGGAACGATCGAAAACTGCAAGATTACGTACCGGAAAACTGTTTGCTCATCTTATAAAGCGCGGGACGTTGTCTTTGGAAGACTACTGTAAAGGTTTAGAAGAAGTTTTGTCCCTAGCAGATGATTTGACGATAGACATCCCGAAAATTTGGGACTACTTAGCCGAAATAATTGGTGAGTCAGAATCAGTATTTTAATTTCCTGTAATATTTTATTACAATTTTTTTTTTTCTAGTTCCTTTAATAACGGAGGAATCGATAACGTTCAAGGTGCTTCATAAGTGCTGCGAATTGCTCATAACTCAGGGTCATTCCGTTAATTTGTTAGCACCACTCTTCCAATTAATCGTCCTAGAGAAGGGTGCGGCATTCTTGCAGAGTCGATGGCGTGAATCTGGACTTCGACTTGAAGACTTTCTACCTGACACTGATATCAATAAATTTGTCAGTGACGCGGTTAGTTAGTCCATCTTAAAATATAATCAGAAATTTACTTCCAAAGTTATTTTGAGTTAGTTTGTAGTCGTATATTCTGTGTTTTAATTTATTTGTTTTTTTAGAAAGTGGAGTTCCTTTTGGATTCAAGTGGTAATGTACCAGCTTATAAACCGACTCTTACATGCGACGAAATTACGGAGAAATTACTATCATACTTTAATGCAGATGCTTCCTTTGATGAAGTAACGAAATGGATCGAGGTTGGTTTTTTTTTAATGTTCCTTATTTATGTTTTAATCTAATTTAATAATGTCGATTTTAATATTTTGTTATATTTATTCTTGCAGACGAACCTGGGAGACGTGGTCCAAGAGCCACACTTTATTAAAGCACTGGTAACAGCCATCTTTCAGCATTCGATTGTAGGCAATAAACTAAAAGACGATGCTTTTAAAAAACACTACACTTG
Organism: Agrilus cyanescens; assembly: GCA_947389935.1. NCBI lineage: Eukaryota > Metazoa > Arthropoda > Insecta > Coleoptera > Buprestidae > Agrilus > Agrilus cyanescens. The sequence continues at coordinate 26,008,249 of OX376705.1, forward strand.
TCTACACCGGTTCGTTGTCGGCTCTTCTGAACGCGAAATACAATGTCTCTACGCCGTCCAGGCGCTTCTCAATAAAATGGAATATCCACAAGGTAATGAACTTTTGTCTTGTTTCCAATTTTCATGCATAATGTCGGTGTGATTCTTTAAGGTTCAGATTTTTTGTATATTTTAAAATACATTCGTTTATTGTGTAATTTACAGGACTTCTTCTGATTATATTTGAAAAGCTGTATGAAGAAAATATAATACCACACGAAAGTTTCATTTCGTGGGAGGACAGCAAGGACCCTGCTGAACAGGCGGGCAAAGGTAAATAAATAATTTTCGGTTTCCTTTTTTAAAGAAGTTGTTACCTACCCCCTTACAATATTTTACAAGTAAAGTCTTTCAATGAAGGTTTATATATTTTTACTGTTATTAGGAGTGGCTCTCAAGCAGTTGACGAGTTTCTTCACTAGCCTAAAGGAAGCGGACGACGAGACTGGAAGTTCGGCGTCGGAAGAGCCCTAGCGGCGTCATGTGATCCGTTTATTTCTAACGTCGTCGTCGTGACGTTGTTGAAGTCTTACAAGAACTCTTATAATATAAATAACAGCAACATTAGTCGACATTGTCGGGTTGCTATATCTCCCCCGCCCCACATCTTTTTAGTTGTTTCGTTAACCAAAACTTTTTAAGTGAATTTTTTAAAGTGATTTCTACCTTTTACGGACCGCTAGCGAAAAATTTATATACATTGTTTATATTATATATATTATACATATAATAATAATTAATCGGTAAATATTATACATATATATTGTAAATATATATGCGAGAAAAAAATGGAAAAATGCACAGGACGTGATAACTACATCGGTAACCAAACATCATCCTGTAAAACTGTTTCTTCGGCCGAATCAGAAGAAAAGAAATGCAGAAAAAGTGGGTTTCTGTTCTAGAAAAAGACAAAAAAATGTTAACGAACAAAAGTCGAGCGAAAACGGTTTTAATTAAACAATAAAATTGCAAAAAAAAGTGCCCTGTGGAACGTTCATTTTAGATGACGAGAAAACTGACTCAAAAAATTCTAACGTTTAAGTGGACTGAAGTGCTAATGTTATTGCTATTGATTATTTATCTTATCCAACGTCGATGGAGTAGTGGGAGGAATACCATACCACAAGTTTGTTTCGGTGGCAACGACTCCTTCGTTACTATTATAACTTTGTCCTTTTCTCTCAGCAACTTCCCCAAACCATCCGCCTTTTAATTTCGCTGTTAACGCAATACTGCGGCGATCAGTTTTATAATTATTATTTTTGAGAGTAAAAAAAATGAAAAGAAAAAGTAATATACGTTAATGCCTTATTATTTATATACAGACTGTTTCATTTAAAGTTTTTATTGTCTACAGTTGCGTCGATAATTTATCCCCTTGGTATATACACGTGCTTTTTTTTTCAATCACGCTCAATCTACACGCTTTGTCTATCTCTGCCCTTCTATTTATTTGTGGTCTTGTCTTCCTTTCGTTCAGTACTTGCGAAATCGAAGTTGCTTATACATTTGTTATTAATTATTTAAATTATTATTGTTCGAAAAAATATTCTTACTTCTATTCTTCGTTGAACAACTGACGGCAATTTTATTTACTCATTCCGGTCCGGTTTTTCGATGTAACAGTGAGTTCGTCTATGTAATTCTAATTTTGTATTTGTGGTACTTCGGATTTATTTTTTAATTCTATATTATTCTTTAAATAGTTTTAGCGACAGATCAAAGAGCTTTTGGTTGAAATTTTACTCCTTTATCCCTTTTGTATGTTATTAAGATACAGTAATCGAACTGGATTAGTTAATATATTTCTTTAAAGGTATTAAAATTTCTAATTGGAAATTTTTGTATGTTCACGTTTCCTCGGACAAAACGGTCGTTGGCGCCAAAGCGTATGTGCTGCTAGTCACATTTAATAAGAAAACTTACCATTGCACGAAGGAACCGAATTTTTTTCTACTGTAAATATGTTACTGACCCTTTTATTTTAATTTCGTACCGTTGCGCAAGCCAAGTGGATTTTCTTAACACTTTCAAATGGCGCGAAGAGATAATTTGTTGTGGGTATTTTTGTAAATAGTCGAATCACGGGGTTAATCCGGATTGAAAAGAGTATGTAACACTTAAATTACAAAGAGAAAGAAAAAAAAAATGTAAAAAAAGATATTTTTTGTTATCTGCTGCTCGCTGTGATGCAACTTTGCGATTCCTGTAAACTCATATTCCTGAATAATATAATTAGCAAACATACGTGGACGTTGCCAGAAATGGGAAGAACAAAGAAATCGATTAATAACGATTGTGGTTGATTTTAGTTGGTGATCGTTCATATATTTTTCCAGGAACGCGCGCTGTAAAATACGTGTACATATTAAATGTATTTTTTTTAAGACGTCGCATGGTTTGTATCTCCACGAGCTGGCATCTCATGGTAACCAGATTATTCAACAATTTTCGCAATTTAGTATCGTCCGTTATTAGTGCTCTATACGTTTGATAATTAATTGGTATACCATTTCTTTGATTATTATTATTATTATTATCATGATAATAAACGAATGAGGAAAAAATGGAAAACGAAAACAGTGCTGGTTTCTGTGCAGGTGCTTGTTATATATAAAAATACCGATCATAGACAATGGGCATATTTGAATGATAATTTATAAATATTGGTCACAAAATATGAACTAATTGTTAACATTTCATTAAAGAATCGAGAAACGGAATACAATAAAACAAATTACAAGACACCAAAAGTGTTTTATTATCTTCTAAGTTTGTTTTTATGGATTTTATACTTCCCTGATATGTTTGAAGTTTTCAAACTACACCTTTTTGTTACTTCCTGAAAAGTGGCTAATTTCTTTTAGAGGATTTTTTTGTTCATTATAAGAAAGATATATTGTTATTTGATATTTGCACAATCACAAATATTTTCCTGTATTTTACAAAGAACAAGCCGCAAAGGCCCGACGTTGCCCACTGGATCATTTTCATTTCAAATTAAATAATCCTCGAAAAAGCTGGTATATTTGTGATTTTCAAAAATGTACAATATTTTGAAATACAAAATATAAAACAACGGAAACGTTTCACTATATATTTAAGTCAAACCTCGACAAATTTGTTTCGGCCCCAACGGCCATTAACTAGAGAAATACAGATGATTACTAAAATATAGAAGATTACGATCATATTTATACATTACAATTTATAAAATAAGAGAGGGGAGTTATAGGTAGTGAGTTCTATTTGATTATTTACTAAATTCAGGTTATTGTTTGTTGTTTTAGTTTTTGTATTTACCATGCAGTTTCACAAAAATTGTACCAAAAATAGTTTATATTCTGAAATATTTTAGACCGTTCTTGGACATTTTAAATCGATCTCAAATGTCCGGATTGATATAAACCATTCTTGACAATTTCGTATCACGATGTTGCAGAACATTATCGAACATTTTGGATCATTTTCGAAACATTTCGTCCTTTCTGAGACTTTTAAACCGTATTCAAACAGTTTGGGATTATTATGGACTTATCACAGTGTTTTAAATTTGTGAACTTTTTGGATAATTCTTATCATCACTTACTCTCTGGCACGAAACGCCGCTTAAACTATTTTATACTCGGTTTAAAGGAAATACGATGTGTTGGTATTTATAAGAAACATACAATATTAAACAGACGTATCGCGTGCGACAAAATTAAGCCAATGGCTACCATCACCAGTAACCGCGAGCAGGTGGTTAGGTTAGGTTAGGTTAGGTTAACAGAAAACGCGTTATTTTTTTAACTGTATTGATGCAGATTTTTTTTTTTCAAAATAATTTTACTAGAAATTTTTCAATTCTCATAATTAATTTTTATATTCATCAGTCACATACTAATAGTTTTAAAATTTTCTCATTTTGCAGAATTTGGGTACTTAAAACTTGCAGTGCTAAAAAAGCAAGTCGATTAATATATGCGACACAAAATACATTCTTGTATGTATAGGTATAAACCGGTATAAACATTTGTTTACTTCATAACCTAAAATGCTACTGTTTCTTTCACAATTATTTTAGTTATTTTATTAATTAAAAATGAATATTGCAATAATACTTCGCAGTTATTTTTTCATAATGAAAATTATAATTTTTAATTATTTAGTGTACATCGACGCCTGTAAATTTAATGTTTGGGGCCCAGGTTTAAAACCGGCGATCGTTATGCCGGCTCGTTATTTTTTTATTAAAATAGTTTCCAAAAATGACACAAAATTGTAAGGAAATTCTTTATTTAGCACCTTTCATCTATTTGAAACATTAAATTTTGTAGATGTGATTCACTTGATATGGATGTTAAAATAGGAGGAAATAATATTCACTCAAATCGACCTTGCAGAATATGGACAAACATCTTAGATCGTAAAGATGGGTCCTTTATAGTTCGTTATAAGTTATATGAACCTTGTACTGATTTTAAAATAAATATTAAAGTCAAGGGGGAAGATATTAAAGGGTTTCCTCTAACTTTTAAGGATATTATATTTTCAGAGGATTGTAATTGCAATGTTCACAAAGTTCCACTATTCCTTAACAGTTGGAAATGTGGTGAGACTCATAGACAAATTAAAAACGACTTACTTCTATTTAAAAGTATAAACTTTAGTGAAATACGAAACAAGGTTTGTATTAGATATTTTTTAGTTGTAGAAAAACAAATGGCCATTCCTTTATCTTTCAGATAGTATCAAAGTATGATAATCCAGGGGCAGTAAGCTTATGTAATTACGTCATCAAAAGTAATTTAATATACAGAAAATGTTATGGACAACATGTAGGGTTTAAAATGTTCGTTGACAATATTCTCTTGTCATTAACTAGAAAGGTATTGCTGCCTGATTTTGAAATGTTTGTAAATCTTGGAGACTGGCCACTAGTTAAGGATACTGATGTAATATTTCCAATATTCTCATGGTGTGGAAGTAGCGACAGTTTTGATATTGTAATGCCGACTTATGATATAACCGAAAGCACTCTTGAAAATATGGGAAGGTAAATATTACAAATAACAATAGTTTTATAAGAGACCTTACTTGTTAACTCACAAATTTACTACATTCAATAAAGAAATAAATTTGAAGCTTTAATCCATTAAAAATTGAATTTCAAACAATTCACTTTATTGTAAGAAAAGTTTAACTTTAATCTTTAAAATTTGATTTCTTGTTGATAACCTTATAGCAAACATATATTTTAAATCTTTTCATGCTATTTGTTATTTCTCAATCTACTTTTATGAAAAAGGTTGCAATTTAAAAGCAAGAAGGTACTTTTATAATTTTATTAGTGTTGTATAATATACAACATTTAGGGAGCATAAACTCAAGAAAAGGCACTGGACACAAAACTGATATTTTCAATTATTAGTTCTATTACGAGCAGATACTTCGTCAAAATTTTAGTGATTAATGTCTGGTTTTACAGTAAAAAGTACAATAAAAAAATATTTTACGTAAGGCCTAGACCTGTTGTTTATTTTTAACAAATATGCACAGTAGACGAATTTTTAAAAAACTATCGCACTGTCGGATTCAAACTTCTTCTTTTTAATTTTGTAATTATGAAAAGTAATTTTTTCAATACTTACAAACCAAGAACACCTATCAATTTTCTCTTAACAATTAGTCATTTAGTGTTCGATATCATATTTTTTTATTTACAACACACCTAAATTAAAATAAAACAATTCATGTGCAGAATTTCCTGTTAACATACAACATACCACTGTGATAAAATAAAAAAATATTATACTCTTTAATAAAAGTACTTGTTATAGAACACTAAATGACTAATTATTATTAGAAGAAAATTGGTGAATGCTTTTTTAATTACAACATTCAAGAACTGGTATACTTGTAAGGCGCAAATAAGACGTATGAGCCCAATATTTTTTTTCAAAATCCATTTATATACATGCACATTTTGAACAAAACGCAATTACCGTAGGCCCAGGCATTTTGACAAAAACCATTTTTTTTTTAAATATTCTATTTTTCTTCTCTGAAACCAGGGGTATTACAGCGCTATAATTTTTAAGAAAAGGCATTTTATAATAGAAAATATATCAGTATTATGTTGAGAGCTGTTTTGTCATGCCAACAAACCTTTAATACATATTCAAAAATTTACCTTTGGAGATAAATTTCTTTTTATAGATTATATCACAATTATATATCTATATTTATTCGATTACAGCACATTTTTTATTATTTAATTTTTTATTATTGTTTATAATTTTACATTAAATAAAAAGGCTGTTGCTTTAGGGTGATGTTAGATATGTTGTCAGTGCAGGGTAATGTTAAAGAGAAGTGGGAAAATCGACATCCCAAAATATTTTGGCGTGGACGAGATTCTAGTAGAGAACGTTTAAAATTGATCGAAATCAGCAGACAGTACCCAGATTTATTCAATGTTTCAATTACAAATTTTTTCTTTTTTCGAAATGAAATAGAAAAATATGGACCTACTTCTAAACACGTGTCTTTCTACGATTTTTTCGATGCAAGTATTTTTAAACCAATTAGCAAATGACGATTGTTGAACCGATTTTTTGCATTTTAGTATAAATATCAAATTAACATGGATGGAACAGTAGCTGCATACCGGTTTCCTTATCTTTTAGCTGGAGGTTCCTTGGTATTCAAACAAGACTCGAAATATTACGAATTTTTCTACAATGATCTTAAACCATACGTCCATTACGTTCCAATGAATCGAAACCTTTCAGATTTGATGGAAAAAGTACAATGGGCAACTGAAAACGACGAACAGGCCGCAAAAATAGGTATAAATGGGCGTACTTTCGCTAATGATCACTTATTACCGAAAAATATATTCTGCTATTATGTCCAACTGTTTAATGAATACAGTAAAAAAATTACTAGTGCAATAGCAATTTTAGAAAACATGGAAATAGTGACATTTTCAAAAAATGAAAAATGTAATTGTGATAACGATATTAAGGACGAACTATAAATTATTTAAGGAAGGCTCCAGGGGTTCCTCTAAAAATAAACTTATTACTTATAAAATACATAAAAAAAAAGATTACGTTGTTCCTTCAAAAAAATCCTTAAATCCGGTGATAGACAGTAGGCACATTTAAGGGGGGAGGGTTAATATAAAAGAACAGTGAGCAGAATAAATTATTTATTTAACTTAGGGATGATTAATTATTTAATTGGTGCTCCTTTCATGGTTTTGCTTTTTACCAAACCGCCAGTTTTAACCATTAAATTGTAACCTTGCCATTGTGCCACACAATCCGAATTAGTTTTTAAGTCAATCTGCAGTTTTTCCCATATTTTTTTCTTTGGATTTAAAACGTCGTCTGGTTTATCGCCCTCGTAGTTTTCAACGAAAACTCTGTCGCCAGGAACAGCTCCTTCTGGGGGAATTAACGTCTCAACTTGTTTAGGGTCATCTCTGAAAATAAGGGTTTATTAATTTACTAATAAAAACCAAGAATGAAATAAACTCAAATTATTTTCCTTCTTCTACTCCGATTATGAATTTCTCATTTTTTAATGTTATGCAATAGATAAATGCAACTTACACAGAGGAACACAGAACCATTCCTTGAGATTCTATTCCTCTCATTTTGGCTGGTTTCAAATTGCACAGCACCACAACCATTCTATTTTGCATTTCTTCGATTGGAATAAAATTTACAAGTCCGCTGACGATTGTTCGTGGTTTTTCTTCTCCTAAATCAATCTTTTCAACGTAAAGGACATCGGCATCTGGATGCCTGGAAACTTCAACAATCTTTCCAATACGAATGTCCAATCGAGATGGGACCAACTCTTCATTAGATGAAGTTCCTCCTGCATTCACATTCCCTTCTAAAAAAGGAATATTTTTGAATATTAAATATTTATTCATTTTCACACTGATAATATTCCAACTAGTTCATAATTACTTTGTTTTCCTGGCTTTGGATAAGCTTTTTCTGCTAACTGTTTTAATTTCGGTTCCTCGAAAGTCTTCCTGATAGGTTCTAGTAAGCGGTTGATATAATTTTCTACGGCAGCTTTCAAATCTCCGGGATGAAGTTCCTCTTTGGCAAACGCCTTTTCTACGCTTTCGAAATTTTCGTAAGATATATCGCCTCCAAAGTCAACATTTCTTGGAACTATGAAATTTTCGCCCTTTTTAAGTAATGGAAAAACAACATGCTTTACAAAGGACAATACTCCGTTATTCTCGATGTTTCCTGGTTCACAAAAGGCTTTCTTTAATTTTTTTTTCACGATTGCGGGAGAATCGAGAAGGTCAATTTTACTCTCTTCTTCAGAAGAGGACATTTTATTGCCTGTTAAACCAGGAACTAAAAAGAAATCTAATAGTGAATAATTTCCTTTTTAAAAAATCTGTGTTACCCATTGGATTCATTAAATGTGCCCTTTTTTGATAACCCAATTGTGGCAAATATTTTTCAGCAAAAGTAAATATTTTTCTCTGATCTACTCCTCCAAACTGTGCATCAACTTTTAGATATTCTTCATCTAATGCTTGTAGACCTACAAATTTGATTTATATGATAGAATTAAGTTAACTAAAGTAAAAGATCATTTGTTCAGAAGGATAAACAAGAAGTTTAAACATTTTATAAACTTTAAACTTTTTCTAACTACGGAGTTAGCTTGTATAAAATTAATATGCAGACCTGGATATAAAAGGCCACTAACTAGGGGATATTCCACTTGTTTTACAACTTCTGCTCCTGCTTTTCTAGCATCATGTTGTGTAATAACAGAACTTAATCTATACACGTCCAATGTGTATTCTTTAGACAATTGATAGTTTGTTCCTTTTTCAAATTTAAGTTTTTCCAGAGGGACACCAATTGATCTAAGCATGGCTTTGATTGTGTGTTGATAATATTCAGTTCGTAAAGCTAACAAATCCCAAGGAGCTTTCATATTATCTAAATAAGCGTGCAAATCTGCAAATAGTATTGTAACTTCACAGTTAGCTCTTAAAAAATCAGCAATTTTTGACATAGGTACAAAATAAGCGATATGAGGCCTCCCAGTAGTAGCTGTTCCCCAATATATCTTAAGATCATGATCCTTCAAAATTGATTTAATTTTGTCTTCTCCAAGAACTTCTTGTAAATTTCTGGAAATCAGATTGTACTTCTCATCTAGACAAAGCATTGTGTCACTATTTTCTACAACCATTATTACCTGAAATAATGATCTAATTGTAACATCTGTTCTCTGACATTTAAAAAAATGATTCGTGTACATATTACTTTTGAATGATGTTTCAGATTTTAAATAAAAGAAGAATGTAGTTTTTAGGAGAACATCAAGAGTACTTACGAATTAACTATCTGCTAATTAACGTATTTATTTCAAAGATAGAAGGAAACGAGGGTAAGAGTCAATACAGGTTAAGAATTGTTTAAGAATTTTTAAAGGTTAGGTTAAGTCATGTCATACTTCATGAGATAGGAACATACAGCTCGTCAAAGAATATTGAATATACAGTACGTCTCGCTGTATCATTTATATCGTAAAGTAAGGGACGTTATCAACGTGCTATCGATAAAAGCTAACAAAATTGGTCCCTAATTTAGCTAAAAACCAAATAAAACCTTTTTTAAATAAAAAGATATTTCTATAATCTACACTATCTGTATTTTATTGCTATGAAGACAATTAACACTAATATCACTTATTAAAAAATGGCAATTTTTTAATATTTTTTGAACATTATATTTGTTTTTTACATTGTATGTTGAGCGCATTATTTTAGCACTCTAAATTTTGTGTGTTGTAGTTTAGGACCTAAAGTATAAAAATAGCTTTTCTATTTGAAAATAGTCCTATGTGCTTTTTACTTAAATTAGGGGACGATTTTCTTAGTTTATTATACTTAATTGTCATTCAGGCTAACGTACGTTATTTGCCATATTATTTGCGCGCATGCGTGACAACTAAAATGTAATAATTGTTAAATAATCAATGTTTATGAAGAAATAATCGTCAATAATGAACGAAGAATTAATAAAAATTCATAGATTCTATAGCCAAAACTTAAAATTTTCAATGAGGGTGTAGACCTAAAGATGAAAATTTTTAATTAATTTAATAGCAGTATATTATTAAGTACATATGAGGTTTAAATGTATCTATGGTTGCGGCAATACGTTTTGTCTATAGTAGGAAGAGTTCCGTACGCCATTATTTGTTATTTGCGACCTTGATATATTATTAGTTGTTGATTAGTTGTTTGTGAAATTGTTATATTTGTTTTTAATTGTTTCCCAGTGCATTCTGTGCCTCATTTATTACTACTGCCATTAATTCTTTCTGGTGGTCACTGCTGGTTAAGCTTGGGTTAAACGATGAGTAATAATTGCACATTGAAGATTATTCCGATCCTACTGCTCCAGCTGCCGATGTCCGACATTTCATTGGCCCTTATCTTAACTCTACTACTCTACTTGAAATATCGCACAATCAGTAAAGGTGAGAATACATGCCTAACATAGTATATATTTTTGAAGAATGAAATCATATTGTATTTCACTCTTATTTATATAACAGTGAGGTTAAATGTTTCTGCCTTAGACTAGGAAAGAGTCTAAGGTCTCTGCCTACTGCATACTATCGCTGAAACTGCATCGGATCACGTAGAAGAAAATATTACATAAATTAACTATCAGGCAATACTCATGACAGGCCAAACTATCAATAAATCCACGGCGAGAATATTTTACAGGTATTGGTACGGTCCATGAATGACACGATACGTTGTCAAATCGTACATGCAGGGAAGTAGGCCCCAATGGTGACTAGATGTCTAAAGACACTGTTTTCCTGCATTATTTAATACATATATTTTGTGTCATAGTTTTTAATTTGTGTATATAATTAATCCTTTAACGTTAATTTCTACAGGTTGATGGATGAATATTGCACATTGATGATTGTTTTGATCTCGGTGCTATTACATGCTCCGTAAATTCGTCTTCCAACTATGTTCTTCTGTCATCATCATGGAATTAATGTGAGTGTACATGCTTTAAATAATGTTTCTTTTAAACGGAGAATTTGTGGTGTAATATTTGTAATTAGATTTTGCTATCAAGAACGATGTAATTAAAATTGCCCCGAAATCATTTTGAACGTCTATTTTAAGAACGTAATGGTACGCACCGGTAAATGATTCTACCAGTTTTCTGCAACTTTTTTACCAAAATTATTACCTTAGGGAATGTTTATCTAATGAAATAAAATTTAACTATTCGCCCAAGGATCAGGCGTAAATATTAGTAATTTCAACATCAAGAAAAGCTAATCTAAACCAATATTTTATTCATACTCCCAAGAATAAATTAATTAATTAAAAATTGGCAATTTTATTTGTGAATTTTTGTTTAAAACTAGTTGTGAGTAAATATCTGGTTAATTCAAATGAAACCATTTTTATAACCAATAATCATAGTCCCTTCTTAAAATCGTCTTCATTTTCATGTCATCGTATTTTCTTTAAATTCTTTCTGATATGCAGATTTGATGGACGCTAAGTATTCAATCGAACTCAAACTTAATGGAATGCACGATTTTTATCATTTTTCCACGACTTCGAATATAGATGAGGTGAGTTTCAAATTAGTCTTACCCATTGTTGATTATACCCTCGGTATTATTTATAATTATATAAATTTTAAGTCCTATTAGTGACGCCCTTTTTTTTGGTCATTTCATTTTCTTAACTTGTTAAATTCAAATTTGATCAATTGTAAATTGATTCAATCTGCGAGTTTGAAATAATATTTTAATCAAATTACGTTAATCGTGTACTTATTCAAATTATTTTAATAAGGATTTGTCGCAAACTTTTATAAATTCAGTCTCAAACCAGAAAAAGGAAGGAAGAACTATCAAATAAATTCGTGGGAACTATTTTTTATTCATAAATAATAATTAATTATTTGCTTCACTAAGTGCTTTGTGAAGTGTTTAATTCAGTTTATTAACTAGATCAATTTTACACTTATACTTGGTTTAAAATGAGAAGGATAAACAAACCATTGATCATTTCAATTATTTATTTTAAACATTGTCAAATGATCAATGACAGAGTGTTTAATTAACCGAAAGAATTATTATTAGTCTTTCACTTTATGAATTTTACTATTATTTGTTAAGAAGTTTTTTTAGGATTGTTTTTACAATGGTTTCGTTCTTTTTAAACTTGGCTGCTGTTTTTCGTCTTCATCTTTCACGTAACAAGCCATCTATATACTGATCGTCTTATTCATTTTGGAATATTCTGTACTTATTTAAAAGGTAATTAATACATATATTGGATGTAACTGAAGATATTATTAATGGTGGAATATTATATGAACTGAAAGAATTGTTTTTTCACATCATCAATTATTCTACTATAATTTGTTAAGCAGTTTCTTTTTAGGGATTTACGAACAAATTAAAAACTTGTAATAAGTAAGACGTCATTCGTTTATTAATTGTCACATTTCACATATTATTACTTAACAACGCTGTTAATTATTGAAATTTCTAATTCAATTCATTAACTACATAAATTTTGTATTCAAGGATTCACATGAAAAATATTAACTTTGCTGTAATGTGGAATTATGATAAATCATTGATCAATCGTTCAATATTTAAATTAATTAAATGAAAAGATTGCTATTCCTTCACTTTATCCGTTCTTTTAGTATTATTTGTTGTATTTCTAGAGATTTATGAACAAATTAGAAACTTGATATAGGCAAGACATATTGTAAATTTATTTATTGTCTCTTTTATTGTATCATTGTTTAATACCGTTGTTAATTCGTTCGCCTTTCTATGCAGATTGAGTAATGTAAGAGACTTCATCATAGTTTATCAAACTCAATGGAACAGGTCTTACAACGGTATCGTTCTTGTTGGGTTTCGCTGTTGCTTGTCGTCGTCATCTTCTGGAAGCTTCCCGTGGAACAGGTCATCTATTTATTGATCGTCTTGTTCATCTTGAAATATTACGTAGTTACTTAAAAGGTAATTAATACATATATTAGATATAACTAGAAATATTATTAATGGTAGAGTATTTAATTAACAGAAAGAATTGTTTTTTCACTTTATCGATTATTCTACTACAATTTGTTAAGCAGTTTCTTTTTAGGGATTTACGAACAAATTAGAAACTTGCAATAAGTAAGACATTATTAGTTTATTAATTGTCACATTTCACATATTATTACTTAACAACGCTGTTAATTATTTGTTTTTTTTTTCTGTTTTCTATAGGTTGACTAATAGAAGAAAACAATATCGAAGTTCATTTCGAACTGGACGAAGCAGGTCTTCTACAAAGATACAGTTCTTGTTGAGACTTCGTTGCTGTTCGTCGTTTTCATCTTCTGGAAGTTTCCCAGTAGAACAATTCATCTATGTTGACTCCATTTGCTGTTCATTTTCTTTGAAACAGAGTACATATTACTAAGATGTAAAGACATACAACAATAGTCATTAATTCCAACAGAGAAAGGATTTTTGTAACGACATTTAAAGGGTTTAGAAATCCTGAAGAACTTGTAAATGTCAGGAAAATTTATGAAAGAACCTGAAATTTCTATTCATCAAGATCTTTCTTAATTTAAAAAAATCAGAACTTTCTATTGATTTCATAGCTGTTGTGCCTACAAACTCACATACACCTATACAACCGCACATAAACTTGTAACGCAAAAATATTAAGTTGTTTTCAAATTCGAAAAACGCTATTTTTCAAAATTAAAAATTTGAATGGCAAAGTATTTAAAATATGTAATTGCGCATTAATTTTGATTTGTTAGAACAGATGTCCAGTGCTCAGAAAAAGTCAAATTGGACTCACTGTTATAATTAATATTAAATTATGAGTACAAACTAAATATTGCAAGTATGGAAAAATTGTAATTGTAGTCTGGAATAGTTAGAGAATTTTAGATTGCAAAAATAATGGCAACCCAGTGTTAAGTCCTTTGTATAAACAAAATAAGTTTATTATTAAAACTATACCATAAACTTATACAGGCAGTACGTGGTTACCAACAGAACGCTAAAATTGACACTATAAAATAAAAATAAGGTAAGAAGTCGTTAGAAAAAATTATCATTAAATAAATAATCATGTATGAAAAGACGTTATAAAATAAAATAAACATAGTGTAGGCATGTCGTATCCCCGATCTTTATACTGCATTGAGGAAAATTATAGAAGATTATTTCTTGAAGCGATCTGTATTTTAATGTTTGGTAGAAAATTATGAATTTTCGTTCGTTTTTAAGGTCCAATTTCATTGGGAACAATTATTTTAACATTTACTATAAATTTAAACAGGTAACTAATTTTTAATAAAATCATTTAACTGTCACTTTATACTGAACTTAATATTTATTTGTATTTCTTTATAATTTAACGAAGGACTAAGTGTTTTTTATTCTATTCAAACGTGATTATTTAATTATTATTTCTGTAACGTTTTTACTTTATGAAAATTCATAACCATAAAATAAAACAGTTTAAGAAACTTTTACAGTGAAAATCTTATTTTTAAGCTGTCTTATTTTATTTATTTTTTATTGAATTGTATCATTTTCTTTTTGAGCATATACCTACTGCCAGTATACAATTAGTTTTTAATTGCTTTTTAATTATTAATTAAATATTTATTATTTTATTTATATAAAGTAGCTGTCATTAAAATAATTGTTTGTGTAGAAATTAATAACTATTTTTATATTTATTTTCCACATCTTGATAATATGAACTCTGTTTTAAACTGCAATATTTATAGATAATTTACATCGAAACCTAAGTTTTAATTATATGTTACCTCAACGGTTTCGTATTACCTGTTATTTTATAAACTGTTATATCAATATAAATGTTGGTTTAGGGTTAAAATTGCTACACTATAACTTTATAAATTAATTTTTGCCACAATAATTGTTAAAGAAAAATTTAAAATTAGGTCTTGCAATAAATATAATTAATTTTTGATTGGGTAACTATAAGGGGAAATAAATATGAATATAACATTACAAATAAATTTAAAATTTACTCTTTAGATACTATAAATTATAAGGGGAGATGTGGCACTCAAATAGAGTATATAACGTATTAAAGAAATTGTTATTTCAGGAGTAAGACAACAATGTGGATAATTCAGCTGTATATGTTTTTATGTATTGTACTAAATAAAATGTATTTATTGTTTATCTAAGGTTTTCTATTAAAGTTTTTCTTATTCTTGTTTATTATCAATAAATGTATGTATTAAAATTAGAAATTGTTTTATTCTTTCTCCCTATATAATTTTAATTCAAATCCCTTGTATAACTTATGCTCTCCTGGTACAAAATGCGAAAATTTAAAAAATTTGATTGTCAAATTATTTGTTGATCAGACCTCGTATTTTTCGAAAAATTTAAGAATTTCGATATTTGTATCAGGAGAGCATAAGTTGTTTGGGAAATATGTCAAATTATTTGTTGATTAGACCTCGTATAAAATCCACTTATGCTCTCCTAATACAAAAAATCGAAATTTTTAACTTTCGAAAAATACGAGGTCTGATCAACAAATAATCGGACATATTTCCCAATCAACTTATGCTCTCCTGATACAAAATCTGAAAATTTTTAAATTTTTCGAAAAATACGAGGTCTGATCAACAAATAATCGGACATATTTCCCAATCAACTTATGCTCTCCTGATACAAAATCCGAAATTTTTAAAGTAATATGAGGTCTAATCAAGAAATAATTTGACAAAAAGTAACGATTAGCTTAAAAAACATTTGTCAGGTTGCCAAGGATAAAATAAAAGAATTTCTGAATATATAGTTATTTATTGAAACTTCTTTGATATATCATTCTCTTTTACAATTTTACATTAACAGAAATTAAACTAAAGATAATAAATTACAACGAAAAATATGTACATAAATACAGCATTTCATAAACAAAATACAGATATATTGATACAATTAAATATTTTAAATTTACCTTTAACAATTTTGACAAAAGTTAATGTCGAATGTTACAGTGTATCAATTTTAACTCTAAACTAAAGTCTACATTAATATATCAGTAACTTCATAAACTGAAAGATATTGTACCTGAAAAAAGCATATATAAAGAAATGTAATAAAGGTAAAAACAATTTCTTCTTATGATGTGAAGACGACGACCAGTAAATGAAGTCCACATAGATGACCTGTTCCATGGGAAGCTCCCAGAAGATGGAGACGAAGAACTTGTTCCATCGATTTTGAAATAAACTTTAATACAGTCTGTTCTTGTCAATCTACATAGACATAACAAGAAGAATCAAAAACGGCGTTGAACAATGATACATTATATGAGACCATAAATAAACATATAACAACAAATAATACTAAAATAATCTATACAGAACTCCCTGAATACACAAATTTCCGTTGGTAAACTACTTAAAATAATAAATCGTTTATAAAAATTGCTTTTTAAAATTGAGTCCAATTATATAATACAGAAGACACAAGATCAAACTGGGGGTTGAATATAATTGCCAGATAATTTTATTTAAATGGTTTACATAATGCACATCTTCTCCTTATTGTAATCCAAAGAATTGAAAAAAAGTTGTGATAAAGATGTAGGGTATTTATTACCCACATGTCAAATTATACCAACGTCCAACGTTGAAAAGAGTTGTGTAATTTGAAACCGTTAAAGTAAAATATAATTGAAGCTTAAGTTTGGATGTAAATTATCTATAAATGTTGCAGAGTTTGAGACAGAGTTCATATTATCAAAATTGGCAGACCATTTACATATAAAAATAGTAATTTTAATACAAACAATTATTTTAACGACAGCCACTTTGTATACATAGAATAGTAAATAATTTAATAAATTAATAATTAAAAACCAAACTGTATGCTGGCAGTATATGGTCAAAAAGGAAATGCTAAAGTGCAATAAAAATAATCAAATTTGACACAGATTCTCATTGCGGAAGTTTCTTAAACATGGATTTTCATCAATTAAAAGGTCGAATCCATCCAAATTTAAATAAGACAAAAAAAAAAACGTTACAAAAATAATAATTGAATAATCATGTATCAATAGACCTTGTACTTTGCCAGAAAGAAATGCAAATAAATATTCAAATTGAATCCTAAATACAAACGAAAGATTATAATTTTCTCCCAAACATTAGGTTATTTAATGACTATTTTTTGCAACTATTGTTTTACTTTATTTTTATTTTATATTGACAATTTTAGCGCTCTATTGGTGACCACGTGCTGCCAGCAAACAGTTTTAAATATTAACTTCCTTTGTTTATATAAAGGACCTAAAATTCCCTAACTTTACAAGACCATAATTATAACTTTTCTATACCTGAAATATTTAGTTTGTACACATTTGACATCTGTCCTAACAAATCAAAATTAATGTGCAATTACATATTTTACGTACTTTGCCATTAAAAATTTTGAAAAGTAGCGTTTTTAGAGTTTGAAAACATTAATATTTTTGCGTTGCAAGTTTATGTGTGGTTGTATAGGTGAAATAAATAGAAAGTCCTGATTTTTTTTTTTAAATAAGGAAACATTGAAAAATAAAAATTCCAGGTTCTTTCATAAATTTCCCTGACATTTCCGAGTTCTCCACGATTTCTAAACCCTTTAAATGTCGTTACATTAATCGTTTCTCTGTTGAAATTTATGACTATTGTTGTATATGTCTTTACATCTTAATAATATGTACTCTGTTTCAAAGTAAAATCTACAATATCTGATTTTATAACCAAATATCTTATACATTAATTACCTTTTTTAAAAAAGACTGCAAAATTTTCAAATGTAAACAAAATGAACAGTAAATGGTGTCAACATAGATGAATTGTTCTACTGGGAAAGTTCCAGAAGATGAAAACGACGAACAGCAGCGAAGTCTCGACAAGAACTGTATCTTTGTGGAAGACTTGTTTCATTCAGTTCGAAATGAACTTCGATATTGTTTTCTTCTATTAGTCAACCTACAGAAAAAAAAAACAAATAATTAACAGCGTTATTAAGTAATATTACGTGAAATGTGACAATTAATAAACTAATGACGTCTTACTTATTGCAAGTTTTAATTTGTTCGTAAATCCCTAAAAAGAAACTGCTTAACAAATTGTAGTAGTATAATCGATAAAGTGAAAAAACAATTATTTCAGTTAATTAAATATTCTACCATTAATAATATTTCTATTTATATCTAATATATGCATTAATTACCTTTTAAGTAACTACGGAATATTTCAAGATGAACAAAGACGATCAATAAATAGATGACCTGTACCATGGGAAGCTTCCAGACTTCTTCCATTGAGTTTAATAAACTATGATGAAGTCTCTTAGATTACTCAATCTGCATAGAAAGGCGAACGAATTAACAACGGTGTTAAACAATGATACATTGCCTATTGCAAGTTTCTAATTTGTTCATAAATTTCTAGAAATACAAACAAATAATACTAAATAAACGGATAAAGAGAAAGAATAGCAATCTTTTCATTTAATTAAATTAAATATTGAACCATTGATCATTGGACAACTGCTGAATATAATTCAAATGATCAATGATTTATCATAATTCCACTTTACAGCAAAGTCTAAATATTTTTCACGTGGATCCTTGAATACAAAATTAATCTAGTAAATGAATTGAATTATCAATTTCATAAACCACGTAGGGAAATGTTTTATAACCAATAATTAATTGACAATAAAAAATAGCTAATAAATTTTCATAAAATTATTTGAAACTTTTCCTTCATCTGTTACACTGAATTTATAAAAAATTGCAACAAGTCAAAATTTAAATAATTGGAGTAAGTGTGTAATTAACATTTAATTAAAATATGTTTTTCAAACACAGGTTAAAATACTTACGCAAAGTTTGATCATAGAAATAGTACGGTAGACGAAATGTAAAAATAACCGAAAAAAAAGGGGTCCACTAGGAGGACTATAATAATTACTTTAATATAAACTACTTAATCATTTAAACCAAAAATTCATAACTGAAATTACTAATGTCTACGCTTTATCCTTCAGCATTTAGTAAATTTTTTTATATCATAATATAAAAATTTCTTGCGGTAACTATTTTGGGGAAGAAATGTTAGTTATAAAGCTGAACTGGTGTTGTCCTTCTTCGGGTGTAAAGGCCGTCGTCGGTTGGAATTGCTTCCTGACGTTTCGCTAGCACGAGTGGCGGAAGATGGAAATACCTCAGAAGAAGCTCGCCATTCGTGCTAGCGAAACGTCAGGAAGCAATTCCAACCGACGACGGCCTTTACACCCGAAGAAAGACCACACCAGTTCATCAACTGGCCGCGAAAGCCTTAATCAATAAAGCTATTATTCAAAAATCAATGAATATAAGCATAATTAATAGGAAGATCATTTTTTTTTTTAATTTACAGATGTAAATTGTTTGCAAACAAATGGTATCAAATTCAAACTTGAAACTCACCTCAACCACATTCTGATTGAATCACTTGTTCGTGCATTCGATTGTTTTCTTGAAATAGGTGTTGAAAATGATTTTGGGGCAATTTGTTTATTGACGGCAACCACTATAAAGAACATTATTAAATTACTAATGATTATACCACAATTACTATTAAAACAATTACATATTAATATTTAAAGTAGGTATTATTCTTACCACAATTAGGTAACTCCATAATATTCTCCTCAAAGAAGATAGGAAAGAATGGAATACAGAGCAATGATATTTGGGGGGATTTGGCATAGCTAGTATGTAGTATTGAGATCAAAACAATCATCAATGTGCAAATGTTCATCCGTCAACCTGTAGAAATTAACGAAAAGGTATTAATAATACATATACACAATTTAAATAACAATACTTTAAATATAATATAGAACAGTGACACTCCGCTAATTTGCGGGAGCATTAGGACATTAGGGGATTAGGGCCGAAATGCCTAATGTTTAATGTACAGTTGTTATTCAATTAATCATCTAACTTAGAAAAAGGGCGGATAACAAATACAATTATGCAAATTAGACGTGAAATTCAATACGGTTCCTATTTTTAAAAATATATATATTATATGAGGCATGCATTCTCACCTTTATTGATTGTGCGATGTTTCAAGCATAAATGAGTGATGGAATGTTTTAAGTACAGAAAGGTAAGGACGACTGAAATGTCGGAGATCAATAGCTAGAGCACTAGGATCGGAATAATCTTCAATGTGCAATTATTATTTGTCGTTTAATAGAAAGAACCGGATAGAACGTATTAATCAAACGCACTGAGAAGTAATTAAAAACCAATATAACATAATATCTTACATCTCATATATGATATCGCATTGACCAAAGATTAACAAAAAATGACACCATAAATGATACAATGACACGTTGGAATGACGTACCCATAGATAGAACATAGAACGTATTGGTATTGCCGTAAACAGATTACATTTTAAATCTTGCGGCGTTCATAATTTTTAACTATTTTAAATCTTTTATTATTTTACTAATTTATCATTATTGTTTATTTATACTTAAAACGAGTAGGCTTTTGTTCTTAATAAAAAAACAAAACAGGTTGTCACGTTATGTTTTTTTTTTTAAATACCGCGTGAAAGCATTTGAAAAATTTCGATCAAAAATACCCTAAACAGTTCAGAAATGTTTTTACACCCCAGATACACTCTGTCACGTGACCTTTTTTTCCTGGGTAAAAAAACACTACCCACACTGCCTTTCTGAACGCGGCCTAGTTTTCATTTAAAGTCGCACCACGAATTTAAATGTGGGATTTGAATGTAAGTCCCACACCATTCCGAAGCTAATAGTCTTCTAATGCTAAGGGCAAATAAGAACGTGCTTGTAATTACGAGGAGCTTATTGAAAAACTGATGGCATTTCGATTTTTGGAACTATATAGCGCCAATAAAATAGGCGCGGTAAATTCAGGTGAACATCGCATTTTCTTTCTTCCCAACCCTTTCAATATTTTTAGAAATTTCTTAACTACAATGGTAGCAAGTCGTTTGTTGGCCCCTAATATATTAATTTCATCGTTTGTTGGTCAATATTTAATTAGTAATTAATAAAAAAATCTTACTGGATTTGAATTCCCACGCATGCGGTTGAATTAAATTCATTCCATCTCCAAAGATACCTATAACAAAATACACAAATTACCCCGGTATCCGATATTTCTGCCAAACGTCTAAAGTCGAATACGAATTACGTACATATAAGCAATTTACAAGCGCTTGTAGTAACTTTTAGGGTAGAATTTGGAAGTTGTTTTAAACAAATAGAAAATTATTAATTATGGATTGTGTAATTTAATTTTATATGTATCTATGGTAGATGGAATAGAATTGGTTCAAGCGCATGCGCGGTATTTCAAATTCGGCGCGACTTGTTTTAAATTATCCTTGCACATTTACGAACAAACATAGAAACTAATATATTCGGCAACAACAAACGATTTTCTATCGACTGCAGTTAAGAAATAAACTATAGGTAAGCGAAAAACTTCCAAAAGTCAAAAAATTATTTTGTTAAAAGTTTAAATTTTTGTTTTATATAGCTATAAAACGTAAAATACACTACATTTTTTATTTATTTATTTCAATTCTACACATTAACATTGAATAACTATAGAATAATTAACGCAGAAGTCGTAAAAGACGGAGAAAGAAATTAGTACTAATCAAAATAATCCTCAATATCTATATCAGGATTAAGAATATCTTCGCCGAATGGTGACAAATCAATTTGATTAAGTATAAGATTTTCACACATTTCCTCAAGATCACTATCTCCAATTAAAACAGCTCCTTGAAGTCTGTTATTTTCTAGTACAAATTTTATGTACTCATGACCTTTAGTCATCCTTAATAAAATTTCATAATCAGTACCTAACTTTTGGCCATTAAAGAGGCCTAACAAAATAACTTTATAACCAAATAACTTAGTAGAGTGAGTGAACAATTCGAAACAAAAGTCTTGATAAATTTCCTCTTTGTCAAATGCAGCTGCCATGCTTTTGGCTGCAAAACATCCCATTTGTCGTGCCTGCGTCCAAAGTTTCATTTGAAACCAATGTTTAGCTAATGGCCAATTAGCTGTACAAACATCACCGGCAGCATAAATATTAGGCACTGAACTTTGCATAAACTCGTTTACCAAAATTCCTCCATCTTCTGATAATGTGATATCACCAGGCAGCTCAAAATTTGTGGTAGGTAAAACACCAGTAGCTGATATAATTAGGTCACACTGTATTGTTTCATCATTGGTTAGCACTACTTCAATATTATATTGATTTCCTTCTTCTAATTTTACAATTTTTGATATTTCGGTTTGGTAGTGAATTTTTATATCTCTTGGTGTAACTTTGTTGCCTCCATAAATTTCTAAATTTTCATACCAGTCTGGACCTAATGCTGCACCTGAGTTTTTGTTATCTTCTGGTTTATAACGCATCCTTTTACATGGCTTTGGATCATCTCTTTTTATTTCCTGGATGGACGACAGAAAAAATTCTGCAGCTCCTGGATCAACAAAAGTTGCTGCAACATGTTTGTCTTTAATTATCCAGTGTACTTCTACATCACGAATTTTATGAACTACTTCAGAAGCAATACCACCATTGCCAACAATAACAACCCTCTTTGCAGTCTGCAGCTTTTTGGTGAAAGTTTCAACAGAATCTGTATCCCTTATACCCACAATGTAGTTACTAAATGCATCTGCTTGAGGAATTAATTTTGGCCTTGCACCAGAACAAATGCATAAGTATTTGTAGCTGTACTTTTGTCCGCAAGCTGTTTTTATTGTGTTTTCTTTACTATTAACTTGTATTAAACGATCATGAAGAGCTATTATGTTTGGATGTTTCTCAGTTAAACTGGATGTTTCCTTTTCTTGTATGTCAAATGTGGTTAATAATTTAGTCAGCACTTGTAAATTTACAGCTGTTTTAATAAGAGAAGATTCACTTAAAAGAATTATTTTTTGATCAGGTTCTAAATATGATAATGTTTCTGCGCAACTTACTCCTGATATTCCTCCGCCTATTATTACAAATGTACTTTCCATAATAATTATTTCTGAGGGGTGTGATAATCTGAATAGTTATAATGGCGAAAATGTACGTCAAAAGGTAAGAGGCCGAAATCCTTGGCTCTTTCAATGACCACCAAAAGCAACTTGTGTTTATTTTGGCACAATCCTGTTTTAGTGTAGCTTAAAATGTTACCAGTATGAGGACAAACAAATTGCTTCAATAACTCTATGTTTTGCTCATGTAACACCAAATATTCGTCACGACATATCGGGCACGGATTTCCAGTGGCTAGTTGGCCACTTCTTATGCATGTCTTTCTAGTTTTTTTGGGGGGAATGCCGCCCTTGAAATTTCGACGGTACGGCACCCAAACTGGTTGATCACCGTATGTTATTTTATACGCTTTACTTGTCAAATATTGAATACTAGTTTCAACTGGAATTTCTTGCGTTCTATCCTTAGTTATTTCACGTTCTTCAATAGTTTCGGTAAGATCTTGATTTTTACAACATGTTGTAGATAACTGGGACGGTTTAACTTTACTGAAAACGATCTTCTTCAAAATAACAGCAGCATTACGATTTAACATATTTTGATAAAACTGCATCTACTTTAAGTATAGTAAATAATATTTATAATGATCATAAAAGCAAAAATTAATTCAAGAAATTAAGGTTATATTAAATGTTTTGACATTTGACATTATGAGATTATGACAGACAATATATTTTATATATATCTTTATATTTATACCCACAGATAGTTTTGTTGAAAAAATGTATTGACAATTTTATGTGTTCTAAAAAGTTCAATAAAGTGTTGCATTGCACATCGAAAAATCGCACATTTTCTATAATTATTAATAATTATGTACCGTAACAGTAACACTACTTTAATTTAGATATTTCAAAAGAGTTTAAAAGTTTTATTTGTAAGGTTGGCTACAGAACTGTCCTTGGTAGTGACGTACTTCCGCGTAAATCGTACGTGTTTTGTTCATCGCCAACGTTACGGACCGCTCAATAATTCTCAACACAAAGATATTCATTTCCGTTGCCATCTTGTAAGCGTATAGTCGTTCCGTACGAATCGTGTTAAAAATCTTCTTTTTGCGTACATTGTTTGTTTTCAGTTATTGTTTACATCAATTTAAACACGTTAAATCATTTAGAACAATTGTTATAAAAATGTATAAACGGTTGTACATCTAGAAACGTTTTATGTAGCACAGCTGGTATAAAAATATGTAGTAGGTAAAAGCATAATGGTGATTAGGGCGTGTCCCATTTGAAAGGATCTTTATTAGATTTAAACAAATATATAAGCCATTATTTACTATAAAACAGGAATTTACGTTTAGACTACGTGCCCTTTGATATGGTTTATTGTTAGTGAAGCGCATTAAAATTTCCATACGACAAAAATGGTAAGGTTTCATATGGATCGTAATTAAATACAATTATAATAATAACAAGCGTTTTCTTATAATATTTAGATTAAATGTTTTAATAATATAGTATTATTTCTATATTTATAAATTAGGCTATTACAAATATTTACGATTTCGTGACGTCATTTGTCATTGACGCCATTTTTGGAATTGAGGTGACAAAATTAAATTTGTTCTATTTGTTTAATTTTAGCCGCGAATAGACCCTCTTCAATTACTTAATTGTTTGCAAGTTCTTTTAAGTCCCACTACGGGAGGAATTTTATCGAATAACGAAGTACAACGATTAGCAAGGTATATAACCTCAAAATTTCGAAAATTTAAAGAAACCCTTAAATTTGTTGTATTTTTAGTTTAATGACGAAATTTTCAAAGAAATTAGTGAGCAAATGTGTATACATACAAATTTTAAAAAATACTGAAAAGCAATTGCTTGGGAACTTCATGGCTGTCGGAGGGTGGACCCTTCTGCAAGTGTGGATGCATGATGCAATGTGTAATTCTAATTGGGCGCTAGTTAAGGAACTTTTAGAATTGGTGTTGATAACGCCCGTCGACGTAGAACGATTGAAATCAAACAACATTCCAAAATTGGTGAAGAGTTTGTCCAAAAGGGAGGAATTGGATGGTAAGTCATTCATTTTTAAATTACCTACTTAACTATTTGTTTGCAGTTCCAGAAATTTGTCATTGCATGTAAAATGTTTGTATACGTTTAGATTTAACTGTCTTTTTAATCATAATGGTGATTGGTTCAGTTTTTAAATCTCCAAACATAGTTTTAAAAAAGTTTGTTCTGTTTTATGAAAAAATTACCATTAAATACACTTGTACAGTTTTTTGGTAGGTCAATGTTATTTTTCAATTATTTAGCAGTTTAGCTGCAAAAGTAATAGAGAATGTTTTAATGGTTGATATAGTTTCCATAAAAGTACTGTTTTTAATCGAGTTTGCCCTCCTTTTTGTGTTGAAATTAATTTTTTTGTCCTAGTTATTGTATTTCAAAATTGCAATTCAGTTAATTTAATAAGCAGCGATTATTGCATTTTTTAAACTTGGCAAACAGTATTTATTACTTTTTTGAACTAGGTAAGTTTTTAAAACTACTCTTGTTTATTAGGAATCTTCGAGCTCTCGAATAAACTAGTGCAGCAATGGCTTAAGATAGTCAAACAGGAAACAAGTGTAGATATTGTAAATCATCAGTTAAATCACTATCAGCCATTACATCATCAACAACAACTTCCTCAGAAGGAGATGAAACATGTCACAAACGGCAACGATGATACAGAGCCTCCTCCATTTGAAATGGTTGATGTACCTGTTGTGGAAGTAGATCATACGATGGACGATACTGTAGAAGAAGTAGATCGCGTTAGCAGTGCAGTGCTAGACGAGCAAGTTATAGACACGCAAACGTTTTACAAATTATCAGTTAGAGACGGTAAACAGGTGTTATCGAAAGTGAATCGCAGCGAAGCAAACTGTACGGTTGTTGAAAACGCGATAATTGAAGAAGTGGACGGTGAGGGACAGCCAAAAGACGAACAAGTGGATTTAAAAGAGAAGGAGAACAGAGAGGAAAAGAAAAGGGATCGTAACGAGAAAAGTAGTTTATCAAAAAATGGAGACAAATACAAAAGCAGCAGTAGTAGGTCGAAGGAGAGGGATAGGGATAGACACAAGAGTAGTAGGGATAAAGAACGGAGCCATAGAGATAAGAGGGATAACAAACATAGGCGTAATGGAGAAATAAGAAGCAGTAGTAGCAGTGGTCATAAAAGCTCCAGTTCCAAAGACAAAGATCGAAAGGAATCGTCCAGAAAGGACACAAAAGAGAAACAGGCGGAA
The DNA here is from genome assembly GCA_947389935.1 of Agrilus cyanescens. Lineage (NCBI taxonomy): Eukaryota > Metazoa > Arthropoda > Insecta > Coleoptera > Buprestidae > Agrilus > Agrilus cyanescens. The sequence goes on from OX376705.1 coordinate 26,034,771, forward strand.
AAAGACAAGGACACGTTAGCAAAAGTTCAACCTCAAAGTCTTACGAAGTTACCAAAGATTCCGAAAAAGGCGTCAGATGGCTCTGGCGACAGCAATAAGGACGCAAAAAAGGGATCGATTTCCATCGAGGTTCGAAAGACTGAAGAACGACCCAAGACTGTTAAAGTATTTAACGCCAAAATGCGCTCGACCGGTTTAGAAGAAGAGGCGAAACCACCACCTCCACGACCCTCAAAGAAACCAGCGACATCTTTACCGACCATACCGACACACACGGTGCATAAAAGAATGTCCCCAACAAAAGACATATTGCCACCGCCACCGGAAAAGAAGTCGAAAATCGAACCCACTGAAAGACCCGGAGCAATCAAGTTGATACCACCGAAGCCGAAACGTAAGTTAAATTACTACTTGGATATTTATATTTTTATTTTTGCAGGTTCGCGTTGGGGACTCATTGGCTTCGTGCTACCCGATTCCAGATGGTTAAAACCACAAATGGACATTTGGATTTTGGGCTTTTTCTCGTAGTTCTTTTCGCGTTACATTTCTTATTGTGTGTTCTCTGTCTCTTATGTTTTGATGAGCTTTCACTATATTTTTTAAGTACAAGTTTCTTTTCAAATATTTATTGGTTAGTATAAATTTTTGGTTAGTATAAATTTAATTTTTTCGATTATTGGCCCGTATTGACAGTGAGATACATTTATATTCAATTTTGTTATTTATTCTTTTACAAATTGACATTTACGCTACGATGGCAATTTTTTGATAGTGTGGTGGTATGTATCTACGCAATAAGTTTCCAGTTACATGCCCTAATTATTTTTTTAAAACTTGTTTAAAATAATTGTGTAAAAGTTGGAGCAAAGCGGGTACATGGAGCGTTGTTAGGTGGACTAACGAGCATCGTATCATTTTGTCAACAACGAAGAGCAGCCATTTCTCAACCGTTCATCGTGAAAGCCATAAAATCAAAAGGCACCAAATGATTATTTATACTTGTTCGTTCGGGACGGAACTAGTATAAATAAGCATTCATTCTTTCGTTATTTTTCCGATTTTTGTCGGCATTTTAGGTAAGTTCGTCTTGTAATTAAATTACACTGTAAAATTTCACGTTGCCATTAATAAAAAAAGGTTTTATTATATCCAGAACGTTAGGTCTTATTCCCTTAAAGTTTTTTATACATGTGGCGTTTAATAAGAAATAAAGTGATTGAGCATAAATAAAAAATCGTTAAAATTAAAATGGAATAGCAGAAAAAACGATTCAATAAAAAAATTAAATAAATGCTTGACTGCCACGTAAAAGAAATTAAAAAAAAATCATACGGATTTAAAAATGGGTTACAAAAAATTATATTCATATATTAAAGAAAACGATAGGCCGGTACTGTTTATTTTGAAAGAAATTGATGAGTGCGAGAAGTAGCGTGAAAAGGGTTCCGTACGATGAATGTGTTTATCTACCTTCTTTTTTTAATCTGACCCATATTTGTTTGTTGTAACTAAAAGAGCACGTATTGTACCATTGTACAAGGTAATTGCTAAATGTCTTATCGAATATTCTTGAATGCATGGACTAGATCGATTGACAGATATTCTTATGTTTCATTTTTTCCCCCTCATTGTTGATATTAAAGTATCCTGCTGCAATGTTTTTTTTTGCACTGATAGAATTTTTAATATTTTTGACAGCTATTTTCGACATTGAGATAATTGCCATATTATTTTAAAGGCATAGACATCGTCCGGGTTTTTTTCATAATCTAAGTAAATGAATTGTTTTAGGATTGGTAGTATTTTGAGATACGGGGAATAGTATTTTTTTTATATATTTGCTTGAATGACTTTAAACTGTTTATTTCAAAACAATAAAAAATATATATACAAGTATATACATGTCCTCACAACAAGCCGATTCATTTGATATGTCACGTTACACTTTGCATTTTCTCTAATTTGCCGTCCAAAAGTGATCCTACATTCAAGATTTTTATTGTCGTACAAAGCGTTACTATCGTGAGACAAGGCCTTCGCATTGATTACGTAACCTCGTATGTTGCGTGTGAGCCTACTATGATTGTAGGTTCATGGACAGCATAGGTGGTTACGTAATCAGCGCGTAGGCCATTCTCTCGATGGTAACGTACAAAGTACATGTACCATATTTTAATTTGATCGTTCTAATAGATTCAGAGCAAATAGGCTGTCACCCACGTACAGACCTATACGCCAGAGATCTTGTAAGGGTTTAGTTTTTTTCTGTTCAGACCTAAGCAACTCTAAAAGCACTACGTACCAGGAAAAAAATGTGTAATTGTTATGTTATCATGGCTAATCAAAAAATAATGCTTAATTGTCTGTATTATTTACAGTAACAATAAAACTTGGCAGTTGAATTAAATGTTTGTGAATGTTGATGAGTGATTCGAAAAATTAGTACAAGTATAGATTTTTTTTTATATAAAACGGGCTAATTATGCTAGTTTTTAAAACCTTATTTCTGGTAGAGTACCTGTTTCTGCTAATCGCTATATGCGTCTCCTTCTCTTTCATTAACTGTTTCGTACAAAAGAAATGCAAACATATTGTATGAAGAAGCGTAAGCTTAGTTCCACCGCATACGTCATCGCTCTTCGACGGCCTCGCACATCAAAGGTGTTTTTCTTTTAAGAATATTTTTTTCTGTTAAATTACTTTTGATGTGCCTCGCCTAGTGTACCTTGGTCACGTCAAATTGAGTTTTTGCTCTCCCCTACGTAAAGTTACTAATAACTAACTTTGATTTAATAGTTAAATTAGAATAAATAGTTATTGCTATTATAACGCCAATGTCAGAGTTTATTTTACAACAAAGTCGTGCAACTTCCTGCATCTAACCAAAAATTTCCACGATCATTCATCCAAATTTTTAAGATCCAAAAAATGGCAAAGTTGTATAATTTGTAAGAAAAAGATTTATTACATTTTGCGAATGGCCTTTTTTTATATAAAATTTCTGCTACTGTTGTATCTCGCCAATTTTTTTCTGATAGTTTCTTATCTTTGAGGGAATCCCCTGAAAGGCAATTAAGTCTTAAGACTATAGCAAACATTTACAAAAGAGCGATGTACAGAAAGGTTCATTCTGTGTTGCGATTGTTCTGTGTGTGGACATTAATTATTATTTACCAATACCTTACAAATAGTATATAAATTGTGTATACAGATCTACAAAAAAGTGATAACGGCAGTCATGACCTTGTGACGGTTAACGTTTAAAAAGGAAACAAGTCTCCATATAATATGACGTCATGTAGTGTCGTAAGTGAGCCTTGTGACGTAATCAGTGACTACAAACTTTTACGCAATATATCATGGACCAGATTTATTGTAAATGAAAATACATATATTGAAATTGATCGTCTTAATTCCAACGTATAAATAGCAACGCGAATTTTCAACATAATTTTTCTACGAATCTTAATTTTATTACATATACATAATACTTATGACATTTTTTATTAATGCCAATCTTAATGAACTGATTTGGATAAAGCGAAAACAAAATCTTAATTTTTTTAAAATTTATAATATTGTTTTCGCTTTATTTTATAATGGTGATTATCTATTTTTCTTGGAAGAAAATACTGCTTCGAAGTTAACAGGTTATTCTTCAGAAAAACTTGAATATCTTGGGAAAACACCAACTTACTGTTTTATATATATTAATATTTTATATAAATTTGTAGAATGATAGAGCTTATACAATTTGCAGGGTAAATAAAAGTAATTTTTTATTATTATGACGGCGTCTTATTAGATATACATATTTATCGGGCAATTTTTATTAAAAAAAATTTTAATAAAAATTGCCAGTAATCAACTGGTACTTATGAAAACAAATGTTTAAACTAAAGTTGCAACTTGCGGGTTATTTTTGCCATACGATATAAATTTGCGAATACAAGGGTAATTAGATAATTTTGGTCACTATGTTGCGTTTATATTTTTAAAATAATGAAAGTATTTCAAACAGACTTTAAGAATTGAGGGTAGTTGACGACTACCTTTAAGTAAAAGTATTTGATCGATAAGTATTCTTATGAGAACTTTGATTGTGTCGTTTCCCTCTAAAATGAGAAATACAAGAATTATTTAGATTTAAATTAGCGATACGGTAATACTTATTTTTTGGAATAATTGAACCTAAAAATATCAAAAATATTTGAATGATAATTCAAAATTATAATTGAGGTTTACGAAATTTTACTTAATAGGTACTGAAATGCAAGATCTAATACGTGATGTGATGTTTAATGTTACAATTTATTACAATTGATACGTTATCGCATATTATATCTACTTGCAAAGTTAAGTTATGCATCGGAAATTTTGTGGTCAATAGTCACGTTAAACCCCAAGTACTGATTTACGTATATTTCCAAAAAAAAGGAAAACCCAGGATTGTCTATATACATAAATATTATGAAATATTTTGCAAATATATAAGAATATATTTTGTAACTTTCTTATTCTTAAGGGTTGTTTTTGGTGTCTATTATTTCACCATAGCTCATTTATAAAGGAAAGCTTTATGGAGATAAAAAGAAACAAATTATTTAAGGGAAACGACTTGCACAACTTATTTCTGCTGATTTGAAATTATCAATTTTACACGAAGAATTAGGAATGTTAACTCTTGCATTCATGTAATAATTAATTGACTGATGAATGTAAAAGAAGTCTTCAGCGATTACATTATTTTATTTATATTTAAAAAAAATTACCTGCGATTGTTTGTAATTATTTTATGAATGGGATCCGTTAAAAGTTCAGTAAACAAATAATTTTACTTTTCTCAGATTACTAAAATTAATAAAATTATATTTATCGTGCAAAAATAGTGTAAAGTAAACCTGTAAAAATTCCGTTTAAACTTCTACGCCCGTCATAGTTAAGTAATTGTATTTGGTGGTTTTCGGCCTTTATGGCCGTCGTCTACTAAGGCAGTACGTTTCGCCGTCATGAGGGGACGAACTCTTCAGAGGAAACTGTTAGAATGTGAACTACAGAAATCGTGTATTCATATTTTAAGAAAGTTCTCTTGAAGATGTTCACGCGCGTCGAAACATTGAATGTAAAAAGTGTACTTTTTCGATCATTAAAAAAAAAATAAAACACTGAATATGTGTATATGAGGTTTGTCAATTTAAAAATATTGGCGGTAGATCGCTTAAAACGTCGTACAAAATGTTGCTATTAGTTTTCTTATAGTTGAAAGTTATTATTTTAAACTATTATAATCGATAAAGCTGTTATTGTTTACCTACTTTAAATAAGTAAACATTCCTGAAATTGAAAACTGCATTTTTGCTCATTGTTTTTTTGTATTGGCATTATGGAAACAAACGTACATACATACCCACCACAAGTTTCGTTTTAACTAGAGGAAAAGCCGCTATTATGAGGAGCCTATGAGTACCCAAAGGAACTACATTTCTTATTTGACAGTCATATCCTATTTTATAAAAAAATGATGCATTTATTGGTTTTTTGTTTCAGCGGTCTTTCTACAAGAAAGTGATATGTTCATGGATGCTTTAACAGCATCTGCCAGCTCGAAAAAAGAGCCAAAGAAGCGAAGAAGGCGGCCAAGTACCTCAAAAGATTCTTCTTCACCTCCTATTTCCCCGTCTACTACGCAGGTGTCTACTATTCCCACTGAATCAACATCCCCTATGGCATTACGGAACATAACTCCTCCTAAATTTTATCAAGACACTTTGGAAGCGGAAGAAGAAGATGAAAATAAAAAGGAAGGCGAAAAAGAAGACTTAGATACTTCAAAAGATGAAGTGGTACCGGATGAAATAGCCGAACCAACAACACCGACGGATTCAAAACAAGAAATGGAAATAGATATAGATGAGCGTACTAAAAACGAGAACGGTTTAAAAGGAGTATTGGTACATACGAAAAGGAAAGGACCCAAAAAGTCTATTCGGTGGAAGTCTGATGACGATTTGGTGCAGATTCAATACTTTGAATTGGATGAAAATGAACGTGTTAATGTTACGAAAGCTTTCGGTGATATGGCGAAATTGGACGTGAAATGTGAACGGGAGGCTTTACAAATGAGCAGAAAACTGCCAAATGAGGATCTGATGGATGCACACACACAGTGGCGCATTCCATGGGAAATCGAATTGGAAAAGCCTCTTGCAGAACCGGGTTCGAAAAGTCTTGAAAAAGAAGTGCAGTTTGCTCGTGAGAAAAGCGTTCTTCAAGCTCTCTACTTCCATAAGGCGATGATTCCAGACTCATCTGCCGAACCTGACCCAGAAAATTATCAGGTTACCGATCCTATAATTATTCCTATTGAGGCACCTGATGACCCTGACCATGATTACCGTAATACCCCCTGGCCAGAACCAAAAGGGTCACCCCCTCCACAAAATTTGCCCAATATTCCCCAAGTTTTTCCCAAGGTGGCGAACAATTTTCAAAATTTTGGAATTGCTCCTCCTCCAGGTATTCAAAATATGCCCGTTCAGCAGCAACAACCTCAAGTACCTTTCGGTGCTCCCCCAACGGCTTTTATCCCACCCAATGTTTTACCACCTTCTGGAGAATGGAATATGCCGAATAATATAAACAATCAAGTACTAGTACCTAACGTTCCTCCTCCAGACATTATCAGTCAAGGACCGATTAATCCCAATATGGGATTTGTTCCTGGACCAGGTCCTGTTGGCCCAGGTCCAGTCCCAGACAACTTCAACCACCATCCTATGATGAAAGACAATGTAAATTTCCCACCACCTTTGTTTAATCAGCCGAGGATGTTCCCCCCGAATCATTCAAACTTCCGAGGTGGTCATGATCATCATGGCCCTCATAGGGGCTTCAGGAGGGGAGGTGGTACTGGTCCATGGGTTCGAATGAACGGACCAAATCCAGGCAATTGGAATCACGTTCGAGGTGGCCATCGAGGTGGGCATATGCCAACAAGATTGTGTAAAAATGTTAGACAACATGGTTATTGTCGGAACAGGGATAATTGTCTTTTCTTTCATCCCAATTAAGTGTGAAAATGGGTTATTGTAATTTATTGTGAAATTGTGATATGAATATGTAGCGCGAAATGAAGAGTTTTGTAAATTAAGTTTTCTTTTTTATACATAAAGGTTATTGATATTGTACAGTTTTTATACATGATTTTATAAGATTATGAGTGGTACATGTACAGTTTTTAGGGTTTATTAATTGAGTCCACCTAAAATAGGTGCTAACGTCTTTATCATTCTAGATGATGTACATTTGTACATAGTGATTTAAGCGCAAAATAAAATCGTTTATAGAATAAATTCCGGTTTTCCTTTCCCCACTCATTTTTGAATCTAACAAAATAATTACTTTGATAAGGATGTCATCATTTATTGGATAGGTATGTAGGGTCGAGATTTTCAGTTATAATTGTCAACACTTTCAAAATACACTGTTTTGTGTGGTCTCGTAACATATTTTACAGGATTAAATAAACAGTAAGTAATTACATGCAATTGTTCGGTTCGTATGTAATAAATAATTTTTTTATTTCGCGATGTTTTACTTTTCGCAATTTGCATAACTTTATTTTTAAACATCGAGCATATGTTTCGTTTTACTGCATTTTTTTGTATAAAAGAAAGCAGAATAAAATGTTAATATATCTTTGAACCTAATAAATTTAATTAAATTATAAAAAACCTTTTAAATTATTTAATAAGAGAGTTGACGTGGACCTTTTATCGTTTTGAAAAAATTATACCCGCAATGCCACTTTACGTCACAACTATTTCGCCAGGATGGCATTTGAACAAAATATTGGAAAGAAACCCGTTAAGGATTTTTGCCACAAATGCAACCTAAAATTTTCATGAGAGTTTAAAAATTTTACTATAGGTAGCGAATTGCAATGATTTTAATGTCCGTCTAGCGTCTACTTGACAAAGTACATAATGCAAACCCGCTCGATCCAAGTAATGTGAATTTGAGGTCAGGAAAAAAGAAGGGAAGAGTTAGGTTAGGTTAGGCTCGGTTATGAGCCTTTAAAATTTATCCATTACTGCACTGAGTATTTTCGGCAGAAAATCAATGGTTTATCGGCTAAACAAATAATTTATTTAAATTATTATCAATAATTCGCAATAAAATAACTGTCGAAAATACTGGTTTACTGTAGATATTTTTATGCAATAGATTGAGTGTCCCTAGCAGAAGTGAGAAAACAGGAAAAATTAACCCAACCTAATCGAAATTTTTAAAAGTTTTGGTTATGTTAGATTAGTTACGATTACTACGTTATCTCTATGAACTATTTCCATATGCTAAACTTTACAGTATAAAGGGCAAAAAACAGTAAAACCATTAAACCTCAATAAAAAAATTATGATATATTATCGCGAAAAGTTCTTTGGGGATTTTACATTTTTTGCCAAGTGCAAGAATTGCTTAAAGTTTAATCCTGATCTTTTTTCTGTTGCCATTTCTTTTATAAAAACGTCACCTGGATTAGTGTTTTCAACTGAATCAGGCCCTGTTAGTCAATATCAGTTGTCTTTGGGAGTTACCATTGTAGGTTAAAATTTTGTTAAAATTTAATATCTCAATGGATCTCAATGCCAGATCGAGGGAAATTATTTACGTTTCAGCATAGCAATAATAGTTTCGTGATAGTTTTAAAAAATTAATACGAGAAAACTACGACGACATGACCTTTCGTTATTTTTGCCAAAATTATATTCGTACTCAAGGTGACATTAGTTATTGTGCTTGTGCTTTAGTGCCGTTATGATTAAATGCAAGTACTTTATAAAAGTTTTATCTAGCTTAAATAAACTTATTTACATTTAAAACAGAAAAAAAATTAAATTAACGAAGGATCGTCACAAAAATTTACATGTAAATTTTATGACATTAGTTTGGTTTTGACAATGAATTGTTATATTTTTCTTATCATTAAAAGTTAAAATTATAATAATTACCGTGATAACAAAAGTTGCATAGTTGATTATTTAAACATTTTTCGACAAGTAGTTGGATAAACAAACATTAACAGTTAGTTAGGTAGTTTGCCTTTGTAATTTAAAACATTTTTCTTTAAACAGCTAACAAGTAAAATACAAATAAAATGCAGAAGTGGTTCTTCATTGAAAGCCCAGAAAATGATATAGCCCGTGATGCTTGTGCAACAGGAAGAGATGTTGGTGCTGGAGAGGAGAGTTCTGAAGGAGACATTACTTTACGCAAATGGTTATTTCGAGTAAGAGTGACTGATCTAAAATGTGATGAGGAGGTGTGTGTGATAGGAGACTGTCAAGAACTAGGAGCATGGCAGCCAGAAAAATGCATCAAACTAAATAGAGAAGGTCGCTCTGAAATTTGGTCAAAGGTTATATATATTCCTAGAGACAAAGATTGCTCTTATCGTTATTGTGCTTGTGTAATTGTTGAGGAAGGTCTGCAAGTAATTGTGAGAAATTGGGAGACTAATCTAGAACCTCGGAAAATAAGTGTAGAAGGAAAATCACCAACTGTGAAAGAAGAACCTCAAGCTTATGGCGATTATGATAATTCCTGCAGAATTGATAAAGGATGGCTTATCAAAGAAACAACTGTGCAACTGAAGCTTTTCCAAGTAAGTTAGCTTTTCAATTACATAACTGGAATAACTTTGTAAACAAATTTAAATGTTAAACGTGTAGTTCTGTAAGTTTGGTCTGATTAAATATAAATATTCCTGTAGTAGATTTAAGTCAAAATCATAAAAGTAAGCAGGAACAATTCATAGGTTTATTTTAACAAATAATATATTGTTTTGGCCTTTACTTTATAGAAAAAAACAAGGAAATCAACAAAACAGGAGAAACTGGTGGTATTGTAGAACGTACTAAAAGCTCAAATTCCAACGCCAAAACTTAGACAAAAAACGTCCGTTCACTTTGGTCCCTGAAGAAGGTAACTTTGTTATCGAAAAGTGCTTCAGACGTTTTGGGTTCAAGTTTTGGCGTTGGAGTTTGAGCTTTTAGCATGCTCTATGTTTAAGGAAACACTAAATAAAATCACTGATTTGGAAAAGTTACTTAATGTAACGAGCTGCATTCTGAATATGCCCTTGTAGGGCGAAACAATGGTCAAAATAAGAAAATGAACAGTGGAGTCAAAGTAATTGTATTTAGTGTTTCCAACTAACAAATTGTAGAAAATCAGAATGCTTATAAAATAGTTTTTAAAAATCCGATTGGACGATTTTTCTCTGTGAAAAGTCTAAAAAACGTTATAGGCGGTCTTCTTTTTTAAATTCGTAGTACAGGTGGTTTACTTAATTATAGCTAATGATGTGTACTTTGGAACGGGCCCTAAAGGAAATTTTTAGTTTTAATTCAAATTAAATATGAAGAAAGACCTTTTGTTAACATGTAAAGACCTTTTGTTAACATGTTTCCGTTTTTTCTCTGTGTTTAGATAAACATTTTTTAGTCTTTTTCAACTTCCCAGGATTTATCAATTGAATGTCATCTGCTTTAGTTTTCCAATAAGTGGATTTTTTTTACAGTTTTCGAATGTATTCGGGCACAAAAATTGTTATGTTTTCATTATCTATGAGTTATCTTACAAACGATAGCAGCCAGTTTGCTGTTAAGTTTTAGTGCAAAATATTAGAATTTTTAGCTATATTGCTTGGACTAGTAATTGTTTTCTATTTTAGAATATATCGTTGTGGAGACCGCGTTACGTCAACCGCAAAATTTACATCAAAGTAACACCGGTTAACTTAACCCGTACCAATTCGAACTTCCCCAAATCAGTGGCGGAAGCTTTAGAAGAGTCGTTGAGTACCGAAAATAACGACATAATAGAAAACCCTAGTTTTTCATATACCGAAGTGTGCAAGCTTCAAGATCCGATTTGCTCTTTTCAACCGCAGGATCAGTTTGGCGTCGAATATCAGAGTGGTGACTTTGTAATCTTTCAGAGTACCGTTCTATTTCCTCAAAATACCGCTTTCCTAATCGATTTGTACATATACAGTACAAAAGCAGTCGATGGCGATCCACCATACCATGCTGGTTTTAGCTATCTACTTCCTAGTGCTTTACAATCATCCGCTGGAAGTGTCATTATTCCAGTGACGAGCACAAAACATAGACCTTTAGGTCAGATTGAACTCGAATATTTGGTGGTCCGTCCGATGTCGAATTATAAATGTGACATGAATGTGTCTTACACGCGATACTGGAGGAATACGTGGTGTGGTTTGGATGTAGGGCATCGTGGTTCCGGGTCTAGTTTCAAATGCGAACCAAAGAATTGCGCAGAGGTACGAGAGAACACCATTGCCAGTTTGAAAACGGCCATAGATCATGGGGCAGATATGGTGGAGTTTGATGTACAGCTCAGTAAAGACGGGGTTCCTATTATTTACCACGATTACCATGTGTGTATTTCGATGAAAAAGAAAAAGCAGGTAGAAGAGGCCGATATGCTGGAACTACCCGTGAAGGAATTAACTCTTGAACAACTCAGATTATTGAAGGTAACATTTTTGTTAATAATAATTCGTTTAAGAAAGAACTGGAAGTTCCAGTCGCAGTTATGATTTACTAAAACATTAACCTTTCGGGGGCTATAAAATTGTGTCAGAACATGTTTTTTTTCCTGTAAATGGAAAATTTATTTTTAATATGTTAGCCATACACTCCAGCTTTAATTTTTGGTCTACAACATTTTATTGAAGCAAGTAAATAAGAGAATATTTAATTATAATGTTCTCATTATTATGAATCTAGTATTCAGTAAATTTTACAGGAAATGTGAATGTTTTTTTGTATGAAATTTGTTTTTATTGTTTTCGTTTAACTCTAGTTCCTCCTTAACGCCTGTTTCAGTATATGTATTAAATTCATTTTCGTTGGACTGGTCTAGTATCTAATTTACTTATATTGCAATTCAAATGGAAAATATGTTTATTGTAATACTCGCTTATCAAATCTACCTTTTTTTTACATTGAGTAAAAAAGTTTAAACTTGACAATGAACGTCTGAAAAATATTGTCCAAGGTTCGCGATAAATATTGTATAAATGCAAGGTCAACAAAGCGAACTTTGAAACGGATTTTGTGATACAAATGTGCAAGTGCGTACATACATATGTAGAAATTTCCTTAGCGGTTTTTGTTCTTCGTTTATATTTATTTTCGACAAACTTATTCATTAGGTAAACAATTATTACTCATCAATAGGAAAATGACAAAAAAACTACATTCGAAACGATTCATTCAACAGCAATTAATAAAATTTGTTTGATTAAAATTATTCATTAAAATTAGACGGTGAGGTGTAACTGATGTGAATGAAGTATTACCTTACATTACAAAAAACAGTAAATTTTAATTAACGATATCACTGTAAATGACACATTTTCAATGAAAATATTGTAGCCAAAAAATTGTTCCCTAATTGCTATTGCATACGTACGATTTATTTAGTTATTAATTATAACGAAAAATAACTAAAAAGGTCTGTGACGTTTATTCTATCATTCGATTCTTTTTCTTACCCTTTTTCAATCCATCTGGATGCTTTCTATTACTTTATTTAAAAAAATAATATTGGATTCTCTCTTAAAATAGTTAATTGCACTAGTTTTGATTTTCACGTAATAACTGGTTCTCTTAATGTGACAAAAAAAAAATTATATTCATTCGGTAGAAAAGTATGTAGTTCAAGAGGTATTTTTTTATTTTGTAGGTTTGAAACAACGTAATAAATTACTGGTCAAATTAATTTCCGATGAAATTTATTTCATTAATTTTTAAATCAGAATCGTGTGTGTGAACGCGTTTTTGAAAATGAATTGCATATAATTTTGCCACCGTACAATATTTAAATTGATGGTAGGTGTATCACCTATCTGAAGGCAAATCGAAGGTGCCCCGGTTCTACGACGACGATCTGGAAGAACACCAGCCGTTCCCCACGTTACGTCAACTGATGGACGTGCTTGATCCTCACGTCGGGTTCAACATTGAAATCAAATGGACCATGAAACTCCAAGACGGTTCCTATGAACTCAATCATCCAATCGATTTGAACTTGTACCTAGACACTATCCTCGAAGTAGCGATGAGCCACGGATATTGTCGGAAAATCATATTTTCTTCGTTCAATCCGGACATCTGTACCATGATTAGACTCAAACAGAACAAATATCCGGTACTTTTCTTGACTCAGGGTGAAACTACCAAGTATCCACCTTACATGGACCCCCGCTGCATTAGTATCACAGCTGCTGTACAGCAGGCAACACTAATGGAACTTCTGGGGGTTAATGTTCATTCTGAAGATATTTTGAAAAGTCCTGTACAGGTGAGGTTTTTGCAATTTCTTTTTCATAATTCAAAAATGAGAAAATTTATTTTATTTATATTTCTATGTGCCTCTCTTCAAAACTAAGTACATAAATCGATAAATGTTGGGATGATCTTGTTTTGCAAATAATTTTATATTGCGTGAAAACGAAAATTTGTTCGATAAATAATTTTTTAATGTTTACAAAGCTTACGTAACATCATAAGTACATTTTACAACTGTTATCTTTTAAAAAAAAGTAATTTATTGAAGAAGATTAGATTCGAAATAATTGAAACTGTTAGAATGATCTTCATTCTATAAAGTAATAAATATTATTGCTTTGATTAGAAAATTGATGGACTTTTAATTTTTTTTATCAAATAACAAAATAATGACAAAGGAAACGATTAATTGACAACGGTTAGATTCATAAGCGTACTCTATCACTTGATGATGATAAATGTGACAAGATCTGGAACAAATTTTAAAGTGAAATAAAGTTAGTGTGGAAATTAATTTCTGGTTTTCCATATAGAGTTTAAAAAAACGATTCTGAAATGCTCCTAAAATGCTTTATCAGAATTAACAATTTCTCTAGCAGATATTAAGTTAAATAGTTGCAATTATAAATTAAATTTTTTTGCTGGATCGATTGTTAATTCTGAAGAAATATTTTTGGAGCTTTTTTTTTAAAAATTAGCATAAAAAGGCAGAAATGAATTTCCGCGCTAACTTTATCTTGCTTGCGAATCGTATACTAAAGGAAAATGATAATATCTGATTTTGCCATTTTATGGTTTCTTGAAAATTAGTAATTCGCAGTTGAATTTTGTTTTATAGGTAAATTTAGCATTACAAGCAAATCTGGTGACATTCTGTTGGGGCGATGATAATGCTGATAAAGGGACGATAAAATATTTGAAAGATTTGGGTCTCCACGGCATAATCTACGATAAAATCGACGAGTATTCGAGCAAAGAAGTGAAAGAGAGTATTTTCATGGTTGAAGCTCGCGAATCGCAAAAAGAACTTATTCGATTGGCAGCCGCTACCATGGAGCAATCTCAGCCCCCACCAGAACCAATTATTGAAAGAGTTTTGGATGTTGAAAAGATGCGGGCGGATTTCCATGAATTTTCTACTGCAACATCTTTAGAAAGTTTGGAAAGCAGAATTGAAGAATGCAAGAAAGATAATATCAATGGGCAGAAGTCTTCATCTTCCCTTGACAGTGATTCAATGGTAGAAGCATAAGAAATAAATTAGGAAAATTTTTGTAAGCGAGCTGTTTTATTTTCACATATTAAAAGCTTTATTTTCACTTTTCTTTTCTTTGTTAGTTAGAAAGAAATAAGTAAGTACATATAAGAAACGTAACACCAAATATAGATGAATTTTCCTACTACTGAAATATTGTCTTACGATTAGTTACCCAATTAACTAATTATAGACATTTAAAAAACCTACAAAATGTTTTTTCGGAAGTGCCACTGAACGATTCTCAACCGAGAAAAGTTTGAAAAAGTCGAAAGAATGATTTTTCGGTCAATTTTATACAAGAAAATACGTTGGGGCAAATTATAGCTAATCTCTTCATTTAGGAAACGTTTGCAAAAATTGAAATTGGAATATCTTTGTTAAAACGGTGACACAACGAAAATAATAAACTAAACTACTAACGTCTGAGTTCTCCTTCGGAGCTTGTTTTTAGCCATAATTTTCCGCAATATCTTCTTTGTTTTTTTTAATACTGTAAATTATCCGAGATAGGAATTTAAAAAACAAATCTTTTAACGTTTTTTCTACTTTTGTTGGTGAAGAATCGGACTTCTGAATTAAGTACTCTGTAGGTTTCTTAATCGTCTACAATTTGTCAATTGGATGTAATCCGTTTCATTCGGTAGTTTTACAAGCAAAAACAAAAAAAATTTTAGTGCACGAAAAAGTACACATTAGCTGGACTAAATTAATAATTAATTTTTTTTAAAAAACACAAAAATTCATTGATATTTTAAAAAGTTTATATAAAACCAGATTTTTTTTTCAAATGGTTAAGATACGAAATATTTGTTACAGTCTGTGGTTGTGAAAAATATTTACTTATTGGAAAGTAAGTTAAAATGATTTATGAATTTTATTTTTTAGATTGAGGAGAGATATGACTATCTTAACCATATAAGATTAAGCTGCTATATTTATTATTGATATTGATTTTACTCTTATAAAATTTACGTTTGTTCCAATTGTTTATTTTCAATTTATTTTTTATAACTATAAAAGATTCGGAATAATAAAGTCTGTACTTTGTGTAGGATTCTTAAAACTGACAGATATATTAGACTGTTTTGGAAAACAAAGCGTGTTGGAGGTATTAAAACTTTTTTTTCGTTTAATATACCATTCAGTTTTACGAACCCTTGAGGGGTGTTTGGCAGCCGCTGCCCCACCATTCCCTTACTGACGCTCTTGGCTACTTCTACGTATATTTCGCTTTCAAATTGATGTGTACATTAGAGTTTTAAAAATATAGCTATTTTGCAAAACTTTTGTCATTTTGAATTATTGCTATGTAATAATGTTTGTTTACGTGGATGCCTATTGTATTGTTTATAAAATTTATATTATTTTGTTATTGAAGATGACAAAAGTATTGCACTGCTAATATACATAAATATATTCTTTATTAAGAGTTACCAAGATATTAATTTAAAATAATAAAAAAAAGTTATTCCGTACCATAAGAATGTTTTATAATTTATTTAAAAAGTAGAAAAAAGAAAGGAATGTGATAAACCAGTTAGATAAGAAATTAATTTGCTCTATGTTTTAATACTTTGCTAGTTGTAGATTGCCACCTATGATGCTGTTTAACGATTATAAATAAGTGAGAAAAAATAGTTATTAAATAAATAAAATTATTTCTATATAACATGTATTTGTAACTGGCGTTACTATAAAAGTGAACTGCTTCAAAACTAAGAACATCGAGTTAAGATGCTCCGTATATATCACAGCAGCAAATAATAAAGAAAAAAGAAAGTAAATAGTTTGAAATGACTGTTATCGTTAAAAGACTTTATTTTAAAAGTTTATTTGCCTAGTGCCGGATTAACCCAGGACAGGGCCCGTAGCAAATGCGAACAAAAGTTAAAAATGTTGATACTTAGAACATTAGAAATCACGTAACACCAAAATCGGTAGCATTCATTAAAATGAACTAAATGTGCATATACATTAATATGAATTAAATTGAAGAACCATCTACAAATTACCTCAAATTAATGAGGAAAGAACTTTTTCCTTGAATTTAATTCATATTAATGTATTTAAAATCACCACTACTGAACATTTCTCTATATTTCATTGTTAATAGATATTAATAAAGATTTATATTAATTCGACGATTAAGTAAGATTAAGACTTATTAAGTACGTTTCGTCGATGTTGCTGTCATCATGTCGCCGTAGCTTTGTGGTGAGAGCAATGACGCGTAAAGCCATAGACCCGGGTTTGAATCCCGGCGGCAGCATTATGACAGCAATAGCTTTTTCCTCATTAATTTGAGGTAACTTGTAGTTGGTTCAAAGATTTAATTCATATTAATGTATCTAAAATCACCACTACTAAATATTTCTCGATATTTCATTGTTAATAAATGTGCATATAATGTATTTATCGAAGGAGGACCCGGTATACAGGGTTTTTCACGTAACCCGCTTGTTAAAAGATTTTAAACTTATAATACCGGTAGGGTTTTAAAAATGTGGCAAATAATCTAACTGAAGATGCTCTATCTAATTAAAATATTTGAAGTCGTCTGTCACTTCCGGTTATACCAGGTCGACACTAACCTTGTTATTTTAAATGGAATGTTATGCTTTTTACGACGAATTCGAAGAAAACGTGAAAATCCTATAAGCTGCAAATTTGATAAATACTATTTTTTCGATAAAAGTGACAAGCTTTTTATTAATAACCACTTTTTTGTATCGATGGGGAGTTGTGGTATCATTTTGTTAAGGATTCTAAAGAGAAGGATCACGCAAAAATTCAGCTTTCTGTTATTTATTCCAATAATTGGGCTTTATCTTTAGTTCCTGGACTATTATATTCATTTGGATGTTATAAATATAAAGTTGTTGCTCAGTGCATTTTTATTAAAAGGTTTTAATCTTAAAATATTCTTTTTGACTGTCGCTTTTATTTTTATTGTTTCTTTTCCGAAAATGCAATTAGTTTAAAAAGCAATACCATCACACACACATAAGTGTAAAATACACACATACAAAGAGTTTATAATGACAATGACAGGGGTTTAATTTATACGGTGTGTGCTTTAACATAGGACAGAAAGACACGACAAATCGCTTTTAATATCACGATCAAACGCGACATTTCCTTACTTTTTGATCTTAATTTTTCAGGAAATAGGACGCCGCCGTCTCAGTTTCGCATTTTTAGGCTAATTACTTCGTTTATCTCGTTACCGTAAGTGAATACATTAATGGACTTTCCATAAGAACTTTAAAAGGCAAACTTTTGACATAAGCGGCGATGGAAACAAATGCATACATTTTTTTGTTTTTTTGGATTCGGTAAATTAATAAGACAATTAATTGAATACTCATCGACATATATACAGGGTTTTTAATGTAACCCGTTCGTTAAAATTTTATAATACCGGTAGAATTTTGAAAATAACCTAATAACTGAAGCACTATCTAATTAAAATATTTGTAGTCGTCTGTCATTTCCGGTTATACCGGAAGTAGACACCAACTTTGTTATTTTAAATAGAATGGTATATTTTTTAAGGTAAAGTTCAACTTGTACATCTACAATGAGCGGTTTCTGAGATAATTTAATTTATAGAAAAAAAATCGCTACCGCAACCCAGATTATAAAAAATCATAACTTCCACAAAATATCACTTAGAGTGCTGAAATTTTTACTAGTGATAGCTGAATCTTAGAGCTAACGACTTGACAAAATTGGGCTTAATAATTTATACAGAGCGTTTAGAATAAAATTGTAAAGTTTAAAAGCTTCAAACACGAATAACTTCGCTTTTTCAAATTGCACCTACCATATTTTGCTTTTTCAATAGATTAATATTTTTTATCCTCTTCCGATCCATATAAATACGTCCTATTGTTTTCTATGAAAAATTGTTGAATTGTTAAAAAAAACTACATACTTCTGCACCACTGCTTCGTCTGCTGTGAAGAGTTTTTTATACTTATACATTAAAAAGGAAAAGAACAAAGACCGATGTCGGTGTCTGAAGCTAAATTTTGATGAAAAGATGATAGATTGGCCCACCCTGTACAATTGTTTTAAACGAAAGCACTTGTATTTTTTGTGATATATTTGAAAGTACATATACAGATTAATAGAAACTTGATGACATCGATTAATGGTTTTATCGAGTTTTGATTAAAAATTTATCCTACAATTATTATTGAAACATCCCTCGCCTATAAATTATTTCTCTTTATAATTATAAAACAAGCTCCAAAAATATGTAGATACTCTTAGAATACTAATTTTATTAAACAATATATTATGAATTAAGATTGGTTTCGGTAAGTATCAAGAATCTTTTTCGTTTTTTTTTTTGTTTTTGAGAATAGTTACTATAAAAGTAATGTATTAGGAATAGGAATAAGGGTTATTTAATAAAAAAAATACATTCTTTATGTACGCCTCTGGAGAAATTAACGTACCACATATCATTTGCAAGAGATCACCTCATTTCCCTGTCGTTTCGCCAGAGACTATCGTGTCATAGTGTACTTAGTTACTGAGTTTATAGTGAATAAGTTTTCTGATGAAGAAGTTGAATCAACACAATAGCCATGTCGTTTACAATTATAACTATGTTAGTGTTCGTATTGTGTGCCGTTATATCAGTACAAGCAATAAGTGAAAATGACGCGAGCAGTTTTGAAAAATTCTGTCTATCCAAAGACGAAAAATTTTCTTGTTTGGCGGACAAAGTGATTAACGCGATTATAGAAAGATCTACGAACTTACGAAGTAAGATTTTTGACGCCGGAATTACGTTATTTCGAAATAATGTAAAACTAATGGAAAAATTGCCGACAACCAGAAAATTTTCAGAAGGGTTTTCCAGATTAATGAATACGGTTTGGGATTTTTTTAAAACTTACATTTTTACGTTTGGAAAGAAAACGACGTCTAATTTAGGATTGCGAATAGTCAACAGCAGTCCTATTAATTATCCTGGAAACGGAATGGCTTTTGGGCGAAAATTGAAGAAAAAGAACAAATATAAACTTTTTTATTATATCGCCCTAGGTTTGATGGGCGCCTTTACGTTTTTGAGCCCTCTGCTACTAAAACTTCTTGCTGTTATATCCGGTCAGGCTCTGATGGCAGCAAAAATAGCCTTGGTAGTATCCTTCGTAGCTTATATTAAAAAACTTATGGATGGTAATAATCACACTAAAAATCCCATTGTGAAAGTTAGAAACGGATATGGATTAGGGGATTTGTATTATTATGGAGACGATTACGACAGATTTGATAGATATTATGATGAAACAAATCAGAGATTTTGAAAATAAATAAAATTTATTTTTTGTTATATGAAGACGACCGGGTTTAGTGCAACGATGAGAACTTTTGTTTTCAGTAAAATGGTTTTTTATTAGTTTATTAGACACTATTTTATACAGGATGTCATTGTTACATTAAAAATGGATTGGAGTCTCTTTCCTGGCTTTAAGAGGGTTGAAAAGTATAAGCATGTAAACTGTAATTATATGAAAATTAGTTTTACTTCCGGTATAAACTAGTTTTTGTAGATGTCGTTATGAACCTTTTTAAAATTCTAATATACAGGGGTTTTTCAAGTTGATGGGCTATTAGATGTATATAAATTATTAGAATGAATTCAATTGTAAAACTTGGGCTTATTTTGTGATTGTTTAAGACGCTTTCTTTAAAAATATTATCAAGTTAGATTTACATCCGGTTATACCGGAAGTCAACACCAATTTTATTATTTTAAATGGAGGGGTATATATTTTACGCCAAATTCGAATAAAACGTGAAGTAAGTTTGATGACCAACTTGTACACCAACGTTGAGCGGTTTCTGAGATAATTTAATTTATAGAAAAAAAAATCGCCACCGCAACCCAAATTATAAAAAATCATAACTTGCACAAAATAAGACATAAGGTGTCGAATTTTTTATTAGTGATAGCTAAATCTCAAAGCTAACTCCTTGACAAAATTAAACTTAATAATATATACAGGGCGTGCAGAAAAAAATTCTAAAATTTAACTTCAAACAATAACAAAACATTCAAAATTTTTCAAATAAAACAATTGGAAGTATCCATATGGATCTAAAGAGGATAATAAAAGGAATCACAACGAAAAATAAAATTTATTGTAGGAGGTACCATTTGAAAAAGTCAAGTTGGTGTTTGAAGTTTTTAAACTTTAGAAATTTTTTACTGAACGTCCTATATAAATTATTAAGTATAAATTCGATAAGGCGTTAGCTTTGAGGCCCAGCTATCACTAGTAAAAATTTTAACATGTTAAGTCGTATTTTGTGGAGGTTGCGATTTTTTATAATTTGGGTTGCGGGATCCCAAGTTTAAGAATTGAATTCATTCTACAAATTTATATATGTACTTCTAATAGCCCAACAACTTAAAAAGCCCTATGTACCTATTTCACTCTGTTATCAATAACAAGGGCAGTCTTTTGTGACATTATACAGGGTGGCGCATCGAAAACGAAAGAGGCATTTACGGGTAGATCTTTTTTTTTTAAAGATGCTCATATATTATATTTGGTCCTTAGTCAATAAAACATTGATATGTCTTGCTATTGATGTGTCGAGAACGAACTTTCATCGTTATTATATTAAAAAAGACCTTAGCTGGAATACCTACACTATGTGTCAGCTTGTATAGAATTTTAATTTTTTTAAATAGATATGTTCCACACATCACACATCCATGTGATTGTTACGCATTATAGTGTTTGTCTTTTGGTCGGTGTACCTCAAGAAACAGCCACTAAAAACCACCCCTATTTTTTTTTTAAATATTTTTTTGCAGGCTCATACGTATTCGGAAAATTATAAAACAAATGCGTAATGTAAAATTAATTAGGAGTTTTCATATCGTTTCGGTTTTATTCAAGTATCTATCATAGTTTCATAGAAAAATAATTTTAAAGTTACCTGTTGCAACCTCCGTTTTTCAAATACGAAAGAAATTAAGTAGGGTTTTAATGAAAATTAGCCAAAAATTATTTTCAACAACTAGCAATATAATAAAGTGATCAAAGTCAAAGAAGACACCAGTGCAGATTTCGTATGGAAACGCGGTGAGACCCTTAAATGTCTTATTTGATCTCAATAATTAGATGAATTAAAGTCTATTTTAAGCTTTAAATTAATAAATCTGTGAAACTACTGAAGTGAAGTATACAATTATGCATACCATTATAAAGGGAATTGAAATACCTTTAAAATGAGGTATCACTTGACCCCCCTTATATTAAATATTTTAGGGATGGTGCCACTCCCGCCAAGGGAGCTGCACGCATAAACGTGATTTTGTGATAATTTTGTGTTAGCCTCGAAAACAAAATTGACGGGTTCGAGCAGTTTTCAAGAAAAAAAAAGAAAAAAGAAAGAACTGCTCGTAAATGATATTGTTTTGTTTTCAATGCGCCACCCTGTATATTGGTAATTAGGTATTAATGAACTTCACTGCTCGTGAGAATTGAAACGTATGATAAAAGTGTACAAGAAAAGCTCCAGCCAGCTTTTCTTACAGTTGTCGGACAATAATCTGTAGTGAAATCAATACTGAATTCAAATAGGTAATATACCATAGATCAAACCGAATTATTCTTAAATATAATATAATAATTCATTTAACTTATAATGCAGTCCTGTTTTGTTAAAAAGGACTTTTGTTTAATTGAGTCAACTGACGTTAAAAAATATGAGAACTTGTACAATAAATGCTTATAATTTTGTTGTTGGTCATTAAAATTAAATATTTAGAAAGAGAACGTAGGAAGATGGATGAATAAATCAATCTTTGATGAATAAATATTGAGTAACCATAATCGCAGTGCAAAATTATATATTTTTTTTACTAATTTTTCTCTTTTTATTTCTGGCTACTTCCAGTCTTTTCTGTGTATTGGAGGGCCTATACGTCGGGAGCAAAATTTCTCTATAGAAACGTAAATTTTCATTCAATCTCGTAATAAACGTTATTTAATGTTCTTATGTAATATTTTTATAATTTTTTATATATTATGATACATATAGCATAGTTACATTACTTATTTCATTTTATGGTTTATATTCAATTAGGTTACTATTTACTTAGCAATGTGCTTACTTTAATTACTTAAACTTACTTTGAGTCTTACTTAATTTATTTTTGTATGATAATTATTTAGTATCTTTATTTATTTTTTATTACCTTCTATAATTTTTGCAATTGAACTTATAGTAAAAGTACCTACTTAGTTGTGTTAAAAAAGAAAATTTGTATTAGATAGATACCTAATTAATTTAACAAAACTTGATTAGTTTAAAACGGTGTCCTTTAATAATTTAATAATAATAATAATATTTTGTTTATAATAAGTTTCACTAAAGATCTACCGAGTTATGTACATCTGTAATGGAAATTTATCATTACCTACTTTTTACTTAATAGGTTTGCAAGAATAAAAATATTGAATTTTGGTGTATTAATTAATTAATTTTTTTAAATCATTTTACTTACGAATCCCTTAATAAAATGATAAAGCAATAGTTCAAAGCTTATTATAAAATTAAATATTTATATTGATCAATTGCAAGAATAATTACTTCCAAAATGTCAACTGGAGTTGAAACTCCATGTACTTAACTGAGATTCGACTTGAATCTCTTTAATATTAAATGAGATGCCTCTGTAGTGACGGTTGACACTGGTAGGGTTGCAAATATATTTAAAAGGTGGTAAATATTGGGGAATATTTGTTGAGTGCATGATAAGAAGTCTTCTACTTCTGCGATTTTGATTACTCCTCATACTTTTTGAGATGAATTTAAAAAAATAAGAGCAAACGTAAAACTTCTCTTACCTATAGGTATATACCTACATAGTTTGTTATGGCTTGAGTTCTCGATTCTTTTCTCCAGTAAAATACAGTTGGTTATTTTAGCCACATGCTTTTAGTTTACTATTTATTTATATCCTTATTATTATTATCCTTGTTATGAATGATGAGGTACAAATTTTGAGTTTAGTAAACCACAAGACTAACACTTGGGTACTTTGATGTGATTTTATTCTAAGGGGAAAATGAAGAGTATTTAATACAGATGAGAATAATTGTTACTACCGAGAAATGAGAAAGCTTAACAGCTTATACGTGACGTCATTAATAGTGGTCTACGTACAGAACCTTTTAGTACCTAGTCAAGGGATTTTAAAGTGCAACATTTCTTTGCAACACGCATTATTGTAGAGGTCGATGAGAAGCACTGGCAATTACTTGTTACTATTATTTATTCTACGTTAAAGTGCTTTAAACTGTGTTTTTTGACCTTTTGTAGCGAAAAACCGTGATCGATATAAAAAGATGCAGATTTTTAATATAAAAAATCGAATTTTACAGATAAAAAGTACAAAAAAAATTGCTCAAAAACATTTTGTATTACAGAGTTGAATTGTCTATAAAAAAGTCTAAGAATTAAAGTCATAGATTTAAAGCAATTAATTAAATTAATAACTGAAATATTAATACGTTAAATTAAATACTTCTGTTGGCGAAAACTTTAGGAAATTAGATATCTATTTGTTCTGTTAAAAACAGGAATTAAAATTTTTATAAAAATTGTTGCAAAAGTTTACAACACTCTTTTCTAAAAATGAAATATTTTATTATCGAATATAATGAATACAGCGCAAATTAATTAATTTACCGAAGAAAAGTAAACGTAAATTAAAGGAATTGAGTACGATGGAGTAATCGTTGAGATGGTTTGATTGTGTATTTTGTTTTTGAGTAAAATACGTGAGTATGTGCAGTAGTTGATTTGCCTATATGTGTAAATTTTACCTCCAAATGTACACGGTAGATAGGTAGGTAGGTATGTGGACATGAAGAAAATTTATCCGCGGTTTCTGTATTACATTTGAATGGGATAAATTCCGTGAACGTATAGAGCGGCACGACGGCGTTCAATTACGTTCTGTTAAAATTTAATTTGTGTCGGCGAAATGTGTAACTTTGTTTTCCCCGTGACGATGCAGGGTGCCGCGGCCTGAGCCGCTGGGAAATAGTAATGACGATGACAGTTCAAAGTGTTCCGACGCGATGCGACGCGGTGCGACGCGACGCGACGCGACGCGTTCGTACGTTTCAACGAAAGCGACGTTGCCAGACGTTGAATAGGAACGGTTTAATATAATTTCCAGTTGCGCGGTTTTGCTTAATCCCCTTACCGAGTCCTATGCGTGCGGCTGCCAATTTTCCATTAGAATTACTCTCTATTGCAATTACACTGCCATCCGACCGATAGAATGGATAAGATACACGTGAGGCGACGGATGGAAGTAAGCAAGCTAACATTTCTGCCTCGGATACCATTTTCCTCCCTTAGAATTCATAATATCTAACGTACTTACCAACTACCCGGAAAATCCCCATAAATTACGTTAACCCGTTCTTGGTAGGAAAATATACCTACGTACTTATAGGTATATTTACCAAAATTTAACGTTATACAGATACAACGACATGGAAAAAATTATACTTAGTTTCTAAAATAATCCCGAAATAGTATTTTTTTTATATTAACAAAACACAAATTTTGAAAAAATCGAATGAATTGGCCTCTACTATACGAAAGTTAATCATCTTTTGAATTTATAAAATAATAAAATAAAAACACTTTTTCTAAGTTGTGTAGGTATATGCAACCAACAGTTGTTATGCATGTTATTTAAAGTGGTTGCCTATAAATTGGGATGATTCAACTGCCATTAAGACTGTTTAAAGTATACAGGTAGGTACATCATAGATAGAAAAAATTATCGTTATTAAAATAATCCCAAAATTGTTTTTTGTATCTTAAGAACACAAATTTTGAAAAAAATCAAAAGAATTGGCATCTACTGTACGAAAGTTGATCAACTTTTGAATTTTCTTAACAAATTTGTTTCGATCTACAAGGACATCTTCACTCATGATTCCTTTTTCTGAAGATGTCCTTGTAGCACGAAGAAAATTTAAATAAATATTATGTGTTTTCATTTTATTATTTTAATAACGACATAATTTAAATGATTCATTTTACGACAAATTAATTGAAAATGTTCTACATCAGAAAGAAAATTATCACCAATAAAAATTTTCATTCATTTTTATATTCAACATAGCTAAAATCGACTACCTACTCAGTTTAGTTCGTATTTAAATTTGCCAATAACTGACAACAGTTCACTGAAATGACGTTTCGACCATTGATTTCTGTCATCTTCAAGCTAAACAATTCACAAAACTTTTTAAATCTTTTATTGCTTATTGCTACATTATTTAAGGAACCTTTTTACAAAGTTAGATTAATGGGTTTGAGTTGTGCCTATGGATCCATACATCAAAATTTTTAGAAAATTCTTTTTTATTGCTTGATTGTGATATATGTACTTATAATAAAACTGTATGCAAAATTGCAATCGTCTATAGGTACCTATGGGTGTGTGTGTCTTCATCATCGTTACATCAAATTTTGAATAGCAATTTCGCCATTTTAGGGGCTGAATTTTAAAATTTAATTTCTTAGCGGTCGTTTATGTTTTATAGAGGGTATCTCTGTGGGAAATTTCAAGTTTCCATTACCGTTGGATTAGGACTATGTGTTGTTCAACACATCAAACTTTGAACTTCACTTTACCCTTCAGGGGTTGAATTCAGTCTGTCAGTTTATCCCTTTATATATCTATAACGATAGATTTTATTAATGAATTTAGTTACTTGGTTTTGTTGGCTCTTATTAATAATCTTTTGTGTAGGTATTTGTTTTAAAGTCACAAAACTATTTTTGCTTTTAAAAGCAATTATCTTAATAAATTGAAAGTTTTATTTCTTTCCTATACCAATTTCACGAATCATCAGAATGAAGAAAGGAAATAAAAATACAATTTTTTAATCGTAAATTGAATTGAATTTGAAATATTTTCAAAAATTAAAAAATATTATTTTATGTAACTTCTTGAGTTAAGTGTTTGAGGTTTTAACATAAAATTTTGTGTTATAAATAAGAATATTTAATATTATTATTAAATTTTTTAAAAATACTTATAATCTGATTAGTGCATACATAGTTACGTACGAATGTTCTGTGTAACAGTTTCTCTGGTGATAAAATGCAGGTAGTTGTGTATATGCAACCAACAGTTGTTATGCATGTTATTTAAAGTGGTTGCCTATAAGTTGGATGATTCAACTGCCATTAAAACTGTTTAAAGTAAAACTTTATAACAAAAACATAAAATTTAAACTTTTTGTTTATTTCTCGTCAATAGCGTGGAAAATAATCTTCAAAATGAAATCCTAATAATTAAGTTTGGTGAATTATTAACGGAGTTATGACATGGCCAAAAAAAATTAATTATTAATAATATAGATATGGGATAAGGAAATAAATTTTATTTTCACACTTCCACATGAGGTTAGATAACATTCCAAAAGGGCATTTAAACTCGACTTATAGATAAGTTTTTTGTGAGCAAGAAAAAAAAATCTCATTGATTCTTTTGTGGGTGGTAGTATGCTTGTCCCCGGGGTATGCCTAAACAAATCAGTCCGGTCCTGGTAGATTGGAGTACATATTTTCATACTTGTCAGTATCATTGAAGAAGAAGCTAGGGGTGAAACTAAAAAATTGTAGAAGCCATCATCGATTGTGTTTTTATTTTAGAAGAATTCCTAAGGTTTTGTTGAAAATTAAATTAAATTAACTGTTTTGGTGGCCTTTAAAAGATTTTGCAATTTTTTTTAATACATCCACTTTTCTATTTTACAAAACTAAAATTTGGTTGAATAGTTCTTGCCTTCAATATTATAATATTAAATAACTTATTTTCGGTGATAGTTTTTTTTTTCAGTATTACACATTTAAAATTTCACGTAACAAAATAATTAGTTTTCTTAAAAAAGAAAAATTTTGGGACTATACGATTTCTTTTATTAGCAAATTCTCAGGGAAAATAAAATAAGATTCTCTAAACGAACAGATCCAGAAACGTTGAGCGAAAGTCGATAAAATATAGGTCATTCAACGCGTTCTAATTTTCGGCCAATTTCAGGGTCCTACACTCGATCTATCAACCGCATTCGTCAGGAACTGTGGTAGCACTCGTTTATTTTTAAGCAAGTGAAACATTTCCAGGTTTATTTTGAAAACTCTGACTATATTATACTTACAACTAAAAAAGCCACCTACTTACTAATTTTGATTTCTAAACAAAACAAAAATATAGCTTCCAATTAACAGTGCTAAATAATAGATTTGATTTTCAACATAAACAAAAATTTTGTAAGGAAATTATTAAATAATAATGGACCTCATTTTTAAATTTTTAATGAGATTTTTTCGTAGTTAAATATCAAACTAAAGCTCCTAAAAGATAATGTCCAGACGTAATTTATTACCATCCTAAAATTTGTCAAAAAAATTGGATCTTATTTCAACGTTCATTCCATTTATTTATTATGATCAGTAGGTAGTGTCACGTCTCCTTTTTCTTTCTAATTGCAAGTCTAACTAACCCTCGGAGGGGAATTCTCATTTATTTGGGACACGTAAGGCGTCCATCCCTTAACTGGTGGTGTAAGTATATATAAGTATGTATATACGTAAGTAAGTATAGGTATATAAAAGGAAATGAGTCCCCCGGATAATAGAAAGAATTAGATTAGTGCGGGGACAGTGGTCATCTAAGATAACTCCATAAATGGCACCTGCGAGAAATCCTCTCCACTAAAATATAGAAGCGTCAGCTCCATTTAATCGAATCGATTTTCCATCAGAAGGGAGAATTTACTAATGGTATCTACCTACCAAGAATGTTACCGACAAAATCAGATCAAGTATCTTAACGTCCCTAAAGTACAAGCCTTATGTACTTGATTATACTGTAGGTTAGATATAAGTACTTCAACTCCTTTGTTTGTAATAGTCCACTCACAATCAGCATTTTGAAAACGAAGTTGTGAAATTTGAATTTTTGGTAGAGAAAAAAGATCAAAGAGAGAAAATTTATTCAGAGCTAATAAAAATAGTAGCCCTAAGATAACACAAACTTTTATCATTTTTGATGTGACATACTGTATCTTCTAGGGGATAGTTAGGGGGGGCAGGGGTGGTCAAAAATATAATTTAGGTAATTATTGAAGAAATTTTCCCTTGTGAGGGTGGAAAACTACATATTACATATTCAGTCAAAACCGGTTATAACGACATCGAAGGGACCACCCATTTTTGGTCGTAATAACCGATGATGTTTTTGAAGTACAAAATAATTTTTTATTTAATAATGTTGAATGTGTAGGTTCAAATAAATCCATAGATATAATAGGATTAATATATTCATGTATAAAATATATTTTGGGGCGTCTTGTGTTCGTTAAAGTAACAAACTAACTGAAGAGACATGAGGAAGTAGTCTTTGATTATACTGCATCTACGTGTATTTTGTTCCTGAGGATTGACTCGAAACGTTTTTGTTTACCTTTGCATTCTTAATTGCCATTGATCATTATCTTGTACTTGATCATTATACTGTCCTAGATGTGTAGGTATACTTTTACCTATTCAAATTGTTAATAAGACTACTGGTCGTTGTAACAGATGTAGGTAATTCTTCCAAGATATTAGTTAAATGTTGTCGTTTAATGCGGTATGTCGTAAAAAGCGGTATTTTCTATAAGGCGATCATATAGCATTCAGCCGGGACCTATGATATTGGTCGATATAACCGGAACGTCGTTTCGTTTTAAGCGACGTCAATAATTTCTGGCAAAGGTTTTGGTTTCTGTAGACTTTTAATTCAGAAAAAAGAGACACTAAATGCGCGTCATTTTCGAAAACAGTTTGGAATCGACCTCGACGTCTGTCGCTGTGTTAGCGTCGCCGTCGCCAACATGCTAGAGATACAACGACGTCGTCGCCGATACATGGTCCGCCGCATCTCCTATACCTATCGATTACAGTGCGAATGCTAATGTCGAGAGAACGAAGCAGTGTTGCGTCCATCCGCGACGTCGCGCGTCCGTTAACAAAGTGCATCATAGCTGGACGACGTCGTCGTATTGTTCTGCGCCGGGACGCCGCCGACGCCGCCGCCGTCGTAGTAGTCGTCGTTATGAAAGCCGTCCAATGACGATATACAATATGATATGAGAGAGAGCCACGTGTGCCGTTGTGGATCGATCGTCGCGGCGCCGACGCCCCGACGATCTCGACCAATGCCCGGTCGTTATGATTTCATAAATGGATGCACGCGATTGGTTGGCGTTATGAGACGGCCCTCGCGGCCCCCCCGTGAGGGCGCTTTATTATATTTCATAAAGCGAGTTATGATTGGTGAGGTGCGTGGGCGACGCCCGTCATAATCGCGGGAAAGCGTCCGCGAACGACGCCGGTAGGTAACGTCCGCGACGCTCCGTCCACGTATCGTACACGCTTACATATCTTGGAGCAAGGTGGGAGCATTTTAGGTTTATTTTTAACTTCATTCTACATATTGCACCAAATAAAATCTTTTTGTGTATTATCACGAAATAACCTAACTATATAGAGTTGTCATAATTATAGTATTTTAGTGCCGTTCATGGTGTTTTTGAACTTCTAAATTTTCAACTCAAAAACACCATTATGACATACAACATGACGAATTGTACAATAATTATACTTTTTTTTTTTAAGAAAATCGAAAGGAGGTAAGCTATTGTGTATAAAAACCATTAATTCCTTGAACCCATAAAAAACCAGGTTAATTATGTACAATAGCTCAGTCCCTTCCGATTTTCTTGAAAAAAAAATGTCGTAGAGCTCGTCATGCTGATCAAGAAACCTCCCCTTCATGGTGTTTTTGAGCTTCTTCATTTCGTGTATTTGTCTTCATTGTCTATTGTAAAAAGCGGTTAGTAGTAGTGGTTTGTTGATTTATTCGAATATTGAGATCGTGTATTGTTTGCTCATTTTGTAGATTAGATACGGAATTATTTATAGTCTTTATCCATAGTTGATACATGATACTGCTCGTTTGTATTAACTCTGAAAGATTATTCTTAGTCTTGTACGAACACAAATGTTGGGAAAGGGTGAGGGTTATGTAAATGTAAACACACCCATCCTGAACCGTAACCTATTGCAACACACACGGAAGTATTACGACATTTTTTTTGTATTTTATGACATCTTCATACTGGTTTTGAACTTCAAAAAATACAAAGAACTGTCGTAATACTTCAGTGTGTATTGCAATAGGTTACGGTTCAGGATGGGTGTCTTTACCCTTTTCCCAACATTTGTATTCGTAACACACTAATAATAACCGCTTTCAAAGTTTAAACAAACAAGCAGTATCATGTATCACCTATAGATAAAGACTGTAAATAATTCCGTATCTAATCTACAACAATAAACACTACACGATCTCAATATTCGAATAAATCAACAAACCACTAATACTAATCGCGTTTTACAATAGACACTGAAGACAAATACACGAAATGAAGAAGCTTCAAAATACATATTTAGTATGTGCTATCCAGACAGACTCCTGTACCTATGTTTACAAAAACATGAATATATAGATATATAGGTACACGTCCTGTTCTGTTTTCTGGTTTATTTATATACCGAGTTGGTATAGTTAACGGGTTTGTTGCGGCCACAAGGTCAAGTGTGCGTGTTTTTCGTCGTGAATATAATTCGAACAGCGCCCTCTTTTATTTCGAAACGATCTATTTTGGGCGCTGCCGGCTGCTGTTGCTGGAGCGACGGCGGTTACGGCGGCGACGGCCGTTTCCGACGCCGCCGTCACGACGCTCTCGAATATGACAGGCGTCGGTTATATGCGCGCCTCACCAATCATAACGGCGAATATGAATTATTGTATGACACTTGGAGGTAGGGTCCTAATAACGGCGGCCAATAAGGAACAAAGGAGGGCGTTTTTTAAGTCGGTTTATGAAAAATGGGGATTTTCGATTTTCCTCTGTGAAGAATTTTGAATATTTTTATGATGTATAGGTACCTGAGCTTTCTCATTTTCGAAGGTAAGGAAGTAGTTCTGAATATTTTAAACAAAAAGCACATACCTATATCTAACCTGCTTCATTAACCAAAAAAAGGTAACACTATTAGACGGTTGAGATCTAGTGTGCTAAGGTATAATGGATGTTTAGAAAAAATAATAATTATTAGCTGCAGTTTCTTTCTTTTGAGTTAAAAAAGTACTTTTTTTTCTACTTGCATTGTTAGTCAAAACTGTTACAACACTCTCATAAGCGAGTAATCAACGAGAGAGGATCTATTCTGCCCCTCTTGGCGGTCGTTGGGTTCAGATAAACATAGTCCGTGTTGTTAGCGCCGCGACCCTTTTTCGTGCATTTAACGCCGCGAGTATACTATTAGTATATAAGCCTATGTACAATGCTTTTATAGTAAGTTTATCGTCGATTTTTACCTTTTTTCAAACTTTAATCCACCCTTAGGACCGGCACTTTTATTCAACAAAACAGGCGTGTTTAAAACAATTGTTAAAATTAATGGACTAAGGGGGTGGCCCATCGTTAAATCCATTGCAAAAGTAATAATAACCGAAATAATTTTGGTTTAAGTAAACAGTAAGTAGAGACATAATCTCATTTGTTATGGTCGGGTTGGTATTATTAGGTATATTCTAATAATTTGCTAATTATTGTTATCCATTAATTTGGTGAACACACAACCACTCATCTGACAGACAATGTATCCACAATAACTACCTATGATATTATAAGGGTGGTAAGGGATTGCTTAATATTCGTTGCTATAGTTGATGATCGTTTGTCTGCTTAGAAAAATTCTTTTGGATAAATATTATGTCGTTTAATATTGTCAGAATAAGTTATTGCGTTAGATACATTTAAAACTATTTAGTGTAAAAATTTGTGTTTAAAATATCATACGAAAATATAGTGCATAAACAATAAACTCAATATAAAATATTAAATAAAAGCATTGTACATAGGCCTACGTTATATACCAATGGCATACTCGCGGCGCTAAATGCACGATAAAATTTTACCTGCTCCCGTCGCGGCGCTAACTGCACGCAAAAGGGTCGCGGCGCTAACTGCACGGCGCTAATAACACGACCCCCATAAACCAAAATTTGACATTTATTTACAGTTAATAAGGGGAAGACGGTAGAAATTTTAGTGGACCCCTCTTCACAAAACCTTGGATCTTGTTCTGATAAAGACTGATTACTTTTATAACAAAATTTTTAATAGTTGATTAGCTAGTGCGAGGTTCTAATTTTCAGTAATCTTCCATTTTTCTAATTATGGGGATGAAAATAGTATATTGGTTATTTTTCTAGGGTGGACAATGAGTTCTATTGGGTGAGTATCTACTGTTCACTGTTCACCCCTGCCCCCTAT
Source organism: Agrilus cyanescens (assembly GCA_947389935.1). Taxonomy (NCBI): domain Eukaryota; kingdom Metazoa; phylum Arthropoda; class Insecta; order Coleoptera; family Buprestidae; genus Agrilus; species Agrilus cyanescens. Next base: position 26,067,881 of record OX376705.1, read on the forward strand.
CTACGCTCACCGTTTCTATATTATTATGCCTAGTTCTACATTCTTCCTGCGATGAGGTTCCATTATATAGTGTTTTTTTTAATGATCTTTTTTCCGGTTAAATACGTTCGTGAAAAGAAGGTGTGCGTGAGTCTATTACGTTTACGTCCCTTAGGTACGAGGAAAATTGAAGCGGGTTGAAAAATTTTCGGACGCGGTAAAACAGAGCATAGGGAAAGAGGAGCGAGAGAGGAAATTCCGTCTTCTGCGTAGATTGAAAAGAAGAGAAAAATGACCGCTGTCCGTAGCGAGTCCGAGCGAGGAAAACTTATCAAAGTTTGATGGCCTTCTGCTGCCTTAGTACAGCTGCCCGGTCGTCGGCGCCGCCACCATCTCGCAACCCCCAACTCCCTACCTCACACCCTCGAGCCCTGCGGCGGACGTACAAACTCAACAACTTCGTATGCCTTGAGAACAAAACGAAGCAAAATGACTAGTGGAGAGTTGTTGCTGATGCTGTCGACCAAATGCTCGGGGAACGGGATGACGAGGATGAGGAAGAGGGGAGGGAGGGCGAAAGAGAAATAAGAAATGGGGGGTTTCGCGTGGAACGGGGGCACCGGCCCGGCCCTGGATTTCTTTCATTCTATTTATTTCCGGCAACTCGCGCGTTCGCTGGTTATTAAGAAAGTTGGATTTCGGACCGACTCGTTTCTTATTTACGGACGGAACGAGGAAAATGTGGGCGTTAGTTGGAAAACTGCTTCAAGGTATAAGAAAATACTGCATGGACGGAAAATGAGTTGTTTGTTTTACTTGAAGCAGAAAAGAAATACAATTATCAATAGACACGCTGACAAGAAAAAATTAGTATCTACCTACCTATCGAACTATAAGATTAAAAAAGAAAATTTTATATTTATACAAACTTTGGAAAACATTCACAAATTATAATTTAAGTTCCTAAAATAAATATAACTTCCTTTTGTTTGCAGCTTTCCCTAAGTTTAACAAAAAAAATTATTTTGTTATTTCCATTACAAAAGAAGTAGAAATTAATTTATAGATATGTAAAGAATTTTCTTACGTACAGTGAAGAGCAATAAAACGTTTGCTTACATTTGACAATTTTAGTGCAACAATTTATACTCTGTGTTGTGTACTAGGGTTTCGTTCAAGTCCAATGTGTACCTAAACAGACGTGGTGATGCGAGTACTTAATTTTTTTTTTTTTTAATTTCTCGATATAAAACAGCTAATGTTTATGAAAGATCGTAAAACAATTAAACGAATTTCCTGAAAATCCAGGTGTCCGCAGTCCTTTCCTGGATGACGGATGCGGGCAAAGGCAATATTGTATACCATGGAGGTTCATATGATGAGACAATCATCATGTTTGTTTTCAATTCACATCTTTATTTTGTACCGGGTCATATTTTCAAAAATTTGATAAAGAAAAAAATTATTTAGTAAATAATAAATTTTTACAAAGGTTCTTAAATATGTATGCAAAATTATGTGCATCAGTAATCACTATACATAGATAATGTATTATAAAAAGACTGACGTTATTTTGTTTGTCCTCACTTTTCTTTGTATTGTTAAGTTTAGTCGAATTGTTAGGAAAGGGGAAAGGGGTGGGTTTGGATCAAATACGTGGCATATCCACCTTTATATAACTCTAGGCGAGAACGTTTTAAGCAACGTTTCGTGTATCAGAAAGTAATAGTTAAGAAAAGTTCTAGGATTTGAAGGAATGTTTGAAAATGTTTAAGAATATCCAGAATGTTCGATAATGATCTGAAATGGTGATGTCTTTTGTAGAATACTTGAGATTCATATAGAATATTAAAAAATGTTTTACAACATTCCTAGATGGTCTATAATAAGTATTCCAGACTTTTTCGAGTGATCAAAAATGCTTCACAAATTTCCATAGTTTTTGAGACTGATTTGGAATGTTCCAGACACATCTAGAACAGTGGTTCTCAACATTTTTGTTGTTGCGCTACACTTTTAATAATTCCAAAATTTGGCGCCACACTAACAATCTAATATAGGTACGTACCTACCTAATTTAAAAAAAAGTCGTTATGAAATTTTTTCATGATTTCGGATTACTTTTACATATTTTGTTCATAATTTACATTAGGTACAAAAAGAACAAATTGAAAAAACGAATTTAAAAATTTTTCTTTTCGATTAATTTATTATTGATAAAAAACTAGGTCACCGTTATTCTGTATAATTATCGAATTAAAAGTTAATTACTGAGTTAAAGGTTGCATTGTTTCAGTTCTTCTAACCCAACATAATCTACCCTGAGGAACTACATAATCAGAAACTATAAAGGGTGTAATATTTTCATGGCTGCATTGGTACAGAAGTTGTAAAATCTCGTTCGACTCTAATAAATTAATTTTTATTGTTAGCATTTACAAAATTCGGCGGCAATTTTCAAAAATTTGACGGTACACAAACATTTTCGCGCCACAGTGGTTGACGATATAGAAAGTTGTAAAATGTTTCAGACGTTTCGAGAATGATTAAAAATATTCTATAAGCTTACAGAGTAGGTATGCTTTAATCAACATTAATAAATAGCGAGGACTATAAACTGATATTATCAGTAGAAATATTAAATGAATCCTTGAAGAAGCTACATGTTTTGCGCGAAATTCAGCACAAAGTGATACAAAATTCTGAACATTACAGTTAACGACAACTGATGGTGTCTTTAAAAATCCGTAACATAAAATGTACGTTTTCACTTTTTGTAAGTGAACACGCATGGGGTTCGGGAATTCCCTAAGCATTAGTAGTTGCGCTTAATAAATTCGTTTATTTCGAGTTGCTACGTTGTTATATCCGATTTCTGATGCCGTAATAACCAACATGTCGCTATATCCGATGTGCCACGAGCGATACCTAGTATTTCCTGTACTGACTTCCGAGTCCTGATTAAATTATTATAGTGTAGGTATAGGTAATATCGAATTGTGAATTGTCGATTAATAAAAGAAGAATCCCTGATTGTGACGTGAGATTGCAAGTGAGCAATACAAATCACCGATGCAAGCGAAACGACGCAGGCAACGACGAGACGTAGGCTACCTATCTATTAATAAAATCCTTATTCGGCCTGTTCTCCTGTGACTGACAGAATTAATTTACCTTTTCAAAAGGAAATTGCTTTGATGTGGTATTTCAGATAACCTGCACAGTTTACCCCGCACGTTAGCCGCGTTGTACCTTTCCACCTACCTCCCTCTAATACCGGATTCATCGGCGCAAAAACGAGCCGCAGGCAAGCCTGCTTTCCACCCGTTATCTACCCGTCGCGGAAAATTGGGAAAATTAATTTTTCAAATGCGAAAAGGTTAACTCAGAACACCTAGCCAAATTATCTTTAAGAATAGATTATTATTATAAAATTAGCTATTGCATAAAGAAAAAGTGTAATTTTTAAAAAAATATAATCTTAAACCTAAAAAATTCGTCTTACTGTTTAGATGAAATTGATTTCTAAACGGATACCTAAATACTTATGTAACAACAAAGTATTAATTTAAAAAGGAGGATTCCTTCTGATACCTTCGCACGCGTAGTAAGTTGCTCGCGCAAGTAATGCGCGACTATCGCTTATTTTACAAAGAGGCAGCAGTAGAAACTTTTTTGAAGCATAGTTGAAGCCATTGTATGTTCAATTTATAAAAAACAAAAATTGTATAGGTACCTACAGCCCAAGAATTTCAGAAAAATAAATTTCATCAAAATAATTCCTGCAGTTTTTGCGTGATGTGCGTGTATTAGATTCACGAAGGAAATATGAAGAGAAATTGAACTAGAAATTGTTCTTTTTGCCTAAAATATCTAAGTTTATGTCTCTCATATTGGATAATTAATTATTATTAGGGGTATACGTGATTAAGTTCTTCAAATTTAATTAATGAAAAGAATTTATAAAGAGAGAAGACTAATTAGTTAATATTTGTAAAATATTGTTTTGTATAATCTCTAAACTTTAAAGTTTAATACGAATCGAAAACTCAACGACTCACCTAATGTATGCAACAGTTGGCTCTGCAAATCGATGAACCTGAAAGAAAAAGACCAATATTATTAGACTTTAAAGGACGATTTCAAACAGAAAATGCAAATTCAATCCAGTGGTTTATTTAGTAGTTTATTTCATTATTTTTTACATTTGTGACATATTAATACACGACAACAAGAAAAACTCAAAATAAAATTCCTAAAAGTTGCTGAAGAAAGAAACTAATAGTAGGTAATTCTTATAACTTCAAAAAACACAAAAAAAAAAACGAAAAAAATAGTTGAATGTTACAACTAAAAATAAAATAAAATTTGTGTGTAGAGAATAGAAGGAGATATGTAAGTAATAAGACAGCAAATTAATTATATTTTTCTTTTGTTAACAATTTGCGGTAATTATGAGGATCAAACCATCTTCCTTAGTTAACGACTTTTTACATTCTTCCACTTCTATTCTTTCATCACATTCTCTTCCTACACATGCATCAACATTTCTTTTCCTCTTTCACAAATTCTACATACTCTGTCCTCATCTTTCATCCAATACTTACATCCTCTGCTTTCATCCCCTACTCTAAATCTTGCAAAAACATCTATATTTTTCCTTTCACTCAAATACTGTAGTTAAAATTCTCCCTGTCAATTTTCCCAATGTAAATTTTTCATATTTTCAGCATATTTTGATCTATCCATTCTTCTCAAATCCTCCCTTCTTATAATCTCATTGCATCTTATCTTCACTAACTTCTTTACCTTTCTACCTAACCTACCCCACCCATTTAATGGTTCTTGACTCAGACATTATTCTTAATTTCTTTATCATACTTATTTTTGCTACTTAATATATTTAGGATTTTTTTCTTTACACTTCTTTTCTTATGTCTCATTTTTTAAACTTTCTAGTTTTATTTAATATTTAACCACCCTTTTTCTGGTCTCCTCTATCATCTTAATCATAAAATCGAGTATGTTTCTAAGTTAAATAATGTTTCACTAATTTATTAGTTATTAACAATGAAATACTAGGAAATATTTAATAGTGGTGATTGTAAATATATTACTTAATGCAAATTAATGTTATTCAGCCAACTACAGGTTACCTCAAATTAAAAACAAAAAATCAGAGGGAAAATTTTCAAACTACCAAGAGCTTTTTTGCAGTTTGGGATGCTGCAGCGTTTTTTTAAGCTGCATATCAAAGTTACCTTAAAATTTCTACTATTCCAAACCTGGTATCAACTTCCCCACAGTTGAAGTTATTTTAATTAAAATTGTGTTTACTAGATACATACTTATTTTGGTTCTGTTCGTGTGTTCTTTCTGAATGATTTTCGACTTTTGCTTCTTTCATTAACATTAAAAGAAAATACGTGTGTTTTTTATGTATATTCGCACGTAGGTATATAAAATTTATAATTCTTTCTCATTATCTCTAATTCCTTATGTGTGCCCTGTTTTTTGTTTTGTTTTTTGTTAAATTTAGAATCGTAATTTTAGTGAATACCTATGTTTTGTTAACTCCTGCAAGAAAACATCTGATGTTCCTGTATCCAGATACCTAATTTTAAATGCCAAAATGATTATAAAAATTTTTACCACAAAAAGTTTTATTCTAATGCTTCTGTTTTCTGAATTGCAAAAATGAATGATTTACGTATTTAATTATTGTGTATCATGTTACTGTTTTATATTATATTATAATATGTAAACTAAAACAAGTAAATATTTATAATTAACGATAAGAAAAAATGCCATTTGGTATAGGTATGTTTAATGAGATGTATACAGGGTGTCCCCTATCAATTGGAAAAAACTTCTAGGGCATATTGAGGAACCATAGACAAGCAGTTTGAGATATTAGACTGATGTCCGGAAGTGCATGGTTTTCAAAATACAGGGTGTCAAAGTTTTTTTCAAAAAACTTTTTTTTTATCAATATCTCAAAGGCACGTTGACCGATTTTCTTGAAATTCGCTGGTGATGTAAGCTTTAATGCATCGAAATGCATGGTGAACACTTTGACCATTTGCTTCACTAATACTAAGTTAAAGTAAAGTTATTTTGCTAACAGATAATGAACCTTTTAATAGAGTTTTTAATAAAAATTTTTTCTCGAAAACGGAGAGAGATACGAAAAAATATCAAGTGACAAAAAAGTTGTACTTTTAACTGAGCTTTCTAAAAAATATAAAATTTTCAAAAAAAGTCAGTGGCGTACATTTTTTTGTCATTTTTATTCGTGACACTGTCCCCCGGGGCGCCACTGGAAGTAATAATTACCATTTAATTAGTGCTAACTGAGCGTCTTATTAAAGCTTACATCACCAGCGAATTTCAAGAAAATCGGTCAACGTGCCTTTGAGATATTGATAAAAAAAAAGTTTTTTGAAAAAAACTTTGACACCCTGTATTTTGAAAACCATGCACTTCCGGACATCAGTCTAATATCTCAAACTGCTTGTCTATGGTTCCTCAATATGCCCTAGAAGTTTTTTCCAATTGAGAGGGGACACCCTGTATATTAGGTATGTATATGCAGATATTTGAAAATGTATCGATTTCAACGTCTTTTGTTCCATTCTAAACTTAACATCAGAAGGAAAGTGTTGGGGTTCTTTATTTTAAAAATTCCGCCCGTCTCGTCGCCTGCAGGTTGTTAGACATAATTCTCTTCATTTTTAAAAAAGTCAAAGTGTCAAATGTATCTACACAAGAGAAGAGGCGACAAAACAGTTCATTGACACGTGCCATATCGAAATTCCATGCTTTTGGGATAAATGTGAGCACATCTATTTATAACCAGAAAATTCAATGCTCAGCATCACATATCACATACAACTGTATCTACGTACATATATGCATGTCCGAAAGATACATTTACGTTTATATTAAATAAATGTAGGCATGTAGGTTTGTATTTGGGAATATCATACATATGTCGTCTTCATAAATAACGGTCGTTATCCATTTATCAGAAATTTTATGCTTAATGGGCGCGGGTTCCTGAAATACGGACTTGCTTTTTAGCAAACAAACAATAAAATATGGATAAATGACAGTTGGGCTTTTAACTTTCTGGCAGGAGCTGGAGAGCAACGCAAACCGAACATATATTTTACTTTCTCTCCGTACTTTTTAAGACCTCATAAAACCTTTAAATGCAAACGTTAAATGCTCCGTAAATTCTTTACAATGACGTGACTTATCACAATGAGATATTCTGTTTTTAGGAATCCGAATTCACTACATTATGTAGTGCAAAACGTAAGATATATTGTGGACAGCAGGGACATACCTACCTACATAGTAACGAAATTCTGTTTGATCTGCTCATAAACTATAGACATTAATTCATTTCTGTAGATCTAGACAACTATAAAGAACCCAAAAGTTTCAGAAACGTTGCTTAATGTCACTACAACTGTTTCATGATGTAACGCCTTCTTCAGTTGAAAGACAGATACCTACGTTTACCAAAAGAATCGATTTATTGATGACTGATTACTTAAAATATTATCGTGTAGAATAGATTAAGTTTAGCTAATAACCAGACCTAAACTGAGTAGGTATCTCAATTCTAATCTAAGAAATATCATTGTTATTGATAAATTGAGAGATAAGCTTCCGCAGTTGATGGAGATTTATTTATCTCGACATTTCGTCAGTTATCTTCAGGAATTCTGTTCTGGAAGGAATAGGTACTACTTATAGGAGACAATAATTCGATGGGGTTCATGAACCCATTCCAAAAATTTTAATTTTACAGTTATTGTATTTACGGCATTTAACATGGATGCGAAGGTGAAGACAGCCACAGAGCCCACTGAATCTTGCTTATTATTTGGACGTCCTCCAAATATTTCAGGTTTGAAATACACGGCCAATTTGTCAACGACTGTTGTGGAGGTCGGAAATAACGCTTAGGAACGAATTTTCAGCGTTTAACTGATTGGTCTGCGAGAGAAAATGAAACCAAAATAAATATTTTGGTTAAATGTTTGACTTTTGAAGCGCACAGACGGTCTAAGACACGCAACTAAAAATAAGGAAATATCTCGAACAAAGGGAAGCGAATAAGTAATTAATAATAAAACAAACAAACGACTTATGCTGGCTTACAATAATTAATTGAAAACGACATGAACAGGGTTGACAGTAAAATGGATCATTAAATAAAAAATGAGATGGAAAAACGGAATCCTTACGGAATGTATCACTTTGACGTCTGTCTGTCCGTATGTCACAACCAATTTGCTTTGAATCTATTTGACTGATTAAGTACATTATAAGAAGTTCTGCGTCCCAAATACGGACGTTTATCGTAGACAAAAGCATTTTGAATATGGGGATTACTTTAGCTTACCCCTTTTTGATATTCTTGAAAAAAAAAAAGTATGTTGTAGAGTTCGTCATACTAATCAAGAATATGTATATATGTACCTATGTTGGGCGCGGAAACCGTCCCTTCATGGTGTTTTTGAGCTTCTTCATTTCGTGCGTTTGACTTCCACGTCTATTGTAAAACGCGATTAGTAGTAGTAGTAGTTTGTTGATTTATTCGAATGTTCGGATCTTGTTCTGTTTGCTTATTTTGTAGATTAGATACGGAATTATTTATAGTATTTATCTATAGTTGATACATGATACTGCTTGCTTGTATTAACTCGGAAAGGTTATTCTTAGTCTTTTAGGAACACAAATGTTGGGAAGGGGTGAGGGTTATGTAAATGTAAACACACCCATCCTAAACCGTAACCTATTGCAATACTCACGGGAGTATTGCGACAGTTTTTTGAATTTTATTACACCTTCATACTGGTTTTGAGTTTCAAAAAATACAAAAAACTGTCTCAGAATTTGTATTCGTAACACACTAAGAATAACCGCTTTCAAAGTTTAAATAAATAAGCAGTATCATCTATCGCCCATAGATACAGACTATAAATTATTCCGTATCTAATCTACAACAATAAACACAACACGATCTCAATATTCGGATAAATCGACAAACCACTACAACTGATCGCGTTTTACAATAGACATGGAAGACAAATACACAAAATGAAGAAGCTCAAAAACACCATGAAGGGGTGATATTATTGATCAGTATGACGAACTCTACAACATACTTTTTTTTCAAGAAAATCCGAAGGGGGTAAGCTATTGTACCTACATAATTGCCGTATTTAAAGTTTATTGATCATTCCGAAACTATCGAGCCTTAAAAATTCTCAAAATATTTAATTATGTACTTATAGATTACAGTAAAACCTATAATAACTCTGTCGTCTCGAAATAACATAGGGTAAATACCTCAAAAACTGTTGCTATCTGCTTTTTAGACATCTGTCTGTATCTCATCCCTATTAAAAAATTTCAGTGTTAGTAGGTATCTACTATCTATTCAAAACAATATTTTTTTTTCCAAACTGTTAGCCAGAGGGTTAAACGTACAAGTAGACATATATGTAGTCGTTGATGTCGTTACTGCGCCTTGCTAGTCGTCGTCGGCGTCGCCGCTGTCGGTGGCGGACGGGGACGCTGATGACGACCGGAGCTCGGCCGCTGTCCACCACCATAAGCGACGGCGGCGTCGGCGTCTCGATGCGCGCGCATTTCGCGACTCGAGACGCAAAAATTCAATATTAATATCGAGGCGGAGAAAAGAAGCCCGCATTGCGCCACGGGGGGTGATGCGGGGGCGGCGGCGACGGTCGCGGCTAACAGGCCAATCGCATATTCGCAGCCGCCGGCGCTATGGTTATAATAACCGCGCATAGGCGGGTCAAAGGTGAATCTTCGACCTTCTCTGCAACCCCACATTTTTTATCGTCTATGATTTCTTAGCTGTTTTGCCAATATATTATGTATGTATGTAGGTACATATAAATAAGTATATAGGTCTGTCCTTTATATGACCATTAAACTTTATGTACCTACCTATCATAAAAACGTTTTTATGGTTCAAGATACAGAATAAAACCTAAAGTATAAAAGGATAATTAAAAAGTTCCATCTGAGATAACAAATTTTTCATCCTCGATAGGATTTTTCTATAGTTAAGTATAAAATATTCAATTCATCGATGAAAATCGGAAAAAAAAAGTTGCTAATGTGCAGGAATCTGGGTACATGGTACGAGAGCATGGGTGCATACATAAAGAAGCATTTTGTTCTCGCGATATTAATAAGGAGGCGGAGGCTGAAGCTGCGAGAGGTCGCGGTCGGCTGGGTATATAAGCGAACGTTTCGACCAATGGAAGCCTCGCGCTTATTAGTTACATAAATCCGTCATATTCATATGTACCTACATACATGCATATAGCGTAGCGAGCCGCGACCGCTACATTGGTGGCTGCGAAGAAGGAAAAGTTTCGGCGAGGATTCTGCGGCACCCTCTTGGCAATCACGAACAGGCGGAGTCGTTATTATATCAGGGGGATGAAGAACAATACATCGAGAACCAATTTTGTTTTTTTGAGAAAAATAGGTAGAACCGTCGTTTCGTCCTAATTATACAGAGATTCTTAAAATTAAAACTTAATCTTGAAAAAGCTCTGTATACTAAGTAGGACGAAACGTCAAGCAATTTTTTTTGCGCCAACGTAAAATACACGAGCCTCCCCCCTTTAGTGACAAATTCCAAAAAGTAAGTATACCTACTAAGTTAGTAGGTACCTAAATAAAAATAAAACAAAAATAATTTTTGGTGTACAGAAAAGCTTCCCTAGGTTCAGTTGAAAAAATAGCCTATAACGATATTAGAAATTGCTTGAAATACCTATTTGAATATTTTTTAAATAAGAATGAATGGACGACTGGGGATACCATAGGTACGAAAATTCATGGCTTCTTTTTTTTTTTAATTACCAACTTAATGTACCTATCAAATATTGCTGTCAGTGAAAAAAAAAAAAAACAAATTTGCAATTCATAAACGTGGCGACTTGATATTAACGAATATACACAAAAAAAGACGTTTACTTGGATTTCTTTTCGGATTATTAAAAGGCCATCGAATAACGCAACTTTTCTCTAATAATTTAACCAACGCTGTATCTCTTATTGTTTCTTATATCTCAATGGTTATGCACTAAAAGAGTGACCACCCTCTATACTAGTACTTCTCAACCTTTTTGTTGTTGCGGCACATTTTTAACAATTCCAAAATTTGTCGGCACACTAACAATTTAATATAATTTTAAAAAAAATCGTCATGAAATTTTTTAACGTCTTCGGATAACTTTTATATATTTTTTTCATAATCTAAGTACTTACATGGCAAAAAGTATAAACTGAAAAAACAAATTAAATTTTTTTTTTCGATTAATTTATCATTGATAATACATATTACCTACTCAATAATATAAATAAACAATTTGTTTCTAAATAATGCTTTGCAAAATTGTTCCACGTTTCTTTGGTGGTTCCAATGGTGTGGGTGGTGATGGAGGTGGAGGTGATGTAGAAGGTGGATGTCACCGAGATGAGGCAGGTGGTTTTGGGAGTAGGGGATGGTGTAAATGTTAAGAATGGGGTAAAAGTTTGAATTTACTTCGGAGGTGTACATTTAAAAAAAATCAAGCAGATTGGTCCATTTCTCTATTTCTTTACGGCAAAAAATTTGGTCACCAACATTCTGTATGATTACTGAATTAAAGGTTAATTACTGAGTTAAAGGTTACATTGTTTCAATGGATCTAACCCAACATAATCTACCCTAAGGAACTACATAATCAGAAACTATGAAGGGTGTAATATTTTCATAGCTGCATTGGTTCAGAAACTGAAAAATCGCGTTCGATTCTAATGAATTAATTTTTATTGTTAGCATTTACAAAATTTGGCGGCACTTTTTAAAAATTTGACGGCACATAAAAGTGCCGCGGTACAGTGGTTGAGAATCACTGGATTAGATGTTGCCAGCAAATAGTTAAGACCCACAATAATAACGTGTTTTAATTAATATCTAAGCATTTATATAAAAATTTAATTGGCATCTATAAATGTAGATAAAACAAAAATGTTTAAAATTTAATTTTGCTTGGGTAAGGGGCCAGACTCAAGGATCCACTCTCCATGCGGGATCTGCGGGTATGTACTTTACGTCACTGAGTACGATCGACTTTTAAGGGAGCTTTTTGAGTGCTGCCCTTGTTTTATCTGATAAAACGTGAGAATAACAGGGAACTTCGTACTTTTTTGTGGAAAATTTGATACCTACCAGTGATAAGGTAAGGTCGTCGCGAATTGAATGTAAATACATTAACTGTAACTAACTGCTGTTGTTGTTGTTAAACGTAATGTCAAAAGGTGGCGTTCATGATCCAGATTTAAATTTTTTTTTTTCAGCGAAAACGTTAATTTTAAATTTCATATTTATTTTCATTTATTAGTGGGGAAAATAATCTTTAAAATGATATATCAAGCATAAATTTTAGCGAAGTATTACGACAGATATGTCATGTTCAATAAATATGTCAGTGAGAAATTACAATAGGTACCCATATATGGTCCGATATGATACAGAAGTAGATGGTCATTTTTTTAAAGAAATGAAACAACCATTAAGTTGTATTCCTGTACAACAAAATGTTGTTTTAGGTATATGCACGTAGGTATGCATCAGTTGGATGGCAATATAGGTATATAATAAACGTAGAGTAATTTATTCTTTTCCTGAATAACGTGTGTATGTGGTTAAGGTCCCTTTGCGATTAGAATTAATGAAAATGCCAACAGACCAGTCGAAATAATCGACCACATCAAACATCCAGTATTTTATTAAACGACCGCTTTTCCCGTTATTGTTTCAGTTCTCGTTCGTTACGAAATTTCTGCTGTCCATCTCGACCCTTCCCGCATTCGTTTCCCCAAATCAATAACATCTTCGGACCAATACTTGACAGTGCATTCACGCATCGGTCTCTCTATATCCGTCTCATTCCCGATCGTACGTTTATAGGTCATCGGTTATCCTTTTCTGCCGTTGTCCTTTCCATCGCCTCCACGGATCTTTCGTTCCTGTTGCATTATCATCCCAAATGAGAAATGTAATAGCCACTCGCTCGGGGATACTCACTCGTCTGACTCCCTTTTCCTCTCCTTTCGTCCCTTTCGCCGCCGCCGCCACCCATCAACGGCCGTTATACTGTCCTCCCCCCTCCATGTCCCTTATATCACCCTGGCGGACCGAACCGGTGGGAACGCCACTGTTTCTCCCACATGATACTTACTGTCTGATTAATGCCAGTGCATTTTTCTGCTCCACTCGCAACGCAAAGTAAATATACGGGATGAGGAGGAGAATCGTGTGTGCTGTGAAACACGAGCAACCCCGTTTAAATTTAAATAAAAATTTTTTGCTTTTGTATTGCTGCTTCGGAATTTAAAGGACGCCTGCTGCCTTTTAGGAATTATTAAAGGGTTTTCGACATTACCAAATTACAAACTCGAAAAAATTTAAGGCCTCTTTGGATAGACAATATCGAAATTAATTTTCGACGAAATTTCGTAGTAGGAAAATAGGAATTAAATCTTAAAAATCTCCACGATGCACATACTTATAAAGGCAAAAAAAAAATAGCAAAGATCTTCAGAAAAAGGAAAAGATGGTTTAATTGATGTCCATCAAATGTAATTAAAAATTAATATAAACGTGAGATTTCGCATAGGTGTAGCAAATTAAAAAAATAAAATAAAACTTGACATCAAAACAGAATTCATCCCCTTAGTATTTATCTTTATAGATGTGCATTCTATGGCATCTTTAATGGATTTATACAATATTGCAAAATTGACTACATAGGTATATATTATTATTTTGAGATAAGAAGTTTTTTAATTAAAGAGGCGCTTTGTCATTATTACCCACTGAAAAAGTTTAATGAGGTCACTAATAATGTATCGACCAAAGAAAATTGGGTAATTATGCTTCCCCATTCAATTTTCTTAAAGAAAGGGATGTTGCAGAGTTCGTCATGCTGATCAAGAATACATACGTATTTGCCTTCATTGTGTATGTATACTAACGCGATAATGACATCGTTAGTACTTGTATTGTTGTATTTAAGTAATCTTGCGACCATGTACTGTTTATATTAAGATGAGATTAAAGAACACTGAATTTTAATGATACTTAACGATTTCCCTTTAATAATTAATTAATTGTCATTAAACTGTTTTTCGAAATAATTCATAGATTCATTGTAATTTTGAGTCAATATAATTTACATTCTACATATACGTATATTGGGAGACTCTTAAAACTGATCTGATCTTTAAGTTTTCAATCTTTTGATTTATTGCAATCATAAGTTTTCGTTTGTGCTTTAAAACCTATTATTTTGAAACTCGGTTTTCTGCTATATACATATATGTATAAACTGACTTCTCTTTTTTGTGTGAACATCATCCTCACGATTTTCATCTCTTCCTCGTTTTGGAGAACCGTCTTCGTGGCGCGCGCGTTTACTCCCTTTTGGTTGGCGGCAGTGGCGCTTGCATCACGGCTTTTAATCTTGAATTTCATAAAACGGCGAAATCAAAGAGCAAATAAAAGTGGCTTCGTAGCGTATACTTAGATAAGTATACGTATATATAATATGTATGTATATATACATACGTCTACCCCGATCCGGGTGCGCTTGCTCCGGGTGCAGCTTAATGGCCGGATCCCGGAAATTGTGAGCACATATATCTCGGGGTAGATTTATGAAAGCGCTTTTCTTCCGAGTATATATGCGAAGGAGGGGTTGAAAACGCGGAGGGTTAGAGAGAGAACAACACAAAATATATACCTATAACAATAGCATCTTGCTTATTTTTCCAGAGAAGGTGTTTTTTTGTGTTTATTTTCAAGGCATTCACGAATTTATTGCAAATAAGATAAACCAAGGTGGGGTGCAAAATTGATATGTAGATATACTTCTAGGTAGGTATCTAATAATAATTATTAGGTATTCAATTATCTAAAATAACAAAATTCAGAAAATGGTCCATTTCGCTTTGACTTTGCTTTAGCAAATTTTATTGTGTGTGAAAATCTATTGTAACGCAAACCCTCGTATTACAACTTCAGGGGTTTATCTTTTAAATATCTTTTAAAAACTATAATGCCAAATGACACCTTTTTTACAATTTTTATTTACCTATCGGATTTCCAACCCCCATTTAACAGTTTTTACTGGTTATATGCAACGTATAAGAGACCATGGTGTACAAACACTTTGAGTTTCTAGTTTCAGCAGTTCGAATTCCTCGTTAATAATTATATAATCAATATTTAAATACATTTCTTACCCTCTTTAATTGCAAATATCGTTAATTAGCTCAAATAGGTGAAATAGTAAAAATATTTAATTTTTACTTAATTCCTAAGGATTTTCCTCCATCTTTATACAATGTATTATTCAATTTTGGAAGAAATAATATAAAGATACCATTGAAAAGCAGAAAACATGGAAGATTTTTGGAAATCTTGTAGACGGAAGATGATGGTACCTATCTAATATATTTTTTTGAGATACACATGAAAGTTTTTACATCTTTATTCACATCAATATAGTTTTGATATATTTATTTAAAGCTTGTTTTTTTTTTTTAAATAAATTTGAACAGTGTTAATTACTTCCAGATGAGGTCGTCATTTTCCTAACATTTTTGCCCAACCTTTATGGATAAAGGACGAAAATGACCACAAAAGAAACGAGGATTATATTTTTTCTCAGTGTTTGCGATAACATAAAAAGAATAAGAACGTTCGGTATTGTATTTCAAAGTGGATAGGCCAGTTAGTCAATATGCGTGCCCGAGTGGTCAAATAACAGAAATTGAATTCGCTTAGATAAGTGGCAAGGATATCTAACTCAATTGCTTTGGGAAAAGTTGAGTGTGAAATTGAGACCGACGAACAACTTAAACAAAAGAGCACGCAATCAATAACACTCATTTATATTATGTACCTACATACCCCAATTTCAATGAGGAAATTAAAAAAAAAATACGCGGAAAGTTTATAAGGGTTTTTTAAGTTGATGGGTTATCACAATACAATTCTGAAATTTCTTTTAAAAATATTCGATTAATATTCGATTATACCGGAAGTCAGCACGAACTTTGTTATTTTAAATAGAATGACGATTTTTTTTTTACATTTTCCGATAGAAAATATGATTTCATGTACCTATATTTTGTAGGTAGCACTACCCCGAAAATATTGATGAATTTTGAGTTATTTAGTTCAAAGTTTTTGACATTTGCACGGGAACGCTTAAAAAACCGTAATTTAATTCATTTTTGAGATTTTGCTTTGAAACTCTTTTTGGGGAAAAAAGTATAAATAAAGGTATACGGCAATCCCGTATCAATAGACGCCAAATATAATGAGAAATTCGAATATGCAGTCAAAAATGGGTCATTCCATTTAAAAACAAATACTTGTCCCTTTGAAGTTGGTCAATTTTGACCACTATATTTGTACACCCTGTTCATTTTAGTTTAAAACTACATTTTTTTCGATAATTTGAATAGTTTAAAAAATTGGCAGGAGTTTTAAAAAAAAATCTCAATCATTAATTGAAACCGTAATTTTTTAAACGTTCGCGTGGAAAAAAAAAATAAATAACTCAAAATTCATCAATATTTTCAGGGTAGTGCTTCCTACAAAATATGTATGAAATTATATTTTCTATTGGAAAATGTAAAAAACGTATGTCATTCCATTTAAAATAACAAAGATGGTGTTCACTTCCTGTATAACTTGCATGTTAATTAATAGAACCTGAAAATATTTTCAAAAGAAGCGGCATAGACAATCACAAGATGCACCCAAGTTTCAGAATGATATTCGTTATACTAATTCATATATTTACTTCTAATAACTTCATCAACTTGAAAATGCCTGTATCCTATTTATGAAGCAGGTTTTAATTTTAAAAGGGTCTGTTAAGGTATTAAGGACACTGTATCATACTCCTTACAAAATATATACTAAATTCAGATGTTGAGCGAATTTTTTACCCAGAACGCATTATGGTGGTTAGGGTTATTTGTTTGTTTTGTAATGTAACATTTTTATTATATTTACAATAAAAATGAGTGTGACAATATTACAACTATATGAATTCTTTTAGGTAAACCTTTTCATGGAGTATTCCTGATCAGGTCCTCGACACTTAATGACTGGATTAAATATAGGGATCTACAATTTTTAGTTCATTTTCATTTTCGTAACTAAGGAATACATCAAACATTAATAAAAAAAAATTAAATTTTGAAATGCTCTAAACTGCGCATTGTGTAAATAAATCTTGGAGAATGGCATTTAAGTATTTTGTTTGCTTTTGAATTGAGAAATTTCTGTGGATATAAAATGTGTACCTATTTTATTAATTTTAACGAATGTGAAAGAATAACGTCAAAAGTCATCAGTTTTTTTACTAATTTGGCCGGTTTGGTGATGTGTCCATTCAGAAATATGTATCTATAGGATAGATCTCCTATAGAGACCCAGTTTTCCCGGAATATCGAGACTATTATGAGGTTTCCTGTTTTTCCGGAACTCCTAAGAAATTTTGGCCTGTCATCATTACGAAAGAAATTAAAGTAAACCTCCAACTCGAGCATCGTCAGCGGTAGTCTCTTTGCTGCCGCAAATTAACTTCTGATGGTGATTTTCTCCGGGGAGATATAAAAAGGCCGACTTAATTTCGACATGACAGTTTGGACGTTCGTCCAGGGAAAGGTTTTCCATCGGAATAAATCTAAATGGAAATTCGAATGATATTCAAACGAGAACCGACTGAGTCGCCTCTTCTTTTTGTTCTCGTTTTTTTTTGTCGACGAATTAAAACTTTGTCACATTAAAATGCGTCATTTCCATGAATGACTGATCGAAACGGGCGGCGCGCGAGAGAGAAGAACAAAGGCAATCGTCCATTTCGCTGCTGCTGAAAAATAATTTCGTTTTCTTTTCTCGTGTTCTACAGATTTGCGTTGATTTTGCATTCCGTTCCGAACAGGGATTAATTATTTCGATGAGCTTTTGCACCGCGTCTCGTCGCATCGCGCTGCTGTCACGGAAATTCGAATAATGAATCAGTATTAAAGTTATTCATCCCTGGAAAAAGCTCGATTCAGATTAGTCTTCACGAACTCTTTAAAAATCAAAGGAAACAGACGTTTGCAAGGCTTCCATCAGAATACGTAAAATAGAATATGAGAAAGACATTCCAGAGTCATTAACTATAAATTAATTATATGCGAATAAAACATCAACAGTTAGATTTTAAAGACATTAATTCACTATAGTTCTTCAGATTCTATAGATACTTAACTAAAAGAATACTTCACCAATAAATACTGAGATTCGCAGATGAGAGCAAGTTGATCATAAATGAGCAGCTACAATTTCAACTGTTAAGTGTACTGCAGGTGGAGGAATGATTTAGGGTCTATTTTAATGAAGGATAGATATATATGTATGAGGGTGTTGGTGTACTTCGAGATATTGCACCATGATTTACTCAAAAGCACCCGTCATTGAAAGTTGACGAAAGACTGGATCTTCTTACAAGCCGGTGATCCAAAACTTAAATCAGTGATGGGGGTGAATTCGTAGAAGGAAAGTGTCGCGAATTACCAGAATTTTCTTCAGAATTACCATTTTAGTAGGTAGTTTTGATTTAATGTGATGCAACTACATAAATGAAGTTACGCAACGTTCTCATTTCAGTAGAGCTAAATATGCCAGAATTTTACAAAAGAAACAGTAATACTAAAAGAAGAGTGGACTGCAGAAACACGCCACTACCTCAGCCTTTTGGCTAGCGTAATCCAGACAGACTCAGTAATCCTTACACCAAGTAATATTGACGATCCTACAGCTGGCAAATTATTTAACCATATTTCACCAGTACCAGTTTCATCGAAAATAGTAACAATTAGAACGTGGAAAGCAACTGGCTGACGTTTTAAACATGACTAAAAGGATTGCACGAAAAGGCACGGAAGGAGCATGGGAAAATCCCAAGAGGATTGAAGAAAATTACCACCAAAACGCGTCATAAACATGACGTAATAAAGAGGATCATGTTCTCAACGACAGCGATGATTCCTTGGAAGAATAGGACGAGAATGATGAACAAAGATAGTTGGTTTCAATGCAAAATGTATGTGGCAGTTGGTTACATGGAAACTGTCCAGAATTTGACAACTTCGATTGTAGTATAGTGACAAATAAGAAGAATATATAGTTATTTAATATCACCATATGTAGTAAAAAAATTGTGGTCGAACTCTTTGTCAGTGGTAAAAATTCTGTGGTCGAAGAAATAAGGATTAAAGAACATTTTAGATTGCCTTGTTGGCTCTCGAATATTTAATCTGGAAACTACTTTGGAGCTCGGCTCTGTATGGGTGCGAAACGTGGACAGTTAGTGTGTTACAGTTAGAATACATAGGTACATATGAACCATAAAACTATCGTGGACAGAAAAGGTTAAAAATGGGGAAGATGAAGAAATCTGACGTTAACCTTTCGTCAAAGTATCTAAGGGGTATTTTGTAGATATACAGGTCTTTTTTTTATTGAATACATGGGACACCCCTGTATTCATTTACATCACCATGTCCCTGGAAATCGCTATTTCCATGTTGAGAAACGATGATCGCTGAGTGAAACTTTTTGAGACTTTAGGAAGAAGGGAAGTGCTCATCTATTATCCAGTCAGTATTCGGATTACACTCACAGTGAAGATTATGAAGAGAATGAAGAACGATTTGAAAGACATTCTTCGTTTTGGTTGTTGTACGATAACAATGTGGATGGTAAATATTCGCGATACCCTTTTGTTAGGGCTTTGTTTTTGTTTTTTTTAATTTCTGATTTTTTTTTAATTGAAATTATTGGCTTTGATGTCGGCGCCCTGATATTTGTGTTGAAGCGGAAAATAGGTTTACATCCCACTAGTTATATGGCTTTTATATCAACAAATTATAAAAGATGTACATTGTTGTGAAAGGCCTATGAATAGATACAGATGTTTGCACGTTTAGTTTATATAGGAAATTATAATCGGTCCAAATAGAAATCTAATTGCGTCGTTATTAACTTTTTATTATAGTTCTTCCAAACAAAACGCAGATTTTGGTAACCATCGCGCTCTCGTTTTATATCTTCTTCGTCGCTTATTTATAGATCCGAAACCATAAAATCGTGTTCTTGTTTAAGTGCGGCCACAAATAAATTGCCTTTGAATTATTTACTAATTCGATTCGGTTTACTGACAGGGAGATGATGGTGAAATGAAACCGAACTGTTCAAAAATTTAATTTCGAACTTACATCATAGCATTACTTAAATAAATAAAGACTTATAGTAACGATCTGCTTTCCGTTTTCCAAATTTATTTCGGCCCTGGAATATCAAACAGCTACCATCAAAACGAAAAATAAATAAAACGCTGCTAAACTGATCCTAGACAGAGACGCCTATCTACCTATATGCTATATGTCTGTCTGTTTTCTATATAGAATTCCAATGATGTATTTCGAAAAATTCCTGCTGTACCTAATGCAAATTTCGTCAATAAAAATCTCCAATATACGTGGACAGTTCAAATATTAACATGAATTTAATAAGAATTTTTTATACAAAAAAAACTGTTAATTTATTTCTTCCTCAGATATTCCTCTACAATGTAATACCTAAAAACTCAAAATTGTACGTGGGGTAAAATACAACAAAAGTTTACCATACTTTTTTTTTTAACTAACTTGAGTATGTATTCAGAAATAATATCTATATAATTACGTTTTTTCATAGAACAATTAAACGAAAGAATAATATCGCTGCAAATGTTTCTTTTTTTGACTTTTAGTTTTTTATCCTTCTGGCTAACAACTTTCTTTAAATCTGATTTTTTTTTAAAAATCCGAAAAATGTCTTTTTCTTAGAATCGGCTAAAGAATTTCTTTCCTTTTAAAAATTTTTTTAGTGGGCCAGAAAAATGGAAATCTGATGGAGCTATACCGAAAATGTGTTAAATATTGCCGGTGTGTTATAGGTTTTTCAATTAGAATTTCGGTACTTATAATTCCATATTTAATTAGGTAGGTAATACAAAAAAAATCATAAAAAATATTTGCTATGAGTATGTTCTTACCAATAGATTTGTTTAATGGTATTTGGCACAAATATTTATATTTTTAAAGGAAAAAGGAAATTGGAAAAAATCTGTCTACCTACTTATATTTATTTTACTTCCTGAATATGATGTAGTGGTAATAGATTGTTGAAAATGTGTTTTTCTAAACATTATGTAAACAACAAGCGCTTTTTTAAATATAGAATTTTTATTCTTTAAAATGGGTCGACTATTTTGAAACAGTAAATTAGCGTTTTTCATCTTTTTTAATAGTTTATTGCAGGAAGATGTTTTAGGGCAGTTCCTTATGAATGAAATATTTAAGTATCTACCCAAATTTTTGTTACAAAAATTCTTCTTTTGTTCTTTTCTTTGGGAAAGAAAATGAAATATGTAGTTAATTTAACCTATGAAACATTTCCTTCTCTACCTAAAAAAAAAAAGCTCTCTGTTTTCTACATACAATGGTTATAACTTTTTAGAACTTGATGAATCTGTTATTTTATGTATATCTTTTTTTAATACTGATGTTTGTTTATAAGTACTTTGTAACCACATAATTAAACCGTAAATGAAATATAGGATTTGTTAGATCACCACAAATTTTATTCAAAGAACTAACCGAATTAATAGTAAATTAATAGCGGTTTTGTAAACATATTAAAAATAAAATTCAATCGGAGCATTAAATAATTCCTGAAAATGTTTGGTCAGTACACTTTGTTATTCTGTTTTAATCAAAATGTTTGTAAATGTGGTAAACATAAATTGATTAAATTTACATTTCATGGACATACTCGCTTTTATGTTAAACGCAATATGTAAATGTTTATAATAAATTGGAAGAAGTTACGCGTACCGATTTCAAAAATTTGCACAATAACGTTAATATAAATAAATAAAGTCCTTTTAACAACCGCCGGATGCTGTGAAATATTGCAGAAAAACAAAAAAATTTATTTTTTAAAACTTTAAATGAAATTATCTTAACTCCACTACCTACATCGATACTTTTTCTATCTTTTTACATGAAATTGAAAAGGATTATCTCTTCTTTATTTCAGAAAACTGAAGGAATTGCTTTGTCGCTGACTCATGAACATTGAATTTTGGTCGTGGACCACTTTCAAAATCGGCTTTGAATTGGTTGACCACCGCCCTATTACCTATCCCGATTTAACATCCTGAAACTACTACTTATTCCCAAAACTCAAAAAGCTTTTGAAAGGTAAATAATTTTTGACAAATAATCAAGTCGTCGTATGGATCATCCCCGTATGTACTGTATGTTACTAATGAAATATAGGTGTACTCAAAATGAATTTCCCAAAAGGACCATAAATCGTCATGCACTAATCGTAAGTATTTCGACTGGGGTGCGAGAAAATTAACCATAAGACTATGCTTTAATTAAAGTTTTACGAAATAGAAATAGTGCAGGTGAATGCTGATTGTTTTTGCGAGTAAATTGTATTGGCCCTTTAGCGAACGCGTTGTAGGCGAGATATTTACCATTTTTATTTCTGTTTTATTAGAATGCTATTTTCTCTAATACAAATATTTATCTGATCGTTTAAGTATCGACTGAGGCAAACACATTACACATGATGACGTATCGGCACTGGGGAAAATTCTTAATGAGTCGCATTCGCCGTCCAATATATCCGTGTTATTAGCTTGTAAGCTGAAAGATTAAGCAATAACTTGGGGGTCTCGAGTCGGGGATCGAACTGACCACTGGTCAGAGGGTCAGAGCTATTCTTTTGTTTCCTTACACAGACACATATGTATGTATCCATCCACTGGGCGTAATGTATTATTCGAAATTGTAACGAATTGCAGACTGCAAATGACAATACAGTAGACTCGCGCTAGTGTGAACACAAAAAACCGGACGTATAGTAAAATATGCAAAATTGTTAAAATTGAAGAAAGAAATATCTCTCCTATGTCAGTCAAACTTACAGTTCAACAAAAAAAAAAATGTACAAGTATATTACACAAATATAATATTAAACCAAAAAAAGTTGCAATAAATTTATTAAAAGAAGTTTGAATTATGTTTCATCGAGAATACACCAGCAAAAGTCTATCAAGTATATTATGTAAATTTTTAATTTCTATTTGTAAAAATAATATGTATTTTAATATAAAACCTTAAACCTTTGCAATCATTCATCGCTAGTGTTTGATGGTTTCATTTTGGAAAACTTTTTGTTTAAATGTCTTACCCGTTACAGTCAAATTTATTTCTCTTTGAATAAGCAACCACCTATTGAAGGTATTTTCCAACTTTTTTTTTATTTTTATTTATTTGGCTTAACACACGGTATATTCCGCAATTCTGTATTTCTCAGATAATTTTTTTTATTCTGAGATCTTGCTGCTAATCTAGAATTTTTGACTTTTCATAAAAAAGGTGAAAACGACTTTTTTTCATGATTTTTTACGAACAATACTACGTACAAATTAAATGATTCTGACACTGCTACAATCGGGGAACCCCAGAACTGCTGACTGTTCAGATTATCGAGATTATAATTTGTTCACACTGATGGGTGTATAGTGTATTCTATCTAGCTATTCATACTATTGGGAGGTTCACACGATCGGGTGTTCACATTAGTGCGAGTCTACTGTATTATGAATTACTTCTTCTCATGATATAAATTCGAAATTTTTGTTTTTATCTAATAAGGTAAGGTTGTAATAATTAATTGTTTTATTCGTCTTCAAGTAAAAAAATAGGGTAGTTGATTTTTTTAATATATATCCACAATATAATGATATTTTTAAGATTAAATAGGATTTGATTATTATTAATTTATTATAAATTGAAATGACGAAATGACATGGTTGACTGATGTCTGTTGAAAACGAACATAAAAATAAAAAAATAAACCATTTTTATTACTCTATGCTTACGCAATAAAAGCTACTGCAGATGATAAATATTTTTTAAAAGAGAAAAAATTGTGAACTGATTCATATTTTAAAAAATATAACTTTATGCTAAAAAGAAACTGAAAAAAGTGTAAGTGCATTTTTTTTTAAATTTCGTCGACTCTACCGTATTCTACGTAAAAGAGGTCCTGAATAACACGAAAGTTTACGAACAATCAAGATATGGACATATTATCTAAACTCAAAAATTTCAACTTCTGTTTATAATTCGTAGACAAAAGAACGTAAAAATTTTTTTAAAACATCAGTAAATTTGTTTCAAAAATAAAAGGGATGGAAATTGTCACTAAATCTCTTACGGTTATTGAGTACACAAACATCGGAATTGACCTATCCTCTACAAGTGTATAATTAGAGGTTTAATTTATGATGGTGAAAAGTTGTTTTTTGATGATCGTGAGTCTGTTTAGTGTAAAAGTATCACGAATGATGAAAATTCCATTTTCCTTGTTTAGTCTCACACACACACAACATAGAGATATGTGAGTACATATACAGGTAGACGTATGTACCTTTAAATTAAACATGAAAAGAAAATAAATAAGTTAAATTCCGGGGACGACTGTTTAAAATCAGATAAATTGCGCCCTGTCTAATTTCTGGTCGTTCTATCATTTATGCCATATCAACCGCAGGTATGCGTGGGGCACATGCTACGTTGGCCTGGCACATTCACATACATATATAATATATGTACAAGGCGCTAAACATTTTACTAACCGCTTTATTTTTGGAACCGACGTTTCCGTGTTTCCACTAAAAAATGGATCGAATCATCGTCCCACGTTCGGCTCACGTATGAAGAAGTTCCTTTCTAAATAAATTATTAACAGTTTACGTAGACTTACTGTCCCTTATATTAAAAATGGAATCGTAATGTATAAAAAATAAATATAGGCCTTTAAGTAAAAATATAACTTCTAAGGGGTCCTACCGTCCTATGTTTAATTGTGGCAAAATTCCGAAAACCGGAACCCTCAGAATCTTGCACAGAAAAAAATTTCTCAATGATTTTTTTACTGCTTAAAAATCTTAGTAATAGCAAATGGAAACTCTCTGATCTGATAGAAGACTAGCTAAAATGACTTTTGGCGACTTAAAAGAGAAGGGGGTGAAATACATTTTTTTTTTTTTGCAGCTTGAAAATCGTACAAATACCTTATAAAACTAAATATGTATACAATTTATATATTATATAATTAATATATTTAAATTAATTCTATCTACATTACTACATTCTATCTACTAACACCCCCTAGCCATCTCAACCCCCTTTTTATCCGCTAATTTTAACACCTCCAACCACCCCTTAACTTAATCTCTTGGATATTTCGGTTAATTTGGGGGTATTAATAATGCAGATACAATTATTATTATATTTTGTTTTATAAACTATTTGTACGATTCTCAAGCTGCAGTAAGAGTCGTAGGGAGGTGCACAAAAAACCAAATTAATAATTTTATTATTTATTGATTAATGTTTGGCGATTCGTCACAGATTAGTGGACTTCTTCAGCGAGGACTTTGAGTTATTCCTTGGCAAAACAAATTAGAAAATCCTAATCTAATTCTTTTCACATTAATCATCTATACGTAGCACAAATCTGACAAAAGTTGCATGTTTGGCACTCTACGTTTTTCAACAACTGTTGGTCTGTTTTAGTGGTAAAATTTCTATAAGCCAGTTTTAGCAAAAACAAATTAAATTCTAGAACGAAAGCATATTTAATTGAAACTCTAAGAGTAAGCTGAACTTTTGAAGTTTAAATTGTTTGTTTGTGTTTTAAAATTAAATCTGTTTTCACTAAAACTTTTAAAATTTGAGACTCAAACCAAGAATTGTAAAAAATTTGTCGAAAACAGATTGAAACAATCAAAGAAAGTTCAAATGAACGTTTTTAGTTTGAGTTTGGTCTGTTTACTATAAAAAAAGATTTAGATATTTCGATTTAAATTAATTTTTAGGAATTATAATATCTACTGTATCCATGGGTGTATTTATGGGGGGCGCAGGGATGAGCATCGTTTACCTTACGTAACTTAAAAAAAAAACAAAAAAATTATTACCAAAATTGAAATCTTAATGTAGCTGCCTACCCTAGGAAAGCACCCTATTTACGACAATGACTGCACCTCGTTAAGCAGTCTCTTAATTCGTTGATCACCCTGTAGATGTCTGACGCTTTCACCATTTTTTTTATAGACTGTACATTTATTTAAAAGGTAGCAAGACCGAAATGATAACGGAACAAGTGCCCAGGCATCAATAACTTCGATGAAAGAAGATGTGGATAAAAAATATTTATTATTAGTAGATTCCTAAAAAGTTAGGGATAATTAATTATTCCTTAAGTAATTACAATTGTTACCATCGTTGATCGTTAAAGAAGGCCAGAGTGCTATTTTGCTGCGTAATATACGGGGGTTCTCGAAGGGAATTGTAGGAAAAACTAATAAAGATTTTATAGTCCAAAAATTTTTTTTTAATTGCGAATTCTTGTAAAAGAAGATCATAGGATCATTTGTTAAAATTTTTAATCTAGCGAATAATTGTTGCAACTATTTATTAAGCGTTAAGTTTTGCAAAACGTGTATTTCGATCTTTTGACGCTTACGTAGCCCAAACTGTGGTAGATACGAAAAAAAGTATAAAGACCTTTTTGTAGAAAATTGAATTTTATACAAAAGAAAGTCCCGAACAGCACCCCTTTATTTTTTACAGTTAAAGAAAACGACACTACAAGAGCGCTTAGGCGGTACATTACACGTTGAAGAGCGTCTTTGAAACGCTGTATTTTTTTACTTGTAAAAAGTAGATAGGTGCTGTCCCGGACTTTTTTGTAGAAAATTTAATTATCTACAAAAAGTTCTATACAGTTTTTTTCATATCTATCACGGTTTTGGCTACGCAAACGTCGAAAGGTCAAACAACACGTTCTGCACTTAACTTAACGTTAAATAAAAAATAGTAACAATTATTTGCCAATGCTAAAAATTTGCACAAATGCTTTTCTGATCTTCCTCAATAAGAATCCGCGATCAAAAAATTTTTGCAAGATAAATACCTCGGCCATAAGATTAAAACTTTTCCCTACGAGGACCTTCTTATATGACGTTGCGGATTAGCGCTCTGGCCTTCGATAACGATGGAAACGTATCTGTAGTAGGATACAGTTGCCATTTTTTGTACTTAATCGGCTCCGAGGTTAACCGTAAGCTTGAAGGATCGGTCTAATTCAATTCCTATAAAAGTTTTCACTTCAAAAATTGTACTCACTGATCATGAGTTACGTGTTTTCTTCTTTTTGATTGAAGTGGAATTAAATATATAAATTATTACTTTCGTGACACGTTAAGGGTAAGGTATTGGTAGATATGTGTAGATGTAGGATGAGTTTTTAAGATGAACAACCAGCAGGGGTAGAGGGTAGTTAGAACCTTTGGGAAACGAATAGCATCGGCCGGTAGCCATTTCCGCGTTTTGTAACCACATAAATAAGATTGATGTAGAGAAAAAGAGCAAGAGAAGTGCAAGCTGCTGGCTACGTTGGAGAAAACCATTTTCCCCTTTTATGTACTCATTTCACCTAGGTATATACCCACGGGCAAACAATGTAATGGTGTAATCTTCTATAAAAACTGGGCATCAGGGGATCTTGAACTTTTTCATAGCAAAATTACTTTCAGGCTGTTCAGATTTCATGAGGTCTATAGATTTAGAGTCATTTGAATAGAAAAATATCAAAATTAAGGAATGGGGACAGGCCCGGTTTTAGATATGGGCTTTATGGGCTGCAGCTCTTAGGGCCCCGGCTAATTAAGGAGACTAGAAGCCAATTGAGCCTACTAATCTGTAAGTTTTTCTAAACAGGTACAGGAAAGGGCACGTGGGGGTAGAGCTGCATTTAGTGTTTATTATTTAGTACGTCCCTGAAGGGGGATAAACAGAAGTGGTAATGGATTAGCATCCAAAGGCACGTGAGTGTCTTTTTTATTTGAAGATATTTTTTAAGATAAATCAGTTTATTTGCTGTGGTAGATTTTTATGGTAATTAAATAATAAGGTTTGAGGTTTACAAAAATTTGTAAGTTAGGTATAGGTGCAAGGTGCTCCCACTTTAAATTCATTAGTTGGACATTGGACCTAGAAGACACATATTGGAACTTTTTAAAATCAAAAAGAAAATAATATGATTTTGCTATTGTTAGGTTAGGAATAAAGGCAGATTATGCTAGGTTAGGTTAAGTCAAATTCGGTTAGTGAAATGTTCGCAGAAATTACGTTTTTGATAATTATAATTAAGAAAAAAAAAAAACGATTTTTGAATTACTTGAAAAATTAAAAAATTAAGAGCTGATTCTTTTATAATTTTGGAATCAGTGCCAAGCAATAAAGTACAATCAGCTACAACTAAATTTTTTGATTTTTAGTTAATTTTTGGGTTTTTTTGAAGTCGATTTTTTAAAGCTAATTATTTTGGGTTTGAAATAATAACAAATATTTCACTTATTAATTTTTTTTTGCAGAGTACTGAAATATACCGTTAAGTTGAGTAGAACAAGAGGAAGTTTTCCCGTACGGCGTTCCCCGTGAAAATTCGATTTCCATTAAAAAAAAAAATGTGTACTGGGACGATTTTTTAACTTCTACCACCTTCATAAATCAATAGGAAAGTATCGAATTTGTGATAAAAAGAAATTTAGGCATAGGTACGTGCTGAATGTGTCGAAAAGGTTGAAATATTTTAAAGATGTAAAGAAAATTGAAAAATTTCCGTGACTTTCTAACCGCTTCCCGGTGAAAGGATGAAAGTTTTCACCCTAAGAACTCATAAAAAAAATTGGCATAAGAGGTGCTTATTGCAAAAGATCATTTCATAAAAAATTCGTAAATTTTGCATCAACTTTCCCGCAGTTAAAATGTTCTTTTGCCATCAGAAGCATTTATTCCATATTTTTAATGAGTCCTATTTACTGCGAAGCGGTTAGTCACGGAAATTTTTCAAATTTTCTTTACATCTTAAAAATACTATCTAAAATTTTTTTATCACAAATTCGATACTTTCTTATCGATTTATGAAGGTGGCAGAAGTTCGAAAATTGTCGTAGTTTTCATTTTTTTTTTTTGAAAATGGAAATCGAATTTTCACGGGCAACACCATACGGGAATGGGTCAAATTTCCTTTTGTTCTACTCAACTTAACGGTATATTTTAATACTTTTCGAGGCATAAGTTAGAAAATCGTGTTAGATTAGGTTAAAGTTCTTTTTCTAAAAGATCTCAACATTAACATGTCGCTAAAAGTATAGTTTGAATTTTATGGTACTTTGCTAATCCAGACGTTCTCAAAAATTTTTTCGGAAAGCAAAATATTTGACGCAGCTCCAAAGCAAAAAAAAACTGTGTGTGTTTTTTATTAACAATTAGTTATATCACCTGCAACTTTATAGTACCCTGTTAGTAGATATATATTTTTTTCATTATGACCAGTATTTTCGCGGAGACACCCTCACAGAGCCTTTGTTCCTGTGCTAATCTAACTTATAGTATCAAACATATAAAATATTGTTACGAATGATTAATTATTTATTTATTTATTCTATGTACTTAGTACATACACTCGCAAAATGCATTTGCAAGTTTTTGAAGAATCTTGCAATATTCTCCGCTACTTTTGTCACCCCCACATCCTGGCCAGTTGTTATTTTCGCTTAATCTAATTCCGCACATTCTGCTATATGCGGCAAAATTATGTGCGTATAGATGTGTGTGATATATACATATATATTTGTGTGTGTATGTCGTATTTGGTGGTGTGGCGGCGGTGGTTGTGTGAGTGTGACTGTCAATAACAGTTATATATCGATTCCGAGCGGCCAACATTTGTCATAGTGTGGGTGCCGTCGGCCGGCGGACGGCAAGCGGCCAGGCCGTGCACTGGTCAGCAGGGGGGTGGTGATGGTGGCAGTGGGGTGTGAGAGAGAGAACGTGCGGATGGGAGGGAGGAGGAGATGTACGTCGACTACGAGAAGCAGGAGGAGGTAAAAGAGAACCAAGAGGTGGAGGATATAAGGGGGCGACTGATCAATACTCACTCAGGTCCACCGCGTGCTAGTGCTAACAAAGCAACTATAGCGAATTCTGAGCTATTGTTCATCGGGACAGATGAAATGAGAAGTTGCCCGATATTGCAACCTTTGTTTCGCCGCTGGCCGGTCGAGGCGCTTCGTGCTCGAATATGAAACGAAGAGAACGAGCGAGATGGAGGGAGCGAGAAAGAAAGACGGACGAAGGACGAGACACCACGGAAGATGAGATGAGGAGTCGGAAAATGTGCAAAGCTTTTCTAGATAGAAACACGAGATCTGGATTTGGAGTCGCGGTTTTGTAAATAAACATAAAATAAAGTTCATCCAGTTGGTTTATTTTTCAATCGACTATTACTCGATAGATCAATAAAATATCTTGGGTGATGTTTGGAAATTTACCTAAAAAGTATGAGATGGAAGCAAAAACAAATTGTTTAATTAGAGCAATTAATTGCAGCAGATAAATGCTTTTTTTATTTTAAATATCAATAATTAAAAGTTAAGATATTTTATTACGTATAAGTAATTCTTCAGTTCAACAGTCGACGACATGAGTTGTGAACGTTTCTTGTAGGTATATTTTTCAATTTCTTAGAGAAAATTCTTAATAAATCACCTAATCGGTGGTCCACACACCCCTTAAGGATTCGGAACCACAGATAAACGTTTCCTCCAAATCGTGATAAGGTTTCCGAAAATACTTTTAACTGAAGTTATGTACTGGGCGTTTAAATTTTGATATACTCTTTCAAGTTCAAAAAAAAAGCCAAAAGGTCCTGTAAGTACACCAACTACAGAATCCAAATCTGGATTCGCGAACCATAAACTGTTTTATTAACTACTTACTAACCTAACCTAACCTAACCCCCTTGGAGGGGGACAGACATTTTGTGCGGGGGTAGGGGAAGTATGTGATAAGGTTCCAAGACTTAATAAATATACAGGTGGTCCAAATCCAGTGGTGTATTACTTCACGTTTATGGAAAACTAATGGGAGGAAATTTTTAAAAAATATTGTGTTGCGCAGATGGTCTAGATTTTCTAAAATATTTTCAATGTAGATACCAACTTTTGAATTCGAATAAAACGTTAAGTTTTAAGTTAAGTTTGACAACCAACTTTTGGCAGGACATCAGTCTTAAACCTCTACTAAGTACAACCGGTAAAAGTTTCAGTACTCTAAGTCACTTTTTGGGAAAGTAATGATTTTTTATTCTTTAAATTGCGATAGTAATTTTTTTCCTATAAATTAATTTAATTTATTCTATTTAACACAAAGAACACCATATATAAAGTTTCAAGAATGAAGTAATAACAAAATTGTCTTGGCGTGGCTCCGAGGACTACAACATCAAGATTTGTTATCTCTCCTCTTTATTTCTAGCTCTTCACGCTTCAAAAAGTGTTCTAATATCCTATTAATAAATTATTGATTAAGACCAAACTTCAGGGGCGAACCGAGCCTCATGAGTTTGGGGGGGTGAGCCATATTCAAAATGCCGACTCAGTCAGAAAAATTTTCCGACTGTACAACACAGATTTTATAATTTTATACCTACACAACAAAAATTGACTGCACATTCAAAAATCGTGATTAGGTGTACCTAGTGATTCTACTTTGATTCTTTGTCACTGTGAGTTGGTTATAAATGTGCTCAAACAACAACTTTTTTTGAAAAGTATTTTTTATTCATCCACAACGAAAATTACATACTATTATAATGAAACGGCGAACCAAGTTAAGTTATAACTCTTCGGTGTTTCAAGTGAGACCAGGTTTGAACAACTTTTGGACCGTTAATTTCGTCGACAATATCCTTCGCGGAAAAAAGTAGCATCAGAGAATCCAAACGATCGTCACCCATTGACGTTCGGAGCGAAATCATAACCAATTTTAATTTACTGAAAGATCATTCGCATGATGCCGAAGAAACGGGCGAAGTTAGAACAAATCGAACAATTTTGTAGGCCCATGGCAAAATCTTACGTAAATTGTACGCTTTTTTCGAAATATCAGCGAAATTTTCACATTGACCACACGACTCAAGAAGCGTTTTTATTTCTACCTGAATGCATTCGGGTTCTTTTTCAAAAGATTCAGGTTGTAATTCCACAATAGAATGTATTGATTCGACAGTACAATTTCTACTGTGGGCTGGAATTTCAAAAATTTTCGGGATGGGTTCAAATTTTGAATAAGCTGAATCGGAAAATGTTTTTGCCGACTAGCCGACTTCCCAGTCATATTTTTCAAGCATGATGACTACGGCATGAAAATGCCGACTCAAGCAAAAATGCCGACTGGGTACAAAAGTTTGGGGGGGGTGTCACACCCCCAACACCCCCGCCTCGGTTCGCCCCTGCCAAACTTTGATCATCACTCAAATACTTAATTTGGACCTTTTGTTTTAGAATTTTCGTGATAGGGTTAACATAGATATAAATTTCATCAGAACCTTCCCCCTTAATAACTAAGGTAAAGTTATGTGAAGAATAGTAATGAAATTTATATACACGAAGGAAATGGTCGGTTATAAAAAGCGGAAACTTTTAAATCGGAAGCGTCGTCGTGCCGCAACATGCGGTTGTAATTCCAGGCGTGTGCATGAGCATGCAGTGTTTATGAGTCTGTAACAAATCGTCCTTGTACGGCAATCGATTCTTCATTAAGATTGATGGACGTGTTATTGTCCGGACGGACGGGATGGCCAGTTTGCGAAGAGACGTGCCTCCGCTGTCGTTCTCTTTCTCATTTTCACGAAATCCTACGTCCTCGTTCCTATTCCACGACAATGGCCGTCATTCCTCGGACAATGTTGCCGTGAATTATATAAAATACACCGAGTATATATGGCAGCGCGGAATGAGAAGAACGGTTGCTATTTCTTCGTTTTAGTATTGCGTTTATCCTTTTTTTTTGTTCTTATCCTAGTCTTTCCTGCGAACAAACGATTGCTGTCTCTCTTTAAACGGCAACCTTTGTCACTTTCTGGTCCTAAATACGTCACGACAGTAAAAATAATGAAATATGTATATTCGGGAAAGTAGTAAAAATAACGCCCTCTTTAATACAGTATACTCGCGCTAGTGTGAACACCCGTGTCAGATAGAATACACTGTACACCCAGCAGTCTGAACAAATTATAACAGTTACTTTCTGTTCTATTTTGTGTTCACTCGTAAGCAATTTTCTTGCCTTTTGTTTAATTCTAATAAAAAAATAAAATTGCTGATTATTAGGGGCCGTCCATAAAATACGTCATTCAGAGTTTGACCTTTTCGGATCCCTCCCTTCGTTACGCTAAATCACATTTCCTTAGATCCCCCCACCCCTTTGTCATATCTTGTGATGATAAGCAATCCCCCTTCCTCCCCCAGATTTGTGAAAATATTTTATGAACAGCGACATATGACTGGTAACTGCTGTTACTTCTTTTTGCCATGAAAATGATCTGAATTTCTAGATATCGATCTCCGTCTGAAGATTAAGATCCAATTCCGGACAATGGTCAATAAACTCATCATAAATAACACTGGCCGTGAAAGCCTTAGCCTCGACATCCGAATTGCTCATTTATTTCGAAAGTTCCTTTGTACTAGTGTCAAAATTAAAATTTTAATGGAATAAATGAATGCACCCTTTTCACGAGATGGCTACAGTGTCTACCAATTTATCTTGTGAAATTTTAAGGTCCCATGGCAGAAGGTGGGGGGGGGGGGGTGGAGGCACGGCGCCGTCCCCAGTTGTACTAAAGTAACATTAATTCCGATTTCAGTAACGCTATAATAATCCAGCGAAATGCTTTCTGAGGAATGTCATTTGTGCAGGTAAACATCAAGATGGAAACGAAATCTTAATAATTCTGACGCGGACATAATATAGAAGAGAACTTAATGGGTTTACCGACGCTCACGAGGGGGAGTTTGCGTTATTCTTCTCACCAGTGGCGTACCCTTAATAATTACATTTAACATTAGTTGGTAGTATTCGTTATCCACCAAGAATATGACACATACAAATGTTGAGCGTTGGAAGCAATGAATCTCATAGTTTTTTCACCTCGAAAATTATATTTCGTAAATCAATGTATAAAGGAATTTTCAAGTAATTTCAGGTTAGCTAAGGTTAGGTAAGAATAGGTTAGGTTAGGTTAACTTTTCAATATTACTCCTATCCTTCTGTCTGCGATTCTTCTTGCAGTAGGAATTTTGGAATGGCTAAATGTTTCAAATTAAATTAAAAATTAAAAGTTCTAGTAACCTAACCTAACTGTTTTATGACTGATAGAGGAAAATGCTTTATGCACAGTCAGCAGATAAACAGTAATGCAGAATCCTTATTCCTACCATTAACTCGTATCATAAATTGCGATTGATTCCTACAATAACATCATCACCTAAACCTGACGTAAGGTTAGGTTAAGTCATCTTCAAACTGAAGAAGGCATGTGAGATTATGCTTGTGAGGTAAAGCTGAAAACCTAGCCTAACCTGCAACCTATGTAACTCTTCATAGAAATGAAATTAAATGACTTTGGAAAACGATTTCAAAAAGAAAAATGTTTATAATAACATGGAGTGTGTGTTGAAAAAGATGTACGCCACTGAAGGCATTCGTTTCTTTGAACATTCGTCGTTGCCTCTGAAGATGAAATGCGATATCAAATTAAAGCAGAAATTCGCGATAAAAGCCTGAGTATGCAAAGTTTATTCTCCGCGAAATGCCGCATCAAGAAAGTAGAAATGTAGATAAAGAGAACGAAAGAGAGAAGAAGAAAGACGGAGAGTACGAACGTTCATTTTTGTCGCCTGGCACGTCAGACGAATTAATAACTTTAAATGTAATTTCGCGATAAAGTTGGCAGGAGATATAGTAATCCAATAAGTCACGCTGACGAATGTTTAACTTCATCGCCGCTATTTGAGTATTAAAGCATCAGGATTAATTAGTTCCTTGGAAATTATACTCGAGAGAGATTTCTCTACATCAGCAGCTTCGGTATCGCCCGCAGCCATAAGAGATATTACTAATTGCAAGTGTTATTGTGGTAATGGGAAATCATCAACATTTCCTCCGATTTTCAACGACATAAAGTCATTCATCATTATGCCTCGTGTGCAAGAAGTTTTAGATCTTTAATTTAAAAATTTTGTTGACTCAACTTCTGAAATGGATCCCAGTTATTCTAGAAGCTTCACTTTGGATATTTTTGTAAAATGGAGATGCCAATATAATTCATATTGTAATATTTTTTATTTATATGTGAAAATAAAAGAATAATGTTGGTCCCTGTGCACGGGAAGACGACTACAAATCGACAGGGTTCCACAGTATCACAAGGGAATCAGGAACAAATTATATATCCAAGTTTATAACAGGTTTTACAGTCTTCGTTACTTTTTAACGAAGTTTTGTACGAGGAAAATTCATTGCCGTCGAGATATACAATTCAGGGTGTTTTGGCTTCCGACCCGGCAGTTTGTTGGACAAAAACGGAGATGGAGAACTATAGATATCTACCCCCTGACCGTTTCTCGTCGAAGGGTTCAGAGAACGAAAAAACATGCAAATACCCTTGCCATTTATTACACTTCAAGCTGCTAAGAAAAAAAGGGCTACTGCATTGGTCACTGAGAATAAATAATTGACCCGATATAAACCCTTATCAATTCTAATTTTACATATACACATAAACACAACTTTTGTAATTCTATTATATACAACAAACATATTTTTATTGCTTCATAGAAGCTTCTAATAAGATAATTTTAATTAATATGTATAAGAAGACAGGCGTGTCCTCATTACTCTTCATGACCACCTATTGCCACCCACTCGCGATTATGATAGAAGATAGCCCTTAGATCCCCTCGATAATAAGATTTGGGTAGCAAAAATGAGTTACGATATATATCTACATCCATGGTTGTCTAACAGATCATGTATATTACTCAAATTGAGTAAAAAATGCTTTCAGAGAGAATAACAGTGATGTATTTGATGTTCCCACAAAGATAGAGAGATATCGAGAGTGATCTGGAACGTTTCAGAATGTTCCAGAACATCATTTTGAGAATGATTTAGAATATTTAAGAATGTCCCAGAACATTGCAGATTGTTCAAAAATGATTTGGAAAGTTCGAGAATACTTTAAAATATTCTAGAACGTCCCACTTCTTTCGAGACAGGTTTGGAATGTACCCAGAATATTCCAGATTTTTTAAAAAGAATCCAAGAAGTTTCAGGATGTCCCATACATTTTGAGAATGATTTGGAATGTTTACGAATGATCCAGAACTTTCCAGATTTCTCGAGAATGATTTGGATTGTTTATGTATGATCCAGAACATTCTAGATTTTTCGAAATTGGTTTGGAATGTTTTATAGAATGATCTAAGAGATTTCAATTTTTTTAAAAATAATATAAAATGTTTCAGAATGTAGCATACATTTCGAGAATGATTTAGAATATTTACGAATAATCCAGAACTTTCCGGAATTCTAGAGAATGGTTTGGATTGTTTGAGAATGACCTGGAACATTCCGGACTCTTCGAGAATGATTTGGATTATTTAAATATGATACAGAAGATTCTAGATTTTTCGAAATTGATTTCGAATGTTTTAGAATGACCCAGAATATTTCAGATTTTCTTAAAATGATCTTAAGTATATATATATTTCGAGAATAATTTGGGATATTTAAAAATGATTTCGGAATATTCCAGATTTCTCGAGAATGATTTGGATTGTTTATGTATGATCTAGAACATTCTAGATTTTTCGAAATTCGTTTAGAATGTTTTAGAATGACCCAGAAGATTCCAGATTTTCTGAAAATGATCTAAAATGTTTCAGGATAAGTATTCCATATATTTCGAGAATGATTGGGATTGTTTAAGTATGATCAAGAACACTTCAGATTTCTGAAAAATGATTTAGAATTCTTATAAGTGATCCAGACCATTCCAAATCTTTCGAGAATCATTCGGAATGGTTTTGAACGAGCTGAAATGTTTTAGATTATTTTGATCGTTGGTAATGTAAGAACATGGTTTCCATTGTGGTTGGGGGTATTTTGAAGGGATTGAATTGCAGCGGAAGTGTCTGTCGAAGTTCTTTAAAGTACAAGTAAGTAGTAGGTATTGCAATAGGGTGCTGTGGCACCGATTCACAGTTGTCGGATCGAAATTTATTTGAAAAGCACGCCGATAAATCCCCGCGACTTTATTAGATATCGTTTAATTTATTGCGCTGTCTTGTCGACCCAGAGGAGAATTCTGACTTGCGAAAGTAAGCTATAAAATTTACCGATAACATTACGCCATCGACCAACGCTCCAATCGACATACGAAGATCAAACAGACCTGCTCCAGGAGTATCCTGACAAACTTCGGAAGGATTCCCGTGGCACTACATCAATGACGAAATGTAAAATTGTTCCTTGTTCATGCTCCATTATAACATATATATAGGTATAAGATTTCAGCAGGAGAAAAATATACCTAATTATGAGAATTTTTACCAAGTTCTACATCAATTCCGAGAACTGAGTCATTTTAATTCCATCCTGATTCCAAAAAAGAAAATTAATCTGAATAAATGGATTGTTACTTTCATGCATTTTCTTTTATTACAAGATTCATAATGAATGGAAAATGACCTCTTCGACAATCTAATTTTTTTACTAACTGTAACTGGTCACCAGGAAGAATTTACTGGCACAATTTTGAGTACGAGAACACCCTGTATGTATATTGATTACAGTCCCTGCATGTAATGATATGAAAATGTAGTCTAAAACAATGATTTCGTGAGGCGATCGTGTTGATCAAATCTTCGTGTGGGCGAGGTCGACGCTACCGACAGATGTTGACGTTATCTTAGAGAAGAAACTGGCGATCACACGCGTTTGCGAAGGGTGGTTCCTTCGACACAGCCACCGACAACGTCATTATCCTCGAAGCAATACCGACCAAACTAACTAGTAAATATTCATGATTAGCGTCTCTTCTCGATTATTGCAAACGACGACGCTCCTTGTAATGATGATGGGTGCGGCCTCGGGTGATCCTCTGCCGTGGACATGAACATTAGCATGTCAAAAGGTCTATATTGCAGACCGGTAGCAGGTGATGACGCAACGTTGGTGGCATCGAACGAACGAACGAAGGAAGGAAGGTGGAAACTATTAACAATAATGGTCGATGGGACTATGGTAGGTATGTTTGTTTGGACGTCAGGATGTTGACGTCGGTTTTAATATCCAAGACGAAAATTTTAAAACAGAAGTGTCGTGGTTTCAATTCCTTTCTTTTACACTGGGAATATCGTTTGAGGATGCAGAATTGGCGCAGATTTTTACAGACATGTTTGTTTCGTGGGGATTGTCTCTGCAAACTATTGTAATAGTTATGAAAATTTGTAGGGTCTTTGATTTCCCTCTTGATCAGAATACGAGTGGTTCACATTAAAAGAACAAAAATGATGTAAAGATTCGTTTAGAAGAAGTTTAGAGTGAATGTTGTTTGTCAGAGAAGAAGAGAGAAATCTCTTGAACGTTTTAGTAGGTATTTGGAGTAAGCTGGCTCGTTTTCGGTCTTTATTGACGTTATCCATGCACAGTTCAATTTTCCCGTTTAAGTAACGGGAAGAGTAATGGCGGTCCCGGTGACATTCGGAAGTAGCGGCAGTTAGTGAAGTGTGCGGCGGCAGCCGGCGGCATGGCATTGGCACGGTACGGCAGCACGCTACCATGCCACGGCATGGACGCCCATTAATTTCATTAGCCGTTTTAGTTTATTACAGGTATTTGTCCAGTAAATCGCACTTAACTTTTCAGTTGACCAATCGCAACAAATCCACTGGCGAAACAAGCTTCGGCCCCGACTTATATTGCCGCTATTAATTTCGGTAACCGAGTGGTCCAGTCATACCTTACGTCTAATTGTGCCCCGGGCGGCAAAATAAATTGCCCGCAATGCATTAATTACTAGAACGTGCGCCGTCGACGACGACGACGACGACGACGACGCTACCGACGCCACTTCTGCGCCGCCCCGCGCCACTACTATGTCCCCCTGATGACCGCTATTGACCATGTATGAGATATAACGAGGAAATACTCGACATAACATATTAGGTACCAATTTTCCGTTTTTAAATTCAACCCTTACCAGCATGTCCCACACAATGGAGAAAATTGTGATATTTACTGTACTGTTCACTGGAATCACAAGAGCGCAACCCCTTCTCATCTCTTTGTAAGTAAGAGCGGTTTATGTATTGGCCTCAAGAATTTGTTGACGAAAAAAGATGGTAGAAGGGCTAGTTAGAGATACATTAGAAGCAGAAACAGGTGTCTTGGGTAGCAGAGCGGAATAGATTAGATCAGTGGTTCTCAACCTTTTTGTTGTTGCGCTATACTTTTAATAATTCCAAAATTTGGCGGCACACTAACAATTTAATATAATTTTAAAAAAATCGTCATGAAATTTTTTCACGATTTCGGATTACTTTTACATATTTTTTTTATAATCTACATGACAAAAAGGACAAATTGAAAAAACAAATTTAAATTTTTTTCGATGAATTTATTGGCAATACCTATTTCCAATTCAATAATAGAAATAAACAATTTGTTTCTAAATAATACTTTACAAAATTGTTCCACGTTTTTTGGTGGTTCCAATGGTTTGGGTGGTGATGGGGGTGGAGGTGGTGTTGAAGGTGGATGTCACCGATATGAGGCAGGTGGTTTTGGGAGTAGGGGATGGTGTAAATGTTAAGAATGGGGTAAAAGTTTGAATTTAAAAAAAATCGTGCAGATTGGTCCATTTCTCTATTTTTTACGGCCAAAAAACTAAGTTACCGTCATTCGATATGATTACCGAATTAATGGTTAATTACTGAGTTAAAGGTTACATTGTTTCAATGGTTTTAACACAACATAATCTACTCTAAGGAACTACATAATCAGAAACTATGAAGGGTGTAATATTTTCATGGGTGCATCGGTACAGAAATTGTAAAATCGCGTTAGCGTCTAATAAATTAATTCTTATTGTTAGCATTTACAAAATTTGGCGGCACAGTGGTAGCTAAGGATACGAAGAAGCTCAAGTATAAATGTTTAAGTACCTACTCAAAAATTAAATTAAGATTGAAACATCTACACATGGAAGTACTTTTTTACCTCGTCAATAGAAAAGGATTGAATTTCTAAGGTCATTTATAATGTTAAGTTTTTGAAACTGTTTCATACTTTAGTGCTTTCTGAACAAGGTCTGAATCAAAACCGGTAATTCGATCGCCAATTTCTCCCTCATCTTCCCCTTGAATACCTACTAGAGGAGGAGATCTAATCTGTATCGACAGAGCGATTATGAGTCAGTGGGTATGATTCGATTAACAGTCGTTTTCCGCACTAGGAAATGCACCTGATCCGACAAAATGTCGTTGGAAGGGCCATCGCTGAGCACATGGCTCTACACATCACATTATGGTGCCATTTGCGTAGATGATAAGAAACCATCGCCTCGATCTAATCTGATAACTAATTTCGGGTGAGACGAATAGAGGAATGAAAAAAAAAAAATGAGATAGAACAATTTTCTTGGATATTTTTCGTAACAATGTTGTGCATACATATAGTCGGCGTATCTCAAAATCATAAGACTCCATCACAAATTGTGAGTCACTGTAACAATAAGTCTGGGGACCTTATTACGTCCCCCATTCAAGATAAGTTTTGCGTATAATTCTTTGTCTCTTGGGTTAGGCTCCAGTTTAGAATTAGAATTGCATTAACAGTGTAATTAGAAGAAATTAGAAGTATTAGTTTAAAATTAAGACAAATATAATGATACATGGAGGAGAAGGATTAGAACATATGTCAAAACTGGAGACGTAGTACCAAAAGAGCATGAAGATATTAATTAAACATTGGCGCAGGGTGGAATCGTTTTTAACAAAAGGAAATCACCTTTGCGTCTAAAAGCTCAAAAAAAAAAAAGAAATGATCAAAGATTTAGGTATATTTGGAGCACGGCTCTTGTTCTAATGTTGGAGATGGGAGATTTCTCGTTTTTGGGAATGTTAATATATATGAATAGGTTCGAAATGAATGGTGTTGGAAGTTCACCCTCCAGTTTGAAGATTTTGTTAAGGTGATAAAATCGGTGTCGTCTCGACGTTTCCTTTTACAGAAGATTAGATTTTCTGACTATTATACCAAAAATTTTGCAATGACATAAAACAAACATAATGTAATAATAATTTCTGTCCTTTATGCCTATATATGCATTTATGGGACTATCCACTTTAGTTCTCATTAGTGACATAATCATTATCTGTTTCCATTTGGCCGTTTAAGGGAACTGTCGTTATCTTCATGTCCTTCTATTCTTAGTTCTA
Source organism: Agrilus cyanescens (assembly GCA_947389935.1). NCBI lineage: Eukaryota > Metazoa > Arthropoda > Insecta > Coleoptera > Buprestidae > Agrilus > Agrilus cyanescens. The sequence goes on from OX376705.1 coordinate 26,109,532, forward strand.
ATCACAGCGCCTGTTTTATAGCCCATTACACTAGTTCCGAATTCTGAGAGCAGGAGACAGATGGAAGACGGAAATAACGGCTGGCTTCCGTAATAACAACTTATGACTTTAATTAGGCATTAGCGAATTACTTTTAATGTAGATACAAAGTACAAATATGAAAAATCTACGATAATTTCATGTTAAATCTAAAGAACGCGTCAAGACGAATAAAATATTTCCAGGTATATCAGTTTAGTAAATTATTTTGAAAAAAAAATGTCATTCTACAAAAGTCCACAATTTCAAACAGAAATTTTAAGAAGGAAATGTCGACGTCAAATGAAAAGCAGCCGATTTGGTTAATATATCTCAGTTTAAATTTGAAATATTTTCATTGGAATCGACCGTGAGAGCCCAAAGGGTGGTGTGGGCGTTGGGAAGAGGAAGAAGGGAAGGGTTCGGAGCCGATGGGCGGCGGGTGTCTCGCTTACGAGCGTTGGAAGAAGGCACATCCATCAACCGCCCTGCTTTCATTCTTAGCTATGATGGAACTGAAGCATCTACAACATGCCTGATAAGAGACGGCAAAAAAGAGCACGAACGCGACGCCTTACGTATAAAAGAAGCTTGCGACCGGGAATCCCCCGGATCCCGCGCCAAAGCTTCACATTTATAACTAACCTCATCCATCTTCTTTCTCAGCAGCAGTAGCAGCATCAGCCGTTGCCGTCAGGGGAACTCAAATGCAGCTCAATTTGTCAGAAAATCTAACGCTCAGTTTCTCTGCCATTCTGATGGGCTATACGCTATGCCGTCGTGCGCTATCTCTTCAACATTCGCATTATAAAACTCGTGACTTGATGGTTAAGGTTGCCTCCTACGGATGTCATGCAGAATTCAAGCACCATTTCTGTCTGCCACTTGAAGGGATTTATTCGGTTCTTTTGCTACGATTTTATGGGTCGTTGACGTTATAGGTGTAGCATTAGGCAGAATACAGTAAAAAAAGTACATAGGACTTTTTAATTTCTACTATTAATCATGATATTAATCATTCATAAACCTTTCTCGAATTTAATTAAAGAAAACTTCAAAAAACAATTAGGTACCTTTCTATTATTTGTATACCTGACAGTTTTTATAAAGTCGAGTTTTTACTCCACCAAATTACAATTATATCACACCTACATCTTATTGGTTTGAGAAGTTGACGATAATCGAGATTAGAACTCAAAGTAATTTTGGATAGTTGCTAAAACCTTCCTGTTATCAAAGTCTCAAAAGTCCCCATCGCTATACGGGAGGTCAAAGGTCACAAAGAACTGGGGATAGATACTGTAGAAAGAAATTTTGGAGGTATTCAAACCTCTTCTCTGATAGTCTACTATACACTACTTCTTGTAATTGCACCAAGGAATGAAATTTGAGCTCCGAAGAAGATGGAGTGTATTATCCACCAGTTTGAGGGAATTACCTACTACGGTCAGGATTGTTTAAACATATCACAGTTTGTCTTTAATGACGTCATAACGACGATCTAAAGAAGATGCGGATTCTTAACTGAAACTATTATGGATGAACAGGAAATGATAGAATTTAAAACGAAGCCCACATAAGAACTATGACAGTGGATAAAAAATAAAAGCTCTGACAAACAAAAAAAAAATTAATTATTTGGCAATTTTAAAATAAATAATTCTTTTTCAAATTTTTTTGAAAACTAGGTATTTGGATGTTCTTCCGAACTACGGTCACCGGTCATCTTCGATTGAGACGAAACTTTGAGCATATCTTGCCCTTGGTAGGACATGAAAAATACCCAAAAGGATTTTTGGCGGAAATGTAGGTACCACTAATTTTTCATGGGGGTTTGAAGGGTAAAACAAGGCTTGTAAAGGCCAACTCCTTATCATTTTTTCAATATTTTTTATAAACAAGTCATTTTGAACAATTTTCTTAAAAGAAAAACCCAACTACGATACATTTTACCTTACAAACCCCATAAAAAAGTTGAATTTCCGCCAAAGTTTCGTCCTGATAGGAGGTGACCGCTAAGGAGCTTTCTACGAAAAACCGTTCACGTAGTATTTTAAGCGTCACAAATACCAATGGGGATTTCTGAGAATTTGGTCAGAATTATAAAAAGAAAGTTCAAGAAAAAAAATCCATTTTTCCTACAATTATTCCGAAATTTGGCCTCTTTTGCTTTCATTCCTAGGTCCACACATCTTCCCCCATATTTCTCACTCTCTTTTGTAAACAATCACTTTTTTTAGGTGTTTTTATTAATATTTTTGAATACAAAACTTTTGATTTATATTATCTTGCTACTGTGAATTCTTTTATGATAGGATATGGAATTATTGATAGACCTCAATTGGAGTTAAGAAAATTAATGAAAGCGATTTCTGAAGGACCATCGGACGTTATTAGCTGGAAAATGAGTGGCTGGCGCTTTTTTTTATTGTACTCTGGCATTAGAGCGACTAATGTCGTTTCGGGTCTTCCCCGCGCGTTTAATTTTATCTGGTGTGCCATCTGCCTACTATTCGCAATGTAGTATAAGCTGTGTGAATCGATGCGTGTTGCGGATGACAATAATCGTCCTTACGATTATTAGCGCCGTTTTATCGGTCCATTGTCTGCCGTACGTCGTGGCTTACGTATTGACAAAGTATCAAATTATTCGGCCGCGATAAGGGAGTAGGCGTTGTAAAAAGAACTGTGCGACACGGCCGCCTTATTATATTAACTACATTTATTATTTGGTTACTGTTTCAAATTAACCCCATGTCAGCTCATCCATCCGTCATCTCCGACGCGTACCACGACTACCAGTCACCCTCTCCCTTCTGTTGCCTAACGTCAGCAATGATACATGCGACCCGCTCGTTAAAACGGGACGAATTTTTGACTCGTAATCCGGAAGGGAACTTTTCCGAATTAAAATGAGGTTTCTGTGGGTGAGTTGCGAATTTTTTAATTTATTTTTTTCTTAACGAAAATCTGTTATCATTTCTGATAGCTCACGAAACCGTAAGGTCATGCAAGAGGCTTCAAGTAAAAAAAATTGGACTACTCTTCGGATGTTTTTGATAAATCCAAAAAGTTCTTCCTTTATATAGGTTTAAGTAAAAAGATTTTATAAACAAAAATTGTAGATGACACAAATTTTTACAATTCTGTGCGAAATCATGCAAAATGTAAAGAGCGGAAAAGTTGATAAAATCTGGCTTTTTGTCCTTTTCAGTGGTAAAATCTGCTTTTAATGTTTTCAAGTGATTAGGAAATTTATACAGTTTAAAATTTGTTCAATTTTTTTTAAATTACGATGTTCGTTTATAGATATACCTACTGACAGTCTTGTCAACAGGGTAAAAACACTATTCTTATTCCTGAATTTTCGTAACTTAGTCTACCATGAAGAGGAGGATAAAAGAGAGTCTCAACTATTTGGTTTTAAGCCTTTAGGATGACGTTCAAACGATTCATGAAAAATTTCGCCTGCTATTTTTTTTTTCCAAAAAGTGATTTTTTTTGTGACAAATTTACTGTACTTACCCACCGCTCAAGTCTAGGGGTCTAATGTTCATTGTTCAATATTTTTTTCATTTCTTGTTATCAGGCGCGCATCTCGATTTAGAACTCATTAGTTCTTATCAGCGCGGGGAAGGCAGATCCGACAGAATACTGACTACTTACATTTTATAACAAATGGCCACAGATGGCGTTCACTTAGCCGTCTGTAGCAGTGTATTAATGCCACGTGCTAAACAGAAGATTTTGTCCAATCGGTGGTCTATCAAAACTGTTCAGAGCGCACTGATGAGAACTAATAACCATAAGTTAGAAATCAAAACAGCATTCATCGGTTTCGACTGCCAACCAAGCACTTTTTATTCCGTATTTCTGTTATACAAGATATAAATTATATTGAGAAAAGAATAACCTTATTCTATTAAGAAAAAAATCTTATTGTATCGAGAACTTCTGTGATAAGGGTGGAGGTTGTGTTGGAAGTAGGGAGAAGAAGAAGTTGCGGTTGAGGTAAATTTTAAGAATAGGGTAAAAGCTTTCGGTTGTTGCAGGGGTGCAGGTGGTATTGGCGAAGGGGTGGGCTGGTGTTGATGTCTGCAAGCGAGACAAACGTTAAAAATAAGGAAAACATTTACCTCAACCCCATCATCTATTCCACCCTCAACACCAACTCCAGCCCCTACCACCACCCCACTACTGTACCATCATCTTGCCCAATACCACCTACACCCCTGCAATCACCGAAAATTTTTTGCCCTATTCTTAACTCAACCGCAACATCTTCTCCACCCCCACATCCATGTTAGGTCGATGGTAAGAACACTTATAATAATATTGTGTATTTGCGCAAATTTCTGTGTAATTAGATTGTACCATGCTCTCGAATGGTTGCATGCATGATTCCGAACAATAACCGGGTGGTGTTATCATAACTATAATCGACAAATACTCGACATAATGGTTGTTAATCGAGATAAAAACCGATAAAGTGGCGTTAATAGCAGCGAACGCGAGAATAATGCGGTAGAACAACGTCGAATCGTGTAATAAAAGCAACCTCCCTTTTCAAATTGAAAAAGTTTCTGCTAGAAATTGCGGTTATGCAGTTTTAAATCAAAATCGACCGACTGCTATCATAACTGCACGAAAAGTTTTTTCCAGCTTACCGGAAACCGGAGCGTGATGCTAAAACGGAAACGGTTAAATTGGGCTCAGTCACGATAGAATAACAGGCTACTTGATCAACTGTAACAAGAAGGTGTTGAAACGTCGATTTATGAAAACTTCACGAATCGTACAACCCCATCAAGGCCGATTAATTCACAAAACCGCTTTAGGATAATTCGCTAATTTGAAATATGTATGTAATAATTTTTTGTAATTATGTGTAATAGCTTACCCCCTTCCGATTTTCTTGAAAAAAAATCGCAAGGGGGTTAAGCTATTGTACATAATTACCTACTTTTCCAAAAAAACAAAAGCAAGGAAGGAATGCGAACTAATACGGTCTCGTTTACCTTCCGCTGTGGGTGCCTCAGTTGGTGATACCCCTTGGAAATATAATTGTCTCAGTTGGTATATACCATTTCAGATATTTTTAAAAGGTAAAATAAATTCAGTATTTGGTACCTGTTTCATCTAAATTTATTGCATTTTCTATAATTCTTAAAATTCACGAAAATCTTCTCAAAAAGCTCACAAAAGAACTAATACGTAATAACTTTCGTGAACAGGTGGCAACTTGATGTAGTGCCCCTACTGATGATGCGCTTTAAAAGAGATTGGCAAAAGAAGAGCTTAATTGTCCTTCATCAGATAAAACGTGCTAAAACTATTGGAACTAAATAGCTCTTCAATTGAACTTTTGATTAATCGAAATTACCAGAACTAAACGATTTAACATTTTTTGGAAATTGTCAGCATTTTTCAGTATCTACCTACATTTCCGCATTATTCTCAAAAATTTTGTCAGCAGATACGTGCAAATAGGAGTGTCGCGTCAGCGTTAAAGCTTTGCTTAATTATCGCAAATTAAAAGTGTGAAAGCTATGACGAACAGCAATAAATTAATGCTCCAATTGAAAGCTCGTGCTTTTTATAAATTTCCATCGGCACAATCATTGTATACTGTGTCTATGTACCTACCTATGTGTTGCACAAATACATACAAGCAAACAAGAGCGAACACTGTCCTGCCTACCAAATAAATTAATCTTCCGATAGACTTCACAAATTCGAAATTGAATTATGCATGTTACGCATTGTTGTTGTCGACCGTGAATGACTCCCCCTACTGGCCAATTATGCATAAATAATATGCCGCACTTGTCCAATATACATAAACAAGAAGCCTATACATGTATATATGCATATGTCTATAATACACAGGCTGCACATTTATGCAGCAGCGACATGATTTCAACATTATATCAATTTCGCGCGTGAAAAGGCACAAGTGCCAGAAGGTTAAATGATATTCGTTGGATGTAGTGCTTTTACGCCACTGGAAACCAAAATACCATATAAATAAGCGAAATAATTTTTTCCAAAATATTTCGATAATCTGAATTGTTATTTAACAGTAGAATTAAGAATTATATTATTCTAATCTCATTAAATATGCTGCTTTGAATAACTGAGCGAAAGTTACATTTGAGTCACTGCTCAGTCGCAGAATCCACATTGAATGGTCATATACCAACTGAGGCCACTCTCATTATAACACTACCAACTGTGATAATTTTATTCTCAAAGGATACAATCTATAGGTAAATAAAAGCCTTAATTTGGTGACCAAAAAATGCCAGCAATATAATGACTGAATGCAATGCAATGTGCATGACGAGTTTTTCTTTTTTCGCTAGAATTTTATAAAAAAAAGTCTGAGGTTAGATAATTAAAATCGCCTTCAACCCTTGACTTTATAGCCAAGGGGTAAGGTGGAAGGTTAATTAAGTGACCATAAAGAAGTCAAAAGGGGTAAAACTGTGTTATCGAAATGAAAAGTTACGTCCAGACGTTTCGTCGACAATGTGGATTCTGTGACTGAGTTTCTATTATAACTAGATTTTTTAAGATTTATTTGTGATTTTTTTCTCGTTTCGCGGGGTGTGGGGTCCTTATGCGACCCCATATTCGCCCCCGGCTCCTGACATAAGTAATTCAGTTCCTGTTGAGACTTGACGTGGTCTAACCTATGCTCAGTTAGTCTATGCAGTACCCATTGAAGTCATCAGCTGAGATCGATGACAAAACGTCTGGACGTAAGCATACATTTTGGACTACAATGGATTACGACTGTGGATCCTATGTTGGATTTCAAAAAATGAATAGCGATACGATTTGATCAAACTCAAAGTTTTGTTGGGGGTTTCAATTATGTAAAGAATAATTAAAAATAAATTAAATCAACAGAACCTTAATCAGACCTATCAGACTCAGTTGCAGGATGGGTAAGAGCTGTCCAAGATAAAGCTACTTTCTAAATAAGTTCTGGTATTTTTTTACTGGAATGGAATAGAATGTAAGGATAGTCAACTGATTGACAATAATTTTGTAGAACAGCTTAGAACATTAAAAACGTTATTATTAAAATTCTAAAACTCTACAGAAAGATAAATTTCAGTTTGGGTATTAGGTTTTCCAAAAGGAACTCATTTGATTTGAGTCTATTGACTCTCATCATCAGCGTATCGTAGGAAATTGTTATTAAATTATTATTATTAATGTCTTACAATTTTGCATTTCTTTATTCAATGAACGGTTCCAACTAGTGAACTTAAAGTAGATACAAGTATTATAATGGTAAGAGTTCATTGCCTTAATGTGTTCGTTGGTGGAACAAAATTGTACCAAATCAGTGCAAAGCGCGTATGTATGATGATAGTATGCACCGCTAACGTGAGGGACAAACCCCGAGGGATGTTCGACGCGTCGCGTAGCAAAAGGAGGGTCCGGGAAAAGGGCCATATGCATATCATCATCCTTCAGGACAAGAACCGTGAAACTATAGTTTAATAATGCAGAGCGACGCGGATAGACCAGAGACTCGGCTTGTGTGTGATTCATAATTTCTATTAACATGTTGACTGTCACGTTGATTTGTTTGCGTTGGTGTGCGTTACGTTTGATTTTAGGCGATTTTAGGGATGACGCGTGAAGGGAACGCGAGCGCCTGTGGGAGGGGAATCAGGACGTGTTCGACGCCGAAAGGGAATGATTAAATTTTTTGTTAAATAAACTGTACGGCTCAAATGGTTTGCTGGCCTTTTAAATCATGGGGTAAAATAAATTAGATATTGAACGTATGTGTTCAAGTTTTAGTGGGTCGTCACGGTTACAATACCAACTTCCAAATTTGACTTAAGTCAACTAAAATAAGTATAAAATCGTAGACAGCAAGGGAGCGCCATCTGTGATAATCCTATTTTAAGCATGCGTACCAAAATAGAAAAAATTAAGACATGGATCACGGTTTTCGCATTTGTTGGTTCTTATCAGCGTGTCATATGTGGTTCCGGCAGAATACTGTGCATCAATATCCACATATAGCGCACTCTTGTTGTCTGTGATGGTATTCTCGTCTAGCTGAGGATAAGGAGGCTTTGAATTGGCCGATATGCCTATGACGCGCTGACGAGAACTGGCTACTTCAAGAGAATATTGACCAAGATCTTAATTTATTATATTAAAATCGACATTGGCATAGGACTTATTTTGGTTTCTAATCGAGATGCTGTTTTTGTCTTTTCTTCTTTTTGATTAGAATAGCTTTTGATTTACGCTTTTTGCAACTCCCTGCTTTAACCCTTAATTTTAATCATGAAAAAAATATTATTCGCTGTTGGTAAAATAGACGGTAACTATTAAAACTGATCAGCAGCTTTACCCTGTTGAACTGTCATCGATAGTCTGCGTGTATACACGTATGTATGTGTTTACATGTAATCCATTTTTGGGATCAAGGATGTAGTGATCCGTATCGAGGTTGTAATCATGTCATTTGACAACGATATATATTTGTCCTTTGCTGCCTGCTGGTTTGTTTGTTTAGTCCTCTCTTTTATTAAAAATCAAAACATTTGTCTGCGACGGATGCGACGAACCGCGAAATAGAACCAGATGGAACAAACAAACGCAGCTGGGCTCCACGTATAGAATATATCTTCACTGACAACTTCATCCCTGTCTCTCTATATTACGAAAAAATTCCTGTAGGAAACGAAAACTTTTTAAATAGTTTTTCCAATAAACGGATTTACAGGATAGCCTTGCTAAGCTACGTTTATAGCAATTTTATACAACGTTAATACTGAAATTATTATGGCTAAAATTTATTATAAAACGTATCTGTGCTTTGACAAACTATAAAAGCAGGAAATTGTATGATACATTAGTAAGTAACTGTCTAAATTGTTATACATATTATACATATGTACCTTAGGGTGCTTAGTTTGAGGCGACTTTTTTTAATTCTCGTTCTATTGACGGAGTACTATTCTAAGCATATAAGAAAAAATTCCCACCACAGATGAACTTTTAATTTTAATTTAAAGTACCTACTCATTCAATGAATTTGAAATTTTCCCTTATATTCAATCTATGAACAACGTCGCTAATAAAAAATTCTAAAGTTGATTTTTGCCCAAAAATTATCGTTTTTTTTTTTAATTTTTCTCCAAATCTATCAACTTTAGAGCAAAATTTTATAAGAGCTTTTTGTAGAGAATTTAATTTCCTATAAAAAAGTCTTGTAAGCCTAAACCGCAGAGCTAATAGGTTCTAAGATAAATTCGGTTAAGTACAATAAAACTATATTACAATTTTAATTATTGTTAAATGGGTTTGTTGACTTTAAAATGAAAATCAAAAGAATCTAGTTCAATTTTTTAAATTAATATCATTATTGTTATTATTAATAAGATAAATTTCATTGGTACCACAGAAATAATTTTTTATAGATGTATTTTCAGTAAAAAGTACAAAAGTTTTGATAAAATAGTGATATATGTATAGTTTTCATACAATTAACTCAATTTATCTCGCAACCTATCAGTTGTACGATTTACAGGACCTTTTTTATAGGAAATTAAATTCTCTACAATAAAGCTCTTGAGCTTAATTCAAAAACCAAAATATCTAACATCCTAACTATTTATGAACATTAACAATCTAATCTAAGCCTCCTTCTTCCCCTCTTTACTGCAGTTTCTCTCTTTAATACGTCTTTAACCAGGAAGAAAAGAAGTTAACGGAATTAATGAATTAGTTATAAGTAATTAAGTAAGTGACTTTTTGTTTTTATAATTAAATACTTTCAGTTAAACAAAAAACAATCAATTATAGGAATTTTTTAAAGTTAATGAATTATTAGGTAGGTTAAAGAAAAGAAAACTTTTTAAATTGTATGCGGATTTGTCGGCGACAGTGTGCAAAATTCGCAACTTTTATCGAAGTTGCATTCGTTGTCGACGACTAAGGATCTTATCCTTGCCAGGTCCTGGAACAGTTCTTCGCATGGCGAGCCACTTCAGCGACTAGTTAAAGATACATGATGGAAAAAGAACGGATGGAAGTTTAAATATTTTCTTTCGGACGTGAATCGGGAAAGCTAACGTTTCCATCAGGACGAGTGAGCGAACCGAAACGAACCGAGCTGAGTCGAACCGAACGGGCGAGCGAGTAAGAGTATATAAAACGACCGGACAAAGCGGTCAGATGTTTGTCGAGCGCTTATGAACGCCATTTTCAATTAGAGTAGGCGAGTTTACACAAGGAAATTGCTTTCACAATTCCTGTTTTGAGGACCCAAGATATACGAGAATAAACAAACAAAACTATTTTCTTCCGCATGCTGCCCGCTCCAACGGTAAAGAGCCGCTGGAACTTGGAAAACAAATTATCCTCCTGTCTTCACACTATTTCCTTACGTAAAATTGTTTATCACAAACATTATAGTCTATTTTTTTTTAGTTTTTCTGAAATAAATGCAAAACACTGACAGCGCATACTGACCGTAGATAGGTATGCATTTCACATACTTCCAGGATTTGGTTTTTTTTTTAATGGTTTATTTTATACGTCTATATACATAGGACATTCACACAGGATAATTTCAGAATGTATTTTCGAACATCATCTGCTATTATAAACAAGAATCAAATTAAGCGGGATGTCTGACCATTGTATTGAGCTAAATCATTCATGAGATGGCGAAAAATCTCCAAGTAAAGCTTCACACATTAATATCCTTAAGAACTGTTAAAATAAAAAAAAGCATTATCGAACAATTTTAGTTTACAATTAGTGAAGTACGTAAACTGAAGTAACCACCTATAACCTACCCTCCTTTTTTTATGAGTTTCCATAATATAAACGGTAGCGTGCAGTTTTAAATGGCCGATACAGTCAAGATTTTTGGTCAAATTCTACATAATGTTTAAAAATCTATGAATTTTGGGTTTTAATGTAATAAGATCTTGAAAAAAAAATCACCAAATGACAGTTTAAACTGTAAACCAAAGTTATTGTGCACCAATTCTGAAGACCTTTCATGTTAGGGACAATGTTCCCTCTAATTTTTATGTTGACTGCGCGGTACAAAATTGTATAGTAGCAAAAATTTTCGAAACGTATAGATATAAGTGTGCAAGTGAAAGGGTGGTCCGGTGCCATAGTTTTTTTAATAATTACTTTTTGAAGTATTTTCATTAATACATGAACAGGAAAAGGATTTCGACATTATTGTTTAATCTTGTCAATATTTTCGTAATAGTTTAATTTTCGTTTAGACATTTTTATCTAAAATAAATAATGCCTATATGCAAATATGTGCCTAATTAGGGCGAGCTATTATAATATTTATGTTTTAAAATTTACTTTTATAATAACGAAAAAATAGAAAATAAAAAACAGGAACTTTCACTAAAATTTATTCGTTAACCTCGACAAATTTCTGTATTCCTGACTTCGTTTTGGTCGAAGCAAATTTGTCGAGGTTCTCGAATAAAATTTTAGTGAAACTTTCTGTTTTTTCATTTTTAAAATGCAGTTTCACAAATAGTGTTCCCTGCTATGTTTATATTTTATAAACACAACTATAATAGTAATAATAATATACTATTATATGTATTTATGTAACAATAATACAGAAATTCAACAAATTTTGCAAAAGCTAGAATTCCGCAGCCTGCGGTCTTCCTCTTAGAAACTAAAATTCCCAAAAGCAGACTTGAAGTTAGTCTCTAATTTCGAGACTCCTAGAGACTGAATAATTTTGTTCAGAGGAAATGTAGGTATGTATATGTTAAGCTGATAGGTCATAATCGTTTTTCAGTCTTTGCGTTCTATGAGGTGCGTATATTGATATATAACATAGATGAGGTTTCAGTGTCCCCTATTGGACAATTCCTTCTTCAAATCCAATTATCTATAGAATAGAAACAGAAACTGATTTTTTTTCTGAAGTGTTTGTGCGAGAAATCGGGTCAAATTTCTTTAACTGAAACGATAAAATGTGAACATCCTTTTGTACACATACCTTCTTAAAGTGTTGTCTTGAGATAACACGGTTTTGAAACACCGTCACTCCATAATGTAAATACCATACATTTATGTAGTTAATACTATTCTATGCATTCCATGGTAAATTGTCAACTTGTGAGTGTACGTGGTGACTTGTGGTAGGTAAAGAGTGAAGACAACTAAGTGATTTAATTTAACGATCAATCTAGTGAGAGAAACACGTTTATTGATAGATCAGAAGAGTAATTCCTTGATTTTAATTCTCATTCTTGGGATCAAAAAAAGGCGATTTTTGTTATTATGAAGGTAACATCATCTCATTATTTCGTTGACAAAGTATACAAAATTAAAATCGAGTTTCTTTCTTGCGTATCATTGAAAAAAACCAGAGTCGTTAATTTGCCGACCGTAAATGGTTATAACAATAAAGGCCGCGGTGGGCAGCGGCGATGGTAGGTAGGTAGGTACATAGGCACGGTATTATGGGTGCGTTTTGAACGAAAGCCAGTGAGTGCATCGGGTAAGAGAGGCTGCTTTTATGGAAACATGAAATCAGGGTATTCGTATTCCATATGCTCTTCGCAATAAAGTCGGGCCATTAACAATGGCTAGTTATTTTTTGGGTTGTTTCCACTCGAGCCAAGTAAATGGCCTGTGTGATCAATCCAGTTGGCGGCGGCAAAGCCAATAAAAAAAAAAACAGGGATTGTCTCACATATACCTACATGACTTAAGTACCTACGTTCATTATCTATTTGACGAAGTTCGTAGGTAGGTACCTAACAGAAAAAGTGATATCCAAAAGATTAAAATAGAATATATAGCAAAAATTTGATAGTTCAAATTTCTGCATATGCTAACCATCAGTAATTCAAAGGAAATAAATATAGTTACTTCTTCCCGATGACTGCCTAAATCTCAAAATACAGTTATTTTTGTACGAGGTATTGTATCTTTTCTACAACGATTTAGAGCATTCAACAAAAACAAAACAGAACTAAGCCTTCGTGTAAGCAACTTACACATCAAAACACTAAAATTACCCACATTTATTTAGTTACCAGGATTCTGACAAGTCTTCTGATTATGACCGGATTTCCTTGCTCATTTTACAAGGCCAAGACCAATAATAATTTATTTTTGCAAGACGAACACCAGGACTAACTGAGCAAGACCAAGAGCAAGGCATAGAAAGATCTCGCAAAATTCTATTTTGATGTTTGGTTTTACCCTAAGAATAAATGACAGGGAACAAAAAAAGTACGTCCTATATACGAAAATATTTAAAGTTTAAAAACAGAAACTGACCTGTTTCATCGTAATAAATGCGAATTGAAATAAATTTGTAAATGAGACGATAGGCAATTTCTTGCTTAACACAGTGGTGAGACCTATTTTTTTTTTCGTTAAGGGGATACGATTTTTTTTCTGAGACGCTGCAAACGTTCTTTTTTTTTTAAAAAAATTCTAAATAGTGCGGAAACGACTTAAGCCGAATATTTGGTTAGCAAAGTGACCTTTATTTTTAATGAGAAATTCAAAAGTTTAATAATGTATAGGGGACTTCATTAAAAAAAAAATGAAGTTAGGTAGCGCTCAGGTAAAACGGTACACCCTGTATATTCAAAAATAGTTTTAAAGTACAAAAAGGTTCATTCTGTGAAACATTTATTTGAACCATTTTATTGTAAAACCAATATTAACGACACAATCTTCCGTGCACGCACTATTGACTCACCCTGTATAAACATGTAATTTTTATTTTTTTAAACTGCTACAATAAGTCTTGCTCGTTTCGCAAGACTACTGTCGAAAAGCAAGACTAAGACCAACATTGTATTAATTGTTAAGATTGAACAGGATCCTGTTGTAAATCCCTGGGGACAAATTAGAGAAAAGAGTTTTTTAATGTGTTTGGGAACCAGAAAAAATAATAAACTACTTTATTTTGGTTTAATTAATGGTGTCAATGCTGTAGTAAATGATATAATACTTTTGACTAGATTTTGTTGGAGGGACACTCCAGGTCAGAATAATTTCGTCGAGAAAAGAATTTCTGATTTAAATAAGTTTTAGGGATCAATTAGAAATAGATGAGAGGAATAATTCGGTATACAAATAAATAAGTTTGTAGAGCAAAAATTCTATATTCTACGGGTACTAATATTTGGTTATTATTTTCGTGATCACTTATTATTATAAAATTCCGTACGCCACTGAATACTGACCTCCCTCGGCTTCTTTGTATGTTGAACGTATTAGGTATATGTCATGTATGTATTTTTCTGGATTTGATGTTGTAGGCAATTTAGAAAAATTGAAAAATATCAGAACGTTAGGATGCACTTGTATAAAGTGAGATCAAGTTTCTTCGTCAAATCCATTTTCGTTTTAGTGCTTTCCATTTTCAGTTTGCTTGGAACTTTCTATATATCATTCCATTTCTCGCGTGGATTTAGTTTACGCCGCGTATCGTATTGGATCATCGGTACCTGCTACTGATAAAGTTTTTCTCGAAAGCGGAAAACAGTGTTGCAAAAGAAAGAAAAACGGCAAAAGAGCAGCAAGCGATCGGGTAGGTATATTTGTATGTGTGCAAGTGTGTGTGGGTGTTTGTATCGCTGCCACCACGGGCTAAATTTATGGGGCGTTTTATTACTTTTTATTCGAGAATTTCACTGTACGTATGCAAATAAAGCGCCCGAACGCGCGCCTCCAAATCGCGATCTATTGTTTCGAGCGTCCCTTAAATAAACGACGCGATGGATTCAGAATCGTATCGTCACCGCGTAGAGTGTGTTCGCGATCCTCATCGGTAATGCAATATTGATTTAAAGAATTCGCGACACCCTCGCCCGTCTAAGTAACCGAAACAAAAAAAAAACGATTAATAATTAAAAAAAAACACACACGACGTTAATTCTTCCTTTTTTTCTTCTTAAATTAACAATTTTCCCTTCGTTTACAATTCAAAGTATTTTTACAAAACCTTGGTTATAGAATTAACGAATTAAAAGAACAAGATTTAATGAGAAACAATTTTCAAATAACAATCTAATTTATACGTAGGTAATTCAATTAGACAACGCTGAACAAAGCAAGAATCGGGGAGATTAAAACACGAGCTACATGAAGCTGACATTTCAAAATGCGAATTTTTTAATCAAGACCACGTGGTTCGTTTGCTAAAGGATAGCACACCTTTTTTTTCTTTAGACCACCCTTGATACGAAATTTATTTATTAAAAAAATTTTTTGGTAATTGCTTACAAGTGGTTTGTTGATTAATTTTAAATATTCAATGCATGTTACACTTGATATTGTTAGATTAGATATGGTATAAGTTGTAGTCTTTATCTGTACGTGATACATGATACTGCTTGCTTGTTTTAACTTTGAAAGCGGTTATTCTTAGTCTACGAATACAAATATAATGAAAGGTTAGGGTACGGGGTGTGGGGTATGTAAATGTAAACACACCCATCCTGAACCGTAACCTATTGCAATTCACAATTTTTTGTATATTTTTAAGCTCAAAACCAGTATGAAGATGTCAAGTTGGGAACGTTTGAAATTTTCATTAAATGTAAATGGAAATTCAAGATATGTATTTCTATATGTATAAACATTTATTGCAACAAAACAGGAACAGCATTATAAATATGTATAGAGACTAATATTTTTTCTGGCTGTAAAACTTTCCTTCTACGGCAATTTCAAATAAACCTGCCAAGAGTGAGAGGGTAGAATTTCAAATTGGATTTGTGTTGGTAATAAACGAGTAAGAAAAACTGACCGCCTCTTTCAAATGAAGTAAAACAAGAGTCCGGCCCCATTGTCCGTTATTGCATTTTTTCTCCAAGTCTCCTTTATTTCTCGACGGTCTTCACTGAATACCGAAAATTAATTCAATGGTCATTGTTGGAGACCGAAGCAACCCCCCAATTGATAAAAAAAATTGAACGAATTGGATTTGATTGTGATGTAGGTACCTACTTAGAGGGAGAGAAGAACACTCGAATTATTTTCTTAATGAACTGGAACTAATTCTTCATACAATAAAATCAAATTTTGAAAATGGGGTTGGTAAAAAAGTTCTGTGGTTTATCCAAAAACCATAGGTAAGCTGAGTTTGACTGGGGTGTGGGGTAAAGGTTTTAGTTTATTTTTGCTGTCGTACTTAGTAAAGTTAGGATCTTATTCTTCCTCTTCTTTTTGACATTACCATAGAGTATTAGAAAAATTATTATGTGCTATGTATGTAGATATCTATCTATTGGTTTTTCTACAATAGAAGGTGATTTTATTTAAGAAAAATAATTCTTCATAATACTTTTTTTTTTGCAAATTCGATTAGGTTGTATTTTATTTTGCGTTAAATTTTATATTGAGGATTTTATTTTTCCTTTTTTTGTCATTTATAATTGAATTGTTGTGCTGAGCACAGTAATTTTTCTCTCAAGTAGTCGTTTTTTTTTTTAAGTACCTATTTAAAGATTTATTTTAACATTTGCAAAGGTATTTGACAATGTAACTCGTGTATTGGGAAAAGAAAAATGGAAACATTTTAGTCGGAAGCGTGGGTATAATATTCTTAGTGTAAGGGCGCGGTTTCCGCTTCCCTGTTTGTTATTTTATTAGCGTTCGTCCGCCGCGTCGCTCCAACGACAATCCTGGGGAGCAGAGTCAGCACAATAAAGAGGCACCGGGAGAAGGACGACGGGGGTCAGAGGGAAGGGGGTGGATGAGGATGAGGAAGAGGTGTAGGAGAAGTAGAAGAAGGGACCCCCGCCGGCTTATGAATCGTGGTGTCACGTAGCATCTCCTATCCCGAGAAAGTAAGATGATAACAACTTTGGCAACGGGGATAAGCTACTGTTTGATCTCCCGGTCACGTTCTCGGGTATCTTCATAATTAGACGGGAAAACAAAATTAATTGCCAAAAGGGATGAAAGTTCAAATTGCAACCGTCTCGAAATCGTTGTCGGTTGCTTACGAGTCGTGACGCATATCTTGTAAGAAAATGTCCGGAAGAAAATTATAAGTTCATACATTATTTAGAAGATCCTCACTAAACACCAATAAAATGTATTTAGGTGGATATATAAATTATCAGTTTTTATAACCTCACTTTCAACATCTTCATGATTATCAAACAAGTTTATGATAGTAACTAGTAGATAGCAGATAGTAAATTATTATTAATACCAGCAAAAAACTACTTTTCATGTAATTCCAATAAAAGGGTAAGTACCCTTAGTTTTACAACCGCACTGTATCTATTGGAAGACTATCCCTCACATTACAATACCTAAACCGTTTCAGTCTACTCGATTCAAACATGTGGTCCAACTTTCATGTCTTCTTCAATTTCTTTGAGTTTTCTTTATTGAATTTAGACCAAACAATGAGGAAATGATAATTTGTAAGTGTTCCTTTTTTTTATACAAAATCACCATCGTTTGCAGATTTATTAGTCTCAATAAAACACAAATAGAAAAAAAATGCACAAAATTGGTAATGTTTTTTCAAGTTAAAAGAAAATATTATTTAGAAAATTTACTCCTTCACAATGACAGCAAAAATTTATCTTCCTTAAAAATAAATTGTCAATTTGTTTTGAAAAACGGAAATTCAAAATATTTCCACCAAAATTTTATTCAAAGATTGATATACCTACATCGAGTCAAAAAATGATGGTCTAGTTCTGGTCGTAAGCACTAATAAAAAAAGATTTAAAATATGTAGATTATAATTGTAATTTTGAACTGTTTTTAGGCTTAATAAAGGTTAAAATTTGTTTTTCTTTCTAATTTTTGTGTAAGACACGAAATATTGATATATTGATATAAATATTGATTATATTTAAATTAATCTCATCTTAGATTTACCTTTAATTAACAAATGAGTTATCATTTATAAAGTGTGGCGAAATGTCGTTAGATCAAAATCAATTTTCTCAAAAGAAATATAAAATTCCAGCTGTTAATTCTGGTTGAGGTGGAGTCATGATTTGGGGTTCTATTTTATTTATGGGTATATACCTCGAGATATACCACTACGATTTACTCAAAAGCTGATGAAGACTGGATCTTCTAACTATTGTGATGAATTATTGGAAATGTCACGAATTACCAAAATTTCCTTAACAAAGACTAAATTTGAATGTAATTAAACATCTTAGGGAATAATTAGGTAGATGACGAGGTCAATTTTACTGACACTGGCTAATAATTATTAAAAGGCTTTAAACAAAAATTGGGCAGAAATAACATTAAGCATTACCAACAACTTAGTTTCATCATTGCCAAGACGACTGCAAAATGCAGCTGATATAAAATAAGATTCAAGAAAGTACTAATTTATGGTACCTATACTATTTATTTTTTTCATAAATATAAGTATTTCAATAGACTTCTGTGGGGCAGTTTTTTTGCTTTTTAACTTTTTTTATACCTTCAATATTGTTCTCAATATAGGATTAATATTGACCATATTTTTATCTACTATTCCAAAGATAAATATATAAATACATATAACCAGTGTTTCATGATGAAGTTTTCATTTGGAATTGTTACGTACACAAGTATTATTGGTACTGTTGAGGAAGGGATAACAACCGAAACGTATTATAGAGGGACCTAAATAAAACATTGGTGAACATGTTTGTTACATTCTGTTGTCCATTTTGAATTTTGCTAATTATTTATTCACGGTATTTTCGAAAAAAGAAAACCAAACTTCAAAATGTCTGACTATAAATATTTCATCCTTTTTGTAATTTGGTCGTAGTTTATTGATTAGATTTGCGAAAAGTTAACATGTTTCGAAAAGTCATTCAGTAGAAAGTTTAAGTTAAAGATGCGATATACTGTAATAAATGCTAAAGAGAATTCGAGCGGTTGGAAGACGAATTTGGGGATGAAGTCGATCATTGCGGGAAGGTCTGGCCTTTATATCCAATTATAACTTGGGAGACGGAATTTCTCATTTCAAGACAATTAAGCTGCTGCATATTAAGGTTACTGAAGCGTCCCAGAAATATACCGTCTTGACGAAACAACATGGAAAGCCAGTTGCTGTCTCATAAATTTGACAAGGTGCGTTATAAATTTTCTGGATGGTCTAAATTGTGCCTTGATATTATTAAGAATACACGTTTTAGTAATCTCTTTTATTCTGAAACTAGATTACATTAATTTGACTCTACTACTGACATCTTTACACTTCGTAAGTAATAATGAGTTATAACAAGAGAAAACTTTGGCTTTTCACCCTTTTGCCAACTTTATGAATTTTATTTAAAGATGGTCTTAATGCTACTTTATAGTATTACTTAAGGGTCACATACTCTCTCAGTTATCTATCTATATCATCGTAATCGGTTCAGTGGTTTAGCATCCTTTTTATACTAGATTTTATCCCCTTTTTGAAATATCAGTATGAGGATTAGAGTCATCAATCAAAGGAAAATCAAAATTGAAATATGTACTTGAACTTGTCTTAATACGTGCAGCATAAAATTGAATTAAACTTAATGGTGTGTATGTACGTTCGTCGTTCGTAGATGAAGAGTGGGTATTAGACGTAACGTAATAAAGTTTCGGAAGTATTCCCGATTACGGAAGTGGTACAAAATAGACGGTAGAACAAGACAAAGTACATATGTATGTACGTATATTTGCAACGAACGTACGGGCATGGGCACGACGTTGGCATTGGCCAAATTATACGGCGGCGAAAGCAACTCACGAAGAAGGTTCCGTGTGTGTGCCTGGTCCGGTTGCAGTTCCGGGAAAACGTGGACCGCATAAGTCCGGGCACAATCAGGAACCCGCACTCGTGACAAACATGTTAACTAGCCGAAAGTTTTCAGAGTCCACCTTGCAACCATCACCGACGCAAATATAGATTTTCTTTGTTTTTCATTCGTTTGAAAAGCAAATATTTCGACAGGATATACGACAGAGACACTAATTTTACAGAAAATTTACGAAAATCGGAACAGTTTTATACCTATAGGTACCTACTTACTTTTAACATGTCGCAGAACAGTTAAATATATAATCGAAAATTATTCCTTCACAATATATCTAAATTCATATTGAGTCTATGAGTTGAAACACTTAAATTTCATTTGAATTAAGCCATCAGAGACGATCAAAATTTTGATATACATATTAAAAAATGATTAAAAATTATTTTTTTTTTTGCAGTAATAAGAGCAAAAAGTTTAATAATATTATATTAGAACTCTATGATATCCTGTGGCAGGAGTTCCAATAAAATATGCAGCTGAATTAACGAAAAGACACTTACCACTCTCGTTTCGTATGACAGGTTTCCTTTATCACCCCATATTGACTGTACAGGCTTCAATTGTCATCTGAAAAAAAAATTAATTAATTAGGTTAATACCTACTGTAATAGAAAAATTACCAACACTGGGATTCATTATATTTCCCCCACAGATATTTAAATGCATCACTGTACTTTTATAATCAATCATCGGACACTGAATCAAAAAATATATAGTTCAAACCTACGTAGACCACGCTAACTTTTTGAAACTGAAGGTTTAACTTTGCCCTTAACCTAACGTAACCTAACCAAGCCTGACACTGTAACTGCTGTACCTAATGTAATGGAAGTCTACCCTCCCCACTTCTCAACCACTAACATTTTCTAATAAAATATGTTTATGGAACCATCAATCCTATGCCTATTACTATCTTTTCCAGTTTTAATTTCAAAGGTTTTTCATTATATTTAAGTCCCTATTATATTAAAAAGCAATACTTTTAGGGGGTTCATTCCTCGAAAATACGATAATTAATATTATCTATTGTTGTGCTAAATTTCAAATTTATACTTTAACTATAGTTTTTGAGATAATACAATGGATACAGGAGTGGGGACAGTGGGGTTATACGAATCGCTTTTATTTTTTTTTTTTGTCTAAAATTATTAATGGGATTGTTCATGAGTCCTAATTCTTTTTTAGGATTCCGTAGCTGAAAAGAAAAAAATTGAACCCTTATAGGATCATAATTTTATGGGTGACCCAAATTGTTTTAAACTTTTACTAATTTGCAGGTACATTTAAATCACAAAAAAGAAACAGTGTCTTTATGCAAGGAACGGAAAGTGCGTTAAAATCATATCATTTATGCCCCCACACTTTTATTGACACAAGCTTAAGTCGATTGTTAGTTATTTTTATGATGTAGGTACATGTTTTGCAAACGGAAATTTGGGAAAATCTCGGAGAAAAATGCGAGACTCGTTTCTTGAACCATATATAATTATGTACCTATAAATTTGTACGGAACCCTCGGTCCCACTTGTCCGATATTTTTTACTTATTAGGCTGACGTTAAGATTGTAATTTAATTTTTTTTATTCGTTTTAAAAAATGGAATTTAGCGAAATGAGAAAACTTCATCTACCTTTTTTCTAGCTTGTATAATGAAACCGCTTGAAGCTGACAAAAAAGCCATAAATAAAAATAAACAATAGCCGGAAATATTAATGACAGGTACCTTCATTTCGGCCAAAAAAATACATCTTTGGAACTGTCAGGTATATATTCAAATTAAAAATTACCATCAGGCTCCATTGCACTCAACCTGCAAATTCGTAAGACGCATTTTATGGGCCAAAACGAAGTGCCTGTCATCAATATTACCACCTATTAATAGTTTTTATTTATGGTTTTTTCGTCAACACTAAACGGTTCCCCAATAATTATTTAGAAGTGGGGCTCCAGACAAAACTGGCCCCAAAAAAATTTTCACCCCTTGGAGACCATTTTAATACATCAAAATAGTTCATTTACGGTGGGGGAAGACATTTTCAATAATTATTTATAAACAAAAACATTGTTATAAACAAAAAATTTAATGTTTGAGAAATTACCAAATTAAGAGAAAATTAAAATAGAAGGTAGTTATTGAGAAAATTGCTCCATAAACTTTCTTGTATTGCACTAAAAAACTTTTTAGTGCATCAAATGCATTCTAGAGGTGGGGGAGATATATTTTTCACAAAAAAAAACGTCGTAATAATTCCCTGTGTCTTGAAATAGGTTATGGTAGAGGGTGGGTGTGTTTATATATACATACCCCACACCCCAAAATTTTAATTTAATAATTAATTTGGTATTTGGTTAGGTTAGGGTACGGGATGTAGGGTATGTGTATGTAAACACACCCACCCTCTACCATAACATATTTCAAGACACATTGAATTATTACGTTTTTTTAAATATTTTTTATAAAAAATATATCCCACCTATTCTAAAATTTTCTCAATTTTCACAATAACCACCTTCTATTTTAATTTTCTCTTAATTTGGTAATTTCTAAAACTTTAAATTTATTGTTTATAACAATGTTTTTGTTTATAAACAATTATTGAAAATGTCTTCCCCCACCGTAAATGAACTATTTTGATGTATTAAAATGGTCTCCAAGGGGTGAAAATTTTTTTGGGGCCAGTTTTGTCTGGAGCCCCCACTTCTAAATAATTACCCTAATTTACTATCTATTTCTAGTTAGTAGCTAGGAACTTACCTATTTTTATTTTACTAAAGCATATTTTGCAGTTTCGCAAATATTTGTCCATTCATAATATGGCACTTCACAAGAAACGATTAGGTACTTTTATAATGTCCATCTACAAACTCATCTATGCATAAACACATTGGTTTAATACGATTTTTAAACAACACGATTCATTCCGTCTTCTTCGGTGGATTTTATTCGACTAATGTCGTGTCATAATAACATCAACAACTGCGAAGAAAGTATAACTCGTTATCACAATTTTTTGTGCCCTGCGGTATAAAAACTATAATAAGCACATTACATCATTAAGCTCGAATATTTGTTTGTGCCTTTGGTGTCCTTGGACCGTAAAATACTAACAGATTATAACAAAACGTTTACATTGGAAGAGTTTTTATAAAAATACATTAAATAAATTCCATTAGATAACTCGCAAAAAAATTAAATAAAAATGAATATGACAAAAAAGAATTTGAATTATCTATCTAAAAAACACTTTTGTTTTTTGTGATCAATAATTATTAGAAATCGTTTTGGTAGATGTTAAGAATATTAATTAATTCGGTCGGAAAGAGGGTTGGAGGTCGAGAGGAAGGGGACGGTCCGAGGTTTTCATCTCCTGTGATAAAAATCTGGAGCCGAAAAGTGGTAACGTGGTGGGGGGGGGTGAAGGTTAAGTTGATTTTATGTCATATAAGTGGGCTTATGATGGCAGCGTTGGTCGGAGGAGGGTAGTACAGGGAGGAAGGAATAGGGGATTTCACCCCTAATGATATTAAGTGGGGGGTCGAAAACTGGTGGCGTGGAGCATGGAGGAAAAAATAGATATAGGGATTTTTGGCAACCCGAAAGGGAAGGGGGTGAAAATTTTTTTTTCATGATTTTTTTACAGCTTGAAAATCGAATTAATAGCGTAGGTATATAAAAAAAAAATACGTTACACATTAATTATATCTACATTATTAACACCCCCTCTGCCCTTCCGCCCTTGTAGTGCAGTCATGTTCGTGTATGATCGTCAACTGCTTTTCTATGTCCAGATCTAGATCTCTTTGTACAGCTGATAAACGATGGAAATGCTGCCTACTCAGGATCATGTTAATTTTAATAAAATATTTTTTTCATTATTTTTTTATACGTATGTCAATATAATAAAAAAAATTTATTTTGTAAATTGATGTTGTCGAGTACCTACGTCTAAATATAATTATCAACAAAGTTTACATTAAAAAATGTTTTTTTTTAATCCCCTTCTCTTTGGAGTCGCTAAAAATCCTTTTAGGTACTGTCATCTAGTGTATAGTAGTGTCTGGTAAAAAATTTCATGCGATTCTGAGGGTTCCGGTCAAAAAAATAAGCTACAGGTAATTTGTAAAGTTATGAAGGAAATTCAAACGATTAGTAGGTAACTTGTTTCTGGTTCTGTTGTTGAGTGATTTCTCTTGATCATACTGTCAGGATCTTCAGAAGGAATCTGATCAGACATTTGAACAGAGAAACGCCAAGGCAAATTAATCGACGACGGCGGAAAGCTAAAGACCTTAAGGTAGTTTCATTATCTTTGAAGTTTTGGGACGTACCTAAATGAATTCATAATGTAATAATATTTTGCTATAGACGTAGAAGAACAAATAGCTCTTTTTTTTTTAAATAAAAATGAAGTTACCATGACAATGGGTAGAAGTTTAATTTGATTTAGCGTAAGGAGACAGGCAGGTATATAATTCTCATGATTATCCTTGATTGTCAGTTGGACTCCTTAATCAATAAGGGTCTGACATCTTAGTAACAGAATATTCGATTTCTATAATTTGTTATGTATTTCGACGACGCAGTAGTCATTGCTGGGGTCGAAGACAATCGATGTACAAGTATGTGTATTTACAACCCTCTCCTCTGGCGTTTTCCGCACCGCCGTCTCCGCATCGCGCTTATTATCTGAAGCGAACAACGGACTCGACGCGACGCGACGGGGCAAGCGGCAAAAAAGAAGGATTTATCATAAGCGTCGCCGGCGTCGTCGTCGCGGTCCTGGAGGACAAGGGGAACGGGCGTGCGCGATGCATGTGTGCCGATATCCAAAGATGGCTGGCACGGTTATGATAAGGCGATGCTTTAATGACGAGGTCGTTGTCATGGTAACGGTGGGCACTGGGCAGGGCCGGGCGGCGGTCAGCAGGTGCGGGTGTCGAGGGGAAAGGCGCAGGGCGCCGCGCCGCTCCGCGCCGGCCATCACGCAATCTCAAGCGGCCCGCTGTCAATACGCTTATTCTTGCTCCTTCGATGCCGAAGCTGATGCTGTCGACGCGACGCTGTCAACTATGACGCCGACCGACGCCGGAGACGCCGAATCCGCCACCGTACTCTCGTCCTTCGCGAGATAGCCACAACGAACAAAGAAACTCGAAATTATTGTATTTTAGCCTTATCAGTATTTTAAATGAACTTTTTTTTTTTAATTTTTACAAAACTTTAGGCTCTGTAGTTTCAGAGATAAGTATGGGGATGAAAGACTAGTCAATTTTCTTCTATTTTCATATATAACATAAAATTATTCATCTTGAAATTATACTTTATGAGTTACTGGACGAAGTTTTTTCAAATAAAGTTCACTTCCGATTCAATCTATTTTGCTTCATGTTGCATTTCATACTCCTCTGAATGCATAATTGCAGATCACTTAGGGTTTTCACTATTTTCAATGCAGCGACGTTTTAAGGGAGTCGTTGATTCAAGTCACCCCAATTGATTTTGTATTCAGGAAATCCTTCGTCGTCAGTTATAGAAATGCATAATTAATGGGCCTATGAGCGAACGAATGGGGTGGGTATGAGTAAGTCCATTCGTTAAGTTGTCGAAGCTCGCTTTTCGCTTTCGCCTCTCGTTTTGGAGTCAGAAAAAACTATAGTCAGTTACTTCGAAAATAGTAACTATGTATTAAGTCAGTAAAATTGCACAAATTAACAGAACTCATTTTTAAAAGAGACCAATATTGTAAAAGAATTCTGGCTAATTGTATAGATACGCCTCCCCCAATCGATTTTCCTGAAAATTAAATATGTTGTAGAGTTCGTCACCCTGATCAAGAATATATGTTGGGCGCGGAAACTACCCCTTTATGGTGTTTTTGAGCTTCTACATTTCGTGTATTTGTCTTCCAAGTCTATTGTAAAATGCGATTAGTATTAGTGGTTTGTTGATTTATTCGAATATTGAGATCCTGTAGTGTTTACTGTTGCAGATTAGATACGGAATAATTTATAGTCTTTATCTATGGGTGATACATGAAACAGCTTGTTTTTTAGACTTTGAAAGCTGTTATTCTTAGTGTGTAATGTAGCGAAAGGGTGAGGTATATGTAAATGTAAACACACCCATCCTGAACCGTAACCTATTTCAATACACATGGAAGTATTACGACAGTTCTTTGTACTTTTTGACATCTTCAAACTGGTTTTGAGCTTCAAAAAATACAATAAACCATTGCAATACTTCTGTGTGTATTGCAGTAGGTTATGGTTCAGGATGGGTATGTTTACAATTACATATCCCTATATATAATCTTGATCAGTATGCGAACTGTACAACATACTTTTTCTTTTTAAGAAATTCGGTAGGGACTAAGGTACCTATTGTACGTAATTACCGATTCTTGTAGAGGAATATCAGAAGAGGAAATAATTGTTACTATTTTTCATTAAACGTTAAGTTTTGCATCGATTTTTGTTTTTAATGAATCGACATGCCCAGCTTGAGTATCGCTATCAGTTTCACTGACTACCTATAACTTCATCTGGGGTCACGTAACATTTTATCGCGTAGCGTCGCGTCGCCGTGGTCGGCATGAATATAGAGAGAGGAGAGCGTGGTATATTGTGGCGCAGCCACTAAATCACTTATTAAGGCCGAGGTGGCAGGTGGCAGCGGTCGCTTTGTGCCGCGACTCTCGCCTCATTAACGCTGAACGGCAATAAATGGCATACACCGATTCGTACTCTTGCTGACGGATTGACGATACATACATACGTACATGTATACCTATCGTACCGCACCGATGACAAATGGATCATCGTATTCAGATCGACGACGAGACGACGTTAGTCGTTCCGACGCTCCCTTCCACCAACCCCCCAGCATCAGCGGTCGACGGACCCAATGATCGATATGCGGAACCGCACAAACTACTGATTGCTCCACGCCTCTTTCAATAACACACTTATAAATGAACCATTCTGACGGGGGAGTTTTTCTTTTAAACTTAAACTTAAACTCAATTTCATTTAATAAATAATCAATTTTAACATTGACTTTTAGTCAGAAATATAAAACAAAACAGGAATGTTTTTAAATGAGTTAATTAGAAGGGGATTGTTATGGATTTTAGAATTTTTCTCTTATTGTAATGGCAAATTCGTACCAAACTGCAGCTGTCGTTATGGAGTAAATGAGTATCAAACTCAATAAATTTTTGAACACGCCATATCTTTTTTAATTCTTCTTCAAAAGTATAGTTAAGATATCCATTTGAAGAGTGTGTTTCCTGTTATTGATGAATAATAAATAAAAAGTTTAAAATTATTGTTTTCAATAAAGAAATTTTACTTTAACAATTTTTAATGTCAGCCAAATGCTCCTAACTTATAGACAACCAACTTAACTAACACATATAACAGCTGTTGAATGTATAACCCCACAGAATTGATTAACATTGGATAATCGATTAATGAGACGAAAATTTGAGACAGTTGGATTTTAGCATTTTCGATTTTGTTTGAAAAATTTGTTCTCTTTGCTTCGAAATTTTAAACATCAAAGAGTTGGTGGCTGGGAAAGTATCCGCTGCGTGCCAAGTCTTGCTCGACCTTAGTCGATTCGATAATGGAGCAGGTTTTTTCCTTTTATCGAGTAAAGCGGGATCATTACGAGCAAGAAAGCGAAAGTCCGGTCGGTCTCTCGGTCTGTCGGTCGTAGTAAAATGAGCAAAGAATTTGCGGCAACGTTTCAAGCACCAGCACCAGAATCACCGGCGGCGCGACGCGCCGCGCCGCGTCGGCAGACGACCGCACGGCGTCGTTGACGACGACGTCGACGGGCTACCGACCCACCGACCAGCGTCGGTCTAGGGCAATTCACTTACTGCTTTCACAGTTCGTTCTTCTTCCTTTGGGTCGTCGAGGCACCGTTTTCCTATGCTTAAGTTAACCTGACACCGATAGTGGCGATAAGGGTTTCACCCCACTGAAGGTGCAGAGGGTGATCTGCAACAGGTAACCAACCACCCTCCTTCTACGCTTTCTTTAATTTCCTTTAGACTAATGCGCACCGTTTTTTAAAAGAATATGAAAAAATAAAGGAACTATACGTCTAATCGCTGCTTGTTAAAGGATCAATTTGTATTAAAATGGTGAATTAAGTGCAAGATTAAAAAATGTGTATATAATATATGTAACATAAAGACAGGGGTTTCTCTATGAGTCCTTAATTTTCTTCATCACCACCTATTGCCATCCACCCCCAGTTGTAATGGAAGAGTTTGGTCGTGGTAGATGGAAGTGGGTAAGGGTGGAAAAAATTAGTTAAGGGCTAAATCTAATAGATACGTTTTTCTAAGTCTTTGTATTTCTAAATCAAGTTGAAAATGTTTTGAGCATTGTTTAGGCTGTCAAAGAATAACAATGATGCATGGAAATTTTCCAGAAACTTCTAGAATTTGCAGGAATTTTTCGGAATACTTTGGAATGATGTCAAATATTCCAGGTTGTTTGAAAATCTTTTAGAATGTTCAAATTTTTTAAGAATTATTAGGAGTATCCGAAAAAGATTCAAAATGTTCCAGGAAATTCTTGGAAATTTAGAGGATGTTCTACAATACTTCAGAATGATCTGCAATTTTCAAGAACAACTTAACTTGTTCCTAAAGAAAATATATGGAAAAGATGAGGGTCTAGAATACACGGCTGGAATCCATAGTAAGACTAAGGTTTGGGCTTGTAAGCCGTAGTCGATAGGAACTATTATCAGACCCACTGAAGATGTCAGCCGCAATTACCGACGAAACGTTTGGAAATAGTAGTTCCTACAAGCCCGAACCATACTCTTACTAAGGATCTAGAATAATGTTTCAGATTTTTGATTTAGAATGTTAGAAAATATTTTAAAATGTTTGAAGATGGTTAGAGAACAGTCGATAACATCCTACAGTGTGGCCCAAAAAGTTTGCAATATTTTAATCAAAAATTTGTTCATAAAAAACTTATTCCCTATTTTAATAGAAGATCGCTTGCCAAAAGTAATTTAAATTTGCTGGTATTTAAAAAATGAAAAAAAAAAAAAAACGTTGCCTTTAATTCAAGAAACGTTATGGGAAGAAGTTATCCAGAATCCTAAAATATGGGCCTATGCCAAGAATCGCGGCGAAATTCGAACGCTTTTTATCCGATCCAAATGGCCCAAAAAGTTTGCAATCCTTATGCTCATTCTGATTAATTAAGAATTTTTTTTTCTGTACAGGGTGTTTACGAAACGACAAACGAATGTTTGGTTTAGAATCATTAAATGTGGGAATATGTCAGAAATATTTTGTCTGCATTAAACTCTAGACCATTTGAGGTAGATAATAAAACGTTCGAATTTCGTAATATAGGCCCAAATTGTAGGATTCTGGGCATTTTTTTTCGATTAAACCCATATTTAACAGTGTTGATATTTATAAGCAACGTTTTTTTTTTTTCGTTTTTTAAAAACCTTGCACAGCAAAAAGTTTTTGATTATATAAAACTCATTGTCCATCTTGGAAAAATCAGCAGTTCACCTACAGTTTTCATGATTGATAGTCATTAAAAAAAAATATCGAAATTTAAACCTTTACTTAGTTGATCAACTGGCCAGCTGGCCAACCTAGGAAAATACCAATACCTTTGTTTCATCAAACGTTCGGAATTCCAGCTAATTATGGAAGAAAAAATGATTGCTCTAGGGGTGTTATGGACGTTAAAGTCTTTATACTTTGCTGGAGAAGTATTCGATTCGCGAAAATAACAATCGAAATAATTCAACTTAGTAATAAATATTTAATTAGCCATTAAATGTATTTAGTATTTACAGGAATCGTTTAAGGCGCTCCAAGAAAATAATTATTGTAAAGCATTAAATAAGAATTCGAGAAACGCTTATGTATATGCGTATGTAGACACGTAGCGGCTATTAACTACTGTTTTAATGTCCTTACAAAGTCGTTTGATGTCCTTGTTTGCAATGCATCAAGGAGCAAGTAAAAGAATAACAAACGACAACGGTCGAACGATCATCGGTGGATTTCTTAAAAACAACAAAAGAAAAATGGTGTAAAAATAGTCCTTGCCAACATTAATTACGTCCATCTCGGTGGCATTATCATGTGACATCATCCGTTATAGGCTTTACGTATACGAAACCTTAAAAGGTTTTATTTATCCTCGGCTTCAGCATACAACTAACATCATTTCAAAACTCATAAACCGTCATTTATTCTATATGGACGAAGACGTATTAGGTAAATGATAAAGCGAGAGAGCCAATCAGTGTTGCCAACTCATTGTTCAAAAATTCTGTTTAATTAGGCTTAATTATGAAACCACTGACCTGAACTTTGGTTTGAGATAATTAACCATAGAACACGACACAAAATAAAAAATCGCAACCTAAAGCTTGTGGCACTGAACCACAATGAATCCTTAATTTTTTTCATCACCACCAATTGCCATCCACCCCCAGTAGTAATGTAATGTAATTTTGAAGCTCAAAACCAGTATTAAGATGTCATAGAATACAAGAAACTGTCGTAATACTTCCGTGTGCATTGCAATAGGTTACGGTTCAGGATGGATGCGTTTACATTTACATATCCCTCACCCTTTCCCAATATTTTTAATCGTAACACACTAAGAATAACCGCTTTTAAAGTTAATACAAACAAGCAGTATCATGTATCACCCATAGATAAAGACTATAAATTATTCCGTATCTAATCTGCAACAATAAACATTACACGATCTCAATATACCAACAGATAAATAGATTCTTGATGAACATGACGAACTCTACGACATACTTTATTTTCAAGAAAATCGGAAGTGGGTAAGCTAATGTACATAATTACCACATTTTTTATCTAATAAATAAAAATTTGCTAAATAGAGAAAAACATGCAATGTTGGCAACACTGAGTCAAGTCATCCGGCCAGCTAGCAGCGCACGCTTGATTGTCCAGTCAAGTACAAAAAACTAATGAAAAATTAAGTCCCGTCCCATTCCAGTCGCGTTTATCAAAGAGCATTAATCAGCCCGAGCAAAGAGTTGTTGCTTTACGAGTCCGATCACTTTAAATACAAGCTTTTATCGCGACCAACTTGTACCTTTTCATTATGTGTGATATGTTAATCGAGACTGGACGCAGGCATTCTTGTTCAAATATCGTTCTCGGTCGTTTTTCAGCCGCGTATGTTCACAAAAAATAACAAAATTGATTGCATGAAAGTTTTTTTTTTTTTGATTCGTAATAACTATCATAGGTACCTACAACGGTACAACAATCTCACAGTGACAGATAAATCTATTGATTTAAATTGAGAAATTGAGAAAGGGTTGGAAATCAAAAAGATTTATTAACTATTTAAACT
The DNA here is from genome assembly GCA_947389935.1 of Agrilus cyanescens. Classification (NCBI taxonomy): domain Eukaryota; kingdom Metazoa; phylum Arthropoda; class Insecta; order Coleoptera; family Buprestidae; genus Agrilus; species Agrilus cyanescens. The sequence goes on from OX376705.1 coordinate 26,140,800, forward strand.
TAATGACGTTTTTCCTTCAGAGTCTTTCAAGTTTTAGTTTTTCTCTAACACACCATACCAATCAAGAAAATGGAACATTCTAGATCACTAGAACTCCCCAAATGATTTTCGAAACATTTTCGACTATTTTTGGTTATCCCAAATTATTCTAGACAAACTTGGAACAACAAACCATTCTCGAGAAATCTGGAACATTTTCGATTAATCTCGAACAAACGAAATCATTTCCAAAGAATTCGAAAAATCCTAGATCACTTATGACCATTATGAATTCGTTCTAGAAAAATCTGGAACATTATGAATATTTTAGGTCATTAAAGAACACTCCAAACCATGCTAGAAAAATTTGAAACACTCTCGATTATTTTTGATTATAGCAAATCATTCTAGAAAAAACTGCAACACTCTAAACCATTGTCGAAAAATCTGTAATATTTTAGATTAATCTCGAACATTCCAAATCATACTCAAAAACTCTGGAAGAAGTCTAGGTCACTTATGACTACTATAAATTGTTCTCGAAAAATATTGAATATTTTAGGTCATTGTCGAACACTTCAAACCATTTTAGAATGATCTAAAATATTCTGGAACGATCTTGAACATTCAAAATCATTTTCGAAAAATCTGGAAGAAATTTAGGTCATTTATGAGTATTCTAAATCGTCCGATAAAATCTGGAACACAACAGATTATTCCTGTACATTCCATATAGCCTACGAATGTAAATTAATTCCAAATCGTTTGAGAAAAATATGGAACATTCAAGATTGTTTTCGTGTATTTTTAAACTGGAATATTTTAAAACATATTCGAAAATTTTTGAGCATTTTGTATTATTTTTGAACATATCAAATCAATTTCAACAAATGTGGATTATTATCGAACATTCAAGATCATTCTCCACCATTCTAAATAATTATTGAAAAAATTTAGGATCATGGAGTGTTATACAACGTTATCTAACATTTTGGAATATTTTAGAGCTTTTTTGAATATTCCAAAAGTCATTTTTGAAAAATATGAAATATTCTGGAATATTATTGAAGATTTCAGACGATCTGGAATGTTGTAGAATATTCTCTATCATTTTTGAATATCTGAATATTTTAAATCAGTTTTGAATACATTAATATCATTAGGCATTTTTTTAAACGGTTTAAAACAATTTCGTAGATTGAATACATTTTATAGACCATTATCGATACAATAGTGGTACATTAATTGTAAATGTCACTCGACAGATTATACAGAAAGTACCTACAGTGTATATCATAATGATATATTAAAAATTCAATATACAGTTTTGCCACCAACTCCAAACCATTTATTCACAGCGACCAAAATGAAACAGAAGGTGGTCATGAAGGATTCTGAGGTCAGACAGAAAAACGTGTCTTTTTGTAACATTAAATTCTAGGTCCTCATTTTGATCGTGCATCAATGTGTAGGAATTTTAAATGTACCTAACATTTGACGTATTAATCCTAACGATAACTCACTTTTTGTATTAGAATTATATGGTTGAAATGGAGTTGTTGAACATAGTACCTAATATACCTTTTACAAATATCGTTGTTTTTTAAAAGAGATCCAGTGATGCTTTACAGTTAGTATTTTTTAATGATCTACGTATTTTAAAGGGTGAGTACCTATTTACGTACTCATTTAGAAACATAGCTATATATAAGTCTGTTAATAAAAGAAAGAAATCTAAACGTAGCTATAGTAAATAAGCCATATATTAGGTGTGATAAAATGGTATAATTTATCCACGTGTGTCATTTATTGTTCTCAAGTGTGAAATTAAGAGAGAGTTTGACGTCTGCGGAAGAATATGTAGTAGCGTTGGAATTCGACGGAGTTGCCGAAGAAAGATAGGAAAAGGGCAGTCGTTAACAAGCAAAAAGGCAGTAAAAAGTTCTCGGACGAGTATTTGTTCGAGTGTAGAGGTCCGAAATCTTAATTTCCATCGACATTTTCCGCCTCTTGATTGTGTTTTCTAAAATAAATCTCCGACAGTGGGCTTAGGCGAGAATAATTAGAATCTGTTAGAGGAATATGGCCCCCCGAAGAGCATCGGTTATCCTAGACGTGTCCTCCGATAACGTCACGAATAAAAACCAATTTAGTCGAATGACCTCGTCGACCGTTTGTCTCAATCACGGCTTAGGAATGTCTTCCTTGCGCCGGTCCAACACAACGAAATGTGAAATAATGAGAGCAATTAATTCAATTAACCGTTAATTAATGGCGTCCTAGCGTTCGTGTTTCGCACGGGTCGGGTTCGCTAATGGCGTTTTGAGCTGGCCATCAATATTTTGAAGTCGCTTAATGCGTGTAATTGAGGCATTGCTACTGATGTCGTCCTATACCACCCACTCCTCCTCTTTCGCCTCTTTGTCCTGTTTCCTTCCAACCTATCCTACCCTCCAGCTTCCTAGATCTTTCCGTCGAGATTAACTGCCCATTCGAAGAACTACACCGAAGAAGAACAGTTTATCCTCTCCCATCCTAATCTATACTAAATAGGTACTACGGCCTCTATAAGTTCGTCAGTTTAATAAATACGGAAATGTACTCACCAGTGGAAAACTGAAAAAATTAGCAGAATTTCGCACAAGAAAAAGACTCAAAAGTATCTAATGGATGAAACGTTTCTAAAATTTATTTAATCACCACCAAAACTGACATCTTCAACATGTGCAAATCTCAAATAACTCATGAAATAAATGGATTTTTATTTGATAATCGATTAGATTAAGTTGTAATAATTAATTTTTGAATTATAATTAATAAATTAATTTTTAACTAACAAAAATAATTGGCTATTTGTAAAATTTTTAAAGCCAATTATTTTACAGTGATGGAAAGACCGATTTCGTAACGATGCTTTAATAATTAATCTAATCCAACTAAACCTAACCCAGTTTGTTTTCGGACGGTCATATACCTGATAGTATCTTAGTTATTTAAAAAAATTATTATTTGATTTTGGGGAATTCCATGATCCTTGGTAGATTTAGCATTAACAAATTTAGGTACTATGAGACAATCTTGGACCTAAAGATGCTAAACCTACCGCAAAAAGAATGATATCGAAGTCGGTTTATAACTAAATCAGTTCTTCAAAAATACGTTTAAAAAAAATACAGTGGATTTCAGTTATAACGTCCTCGGTTGTAAAGACTTTTTGGTTATATAGCACCGTTACACTTAAGTCACTTGAATTTAAAGTATACTTTCATTGGAAAACAATGTGACTATAGTGACTTCGGATGTAACGCCGATTTCGGGTATAGCGACTAGTTTTGTCATTTGTCACAAGTTCCTAGAAATCCCATGCAGATATTGCGACCGAGTCTATAAACAATAACCGCATCTATCAACAAACGCTCTTGCAATAAGAATTTTTTTCCATTTAATCATTTCTTGCTTAATTTTTACCTTCGTATATAGCGGCTTCTAGTAATAACGATCGAATTACAGCTCCTCTTCATCGTCGCTATAACCGAAGTCCACTGTATATGCAAATACGAATTGCGAACCTTCTTCTTTAAAGTTTAATTAGGAAAAAGTTTTATAAAATCTTTCGTTTATGTATGTATAATAGTAATGAAATAAAAAGCACGTAAGGACTTTCCTGCATGTAATATATTTGGTTCCGTTTCTATAAGGATGTTGGGTAAACTGTAGAATGACATATAAAGTGAACAGTTAGGGCAGTATCGTGTAGTAAGCGAGCGTTATCCGTTGGATTTGGGCTTAGAAGTCCAAAAGTCGATAAGGATCGTAAAGATGGGCGGTAGTCGCTTGTGCCGTGTTACATATGTTTTAATTACCAGGATCGATGGCGTCGCTTCCGAGATTTCGCGCCGGGTATAAAAGGAGACAGTTGAGTACCATATCGACACAAACCGAAGGGGGTTGAGTAGTAGGTATAAGCGCGCACGTCGTCCGTCGCCTTGCGAAACGGAAAGGAGCACAGGCAGAGGAAAGAGACGGTGCAGAAGGTGGGTGGTGAGGCTGGCAGGGTTCGAGATTAGCGGGCGTCCTCATTAAAGTTGTGTAATAGCTTCGTGTCACCTTACGCGCCACTTGCCACGCTCAGCTTTCCTTGTAGACGACGACACCGCAAAACCCACAATATAGGTATGCAGTTTTCCCTGCTTTCACCATGACACTTTGCCAGTGGCATCGCGACGTCGTCACTACATCTTCTAAAAACAACTGCCTGTTTCACTTTTTATGTCAGGTCAAAAATGCAAGCGTGAATTTTAGCGATAAGATGCAGTCCAATAACTACCCTAAATGTTTTTTATTCGTAAAGGTGTAAAGAAGCAGTTTAGTTACGAAATCAATACCTATGTATAGTTTTTCTAATCTCAATTGAAAACGATATAAAAAACCAGGGTGCTGTATTCGTTTGTAATGTGAGTCGAACACGTGCCGTCCGTAGGCGCACGCCAGTATATTTTAAAGGCAATACATGCTCTACGATATTTTAAAAATCCTCTATTAATATTAGGTACACTTAGTAAATATAACACTCGATAATATTTGCACAATAAAAATGAACATTCCTTGTATATACCCTGAATTTATAATAATTTCAAATGAGAATGGACCCACTATACCCACCTGAAGGTGTAAAAAGTGTAAGAATCTAAAACGAATTATCGCATTAAATTGTTTGATTGACTTTTTAATCGACATTTTACCCCTAAATAGGTAACATGGAATCGAATCGGACTGATTTTGTTTGATCTTTGAGTTTCTTTATTTCAGTTCATCGGCTCTAATAAATTGCCCGGTACCACGAGGTGGACCGGTTATAAAAACACCTCTTCAGCCATTTAACTCGGCAAGCGAGCGGGGTGAAATGAATCTTATCGGGCGTCCCATAATTCTCTACATCACCTATTTTTCTCTTTCTCTTCCTCCCTCTTCATCTCGCCATTCCAGACGCATAAAATACGTAAACGGAGAAAGGATCGCTAAAGTTATAAAACGTTGCCTATATGTATACATACATACGTACATAGCTCACATGTACCTATACAGATACGTATTTAAAGTCAGTGTCGTACCTACCCTTAGGTAACGATTTTCTATGGAGTTTTAAAACCCAAATTTTTAACTGATAGGTACAATACCTGCTGCAACAGAATCGTTTTTCGAAAAAGAGTCTATAGTTTTGAATATTCCAAAATCGTTTGACGATCTCAAAATTTAAATTAAACTTTTGGGAATGTACTGCTACATTAAAGAATCTGGCAACCTATTGTCTTCAGAGTAAAAAATATTTTTTTGAAGTCCCAAGTCCCAAATGATTCCATATGAATATGAATCCAATTGCCAAATTTGAATCACTATTAGATCCTCAAATTGAACCAAATATTTATTAATAAATATAAACAGCCACGAGGATAAATAATTTTTGGAGTATCAAAAGATTTGTGCTGAATTATTTCTCTACGCAAAGAGGAACTTCTACTTCTTCTTTTTGGTCGTCGTCTATTAAGATCTTTTGAATCCAACGTTTCCTCATTACGCTAAAAAGACATCTTCAGGATGTTCATCTTGATGATCTTTAGAACTTCCTTAGTGTATGAATTATAGAGGTCTGACTTTTACTTTGGTACTGGGACAATATTGATTTAATATCTCGACCATTTAGTGTTGAGTTACTTTTCTTCCATAATCTTTAACTATCTCTTTTTTTCTCATTGCCAGAGTATAATAATAATAAATCTCCATTAAAACGAAAAATGGTCAGTTAAATGGTTGAAGGTGAAGCGCCACATGACCTGTTAATTGAACCATAATAGTTTCATTTTCAAAATTGAACCTGGGTTTAATCTAGCAAACTACTTGTGATTGAAAATAAACACTGCAACTGCCTTATATTATAAATTCCACCCCCACTTTTGCGAGCACATACTGTAAATTAGTCAAAAATATGTTCCAAATAATAGGAATGTCAGGCATATTTTCATTTACATTAAATTTATTTTTACAATAATAATAAACGTAAGTACCATATTTATTTTTACCCACGCGGTCCTTGTTAATAAAAATTCACTAAAGTTTATAGTTCAAAATAATCTAATTTCAACTTTTATTTATTATTAAATGTTTCATACTTTGATCATTATTCTACAACGTTATTGTAAAGTATGTGTATAATTGTGTTACGCCACTGTCTTTCTACAAAGTAAAGCCTGAAATAGAGCGAGGAAGGTAATATATGTTCTTTAATCAATTACTTAGGGAGGAGAACAGTAAAATCTTATTTTCATATTTTTGCCATAAAATGCCAAGCTTCCTAATAGTAAGCTTTTAAATTTAAATAAATACTGCAAGGGCTTGAAGATTTATTTTTTTTAAGAGGTTGCGAAAAACGATGAACTATTTAATACCTTCAAAGTTATGAGAGGAAAAAAACATTAAAGAAAGAGGAATTAAATTAACTTTAAAATTAGTCTTTATCATATCCTTGAAATTAAAGAAAATTCGATTAACCAAAATGCCAAGAGAGCAGTCTATCTACTCTTTTCTTAATTTTTTATTTAGAAGGGGATAAAAATAATATTTTTCGTAATAATATACATAGCTGATTAAAAAGACTTTTACAAATAAAAATGGTAATAACAAATGTAATAGGATGTTGTTAAAATAGAAATTGGAAAAGACTAAAATGGGATCGTTCGCTCACTTTTATTACCAAAGTTTTAATTTTCAATCAAGCAATTTAAAAGTATAATGGAATGGATTTTTTGTAAAAAGTGCCAATACACATTTCCGAAGCAAACGGTAGAAGAAAAGAGCGAGTTGTGAGATAGAACGGAGTGGCGCATTCCGATTAAAAATTCCATCTTGCCGTAACTGCAACAGTTCAAGATAAAATTCTTTCCGGGATTATAACTCAAACACGTTCATTGTTCCCTACCACGTCCTTCTTCATTTCCAGCACCATCACCATCACACCACCACCACCACCACCACCACCACCCTAATATCTCGCGCAGACGAAAATGCCTACAGCATGGAATAATAATAAGTCGAAAAGAGTACACGAACGAAACGAAAATAGAAAGAAGAAATGTATTACGTTTCCTTAATGTTATTGTGGGGTTGGTGGTGGCGCGGAAGCGTCACGACGCACCGGTACACGCGAGCTTTATCATCCCCGAATTTCCATTCGAAATTCTTATAACGACGGCTACGCCATAAAATAACTGATCTGGGGCTAAACGACACACGCGATTTGCATATGGAGCAAGCTCTCCAGTTCTCTTCTCCCTTCACCTCCTTTTATTCCGAACGTTGTTTAAATTAAAGCCACCTCTACATTCGGCTGATTGTAAACTCAACTGATTTCTCTGTTTCCTACGAGATTCATTATTAATTTGTAGAGAGTCAGTCTGCCTATTTTAGTTGTATTACTTTCAACGTTGAAGCATTTAAAAACATATGTATTTAATCAAGGGCAATATATAAATACATATATGTCCCAATTATAAAAAAAACAGGCATTTTATGTGTGCCCTCACTTTTATCCATGACCTTCTGCTGCTATCCACTCGTGTTTGTAACGGTAGATAACCGTTGGGCTCCTCTTGATTGTAAGACGAATTGGTAGAGGTGGGTAAAAGTTAATGGGCGTGGGTGTCAGTGTCAGAGAATAACGGTAATGTTTGTAGAAGTTTCCACAAAGTTCTAGAATTTGTAGGATTCGAAGTATTTTAAATTGTTTCAGTTTGTTCAAAAATTGTCTGCATTGTTTCAGAATGACGGAATTTTTTGAGAGCATGTAGGAATGATCTAGAATGTTCCAGAATGTTAAAAGAATTTTGTACAACACGAAATGATTTCGAATGTTCGACAACGAACTATTTGGAAGCTTCGATAATTATCTAGAAATTTTCATGTTCTAGAATTTTCGAAAATGATTTGGAATTAATGAGAATGTCAAACAGGATACTCAAAATGTTTCAGTGCTCTCGAGGCTGATTTGGAATGTTTGGGAATGATATAAAATTTTCCAGAGAATGTTGGACAACACAAAATGATCTAGGATGCCCTATAATAATCTAGAATACCTACTCCAAATTATTGAGAATGATTAGGAATTTCCGAATATAATTTAGAATAGTTGACTAAGTTTCAGAATTGTTAAAAACGATTTAGAACATTTGGTTTGAGAATAGTCAACTAGAATATTCCAATATCCCAGTTTTTTGAGACTTATTTGGAATGTGCGAGGATGATCAATGATGATACAGAATGTTCCCAACTTTTCAGAATGATTTGCAATGTTTGAGAATAATCTAAGATGTCCCTCATTCTTTGAAGATGATTAAGAATTTTCGAGAAAGACCTAGGATGATCCAGAATGCTCTATATTTTTAAAGAATGATTTGGAATGTTCGACGATGTTTTAGAATAATTGGGAATGTTGGAGAATGGTCAACTAGAATATTCCAGAAAGTCCAGTTCTTTGAGACTTACTTGGAATGTTCGATAATGATCAAGGATGATCCCGTATGCTCCCTAATTTTATTAAAATTGATTTGCAATCTTTGAGAATGATTTAGAATGTTCCTCATTTTTTGAGGATAATTGAGAATTTTCGAGAAAGACCTAGGATGATCCAGAAAGTTCCATATTTTTATAGAAATGTTCGACAATGATTTAGAATGTTTTAGAATTATTGAGAATGTTGGAGAGTGGTCAACAAGAATATTCCAAAAAGACCAGTTGTTTGAGACTTACTTGGAATGTTCGATAATGATCAAGAGTGACCCAGAATATTCTCTATTTTTTTTTAGAATAATTTGCAATGTTTGAAAATGATTTAGAATGTTCTTAATGTCTTAAAGGATGATTTAAAATGTTTGAGAATTATCTAAAATATTCTAACAAGATGGAGAATGCATTGTGGGGCTTAGGGCTAGCATTTTCAAAAAATACTTTTGATTTTTGAAACCAATTTTGAAATCACAGTTTAATTTGCATAGATTTGAAGTAACAAATTAAGGAAGGCTTGCGTATCAGTGTGCAAATCGGCACCTAAAAATTTTGTTCCATTGTATCGGTTGAAATTACCAGCATCCATACCACCTACATACCTGCCGGGCATCGGCCCATTATTGCCTTCATTGGCAGAACCTCGGGGCTTAGACGACGACGCTCGGCGTCGGAGCATCTCGATAAGTCGCATCTTTAGAATTTTAAACAGTCATAAAACGAGTGATGTTAATTTTTCGCTACCGAATGTAATATCGTCGGAATGGATACGTGACCGGGATTTCGATTTTGCATCTAAAGCAAGCATATCTTGCGAAATGAAAAGCTTTTTACGAGACGGCGATTAAACACGAAAGTCACCCGAAAATGCTTTAACTGTTTTTACATTACATTTACTGGAACAGTTAATTTTTAAATTCCTTTAGAAACACTCCTGAGCTAAATATTAACATTCGAACGAACAAATTTACAGAAAATCTTAAGAACAAGTTGAAATTAATTTTTGTTTGCATAACTTGATGGTGATCAATAACAACTTAAGCAATAAATCAATTTCAATAAGTGTATTATAAAAAGTCAGGTGTTTCTTTGTGTGTCCTTATTTTTCTTCACGACTACCTACTGTCATCACTCGCTAAAATATTCGAAAAATCACTATAACACTCTGAAACATGTTTTACAACACTTCAGGATGATATGATATTTTGAAGAATGTAAAGGGATGTTTAAGTTTAGAATGGTCTAAAATGTACCAAAAGGTCAGAGGATATCTTCTTCAGCATTGTAGAACTACCTAAAGTTTTTATGATTATAAAAGAATGTTTCAGATTATTCGTAAATGATTCGAAATATTTTATAATTCTGGAGAATGTTCTTTAACATTCCAAGATGATTTGAAACTTTGGAGAATGTGAAAGAATATTTCAGATTGTTCTAAAATGGTCTAAAAGGTTCTGAAAAGTTCAACATTGTTCTCAAACACTTCAGGATGAACTGAAATTTGGAATAACGCTGAAGAATATTCTAGATTGCCTGAGGACCAAAAAGTCAGAGCAAATGTTCTTCAGCACGTAGGACGTCTTGATATTTTTAAAATAATAAAAAAATGTTTCAAAATATTCGAAAATGATTTAAAATGTTCTATAACATTGGATAATGTTTTGCAACATTCCAGGATGATCAGAAATTTTGAAGAATAATTCAGATTGTTCGAGAATGATCTAAAATTTTCCAAAAGGTTAGAGAATATATTCTGTAACAGTCCAGGATGAAATGTAATTTTTAAGAATGTGAAAGAATGTCTCTGATTTTTCGAGAGTGTGGACTATAGTGTGACTAAAATGTTCTCAAATACTTCAGGATGGATTGAAAATTGGAATAACGCGGAAAAATGTTTTGAATTGTTCGAGAATGATCTAAAATGTTCCAAAAAGTCAGAGCATATGTTCTTCAGCACCGTAGAACGACCTGAAGTTTTTAAGATTATAAATGAATGTTTCAGATTATTCGAGAATGTTTTGAAATGTTTGGGATGATCTGAAACTTTGAAGAATGTGATTTTAAATGTTCTAAAGGTTGGAGGATTTTCTACAACCCCCCAGGAAGACCTGACGAAATCTTGAAGAATATGAAAGAATATTTCATATTGTTCCAAAGTGGTCTAAAATGTTCCAAAAGGTTGGAGAAGTTGTTCTGCAACGCTCTGGGAGGATGTAAAATTTTGAAGAATATGGAAGAACGCTTTGAAGTTTTTGAGAATGGTTAATAATTTTCTAAAAATTAGAGAGCGTTCTACAATACTACAGAATGATCTAGAAATTCGATATTTCGATAACACAAAAAAGTCAAAATATTCTTGACGTATTTTGCGGATTCACTCCTTCTTTTGACTTCAGTTGGTTATATTTCTATTAGATGGCGATGGGAAATTTATTTTCGTACCTTTGTATAGGTATCACTTATACCTAGTTGACTTCCTTTTTTAGTTACTAATAATTGCTGCTCGAATACCTACTTAATTTGCGTATTAAACATGTTAGCGCCAGTTTTCCCACGAAGTTCAGTTTTAACTCCTTTTTTTTTTAATAATGTTAATTAATGTAATGAAAGTTATCAACTAATTGAAAACGTCAACGAGCCTTAAGCAAGAATAAATTAATAACTAATGCCCACCATACATTTCTTAACTTAAATAAATAAAAGATAAAACAAAACATCGTTGTTAATTGATACCAAGACAGGAAATTCGAGTATAGTATCAGTTTAATTTGTTTCATTTATACCGATCGGAAAATGGCTCTCACAGTGTCTAAAACACTCCCACGTCCTTTGACTCTTCTTCGACGCTGAAGGATCGAATGGTCTGATGGCATCTCTCGCGTGACTCGGTACGGCTAAGTTATTATGAGTACATTCCGTCCAATGGATCGTGGTATAGGAACGTTCGCGGAAGGAAACTGTCCATCACGTAATTTGCTACAATATCGTGTTTGTTGAATCTCCTGTTGCGCACTAACGTCCGTCTTCTACTGACGTGACGTTCTAATTGGCGTACGCCGCTTTCAATTTTTTCGCCGAAGGAATACCATAATTTGCGTCAAGTGTGGTATGACGCCGCTGATGAGATAATGCCTCGCGGTGAAGAAGATCCAACGACCTGGACGAACCTATCACACGATAGGTAGGTGCATACGTACCTATATGCATCACGACAAAGAGATTAATTAATGACTGAAATGTGAGCTAGGACATTAGAAATTTTGATTACAGACAAAAATGTCGATGATATTTCCCGAACCAGCTGATGTGACTGACATGAATATAATTTTAATGAATCCACGGAGTGCATGTTTGGAGAATGGTCCTTGATGGATGCGGTGGAAAATAAAAAGTTATTTTGGTTTGAAGTGTCGTGTGAAAATATGTAAATGGTGAAAATATAGTGGACAGAGTGGTAAAGTCAATTTAAAGGTAAGGTAGTACAACATTCACTTGGCGGGATGCCCCAGATGATCTGTCCCACCCTTACCATATAACTCAAGCGAAAGCGTTTTATTACCGCTTACCCATACAAAATTAGGAAACATAGTGAGCGAATGGTATACATACGTGCGTATTTTAAGAACGCACGATATATTCCAGTGATTAACAAGTTTAGTCGAGCCCGGTCGAGCCGACGCGTCAAGTCCGAATCCTTAGTATGGGATAAATATTTATTTATGGTGCACCCCTTATCTTAGGATCACGTACCGCCACTACCTATAAGAGGTATTTACATTAAACACATAAGTAACCTGGATTTAAAAATAAACACCCCAGGGTAAAATAATCAGTGTCTAATGGCCTGACGATCTCTCATGGTCTTTCAGACAGCTAGTCTCTTGCAGTGTTGCATAGTCTCTCACTATTTCTGATACAAATTTACTAATTTTCACTTTTCTAATCTCTAAGAAAGAAATTTGAGTCTTCCATTCAGATCTCTGTCTATGATTTACAATACTTAGATCATACACTTTCTATTTTGGGTGTATTCTGGTACACTATACAAGTCATACGCCGGATTTTTGAGAATATCAAAGACAAATGCCAATCGTCACATTAAAAAACTGTTTAGTCTTTATTTTGGGACCATTTTCTGCTACCTTGATACTTGTTAGTTGGACAAAGATAGCCAACTCCCTACTGTACCTATATTTGACCATCTAGTGGTAAGCTTCGACATTAAGTAAAGACCCATTCGAACGATGCAAATGTGAAACGAAGTCAGACGTATTTCTTTTAGTTGTCTTAATGTACAACTAATAATAAATTTTATTTCATTTCTAACCTATCAATCGTAACTTTTAGCTATTTTAAAAATTTATTTGATAGGGACTACAATTAGAATACATTGGCAACTATTACACTGAACAATGTTATTTGTTAGACTTGTACAAAGTAGAAAAATAAAAAAACAACAAAATAATGAATGAAATTGAAGTACCTAGAGCGGGTGACTCGTAGTTTTTGTGACACTACGTCCTCTTAGAAGAAATGTGACAGCTTCGGATTGGAATTATCAGAAAAACCATTTCAACTATTTTTCATCAAAGAACTAAAAAAATGTATATCTCCCAAAGACTGCAATCCTGATCTTTTCTACAGCTGAGAGACCGCAATCCTTTTTTTTTTAAAGATTGAAAACTCGAAGACTGCAGTCTTCCTCTTAGAGACCTAAATCTCCGAGATTGCAGTCTCGTTAAGGGCCAAAAGCAGGACTCATCCAGAGTCTGACTAATAATTTCGATTAAAAAATTGTATAATTAGTATCGTATATACTATTATTATTCAAACAATTTTTTTGAAAAACTAACTAGCTAGGTATAACAGTTTTGTGAGACTTCCGAGTCTTGCGTTTGGTCTTGTTCTTGTTCATTTAGTCTTGGTCTTTGTCTTGCGAGAATAGCTAAGTCTTGGAATTGCAAAATGTGTAGGACCAAAACTAGACAAGACAAAACCGCCAGAGCAACTGTTTTTGCTCATCACTAACCCCCACAGACTGATAGATAATAAAATTTTGCCCTGGATAATAATTCCAAGATTCTTTATCCTTGATATTGTCATTTAATGTCAATGAACAATAGATATCAATTAATTCTAGTTGATAAATGAGTAATTGTCTTATTTTATTTGTTTAAGTTAATAGTTGGTTTTCTAAAGTTTTACGTACCTACCTAGTTGAGTAAATTGAATACTTAAACCAGTTAAGGAAATTTTAAATTGCGGTTACGTTTCTCATCTCTTCGTTAACCCGAAAGAGCGTTTTATCGGGCGTTGCTGCTCCTCCCTGTGTTTACTTCTCTTTTGTTTTAAGCCCTTCGTGACTGCTGGGCTTAATTGTCGCGATCAGATCTCGATATTGTTATTGTAATGAGCGCGAACTCGAGCAATTCATGCATTGTTACAAGCGAAACAAAGGAACTGCGGGGGAACGAGTTTATGTGTAATTTACGTGTCACGGGGGCGTAATACGTGCGAACGTGAAAGCGAAACAGAGATAGGAAATCTAGGAAATAAAATAGAGACATGGAGACGAAAGGAGACGGAGAGAGAAAGGCAACGACGTGATGTCTTATTATTAGGCAACGAGGTGTACGAGTGCTGCAGAAGAAACATGTCGACGACGTTATTAACCGGAACAAAAGGGGTTGCTGCCCTTGATGAACTAAGACAGTCGCGGAATGAAGTCCTGAGAAAGTGGTTGAAGAGATAATTTCTAATGTTTTAGGGGATACGTAGGTATACGTAGATATAATGAAAATCAGAAAGCATAACCTTAGTTTTAGAATGTGTTTCACGAGTACCTACATAAGTATTAGGTAAGTAATACACAAAACAAGATATCTTGTCTTGTTAACTTCCTGTATTATCTTGCTTGGCAAATTTGAATCGCAAAACATGAACAATAAAAAACAACAAGAGAAAAAGAAGTTCGTGAAATATGGACGAATGATTCTTACCTTTCGTATTTTCTAAGACAACGGTTTCTAACTTTTCAATATTGTCAACCCTGTGACCTATTAGCAAAACTGATTTTACCCTGACTTAATGATATCAAAACAAGCAAATACTTCCTGTGTTACCTCCCTCGCCACCCACAGATGTGGCGACGACATGGCTCTCTGTTAGCCCGTTAGAATAGCTAATTTACCCCATCGGCAGTGATAATTACCCCTAGGTTTGGCACCACGATTTTAGGAGGCCTTGCATTTCAAAAAAACATGAAAATTTGAAGACACGTCAGGACTATATGGTGGATGTGACAACACATCGAACCACGATCTAACCTAAACTATCCTAACCTAGCGACAGTAATGTTTAGCAAGTATAGGTATAGGTATGTTTTAGATTATTTATTTGGAAATCAATACTAATCAATAATATCAAAAAAAAGTAGAATTTAAAACTTTATTTAGATTCGTATCTAAAAATAATTTCCGAAGTAGGTATGCCTTGTACTTCCACCATTTCTGTATTATTTATAATTATTATTTGAATGTTTGTACATTACAAATGGTAACATAGCATCCATATTTTAAAAATTATTATTTGGGTCACCTCTACACACTATGTATCTGCATTTAAATTATTTGTTTAAAAGTAAGAATTGATGAGTAGGTCAATCGGTGAGCCTTCAAATTTTTAAATCTGGAGGAAGTCGAGGGTAAACTGTCACCAAGTAATAATCGATAGTGGTGAGGCGAGGGTACGCGGTGTTCTAGCATCGGCCGTGTACTTCGTCTCCACACACCCTTAAAGTTCCCTGTTCTACCCCTAACAATAAATTATATACAATACATATGGAGCTAAGTGAATTTTACGTATTTCAAGATAACTTCTTTTGTTATTTATTATTAATAAATGCTTTAATTTTAACTTGTAACTGCATTAATATACTTAATAAGTCCAATTGCCTGAATTATTAACAAACAAACCTCCCAAATTACATACGAATCACTAAATTCGTGACAAAATTACAGCCAATAATATTAATGTTTTCAAACTGTGTTTTATTTCAATTCAATTTTTTTTAAAAGGGCAATTGTTTTATTTATAAAATCGAGAAAATTTTGGTAAACTATTTGAAGTGTAGTGAACGAATATCACCCCTAGCAGTTTTTTTTTAATAAACCGCGGTATTATTTATTTATTTCTTTAATTATTATTTAATCAGTTCTTAAAAAAGTCATTTTTGTCATTATATCTAATTATTTATGTAAAACAAAACAAGAATCCTTCAAAAGGAACTTGCTTTTTCCATGATGTCTAATATTAATTTGAATAATTCCTAATAAAATTGTCTCTCTATGGGTGTCTGAAATACCTGCCATTATAATACTTTTTATTTTTTTCAGATTATGGCACCTGAGATTCCAAACAGGGTAAGTTTGTTTTTACAAGTTTATAATAAATTATCAGTCACGTTTATACAACTTAATCCATGGGTTAAATTTGATCTCAATATCCTGAATAATTGAATAATAACAACAGCAACAAAGAAGAAGAATAACGAACAGGAAATTTTCATTTAATCCATGAGTGTTTTAACATCAGGGAATTTAGCTGAAAGGGACCGGGACTCCGGGACTCTCCGCCTGCTTGCTCTCGGAACGCTATTATAAATGTAATGCCAGCATAAACAAGATGGGGAGACGGATAATCACGAAGCAGATATGCAAAGCGATCCCGTTATTATAATCCATGATTCTCGTAATTCACGGAAGATAGCGCTTTCCGACACTCCCCCGCACTCTACCTATTACGTAGGCACAAGCATAAAATCTTCCCTTCCTTCTTCCCTACATGAACACCTTATATTACCATCTCGTTTTCTCTCATCCGTCTGTATCTTATCAGAATCTTTTTATCCTTAGCATCTTGTTATAAATACCATTACATATTTGAATAAATCTAATAATTCTATTTATATCTATGACGTTTCTTTTTACATTAGAGACTTCCTCCAGCTCTTGATGTTGGTCTACGTTTTGTTACTTATAAAGTAATTATCTCGATCATCTTTTCATTTCTTACGGTTACTTACGTACAAATGGAAAAACGGAAACCTTATAGCAGTGATTCTCAATCACTGTGCCACGGCACTTTTGCGTGCCATCAAATTTTTGAAAAGTGCCGCCAAATTTTGTAAATGCTAACAATAAAAATTAATTTATTAGAATCGAACGCGATATTAATACAATTTCTGTACCAATGTATGCACCCATGAAAATATTACACCCTTTATAGTTTTTGATTATGTAGTTCCTTAGGGTAGATTATGTTGGGTCAGAAGTACTAAAAAATGTAACCTTTAATTCAGTAATTCACCTTTAATTCGGTAATCATATAGAATCACGGTAACCTAGTTTTTTGCCTGTAATTAATCGAAAAATGGACCAATCTGCACGATTTTTCTTTTAAATTTACACCTCCGAAGTGAACTCAAACTTTTACCTCATTCATAATATCTACACAATCCTTTACTCCCAAATCCACCTGCCTCATCTACGTGACATCCACCTTCATCACCACCTCCACCCCCGTCACCACCGACACCATTGGAACCACAAAAAAAAGTGGAACAATATTGTAAAGCATTATTTAGAAACAAATTGTTTATAATAATAATATATAAAAGTAATGCGAAATCGTGAAAAAATTTCATGACGTTTTTTTTAAAATTATATTAAATTGTTATTGTGCCACCAAACTTTTGAATTGTTAAAAGTGTGCCGCAACAATAAAAAGGTTGAGAAAAGTGCCTTATAGGATTACTCCTATCCGTTTGTCACAAAATTTTTGGTTCTTGGGGGGGTCACTTCGAGGGGGGAAATTACAAAATAAGAAAAAAGAATTTTAAGTTTTCCACGACTAAATTTTTAAAATTGATTTTCGTTTCTGCTCTTCCAATGAATTTATTGAAATTCCTCAACAGTTTAAATAGTTCCAAAACATCGTCAGTTATATTATCATGAGATAAGCACAGATAGGTTAGAGCGCCGCTTATCTTTAATTTTCGACGACATCGACCGACGTCTCTCGTCGTTGTGCGTTGCGTCTCGTCTCCGTCTTTTTTCGTTTTTCGTGGATGGCGTTTGAACGCGGCAAAGTGCGAATTTATTCATAGGCTCGCATAATGAGAAACTGTAAAAATGGACATTTTCGGCGCGGTGACACTTTTATGTTTTGATAAGAGGAATAACGTGCCTTTTCCGGGGCCCTTACAACAACACCCTGCCAAAATGAAATGGCGACCTCGTCGCGTCCCGACCCTGGATTTACGTCGCGTGTCCTGACGCCTTTCAACTTAAACCACCTATGTAACATAACAGGGATGAAACACTAAACCATATGAGAAAAGTGGGAGATAAAAAAGGAACTGAATCTTTAAATTATTCGAAGATAGCAGAATACTTTAAAAAATTAATGTAGTTACACATACACATTTAAGAATTTTTTTCCCAGGTTGAGGGTGTTTTCAAGACGGCAAAAGAAGTTTATGTTCTTCATTATTGTGAAATATGTTTGAAGTATGGCTTTGTATGGTTGTGGAAACCACGTTTCACCCCCTATAGTTAAAATTTTTAAAAACCTTTTCTATTTTTATCCTATTGTTGTAGTTCTAGAATCACATTTTGTATTTAAGTACAAATATTAAACAAAACATTTAATAACAATAAAACGTATTTACTGTGTCTGTTAAGAATAATAAATAATTGAATATGAATGAAATAGTGAGGTATTAGGTAGGTATTGGTTATTTTTACCCCAAATTTGACCCACATGAATAAGTCGTTTCTGTCAATCCTCACATTCGGCACGTGCTGTTATTCTAAGTGCTGCTCTTGTGAACTCACTAACCGTCGAATATTAATGTTATGACAGGCGTAAACGACGAGGGCGGACGTCGCGACGCGTCCATCCATCGGTCGGAAGAAAAGACAGACGTTACTTTTATGTCGTGCCGGAAATACGTTGACATCGATTATGTTACCATACGGACCGATTTGTTCCATATTGGTTTCATCTAAATTTATTAACATTATACTTATTTATTTATTTAACTATAGGTAGAGGCGTAAAAAATAGAATAAATAAACAGTTGAGAGGATCCTGAATTCTTTATTAATTCTGAATCCATATAATAAATCTGTAAAATAGCGTTTAGGGACAGGGGTGCTGTAGGAAAGTTAAAACTTGTGATTCTGTTTGCGGATTTAAAAAAAGAAAGAACCTAGCAAGAAATTAAAAAAAAAAAAAACAAAAGGAAATATCGAAATAGGTTGTGCATTGACCACCGATACATTCAATTTTGAACACCCCTTTTTGATCCTCTAGGAGTTGAATTTGAGCTGTGCCCATAGATTTATACATCGTATTTTAAAAGCCCCTTTTCGCCGCCTTAGAGGTTGAATTTTAGAAGGAAATTCTGTGCATAATTGCAAATTTCTAAGGGTTTTGGTTACGCCTTCAATGCTACATCAAATTTTAAACCTTTTTTTCACAAGTTTAGGGGTTGAATACTTTCTTATGTTGTATAAAAAAATCCCTGCGGAAAATTTCAAGAATCTAGAAGCCTAGGATTTGGGCTGTACGTTGTTCAATACATCAGTTAAACTTTGAACCCAATATTTACCACTAAAGGGTTGAATCTTTTTTAATGTCCACCTGTGTTATAGAACCAACTTCTGTAAGTACAATGTTTCAAATCTATAGACCTAGGGGTTTGGCCAGCCTCCAGAGGTTGATACATATTTATATCAATCATACAGACTATTGTATTTAGAGCCCCCTAATTTGACCCTATCCGAAAAACGGTTTTTAGTTGATGTCTTCTATTTATAAATGACCTTCCTACCAAATACCAGCTTCCTATTAGGTCAAGTAATTTTCTAGATTTTAGAATTAAAGTTGGTCATTTTTGATCCTCGTCCTTAAGTTACATATTTTTGTTTTTTTTCTAAAAATCATTTTGAATCTTATGAAAGATGTTTCTCGAGAACTTTCACTTGTAATACGCACGTCATAGACCAAAAAAACCTAATATTAAGAACAGATGGTTTCCTTTCATCGTAACATTTCACTATCCATTCCCATTAGTGTGTTAATGTAATATTAAAGATGACTGTTCATCGAAAACGAAACCCTATAAATATTTGGTCGCGTGTTCATTTAATGGAAACGAAAAGTCAACGACAAACGATATTTCCACGTCAATTTAACACACTCTTTAGATCCAACTTGGCACGAGGTTTCGCGGCGTCGAAGACGGCGCCCGTGATGGCGACGCGTCGCTTCTGTCGCGCCCGCTTATCGTCGTGGGCGTCGCGCGTTTTAATTTTCCGTGGCATATAATTTAACCTGTCGTTAGTGGTAAATGAAGAGGCCTTAACGGCAAGAGATCTATCATACGAGAGTCATATTAATATAACGACGTCACGTGCGTGGAAAGACGAGCGTGTTAATTGCGACGGACTGGAACCATTTAGGACGATTACATCAAGCGTGCTTAATGGGATGTGCGAGTGTTTCCACTCAACGAGATGTCATATTACAAAGTCTGGAATATGTATCTACGGGACGGAACGGGACAGGACGAGACGGGACAGTTATTAGTAACCAGAAAGACTTACTTACTTTTCTGAAAGCGTATTTTTATCATCCTGTTTTATACATGACAACTTAATTTTTAGAAGTTTGAATAGCGGTTTTCTTAAGACATCCAATAATATCCTCACTATTTAGCAATAATAATCTAATTTAAATCTCTCTCTGCCCCTAATATGTTTCCAATTAGCCCTTCATGTCTCAGAAGCATCATGTTAACCTTCTTTTCTTTTATTGATTTCCATATTTAACTTCCTCCATTCTTCTACTTGATCTAATACATCCTTGAAATCAACCCTAAGCTAGGACAAGTTAAACAGTTCGACTCCCTCATCGACACTACTCAGAATCCTAGCAATGCTAAATTTTAGAGATTCACGGCTTTACTTGATATTCAAGTGACTTGACTTTACTTGACTTAACTTATAAATAAACGTGGGTCACGCGTTGGTAATATCTACTCAGATTCAACAAATGGGCGAATTATAAATATTAAACATTGTGCTGTACACACTTTTATTTATAAATCCAATATATCCCTGCAACTAGAAAGAATTAGATACCCTAAATAGTGCATTATTAATGTGGGTCCAATAGTCCCTAAAGTATTAGTACTCTACATCAGAAGAGTATCAAGGATACCAACATATGTTCATCTTGGAGGAGGGGGGGGAAGCGAAATTTTTTTTAATACAACTATACATATCTATATATTTCTTAAATTTAAAGTTTATGTTTTTGAAGTTTTTTTTTTACATTCCCATAAAAAAACACTTACGGACTTTTTTATTTTATTCAACGCCCCAGAATATTTTTTTGTATTTGTTTTTTCTGCTGGCATTTATTTATTTTTAGAGTTTAATAAGTTATTTGTTAATACATCAAGGCAATTTGACTTGATTAATTAAAACCAAATATGGAATTTGATGGCATTTTAGACGGTTTCACAAATAAAGTACCTAAGTTTTTTGTTGGTGTCTTCATTGCTTCCAATTCTTCCGGAATTGTTATCAACGCCTTCGGTCATAATGAGGTTTAAGGCTGACTTACAACCCTTTGGAGATAATGTCTAATCTCTAAACTTCATCTCCTTTTATTAGTTAAATATCAAGAAGGTGTAAATTTTTTTTTAGTTGATGTACCTAACTCATATCCAACGTTTCTCTCTTTATACAGGACTTCTTCAGGGATAAGTTTCAAAGTTAATTAAACATCATAGCAATGCGTTACTGAGTCAAGAATAAATTTTGATGTTTCAATTCTCCACGTTTCTTGGGCTTCACTTCTACCTCTGAAGAATCTCTGTATAAAGGGCGAAACGTTGGTGGCCAGTTCCACTGACAAATAAAGACCTTATACCGTTCTTATTAGCTGGTTATTTTGGTTATGTTCATAATGGTTAACGTGCCAGGAAAAATGAGGTGCTTAAGAATTCCTCATGAGTGCAAAAATGAGTCTATTGCCTATTGATTGAATTGTGAAACTTACAGATAATGTTTTATCTTTTATACAGGACTTCCTAAGGGTTCAGTTTCAAATTCAATTAACCACCAAGACAACGAATTACTGATGAGTCACAATTACTTCTGGCTCAGCAACTCATTGCTTTGGTGTTTAATTAACGCTGAAGAGTCTCTGTATGAAAGGCGAAGCATTGATTGTGAGATCAATAAGTCAAATAAAAATCTTCTTCTTGATAGCTGATTCTTTTGTCTACATCTATGTATGATGATAATAATTAATGCTTAATTTAAGAGGAAAAATCCCGTAGATACTTTAAAATTAAATTATATTAATTAATTAAATTAAAATTAAAATTCCCCATAAGTGAAAAACTGAATCTACTATTGATTGCATACAAGTTTCATAAATGCATTGAAGCAGTAACAACATGCTGCTGCTTCTGATGTTGTTGTTGCTGTGCCGGACCATAACCGAAATACGGACTTCCGGCGTAGACAGGAAGCTTGCTCTCTCCGGCCGATTAAGCACAACTTCGGGTCTACTCTTTATTATTAACGTTATCCATAAGCGACCGAACAACGGCAAAAGTCATGTTAAATGATAGTCAATCACGCCAACAATTCGTTTATTATGAATTACAGGGGCGTATGTTCGAAATATTGCACGCACGCGACGCACGACATGAATAACAAACGCTCATACAAACAAATAAACAACATAACAATATGTACTTTACATGCATCATAAAGTAGGTACGAGTTCTTAAATGTTTATTATTTTTATTGCAAATATATTTTAAATAAAGTAGCATTATAATATTATAACCTAACCTAACCTAACCTCACTATACGCTTTGAAAATTAATAAGAACGTATGTTAATGCTGGGTGCTCATCGTGCATTACTGCAGTGGAAACGAAGTAACCAACAATTATCGGGCGCACTGCGATTCGTATTTAATTTGGTTTCTTTCGTGTAATGTTGCGAACTTCAATGTTAAAACTTTGGGATTGTTTCATAGCATTCAGCCAAGACCTACCACACGTCGTTTTAAGCAATGTCGTTGTAAACGGTTTTGACTGTATTTATTAATCTTTCAGTTATTTTATATTTTTAATTGATTTACTGACGAAAAATTAACAAACCCAACAAACTTAAAAACGTTATGGTGTAGTTTTACCTAAAAGATATTTAGGAAACTAGTTTCTGAATTTTGTTGGCCTTTTTAAACACAATTTGTGATTAGTTACGTAGCATAGTCACGATGTTGTTTTGGTCGAGGCCTCGTTAATATTTTACCGTGTATGGGAAAACGATTTTGTAAATGTGACAGAAAAATGTCGGTTGAAATCACCGACTGAGTAGGAATAATGGATAGATTATTTAAATATTAACGGTAAGTATGGCCATAAAGTAAAGTAAAAGGCTATCGTGATGTAATGGTAGCCAGACAAATACGACGTACGTGAAAAAATTTCATCAATTAATGTCCGTTATAAACGTAATTATACTTACGTACTATTGTCTGGAAACTTAAAATGGCAATATTGAATAAAAAAAGAAGAACAAATAACTTTCACTAACACAAGATTACTACCAGAGGTGTTTATATTTAGTAAAAGTTGAATAATAGGCATAGATATAAATTGACCAAAATAGTGCTAAGTAGGTAGATACCTTCAAACTTCTATGACAATATAAACGGAAAAAACTTTTTGAAGCTTTGGAAATTGCCTGTCATTCGCGTAGTCATCAGGGTGTTCGAATGGTGCCGTGTTAGCGCCGTGCAGTTAGCGCCGCGAAGGGAGCAGGTAAAATTATATCGTGCATTTAGCGCCGCGAGTATGCCATTGGTATATAGGTAAGCCCATATACAATGCTTTTGTTTAATATTTTATATTGAGTTTATTGTTTAAGCACTATATTTTCGTATGATATTTTAAAGACAAATAATTACACTTAACAGTTTTAAATGAATCTAACGCAATAACTTATTCTGACAATATTAAACGACATAATATTTATCCAAAAGAATTTTTCTAAGCAGATAAACGATTATCAACTATAGCAACGAATAAGAAGCAATCCCTTACCACCCTTATAATTGTATCATAATTATTGTGCATATATTGTCTGTCAAATGAGCAGTTGCGTGTTCACCAAATTAATGGATAACAATAATTAGACAAATTATTAGAATATACCTAATAATACCAACCCGACCATAACAAATGAGATTATGTCTCTACTTACTGTTTACTTAAACCAAAATTATTTCGGTTTTGTTGATGATTATTACTTTGCAATGGATTTAACGATGGGTAACCCCCTTAGTCCATTAATATTAAGGATTTATTTTAAAAGTGCCGGTCCTAAGGCTTGATTAAAGTTTGAAGAAAAGTAAAAATTTGTGTTTAATATAATATCATACGAAAACAGAATACATACATGCACGATAAACTTACTATAAAATATTAAAGAAAAGCATTATACACAGGCTTATATACCAATGGCATACTCGCGGCGCTAAATGCACGATATAATTTTACCTGCTTCCTTCGCGGCGCTAACTGCACGCAAAAGGGTCGCGGCACTAACAGCACTGCGCTAACAACCAGGGTGGTAGCTGATCAGTTAATTAACTAGCGCCAGGTTTTAACTTCTGCTTTGTTAATGATAAGCATGAAAACAGTATACAGGGTGAAACTGAAATTTGTACAGATATTTAGAGGGTGACAACTAGACTGCAACAAACTGCAAAAACATTTGAGCCGTTAAATCAACGGACGTAATGTAAAACGGGCTCCTTATCAGACGACTAACTCGAAATCGCGATCTGTGTCACATATTGTCGATTTTTGTAGGGTGGCCAATGAGTTTTGTAGGGTAGGCGGTGACCAACCCTCTTCCCTTAATTACGTCTAGGGATTGTTGCAAAAAGTAAATTAACTTCACAAAATTGTTCCTTATAATCTATAAAATGACCCTGAAAATAAAAATCGAACCGTATGAGTAGTTGAGAACATTAGTGGACAGTAAGTTTAGCGCCATCTGCGTAATTTATCTACAAAGTAGGTTTACCTCCATCAGAATGTTAATCAATAATTACTTTTTGAAATTTGTAGACAGTTATAAAAATCTAAATTAATTGTTAATATTATTATTATTAATAATCAAATACATACTTAGAATTTTTTTTAGTGGAGATTATTTAATTCTCAGCGTGGCTATAACAAGAGCAACAGTTTTTCCTGATTCATTTGGGTTTACAAATTAATTCACATTAATCTAAATAAATGGTTTTTTTTTGTTAATTAATATTAAATTGCGCACCAGGTGAATAAAGTGGGTTATTAAAGGCAACTTCTCGAAGTACTTATCCTATTTTTTGTAATATTTATTTGACCAATACTATTTCCAAAAAATATTCTTCCAATAAGTAACGAACCTTTCTAAAAAAATGTAACAAAAAATAGGATGCGCATTTCAAGAAATAGACTAATACACAAGTGGATTATATTAACGCCTTTTTTCTTTTTGGTACATAATTTACTGTTAATTCATAAAAATACCTTTAAAAGGAACAGTATAGCTAAATTAGGATTTTATAACTCAGTCTAAGTACAAATGTTCCCAGATACTTAGAGTCATATTTTTATTTGTTAGTGTCATTTTAGAGTATAAAGAACAATTTACTTATCGCTAATCTAACTTCAAGAAGAATCGTCATTTGAATAAAAAATATACCAAAATGCAAATCAGCATTTGCAAAAATCGAAAAACTATTAGAAAAACTGGAAAGAAAAATCTAAAATTTGTTGTCCTGATAGATGATTAGGAAAAAATGGAAAAACTCACGAGTTGAAAATTTGGTAACAACAGACGAATTTTAGCATAAACTCAAAACTTAATAAGATAATTCGAAATTAGGAACAACACTGGAATAGTGAATAACCCACTATTTAATTATTTAATTATTAAATCAATATAAATGTTACTTGTACCTTTTGAAAAGAAGCGTCTTTGTTAAACTGAGCTCTTAAAAAAATTGCAAAAGTAACATCTTCAACAGAGAAGCTTCATGAGTATCCTAAGAAATTGAGGATCACTCTTTGGTTTAACATACTAATTTATGACGACTATTCGCACGTTTTGTATTAAATTCGTTCAATTTCCGTATTCTTCGTCACCCTCACTGACCTTGAATCACTCATCACGTTCGTTCACTACAAAATCCGTTCGATTGCGATAAATCATAATTATGACCATACGGGGATATATTTATGGAGCGCCTTCCGGACAGAATTAGTTCCGTTTCAAATGACTTGGGGCGCCTTTAAATTTGTCACGTAAATGCATCAAATATGCATGAATTGTGCGTATGTATTCCGAATATGTGTGCATAGAGTAGACCATCTGATTGGTTCAGATCACATCCAATTTATCGATTCAAATAATGGAACTGGTCGAGTGGTGTAGGGTTAACAAGGAACAATTGAAACGTACTATTTCCCCATTCGGCTCTCCCTACAATCCGACGAGAATGTGTGTGTATTTACCAAATGATGTACCGAGTTAAGTGTTATACAGCTGCTACTGTTGAAGTGATATTTTCGAGAGCAGAACTCTTGCAGACTTAGTCATTTATTCAATCATTCATTTGTTCCTTCTGACCCTCAACGCTTTCTAGATATTAATGTTGATAAGTGTTGATGACAAGTTTGATCAGCAACCAAAGTTGTTGATGGATAAACTTTTGTAAAATGTAGTACATATTTAGGAACATAAAAAATTTAATTAAGGATTCTCTTTGAATAGTAAAGGATCAAAAATAAACCATTTGTGTACGAATATTATACATAATTCACTTGGATTAGTTTCACCATTTCTTTTTACTATATAGGTAGATTGTGAGGGTACGTAGAAGGAAAGTAATAAATTTTTTCTAAAAGGTCTAGACTTAGTTCTTTTTCTGTTTAAAATAATGTTGGGTTGAAAAGGGGTTGTTGTAACTGAGATCCATATGTTCGTTTATAATTTACCTTTTAGATCTGTTAATTTTATTATTGCTAAAATTCAATCTCCTTCAGGTATTTTTAAAAATTGTACGCTATCTGTTGTTATATTTAACAACAATATCGACAAAAAACAGGAGGGGAATCGAATTTAAACATGTTAGAAATAGTAGAAATAAAAAAAATCAGATAGCTAACTATCGATCAGATAGATCTCAGTAATAACAGAGCCTCCTCCTCAATCTCACCGTAATTGAAAGCAGAAATAGCATTTAAGTCTATATTGAGGCGAAATGCGTATAAAGAGTTAAATTTATCCAAGCAATTTGGTATTGTATTATGTATATAACTTACCCTATATATTGTTGTCAACAATATTAAATTGTGTTGAAGTTTATTATAATATCAATGAAAATTTATAGTTAAGTTCATAGAATTTTAATTGTTCTTAAAAATATTTAATTGTTAATAAATATATTTAATCGTTGTCAATAATATTTAATTATTATTTTTAATGATAAACCTCGCAATGATAACACAGAAAAATAAATGGAAACTCAATGAATCTCATATTATTCGATTCACCGTTTTATTTATCATTAATATCAACTATTTAACGTTTTTTTTGCTATGCCTTCAATGTTACAAAAAACTATAAAAAAATTTCTGATAGTACTGGATAAAAATATCTACTAAATTTCATTCTTTTTGTTAAAAACAAAAAAAAACGACGACCGAATGTAATTTTTTTGAAATCACATTGCCGTTAATATGCTTCGATCGGCACCTCAACGAAGTCGATATCATTTTTTATTCGCGCGATATCGATTAGGAAAAATAGTAGCACTGAATGTTTTTCCTGAATCGAAAAATATTGTAAATTCTGATTTCGATCTTACTCCTTTGACGATTAAAAATTTCTACTACAGCAAATTTTTTTTTTTTAGATCTTGATCTGCTTAGACCTGGAACTGCTTCAAACTTTTTTCAAAATAAATGCATCCATTTCAGTTAATTATAACTGGCTATGAAATGAGTATCGTCTTTTGATCGATTTGTAAAAAAGTATTAAAAACAAAATTAACTTCTAAACATAAGGCAAAAAAAATTCACTTACACTCTATGATGGAATCAGGGCTGGATAAAGGACGAGTGAATCCTGGAAAGCATTTGTGATGCCTGTAAATAAATTTATACATATTAGAATTTTAAACAACTTATTATACGATACGTGTGGTGGACAATGTCAATGCCAAAAATGTACATTGAAAATACGTTTCAGGTCAAAATAAGGGATATTTTTTTTTCTCTGCAGGGAAAGGAACTTTCAATATAGTCAACATTCTTTATTATTGCAATCGAGTAAAACGGGGGTGGTCATTTTAGGTGATGTAAAGGGTCAAGATCGAGTCTGGCGACCATTCGAAAAGCCATTTCACATATCAAAGGAAGTAATATTCGGAGAATGGCGACATCGCGAAGGGTCAACGTGAAATATCTATTTACGGAATCCTTTAAAACGGTCACTATTCCCTAGAGGACGAAGACTCCCCTTGAATAATAGCAAAATTGATTGCATGCACTACAACACAATCTCTGACGATACGCGGGATTTCGAACATTTAGTCATATACATGTGTAAAGGACACGGACATCAGAGGGACAGGAGACCGATGTGGCTCCCTACACTACGACGCCTTCCCTCTTTTGTTGACATGTTTTCAACTTTGCGGGAAATATACCGAAAAATGTTATCAATTATTTACACTGAGCTGTCACACAACAAACAGATCTTTCATTTAAAATCTTAATTAGAAACTGTCGAATTGTCACCACGTTTATATTATACAACAATCGAATAAATATGATTATGCCGAGGGTTTAGAACCTAAATTTCAAACAAAATAATTCATAATTGCACTAAAACGAAACTATAAATATAATAAAATGGTATACGTATACAGTGAAGCAAAGGAGTCACAAAGTGACGAAACGATCACCGAGAAGAGATAATAATAATTGTATTTAGGGTTCCGTATATCAGAATGGAAAAACGGAACCATCGCAGGATTACTTCTGTCTGTCCGTTTGTCACAGTTAGTTTTTTCTGAATCTTATGGACTAATAACTAACAATAAGTTAAAATTTGGTACGTTTATAGATTTATGACTTTCATTGACACAAACATGGGCGTGTAACGTGAATAATGACTCTGGAATATGAAGGGGTCAATTTTGGGAGCAAATTAGGAAATCAAAAAAGTTTTCCAACTTGTACCCCGTATGATATATTTAATGAAAAGGCTCGTTAAGCAATTCTAAATCTATAAAGTGCTGTGTTTTGAAAATAGTTTGAGAGACATATCAAGCATGGTGTACCAATTTCGAAAGATAATTTTGACCACTTCTTAAATGTGTTAAAATATACAGGGTGTGTAATATACATTTAAAAAAAATATTGCTTATGATATTTATGTTGCGCGCATAAACCGCAGGAGATCGATATCAGTGGCGGCGCCCTTAAACCGCTTCACGGAACGTCGCGCCTGCAGGGTAAATGCGCGTTATCGGAGCCATAAATAAAAGCAAACATTTCGTGTAACTCGTAGCAAAAGAATATCCTGCATTTAACGGGAATTTTTTTGGAATTTTCGAGAGACAAACAGGATGCGACTATAGTTCAGTTCTATGAAAGCGAATGTGCGAAGTAAAACAGGGTGAAATAAATATCTGAGTAATATAAATAAACGTGTAAAATAAATAATTATCATATAGGTAAGTAGTGTAATTAGTTATTGATTTGTGTCTGTAAATTGTAAATATATAGTTATATTTCAGTTGTTCATTTAGACTATCTAAATAAATAAATTAATGGAATTTTTTCACAGAAATAAAAAATTTTCGTCAGGAAAAAAGTTGTAAGAAAGAGGTTCTTCGATAACGTATATTTTCCAAAAGTATTTTGTATCTGGAACGGTGGCAGATAATGAGACGCGGTTTGCACCAATTAACTTCTCGTTTTTTTGTCTCTAAAGTCTGTTTCTCTTTAAACGTGTTCAAATTTGTTGTTAATTTCAAACAATACCGTTCTTTTTTTGTAATTATCTAAATTAGTTCTGGAACACTTTGGAATATTTTAGTGTATGAAAGGAGAATGTGGTAGCGATCGGGTACGCTTGTATGCGTTGCCGGCCGGCCCGACTAGCCAAGGCCGGTGTCGACAGTGTGCGTTGTATTTGTGAACGTGTATCCCGTACCTGCTTTCTAAGAAAGAAATTAGCCGTTCGCCGAAAATGTAAACAATCTTTCGAATATTCCGGACTTTTTCTCGATTGTTCTATGATGCTATAAAAGTGGAAAAAGACGTTCGGCAGAGAGTTAGTAATAAATTGACCGTGACAATAATAAATAAATAAATCGACAGTGTTAGAAGTGAAAAGGCAAATAAATAGAGACGCGCATATAAGTGAGTGTTGTAAATGAATAGTAAGCCAAGATCCGTATTAATTAATAGTGTTTATAAGTAGTTTTTATTAAATAAGTACATATATATAAATTGTGTTCCTGTACTTTAGTCTTGTAAATAAATTTTTAATAAATCCACGAACACTACAATATGATAAGCTTCATTGTGTAAACAGTGTGAGTAAAACGTATCCTTATTGCATTCCCTTATCCTGGTAGGTACTTATACAAGCTGTGCCACGTATGTACTAGTTAATAAAACAAGTGCATGAAAGATTCATTGATATCGTCGCCTGCTGCGTTACATAACGCGATAATCGTCACTCCCCCATAATACACGTACAGTCGTCATTATAAGTGTTCATACATACTTGATCGTCAATTGAATGCATTTTCTTGTAAATGTGCAGGGGTCGCGCCCTCTAATGGAATAATAGAACAATCGGCGCGCCGCGATTCAATTTCGATTTTTTAAGGTATGACGATCATTTGACGCCTGCAACCGCCGGCGTTGCTGTCGCTGCTGCCCTCGCGTCATCCTTCTCCTCCTGTCAAATGAAATATGGTCCCCGTCGGGAATATGCGCCACCACTGGGACGTCTAATGCCCCGAAATTAAATAGTTTAACTTCAATAAAGCAGCCGGGCGCGAGCTAAAGTGTTTAAACTTGTCCCCCTCTCGATTGCGACAAGAGGTGTCGGAGTATTTATTATCTTCAGTTTTCTATTATTTCGTTATGTAAATTGTTTTCAGATTGCGAGGGTGCTGAGAAAAATGCTTTGTGAACAATTTCAGCGAGGGTTGATACAATATTTTTAAAGGACGAAATTAATGAACGAATTCTTTTTTTGAGAAAAACAATTCGAGTTTTTAACTTTATTGAAAAAGAAACGAATGAAAAATCAGTAGGAATTGGGCTATCTATATTTAGAAAAGAATAAACAGCAAAGCCTAAACCCCTAATTTAAGAGACTTGAACTTATGGGCAGAAGCTCCCTGTAAAGGATTTTCTTTTAAATTTAAATTCTAAAGGTGTTAAAAAGGAGTTCAAAGGTTAATGTATCGCTCAAAGGATAGTCCACAACTCCTATTTCAAGTAAAAAGGATAGATTATTTTGTGGGTGGTAGTAGGTAAATTTGAAAACCTATTGTTCTGCTGATAATAAAAATGTCATACCATTCATTAAATATAAATATGTGTACGTATATTGTTTTATGAAATGTTCGATGACAAAAATCTTTTGGTGGAGAAAGGAGACCGACCGAAAATTCATTGAAAATAAACTTGAAGAAGTCGATTCCTTTTTGTATCGATTTGGTTGAGAAAAGTTAATTTTTATGCTTTAATTTCATTTTAATGTAAAGCCCGTAACTTGACGAGCAGGTAGTTGGGTTAGTCTTTTCGAAAAGACAGACCGACGGAATAGGCACAAGTTTAAATAGCGTAAAAATCAAATAGTGTGATATTTAATCACACGGTTCATATTCTCGTTTAAAGAATATGAAAATCATCATGGAACATTTATGAGGGGTCGGACCGTGAGAAATTGTTATTACAAAAAATGCAGAAGAAAACAAAGACGTTCACTTCAAAAAAGAATATCCAATATAAAGTGACTTTGCAATTCTGTTGCAGGTTCTGTGCATTTTTTAGATTTACGTACGTACCTAAAAGCAAACCACACAAAACTATAGTAAATTTGCAAAAATATGGTTCTGCATTTTTATTATCTATTATTCGGTCTGAGCTGAAAAGATTTATGATGTTATTGTATAAACTCCATGCTATCAAGCAAGAAAAACAGCAGTTAAAATGAAATTTTTTGAAAATACCTAAGTTGAAAAGTTCGTTATCCCAGAATTGAACAGGGTTATAAAATGAGAAAGGGAAAGAAAGGCGCTAGGTAATTCAGAAATATCAATATTACAAGTTTTGGCATCAAATTTAACATTGAGAAGAATCAAAAGTTACCTAAAAAAACAGTGGGACAGGAGCGTCTTAATGATCTTGACTCAGTCATATTGATTTGCATGAAAATAAAATAATTAATTCAAGACTTATACAAAAATCCTCATGATTTGGAAATAATTGACTGAAGTGAAATTTATCTTAACATAAATATATATCCAATTTTGATTTTTCTGAGCCGGAAGGTGCACAGGGATTCGGATCCAAAAGTTTCCCCTGAGTATTCGTCATTGAATGAAAGCATTTACCATTTAAAAAAAATTAATAATCTCAGACGAATAACAAAAGTTGGTATGAATCAGTGATGTATGTAATTATTTCTCTTTAATTAAACATCCGCTGGGTCTGTTAACTAATCGAAATCTGTATAATAAAGGAAATAATATGGATAGGTAGGTACCTATACACGGGGCGTAATGGTTGATGCTAATCAGGCCTGAAGCGTCATCTCATCTTGTTCCGTTTTTCATGCTTGATACCTCCATATACAACTGTGATCGAAAGCCAACAAAATGCATGACCGGATGTCGTTTTCGAAAACACCTCCTTAATAACACAAACGATTTTTCTTCTTCATCGTCATCGTCATCATTATTATCGATCGTCTTTACCGAATCTTAATACATAATTGTTCATGTCGAACCGTCATGCCTGCGTCGATTTGACACAAAACATGATTTAGAGCCGGAGAAAAAAGAAAAGACGCTGCAGAAGTCAAATTAATATCCTCTTTTGTTTTAGTTCGACAGACAAGTGGCAATGCGGTCGTGCAAAAGCATTGTGTCGATGTTCCTTTTTTTTATATTCTACGCAAAGTAAACACAAGGCATCAGTCGCGAGAATAATTCGTTTCATGCTCAGGTGCCAGTGGAGATGCATATTTTAACGTTCATCGCCAGTTGTCACGTCATGGCAAAGCAAAATGTAAAGCTTTTTATAAATATTTTAACTAAAAGACTTCGTTCAAAAAAAAAACATTAAAATAATTTGAATCTAAATAAAGAAATCTAACCTGTTAGACCGGGTAACCCATTTCAAACGAATCACTTAAATAACTCAAAGGGAGAAGACTTAAATCAAGAAAGTTTGAGTAACTTTTAAGGAGAAATTCAAATATGATCTTTAGTCAAATTTAAAGATTAAGTTAAGGTAGTGATGATCGAAACCAAGATCAAGATCAAGGCCATAGTTATCTTGGTATTTGTCTTACATAAATATGTCTTTGTCTTTCAAAATCTAGTCTTGGTCTTGCAGAGTTTTGTCTCAGTCATGGCCTTGCAAAAGTAATCTCAGTTTTGCTCACTCGAGTCCTATTTTTCATCTTGCATCAACTGCGTTTTGGACTTTTAGGTTTATCTAAATTCTCTAAGAGTTTCATTACTTATTTTCAACAATAAGTTTAGTAAAAGTCTGGGTCTTACAGAGTTAGGTCTTGGACTCTTTGCATAGATAGGATCTTGGTGTTGGTCTTGTTGAAGTGATACTATATTGGTCTTGTTCTTGAAAAATTTGCCCAAGACCAAGACTGCGAGACCGAGACTAATTTTGCTCATCACTATGTTAAGGTCAAGTATGTTTTCTTAAATGGAAACAATATTTTTGTTTAAACTCTAAAAGATCGTAACATTCTATGCTGGATCATGCCATTTTGTAATAGGGATCATAGGTCAAAGAAGTCAAAGACATTGAATTTTCGATGGCTGAAGTATTAAGTTTATAAATCATGCATTGACGTTGAATTTTGAGGTCATTTTTTAATATTATCACTTTTAAATGACGACAAATTGACATTTCATTTCCATCATGGTGTGGTCGGTCAAACGTAGAATTTTAAGGTCACATTCAAGCCACAGTTCCATTTCTCTATAAAAGTCATAGAATTACACTTTTTCGATGTTTCCCTGGAATATCTTCAAGTAGTGAACTTTAATTGACCTTTCATCCCTATATAACTCAAAATGTTCGGACGTATGATTTTAGTTTTAGATTCCACAGTCAAAAATAAGTCTCTTCTCTAAAACAAAAAAAAAACTTAACCTTCAAAAAGCCTTGAAATTTGCTTTTAAGGTTAAATTTAAGGTAATAATTATTTTTCCCCTTAAAATTTATGCAACTTCTAATTTCATTTCAGGTTTTCCTTTGGGGTTATTTAAAATAGGTCACCCTATATATACCTAATAGTTAGTTAAATAATATAAATTGACTGCTAGTTTAATTCGATTTCAGAACTAATTTAGTAGATTGCCAGTTTTTAACGACAGTACGAAATTTAGCTGGCTGTCTTTTTCTTAGATAATTTCAAATATTGTCGCAGATAAATTTACCGAATTGTTTCGAGTTTCTGGCGCGAACATCTCCATTTCACTCTTTCTCTTTCACCGTCTATCTCCTCTGCAATTTCATAGCCACCAAGTCCAAATATAATTTAGACAACTCAATCTTGAGACGCAGCTTCTAAATTACGTAATAAACAAAGGTTCTCTCGGGCGCGTCGTCGCGACCGTTTCTCAACCCCTTTTCTTATTCTTCGTTCACCAGTTCGTTCCATCTCGCTGATGAAGTTCTCCAGATATGCAGCAGGCGCGGTCGCAAACTGAAGACGTGCATTAATATATGCACGAATAAAACCCATTAAATTGGTCCTTTGTTTTCGTCGTTGGATTTCTTCGATTCGAGTTCTGGTTCTAAGAACCTCCGGCGATTCGAACGTTGGTAATTAAAAATAAATCTGTTTAATCTACTTCATTATGGACGACCAATGATTTTTAACGAGAGATTCTTTAAAAGACGCTTTTCAATTCACGTTACAAAAAAAAAAAAAATAATAATAATGGAAATTCAATTTTTATTTTATAACTATACACTAGTAGCAGAGTCTATCATTCCTCGAACAAGAAGATATTAATGAAACCAAAATCTTATTTGTTGTATTAGACTTATGAATCTTTTGGAACATTCCTGAACATTCTAAATTATTCTCGAAAAATCCTGGGCATTCTAGAACATATTAATTAACTCATTAAAATTTCAGATCGTTCTGAAATATACCAGATCACTCCTGAACAATCTGGAACATTTAAGAACACTTTAATAAAAAGTTTGTGGAATATTCCTGCAACTTCCAGAACTTTGTGGAAAATTCTAATGCAACACTGATACTTTCTGATATATTTTTATGTAGAGAAGTACCTACTTTAAGTACATTTTATATTCTTTATTTGTTTCCCAGTGAAGCTATTCAAAAATTAATTTAATGATAATTCGCTTTTTCATTGGATCGTTACGTTTTTAGTTACTTTATTGTAAGAAAAATATAAAACAAAAGAAATGTACAGTTGAAATTCCAGAAGAAAATTAAAACAAGAAGGGTACAAGGTTGTTTTTTGAAATCTACTGGGTTCATTTCTATAAGAAACATGATAAACCTTAGAAAGAAGGGGTTAAAAATGATCCTTTTCCACTGCCAAAAAAAGTTATGTCCTGATGACATTCGTTAATTATTACAACTTTACAAACAATATTAATCGATATTATTGATTATTTTACAATAACGCAACAGTAATCGATGGACGAGTATTTACCCCTTTACGGTTTCATTAATTTCTTTACTAATTGAAGTCGCTAATGACATTACGAGGGTCACAGGGTGACCGCTCACTTTGTTGTATATTGACGGACTGGCAGATGGACGGGAGGACGTCGCGACGACGACGGCGGCGACGGTGAAAAGAGAAAGATAAATGAAATGGAAAGAAAGAGGAACAAGTAGGTGACGATTTATATTGAAAAGTTGCACGCTGCGTCTCGTCATCCGGGGGATAGATAGGCGGCTATGTCGACGTTCGCGACCGACGACGCCGACGACGTTGGCGGAATTATTCCGGGGTTATCGACGGATGGACAGACGAAAAGCGGATATTCGAATCGAACTCTAATGAAACGATGGATCACGGGGAGTCGTAGTCGGCCATTTACATAAAATAAACTGTCTGGGCGCTCACGCAGGGTGAATACAGTACACGTATCGTGGAAGCGCCAGCGGGGGCTGCGATTAGTCTTTTAATAAGGGAAATTCGCTGACACGAATTACGAACGGTTATTTACTTTTTTCCGAATGTTGTGAAGAGAAGATTAGGTAGATTACCAGACGAAACGATCGGATCGTTCGTTCGTTCGATTCGATTTGATTCGTAATTGAAAAATTGAAGGTAATTCCTTTTTTCCTTTTAGAATTTATTTGGGCATTTAAAAGTGAAATGACTATTGTCAATATATAATTGTAAATAATTAATAATCATAAATAAAATAATCTAAAAAGACAGGTAAATAAAAAATACATCGTAAAAAATGACTTTTCCTGTAATATTTCGTTGTCGGTTTTATGTTTTTTTTTTTGTCAAATGGAGGCTTCAAAGAATTTTTGAAATAAATGGACTCATACCTATTTGATAACTAAAGAATAAATAAAATGTAGTGAATCATATTAACTTTTACACATATGTATAAGAATGTGTAATGAAAAATAATTTGACCAGGGTTGTATTATAAGTATATTACATAGTTTAGTAAAGAAAAAAAATTATAAAATGAAAAACTTTCACAATTTGTATTTTTATTATTTTCTTTTTTCTATATTAATATCAATATGTTTCACCAAGTGACCAATTTCCAATATTGTTATTAATTTGTTGTACTTAGTTAGTATGAGTAATGTTTAAATTAGAAAATCAATTAACATTTGCAGAGTAACCGACTAATTAAAAACTTATTTCGAATTCACACTTGAGTACAACAATGAAAAATAATTTTCTGGGCGAAAGAACAATTTTTCTAAAAAAGAAAAAAACAAGTACAAGCTACTGTTCGATTCCGTTTCTGTTTTTACTTCGTATTTCCTGAGTGTGACAGCAATATCCGTCGAGAATTTCAATTCATAAGAACCTTTTGGTTATTAGTAGTGCTCGTTCCAAATTATTCGAAATGTGACAAAGCCGATCATCCGAGCTTAGATCCTGCGATTGATAGTTGCTTTTATTCAGGTCCAGCCATTCGACACGCATCTGTAATACTGTAGTACACTTCTACGAATACCGGGGGCCTTTTTTGTCTTATATTATTAACCACTTATTCTTTTTCTTCACAATTTAGAAAATTCGGAATCTAATTTAGATTTCCCTCCGCTACTTTAGGGTTCTTCTTCAGTAAATAACATTATTCCCTGCTTATTAATGAATAATGTCCTTTAAATCTTAATTGACCGTCAATGATTAATGAAAATCAACTAAAGTTATCAATTATTTTCTTGAAAATATTGGAATTAGGTTAAGTACAATTTTACCTAAACACATTAGTATTTAATGAACAACGGATTTGAAATGTGTAGCATCAATATCTATTTATCATTAGGACTCATTACGATTCAGTGGATTTCCTTTAGCCCTGATTCTGTCTCTATTTTCACGTGAAGAATCAGAAAACTAGAAAGAGAACACATGTCTTGAAATTCATACAAAATAAAAAAGTTTGTGCATCAGCTCTGACACGCGACTGAAGTTTAATCGATGATATATCTTATATAGGATTGAAAAATTAAAATAAATCAAATTATAATTAAATAAAATAAAAATCTAATAATAAACAGACAGTGTAAATTATTTTAACCTGACTAAATCCGCTTCCCTTTCCTGATACGTTTCAGTATAAGGTGGGTGGGGAAAGAATATGGAAGTGACAGCGCTAGTTCCGTAACGCTTAGGTACTTCCGTTACGTTCACTCGATTTTACTCCCTATATTTTTCATACCCGGGGCCTTACATTGATTCTTTAAATCGACTAGCTTTTTTACAAAAGAGAGTAGGTACGCAATTAATTACCGTCGATAGACAAGCTAAACGATACACGTGACTAAAATAGCTTAAAGGATTTCTGTTCTCGTTGAATCGGTCCCATTACTATGTATGTAACAACCGGATTGCTCTTCATCAATTTATCTAATAAGAAAAAGCGAACGACAAAAATTAAATCAAATGCATCATCCCTTCCGTTTTCCCCTTCGCCGTTCGTTGTCCCTGCCATTTGATCTTTTTTCTCTGTCTTACTCCCATGGAGCAGGACTAAGTCTTCCCAGGCGCCGCAGATTGGCAATTTCTATTAGCCGTTACGGGACAAATTAGTGGATTATTACATCGGGTGATCAATGGTACGGTGTTAATTCCATGACACGAGGGTGAGGTGGAAGTTTAGCAAAGGCGGTTGTGTCGACGGGGGTGGCGTGGAGGACGAAGACAACGTCGTCGACAACAACACGTTTTGCTCGATCCAATTTGGAGCTCCAATAAAACTGCCAAAGCAAAGCCCCGTCCGTTCGGCGCTACTAAGTGACACGAATTACCCCCCACCCCCTAACGAACCCCCGACGTTGTGCCATGACATGAAAAATTTAATGTCGAACAGTAAACATCGGATGTAGGTATCATTTGTTTCGTCCTCAAACGAGGAGGGGATTTTAAAATTTTATTGGAGATGGAACGACAAGAGACAAATACAACTATAAACCATCCGGAGGAGATCGCGAATACGTAGCATCTGCCAGTGGGCGATCTGTTGGAAGTGTGAATTCTTAAATAGGGGGTTGTCGATAGGTCGCTCGCTGGCTGATGGAAACGGAAACAAAATCGTTCCTTTTGCTTCTTACGAATCAGGACGGTTTCATGAAACCTACTGAATTATTTATGTGCCATTGGTGAAACAGACAAAACTGACAAACAACAAGATATCTGACAACGAATTTATTTTACTTAAACAATGTCCTAAAGTATTTCAATCGTTGTCCTTAAGGGGGAGTTACATTTTGTGCTAGGAAAAGTACTAAAATCTGTAACTGCTACAATTTGAACTACTTAGTCGAAGAAATAAAGTACTAAAAACTGCTTAACCCGGTACCATACTCGTTGAAGGCCAGAGCGCTAACGCACAACGTCATATAAGGGAGTCTTTTCTTTTTCTTTTTTAAGATGGATTTTTATGCGGTTTTGTACATCTCGAAGATACATTTACAACTCGGTAAATATATTAGATTTTTGGGAGGTTTTAAGGTCGCTGAATACATATATCACCACGGCAACGGTCTTCGAGGTACCTGGTGCCCAGGGTGAACAGTATGAACGTCGCCTCCTGGAATTGTATTAAACATTAAATTTTTACCGGAATTTAAATATGTTATTTCGACTAATATTGTTACGAATTCCTATAAATCTCCCGATGATGTTATTAATGCTGTCCACCCTGGGCACCAGGCACGCTGGAGACCGTTACCGTCGTCTGTAACATAAATATTTATGAAGAATAATCTTATGTAGGTCTCCCTCGGTCTCTCATTACCACATTGTCTGTCTTAAAGATTTCTCAAACTACCCTTTAACTTTCAGAAAGTGTCCTACCATTACATCTCTCATTTTCCTTAAGATGCTCTTTATTCTCATTTCTAACTCTTTCTATTTAAACTATTTTACCATAACAATTCACTGATTATCTTTTTGTAGTTTCCGTTTCCATCAGTTGGTCGTTTGGGAGTCACTGGACCCTGCGCTGTACCAATAACCTAAGTTAACCCTATTATATTGCTGATATTATATGGTCACCTAATTAACCTTCCACTTTATTAAGTCTGCGTCAGTTGGTAGTGTTTCAACGAGAGTGGTCTCAGTTAGTATATGCTTTATCTCACTGTAGGTAGCTACCTACTTCAAAAGAAAATATATTACAACTTATTATTACTTCGCCACATATAAGTTGGTATGGTACAGCTATTATATCTTTTTGTAGCACCACATTTTAAATTAAACTTCGTTCATATAACACATTTAATTTCGAGATATAAATGGTCATTTTATTAATAAATAATTGCGATAGACGAAAAAAATTCATTTAATTTTAACATCATCTACCGCACGTCCTGGAAAAAGATGTTGAACCAACAACAATATACAATATAGTTACAAAATACAATTCACAATTGATATGATAAGTTACCATTAAATTGGACGTGTGTTTTGTTGTATGGTTGTTATTATTAGTGACTGACGTGGGAACCGCATCTCGTACTGCTTATTTGCTCTTTGTGAAATTATAAAAATGATGGGTCGATTACATTTCGTTCTTTTCAAAAGTATCTACTTATGGTATGCATCGATGGTAATGGAATCGCGTATGGTACCGTATATACATAGGTACCCACCTATAAATACGTACACAGCAATAACGGATACAAAGCAAGACGATTGAGAAGTCATCGACATGCTCGTCGTCAATAAAGGAGCACGTCCTTGGCCGGCTACCAGCAAACCGCGGACTGATGATGGGAATGTTTGTTTTCATCAAGAACGAAAATTAACATCAAAAACAGTGCAATATGTGTTAATGAAGGAGTGTCTTGAAAAGTGGGAAAATAAAAAATGTTATTTGACTTTGGAGTTCTCTATTGAATACATTGTAATCCCCCCCCCCATTTTCATTTAAGAAATCCCCCATTTTCCTGTATACGACCCCCTGGTAGGACGCGACCCTCAGCTTAAGAAACGCTAATATAGATTTTAATTAATTAAAAACTGGAACATTTTAAAGGAGTTCATGCCAAAGTTTCGAATGTTACAAATTAGTTCTTGGTTTGTACGAATGGTTTCGTGAATACGATGGTAATGAGGAACAAAAGAAATAGAAGTGCGCGATGTTAAATTCATTAGTTATGCTAGAATATGTTTTTTTTGGTGTGACCAGTAATTTAAGTGTTTAAAAAAAAAAAAAGAGAAAACAGGAATATACCTAATCATCGTCAAGCTAAACACAACGATGTCGAGGTCGAAACGTTGCCTAATTGTTAATCAAAAATTGTTGGTTATTGGCAAGATTAGATTTTATTGATCTTACAATACTTTATTTATACCAACAAGATTAAATTCATTAATTTAAAAACATAATTGCTAGAAATTTAATTGGATATTGGGTTACTTTAATACGTAACTACCTACAAAACAAAAATCAAGTATTTATATTACTATTTTAGACAGTTACTTGTATTACTGAATATTGATTTCGCATTATTTATATTACTTCGCACTTTCGCTTTGTTCGCCCTTATTAGAACCGAACTATGTACCTATGTTGCATCCCGCCAGTATGTATATTGTTTACCTTGTCCCTCGGAAATTCCAGTAACAACAGTCTAGAACAATCTAAACTTTACACGTTCCTCGAAACGCTTGCCTTTTACTTTACTCCGATAACGCCCGCCTATTAGACCCGCAGTCGTAGTGTTGTTCCGAGATCCCCGTCACAGCCGCGCCACCGATTTTGATCGCCTGCAGCTTCCGCACACAACAGTATTTTAATCTATACTGATATTATAAAAAGGAAAGATTTGTATTTTTGTATGTTTGTAACGAATAAACTCAAAAACTTTTGGATCAATTTCAAAAATTCTTTCACCAATCAAATGCTACATTATTCCTGAGTAACATAAGCTCCATTTATTACTAGAAAAAATTAGGGATCCCTACTACTACCGTAGTTCTCGTGTACGTATTAAAATTTACATATGACAAAAAACTGCTAAAACCGACCGAACTATCATCTGCCTGGGCTCCTATTCTTGCCCGGGCAATGCGGGGCCTTGCAGATGGTACAAATTAAAAAAAGTACTGAAGCAGTTGTGGGCTTGTTTTCATCTGTTATTGGTAAGTATTTGTCATTCAGAACGAGTGTGTCTGCAAAATTATTTCTTGAATCGCTATATCGATTTTATAACCATCGTTGAGATAATTTACGACATTCGCGATGAACAGTTATCGGTTTGAATTTACATTCATGCGAACGCGCTTAGCGTCTAGATGACGGTGTAGTGAAAACGGATATTCCATGAATGTTTGAAAGAATGAGTCGAATAGTTTGGTAAAAAATTGCAGGTCGTGGTCGGTTGCAACGGCGAAAAGGGTCTGTCGGCCGTTTGTTGGGCTTCGTGGGTGGTAGGCGACAGTCAGCTATGATCCAATATTTACAACAGTTGACATCCTTTGACGGACAGTTCTTGCTGCTGCTCGTCAAAAGCGCGCACACACACACACACAAACACAAATGACAACATACATATAAATTATAATTCAGTTTCTGATATTTCCAAGCAGGACAGTAAGTAAGTAGATTGTGAGTTTGTGTGTGTGTGTAGTCGAGACGAATGAATGATATATACCTACACATTGCACGAAATCGCTGACACGAATAGATATTGCTCATTTGGGGCCGGTTTAATTATAAAAAGGATTTTTAATTGTCCGGATCTATTAAGGCTTTTTAGAGATCGCGTTCAATTTTTTCATATGAGTTATTAGTCAACGTGAATTTGTGCCCATATAAGATTCGTAATTAAAAGGCTGCGGCGGTCGTTACGTGAGGACGGAAAAATAAAAACGCAAGCGGCCATGACGACCGACGGCATTTTTATCCGGTAACGTTGGTACCTACCCAGAATAGCTTCGCGAACGACCCCGTGACGACTACATCAGGGTAACTACCGCCAAAATGCCTGTCATACGCGCGCTTGTCCCATTACGCATTAAGTATATCATCGAAATTAATGATTTATTAATTAAACGACAACGAATTACTAATATAAAATTCGATTATTAGGTATGTCCCGAAAAGAGACATTGGTACAAAAAATTTTATTTGTCCAGTATAAACAATCATGGTAAATAAAACATTCATTAGAATGTTTCACTAATTTATCAGTATCGACGAGATAAAATAAACATTATCTTTAACAAAGAAATGCGAACTTTAATTAACAACACAAATAATTTAAATAAGAATTCTTCCACATGAATAAACCATTGTGACTGGGTGGAGAAATAATCATTGTGGTTATTTAAACAAATTGTTAAAAAAAACCAAATTCCACAAAATGTTTAGAAACGTACCTAGTACCTACATGTTTCGGCTGTCTCAGTCTGAGGATGACGTGTTAGATGTCGAAACGCGTATTAATATATTTGGGTTGTTATACAGCACTCCAAGTGATTTTCTAAATAAATTTGCTGAAGTGTTAATTATTAGTGATTTATCAAGTCAATAAGTAACTTCAAGCTACGTACTTGAGAGAGCCAGTAATTATTCAGGAAATACAAAAAAAAGCTATCAGATAAAAACTTGAATTTTTCAAAATATGTATACTTACATATATCGGTACATTATAAAAAATACCTACCCCCTTCAAGAAAAAGCTATTAATTTGTTCTGAAAAAATTAAAGAATCCTTCGGACTCTTTTACAGAGTACCTATTAGTGATTTTGATAATTTCGAATAATAGATTCTTACTTTTCGAAATGATAGTAAAAAATGCAAAGGTTTATAATCATTTTATTGATTTGTGTTATATAACTAATAATAAATGGAACAAATTGATTACTAAAAGAGACCTATCAACGTTTTGTTTTTATAAATTAAAAAGCTTAAAGGGTTCTCTTGATCTATCACGTGGGTAACTTGACAAATATAAAATTACTACTTGACTTGAATTTTACTGGATGTCAAGTTAAATTAAGTAAAGTCGTGAACCTATACGTATATTTAGTCATTTTGAGTCTGCTATTTAATAAACCCTCATATTTCTGGGCTTATGGGTCGTGCTCGAATTGATTTTGAAATACCAAACGTTTCGGCTGCAACCTCAATGCACATCTTCAGTCGCAATTGGGCGGTTGAAGGTCGTAGTTACATTTTCGATTATAACACTACATCATTCCACCATCAACCATCACTGAAGATGTCCATCGAAGTTCTAGAAGAAACGTTTTGTATTTCAAAGCCAATTGGTCTAAGCCAAG
Organism: Agrilus cyanescens; assembly: GCA_947389935.1. NCBI lineage: Eukaryota > Metazoa > Arthropoda > Insecta > Coleoptera > Buprestidae > Agrilus > Agrilus cyanescens. The sequence goes on from OX376705.1 coordinate 26,184,766, forward strand.
GCGAAAATGCTTGCTTCAAATATTGACGTCGGCCGTGAAAGCCTATCTAAATCCTTAGGTATATTGTTATTAAGTGCTAAATATAATTCACTAAATATCATATGAGTCGTATAGAAGACAAGAAGTAAATTAGGAGATAAATGCAATAAAAAGTTGCTATTATCAGATTGTTAACATTAAAAGAGATTGGCAAATGACTAAAAAAGAAACAAACTTAATTTACAAAAGATTTAAAGCATTAAACATAATTTTCTGATAACTTAAAAAGTGCACTCCTCTCGTAGGGAGTAGAAATTTTGTGTCCACTATCTCCAGTTGCTCTATTATACTTACTTAGTATAGAAAGAATTTGTATTTGCAGTTTGTGTTCGTAATTTTAGTTTAGAAAGTTGAAAAAAAAAATTATAATGTAAAATATGTGTATAAAAAATAGAAAAAGCAAGGAGAGAAGGAGAAAATGAGAACAGAAGTAGGTAATACAAATCCGTTGTTGAATTGTAATGAATAATTCAGTTGTTTATCAATCAGGTAACTGTGTCCGATGAGGCAATATAAAAAATTACTGGGTGGGACGTTACAGTTAGAAGCCATAATGCAAAATAAAACGCCCCATTTAAAATTCTAATTGTTTCTTATAAATTAAAATAGATAAGCCGTGCATGTGTACGGACGTGCAGCACTTTGCTTTTTGAAATTCTCATGCCGTTTAGAACGGACGTGGCCGTTTTTATTAGTCCATTCGTGGTTAAGTTCAAGGCCATTCTAGGTCGTTTTCGCTCATCCGTCAACCAAGTCATTTATGACCCACTGCCAAATTACGATGAACGCATTTTGAATTCACCCAAACGAACGACTAAACAAACACATTTATTTAACAAATACAAAACTAACTGTAATCTGTACGGTTTGCCTTTCTACGAATTTTAAAAAAATAATGCATAATATATTAGTTCTTGTAACAAAAAACACATTGCCCCAAGGCATTGGGCCCCGAGCCCATCTGAATTTATTAATTGTGCAATTGCATATTGGTAGGCTCACCTATGCAACTAGACGCAACTAACTGAACAATTTGTGACAGAATTGCAGTTGCATAAGATGAGTGCACTCATATAAGAATATATGAACGTCGTTTTGCAACTGAGTAGTTGTGCAATTAAAAATTAGCTAGTTGCTTAAGAAATTATACTAATTATTATAGCAATTGGTGTATCTGATCCTTTTTCCTTATATTTTTATAATAGGAAAAGCTTTTTTTATTTATATTGAAAATTTTGTTAATTAAGAAGAATCCTAATGCACATTTAGTTAGCATGAAAAAATAACGTAGAAAATTAAATTTTGAATAGCTTACTTACTTACTTAATTTTCGCTTATAATAAGAATTTAATTTTAAGATCAATAAAGTCTAATCTTGCTATTAACCAACAACTTTCAATCAACAATTAGGCAACGTTTCGACCGTCAGTTTTGTCATCTATTTGACATTTAATAACTTCAAAATGTAATATAATTATATATACCTAAAACAAATATACATAATTTTATTGATGTTATTAGGTGCTAGCCTGAGGATTACCGAAAATAACGATCGAAATGTCGCCTAAATAATGTTACTTTTATCAACAGTTGTTAGTTATGGGCAAGATTAATTTTTACTGAGATTTTCCTCAGTTTACATATAGGAAGTCGCAAATTTTTGATATTAGAAATTCAAGCGTAACCATCGAGAAAAGGAAGGCCCGACAGCTTATGTATTATGTACGTCATTACATGTAGTAAGTACTAGATGTTAGAAGCACTTTTAATCTAGTAGACAAGGGATTTTATAGATCAAAATTCTTTTGATCGTGGAATTATGTAGAAGTGGACGAGAAAGGCAAATAATTGATATTATTATTCAGTTAATGTTAATGTTTTACAAAAAGCGTTTTTTGGCCTTTCGGCGCTTACGTAGCGAAAATTTATACAAAGAAAAAGTATAGAGACCCTTTGTTTTTTTGAATTAAATTTTCTACAAAGAAATCCAGGATAGTGCCAATGTCTTTTACAGATATGTAATATAGTACAACGCTCCAAATACGACCCAATGCCACATTCTGCTGGAACGTTGAAATCTGCCGACTCTTAAACGCGTATGCTTTCATTGAAACCTGCACTAGACTCAGAGGATTTTGTATACAATCAAGGTCGGACTGGTCCTGAAGGACCCGGATGGAGTTGTGTTTTTAAGGTTTTTCATAAGCCTGGGATAAGAACAGATAATATAATATCAGATAATATTGAAATCCAATTTGTTGATTACCTATAATTTTGAAGGAAATAAAAAACGACTTCGAAAACCACAATAAATCATAAAAAATTGTCATTACTACTTTTCAGCTCAAGGAGATCAATATCTTTGAGCAAGAAGGGCTCAATAATTACGATCAGAAATATTTTGGGTCGTTTTGGATTCGAGATTAGTAGGGAAATTCAGGAATTACCTCAGTTAACCGTTTTTTGAAATTGTCAGTTTCATTTTTATTTCTTTTTAGACAGGAATGAACTGTTTTACATGTAGTTCGTAAGACTAAAGGTAAGTATGGTAAGGGCCCGTTCAAGCTACCACCTCGACTATATAAGTCCGGCACTTTATACAATCGACCACCTACAGTGACGTATAAGACTTTTTATGTGGAAGTTGTCTGGCCTTGTTATTATTAGTCGATGATAACGATTCAACTACGTTTCCTGAGGATGCCAGCCAAAACAGCTAGTGAAACGCCGCATAACGATCTTTACCCAAGGATTAACCGAAGATGGTAAGACAATCATGGACCACAGTCATCAAACCCGGACAAAGCTTCGAATTTAAGAGAAAGTTCTCCATTTTCAAAATAACTTTATCGGTACTTTCGGCGGTCAATTCAAATTCGAATAAGTACCTACATCGTTTATATGGCTTTAATAATTAGTAGGGATTGTATTGAGCAGTGAACGTTATCGGTCATTATTTTCACATGACCGATTTCCAGTACTGCCCACGTATAATACCCACATAATAAAGTAGTAATCGATTTCTCGACCACAAGTAAACGCCTGACTGAGTTAATTGTGTGTTTCGTAGAAATTTAATACGTCGCTTATTGTGAATATAGATAGGAATAACTGGTTAAAATGTAAGTATGTATGTTGACGTTAAAAGCACATAAGTACATGATGGCGAAGCAATGACGACAACACGAATTACGCGACTACGTGCCAATCGACGAGTGCCTTCTTTTCTTTGCAAATACAATTCATATCCTGAATATTGATGATTATTAGGCTGAGAAAGTGGCAAATCTAACTGTTTATGTGAGAGACACGGAACTCCCGCAATTATTATTTATTCAGACGTCGAACGAATTTTAAACACCCGCTACATTAATTAATATTGTTGTACGTATGTACGTGTGATCATAGAAAGTTTATTAGTTTCTTGGTTCTAATGTTAAAAAAGAAAGTTGTAGCACGATTTTCCAGAACTGAAATTTTAATTAGTTAGTATTATCAATAAAATCAATTCATGTAACCGAAAAATGACTGGTTTTCTGTTTAAAAATAAAGTAAAATAATAGAACGCGTTCGGACAGCATTCTGTCGAAACCACCAGACGCGGATCACAAACTGGAAACTGTTCAAGTCATCAGCACTCTTCAGGCAATTCCAACGGAATGCTGACCAAACTGAACTTTGTCGTTAAAGAAATAATCACAAGCAGCAAACGAACGCCATCTCTGACGACAATACGGTCATTAATGTCAGCTAGACTATTTTTCAATTAAACATATTTAAACTTGTTAAATTGTTCCTATACCTCGTTTCAATATTTGTTTAAAAGATTAACACCCAATCATAACATAAAATTTTTTAAATGTTCATGTGATGTATCTGTTGCAATGATGATAGTTAACGTAAAAAACCTTTGAATTCACTGGTTTTTGGTTGATTGAACACACTTTCTTTGCTAAAGCACCTAAAGCTGTAGGTATATATGATTTAAATCGAAAAAATTGTAGATACCTAAGTTGTAGTATTTTGAGGATTATTAAATGGGAGTCCGTGTTGTTAGCGCCGCGATCCTTATGCCTGCAGTTATCGCCGCGAAGGAAGCTGGTTAAATTATATCGTGCATTTAGCGCCGCGAGTATGATATTGGTATATAAGCTCATGTACAACGCTTTTGTTTAATATTTTATAGTAAGTTTATCGTTTCCTCCAAACTTTAATCCAGGATTAGGACCGGCACTTTTATTTAACAAAACAGGCGTGTTTAAAATAATCGTTAATATTAATGAACTAAGGGAGTTACCCATCGTTAAATCCATTGCAAAGTAATAATCATCAACAAAACCGAAATAATTTTGGTTTAAGTAAACAGTAAGTAGAGACATAATCTCATTTGTTATGATCGGGTTGGTATTATTAGGTATATTCTAATAATTTGCTAATTATTGTTATCCATTAATTTGGTGAACACGCAACTGCTCATTTGACAGACAATATATGCAAAATAATTATGATACAATTATAAGGGTGGTAAGGTATTGCTTCTTATTCGTTGCTATAGTTGATAATCGTTTATCTGCTTAGAAAAATTCTTTTAGATAAATATTATGTCGTTTAATATTGTCAGAATAAGTTATTGCGTTAGATACATTTAAAACAATTTAGTGTAAAAATTTGTCGTTAAAATATCATACGAAAATATAGTGCATAAACAATACACTCAATATATGGTATTAAATAAAAGAATTTTAGATAGGCTTACCAATATATCAATGGCATATTCGCGGCGCTAAATGCACGATATAATTTTACCTGGTCCTTTCGCGGCGATAACTGCACGCAAATGGGTCGCGGCACCAAATGGTGGCCTTAAATTTGATCTTGGATTTGATTTTGTTGTTTTATGACAGGCGCCAAAAGTCATTCCAAGCCATTTCAAGGTCATAATGTCAAAAATAATGTTTATGGTAGTAGTTGAAGGTTTAACTTCGCGTTTCGGTCGAAAGTTTAAGTCAATTAAAGGTTAGGAAGCTGATATGTATTTGGAAAAAAATTGTAAGTAACTTGCCAATTATGACCCATATTTACCAATAGCGACCAAATTTGACTATTAGTTTTGCCTACATGATACATATAAACTAAACGTAGAATTTCAAGAACTCTGAATCAGAAATACCCTTGAAAATCAACTTAAAGTCAAATTTAAGGTCACCCTTTGATGTTCATTTATAGTTTTAGTCCTCTTTTTCGAGAAGATGTATGAAAATTGCACACCCTGTGTAATATATTAGATTTTTCCTCATTAACTTGTAGATGGTGCAAATTAATGATCATTAGTGTTAATGTTATTCATTAAATATTAGTTCTAGTACTTTAACATTTTATAAGATTCGTATATTCTTGTATGTACACTACACGTAATATACAGAAATGCCTTTGGAGTGTTCTTGAAGATCGAACGAATGCATGTTGTAGGTACATGAACCTGAACCGTGTGCGTGCCAGTATATTCACGGGTGTCTCGATCATTGTCCGATACTGCCAACAATGATGGTAAATAACGCGTCAGGATGAAGAGGACACGGTCGTTGCTTGATAGGACACAATGCCTACACACGCACCCTTGATTGACAGATACGTCCGCACCTCGGACACTTGATTATAATATATGGTCCACGGCTTTTGACGGCTATTTCCAAGTTGAAATTTGATCGAAAAGTTCGCCCGCAACGGACAACGCTACGGTACCAATAAACTCTGTTATTTAGGAACGGACGAGTATCCGCACGTTAAATTATGGCGTGGTCCAGAGACGACATGCAAATTTCGTGTTTTTACAAAACGATCTGCTAGAGTTCGATTCATTTTTATTTGCTTTTGAAATAAATAAAATGGTGCTTTAAATTTATTGTATCAATTAGAAAAATAATGACGTTAAGAATACAAATGAATATAATTAATCATGTTTTTCGAACACACATTAGGACAAAAATAACCCTTGTCAGCTCAATCCCTATTTGTGTATAAATTATCCTTGAATTTGTAATATCAACTATTTATCGTTTTCTTGCCATCTATTTAACGTTACAAACAACTTTAAAAGTTTTTTTCCTAGTACCTACTGAATAATAATATCTGATTTTTTTACTAAATTTCAGTCTTTCTGTTAAAAAAAAAAAAAAAACTCGACCAAATGTTATGTTATTCTTTTCGGATCATATTGACGTTAATACGCTTCGATCGGCACCTCAACAAAGTAGATATCGCTTTTTATCCCCGCGATAACAATTAGGAAAAAAATGACCACTGAATATTTTACCTGAATCGAAAAATCTGATTTCGATCTTACTCCTTCAACGTTAAAAAAAGTCTATTAGTCAATTTTTTTTTCAGATCCCTATGCTCTAATTTTGATCTGCTTAGACCTGGAACTGCTCTATACTTTTTTCAAAATAAATGCATCCACCTCAGTTTATATCTGGCTATGAAATGAGTATCGTTTTTTGATCGATTTTAAATGCAATGCAGTAAAAAAGGCGTCAAAAACAAAATTCACTTTTAAACATAAGGCAAAAGTAATTTCACTTACACTCTATGATGGAATCAGGGCTGGATAAAGGACAAGTGAATCCTGGAAAAGCATTTGCGACGCCTGTAAATAAATTTATTTGTATTAGTACTTTAAACAATTTAATACGGTGTATGTGGTACTAATATATAGGCAGCCCCAATATATATTTACATCTTCTGCAAAAAAAATTATTATGTAGAAACGGCTGTTTTTGTTTATCTTCATATTCCTCCAAAACCACCTATTGCCACCCACTCTAGATTGAGTCGGTAGATAATCTTCAGCTTCTCTTGAATAATAAGAGAACATTATGGGGGTGCAGTGGGTGGAAAGGGGTTGGTATGGGTGACAAAAATGTCATGTGAGATTATAGGACGTCATTTAACACACTGCATTTTCTATAAATTTAAAATTGTCTAACACATTGATTGGTACATTCCAAGAAGTTTTAGAATGTTCTTAAATATTCCAGAACGTACGAGAATTATTTGCAATATTTGAGAATTTGATTTACAATGTTCCAGAATTTTCAAAAATGTTAGAAAATGTTCTAAAATATGTCAGTGTGATCTGAAATTGGCAAGAATGTTTTTTCGAAAATGGTATAGAATTTTCGAGAATGATCTAAAAGTTCTAGACGTTTAAACTGTTTTCAGAATGGTTTCAAAAATAATATAAAGCATTCGAAAATATTAGAAGTTCTTTTATAAAATAAATTTCGGGCACAAGTGATAAAGATTTATGGATAGTATTTTTTTTTTAATTTTTAAATTATAATTTTAATTTTAAAATACTTCCATAAAACTATTGCACCTGCTGTTATGTTTTTCAAATATGGTAACGTAACTGACATAAATCTAAAACCCTATCGAATAAAACTTTTTCTGCTTGAAATATCGAGTCGTGTAGATGAGACTGGGGATCCGGGAGGTATTATTTGTGGGCCGACGTCGGTGTCGGTGGTTCGTTCGATAAGCAAAAAAATTCAGGACCATCGAGAATCGCGTCCGTCGCGTCGCACAGCGTCGTGCGGAAGAAGAAAGAAAACGAGATTGGCAGCCGCCGAGAGACCACCCGATGGCGAATAAATCTGCAAAGAACCCGTCGTGGTTGTTCTCATTGTCGCGCGTAGTTGTCCCAACGGTCCCCACATAAACCATGTCCAGGGAGAAGGATACTCAGTTGGTTGACATCGTCGTCGTTGCGATGGTGTCGGTGGTGGTGTGGTGGTGGTGAGCTGCAGTCTCCGCGACCGCTGCCACATCGTCAGCACTAAATCAAAGAAGGCGCCAGTCACCTGGGACATTTACATCAAGATATCCCTGACTGGCATTTACTTTACCAAACTTATCTCTCTCACTTTGCCATCGGATGCACACCATCGAATCAAAAACCACCACCGCACTCTGCTTTACCTGGACAACAAATATCTTTTTCTGTTTTTATTTCTAACAAATTCTTATTTTTATTGTTTTGGCAGTTTCATATGTCAAGATTTCTTCCATAATAGTAAATAACCACAAATAGACAAGTAAATATGCACCTAAATTTTTTATTTCATATCCAATGCTGCTTAACCAAGTAGATGACATAAAATATTTTTTTACAAATCTTGGTGTGAGCAAAAATTTTTACAAGATTTTATTCCATCCCTGCTCTGTACAGGCTGAAAGTATCTTCTTTCAGCTTAATTTCGAGAAAATAAAATCAATCTTTTTGCACTAGTATGACAAAATTATCTCGAGTCCCTGATTTTATTCTGGAAGTCTATAATTGTTTTATTTTATAATAAATATTACTCTGATTTCCAGCAGTAACTTATTATACTATTATTAAAATCCGATTAAAGCTGGCTTAAAATAGAACAATTGTAGACTTTTTACAGAACAAAATCGACATTATTTATATTTATAATAACAAATACAGAAGTAACACAATTTTTTTGTTGTATTAGCTCATAAAGCTCGCTTCTCTTACCTTGAAATTAAGCAGAATGAAGGCACTTTTTAGTCTGACAAGAGATGGAGTGAAATTAAATCTTGTCATGAATACGCATGCGCATTAACTCATTGATCATGCGCAGAAGCCTAAACCTTGGTTATGAGTTATCAATTCCTAACCTAACCTAATCAAACCTAGGGTAACCACTTTACAGCTTTCAATACTTGATGTACCATGTTCATCGTTCATTATTTCCAGTAAAGTTCGAAATGAGACTTGACTGTGACAAATGTAATATCCGCAACGCACATAAAATACTAATAACCGCTAAATAAAATTTAATGGGCAATAAAGTGGAAGTTAAAATTGAAAGTAGTATACGCTGTAGGTACATTTGTACTTTTGTTTTTCAGTTCGAAAGACGTGAGACAAACAAGGAGAAGGACAAAGTCTGGTACTTCCTGACGTTTATGGCTTTTTGGGATTTTAATAAGGACAGGTAGCAGTTTTATAAGTCGAGATGGTGAAGATTAAGAACTGCATTCTGAGAAAATCCATCGTCACCATAATAATAATGACAATGGTCCTGGTTCGTTTGCTATCTTTCTGGCACGACGTGTTAAAAATTGATTTACGGTCTATAACGTTTATGATGGAGGTTGACATGTACCATTATTTTTTGTGAAGGCGTCGCTATAGCTCAGCTTGACATGAACATGGCAAGTATTTATAGCAAGGTTAATTCGAACAATTTTATGACCTTTTAACTGCCTCAGATTCCATATTTACTGCCCGGCTACATTGTTTTGTCTTCGCGCATAATGTCGAAATGAAGATGCATCGAAGTTGAAACGTCCGTCGTAAAAGTGCACAACGGCTTCTAATATTTCTTTTTTTTTTTTATTGCGAAATAACAACTTTTCCATATACTGTTCTTGATAAAAAAAATCATGCCACCAAATACTTTGAGTTAATATATTACGAACCCTTGTAACTTTGTCTTTGGACTGAAAAAATCGTTATAATCACGTCTTCCCCCTTTCAGTGTATGATTTATGTTCAATCTTTATAGGATCACTTGCGTGTCTGTTTGTCTGAGTGTCACAATTGATTTGTTTCGAATTCACTGATTAAGTTGAAATTCGGACAAATTAGGAAACAAGACAATTAAAAAAAAATTTCGCAAACTATATCGTGTGACATATCAAATGATAGGGCTCCTTGTAAGGATCTTGAATATATTTTTCTTTATAATTTGAAAAAATATTTTTGAAGTTATTAAAAAAAAATAAATGAAAATTCCATTTTTCCTCTTATCTCCGAAACTAGTGATTTTAAATTTATGAAAAATTGTCAATATAAACAATAATTAAATAGAAAAAAGGTTTTTATTTTACCAAAAATAAAAGATCGAAGGAAATAAAATCAGTCAAGCGATCCATTATTAATTCCCCAGTTCGCGTACAATGACGGAGTGCCTAGTTTCAGATTTGCACACTTTACAGATGAGTCTAGAAAGTTATAATCACTTCGGATTCGTTGAGGAACGGTGCGGCGTCTTCGCCGTCAACCAAGCGTCGAGGACGTCATCGAAATGACGCGGAGATATTGCCGAAGTTGGCTATGCAAACAAAGTTGACGGGAGCAAACGTCGAACGATCCACCGTCGTTGCTGGCGTCGAGACGCTATTTCATCCATATATGAGCAATAACGCGACATGGTTTTAGTCTTAATGCCATTAAATATTCAAGACGAAAAAGAGCCATTACCGCAACATTAAAGTTGGCTGAGCTTTGGTATGTCTTCAAAATGACGCTGTAATATTATTTACGTACATATGTATGTATACAAAAATAAATGGAAAGAAAATCGAAATCATTATGACTTTGATTTTTAAAGCTAAAAAGGTGGAAAGCTTATGTCTAGTTTAATTTACTATTCGTCGATATTAAAATATCAGTATAGAAAGCATTTTTGTGCTAGCTGAAAACACGTAAACGACTACCACAGGTGTTGTTTTGAGAGCACGGCTCTTTATGAGTGTAATACGCGAACGGTGTTATAGACAAATGATAAAAATGCGCTGGTTGGAAAAAGTTGTGAAAAACCAGGAAGTAGCAACAAAAAATAATAGTAGACTTTCTGAAACGTGAAGAGTTAATTTAGTGAGATATTGGCTTGATTTTTAAGCCCTAAATAGACAGCATTTACACTTCCTTAAATTATTATTATTTGAAGCTCAAAACTACAGTACCATAAAAATTATGCTTGGTCAGATTTCTGAAAGAATTACCGTAAGACGCAAATCACAATTACAAACTTCTTGTATAGTTCTCATCAACTCGCTATAGGCAGTTCCTACAATTCCTGTAAAATTGCGGTAGACGGTATTTATCTCTGCGTCTGTGGTAGTTTTAGTGGATATTTAAAATAAATCGACTGTTAGGATTCATTATATTTAAGATATTTTGTGAGGAATCCATTTACCATTTTTAGTTTTTGAAAATAATATACGATGAAGATCGTTTACAATATTTAACATTAAGAAAACAATTTCAAAATAAATTTGAAATTATTTGACTGTCTTGTGTGTTCATCCGTTACCATCGATATTGAAGGCCAGAACGCTAACACGCAACGTCATATAAGGAGGTCCTCGTAGGGAACTGTTCCAATCGTAAAGCCGAGGTATTTATCGTGTAAACAATTCTTAGATCACGGATTCTTGTAGAGGAAGTTCAAAAGAGCTTTTGTGCAATTTTTTACCATTGGGAAATAATTGTTATTATTTTCATTTAACGTTAAGTTTTGCAGAACGTGTTGTTTGACCTTTCGACACTTACGTAGCCAAAACCGTGAAAGACATGCAAAAAACTATATAGACCTTTTTGTAGATAATTGAATTTTCTACAAAAAAGTCTAGGACAGCACCTATCTAACTTTTACATGTAAAAAAATACAGCGTTTCAAAGACGCGCTTCAACGTGTAATGTACCGCCTAAGTGCTCTTGTAGTGCTGTTTTCTTTAACTGTAAAAATAAAGGGGTGCTGTCCAGGGCTTTTTTTAAATAAAATTGAGTTATCTACAAAAAGGTCTTTATACTTTTTTCGTATCTATCACGGTTTGGGCTACGTAAGCGTCGACAGATCGAAATACACGTTTTGCAAAATTTAACGTTAAATAAAAAGTAGCAACAATTACTTACCAGCTTAAAAAATTCAACAAATGCTTCTCTGACCTTCCTCCACAAGAATCCGCGATCAAAAATATAAAATCTTTGGCTATTAGATATTACACCGCAAATCAGCACAGTGGCCTTATTTAAGGATGGTAACAGTTCATCACTGCATCCACTGTTTAGGTGCCATCAGAAAAAGATGGATACTAATTTTAATATTGTCACAGTTACTTAAAGCAAGAAGTTCGAATTGTGGTTTCATGTTTCGTATTCCAGACACGTACGTCATGTTATGAAGAATCACAATCGTCTTTCTTAGGAATGTCAATTGTCCTCCAGGCGTCGATATCGGTTACCGTATCGCGGGAACATTGGCACAGCTCGCTATGTGATCGCTTAATTCATTCATATTTATATGGCATAATGACGATTAATACGAGTTGCCGGTATGTCGCACCCGTTTGAGTGCTTGCAAACACATGTAAGTAGTCGGTGTTCGGTCGAACAAGTTAATGGCCACTACATAGGCATACATACAAACATTCACTACCTACCGATCTGATCGTACGAACATATGAATGACATATTTCCATTTCATATTGCAACTACCAACTATTGACAGACACTCCCGCGGTTTTGTTGGTCAAACTGATTTTGAATACCAATCGTTACATACATTTTCAGTATGTGGTTATACCTACTTTTATAATTTTTTTAACAATTACAGTATATGTATTTAAGACCCCTAAATGTAGTTTTTGGTAATTATGTACAATAGCTCAGTCCCTTCCGATTTTCTTGAAAAAAAAGTATGTTGTAGAGTTCGTCTTGTTCATCAAGAATACATACATATGTTGGGCGCAGAAACCACCCATTCATGGTGTTTTTGAGCTTTTTCATTTCGTGTATTTGTCTTCCATGTTTATTGTGAAACGCGATTACTAATAGTGGTTTGTTAATTTATTGTTTGCTTATTTTGTGGATTAGATACGAAATTATTTCATACTGGTTTTGAACTTAAAAAAATACTAAATACTGTCGTAATACTTTCGTGTCTATTTAATAGGTTACGGTTCAGGATGGGTATCTTTACATTTACATACCCCTCACCCTTTCCCAACATTTGTATTCGTAAAAGACTAAGAATGACCTTTCAGAGTTAATACAAACAAGCAGTACCATGTAAATAATTTCGTATCTAATTCACAAAATAAGCAAACAATAAATCAACAAACCACTGTTAGTAATCGCGTTTCACAATAGACATAGAAGACAAAGCTCAAAAATACCATGAATGGGTGGTTTCTGCGCCCAAAATTCATATATATTCTTAATGAGTATGACGAACTCTACAACATACTTTTTTTTTCAAGAAAATCGGAAGGGACTGAGCTTTTGTAAATATGTAATTACCTAGTTTTTCATATTAATATTGCGTTTGCTTCATCAACACAATTCGTACGAAACAATCCAAAAGCTTTCACTGAAGTTAGCAACAGTACACTGACCCAAATCCAGTTCAACTCACGCCACACACACATAATTGTAGGTTAGGTTAGGTTAGCAGAAGTCATAACTAACTTCGCATATACGTAATCTTCTTTAAGATATAACGAAATTTTTAGGTAATCAAGTATCTATTCCTATTGTACATTATCCAGCATGTGGAACAGAATTTTACTTTTTAATCTATTCTAATGGTATATATAGTTTACTTTTGTAACAGAAGATCGAAAACTGCTGGTAGTTAAGACTATCAGATGAATATTTATGCACTTATATTCCTGTTCCACCCCTAAACAGCTGCAACTTAATGCGACAATATTTTACCAACTCTGGTGCTTCTCGTGCTTTGTTCCAGTTAATTTAACGTCATAAAGTAGAATACGTGTGCACACATGGTAAGCATATATGTATGTATATGTGCAATTTACAATATATATGTGTATCTATATATGCAAACGTGTTCGCGTCAGGATGAAAATGCTCCTGTTTGCGAACATCCCATATCGTGTCGCAATTCTCCAATGTCACTCGCGAATAAACTGGATTTCAAAATATCGCTCGCATATGCAAATCCGTTGAATATTCGGATCTCTTCGATGGCTGATTTATTCTAACGCTTTCCCATAGAAACACCACACTGTTTATGGTAGTGCGATACTGTATCCGTTTAAATTAGATGCAACTCATGCAACTCTGCACAACTATTGCAACATAATGTTGATGAATAATTATTTTCAAGAGGTAATTTAAACAGAATACGAAGACTCAAAAATTAAAATTGAAAATAAGCAAAAGTAAAGGAATAACTGGAGGATGACTGAAATTATTTTCTGATTGAGACCAATAAAACAGACACCAACCAAAGATTGCATTCGAGTTTCTGTTTTTTTTTTTGCGGCCAAAAGAAGTTTCAAAGGATCCGTAAATTTATGAAGGACATGTTGCTGTAACATAAACAATGAATTCGAAATTAATTGGAGGTATTTTTACCAATGACTGTCAAAAGCGAATAAACGAACGAACAGCGAGGGAGATGGATATAGGGTAACCGAACAAGTTGCTGAGGTGCGAGGTCTCTTAACTAATTGAACTAGAAGATGTGGAACGCCAAATTTACATCCCTTTTACATTAAATAACCAACTGTAGCATGGGTTTTCTATGGGGTGTTTTTATTTATATTTATAGAAATAAAAACACATATGTAATTAAATTAAAGGGTTCAGGTCCTGAAACTTCTTCGAGTACATTCACAATCAAATAAAATTTAATTTATCTCAGATTCCATAAGAATACTTTTTAGAACGAAAGTTTTCCAAATTTTCAAAAAACAGCTATGAATATAGGTAAACATCAACCGCTGAAAGTATCTTTCTTTATTTTGAGTTCAATGGGTTGCTTCTAGAGCAAAGTAAACGCTGTTGTCCCTTTCATTCGGAGGCTCATCGTGCCTCGTAAATATGTCAAAATTGGTGTTGTTTTAACTGGGAAACAATGAGAGTTGGAGATTTGTGTGTCTGGAAACGGGGTGGTGGCGGCGGAGAAGACGACGGTGCGTCTGTCACTGCAGCTGTCACCTTCTTCACGCCAGCACCCAAAGAAGATGCTAGTGCCCAAAATGGACCGCATTTTTGTAACAATGATTAATTTTATATTTTCGATGGAACTGCTATTAAAAAGGTGTTCATACATAAAAAAAAAATATTTCAAATATTAAAATATATCAACCTACTTTTATGTAGAAAAATCTTATAGAAAATCCATCATTTCAACGAAATACATAAAATGATATGGGTTTCACAATAACATTTCTATTTTTTTGTGAATTTATGGCCGAAGTTTTCTATGAAAGTATGAAAAAAGCTGGCTTAGTTTTTAATTAAACAAATATTCGTATATAGGGTGTACCACAATTAATACATCCAAATTTAACTTTGCCAGCAGATTCTAAGTTCAAAAAGGCTGAGTAAAAATAGGTTTAAAAATGCTTCCTAAAGGGAGCTTCCACTCCTGTGAAATCTGTGACACAAGATGGTTTTTATTTAACATTTCTGCTACTATTGAAGATAGTAGAGTGAAATTTGGTGAGATAAATAAAGCTAAGTACAAAAATTGGATGTAGTTTGAGCTCTACTGATTTTGATATTGCTATTAACCCACCTTTTTGATAAAAAAAGGTTATTAAACTGACTAAATTTCACTCTTTTAATACTATCATTAAATAAAAACCATCTTCATAGTTACAAATTTTGGGGTCAGTAGTTTGTAAATTGAAAGTTTTTGCATGTTTTGGCAATCCTCGATGCATCAATTTTGGAACACCCTGTATATGTTCACTTACCTATATAATAAGTATCTTCAACTTTAATTGGACTCATGAAATTGATCATATACAGTGTGGTCATTTTAGTGTGCAACATACGGATTTTTTTTAATTAATTGCACAACAAAAATATTTCCGAAAGTTGGTGCATGTTCGATAATCATACTAAGTGCACTTGGAATGGTTGCAAGTCAAACAGCATACAGGGTAGGACTTAAAATATAAAAATTGTATAAGAGTAAAGTACCATTATTTCAGAAAATTCAGCAAAATTTGGTTTAGAAAAGTTGTTGAGAATTAAAAGCTATGTCTAAATGGCTTCATAAGAAAAAAAATTTCCTACCCTGTATGATGTTTGAATTGCAACCATTCCATGTGCACCTAATATGATTATCGAACATGCACTAACTTTTGGAAATATTTTTATTTTGGTTGTGCAATTAATTAAAAGAATATCCACAGGTATGTTGTAAGTACACTAAAATAACCACACTGTATATAAATAGATTTATTATATTTATGAAAATTTATAATTTATAAGTACATGAAATTCAAGAAACCCAAAATTCCACACACTGTATAAAGATATTTTAAAAAAACATCAAAATTTTTATAATATTAGAGCAGCCTAGTCTTTTTACACATAGGTATAATCTAAGGTGCTGCATATTTTTTTAAAAATAGATTAACTAAATATATATCCTTATCCTAATTTACTCGCGATTGTCAAAAATGTAGAAATTGTTTTTATTGTATTTATTTCATTATACAGTACCTAGTGTTTTGTTACAAAAAAAAGTGTTCTATTAGTTACAAACAACATTGTAATGGTAAATGATTCAGAGAGTAATGAGATGCTTTTTAATCTACTAATAATTTATAAACATCCCCTTCCGCCAGCAATCCACCTATTTCCGCGATTGCATCTATTCGATGGGGTTGCAGGGCGCAACGAACGGAGTCTGTTTTGACCCGACGATGACGGTTCCCAGATTGTATCATACACAACATTATGTCAACACCAGATTTCTTTCGGAAGCGTTCGACTCGATACATATCATATTGTGTTGTATAACAACTCCCCCAACTAATCCGTGTAATATAAGGGCATTACGCAACAATTGTATCAGATATAATCTTGTTTTTATCGGAATATAACGCGACTCTGTTTGCCAATGGGAGGGAGAGGATTATGTTGGAATTTTCTCGTCTGTCACTATGATCATCATAATGATATTTATTATCAGTAATCAGTATCTAAAATCCGCACAAAACATACATTTCTGTAAAAATTTGCGACAATTGTACATTCTTAAATGATGTTTTCATTGCAAAAAAAAAAAAAAGAATTGAAACTACAACATCGTATTTGGGAACGAAATGAAATCTAGTTATGGCTTACATAATAAAATAAATATTTTAATAGAAAAAATATTTTTCAGAAGTAAAATTTGATAGGTTTTGGCTCAATATCGAATTAATATTTAATATAAAACCAAATGAAAGGTTATTAACGATATTCATTGCCTATAAAAGATAAACCAACAATATGTAGTAATGAGCGAGATATTTGCATCTAAAGATTCTCTGACGACGTTCCTGTATACAGTACAAATAGACTCGGCGAACGCGCCAAAGAGAGCTCGAAGTAGTAGAGATAGAGAAAAAGAATGAATGTGGACTTGGCGCCGAGTATCTACCAGATACTCCATATGTATCTAAGTAGATATTTGTTACGATAATTCAATAATATGAAAAAAAATTATATTTATTCGTAGTAAAAATAACTATTGTGTGTCACACTACTGCATAAGGTCAGAAGGTGCACTTATAACACTCAAATTGTTTGAACATTAAAAATAGAGGCTCCTATAATTAAAAATGTAAATAAGTTAATAAGAAATCTTGCTTTACCTAACTGTTGCCCTTCCTCAGAAATTTTTGTGTCATTCTTCCAGCATTTACGAATTACTAATGAGATACCATTATGAATATCACGTTTTCCGTTAATGACGAAAAATAAACAGTTTAAAATTAATGTTTTCATTAAAAATCCTAATCGGAAAGCCTTTTTTTGCATAAATATTATATAAGACTCCATCTATCGACAATTTATTTCATTAACATGTATGACAGCTACGGTATTAATCTATTGTGTAAATCAACTATATTAACGTATTTTTTTTCGGTTTAATGCCTATAATAGTTTATTTAATTCCAATAATTGATAACAAGACTGATTAGAAACAAGAGGAACAACTACTCCGAGGGCTAATACCCCTACCGGCATTGAATATTTAGACGTAACAGCAATTTACCTGTCTTTTTAGATTATTCCAATAATTGATATTTTCCTTTTTTTTTTAAATATTTTTCCAAATCGGTCGTGCTGGTATCAAGTAAATTTACTTTTTCGTTACTCTTTGGTGTTTTCGTATCTTACGTTACTTATGGGAAATCGGTTTACGTTATTTGTTTAAATAAAAAGAAGTTTTAAGACGTTTTTCTCATTTAAACGTCGAGTTAAACGTTTGACGTTAGCATAAAAATTCCATTTATCAACTGGGTTATGTTATCTGTAAATAAAGCTAAACTCACCCCCTATTTTGCGCACGAGCCAACCCTCGCTTTTCGCCCGATGATTTATGATGTATGAAATTGAGATTACATAATGACAAATTCACTTCTATCTACCACTAAAGTATAATGATGTATTTTAGCAAACAAACAGGGTAAACTTACGGTTATTTTCTGATGGATATTAATAAGTTAATTGAAAGGAATATCAACCAATCCAAGGGTCTAGAAAAAAGGACCAAGTCATTTAATTAATAGAAATAATACATCTTTTTGATACATTTTTATAAATCTTTGAAATTTTGTAAAAAAGTGATAATAACCATCACTGTTAAATTCTCTGTTGACAGAAGAAGTAAAAGTTAACGATAATAGTGTTCCCCAAGGTACGATTGTTGGACCCTAATTTTTAGTTGTATTGAAGTAAATTTTTTACCCTGTTATTGTTTCTTAATTGTCTTTGTTAACCATTTGGGGAAAAATATATTCTCATGTATAACGTTTACATAAAGTTTACAATTTTGTAGTTTGTATATTTTTATAACTAGGATGTGAGTTTTCAAATTATCAAAACAAAAAATTAGATCGTTTTTTACAACAATGAGGAGTTAATGAGAACAATGGCGTGAAACATAACATTTCATCGAAGCATAGAGAGTGAAAAATCATATAAAATTAGCGTAACAATATGAACCATGTAGGTATAATAAGCGTTTGACGTTTACACAATGATAGGGCAGCAGTGTATGTAATAAGGTGACCCCTTTTAATTTCCGCATGTATATTCAGTACTGGTCATAAATTTTATCATAGCAAAACGATCTTTATTGCAGAGTCATTTGAAAAGTGTGAAATTATTCTTTTAATCAAAATTATAAAGCGAAACAAATAAAACTGTATTAGACATACTGTCCATTAAAACGGATGAATTTTTAAATTATGCGAACATGTACGGTTCAATCCTATAAATTGTTTATTTGAATACCATAATCTAAAAACTAAACAGTAACATGGTAAATGGGGACTAAGCCGTTGCCATCGTTATTGAAGGCCAGAGTGCTAAGGTGCAACGTCATATAAGGAAGTTCTCGAGTAAACAGTTTTAATCTTAAAGCTGAGGTATTTATCATGAAAAACAATTTTTGATAGTGCTTTCTTGTGGAGGAAGATCTGAAGAGCATTTGTGAAAATTCTTACTATTGGCAAATAATTGTTACTATTTTTCATTAAACGTTGATATAAGAATAACTAAGAATAACTAATGGAGTACTGTGGAACTTCACTAAAGAAAATAAAACTAAGAAGCCCTAAATTCCACACAACGTTTAGACACCCAAGATGTCATCCTCAGTTAGAGACTGTCTAACAGTAACAGTACTTGTTATTTATAGCGTTTACCACAGATGGCGCTCTCGTGACATCTTTGGTCGTTGTAGAATCCACCTTTAGTAAGAGGAAACATTGGTTGGTCTGTATTCTGTCGGAACCTCCTACGACACGCTGATGAGAGCCAACAAGTTCGAAATCGCGATCCGTGTCTGATGGTTTCGACAGAATACTGACCAGGAGCATATTTTGAATAATTATTTGCCAGCATAAAAATTTCAACAAATGCTCCTCTGACCTTCCTTTACAAGAATCCGCGAACAAAAATTTTTTGGACGATAAAATCTCTGTCTATTTTCACAAAAAAATGACCTACACTGTTGAATTTCTTACTAGGGCGTTCAGAAATAAATTCAAACACGAGTAACTTTGTTAGTTTGTTTTTTTCAAATGGCGTATTTTATTCCGTTATTCGATCCCTCTTTTTTTTTGAGCTGTAATTTGATTTCGTCATTTAACCGAAGATGTATTTTCGGTTTAATTCAAGTTTTGTTGTAAATACATATATTGTGGTGCAATAGGAATTGGCGGTATTTGGAGTGTAATTATGGATATGGTAATGATAGTCAACCAAGTACAAAAAACATAAATTTCTATTAGACGCAATTTTGAGACATACACTTTTTTGAAAATAAATCTTAAATGGCAAACCCATTTTTCGAAACAATACTGAAGTCGTGACAGAAAATTATCTGCAACTCGTATCAATAGTACCTCTAGGTTTATCATTCTGATTTCTTGAGTAATGTTAGATTTTAAATGTCATAGTGCTTGATGCTTAACTAGAACCCTAGTTATTAAATATTCCCTTAAGAAATAATCAGGGCTGGTCAAATCCTATGACCTTCAGCGGTCAATTTAAATCACCATATCGGGATAGAATAAGTCATCTAATTTAAAAGACGACGTTGTTTTAAAAAAAATACAGTTTATGTATGTATGTAATTAAAATTTGTTTTTGTCTTTAGTTGTGTCATTAGTAGGTCCATACATAATAAGGCTTTAAAAAACACCATTGCGCCACCCTGTATAATGTATTACATTGCCTATACCGATTTCTTCTTATTATGACGTTGTTTGTGGACAATTTATGCAGCGGTTCTCAAAACAAAACTGTATCATGCACGGTGATCTTCGTTATTTACCTGTGGCAAGTCGCGACCGGCCTGGGACAGAACACAGAAAAGTAAAAGAACTAAAGAACTCAGTGTGGCAAAGGCAGCAGCGACGACTACAACAAGCGTGAAATTATTTCTTAGATAAAAATTATATGCTCCATACGTTTGGCCTGAACGAGGTTTATAAATTCAGGCCGATCCGACGTGTTCCTTTCCGACGTGTCGGCTGATAACGAAATAAACTAATGAACCATCTTCAGTCATAAATTTCTGCAATAATTAAGAGACATCGAAAGTGATTTTCTTTTTTAGCGCAGACGAGGTATAGGTAAGTACAAGTATCTCAGCGTTTACACGTTAATTATTGTATCTAATTACAATTACGTTGATAAAACTAATTAATGGATCAAAATTTTTTGTGTTATAACGAATAAATTTAACAGACAATTATTATAAAAACATGCAGAAAAATATATTGTGAGGTTGCTAAGGGATTGAAAAACAAGCGATTCTTGAGGTCCACACGAGTAACTTTTTTTAAAGAGTAATTTTCATGAAAATTAAAAATTTGAACACATTCATGTATATGTTAATTCTCTTATATAAAGTTCAACTTTTTCTTGAAAATTTGAAACCAAACAAGTGTGAACATAACAAAAATGATCAGGAAAATAAAAATATAACATTTATACAGTTAAATATAACGAGCAATTCAAATTATTACAAAAAAGAAGAAGAAAACAAATTAATTAAACTCCGAGCTTAGTGGAATTTTCTTAAAGCAGAGAAATAGATTTTCTCTTCCAAATAGATTTTAAAAGTTTATTACCTTGCGGCTTTAATATATATCTACGTTTACTTGAAGTGATGGTCAGTAATATTGTTAATGTCAGTATTAATATACGTATCATGTTAATGAAATTGCAACAATTTAAGGGTAGATCACCCAAAAATGATATTTTTGGGTTATTATTTGGATATCGTAAATTAATCACCCTGTAAATATTCGCTATGAAACGTATATAATACGAAGCATTTTATGACCAGTTTCGGAGATCTTCATCTTCATAAGCTCAGCATGTGGGTTAATCATGAGGCGTTATAATAGCGGATGGTAGCGGCGATTGTGTATGTGAGTATGAGAATAACCGACGAATACGACGACAAGAAGACGAAGAGAGACAGAAAGAAGAGAAAATCGGCCGGACAGATGAGAAGAGGTATCGAAATAATCGCAGCTGGAGAACGACCATCACTATGAGACGGATGATTGGGAATGTGCTTGGTCATTACCGGCTGCCGCTACTGTTCACATTTAATTCATAAATAAATTGGTTTATGGGATATATACCTTTTCGGTACGCTAATCTACCGTGACCGTTCCCAATCATATTTCATATCTTCAAACCTTTTAAGCGTAAAATTACACATGCATTAACATCCTGAGAAGTTTAACCGACGATCGGGATGGAGAATTGATACCCGTAAGAATTCGTAATAATAACCGGCAGCAAATAATTACACACACATAAAAAAAAACAGCAGGATGAATCGCAAAAACATTTAATAATTACTATTGGTAAAAGGTCATTTTTAAACTTTAATAAAGTTATAAGAACTGTATAGATAATCTTAATCCTTTTTATGTAGTTAATTCCATAATTCATAACGGTTAATTATTTGTGTATAAAGAAAATCCTAATGTGCAATGGTGTAAAAATACTAATAATACGAAAATAAATAATTAATTAATTTATTAAGTATTATTGAGAGGACATTTCGACCATCTTACTTGCGATTCTTCTCAAGTTACAACAAAGTTTGTTTGAGAAGTCCCTGACTTGAATTGAACACTTAAAAAATTAAATCAAAAAATAGGATTCCAAAATTTGAGGTATGATAAATTTCAATAAGGAATTTTGACAATAACTTATACTAATCTATATGGAGAGTAGCAGCTCACATGTATTTGGCTGAGACGAGAAAAAATAAATTAAATCCTTATAGGAAATAAAATAAATTCAAATCTAAACAATGAAACAAACGAAGAAACTCAATGTAAAGGGTAAAAATTAAATCTCTAAAAAATACATAAAATAAAACTGAATTCTAAAAAGACGTCTCATTCACAATGGTTGGGTTCTACTAACCACAAACTGTCAAAAGGTGAATAAGTGAAAAAACATAAAGGTTGATTAATAAATTGTTTTTGACTCTTTAAATTTAAAAAAAATTCATGACAAAATATTAACTAAAACAATTTAATTTATACTCTTTGATCCACATTATAACCGATATACCAATATATTTTTTCTTGTAGTTTATTGATCATTGTGAACCATCCTAAAATCTGTTAAATTTGAATCAACCTTTGTTTTTTTTTTCACTTATTTACCTTTTAATAGTAATTGTTTGGGTGAGACCTTTTCTTAAAATTCGTTATAAAGTTTCAGTTTAATTATTGACCCTTAAATTTAATTTATTCGTTTGTTTCACTGTTTAGAGTTGAATTTCTTTTCTTCCCTGAAGAATTTAATTTATTTTTTCTTATCTCAGCCAAATACATTTGAGCTTATATAATTTATTGCCTTATCTAAATTCATCATACCTTAAATTTTAGAACCCTTTTTTCTGATCTAATTTTTTAGGTGTTCAATTTCCTAATTTCTATTCATAAACTGTAAAATAAAATCAGGGACTTTCCAAACAAAAATAATTTGTAAGATTTATGGATTTTTTAGTAAACCGATGTTAATGCTGTCTATTCAAAAAAACACCCTGTCTATTGAAAGATAAATTTAGCTTGTATCTGGGCCCATAAATCGATAATATAATTGTTGGAAAAATATAAAAACGACCCTTATTTATCTTAAAAGGAAAAATTTATGGCTGCTATTATTTTTTAGTCATGTTCGTATCGAAAGTCATTAATACGTAAATCTGATAGGAGATCTATGTTTCTCCCAGGTCGACGTCAGTTTGAAGAGGATTTAAGAATCGAAGACAGCATTTTAAGGTAGGTACAACACACCTCCTTTTGTGAAATTCAATTCCTTCCTTCCTTTACGATGTTTTCGAAGTAGTAGAATAATTTGATTTATTTGGGATATTGCATTCTGTGTGTGCGAGACTGGACCAGTGCGTTACTTTTTTCTATGCGTTGTTAATGTCAAACGTTGTCTTGTACATATTAGTTAGATTAAGGGTTAGTCATAAATTAAACGTGCCTAGGCGTCGTATTACCTCATCACTTTCGGGAAAGGCGTGGCTGAATCTAATTGTTTTCCAGAAATAAAAATAAAAGGACGAATACAGGATCGTCTTGAATCCATTCTTAAAGAAGTCACAGTATTTATATATATAATTAATAAAAAAATAATTTTTATTGTGGGAGAAAATAGATAGATCCCCATACACTTCTTTTCTAATCGACGGAAGAAAGAGGATATCCAGTCGAAGAGCATATAAGTAGATGTAAATTTTTTATATATAACAACATATAACTTTTTACAAAATAGTTCGATTTTGATGACTTTATTGACTGGATATGAGTCTCACTGAAGTTGGCCCTATAATTTTGTACATGTTATCTTATTTCGATATCCTTTTTTAAATAATAGGGTATAAATCAAAGTTTGTCTCATTTAAAATTTAAAAGGAAAGAAAAGTATGAGATAATTGATTGTTTACGCAATGAATTTTACTTATTAACCAATTCTACCACTCATAGCTTTTCTACTGGATGTTCTAATTTCAATGACTTTATTTTTATTGGATGAAGAATACCTTACAGTTGCTTCCATTTATATTTGAAAAAAAAATCACCCCTAACAAAATAGGGAATGATCGATTATTCAAATTATTATCGTTAACCAATTAATGGGACAAGCTGATCAATGTCTGACCTATTAAATTCAAATTATGAGATCTTCTGGATGGGGTGCTATTAGTGATGAGTGAGCCCAAGATCAAGACCATAGTTATATAGGTCTTGGTGTTGGTTTTGGTTATTGTATCTTGGCATTGGTCTTGCATTATTAGTCTTAGTCTTGGTCTTGGTCTTGGCTAATCGAGTATTTCTTCTGATCTCGCATCAACCATGTTTTGGCCCTTTTTATGTTTCTCTAAATTCTTGTTATGAGTCTTGGTCTTGCAGAGTTGGGTCTTGGTATTGGTCTTTTTGAAGTGATACTAGATTGGTCTTGGTATTGTAAAATCATCACTAGGTGCTATAGTATCCCTGATCTTTGTTAATTTTCTCGAGCATAAGTCGAAAACTTTTCAAGAAATAACACAACTTGGCAATAATGTATCTTAGCTGAGTTTGCTGCGGCTACGAGCGGGCAAGCTGAACTTTGCACCTAGACCGTTCTTAGGATCAAGTTAATTCAAGAAGTTCGTTAATTGTAAGTAGCAGCGCCTTTCTTCTCAGGTGGCCGTGTATGTATGTGCCAGTAAGTATGTATTCTATTTTAGGTTGATGACTACAACACAACAACCCAAGACGAAAACCTCGCGTCTTGTTCGAGCATAGTTTCGAACCGTAACGAAATTACGGCCTAACCTCTGGACCCTTTGCAGTTCCGGTCCGCGCTAGACGGGTCATCTTATAACTGCGACGCCGATCCCGACGCCTACGACGCTTGAAACTTACTTCCAACTTGAACACTAACACGTAAACTTA
Organism: Agrilus cyanescens; assembly: GCA_947389935.1. Classification (NCBI taxonomy): domain Eukaryota; kingdom Metazoa; phylum Arthropoda; class Insecta; order Coleoptera; family Buprestidae; genus Agrilus; species Agrilus cyanescens. The sequence continues at coordinate 26,210,083 of OX376705.1, forward strand.
TAAAGGCGTCTTTGCATTTAATTACCCAACATAAGTACAATACTGCAGTAAGGAGGTTATCCAGTTACTGCAGGGTAAGTACAGATTTACTAACGTGAAGTATAAAACTATTAAGAATTTTAATTAATAATTATTATCGTTTCATTTTTCAATAAATAATATACAGTGTGGTCATTTTAGTGTGCAACGTATTGTTTTTTTTTTTAATTAATTGCAAGTCAAACAACATACAGGGTAAAAATTGTATAAGAGTAAAGTGTCCTTATTTTATAAAATTCAGCAAAATTTTATAAAGAAAAGTTGTTTTGAGAAGTAAAAGTTATGTCTAAATACCAAAACATGGCACCATAAGAAGAACATTATTTTTTTTGAAAAATACGTACTCAATTAAAAAAAAATGAAAAAACGAAATTCTTATGTCAATGTTCCTGTCAATGACAAAGAATCATTACAAGAAGTTTCAAAAGATAATTGAGGAGGGAAAACACGAAGAATTAGCAAAAACCTAGACGATGAGATCTACAAAAGTATTAATTTGTGACATCTGTACTACTTTTTTTATAGTGATTATTGTTATGAAGACTATTGTTTGGGCCGTTTTTACGATTTTTAAATATTTTATCTTACTTTTGATTTTGTTCTCAGTATAGTACAATTAAGCTTGTCTTCATCGACGTAGTATAAGATTAGTTTGAATATAATCACTATTTATTTATTCGTAAGGTGTTCATTTAGCTGACTGTATGAAGGCTTTCTTGACCTACTAATCGTTATATTTTATTTTTACAAAATTTATTGACCTTTTCAATAGAATTTTTTATATAATTTCTCCGTATAAGAGTGTTGGGACTTTCGTATGGTTATTTTACGTGTGTTCTGAACTAATTGCTGTATGGAAGTTGTTAGCGATATGAAAGCGCTCGGGCATCCGAAAGGGTCTAGTTTTAATGCAATCGAAAGTTCCCGCAAAAAAGGAAAACTGCAGAACGAGTATAATATGTTCGTGTAAATCGAATCGTAGGCAGCCGGTTCACTTGCAACCTTCCTTTCAGACCGAATCCAATAAAAAATCCATGTCTGCTTGGTCAGTGAACACACAGATGGCTGGACTATAGTCGCCCTCGATAAAAAACGGATAGGGATATATATTTTTTTAATAAAACGATACGTTTCCGTATCCTTACAATGTATTAGAAGGTACAATAAATAACTATTATACAGCTAAAAAAAATCTTCTTTCCAATAATGTAAAAAGAAAATTTTTGATTTTACTGTTTGAAAAGTTACTAATTGTCAGTTAACTGTTTAGTGAAGTTTCCATCGCAAAAGTTCAACTACATGTGATATTAACGTATATATAAAGAAAAAGAAAATTAAAGCCAAAAAGTATAAAAGAAATAGAAGTAAAATGCATATAATGGTCATTGTTTTAGTGACAAAATGAACTTTTTTGTTTTATCATATCCAAGTTTAAACGTGAAAATAGTTCTTTGTATCACACCAACCAAAGCAATAGTGTAGTGTAATAGACTTTAGGAACAAGGCTTCCTACGGGCTAAAAAAGGAATACCTACTAAATATAGTCAAATTAGAAATTAAATATTCTTATGTATTAAGATTGTTGGGTTAAAAATATTACTAGTAGCCATTGTGGGAACACATACAAAAAATCAAAAATTGTCCTTAAATAACTGCATTACGAGAAATTAAAAGAATTTTTCAAAATAATATTTGAATTGCTTGTGATGTATACGGGAATTTTTTTTTGACGTAAGTAAGTAAGCATATGTAATATCTAATTTCCTTAAATGTATAACTTAATCTATTTTTAATCCAGAGGAAGCCTTATCCGTAAAGGCGAAACGTAGAATATCGATAACATCCAAATAAAAAGTTCTTCACTCCACGATTTTTTTTCTCTAATTTTCTATTATTTTAACTTCTATAGTTCTCATTTATCTACTGAATATGCAGATTTATCGTATCATAAAAGTTGAAAATTGGTATGTTTATAAGATAAGAATATTAAAGTTGTATTTTACACAATACTGGCAGATAAACGTTGCCTTGTCCTTCAATTCATTTAAATTTTGCGCTTTTTTCTATCTAGTGCGTACACCACGTAAGAGATGGAGTTGTTTTTTTATCTATAGAATAATTTCTTGTCCATAACCTAACCTAACCTCAACTATTTCAATAGGGAATATATACTCATATAACTGGAGTCACTTGTAAATCTAAACCATCTGAGACACAATTCAAAAACATACACAAAATTTTATCAAAATCGGTCCAACCGTTTAAGAATTAAAGATGATTTTATTTCGTATTCTTGATAAATGCAAACTATTCTCATATTCTTCGCAAAATCATTTCTGTTGTAATAATAATCATAATTATTACATAAATTAAATTTAATAATAAAAAATTATAGGATTTTAATATAATTTTTAATTTAAATAATTATAATGATTTCGCGAGAAATAAAAATGGGAAAGAACAAAATCACTTTTAATTAGGTTTGTAAAATTGTCTAAACAACTTTTTTCACACTTCTGCCATTTGTCAACTTTTACCTGACCAATTATTATCCCTTGGAAAGAGAAAAAAAATGCAAATTAACCAGGTAAATTATATTCCCGAGAAATAAAGTTGTTTCCTTTTCTTTCTATTTTGAGTATGTACCTATTAGGTTTTGGTTTAGTTTTGAGTTTGTTTTAGCAGTGGTAATCGGCATTAAGTCATTGTTTACTTAAATTTTAGGAATTTACGTTTTGTGTATATAAATTGAACAAATCTTCAACTACAATAGTAAATTTCAGCTGCATTTCGCTCCGTTTGATTCGATTAGGCCAATGTTTGATAAACATATTTCACAATGGACTAAAAACTGCATAATGAAACAAAACAATAGACCGATTCGAAAGCTACAAACGCACTCATACCATACCATTTCTATGTACCTACGTACGTATATAGTGCGAATGTGTGTGGGAACGTATGAAATGTTTAACGTTTGTTAAATTCGTCGGTGCTTTGTAGTGTAACGAGTAAACAAACAAACGCCTGGAGTTTAAATTGAGATTCATCTAAAACGCTCGCCGGTTGATTGATCGGCAGCTATGACTGGCCTCTGTCGGGCAATATTAGCAAATTACATGATAAATTATCCAATCACCCTCGGCAACGTTTAATTTTATACACTGTGCCGTAATGAAATTTACTTAGAACGAAGGGTATGGCTAATACATGGCACGTTAGATGTCAAACGAAATAACTTTAGAATTAGAAATACCGGGTGTTCTATTTTTATCAACCCCTTTAGAACTTTTCATGTACTGGAAACAGGAAATAAATTTAAAAATCTATATACATATTTATCCGCCAATTTCCTAGTTTTTTCAATAATACCTATTCATATTTTCTACCACCTGCTTGCTGCTTCAAAAGAAATCATATAATTTTCTTTCTATTTGAGTAATTTATTTAGTGTACTCGTATATACTAGTGTAAAAGCTAAGATTTTCCAGTAAAATCAAAGATTTATCAATCAATCAATCCACCATCCACCTTGTAAATTTGTTGGTTTTGAAAATAAAATAAAGGTTTAGTTAATTGGAAGAATCGGTGCTTTAACATAGTTTAAAGGAAGAAATAATTTAATAAAGGCATTTTAACAAAGGGAAGTATTCAACACTACAAGATTTTCCCTTTTCACTGTTAAAGAGGAAATCGTAGATGTTTATAAAAGTTACGAAGTTTTGACCAAGTGAACAATGCACGTTGAGGCACATTGCAGTATACAGTCAAAATCGGCTATAATGACCCATATTCTGTCGTAAAAACCTATAGTTGTAATAACCGGTGATATTTTCTAAGTACAAAATAATATTTTATTTAGTATTATTGAATGTGTAGCTACATATAAATCCATAGATATTAATAGGATTAATATATTCATGTATAAAATATGTTTTGGGGTGCCTTGTATTCATTTAAGTAACAAACTAACTAAAAGAGATATGACAAAGTTGTCTGATTATACCGCATGCACATGCATTTTGTTCCTGAGAATTAACTCGAAACGTTTTTATTTACTTTTGCTATCTTAATTGCCATTGATCATTATATTGTACTTGATCATTATACTGTCCCAGATGTGGATACTGTTACCTATTCAAATTGTTAATAAGACTACTGGTCGTTGTAACAGATATAATTCTTCCAAGATGTTAGTTAAATGTAGTCGTTTAATGAGATACGTCGTAATAAGCAATGTCGTAAAAAGCGGTATTTTTTATAAGGCGATCATATAGCATTCAGCCGGGAACTATGATTTTGGTCTATATAACCGGTACGTCGTTTTAACCGATGTCGTTGTAAACGGTTTTGACTGTATTTATATCTGATTTTTTTAAAATTTAATTTTCAAGTCGATTACTTGGATTGTGCCAAGAGAAATCTATTATATTGTAGTATATCCCTAATAAACTGCAAATCTAACGATAAAGTTTTTTTGAATAAATGTTGCAGGGAACCCTATTTCAAGAAAAATAATAGAGGGTTGTAAAAATTAAAAAAATAACTATAAGGGTGGCATCAGAAACCTTCACAAAAAGTAGTAGGTATACCCTTCTAAAAATATGTCGTTATGAAATAATTTTACATATTTTTGTTAACGATTCTGAAAGAATCCGATATGAGGTACTTATCAAATCATAACTTTTCCATGTTGTCAGCAAGGAAAACACCCCCCATCCCCTATCATTGAATTTCCGCAAATAAAAAACTTTTCCGATTAAGTCTAAAGAACATATTGTATTGGCGTGGGCCCAAAATATTTCACATGTGCAAAGTTATTAAAAAAAGCTAGCAGAGTAAAAAGAAATACGAAAACTAGGCGTCAGCGTAATTAAAATATTTTTTTCGATAGTCTTCATTTTAATTAAATCGCGTTCTCGAAGCGGTCGAAGCTGAAGAATTATAAAATGCAGAAGCGTCCAAGAAGTCAACTAATATGAACGGAAGCCGCTCTATACAATACGCGACGATTTGTCCTCAGCAACGGGGTGCCACCGTTTTCTCAGCAGGAGCTCACCTTCACGGCCTGCTAGATGTCTCGATCGTCCACCTTATAACCCATCGTCGTATCGTCTCTCCGTCCTGTGCCTAATGTACAAATTATACGCGGCTGATGGTCAGCGGGTACGGTGGAGTAATAATTTTTATTGGATCCGCCTTTTAACGCTTCTGCATCTTTCTCGCATTCATTCTCATTATTATTTTCTTTATGACCTCTTAACCTTTCAAAACAAATAACTACATAAATTTGTTTTTAACGAGGAGACAAATACGCGTGAGTAGTTAAGAGTGACAGTTGTGAATAACAAATCTCAAATAACAAAGTACCCTTAATTTTTTTATTTATTTAATCTTGAAAATGACCAAAGTAAAGGGATTAATTGGGATAGTAACTTAAAAAAAGACTAAACAAAATAAAACTTTTCTTATAATTATGAAGGCGGTGCCATGTAACAAACTACCTACAATAGATGCAAAGAAGAATATAATGACTGATTGTTTTGATATTTTTTTCTTTGTATCTAATTTGTTACTCGGCATTGACTACAATTTACAAAACAATTATTTTAAGTTAATTTTTGCGTTTCTTGAAGTCGTTTTAAAAAAAAATTGTTTAACTATTTCGATTGACGGCAAAACTTCGGAAGGATGTTTTATTAACCTACAGTAACTTCACCCAACTTAACTTAATCTATCTGGTTTGTAGATTGTCAATATTAACACTGTTTTGTCACCCCCATCTTCTTTTTAACATCTAAAATCCTATATAAATAGAGGTACCTACTTAATATAGAACCAGCTTGGAGCTGTACTAAACCCCAAAAAAAACAACACTGGACAAGTGCAGTTTTTTCCGAAATTCAATTTCCAAAACTTATAGGTACCTACATCATAAAATAATTAAAAATCTCTTTAAGCTTGTACCAATGAAGCCCTTTCATACGATACCCAAGATACAACGGTTAACTCATTTCAAAATTTGGATCCCCATTCCTTGCGCAAAGAACCTGTCATTTAATTAAAAATACATATACGGCTTAATAATTTTTTTTTTAATTAAATTCTTATAACTGAAAATTTATTATTTTTTCTTTAAGCTTTGTTTGATTAATGTATACTTTCTGAAGTATAATTAATAAACTAATACGTAAAGTTTTAAAATTTCATATAAAAGTAACTTGTATTGTAAATTGGGGGGTTTTAGGATCTTTTTTTGCTTCTAATGGGGGCGGTGGTCCAAAATAGGTTGAGAATAACTGGTTTAACGCTATTTCGTATAACGTCCTATTGGTAGGTTTATTGTAACTAGTATATTTTTTTAATAAGTTTAACTAAAAAAATTGGTTTTTTAAATTTTGTATTTATACTTGCGTCGTAATTATAATTGTTTAATTAACTTTCGGACTACTTTGAAGTTAATCTGGATTTTTCTGTGGTAGATAACGGTTAAATAATTTTTCTGCACTACCATCGATGTTACGACTAGATATCTGATGTTCAGATTTCTAAGCGAATTGATAAATTAGGAGGTACAAGTGCAGGGGAGACTTTGTCAAGCGAGACACAGGTGTAACGAGCCGTCGTGTCCGTATAAGTAGTTTCAAGTCCGTTAGGTTATTAGCAAGCGAAAGAAGAAGAATAAAAAAAGGAACGTCGCGATTCTTAAACTGGCTAATTCGCTTTTTGTTCCTGTTCGCAATGAGTCGCGCGGTATTCAAAAAGCTAATTAACGAAATTTATTGTTCTTTCTGTTACAAATTGTTACCGGTTGAGACGGCGATAAATTAGATGGAGAAATTTATTTGATTAAAAGTTCTATTCAAACGTCGGCTCGTGCTTGTAAACCATTTATTTATGTGTAAATGAAAAGCTATGCATTTCACATAGCGCAGAATACTTGATCGGAAGATAAAGAAAAGGGAAGACAATGTCCTCCGATGTTCCGATGTAATCGACGACATTGACGACGATACGCGATGCGATACGTTGCGATGGACGCTTCGGTAGGTACTTATACTTTTCACTCTGCTCTGCTATGTTCTGCTCTACTCTGCTCCGCTCCGCTCTGCTCTGCTCTGTTCTGTTCTGTTTTGCTGAAACTGCTCGCGCGGAATGATAGCAGCAGCATTTACTTGCAGAGGCAGAAATCCGTTGTTAAAAGCTGCAATTCACTGACACATGAACTTAATCGCCGTCCGTTTGATCGTCTTTCCTGCCCGCTGCGTCCGTCCTACCGTTTCCTCTTTTGCTTGCATTTCCTCACCCATCACCTCCTTATGCCTTATCAGAAAATGCACTTACAATGACAACCGTGCACTCTACTCCGTCCGGTAATTACCTAACCCGTGTCGAAATTACACAAATCTAGACTGATTATATTATCCATCATAAAACATATAGGATACAAAAACCTAACACCAATTAAAATCAATTGTCTACTATACGCAGATGATATAGTTATAATAGCAGATAAAGAAATTAAAATGCAAAAACTAGTAAACATATGGATAGAAGAAATAGAGAAGATGGAAATGGAAATAAACATAGATAAAAGTAAAATGATGATAATAAACGAGAACAAAAATATCAAAACAGAAAGAGAGATAAAATGTAAGTGAAATAAACTAGAGAGAGTAAAAGTATATGAATATCTAGGAACTATAATAACAGAAGATGGAAAGATAGACGCGGAAATAACAAACAGAGCAAGAAAAGGAACAAGAATATACTATACAATAAATAAAACCATACTAAGTAATAAAGACATAGAGAAAGAAACAAAAATACGAATTCACAACATAATAACGGTACCAACCATAACATATGCAAGCGAAAACTGGACGATACAAAAAGAACACCAAAAGAAAATAGAATCAATTGAAATGAAACACCTACGTAAAATAGCAGGCAAAACAAAATGGGATAGAGTACGAAATGACGAAATAAGAGAAATGGTAGAACAAGAATCAATAATTAAGAAAATAGAAAAGAAACAATTGAAATGGTATGGACATATCGAGAGAATGGACACAGAAAGAATAACTAGAAAAATATTAGAAACAAAAACCAGTAGGAAGAGGAAGAAAGGAAGACCAAGACGAACATGGATAGAACAAATAGTAGAACTGGGAAAACATCGAGGAAAAACACAAGAAGAAATGAGAAGAATAGCACAAGACAGGAAAATATGGAAGAAATGGGTTGAAAGCAACCCAAACTCCGACGCCTGAAAAGGCATAAGGAGAATGGAGAAGAAGAAGAAGAAGAAGAAAACATATTGGTAGGTAGGTACCAACTGAGGCGATAGGTATCCATTAAAAAACACTACTAATTGAAGTGGCTTTATTGATACTACCAACTGAGGCTGACATATTATATGTCAAAAAGTAAATTAGGTACCAACGATATAATAGATGATATTGTAAGGTCAGGTTTTGACCTACATACATGCTCCAATTACTTCTAAGACATTTTATGAGTAACCATTCGACAATTATACCTGTGATATTTTAAATCATTGTTCTGTTGCCAGATTTTAGAAATGTAAAGAATTAAAATTGTTTTGTATGTAATTTTATGCAGCAACTTATTAGAACCGTATATGACTTTACAATCCTTATTATCATAAAAATACGATCAAAATCGCTTATAACGACATCAAAAAGGTGCTACTCGTTTTTGGTGGCAAAAACCGATTGTCGTAATAACCGGTGAGGTACAAAATATTTTTTTATTTAATATTATTGAATGTGTAAGTGCATATAAATCTATAGATATTAATAAGATTAATATATTCATATATAAAATATGTTTTGAGGCATTTTGTATACATTTAAGTAACAAATTAACTGAAGAGATATGAGAAAGTGGTCTTTGATTATACTGCATGCACATGTATTTTGTTCCTGAGGATTGACTCGAGACGCTTTTGTTTACTTTTGCTATCTTAATTCCCATTGATCGTTATATTGTACTTGATCATTATACTGTCCCAGATGTGGTTACTATTATCTATTCAAATTGTTAATAAGACCACTGGTCGTTGTAACAGATATACCTAATTCTCTCAAGATATTAGTTAAATGTGGTTGCTTAATGAGCTATGTCGTAATAAGCAATGTCGTAAAAAGCGGTATTTTATATAAGACGATCATATGGTGTTCAGCCGGGATCTATGATTTTGGTCGATATAAGCGGTACGTCGTTTTAACCGATGTCGTTGTAAACAGTTTTAACTTTAGTTCCTTTGTGATGGTTGCACTACGTGTATGAAGATTCTCTCAAGAAATTAGGGAAAAAAGGTAACCATCTTTAAAGTCGTGTAATAAAAATACCAAAAGGGGTTGATTTTCTATCATTACATAATTGTAGCAGGCGTTTACTATTAAAATCGCAATAGCCTGTTATAAGTATTACTTACTTGTGATATTATATAAGTACAAAGGTATTTAGAAGAGTAAATGAAAACTTACCGATATCAGCAACATCAGTACTGTAGGCTAACACGGGAACACGAAATCGAAACACGCACTAACTAATAATAAATCTAAGAAATGGAATGTTATAAAAATATTACTAATTGTAAGCAATGAAAAGGCGAGCATTTCATTCGCAAACAACACACTTAGCTTCGCGCATGCTCAATAGCGTATTGTTGGTACCATAGATTTAGATAGTGGACTGAGATTTAGATAGTGTCTAATTATTCGGCAAAACGAATACGCGGTCGGTAATTATTTCTTTATGGATTTCTGATTGATGACGTCGACGGTTCTAACATCATTTATGACATGATCTAGGTATCTACTACTTGAAAACTAATTACAAAATTAAATAAAATTGTTACATAAATTGTTTTATTACTGTTTTGTTTCTATATTGTCAAAGATAAAATTTAATTTTTAGAAACTAAAAACCGACTTTAAGACTGTACCTATACAAGTACAAATTAAAACTAAACAGTAGAAAACATTTTGCTATCAAATATATTAATTTTTACCTTCACCCCGCACTATTCGACGTCCTTTCATCACTTAAGATGAAGTTCTTGGACTTTCCCTTAGGTATAACAAGTGTTTTCGTCAGGTTACTCTATAATAGTTAACCTAACCTAACCTAAACTTCTTATACATTTAAATAAAATTCCCTGTAAATTCAGAAATAACAGTAGCAATCTCAAAATAATCATTTTTGACTATTATTCGTTACTAATTTTTTATATTTTTTCTACTAATTATAATATGTTTTGTTATAACTATAATGAAAAAAAGATATTCTGTTTTTTTTTTTTGAATTTTGATGTTTTCTTGCCCAGTTAACCTAACCTAACAAACCTTTTGGTTTCTTAAGACTCCTCATTGTTCTAATTTCATTTTCGTTCGATGTGTGACCTATTGAAAGTGAAAGAAAATAAAACCGACATAAACCATAGACACAACCTTAAACGTCTGGAAATTTTTTTAATTAATTGCACAACCAAAATACAAATATTTCCGAAAATTGGTGCATGTTCGACAACCATATTAGGTGCACTTAAGAAACAGCATACAGGGTAGGCCTTAAAATATAAAAATTATATAAGGGTAAATTACCCTTATTTCCGAATATTCCGCAAAATTTTTATAAGAAAAATTAAATTAATTGTGTCTAAAATTTTGAAATGTTTTTTTGCATGATATCGCGTTGATTCGTACTAATTTGACTAGATCGGATCAATTAGAGTAGCATGGGGTTGGTTAGGTTAGGTTCTGCTAAGTTAGATCTCAAGAATGACGAATAATTCCGTATTTGTAAATGTAAAATTTCTTGGTTTTGTCAAAATTTGATGTTTATTGGAAAAATATCGGTTCAATTCCCGCTTTACCGTCTCTTACGGACGAATTAGATGAATGAACATAGCGAAATAGACAGCAATTTTACTAAATAATAATTTCCAATTGTTTTTAAAATTTTGTCAAAAATGGGGATGGGGGGTAATTTGGTTGAGTTATGTCTTAATACTAAAACAAGTTTTTTGGGGAAAATAAATTTTAAACAATAATTTTGCACTACAAATGAGTTTCCATAATTTCTTCAAGATAGTCACTAGACTACATATCCAAAACCATTTACCAATCGTTACTGGGAAAACTTTTACAGTAACATATCTACATATAGAGCCAAACCTCAACCAACCCTTCAAATTCATACTAAAGTTACTATACTTAATGTTAAAAAGTTAACTATTTTGTATGAGATTCAACCGGTGCGGTAGTTTACATATCGTTTTATAAACGTCGATTAACAACGTGTAAGGTATTGATTGCGATGAAGCCCCGAAAAACGGAAGTTATGTGAAGCGATATCGTGCGAAGGGAAACGGCAGCTACACAAACGGGTGACGATCAAAAGGAAGGGAAGATCATATTCGTGGTGATTCTTCTTCAGAAGGTAAGTTCGTTTGTGAGAATCGACGGTCGCCGTTACACTATCTCTGTATGAGCTTTTTTAGGTATTACTATGGGTATAATACCAAAACGAAATCAAATATCCCCATGTGAAAGTTCAGTTTTACCTACAAATGTTAATTCAACATTAAAATAATAATTGCGTTTGCGGATATGACACCGGAAGTTTACTTGCTCCGTTTACAGCGGGGTGTCATGTTCGGTCGACCTTGTAATTCTTACCTTTGCCTTTAGTTCACATAAATAAGAAATGTTGCTTTTTATACCTATATCTTCTTAGGAGATACATCATGTTCATCATTTATGGCACGCCGTTAGTGGTTTTAATTGTCAAAATATTAATAGTTTAATTAAAAATAAAATCACCGAAATAAAATGAATCTAAAATTCATGGTAAATATTTTGATTATAATAAAAGGAAAAAGGAAATAATTTCTATTATGCTTTAAGATAATATTTAATGTTTTGTAGGGCCTTTCACCTATTTATTATTATAGTTAAAAATCATTGTTGGTAATTTAAATTATATCTCACAGCATAAAAAATAAACACATTACAGTGCAAACGGATTTTAATGTGCACAATTGCAATTATTTTGAATAAAAATTAATATTACCGCATGTTTATTTCAGACAGTTAAATAATATTTTGTGGAATTTTTATTTATTTACTAGCGGTCCGTCCCGGCTTCGCACGGGTAGTAGTAAGAATCCCAAATTGATCAGTTATCGAGCGCAGGAAATAGCTAGAGTGCCTGCCCCTTCCAACATTGTACCCACTTCCCAAGGGCAGGGTTTTCTGGTGCGCACCTAAATGATTAAATTACTAAAACAACTATTAAAAAATAGGGGCTGGTGATGGAAGGGTGAAAATTTAGGGTTGTATATATTTTTTAATGCCACATTATAAAAAAACAATTTGTGTCCAAAAAATTAAAAAAAAATGTTAAGGGTGGATAACCCTTATCACTTAGAGGTATAAAAAATAGATAGTAGCCGATTCTCAGACCTACTGAATATGCATATAAAATTTGATAAAAATCGGTCAAGCCGTTTCGGAGGAGTACGGTAACAAACACTGTGACACGAGAATTTTATATATTAGATTTAATAATAAATAAATTTTTATTATTATGCAACTAACTATGAGCACCACAACCTCATGGATTCTATAAATTAGCAGCAAATTAACTGTGACAGATGGACAGGCAGACATGCAAGTGACTATAAAGTTCCAATCAGATGTGCGAAATTCTAAAAATTAATTTCGAATTTTTGTTCCTCTTTCTTAATACATACTTATTATTTTTAATAAAAATTATCTAGTCTATTTCAAGCCAGTATAAAATACACTAAAAGCCAAAATTAGTTTTTAATTGATTTTATGTTATTCTTGATATATCGAACTATAAAATTTGACTTAAGTATACTCACATAATTTTCAATGAGGTGAGTTCAGATCGCTACTTTTATATTAAAACATTAGATAATATTACGAGATAAAGATAAAATATGAATACATGATACAATCACGATATTCCAAGGTTCTATTTATCATGTATCTACGATAGTTATCCGTTTGTTTAATATGTTGTATCTATCATTATATTGCGCTAATAGTCATTAAAATGTCAAAAACAGAGCCTTGTTTATGTTTACGTTTACCTAAGAATGCAAAACCTCTCTATTCACCTATTAAATTAAAAATAAAGACACATAACAACAAGTTACTGCGTGTCCATGCGCACCTACAGAAAATGCACCAACTTGTTATACCTGCAGGGAAGTTGCAGAGTGCTTAACAAGCAGTTAAAAAAAAGGTTTCATTGAAAGTAAATGAGATATCTACTAAGAAGGAAATTAAACTTCGATTTTCAACCGACTTAAAAAAAGGACGTTCTCAATTGCATTTATTTTAGATGTTCACCCAATACTTAATTCTTTATTTTTTCACGATGAGTTTAGTATAGGTCCAAAGTAGTCTCATATTAATATTTTTCGCAAAAATTGAACCTTAGACTTATAAACCGCACCAAGGAATTCCCCACAGTATGAAATACGAAATGTAAAGAGATTAAGGTAAAGTTAGGTTTGTGACAATCCCAAAACAAGGTGGGTTACTATAGGTTAACTTAGGATACGTTTGTGAAGCCTTGCCATTACTAGAAATTCTAAAATAAATCGTTTTTAAAAAATGAAGACCGATTTCAAAAAGCACAAAAGTTAACTGAAAAGCAGAAAATAAAACTTTTTATAATTTTAACAAATTGAAAAAATATCAAAAGGATTACAATAATTCTTATCGTTGCATCTACCGTAGTTTGTTACTCGTTACTGCTTTTTAATTAATTTTTGTATTTTTTTAACTCACTTACTTATATTTTAAAAGCCAATTATTTTCTTAAACCAATTTAGATTTCCGCAACAGTAGGTAACTTGGAGTGTTGTTATTTGATTTTGATAGCATCATAGGCAGTACAACAAGATAGATACTCAATTTACAAAACAAATTTACTGTTTTAATAAATTTTGGATTAGGTATGCAGAATTTATTGTAAAGTTAATTCTGCTTCTGAAATCATTGGCACTTATTCAGTTATATTGAATCTAATTTTGTTGGTAAGATATGAATAAAAACGACTGTTACTAAGTATTTTTCGATATTGTTATACGTTAGACTGACGATGACCGAAATTAACGTCGAAACGTTGCTTAATTACTTACTTATTAGCTTTTATTGATTTTACAATCATTGGTATATTAATTTTAATGTCTGCTTCAAGAGATTCTCACGTTACAAGTGAATAAATAAATAATTAAATAAATAATTAATAAATTAATCATTATCCTACAGTAGTTACAGGTTTTCAAAAACAATTCTATAACGCATTTTAACTAACAAAAGATTCAGGAAGAAGCAATTTTGGTTTTGCATGATGATTTATTAAGCTGTTTCTTATTAAAGTGGTTTAGGTACATAATTTGTTTTTACTTTACTTTATGTTAATTTCTTACACTTCTTTTTAGTTTAGCTTCTCAGTAGAACATAATAAATAGGTAATTAAGTTTAAGAGAAGTAAAAATTATGTTTTCGTTTATGAAAATATTAATTTTGAAATTGTATTCTACTTATCAGATTTTATTTCGAAATATTTAGTTAAATTGAAATATCACATCGACTGTATTTGTATACCATCATTCATCAAAATATATATTTTTTATTTCATTGAATGAGTTGAGCAGTCGATCAAATTATGATCTTTTTGAACTGCACGTTTCTCAGTTCGACTTCAGTCGATAGATAAATTTTCTTATAAGTTATTACAATTTCATTGACGTGATACAAGTTGAATAAAACATAAGGAAGGTATGGTTGGCATAAACATAAATCTGTGTTATTTTTTAATTTTTCCGACAACAATACCTAATAAACTATCCCACAATAGATATAATTAAATCCAGAAGTTACTACGGCAAGACTCGATAGGTAGATACTACTTAATAAGGAAAGACTATTGAAGCAACATATTAAGACTTTACGTGATTTTCTATATTCTGTAATTACTATATTTAGACTACCGAGGAATACGAAAATAGATTTTTGATTTAACCTTAGTTAGGAATTTGCTGAATATAACTGTTGATCACGCAAACTAAACAAGAATTGTAATATCGCATGGCCATTCATACCTACCGATAATAAATATTATTAGTAATTGTAGAGAACCTAATACAATTTCTCTTCAGCATTCTGTCGAAAATATTAGATGCGGATAATTCGTTAGATCTCATCAGCGCGCCACAGGCGGTTCCAATAGATAAAATACCGACGACCCCATATGCTGTACGTGGCTGTTTATTAATACATCTGTCACAGTCACACTCTTTGAGAGGTATTCTGTCGGAACTACCTATGGTGCGCTGATGAGAACTAAAAAGTTACAAATAGCGATCTGTGTCAATTTCTTTGTATTTCTACAAGAGATGTATGTTCTAATATTTCAATAGTAAAAAGTGAAGGGAAATAATAGTATTATTATGGTATATAGGAACGTTATGTATACAAATAGACACACATACAAACGTTTGTGTTTGGAATAAACATGTATATTCGCATAAAGTTCATTATCTATTCGAAACAGCTGAAAACTGGGAATCATAATGAGAGGCCGAGCGAAACAGTAGAGGAAATGGACTGATGATCAAACTAAACAGGGAAAAGGGGTTTCCAAATCTAATCAAAAGCCATTGCTATGGTGTTTTGACTGAGTGGGCTGTTTGCTCGCCATTGTATCGACTCTGATTAATCCTTTGTACATTGCCACACCGCTCTCCATGCGTGTGCAAATGCAAAACGATCGACAACTTACATTGTTGCATATATACGTGCAAACACATTACTCTGTAGAGGCACACATGTATAAGTAACACCACGATCCGTCATTATTTGACCCGATGCGATGTGACAACAGTTGTTACAATGGCAAAGTTTCTAAATGAGGATGTTCATTAAAGCTCTGGATAAATATTCGATGGCAAGATTTTATTAGGTTTCCAAAATTTCAGGAAAGGTACCTAATCGAAAAACTACATAGGAGGGATAAAAGGAAAAACGTATTAAAATGTATTTTGGTTATAAACAAATTGCTAGATGCAAACTCACACTGATGGCATATAGAAAATTGAAGGTATTACAAACTGCACTGGTAAAGGGTTTAATACCATGTGAAAGAAAAATAATAAACGACTTTTAATACGGTTACAAAGTATTTTCCGGGCTCTTCTGCCGTAATCCTATCTTCCTCCTCAGCTAGACGTTTTGCCAGTCCCGAGCGATGGCATCTTTAGTGGTTCTCCGTTGCTGTTGCTGGTTCCTCTGCTGATACTGAGATGATCGCGTCGGAGTCGTATCTTTTATACTCTTGACGAGCCGGTAGACCGTGATCGGACGTAACAACGACTCCCTCTACCGCTACCGACCAATAACGGTCCACTGGCACTGTTCGTCAAGAGTATAAATGATACGACTCGAACGCAATCTTCTCAGTATCATCAGAAGCACCAACAGCAGCGGAGATTTTCTGATGATGCCAGCAGTTGAGACTGGGGAAACTTCTAGTGGAGGAGGAAGACAGGACCATGGCAGAATAGCCGGGAAAATACATTGTGACCGAAAGAATACCGACCGTAAAAGGCTACGATCATCATCGAGTTTAATATATAATGTCTGATTTCTTTTAAAGTATAGAGGAGGTGGTCGGTGGTTCAGTGGTTAAATGTGATGGCTCTCAACCGAAAAAAAAAAGTATAGAGTTATATAAGAACCAAGTCCATCAGATACGTAAATCTTTAAAAAAAATCTCGAATTTACTAGATTTCAGTCTTTTTGTTAAGAAAAAAGTCTCGACCGGATTTTATGTAATCTTTTTCGGATTATATTGCCGCTAATAATTCAATCGGCACCTCAGTGAAGTCAATATCATTTTTTATTCGCGCGATATCGATTAGGAAAAAATGATCTCTGTTGATTAAGTTCTATATGTCAGCACCTACGTAGCTATTGCTCAGTTTCTGAAATAATATTTGGTTATTCTTTTATGAATATAACATTGACGATTTTCCATCTCTGCTTCCCTTCTTTTTTATTTTCTTTAGAACCAAAAGTATCAAAGACTTTTTAAGAGACATACAATACATAAGGGAATCGGAAAATAAAAAGAGTAAAACAGTAAGACCCGTTGATGGTTCGAGAGAATTATTTCGAGTGGAGAGTATTAATTTCGTAAAAGATAAAAGCTGAAGAAATTTAAAAGCTATCGATGATGACTCGACTGAAGATGCTGATAAGGATCAGGCCGTGCCGTGCCGGGGTGTTGTAGTAACCTTATTAGCGGTCGCAAGAGCATCAAGTCGCGTCCTCCCCATATAAATATTGTGTGTTTTCGATCAGTGGCGTACAGCAACTTTGCCTACAGTGGGAATTTCCCGCTGATAAAGAACACTAACTGTAATGTTTTCCAGATCATATGAATATATGGCGAACTTTTGCTGGTAAAATTCTTAATTTTACAAAAATTGCTACAAAAATCTCAATGTATAATTGAGTTTTATTAATTTTCATTCAGTAGCACGCCTAAGACGTTGCAGACGGAATTTGGACGAGCATCGTCTTGCTGGTGTCGGATTTTCCTTTCACTTTTTTAAACTAATGCAATTACTACCGACATTAAAGAGAAAATTGTAGTTGCTACCACCATTGTACCGAGGATGAATTAATGAAATCGAAAGCTTTATTTACATCACGATTAATCTTAAAGATTATGGAACACAAAAAGTTTTCTGAATTATTTTGAATTTTGTGAGTTTTGAATTACTCCAATATTGGTTAAATATGTCAAGTGTGATAATTAAATGCTAATAACCTCGATGGGGTTAGGTTATGATGTGACGCCACTGTTGGTCAAGTATCGTGAAAACGTCGTTTTTGGTGGGAAAGGACCTATACGGTCGCGACGATGCGCTCGCTGGATGAATGGAACAAAATATTTTACTTTAAAGGTATTTTAATTTCGGGCTGAGCTCGACCACAAAAAAAGTTATATTTACGACTGAGAAAATTGGGGACTTATAATAAAATTATACTGGTTTATATTTATTACCTGGACGCGCATCTCGAGGCCATCTCTGATTCAATCGAGCCATATAGGTATATTCTTATACACACACACACCAACAACTACAATGGACGGATGGCGCGATGATGGTGGTGGTTGTGGTGTTGCTGTTGGTGATATTGGTCGTCGACGTCTAACAAGTGCATCGACTGCAACAGATTAATAAAATATGTTGAAAGCATTTAAAAGATAAAGTGCCTCGTTAATTAAAATACGAGGGTCATTCAAGTTTAAATTTGCATCTTATTTCTACCATAAGGATCACAGAACGTGCAACTAAATAGCGAATTCCATTGATGGAATCCTTAAAATAATAGAAAATTCTCAGTTTTGAGGGATTTTAAGAGATTTTGCAAAAGGATAATAATGATGCCAATGTGTCCTTGGGATATGCCAAAGAAGCGAAAACTAGTAGATATATCAATAATCGTACTGACTATAATCCAACTTTGGATGAAATAATAGGGGTGTATAGCATGGACTAAAACATAACTTTTGATTTTTTGACAGTCAGTGAATAACATAAATATCAGCAACAACCCTTAAAGTTTACCAAAAATTGATCCAAATCAATACACTATTATTATTATAATATTATATAAGTGTTTTAAAAAGTATACTTTAAAGCACTGTAAACTATTTTTTTAAAAAGTATGTGTCAATTATGATTATATTCACGCACTTGCCCTAGTCGCCGGACTCTCATCTCCATGCGTTCAATATAAGATAGATTGATGGGAAAAGCATATGGAAGTGGCGGCAGTAGTTCCGTTACGCTTACATCCGTTATATTCGCTCAATTTTAGTCCCTAAAGTTTTCATACCCCAGAGGCCTCCAAAAAATTGCTACACTACACTAGCTTTAACGGCAAGATTGCTGAAATTGCAAAAATAAACAAAAACCCCACGAATCGACGCATATTAAGTACATCTACAGAACTTCTGGTTCTAATTCAACAACGGTGCAAAATTCTAAAATTTGGTAAAATTGGAAAAAATTACGTAAGATTTTAATTCTGTAAAAATAATTTCTCTCTTAATTTCCAAGAATACTAAACCCTTAATAAATTAATTGGTGGACATGCAACTCAAAAATCATTTGGCGTTTGCGCGCAAAAAAATCCATCATTTTTAGGGTTGTGAGACCATTCAAGTAAGCAGCAAGGGAAGGTGGCGATCTTTGCTTATCTTTGATGGTGGAGGTCTGGATGGTGATTATTTCAGCAAGTTTTATTTATTCACTTTTTCTAATTCTGGTTTAAACACGTATGGTCATCCTACCTTTTTATGCTAGAAATCGAAAAACATATGTTAAGGGATGTTCAGCAAGTCCTAAAGTTTATGTTGATATATTGTTTAGGTAGTCCATAAATTCCTTCAAAAATATATACCAATATTTACGTAAGCATAGGAGGGAAGAATAAGAGTTTTTCTTACCATTTCTGACATGGAAGAAGAGGGGTTGAAAATTAATTAACTAATTGAACGGCCTTTATTTGGACTACAACAAGGATTAAAAATGGTGGCTTTATATAATTGACTTAGACCCCCTATTATACAACACACTCAAAAGATTCATAGATGCAAAAGTAGCGATTTTATAATCATTTAGCTTTAATGCGTGAATAATTTACAAATTTCGTTTTAGGTAATACTAGAGAAGCAAATTTATCAAGAAACGATGTCGTAAGGATACGTTTCATTTAGGAGCTTTTATATTTTGAATCTAATCAAACCTTATAATGATCAAACACTTTGATTCTGTCATTTGCTTAAGCACGATCATCAATACCCCTAGGGTACTTCCTGAAGTAACAGGACGCTGAAATTCGTTATGAAATATTACTAAAATTTGCACACAAACAACGAAGATTCAATATTTTTCAAAACCCCCTACAAAGGGTGTGCAGATCTAAGAATCTGGAAATCTATAATTTGATATACAGGTTAGATTTTGCACACAAATAGAGGAAAATCTAACCTTTACCTTCCAACTCCCCATAAGAGGGGGGTGAAGGCCTAAAATTGTAATAAGAAATTATACTTACAACCCTAACCTTCTATTTAAAGGTATTTGCCTAACCTAACCTAACCTCACCTTTTAATGAAGTCTATATAAGCGAATATTAGATCCCAGAAAATTAGCCCATAGATATGTTATGTTATGGGTACAAAATCTCCTAGCTATAGTTTTTGACCAGCATAAAGTATTAGGGTCCTATAACACACCTGATAACTTTTTACCAGGAAACTCGTATGACACATCTACTAGTTTTACTATTAGTTAGGTATATTATTAGTACCAATTTTCATTTAATTTTATTAACACTATCTAATCTTCAACGTTAAAGTTTGACATATGTTTAATTTTCACCTACTTAATTTTTCTTTCTTTAAAACCTTTGTTTTGATTTTCAAGGCACTTAAACTACATATTACGATGTGATGCCTCAAAATCCAGTGATTAAACTTACGGATTATTAGATACAATTACCCACAATAATTGTTTACCCAAACAAGTTCGTTCAACTAACTGAAACTGAAATTTTTGCTTGAAATTTTACCTGTTTTCACATTACAAGGCCTATTATTTATTAATGTTGTTCGTGATGTGCAGGTTTGTAATTCATGAACTGGAGTAAATTGGAATGATTTTGCATGCTAATTTGCATATTCTATTTTTGACTTTTTTTTTTAACTGTAGCGGTTTCGAGATTGTTGGGTGCTGTTTGTGTCTCTGAGTCGAATCAAAATTTTATGCGGAGTCTTGAATAAATATTTATTTGTTCTTTCTAGAATATCATCTCAATGCATTCAACAATAGTTATCCAGTCAGTCAGTCAGTCAGTCCAGAGAACGGAAACATGGAATAGTAAACATTGAATATTTTTAATAAAATTTCCTCATCGCATATTTATGGCTGAGTTATTGACTGTTTTCGTCACAATTATACGCAGAGCATTTATAAAGTTTAGAAAAACAAAATTTAATTTAAATACAAAAACAAAATCTACACCTGATGAACTTCGGATGTAACTAAAAGCATAAAACAATAACTTTTTTTGTTGAGATTATTTATTAGATAATAATATTTAATTTCATGGTTATTAATTAATTAAGGATTATCATAGACATGGAAATTCACCTCACATTACCAAAAGGAATTAAGAGGTCAGTTAGGTTCAAATGCAGAACCTGATGAGTATGTATAGCGAAAATGGCAATATTACCAGGCCCAGTTCTGGTTCTGTTACCACTGTTATTATGGGCTAATCAAATGAAAATTCTAACTAGTTTTGACGTTCTAACCTAGGTCCTACTCAGGATACGTAGATATTCTAAAAAATTAAACCATGTTCTTTCCAATCTATTAAATTTAATAATCTTTGTCTTCTTTTCCATTATTCCTAAAGCATTGTATTCACAGACAAACAATCATTCTAAACCTGCTTATCACTCCTTTTTCGTTAATTTGTTTGTTCTACCTACTAATTATACACAAAAAAACTTGAAATATACTTATACCTATACTGTTAAAACATACAACAACAACACTCAATATTCACGAGCCCTCGTTCTTTGATAGTCCTATATTTTGACTCACCTTTGAGGGTAAAATAATATAAAAGAAATTTAACAATATAATCTGTATCTTCAGAGTTTTTCAAAAAATGTTTCTTCCTGTTAACAGTAAAGGAATATACGTGTATGTATATATTTTAACTTTAAAAGATTACATATTTTTATAGCAGGAGAACCAATTACATCCAGCCTATTGGACCTTTTTCTTTTTGTTTTCTTGGAAGAGGGGAAATCTTCAAAAGACACCCAGCCACCCGATGCAACTGGGTAGTATCGGATTCCTGAGGAAGGTGTACTCAGACCTACAGCCTAAAACCCCTCCTCAGGCCGTTATAGATCCAATAGTCGGCTGAAGAGGTCCAACCATTGGACCTATAACGGCCTGAGGTAGAGGGGTTTTAGTCGGTAGGTCTGGGGACACCTTCCTCAGGAATCCGACACTACCCAGTCGCATTGGGTGGCTGGGTGTCTTATGAAGATTTCCCCTCTTCCACGAAAACAAACAAAAAACAAACAAAAAAAACCCAATACATATATTCGTTTATTATTGTTCATTTAAGAATAACCTTATAATATTGTTTAAAGCATTACCAAAAAAGAAACTTATGATTCCTTTTAAAATGTGAATCCCTAAATTTCCTGAGTGCACTCTGTACCGATGTACCTATACTCCAGGTAAGTTTTACATGGCTTGTGAACAATAAATTATATAGACCTATGTCATCAGCTGTATGCTGATGCTTTTAATATTAATGTGTATTCGATATGATCGACGTTTTTCTATTGTTTTCAGTTAGGAAAGTTTTATTAAATGAAAGCATTCCAGGAATACGAGTGTGCAGTGGGAATAACACATTTAGATTATAAATTTTTTTATTCTGCGCTTAAAATCCCAATTTTGTATCATTTAAAAATTTAGAATATTGGATGTTTTGGAGAATACGAAGATTGATTTAGGAAAGAAAAAATTAGGTCTAGTCTTTCAAATTGACGATTCTGTGATTTAGTTAGTTCTTGTTTTGTATTTTAAATAATTTTATTCATGAATTATTTTTTTGAAATAGATATATAAGTACTAGATATTTTAATAAACTTTATTTACTAAATCATCTGAACATTAGAAGCCGTTTACGTTACAAAATTTTTATTTATTCAAAATCATGACTTTTTGAAGTTAAGCTTCTATGTGCGCGTCAACTCGGTCGAGTCATGGTTTTGCAAAATGTATTTTTTTGAACTTTTGACGCTTACCTAATGAAAACCATAATAAACACAAATTTTCTATAGTTTGGGAGAACACCTCCCATGTCCGTGAAGTTAACTGCGAATTTTTTTATAAAAAAAAGCTGTGCTGTATTTTGTTCAATAAGCATCTTTGAATAAAGGGATTATACAACTATAATTTTTATGAGGAGTCCCTTTTTTTATGTTTTTTACTTTTTGAATGCTAAATTGTACCAGATGTGTGCTACCATGTGCCGCGTTGTAAAAAACAAATAGGTATCCAAAAACTTTGGTTTTTGTGAGCAGCACAAACTTTCTTTTATAAAAAAATTCCAAAAGTCCGTCAGTTTACTCCCTGCTGTGGTCAAAATAACCCTTAAAGTGGTGGACCAATTGCACGCAAACATAAAATTATTACCAGAGTCACATTTCTACTAATTTACACGAACCCACACCTACTACCTATGGTTCGTTATCTAATCTAAAAATAACAAATACAACATGTACCTAATATTAAAATAAATCAACAACATAAATACTAATGATGCCATTATCACGTTGGTATACATACACATTAAAGACAAACACAAGACTTTTAGAAGATTTAGAAGCTCAAAACTGCTCATTTCTGCGCCCAGCATATACATGCATTCTATTCAAATTTTATTAATTTTATTTTTGACGTTAACAAAGCTAAAATGGGAAACAAAGAGGGCTACATAACCATGAATAAAGCGCAATTATTTGTAAATGGGCACGTATTAAAAGCCGTATTTCCTTTTATTATTTGACCTCATAAAGAGACAGACACATTAATGAATAGCATTTTAAGGCATTGTTTATGTTTCATCTGAGACAATCTATCTTTCCGCCTATGACAGTGGGAATTGGAAACCATAACCAGGTGGATAAGTTATTATTCCTTGGTCGTATGATATATTTAGTGGAATGCCGATTGCTGGAGCACGCATTTTACTTTTAAATTTATTACTTTTGATATTGCACAGTTTTCTCTTATGCCTATTATAAATCATATAAGTACATGCAGTTTCGTGTTTCCAACGACCGAATCATTCTCATTGTATTACACAAAAAACAACAAGTTCAATATAAACCATAACTCTTGGGTAAAAGAGATAACAATCAACACATTGTTCGATACAATAATGTCCGGTAATACCTATTTATTTAATGTTCCACTTAATTAATCGTTTATTTTTTCCTATGACGTGAAAATCAGCTACTAGTTATAGCTAGTTATGAGCATAATTAGTCTCTCTTGTAAATTTAAGACCAAGATCAATATAGTATCACTATCACAGATTATTTTTGCAAGACCAAGATCAAAGCTCAACTCGCAAAACTAAGACTCGATTCTGAAAGACCAAGACATATTTATGCAAGACCAAGATCAAGACTAAAACTAATGACGCAAGATTAATACCAAGATACAATCACCAAAACCAACACCTAGACCAAGATAACTATCGTCTTGGTCTCCCTCATCAATAGCGATAGCCACAAGTCGTTGATCAGATTTCATATATTTTATATGGTTTCAATGTAAACTGATTGTTGTGAGTGTTCATGTGTTCACTTATGACTTGTGGCCGCTCATAGCGACCTATAACTGCGTCTAGTGGCTACGTCTAGCCACTAATAGTGACTGCGAGTGTTGGCTGCCTCTAGAAGTTCGAAAGAGCCACTAGTGGCTGACACTAGTCGTTGCTAACCGTAGTCTGCTAGGTTTGGCTTTAAATTACTTCCTTTCTTAGGATCACTTACCACGTTTACGATTTATAAGGTCAGGTGGTGGCCAAAAGTTTGGTAAAAAGATCCAGAATGTAATAGGTACAATACACAAAATATATTTTAATATTTTTGGAAGCATTACGCTCTTTTTACATATTACCAACAAAAATACTGCACACATTTAAAATTAATATCAATAGACATTATTAGAAACGAGCACTGTAAAAATACATGTGCAAATAAACTAGGTACCTACTGTTATGTTAAACAGATCATGTTCATGGGCGTATATTAATGGTATGCATTGGATTATTGGTTTAAGGTTTGCAACTATGAATCTTTTTGGTCACGTAAATCATTGCTAATTAAATAGATTTTCAAATCGTCTTTCTTTTATCTGGTTTCGGTTTCAAAGAATGATCGAAACCAAAATAACAATCGAGTCATAAACGGACGTCGCGTTGTAAAATATACGCATCCTGTTAATCTTTTGAAACGTTTTTTCTTTTAAAATATACGTATGTACATATGTATATGTTTTACTCAATTGCCGAATTCGGACACTAACCGAAATTTTTAGGTGGAACTCGTATGGGGTAAATGTTGATTCGTACATGAATTAGAAGTACCTATTAAATAACCATAACTACCATAACGCGTTTCGGGTAAAAATTTCCATATTCGTCATATGTATTTTTTTTTACCAAAAAAATATTGTAAAGTTTTACGGAAAAGTCAGCAAAAGTGGTCAAAAGTTTGGCTTGAGAAAATGAATCTATAGACATATTTTCTTTTTATAATTACTTATAGAAGTAGAGCTTGAAAGTTAAAATACTTAATGTTAGTAATAGAGGAAATAGACGATATTAACTAAAAATTTAATTTATACAAACACAATTTCGCAGTTGAATAAAATTCTTTTTACGGTAAATGAAAAAATAATTAACGTAGAGAATTTCTGGAAAACTGTTTATGGTATAAGCCATATGAGAAATAGGACGGTGGTGGCTGTTATTTATAGGGTTAGAGAATAACATTGTTGTTTATCGAAGGCGCGTGTTTCTTGAGTAAATAGTTTCTGGTGAGATGCTGTGTTTAACAGTTATATTGCACCGCAGTTGATATCACTTCATTTCCCAAGTTCGTCATAACAGAAGGGTTAGGGTTGTCGCGGGAGAAGCCGGGTAATAACTTTCACAGTTTCGTGGAAACCGTAAGTTTATGTATTGCCAGACGACCCTGTTATAGCTTTATTGCTCATAACAACAGACATTTCCAAATCACAGAAACAGCGCTCTCACCATACCTATATACAATGTATCTATCATATGAATCTATGTATACATACCTATGTGTACTTGTGTACCTAATACTTATATTCTACTTTTTTTCATATCACATCACAGCCAAAAATTGTTACCTACATTATTAATAGCTGTTTTTGTAATAATCTGTAATCAAAATAAATTGACCAATTTATTCTGTTAAATTAGTTGTTGTTTAAAAAGTAGAAAAAGATTATGTAGGATCGAGTCAATAGAAAATTATTTATTCTGTGCTCGCGAACGACAAATTTGAGACTATTGGGGTTACATATAGGGTTGAAAACTAAATTTATGGGTAGTAGATTTTGTTGATAGATGATTATAGCAGAGGAGAGAGACAATGGTTATCAGCCTTTTTTTAATTGCAGCATACAAACAACATAACAAAATTTAGCGGCATACTGAAAATAAAAAAATTTAAAAGGATTTTACCAGCAATGTTATTAGGTCTACTCATACTATATAAACAATACTGATATTATTACAATGAGTAAATGCTGTAAATATATTTATTTAACGAAAGTTCTTAACATTTTTACTTTATTAATCATAATTAATAGATACTTATATAAATATTTGTTAATTGGTCTAAAAAACTATATTATAATCATGAAGTTGCAATTTCTATGATAAAAAAAAAGTAACTAATATGATTAGATCATCATTAGTAGCTTTCTCATTTGTAACAGTCGTTATTGATTGTAAACTAGGGCATCGGTCAGTCAGAAAGGGCGGCAAAATTTAAATGCAAAATACTAAGTAAAAGCTTATACATTTTCTCAGCTATACACATTACAAAAATGAATAATTTTCATCTACGTTTTGATAAGAAGAGTCAGACAATGTTATAGAAACCTATAAAAATAATCTAAGTAAGGATGATTTAGTCGACAATCCGAAATATAAAAGGCTGTTCGGAAAAACTGAATTTCCAGGATTACTGAAAAAAAAATTTCATTCATTTGATTTTTTTAATTTCTACATATTTTCTTTATTTGAAATTATTAAAAGTATCTTCGAATATGAGGGTTAAGGTGCTCGATCTTTTATACAAAAAATAATGATAATAGAAATTAGTTCTTCATCAATTATGATACATTACATAGATACAATCTTGATTTTCTAAGACACGAAATGGGAGTCACACATGCTTTATTCCTGGACTTGATTGAATTCCTACAAGGGGTATGATAATCCATAAAGCAAAGTAAAGTATTTGCAATTGGTGTTTTACTTTACTAAAACAAAATTGTCAATTCTGATAATTTATTAATTGAACAAAGGAATTAAAAAAAATAGTAATTAATAAATTAAATTGTAAACTGTGAATAACTGTTGTTGTTAATCGTAACATTTATTGATTATATATTTTATTATCATTTTAATTTAAAAGGACTCTTGGTAAAAAATGAAAAACTATAAAGTTCATTTTAGAATAGTCATTTAGACATACAATAAAGAAAAATTAGACAATGAAGTGGATTTTTGTCTAACTCCATTTCTAATAACACTTAATACAAATTTTAATAAATCCAATAGAAAGTAGAAACAGCTTAAGCAATATTAGTATTTGTACATTTCAGCTTATATCATCCTTAATATAATATTTTCCATAGACCTGCATAACTTTAGTTTATGTAAAGATCATCAGTTCAATCATTAATAAACATCAGAGATTAACCACCTATTACAGAACGCAGTCAGTCAGACGGGAAATAATTCAAAATTTAACATAAGTCAGTCAAATATCTAACTACCATTCATAACGTTCGTAAGATCATGAATATATAAATAATATAAATTATGTCATCAGCTTATGCACAGGATCATGGGTTATTATACAATCAGTGATACAGTTTCGATACCTACATGTATAGCTCATCAGTAAACAATTTTATGGTCATTTATTTCAAGCTTATGTATGTACTTTGTTGACCGACATGTGCCTTATTACGATTGTCTTTCCTTGTAGAGTTATTAACTAATTTTATAGTTATTATTCGTAAAGACAAAAACAAGTTCGTATTGGTATCCGTTCTGGTTACGTTCCATAATTTCAATAAATTTACGTTAAAATTCGATTCAGATCGATGCATGTCATCTACTTACAATGTTCATAGTTACACCATGTACCCGAAGCTCATTTTTAACGTTTCGTTGGCAAATGCGGTTGACATCTTCAGTGGATCTGTGTTGACGAGAGCGAAGATTATACCTCGAGATCTCGCCAGCGACTGACAGCATAATATTCGCTCTCGTCAACACAGATTCACTGAAGATGTCAGTCGTAGTTGCCAAAGAAACGTTTGGATAAAATAGTTCCTATGGACCACGGTCTGCAAGCCCGAAGTTTTATTATCTATGGATTCCGGCCGGGAAAGGATATGTTCTTATATTATTCTTGCTTATCAAGAGAAATAAGTTCTCACCACAACTAGCACGAACCATTCCTGGATTCTGCAATGTGGAACAGTTTCACTCCAGATGACGACTATGGCTAACAAAATGTTGAGGTATATGAAGGCAGTAATGAGTTAAAATTTTGTATTTGAGTTTTGTTGAATTTGTGTTAATAGAGAGTATAAGAAATTATTTCAAAAATTTTTCCTCTGTTAGAGCAAATAATGGTTTCAAACAAAATGTGCTGATTTTGATAAATTTTCTTTTAACATGATAAATTTTAGGGAAACGTATTTATATTAGTTGGATTCAAGTATCAGTAGACCAGTGTAAGAAGTCATATAAAATGACAGTAGTGAGATAAATAGTCATTATAAATAATAACAAATGTTGTAAAACTATTTATTCTTCTTAAAATAATCTATCTATTATGTACATCATAAAATCATTCTTAACAATAAGATCAAAAATTAAAAGTTTTCCAGACACCATCAGCGAAATACTTTACACAGGAGATAATTTATTGTCATAATGATGCTTGTTTTCTAATAAATATTAAACAATTATTCTTGGCTGCTTATTTGTGCAACGAGTTAAGGTAATATGAATCAATAAATAAATTAATTGTTTGAAATAAACAATAGAAACCAATAAACAATCTTTTGCCAACAAATAATGTAACCTTGATGTTTTTTTATAGTATATTCTTGAAAATCAAACAAATGATTTCCTTGTATTACGGATTGATTCTTGCATAATAATCCCGGAAATTACGTTAATAAAAAACATAAACTGACGAGTTTGTCTGGTTTAAAACTGGATGATGGAAATATTTTTATCACTCATACTGTCATTAGTTGAAAACTGCTTTCTAAATTTTTCCCAGTCGACAAAACTTTTTTCTCAAAACGTTTCGTCATAATATCGAATCCTCATAGTTTTGGATAATATACCCTCCCAAAAATTGGTGTAAATAATGTCCTTCAAGACTCTACATTGAGGGGAAAGAGTACCAAAATCAGGACCCTCAAACTTCTTTATAAAAATAATAAATTCAGCGCTTTCAAAAATCTGTAGGGGCGCACAACCCCTTTGTTACGCCATTGCCTCTAGACAGCCCAAATTATCAGGGTGTCTTAATTTGTGGACTAATGAAACATATTATTAGCTACTTAAGTTTAATTTGTCTAGTTTGTTGTAAATTTTTAATTACTGCTGAAATTTCGTCACTGATTTAGAGATAGATGCAAAAATTTTCCTGGAAACAGCAAAAACATTTAGAAAATTAGAAATTTCACCCTCAACTTCCCTTCACACTGTAGGTACTACATTTTAGCTATATTTCTTGAGGATACCAGATAACACGAAACGTTGAATAGCAATCTCCATCCGAGTATTTACTGAAAAATAAGTCTCATCAAAGTTGAATATCGAATTTACTTTGACGAAAAAATGTATTTAAAAATATTTATTTAGTTATTCTTGAGACAAAGGATTTTATGTAGCAAACAAAGTAATCCATCTTTTCATTCAAAGGAATTGATTATATAAAATTTTCTGAAAAGATTCAAATAATAATTTGATCTTATTTTATTCGTGACATTGGTTCTTTTGTAAAATTTATGAGCTCCCCTTAAGAGACTATAAATTAAAACGTAATTATCAGTCACAAAAGACGTACTCCGTACGGTCCCTAAGCGCTTATCATTTTAATCAAGCTGTACGACTCCTTGTATAAAATCAAACGAGGCTGTAGTAATTATTGTTCCCGTATTTAATTGGAAGGAAGGGTTTGGAAGGGTTTATTTTATTTTTTCGTTTCGACGATATTCAGAGACCGATAAGTTCGCTTGCTATGATGTTCTATCTCCGTCACGAAAGCGTCGTTTCGGTGGGACAGCACGACTCTCTTTCGAAGTAATACAAGTGTAAATTAAGGCCATTTTTCCAGGCAATTTAAAATATTGCTTCAGTATTCTACCCCGTTCGAACGATTATATCTTTTTAAATGTATAAACTTGAGATTACGTCTGCTGATAATCCTTTGATAACGACCATTTAGAACGTACTGTTTTGTTGTTTCTTTTACTTTATGAAGTTTGTTTTTTCACTAGCTTTTTATTGAAATTTTGGGGAAGAGATGAAGCCTAAGCAGTGAGAAATATTGAATTTTGTCGGTGTGATTATAAACATATCAAAATTTAAATTTGCCAATTTTAGTTTAGTAATTTTTGTATATAAATATGAAATTGTGGCAATGTTTTTTGGGCCAGCACGTCAATAGAGGGTAAAGTCTCTAATGAATTTGCCCACAAATATTTCTTCATTGAAAGATATTGAAATGATATTGGCATTTATTTTTCCATCCTGTATATAAAAAAACAACTTTGCATGAGTTAGAAATTCCGCGACGAATTTCATGGTGTACTTACATTGTTTTATATTAAGTATTACGATAGTCGTTTTTGAAATTATTGAAATTAATCATTCCCTGCCGGTTAAATAACCGGATGTTCACTAGGTAACAAAACGGAAATGAATAAATTAACGTACTATATTGATGCATTCAGAATGGATTCATAGGAACAGAACAAGGCTATCAAAGGCGCACTTTTATTATCGCTGATAGGTGCAGGGTTATTACGTTATTATGCCATGATATGATAATTTGTACGACAATGGAACACAGAAATTTGTATAATAAAAGGTTAAATGGTTCCATGGCGCGGCCACAGGTGTGTGCGTGGGTGTTTGTTTATGCATATTTTGCATGAAAGAATTATTACCGTGTGTAATGATATACCGTAAAACTTCCTGTTATTACCGACACTTTTAATAAACTGAAAGCTCTCCAAAACTAACCCTTTTCTATGGGCCTCTTTATCATATAAGTTTCTAACTCCTTTATATTTCTTGGTTGAACGCGGACACACGAATCCGGTCGCAATCGTCGGTTACTCCCTCTCTTGGACTCAATTGCTACCATTTATTTATATAGGCCCTCGTCACAAAGTAGAGGGGTGGAAATGAAGTAAAAATAACAAACTACAAAATATTTTAAAAGAGGCGAATTGTTGTAATCAATTTGGTCAATAAATGATAAGTGGAATGGTATATTTTTTACGACGAACTCGGATATAGCATGAAATTTTAAGGTAACTTGTAGGTCTAAGATGAACAGTTTCTAATTTTTAGAACAAAAAACAAATTATAACTTCCAAAAATAATAACCCAGAATATTGAAATTTTCAATAGATATACTTGAGTCTTCAACAACAACATTATGCCAAAATTCGGCTTCGTAATTTGTACAGGACGTGCAAAAAAGATCCAACGTTTCAAAACTTCAAACAGGAATAACTTGGTTTTTTTTTTTTTAAATGGCGCGTACCACATTTTATTATATCATCTGGTTCCTCTTTTGATTCTCTTTCGATCCATACAAATAGATTTTATTGATTTATTTTTAGTAATTTTGGAACTACTGTAATTGTTAACGATCAAATTAAAAAAACTGTCCTTTCTTTTAATTCGCCTAGATATGTTACAAAAATAAATACTCATATTTAATAAATTTATAGTTTATGCAGGCAAATGGGGATAAAATAAAATAATTAAATCTGAATTGGAATATTCATTATAATCTTCGTTTACCATCATTTTTGTAACATAAATTAAAAGAAATAACTGTTTTTGAATTGATTGTCAACAATTATAGTAATTGTCGATTTTCCATGACACATTTGTTATGCAAATATTAAGAGGAATTAGCTATTTTAAGTGAAAATCCAAAATTATTCAAAAGCTATTTACATAGATCAAAAGAGAATAAACGAAATTATTCCTGTTTAAAGTTTTAAAAAATTTGGATTTTTTTGAACGTCCTGTATAAATTACGAAGCTGAATTTTGGCACAATTTTAGCTTAAAAATTTCAATATTCTGGGTTAATGTTTTTGGAAGTTATTATTTTGTTATGGTGTGGGCTGTACTAGTATTTTTTTTTTATAGATAAAAATTAAGTTATTTGAGAAACTGTTCACCATAGAAAGTAACCCTAAAATTACATGCTTTATCCGAATTCGTCGTAAAAAATATACCATTAATTTAAAATAACGAAGTTGGTATCATCATCCGGTATAACTGGAAATTGCTGACATTTTAGCTAAAAAGAACTACCGCCAAATTTTCAAATCTCTATAACATGCTTAGTTTCCCTAAAATGTCTAATGTACCTACCACCTCGTTTGAATAACTCTGTATAGTGGACATTAAAAAAGCAATTTTGTTATTCTGTTTATCTGTAATTAAGTAATATTTTACTAAGAATCGAATTTTCAAAAAATCAGCAATAATTCATATCTACTACTGAAGTACCTAATTTTTCTATTATTTGATCGGGTATTTAGAGTAAGAATACGACATTGTATAGGTATAATCTTGTTAGGATCAAGATCGTGAAAATCGAAGGAGCGTAACAGATTGTCCGGCTGTAACAAACGTAAACACGCACATCGAAGTAAAGCAAAGAGAACAAAGCCTTTATCAGTAGACAATTATGTTTTGTGTCGGATTATAACATGTGAAGCAGTAAAGCCAATTAGTGATAAAGGCAGTCGTACGGATCAAGAACGAAAGTCCCAACTACAAATTGCCGTATAATTCCACGTTGTTTGCCGTGTGGGAGACACCTTGTTATACGTAGGATCCGTCCATCCGCCTTAACCAGCCAAGTGAATTTCCAAAACCAAACAGTATCAATCAGCTCACTACTATACCACTAATAAAAATAAATAGAATTTTGTGACTATTAAATCCGTTTTTTTAACTGCAAATTTTAATTAAATCAATTATAAGTGAAATTAACTGATCGCAAATGACACAAAACGATCTTAAACATCTTTAGAAATTTGTAAAAAATATAAATGTATTAAAAGAAACTTTCAGCATTTCTGATAATTCAAACTTCCCTTTGGGACAGATTCAAAAATCAAGAAATATGAACTTGCTGTTAGATGGTAAAAATGTACGAACCTTCGAGAGAGAAGACTTAAATTTTCTATTCTATTGCTATTCAAAAAAAATCTAGATACTCTAAACTTTTTTCGTTTAGAGAAGCATAGACTTTTTCTTGTATGTATAGAACAAAAAGATAAAATACACTTCAGAATCAATATCTTGAACTAGTTGAACTTCAATATGACGAAGTATGGGATTGATTTTTAATAAAAAAATATTTTTATAAACAAAAAATGTTCAGACTTATGAATGAACGCCAAAATGATATTCAATGAAGGCATAAGAACAAAGTTAAGATACAAAAAATAAAGAGCATTATTCGATAAGGACTATAATTCTATAAATTTATTAAAAAATTAACATTTTACTCTCATATTAAAAAGTAAATTAAAAAAATTGAATTATAATATATTCTATAGAATCTTTTTTACAAAATTTAATCTGAACCAATTTTTGAAATGGATTGATTGTCTTTACTTATTTTCGCCGCGTAAATCCATCCCTGAGGATGACATGTTTTTACCTAACATCTTTTAATGAAATTTATGGGCAAATCCCGTATCTACTGAAGTTGACAGATTTGAGACCAGGTAACTTGTGCCATTTATAAAAATTTCTGCTTTTCGTTGGATGACAGAAATAGATTATCACATTTAAGAACTGTCCTCAGAAGATTTATTCGCCTGATGAGGCCTTTTAAGATAATTCTTGCAGACCAAGAATTTTTAAAATATAAGAATTCATTTTTTGTCAATAATTATGTTGGTGATAAGTATGATAAGCTCACAGAGCCATAATAATTCGTAAATCTTTTTTAAAATAATCGTATATTTATGACAAAACTTTTTGAATAATTTGAAATAAAAGCAGTATCGAAATTCTAGAAAGGTTTATAAAAATGAAGTTCCAGTGATGTAAACTCGAAACGTAGGTAAATCAAAAATTCTGAATTGGAGGACATATTTATAAAGTAAAAAACAAAGAAAGTTTTGTAAACTGTGCCATGTGGAATTTTGGAATAAACTGTAATAAAATCGTTTAAGAAAATAGATTATAATTAATCATTATCCTTTGTTATCTCCGAAACCACCGAACATAAAATTTAAAAAAAAAATAAAAAATTGGTTTCTTATAGACAAGAGTTCTATGTATCGTCTAGAAATACCATGTCTTTTTACTTAAATGCCTTCCGAAAGCGTTTGTGATTTAATTAAAAATATTCTAATATAAGTATAAAATTCTCGTGTCACAGTGTTTGTTACCGTACTCCTCCGAAACGGCTTGACCGATTTTTATGAAATTTTATACACATATTCAATAGGTCTGAGAATCGGCTACTATCTATTTTTCATACCCCTAAGTGATAAGGGTTATCCACCTCTAACATTTTATTTTTATTTTTTGGACACAAATTGTTTTTTTAATTTTTTTATAATGTGGCATTAAAAAATACATACAACCCTAAATTTTCACCCTTCCATCACCAACCCCTATTTTTTAATAGTTGTTTTAGTAATTTAATCATTTAGATGCGCACCAGCAAACCCTGCCCTTGGGAGACGGGTACAATGTTGGAAGGGGCAGGCACTCTAGCTATTTCTTGCGCTCGATAACTGATCAATTAGGGATCCTTACTACTATAAAAGTTTAAAAGATTCTACAACAAAAAATTTGATCACTCATACAATAAATTATGACTGCTCATTGTACGTCAACTTAGAAGTTTGATTTTTTTTCACGGCTTCAACGGACTGTAGACCTGAGTATATGGTTTTAATTTCAACTCGATACCTCCACGCGTTCCCGAGATAAAGGGTCTTGACAGAAAGACAGACAGACGGACAATAAAGTGATCCGTTTTTTCTTTTGGAGTACGGAACCCTAAAAAAATGATATGTAATATATTCGTGATATGGAACCCTCTTCAAGCGAGTTCAACTCGCACTCGTCAAATTTGTTATTAAAAATGTTCCTTCGGGTTCTCCTCGGGGATTACTAAGTAATGCATATTTAGACTTTAACGACCTTCTGCAGATGTGTCATATTGTGCTGTCCGGTACAGTTCTTTCGAACGAATACAATTATAGGTTAGTAAACTGCAGTGTGTGTGCGCCCTGTATAAATCTTAATAAATGGGAAAATATGTGGCGATAAATCTCAATTTCCCGGCTGAGATACGTCCTCATTAATCCCAGGACGGACAGACACGTCGGACACGACCGCGGCAACATCTAGACCATAAAGCATTTCCATGTTTCCGGATATCATTTCCATTTTTATAACTGCGCTTGACCGTAATCCGCGGTCACTGTCACACATTTGGCCAACCATTTAGCATTATGAAACAAAGGACCACTCACCA
The DNA here is from genome assembly GCA_947389935.1 of Agrilus cyanescens. Lineage (NCBI taxonomy): Eukaryota > Metazoa > Arthropoda > Insecta > Coleoptera > Buprestidae > Agrilus > Agrilus cyanescens. The sequence continues at coordinate 26,245,947 of OX376705.1, forward strand.
TGGACGATGCTACCCGAGACGACGCCGACGCCGATGACGTCTAAATACGTCGTTACATTTACACCCGTCATATACTTAAGTATGTCAGCAAGAAGCAGTGGAAATGTGAAAAAAAAAATAGAAATTGCCAATTCGGTCGTTGGTCAAAATTTTCCTACATCGAGTTTCTTGTATATTTTGTAAACCTAGAACGCATTGCGCATTATCAAAAAAGATTCACAAAGCAAAATTACAACCACAGTCGTTTTATTAGTAGGTATAAGTCGAGAAGCTTAATTAATTATTTTTTCTATTCATTACGAATTTGCATAAAGTAGAGATTACATCAACCGATTGTGTTAATATTAGATGTCATAAAAATGTATGAAAAAAAGTAACGTAAAAAATATGTTGAGCTTTTATTTATGTAACTTTATATAATATACCATGACAAGAGATGTAACTTATTGAAGATACAAGTATCTGAAATACAGATCTTGTGTCTAAAAAACTTTTTTAAAATTCATTTTGTATCTTGTATTTAAATACCTTTTGTTTAGTATCTTACTATTTTGTAAATACCATTTGCTAAAATACTTTTAGTAGTAGCAATCTATGAATTCCTTTACAAAATGTAACAAGATTCTATGGTGCCATTAATTTTAAATACCAATGTTACCATAGATAAAACTGAACTTTAATCTGGGACCAAATTGATAGAATGTCATCGGTTATGAAGTCCCCTTTCCCCACTGACTCGTATCATTTATAATTTTTCCGTATTTTTTTGTGTGGTATCAACAATATCGCATTTGTGAGATTCGAGATCGCGAATTCGCGAATATGGAAACATAAATTTAATTTTAACTGGTTTTACTTAAGTCTTTAATTAAAACTCTTAAAGTATAATATTTTGTCTTGTCACATTTGCCCGATCAATGCGATTTATTCGTAAAAAATTCACGTAAAAAGATAAACTTACGTTCAATAAAATGTTGTTTTCTTAGAAAAGTATTTTATGTTGAAAAAGTATTTGAAAGATACGTATTTTGTATCTAGTATTTCAGATACCATTCCAGAAAGTTATTTGTATCTGGTATCTGAAATACTTATTTTAAAAGTATCTTGCATTTTGTATTCCAGATACTTTGTACAGGGTATCTTCTACATCACTGACCATAACCTTCTTTATTGCAAGTGTAACTTTTACGCTTTGTGGGTATTTGCCTGTTGTCCCCAGAACGTGAAAATCGTGGTGTTTTTGGGAGTGATTATAATTTTGTTTATTGGATTCATTTGATTATGTACCTACAGCGAATTCGGATCCAAAGCAAATTTTATTTTTCAGTTTTAAAAATTTAATTACAATATTACTTCTATTATTTACTAACTTCCATCGACTGCTATCGGTTATTGCCAAGATAAATTACCCATGTATTAATGATTATATCGTCATCTAATAAATTCTAGGTATACGCATTAAAAAATAACCTTGAATGCCGTTCTATTATGTTTTTTAATTTACAAAGATTATGCATTTTTAGCATACTGTTTCGCATAATTTACCAATTTATATTTATACCTAATTGCTAAATAGATAAACTTCAAAGTACATAGATAGTTGTTATTGAAATGAAAGCTTCTTTGGGCACGTGATGCGATTTTTAGTAGGGGATAAAAATATGAATTCGCGTTCCGAGATCAGCTCCACCGCTAGACTGGTGCGCGTATACACACGCGTAGAGGTCTATGTACACTTGTATACGAATACGTTACAACCTATAAGGGGAATTACCAGTTAACATAAACAATATAATATGTAGTCTAATTGGTGTCGCAAAAAAACCGTACAATGAAATAAGCGTACAGTCTCACGTTGGGAGGGTTAATTACGTCTTAATAAGGGTTGCTATTTAGGTATGTTTTACTTGTAAAATAAGGATACAAGGTGATTATTTCTGATTTCAATCACACTGCATCCGAACAATTTGTATTAATGAATAATTCTGATTGTGCTTTAGAAATTTAAAGGCTATTTACTGCTGAATATTGAACTTTTGGTAGTAATTTAGACTATTTTTAAAAACCCAATAAATTAAAGACGATTTTATTTCATATTCTTGATAAAAGCAGACTATTCTCCTATTTTTTTGCAAAATCATTTCCGTTGTAGTAGTATTTATAATTATTACATAAATTAAATTTAAAAATAAAAACCATACGATTTTATTATATTTTTTAATTTAAATAATCATAATTATTATTGCAACCAAAATGATTTCGCGAGAAATAGGTAAGAAAAAGAAAAAAATCCCTTTTAATTAGGTTTCTAAAATAGTCTAAATTACTGTTAAAAGTTCTATACTTATTCAATATAATATCAGATTTAAATTTAAAATAAAATAGAACAATTTCCTCTTCCTGTCTGTTATATTTCGCCAAGGGCATGAGCTGTGTACGGTTATTTCACAAAATTTTGAGTGTACGCTGTTTTCACATATTTGTCTAATCCGAGTGCCCATATCCATATTATTATTTGTTAAATTATTATTTTATTCGGTTAATTTAAGAGTATTTATTTGGAAACTGCATCTATATTTGTAGCTTAAAATTAATAAATCAACTAATTCAAAAAGATTTAATTTTTTTTATTATTGGCGCAACTATTTCTCATAATAATTGCAGACGGCACAATAGTTAGTTTTTGATTTAACTTTCTGAACTTTCTAATTAAATCGACGAACTACACTTGAATAAACACCATACATAGCTAAGTTTTCTTTGATGTTTATTCGTACGTAAATGAATACGAATTAATTAAAAAAAGTGACTACGCGTATATGAACGAGATGCATTCATTGTCTGCAATTTAACTAATGCAACGTGTGTATATTAACATAATATCTGCGTGGTTAGATGTGAAGCGTTGACATTGCGATAATAAGCGGCCTTGTCATGTTCTGATGATCCCATTAGAAAAAAATTTAAGAAATATTGCACGAAGTAACAGTAATTTGTTAGTGATATTGGAATCTATCCAAGTTTCAGGTAAGTTTTTTAAGATTTTTTGTCGATTTAATTATTTATCATTATAATAGTTTAAATTATCATGAGAAACTTAACTTACAATATTAACGTAACTATACGATTAATTGAAATTTGAGTCGATATTTTCATAGCATATGCCAGATGAATCTTGTATGTTGCGTAAATGAGTTGTTATTAATATCAAATGTAATACTCATTTAATATAAGTAAGGATTAAAGTTATTAATTCGAGTGTTTTTTTTGATATCGCTTAACAAATTTCGTTAATTAAGCATTCGAGCTGACCCCCATTCGAATTTTTAAAAAATACAGTATGATTTGTAGAGTTCATCATGCTAAACGAGAATATACATGTATATGTTGGGACCGGAAATGAACCTTTTTTGGTGTTTTTGAGTTTCAAAAAACTGTCTTAATTGTTCTAATAACAACGATAACGACATAGTTTGTAATTATATTGTTGTATTTATTTTGTAGATTAAACAAAGAACACTTAACGACGAAATGTTAATTTGTCTAGCAGCGTTTTAGGTTACGGTCTTAGGTGTGAGTCTGTACATTTACACCTACACACATAAAGCCACTACCCTAATCTCTACAATGCATATACAAACATATTCCATCGTTCTTTAGGTAATCTAAAAATAACAAATATCTTAGAATGCTTCCAACATTTAAAAAAGCAACAATTCAACTACAAATGATTTCACGTCATAACATTCAGAAAATTAGTACAGTTTTTTTGAAATTTTAGAGGCTCAAAAACACCATAAACGGCTCATTTCCGTTCCCAACATATACAGAATACATATTCTTGTTCAGTATGATGAAATCAAATGGGGGTCAGCTCGACAGCATAATTACCTAAATTTCTTTATTAATATATAAATTTAACATTTTAAATCATTAAATTGCATAAAAACTACGAAAATATAAAGAAAAGTTTCAGGTTTAGGATAAGCGAGTGGTCAATTAAGTATATCTTTTTTGTAATTAAATTAATTCTATTCTGATTTTAACAATAAATTATCTAAATAATAAATATTTTACAGCTGATACCTTTTTATATAAATACTTATTTAATAAAACATACAATACAATAAAAGTTCCTTTGTAAATTATAATTCATATTAATTAAAGTAAAAATGCTAGAGTAATTTATTTTTTCAGCATGGGGATTTCTGTATTATCAATTTTGATAAATTTCATTATTTTTGTCACAACGTTTGTTTTATTTTTATACTTGTATTTTAAACGTGCCTACACCTATTGGAACAAATTCGACTTATACGTGGTACCACCAGTTATTCCATCAGGGAGCTTAGGGAGTTTGTTATGGAGGAAAGAATCAATTGGTGTTACTTTGGCTAAACTATATAAACAACTTAGAGAAAATGGTCATAGACATGCCGGATTTTACGCCTTATTAAAACCAATATACGTGCCTGTCGATCCTCTTATTATTAAAAACATTCTCATTAGAGATTTTAATTCGTTTACTGATCGTAGTATGTACCATAATGAAAGAGACGACCCATTAAGTGCCAATTTAATAACGATGGATGACCAGGATTGGAGAAAAATGAGAACAAAATTGACTCCAACATTTACCTCAGGCAAAATGAAGAAATTGTTTAATATATTTTCTATTTGCAGCGATAGATTGGTAAATAAAATTAATGAAATGATTGAAACAAAGAATTCATCTGGAATAAAAGATGTACTTGTTTGTTATACGACAGATATTACTGCAAATACTTTTTTTGGCATAGAATGCAACACTTTCGAAAATCCAAACTCTGATTTTCGAATCAATGGAGACAGATTATTTAAAATTACACATTTAGAAATGTTTAAGACATCATTTGCTAGACATTATCCTCAAGTTGCGCGTTTTTTAAGAATACGCGTTACACCAAAATCAGTTTCAGATTTTTTTTTTAAAGTCGTAGACAATAATATCAAATATAGGGAAACAAATAATGTGTATAGAAACGATTTCTTTCAAACATTACTGGATCTGGAAAAAGACGAAAAAAATACGGTAAAGAAGAAAAACAAAATAGCAGCGCAATCTTTTGCTTTCTTTAACGCTGGTTTTGAAACGTCTTCAAACACCATGACTTTCGCTTTGTACGAACTCGCACTTAATACTGAAATACAAGATAGATTACGCCAGGAAATCACGTCAGTGCTTCAAAAATATGAAGGGAAACTAACATATGAAGCCTTAATGGAAATGGAATATATTAATAAAGTTGTTGACGGTAATTATTAATAATTACAATGTTGTAAAAATATTTATTTCAAAAGCTTATACACGATGTGTATCCTTTTTTCTTTGTGGTTAATAATAATTAAATGCCACTAATGAAAACGCGAAAAAAAAAAAATTAAATAGAAATTCAGATAAAAATATTTTCGATTAGCTGTAATTTTGTAATTTGTTTGCCGGTGTTTATTACTATTATTATTACCATTTCTAAATAATGTCTACCTAATAAATTAGCGATAATGTATCAAAAACGAATGTGCAGATACTTTACAAACAAATTCACAGAGACTCTGAGGAAGAATCCACCAGTGGCTCTATTGGTCAGAAGGTGTTCACAAGATTATAAAATAGAAAACAGCGATGTAGTTATAGAAAAAGGTACGAGCGTTTTTATGTCAATATTAGGTCTGCAAACTGATCCACAATATTATCCAAATCCAGAAAAATTCGACCCCGAAAGATTTAATGAGGAGAACAAGAGCAAACGTCCTCCTTGCACATTTATGCCTTTTGGAGAAGGTCCTCGAAACTGCGTAGGTCGGTATATCGTGTTTTAATAAGTACATTTTTATAATATTTTGGTGTTAGGATTGAGATTTGGATTAATGCAAGTTAAACTTGGACTTGCGAATATCGTTAAAAATTTTAAGTTCACACTTAATTCGAAGAGTGGAATTCCACGTCTGGATACACATTCAATTCTTTACCGCTTCGTCGATGATATTTATCTGGACTTTGAACGTATTTAGTTCAACACTACAGATTTTTATTTGTATTGTTAACAAGAATTATTATTGTACTCTAAATCTTATCATTAAATTGTAAATTATCATATGTGAAAATGATTCTTAAATAAAAACCGATATTCCTTTTTTTTCTGCTCAATAATATTCCTTTTCTTCTTGAAACATGTTTAAATAATAAACTCAGTAAATATTGATGGAAATGAGCCCAGTTTTGTTGCTCCTGATGCCTACAGGACCGACAATTCTTTCTTAACTAGAATTAAATTGACTATTGTATTTTTACCTGAATTTAAATAAATTATTTTTAATTATTTATTTAACGTACGAGTTTCTACTATTTATGTTACGAATTTCCATAAAACTCCAGGAGACGACGTTCATACCGTCCACCCTGGGTACCAGGTACCTTATGATCAGCGACTCCAAAAAACCTCGAGTAAGAAAACTGGACTCACTTACTACCAATATTTACCGAATTGTAAATTCATTATTTATTGTCCATAAGAAATGGATGATCAATTTTTATGTCGAATCGAAAAGTACAAAAACGTATTAAAAGCCACGATACTGCCCAAAAGAATGGAGGTTCATTGCTTCATTTCCTCAGAGGTTTGAAATCATGAACGTCAAACTTGGACTCGCACAGTAATTTAGCTTCACTGTTAATCCAAAAATCGGAACCCCAGGTGGGAATAACTTAATTACCTTGAACTTACTTATCTACTAACTTACAACTAACATTTCGAATTTAATTACAACAAAGGTAGCACCAAATTTGTAAAAAATAATCGTTTAGTTAAAAACAAATCCCTCAAGATTATGTTATCGCTACTTTTTCTAATACGGAATTTAATTTAAATACAATTGTTTCCATGTTTCTATATCACAGTTACTAGTCAAGTAGATAAATTATGGGAATTTTATGATTGCTGTTGTTTTGCTTTTGTGAATTTTTAATTGTTCGAAACATTACCATACGGATTGTAGTAATTAATATTATCAAATTACATACGCGGAACGAAACTCACATTGAATATATTAATGACAAATGACTTAAATGTTGTTAGTTACTTTCCATTCGAGTGATCGGATTTTTAAAAACTAAAAATATGGAATTTCTGGTATTGTTTATTGTTATATTAATGTCGTTGGTAGTGGGAATTATGCTGTTATACCTTATTTTTAAACAAAGGTACTCGTATTGGGACAAGTTCGATATATCAGTAAAACCACCGAAGATTCCTTACGGAAGTTTAGGAAAACCATTTACTAAAACTCAGTCTGTTCATGTTAAAATAGCAGACGCATACCAGAGTTTTAAAGAAAAAAATCAAAAACATGGCGGAATATACATGTATCTTGATCCAATCTACATACCAGTCGATCCAGTCGTTATCAAAAACATTCTCATCAAAGATTTTAATTATTTCTCCGAAAGGAATACGTACCACAACAAAAAAGATGATCCCTTAAGTGTCAATCTGCTGACAGTGGAAGGTCAGGAATGGAGGGATATGAGAAATAAATTGACACCACTTTTTACGACAAAAAAGATAAAACTGATGTTTTCTTCATTACAAACTTACAACGATAGATTGGTGAAGAAAATAAAGGATTGTGTAGACAGAAAGGAACCTGTTGAAGTAAAAAGCACAATGGGGTGCTTTACGACAGATATTATCTGTAGCTGCTCGTTTGGAATAGACTGCAACAGTTTGGAACACCCTAATTGCAACTTTAGAAAATTTGGAGAGAAATTATTCCATCTTACACCGTTTCGATATTTAAAAGCAATGTTTACCAGAGGTTTCCCCAACATAGCAAGGTCTCTGGGGCTAATTACGTTTCCCAAAGATGCTACCGACTTTTTTATAAGTCTCGTAGAAGAATCTTTTGATTATAGAAGTAAAAATAATTTAAAACGTAACGATTTCTTTCAATCATTGATGGATTTAGAGAAAAACGAAACCGATGATAGAATTAAAAAGACCAATATTGCAGCACAATCGATGCTGTTCTTTAACGCAGGTTTCGAAACAACTTCGTCAGTTATAGCATTTGCAATCTATGAACTTGCATGTAATCCTGAAATGCAGGATAAATTGCGTGAGGAGGTCACTTTGGTTTTGGAGAAACATAATGGTATAACTTATGAAGCTCTCATGGAAATGGAATACCTTAGTAAAGTCATCGATGGTAAGCAATACCCTTATTTATTATCTATTACTGGTAAATAATTTAACGATGCTAGTTTCTAAAACATCACCCCGAAATATTTTAGTTTAAACATTAATGATTAGATATCTTTCAGAAACATTAAGAAAATATCCTCCATTCGGCACAATATACAGAAGATGTGTACAAGATTACCACGTAGAAGGTACCAATTTGGTAATCAAAAAAGGGGTAAAAATATTCTTATCAATTTTGGGTATACACAAAGATCCCGAATATTATCCAAACCCAGAAGTGTTCGATCCCGAACGATTTAGTGAAAAAAATAAAAGCAGTCGCCCATCTTGCACGTTTTTACCATTTATTGATGGCCCCCGTAATTGTATAGGTACACCAACAGATTTTGATTTCGATCTAAGAAGTAAGTAATTTAAAGGCGTATTGATTTTAGGATTAAAATTTGGATTGATACAAGTGAAACTTGGATTGGTGAGTATTTTACATAATTTCAAGTTTTCAGTCAATTCGGAAACTGAAATTCCTGTAATGGATCCAAGATCTGTGTTATACAGATGTTCTAGTAATATATACATTGACTTTGAGAATATTTAAGTAGTTTAATTTTAATAGTAACAGTATATAAATTAATTAATTAATATTGACTTTACTGATTACTTGCTTATGGAATGTGAATGGGTGTTTTTTTTTTTCGTACCTTCTCCTTTCGTCCTTTAATAAAAATTTATCTGTTTTGATCAATTTAATTGTTGTTTCGTACCTTGAAGATAATTTGCATCTGACGAATTCTCGTTTTATACTCGGTGCTTTTTGTATGTAGATTAGGTACATAAAGAACCATTGAATGCATTTATTTCTGTATTAGGTTACGGTAGTGGCTGTGTGTGTGTGTACAAATGTGCAGGCCCACACATACAACCATATTACCTAATACTATAGTAGACAAATAAACAATTAGTTTATTTGTTTTAATTTCACCCACCCTGTATTTTCGAGCACTTCTTGCTTCGATAATAAACATCAAGGTACGAAACGGCCATAAATATGTGAATGTTTTGTATTAATAAATTAATAAAATAGAGATAAATTGTACTATAAAGTTTGAAACTTCATAGAACACTTTGTTGCTTTAAATTGTCTTGCAGATTTTGTGTACAATTAAATAAAAATCCTCTTTTTACTAAGCCGGCTCGAATTCCCTGGCTACAGGAAAATTGCTATCTCTGATTGTGATTTGCTTATTAAAATTTTTTGGTTGAAGAAGCTAGTTTTTCTCTAGTTAATTTTCTCAGAATATCGATAAATATTCTGCATAATTTTTTAATAAAAGCACACGCACCGATGAGGGATATTTTCTATTAACGTCCCACAGTCCTCTCAACAAAAAATGATGAGATTTGATTTTTCATATTTTGAGTGATTTTTAATCTTCGTTTCTTGGGCTATTATTGAACTTTTATGACTTGACGTTTTTGAAGTAATTGAGGGATTCTTATCTAAAATTTAATTAGATAAGTCACATTAAAAATATCGTTTATTATTTTAAATATAAAATAGAATATTTTTTAGGGTATTTTCCTAGATCTGGAAATAATTCGATTATAGGAGAACAAAACGAACCACTTTCTACTTAATAGGCAGGTACTTTTTATTAATAGTTGTAGGTCTACAAATTTAGTTCTAAGATTTTTTCTTGTTGAGATTATTACTCTCAAAATTTAAGATTTTTGCAATTCAAAGCCCAATTATTAATAGTGTGCATAATCAGAAGGGCTCAATGAGTGAAATAACTGTAACCACCACAACGCGATCCGAGTTAAAGTTTCGTGATTTAAAACTCATTAGGTAATTCTCATCAGCGCGTCATAAGTAACGACGTAATAACGATCAATTAAATTCTAACAAGATCAGTATAACACCACAGATGGTGTGCGAACGCCATCTACGGGGATTTGCTGAGTTTATTAGGTAATTTATTATGTTAACGCTGATAGCTTCCTTTGTTGGTTTTATTTGTTAATGGTGAAATGTCCTTACTGTGGTGAGCCTGAATTGTAGCAAATTCTCCCAGATGGCGCTCACATGCCGTATGTGATATTATAGTAATTCTTGTAAAACCTCTATAGATTCGTAACGATAGTACATTCGTTTTTAAAGTGTCATCTGGATAGGGATTTTTTATTATTTTCCAAAATTTTTCACTGCAGTTTTATATGTATTGTATAAAAACAATTATTCATAAGGAGTCTCATTAAAAGGTAAATTAGTACATAGAAAGATTATGCACCTACAACCTTTTTCTATGATAAAGCTAATTGTTATGATCACTTCACTATCTCTAAATTTGTTGCGTTATGTTTCTGGAGTAAAATTACTATTAATGAGATAAGATGGAAACATTTACAGTATTGTCTATTTTAGTGTATGTTAAACATGTTTTTCAGATAAGTAAAGCAAAAAAAACATGAACTTTTAACATATTTTATTTTCATATCGGACGGTTTCGTAGCTAAAAAACTGTCAGTGAAATTTCACTTATAAGTTTACAATTCATGAATAAACTGCTCGAATCAGTGCATTCCCGAAAACAAAAATAACGATATGGAATATATAATATTGTCTGTGTTATTAAGCATATTTCTGCCATTGGCAATGAGCATCTTTTTATTATTTTTAATTTTTAAACAAAGGTATTCGTATTGGGACAAATTCGACATTGCTGTAAAACCTCCACGGATTCCTTACGGAAGTTTAGGAAATCCGTTTACTACAACTGCTTCCATTCATGAAAAACTAGCCGAAGCATATAAGAGTTTTAAAGAAAACAATCAAAAACATGGTGGAATATACATATATCAAAATCCAATCTACATGCCAATTGACCCAGCTATTATTAAAAGCATCCTTATAAAGGATTTCAACAGTTTCTCCGAAAAGAATATGTATCGAAACGAGAAAAAAGATCCCTTAAGTGCCAATCTGCTGACGGTGGAAGGCCAAGAATGGAAGAATATGAAAAACAAATTGACTCCATTGTTTACCACTCGTAAATTGAAACTAATGTTTCCCTTATTGAAAGCACAAACTGATAGATTGGTGAAGGTAATAAACGATAGTGTAAGCAAAACGAAACTCGTTAACATAAATGACGTAGTGAGGTGTTTCACAATAGATTCTGTCGGAAGTTTTACGCTTGGACTAGAATGTAACAGTTTAGAAAATTCATACAGCAGCTTCATAATCAGAAAAATTGGACAGAAAGCATTTCACCTCACACCGTTTCGATATCTAAAAGGCGAATTCACCAGAGATTTTCCCAATTTGGCACGGTTTCTAGGCATAGTTACCTACTCGAAAGCCATTTCCGATTTTTTTATGGACCTTATTAACAAATCTTATGACTACAGATGTAATACTAATCTGAAACGTGACGATTTGCTTCAGTCATTGATGGATTTAGAAAAAGACGAAGTAGACGAGAGCACCAAAAGATGTAGCATTGCTGCTCAGGCCCTGGTGTTTTTCAACGCTGGCTCTGAAACATCCTCGATTACCACAACTTTTGCAATCTACGAACTTGCATGTAATCCCGAAATACAAGACAAATTGCGTAAAGAAGTAACTTCGGTTATACAAAAACACGACGGTTTAACTTATGAGGCACTTATGGAAATGGAGTACCTCAGTAGGGTTACGGATGGTAAGTAACAAAAACAATAAGAATATTTTAAATATAATATAAAGGGGGGGAGGGGTTACCAAAATAGTGGCGAAAATGTTACTGAATGCGTGCACCTAATACTTAAGTATCCTTGTTAAGTTAAGTATCATAAGCTGAAAAGCTCATCATCTAATCAGAAAGCTCTGTAGGGTAAAATGGGGTAAGTACAGCCTATGATTTCAATAGTTCAACTTGAAGAACTCTTAAAATAATAAGAAACAATTTTAACAGATCAATTTTGTTTTCTTGGAATACCCAAAATTTTAAATCAGTTATTAATAAATTGTCTATAGGAAATAATCCAGATTCTGTTATTTCCAAACATTGTCACAAAAAAGACCATGTCGTGAATTGGGAAGACGCCACTATCTTAGATAAAGAACCAAATTACATTAAAAGATTAATTTCAGAAATAATTCACATTAAACAACTTTCTCACCCCTTAAATAACCAAAACGATTCTGAAAATCTTAACAAAATATGGGATAAAATAATATCTAAAGTCAATTAACCACATTTGTGGTTTTGATCCTCATATGAACTTATGTATTCTTACATTAGCAGGTAATTAACTATATGACCTACCTACCCTTAGAAATACTTTTATTTGTTATAGTTTTAATTTTTTTCACCTTTCGTTTTCGACAGTTTAATTTTCTAAATTTCTGATAGTAGCACCTCAACCTTTGGTTTGTTCTTGTGTCGTTACAATTCCCTTTAACTTTTATACAATTTTGAATGGTATTATAATTTTTCATTAAGAGATTTAACTATGATTTTTCTTAAAAATGGCCAACACTTTTCCAGAAACCTTAAGAAAATATCCTCCTACCCCTACAATAATCAGAAGATGTGTACAAGATTATCATGTGGAAGGCACAAATTTGGTTATCAAGAAAGGGATAAAAATATTCCTAACAATTTTGGGTATACACAAAGATCCTGAATATTATCCAAACCCGGAAGTTTTCGATCCTGAACGATTTAACGAAACAAATAAAAACAGTCGTCCATCTTGCACGTATTTACCATTTCTGCATGGTCCCCGCAGTTGCATAGGTCCAATTTTTCTTTATCTAACGGATAATTTAATCATATGTTAATTTCAGGTCAAAAACTTGGTCTGATGCAAGTGAAAGTTGGATTGGCAGTTATTTTGAGCAATTTTAAATTTTCTCTTCATTCGAAAACTGCAAAACTTGTATTTGATACGAGATCGTTTAAACATCGATGTTCTAGCGAAATATACATTGATTTTGAAAAAATTTGAATTATAAAATTTTGTACCCATGTACACTCTAATAATAAATTGGTAGAAAATAAACAGAAATTTATTAGAGAGGCAGATTTGAACAAACTGTAGGTTTCCACAAAATTTATTTGATTTATTCGATAGTTACCGGTTTATATTCCTTTAGTTATCAAGATTTTTTTAATATTTCTGAATATTCTGATGGGTATTCTTTACGTCACTATCTAGAAAATTCCAAATCATTGTCGTAAAACTGTGGACCACATTGAATCACATTGTAGAATGTTCTAAGAAGAGTCCTAGAAATTTCAAAACTTCCTAGACATTTCTAAAAATCATCAGCTCAATTTATTGGATACTCAATTTGTTACATACAGACTTTTCAACATACCAAACCCTTGGTAGTACCAAGTTACAAATCCCTATGGAGTAAATTTTTTTAACAGCTCACCTTCATTCACACTGAAAAATGTTAACTTACCTAAAGAGAAAATTATATTACGAATCTTAGGTAGGTACATAATCGGCAACGTATTTACACAAAACTTTCAGGAGAACTAAGTTATTATTATAATTAATTTTAATGAGTTTGAATCATGTTCCCTTCGACATATTTATTGTTGCATCCCAGCACCGATGTGAGCAGCGTACGTATGGTTAAAGCGAAGAATTAAAAGTGATTGGGGGTCTTGTACCATGGACCCATTAGACGATGGAAAATATACTGACAGAGAAAACGCTGCGGAATCCTCGTAAAATCGCCATCCACATGAACTTGACGTTACCGCAATGAAGGTTAAGTGGCTAAAATGTGTGATGGTTACGATACAAGCCGTGAATAGAGCGAACGCTAGAGACGATACACCAATGCAAGACCATTATTGTAATAAACATATATTCTTTATAAACAAACAAAACAAAAGAACATTAAAATATATATTCTTACTTCACTTTAGAAAGTTTGAGTTCATAAAGGAACGCAGAAAATGTACCTTTGCATACCATATCTATTAGTTAAAACGTTACCAATAGGTTGGATGCACATCAAATTCCCATAGATACCTACATTTGACTTTAAACATTAATACTATTTATAAACAATATAAATGAACTGTGTATATCAATGTAACAAGTGGTACAACTGAATTAAGTGCAAACGAGGTGACTTCCTTTTATGTGGATCGATTTAAGGAAAAGTTACTCCACTTGCTTCCTCAGCCCTTATCATGTGGGATCGTAAGTGTGTGAGCGGGCAGATGGGTCATCGTACCTCCAACCCTCGGCGAAGGGCTAAAACGGAGTTGATGAGTACATCTGGCAGCTCTCGTCGACCAAAGGGCAGCGATTCTTGCTCTAAAGACCGGTCGAATTCTCTCTCTCGTTACCCTTGTAGTAATGGGGAATTGGAAATATCATTCGAGGGAATGCAGATAATTTCGTAGAAGACAATTACATTGAAGATATTTATGAACAATTAATTAGTTCAAGATCAAAATTTTTTTTGAAAAAAATTAGGCATACCTACATTTCTACATATCTATTATAAACGAAGTACTAAACATTATAAAGATTGGTTTAGGACAAGAAGCAGGTTAAAATAACTAGCAATACACCATAGAATTTCCTCCCCATTAGGATGAACCATAAAAGAAAAAGAAGGAGTCAATTGGGGTGAAGGTTTTTTTTAATTTTAATTGATAATCACACCAACGTTTCGCCATTGGTATAAGACTTTTTCAAGGTAGATTATGTCACAATGTAATTGAAACATATAAGTAATTTTTCAAAACAATTAATTTAATAATTTATTTACTATTTTACTAGGTTTTTTCAAAATATTTATTTTGAATTATGTTCTTATGTCTCTTAAATTAATTCATCTTAATCTACTTTGAAAATGCGTTATACCAAAGGTGAAACGTTAGTGTGATTATCAATTAAAATTAAAAAAAAATCTTCACCCCAATTGGCTTCTTCTTCTTTTTCCTTTAAAATAATTAGCCTCTGTGATAGAGAGATATTCCACAGTCTCACCAACAGTCTTTCAGTCTTCCGCAGTCTCTTACCATTTTCATATTATTTAAGTTTTCAATCAAAGTAATATTTACTAAAAAAAATACCTTTACAATACTATAATTCTCTCATTGTCTTTCTCCTAGAAATGACAACTGAAGTCTCATTTCTGAAAACTGAAATCTCAGTCTGTCTTTTAAAAGCCTTTGAGACCAGAGCCGGCTCTAGCTTCTAGAGCAAGAAACTGAATTGATACTGTTTCTATAACTTTCTCTTTTACTTAAATAAATGATATTTTTTATTGGTCTTTGATTTTGATTGTAGTTTCAGGTTTGCAAAATACTATGAAGTGAAAATTTAGACAAGAAACAACCAATCTTGTTTTATTGGCAATATGTTTAGAAGGTACGGTGTTTCTTGTTGACTAGTATTTTTGTAGTTCTGACACAATATGTTAGGATGGCACAAAAAAACATTTTTGAGATCGTCCATTATCTATGACTTCCTAACTTAAATTGACTGACTGGTTCATCATGATGACCTGGTTATACAAACAAATTTTATTTTTGCTCAATTTTGTTTTCCTTTACCACCAGGCGTCTAGAGCGACCGCTCCTCTCGCTCTACTCTAGAGCCGGCTCTGTCTGACGATGAGACTACAGGATTGCTCAGTGCCAAAAGTAAGACTCTTTCAGACTCGAAGTTAGTCTCTAATTTTGAGACCCACAGATACCGATAATTTCGTTCTGGAAGTGGAGATGTGAGCATGTCTAACTAGTCTTTTGGTCTGAAGATTCATGACTGATGATTAATATTCCGTGCAAATGTTATTGAATTATGTATACAGAAAAGTGAGTTTACGAGTAAGTTTTAATGAATAGGTCCATTCTGTTCAATCATCGTTATTTATGAGAACGTTGATAGTCGTGTAGTTCAATCTAGTTTTAAATTGGCACCGCACAAGTACGTATCGATGTGTATGTGTGTGCGTGTAAATCTGTATGTACTCACGACGACGGACGGGACGTAGTTGAGCAATATGGACGTTCATGCAGAATGCAAATTTAACGAGTTTCTTTGGGCCACCCGGCATAATGAAACGAGCGCCACAAGGCCATAAAGAAAGTTTACACGAACTGATAACAACTAACAGAGAAGTAAAGGCCTAATGTATCAGGCCGGTCGCGGTCGCGTTCGTTGCGTTTTAAATTAAAAACTTGTGACTAAGCATCCGGTCGATGCGACCTCTGAATTAAAACCGAAGCTCGAAAAGACTCACGAGCAACGAGCGCAATCCGCTCGCTGCTCGCACAGGCCGCGCTCGGTCCGCGTCCGAGTAATGAACGCTATGTAACCTATCAGGAGGCTGGCTTGTTCGCGAAATTATGTTTATGTGTTGTTAATATATTCATACGAGAACGTCGTAGGAGGCGAGAATGTGTTTTGCAGCGCCTTATTGTGTCACCCCCGGATCCGCGACCTCTGCTTACCGATGCGATGTGACCGACGGACGGGACGCGACGACCGACGTCTCGACTATACAAAAAAAAATCGACAACACGTCTATCGTGTCATTGGAAAATTCTATAAATTTTACTTCGATGCAATTTCTAGTCCTTTTCCACCTTGCCCCTGTTTCTACCTTTAATATGTCTCTAAATAGCCCTTCATGTACCATCCTATATCTTATCTTCTCTTCTGATTTTCACAATGCAGGATTGCCAACCCCTACACAAAATTCCCCCTAAACCAAATTTAAATAATCCCTAAATCAAACCTTTTAATCTCCCTAAAAGTCCCTACCTAAATCCTAAATCCAGAAATATGTAATTTATTATTAATAATAAGGATTCCCTATATCAATTTTCAAACCTCTAGCACCAAAATTTGCGAAAGTCTCATACAAACTTCCATCCCCTCAGTTTAAGGGGTTGGGGGACGGTTAGAGTGTTAGAATTTCAACTTTCTACGAAGTCTCGGCTATGCAAGTACATAATATGCAAAACAAATCGACAACACGTCTATCGTGTCATTGGAAAATTCTATAAATTTTACCTCGATGCAATATCTAGTCCTTTTACCGTTTTCCCCTGTTTCTACCTTTAATATGTCTCTAACCAGCCTATCGTGTACCATCCTATACCTATCTGATTTTCTCTTCTGACTTTCACAAGGCAGCATTGCCGACCCCTAAACAAAATTCTCCCTAATCCAAATTCAAATTACCCCTAAATCGAACCTTTTAATCTCCCCAAAAGTCCCTTTCTAAATTCTGAATCCTGAAATATGGAATTTATTATTTATAATAAAGAGTCCCTATATCAATTTTCAAACCTCTAGCACCAAAACTTGCGGAAGTCTCATACAAATTTTCATTCCCTCAGTTTAAGGAGTTGAGAGGGTAAAAGGTGCGAGTTTTAGAATTTTTTGTTATTTGTATACTAATACTTACATCCCAAATTTCGAGTTTCTAGGACTCCAGGAAGTAGGTACCTTAAGAATTTTGTTAATCATCAGTGCTTCAGTGACGAAATCAGTTTTTTTTTAAATAACAATTAAATTTAAAGTAGAAGAGCTATGCACTTGAAACTTTATTTTGTTTAATGAGTCCACTATTGACATAATATTCTGAGAATTTTGCTTTTCTGGTATAATGCAAATTCAAGCTATGAGGGTTCAAAGAAACTACGAAGCGCTTCGAGAATAGGTAACAGTGCTTCGTGCTTCGCTTGGCTCGTTTTGGCAGGGATACTTTAACACCCCTAAAAATTCCCACAATTATTTCACCCTTGAAAGTCCCAACCCTAAATTCCCCATTCGTTGACAACCTTGCAACAACGCTCCTTGTTTTCTCAATGTTTGAACCAACTTATTGGTGTTTTCTAAGTAGGCAGCTTACTAGTTGATGAGCAGGTTTCAATTTTTTTAACTAACATGAAAACAGTATACGTACTTCCTATTTCTCTAGGGTGGTCAATGAGTTTTGTAAGGTACGTGGTACCCACCCCTGCTCCCCTAACTGCACTAATGAACCGACTACAAGAAAGAAAATTTTTATTTATTTATGTATCGATTTTAATAATTTTTTGGCGTTTTATTACGTATAACTTCAAAGTAGTCCCATGGTAACTTTACTAATATTGAACTTTGGACTTCAGACTAAATGATAGACTTAGGAACTTTCAGAAACGAAATAAGAAATGCAAAGTAATAATTGAAGTAGGTACTGTTAGGATTAGACTACATATTTGCTTTATCCATTACTAAAAATTAATTAGCTTTCAAGTAACTCAAAAGCAGAAAGTAATTCTTTTTGTTTATGATTTCGATTCCCTATATCTAATAGTTTTTTAAAAGTCAATTACGTAGGTATCTAATATTAAATAATTTTTTATTCGCAGCATTTTTGATATTAGCTTATTCACCTCCACCACGTTTAATTTGCAAATTGAATTTTTATTCATCTCATTCTGTAAAAATTTACAAAAAATCGATGTACTTTGCGCGTCTATAAAAATAAAACTTCGGTGATAATATTTACCTTTAACTGCAAAAAATTTTATCGTTATAAAGTACACGTTCGGACTGTGCCACAAAAAAAGATTGAAAAAATGTTTTCTCTTCGCATCCCTTTTCTTCGTTATCTGTTCTCGTCGTCCGGAATTGTGCAGCGTAACGAACGTAAAAATCCCGTGGGACTTTAGCGGGACGTTCCATGTGTTATATCGTATGTTTGTTTTCCATTTTAGTTTTCACTTAAGCTTTATGAGATTAAAGAAGCCTTTGGTGATTCACAAAATAGTAAATGTTTTTAAAAGTCTTTCGCAATGCTCAACGCGTTATCCATCAACAAAGTTAATATGTAGGTACCTACCTATTATATAATGTGGATGAAGTTCCTGTATGTACTTCGTGAAAATTTTAAACAACGGAAAGAACACATATCTATTTATGGTGGAATTATCAGCTAAATTTAATACAAATGGTATTTGTTGCGTCCCAAATGGTCTAGGTCTCTAGGAACTTCCTGACTGTACGTGCATAACTTGCGTCAGGAATATTTTTATTAGATACCCCACGTGAATTCCATCCGATGTGTACCTGTTGAACTTTAGAGGAGCGGAAAATGAAGAAATTCATGAAATCCAAATCATAAGAACTAATCTAAGTCATACCTAACCTAACCTATCTTAACCTTTAACCTAAAGTATCATCAACATTGACAAAAAAAATCTAGGTCATTTTCTTAACTTACACAGGATAACGGAAGTACCCTAAAATGTTGGAAAATTTGTATTAAAAAGTAATGATTTGTTACTCATCTCGTATATAGATAAATATACTTTTCACTCTTGTCTGACATCAGGCAGACAACTTCCCATTATAGAATGATCAGTCTGTAGGAATATGAGAATTTGACTAACGTTGTCTCTGGAAGCTTCTTACGTCTTCTTAAGTCTCGAAAAGTTCAGTTAGTTTCTAAGAAGGAGACTGTAATTTCTGAGATTCCAGTCTTTAGGAGAAGGACTGTAGGAAGTCTTCGAGATTTTAGTCTTTTGAAGAAAACCTCCAATCGCTCAGTTGTCAGATTTAAGACCGTCATGTCCAGGAGGAAGATTTCAGTCTTTTGGAGGTAGGTGTATATTTTTTAGTACTTTTATAGAACAGTTGAGATAGTTATTTTGATAATGCGAATACTAAGCCATCATATTCCTGTTAGAAAGGAATACTACCACAAAAGAAAAAAGAAACATGAGACAATAACTTTAATTCACTTTAATTTTTGTTTTCTTGCTTTTTATTATTTCCCTTTGCAGAAAATTTTGTAAAATTTTTGTACCGCATTCATTTAAATATTGTAAGAATTCTTATTCATTAATTAAAAAAAAAAATTATTCGTCCCTAGTAAAGGCTGCCAATGTAAAATACAATGGGCCAAACTCGAGCCTGCTTTTACCAGCAAAGTATTGGTGATTTATTCAATAAACCTTGGTATATAGGTACCTGAACTAGTTTTACCAAGACTTGGTCGATTAACTATTAACATTGGTTTCAGTCTTGGACAGTTGCAAATGTCAAGCCTAAACTAAGACTTTGTATGTTGACCCTGGTTTTTGCCTGAGCCATCTGTAAATTAAATGCCAATCCTTGATTTTAGTCTGAGCCAGTTTTGAATGCCTACACTGAACCACTGGTTTGCTAGAACTAGTTCGAGCCTGTTTGTCAGATTTACCTCGAGTCTGATTTGTCAAATTTGACCTAAGTCTTGATTGCCAGTCTTGGCCTTAGCCTCAGGACATCATTCCAAGCCTAATCCAAACTTGGACCAACAGAAAATGTTCAACCTGGCACAAGCGTCACAAGAAATGGTGCAGGCTAGGCTCAGGTTTGGATCATTAGTTTATTCCTACCTGGGGTATTGTTGTTAAGACTTGGAGTTAGACTTACTAGTTGGTTAACTAGTTAGAGTCTTATTGTTAGTTTTATTAGCAAAGTACTAGTAAGGGTCTTAGGCTTGATATTGTGAAAATGGGGAGGTTACGATTTGGCGCTTCTTTTACTTCCTGTTGCCTATTTGAGTATTAGGTACGTTTCATTTACGAAATTATTAGTTGACCAAACCGTGACCTAAGATGCTATGGATTAAAAAAAAATATATATAACAAAAGGCGAAGAGAAAGATTGACTTGTGCGTTCGAGTTTGTTATAAAGGAGCGTGCATTATAAATAAGAGGTCGACGATGGACGAGTCGCGTATGTGAAATACGAATTATTCCAAGTTCAAGGAATAATAAAATCTAACGAGATCGTGCTCTGGCCCGTTTGTTGGTCTCTTCCTGTTACGCTATGTGTAAGTACTTTGCAGACAAGAGTTACGGTCATAACAAGCATACATTGCACATATAGATTCTACCATATCTAAAAGAGCGACCGTATAAACTACGGTTTAACTGATGACATAAATGTCATATAAGGAAGCCCGATAGAATTACGTTCTTCATAATTCCGTGAATTGGATGGACGCGACGCGCGTTATACCGCAATATTTTCTCTTTTTGTCGACGTGGTATTTCAGTTAGTGCGCGCCGTGAAACTGCAACTATTTAAATTAGCGCGTATTTGGTCGTTCATGTGCGTATTTTATTTTACACAGAGCACACAAACAATAAATCGCATTAATTGCCGCTAAGGCCGTATAAGAAAATATTACCCAGTTTGCTGGAAAAACACAACTGTCCACATACATAGTGTTATATTTCACTTTGGAGAATTTTAACCAAAGGAATATAATGATTCTACCACTTATAGGAATAAATACAGCTCCCGAAGATGTTACTTCACTTTTTTGGAAAACTGTTTTATTCGGTAGAAGTTATTCTTTTTTTTAAAGTATTACTTGGTTGTATTTGCAATAACACATATAAAGAATAATAAATTCCGTATTACAAACATAATACTTTATTAGAATAAAAATGAGGTTCTTTACAGTCACAAGTTCTGTAATAGACTGACTTTTAAAAAGTAAAATCTTAACACTAAGGGTTGCATTACTGAGTCCACAACATGTAAACAAAACAGATATGAAGAGCGTAAACAGATTACTAATACTACTAATAATAATAACAGTTTATATTATAACATTCCTCCATCTTCAGCTTCAAGCAAATTAACTTTTTAATCAAAATTTGTTTGAACAAGTTTAAACTACAAAAAACACATAAAACATATTAGAACTAAAACACTATTTATATCCAACTATTTATAGTTTAATGTCAACTTCCATTTTGAATTATTTTCCGTCGAAAAGCCTTCGTTATGGCATCCGCCATCCGTCGAAGCACGTTGAGATAAAATCGGAGCCGATGACGCTATTTCCCGACGAGAAAATTGAACACCCGGTTCCATTCCACGGGACGGTAGGTTCCCCCCCAAAACCACATCAGAACCCGGTTGATTGACATTGAAAATGTTTATACATCTTCCACAACCACATCCAGAAGACGGGAACCAGCGCGGTTTTATGAGTCTCAAACATCCCGGACAACACCAACAACACCACAAAAACACGAAAATAATGGAACCCAAAACCGACAGAACTATCTTCCACCATGATAACGACCTCACTTCAATGAACGGTTTCAGCTTTTCTTTGTAGATCTCACTTTCCAGATTATTTAGTTGATGTTTAGCTAAAAGCAATTCTTCCCTGTTGATCTCATGTATGGAAATCGGTAGCAATTTAACATTGGTTCCGGAAGTCTCACCAATACAACAGTCGTCAGGGATCGAGACAACAGTGTCATTCAAATCTTTTCTCAAGGTGTTATTCTTTAGAGAGTTTATTTTGAATCTGTTTCCAATAATTCCAGTGCAAGGGGAGTTCAGTGTCACGACACTCGATTGCAGTAACGTTGTAGTCTTTATATATTCTCCATTACATTTGTAGGTAAAGTCCAAAGGTTTAGTAAGTGTTATTAACCATTGATTTTCCTGAAGGCGACGCATTCCCTCCGATTGAAGTGGTACGTAAACAGGATGGCACAAACTTGACCATTTGCCGGTGAACACCATCTCGCTTTCACAGGTTGTTTCTTCTCTTTTAATAATGGTCGGGTCCCGGACGAAGTATTCTCCATTTTGTACCAGTAGTTCCGAGATAAAGGTGAACTGCATGTAGTAACCCTTTGTTTGTTCGATAGCCATATAAGGATACTTAGGATAGATTAAATGGAAGTACTCATTACTAGGACGTAGGATAGGGATTGGAATCAAATTATACAATTGATAAATTTCCTTTGATACCAAAGGCACCTTGATAATGTATACCAAAGCCTTCGATTTTACAGCAATAGATATTTTACAAATATTAATAAAATTTGAAATTTGTTGCATATTCGAATCAAAAGGTAACTGATATTCAGGATTAGCCTTATTAATTTCTTTTAATGCTTGTAGGAATGATTCATCATCCAAAAATGATGGTGGTACCAAATTAACCTTAGCAAATAGAACCTGATTTCTTATTTTAACAATTTCCGTTTCTAGATCCAAAATTACTTCATTACAAATAGTTATTAGATTCAAAAGCTGAATTTGGAACTCGTTACTTGTTATCCGATAAGAGTTTTCATTTAGTGCAGATTGAATTGTTTCAAAGTTAGAAGCGATCCTTTCCTCATTAGCACCTAAACTGGCAAGAGTAGCATTAAAATCTCTTATTACGTCATTTACTATATGTACAGTATTGTCCATCAACGTTAATGATTTTCTATTCGAATTCTGTATTGACCTAATTGCATCATTAATATTTTGTTCATCATTCGCGTCCATAACTCCGAATATAGTATGGAGACCGCTACCAATAAAATCCATCCAACCTCGTTTGCGTCTGTTACTGACCGTAGGAAATAAGGAGTTGATAGATTTTAACTCGTTATTCATTTTATTCAAATTTTGTTTTAAAGTAAGAGCATGAACGTAACCGTGGTGACTACCCAATAATTTACCTTCCATGAGATTCACTTTGTTAATAAATGAACCCAATTTTTCTATGTTTTCATAAATAGGTGATATGTTTTTATACATAATTACTGAAAAAGTCTGTTCCAATATTTTTAAATCTCCTAAAGGTTTAAGGTAAACCCCAGCATTCGTAGGTAAGTTATCTATAGTTACGGGTTGATTGAGAGAGATGGGAAATATAAAAGAAAGCATGAGGATGATCCTTAAGAATGTCATAATTGATCTGAAAATAAATAAAAAATACCATTATTGAATCGGAATTTTTTTCATTCTAGATACGTTGATTGTTTTAGGATTCGGACACGGTATTTCGTATGTGTAATCATTAATCCTTTTTGTAATTTGGAAAGGTCCGTAATATTTAAAATTTCGATCACCCTGTCTTTTCATCTTGACAAAGACTTTTTCGTTCACTGAAAAGGTGGGAGTTCGTTTGCTATTCTTATCGTACCTAGTTTTGATTTTTTTCGAATTGGTTTGTTTGTTACATTTAGCATTTTCTCTAATTTGTGCAATGGTTTCATTACGATTCGTAAGGTCAATTTCAGATTCCCTTTCATTACTGTCATTACTTAATTGTGGGGGTTTTATCCCAAACATTATCTCATAAGGAGTGTAATTATGTCCCTGGTTAACAGAAGTATTATAATTGTGTGTAGCCATGTAGAGTATTTCGGTATTATTTAGATTCTGTTTCTGACTAGCGTACAGAGTCTTGCAAGAATCTTTTATAGTTGAAATAAGTCTTTCAACAGAACCATTACTCTGGGGGTAGTATATTGAACTCTTGGTCCATTTTATATTTAAGTCTTTAACTAGTTTTTCAATCGTCTTATTCAAAAATTCCGTTCCCTGATCGCTATGGATTCGCTTTGGGAAACCGAATGCAGAAAAGTATTTTAACAGTGATGTCTTAGTAAATGCACCTGAAATAGCTTCATATGAAGGGTAAATCTGACAGAACTTACTTAGGTCATCTTGAACAATTAGTATATAAATTTTTCTATTGCCCGCTTTAAGTTCAGCTGTATCGACATTCAACCTTTCATTAATATTATTTGGCATTTTTGGAATTACAAGAGGAGTTTTATGAGATAACCTGTCTGTTTTGTTTTTTATGCAAATTTCACAAGAATTAATCACTTTAGATGTTAGATCAGACATACCTGGAAAACTATGTTCTTCTTTCAATTTATTGAGAGTTTCCGTAACACCCTTATGGTTATTCAAAGCATGCTCGTGAAAAGTTTTTATTATGTTTATTTTGATTTCTTCGGGTAAGGGAATTTTCATAAATCGCGATACTATGACAGTTCTATCAAAGCCATGCTGTTCTATTATTTTGTCTAAATCATCCTCAGGATTAACGATAAGAATTTTTTCATTAGGAAATAATGTTAACATGTTTTGAATGTTTAATTTGAAATTATTCTCCGAAATTGTATTGTCAATTACTAGTGTTTTACCTGTAGATTTTTGAGTAGTAATTTCAAAATCACGAAATGGAATCTTTAAGTCAGTATCGGCTATTAATGAATTGATTTGTTTCTTACAACTACTGTTCCTTAACATAAGTACGTCAAAATCGTTTATTTTTGGGTTAATTACATATTGTAAAGGAGTGAAATTTTCATCTGAACTACTATTATTTGAATTACTAGAGTTTTGGATTTCATTTTGCTCTTCATTAATATAAATTCTGGATAGGGCATCAGCGTTTGTGTTTAATCGACCCGGTTTATAAATAATTTCGTAGTCGTATTCCGAAATCTTCAATCGCCAACGCATCAAACGCGATGTTGGATCTTTCACACCAAACAGCCATCTTAGTGGTTGGTGATCAGTAATAATTTTGAATTTTTTACCGTACAGGTAGGGCCTAAAATGTTTCAGTGACCAAACAATAGCTAATAATTCACGCTCTACCGTTGAATATCTAGTTTCGGCAGGATTTAAGGTACGAGACGCATACGCAATTGGTAATGAATTTTTAATATCACCCTGCGAAAGTACCGCACCTACAGCGTACTTACTGGCATCAGTCGTCAATATAAATTCATCGTCAAATTTCGGATATTGTAATATTGGTTCAGATATTAGGAAATCACGCAATTTTTCAAACGCTTCTTGCTCTCTTTTTGTCCACTCAAATTTTGTCTCTTTCTTTAATAATAAGGTCAAAGGTTTTGCTATAAGAGCATAATTTGGAATAAATTTCCTGTAATACCCTGTTAAGCCAAGAAATTGTTTAATATTTTTTTCAGTTTTAGGAACGGGGAATTCTTTAATACACCTTATTTTCTCAGGGTTTGGTTTAACCCCGTTAGGTGTAATGACGTGGCCTAAAAACGTTGTCTCTTTTCTTAAAAATTCGCTTTTATCTAGTTGGATCTTTAAATTATGATTTCTAAGACGTTCAAAAACACTAATTAATCTATTATTATGCTGTGAGAGATCTTTAGCAAAAATTATAATATCGTCTATATAAACTAGACACTGTTCAGGTGTTAATCCTTGTAAAGCTAAGTTCATGCAACGTTGAAAGGAGGATGGAGCGTTTTTCAATCCGAACGGCATTCTCAAATATTCATAGTGACGGCCGTTTGCCGAAAAAGCAGTTTTTGAGATTGAATCAGTGGACATTTTCATCTGATGAAATCCCGAGGTGAGATCCAAAGCAGAAAAGTATGAGGACTGACCCAAATTGTCTAATATTTCGTCAATATTCGGCAAGGGGTATTTGTCATCGATGGTTTTACAGTTAAGCTGTCTATAATCTATTACCATACGCCATTTAGTTTTTCCGCTAGCGTCTTTTTTCTTTGGAACTATCCAAAGTGGAGAATTCCAAGGGGAAAAAGATGGTCTTATAATTTTTTCTTTAAGTAATTTATCAATCTGATTTTTGACCTCCTCTTGATGAACTTTCGGATACCTATAAGTCTTAGCCTGGACAGGTATTTCATCCGTCGTAATGATTTTATGGTCCAAAATATCAGTTGATGTTAAAATATCGTCTGGCAAATAAAATATATCATCATAATTTTGAATAATATTAACAAGTGATTCGCGTTCTTCCGCATTACAATGATCTAATCTTAATTGTTTCATTAATTCGTTTATACGTCGTTGATCGGGTACATGTTGAGTTTTTCTAGTATTTACGGCATAAATTTTGTTAGTATTAGGTATTGGCAAAAGATCAACATTTTTACATTCTAATAGTTCTACATTATCTGATAAATTTAAACACGTAGTGGTAAACATTTTGTTACTATCTGTTTTGACATAACAATCGGGAATTGTAATTTGGTCTATTTGAATACGTGGGAGATAATAATTAGTATTAGGTTTACAATTTTCTGCAAATATTTTTATAATTTGCTCACAACGAGGCAATAAATTTATTATTTGAGTCTCATTATCAATTCTGAAAGGAATTGATAAGTTACTATCAGGAATAAATATTTTCCCATGTTTGTGATCAATTACTGCTTTAGTCTTTTGAAAAAATTCCTGACCTAAAATTCCGTCAACCCCTAAATAATTTTCGTCTAAAACGTGAAATTTTATAGGGATTCCGCTGATTTCCGTTTTGAAGGAACCTTTCGTTTCAAATGGTTTGCCATTAATACCTGAAAGTTCCGTTTTGTCTTTAGAGTTTAAATTAGGTAAACTTGGATAATGTTGTATTAAATTAACAGAAGCTCCAGTATCCACCAATAGTCTTATTTTCTTATTAAATAAATTTACTTTAACGGTTGGTAAGTAAAATTTGGAATTCTGAACATTATGAATATTATAATTAAAGCAATTTTTCATGTTACTTGAGGATTTAGGAGAATTTAGTTTTCGGATTCCGATACCTCGTTTTCGGAGTCCGTAAAGGAGTTTAAATTACTTTTATCTTTAGAAACATTATCGCTATCACTATCATAATCAGAAGGAGTTTGTTCTAAAATTTTAATAGCCGCTTTACGTTTCTTCTTAAAGCAATCACTTTCCTTATGTCCCATCTTCCGACAATAATTACAAACAATACCCTTATCTGTATTAGTTTTAATATCAGTGTTAGTTGAATTATCATTGGGAAACGTAAATTGTTTAACTTTAACATTATTATTTGACCATTTATTAGAATTTTTTCTGTTATCTGTAAACTGTTTACTTTGTCTAGATGACTCACGAGAAGATTGTTCAATTTGCCTAAAGTTGATTACTTGTTCGAATTGTAAACAAGCATCCAATGCACGTTCAAGATTAGGGTAACTATTTTGTATCGCTAAATTACTTATCTCTGGTTTTAATTTCCTAACAAAACATCCTACAGTTAGAGTTTCAAAAACACTATTTATCAATTTTTGCTCGTCCTTTGTTTTACCCAAAGACACAGTTTCTATACAAACGTTATCTCTAAGAGGGGCAATTTTGTTATACAAATCTTTAACATTTTTACAATTAGAACCGCTTATATTGTACATTTCCCATACACTATGGTCCCATGACTTTGCTTTCATGTAAATTGAATCAAAAACCAAAATCAAATCGTCGATACCTGTTAACGCACGATTTACAGTAGCCTTTAAAGCACTACCCTCTAACTTTGAAAAGATTATAGTATCTAATAAACTCTTTTGATCTTCAGAACATTTGTTCTGCAAATTTTGTACAGCAGACTTAAAAGTTCTGTACGATATGCCATTATCACCACCATTAAATTTGGGCAATGAATTGACCATAAGAGAAAAAATCGAATCTGATAATTGTGGCATTGTTATAATTTATCAATTGTCAATTAATACCAGTTAAGGAAAAGGGAAATAAAAAGGATTGACTAATAGAACGAAACAAATTTCCACTTACTTTGATTTTTCTCTGTTCTCGAAATTTTCTTTGGAAGTATATTCTCAGGATTCTTCCGTCTCCTAATTGTTGAGATGTCGTTTCCGGTGTTGCCTCCGTAGTCACACAATGATCCCGCTATTAGCACTTATTGAAGGTATTGGATGACAGGCTCCACTGGACAATACCTTTTTCGAACCAAAAAGGTAGGATGAAATTTTCTTGGATGCTAATAGGAACTCACTGAAGATTTTCACTGTTTAGCATCCTGTTCGCAGCGCCATTTGTTATATTTCACTTTGGAGAATTTTAACCAAAGGAATATAATGATTCTACCACTTATAGGAATAAATACAGCTCCCGAAGATGTTACTTCACTTTTTTGGAAAACTGTTTTATTCGGTAGAAGTTATTCTTTTTTTTAAAGTATTACTTGGTTGTATTTGCAATAACACATATAAAGAATAATAAATTCCGTATTACAAACATAATACTTTATTAGAATAAAAATGAGGTTCTTTACAGTCACAAGTTCTGTAATAGACTGACTTTTAAAAAGTAAAATCTTAACACTAAGGGTTGCATTACTGAGTCCACAACATGTAAACAAAACAGATATGAAGAGCGTAAACAGATTACTAATACTACTAATAATAATAACAGTTTATATTATAACAATAGGTACATAGGTACGTACGTACCTAACTGCATAGGTATATATTTCCATTTATCTATGTAGGTATACGAACTAATAAGAAACTATCACGTAACTTATATAATAAGTAGATCGGCAACGGCACACATGGGCATCCAGATCTACAGAATCATTTGTCACTTTTTTTGCCGTAGACTATGCTTACAAACCTAATACCAGTCCAATAATTGACCAGATACTTACAATTATTCGTTCAGAAATAAATAAATATAAAAATAATGGGAGCAGCTGAAATACATCTTTTCACATTTTATCCATTTATGACAATATGAAACATCATAGCGTCTATATTTTCGGATTGGATTGTTAAAAGAATAGTTGTAACTGTTTTCCATCAAATTAAAAAAAAAACACACACCTCTTAAAGACTCCAATGAGTCTCTTTAGAGACGACAGTCATCGTCCTAAAATCAATCACCGAGAAACTCTAGACTGTTCTAAAAACTGAAGTCGTGGAGACTTTATCGTGTAAAGACTTGAATTTCAGAGACTGTAGTCATCCTCTTATATAGAGACTGACACATCTGATACTACAGTGCTTCTCAGTGCTTGCTCATCAGTGTCAAAACCAAGAGTGTCAGACGTCGATTTCGAGACTCTCGGAAACTCAATGGTTCGACTATTTTTTCCTGTTTTATTTTAAACGTATGCACGTTAGCATTTTCGGGATCGTTTCACCGAATGATTACAACAAGAAAACACAAAAAGGCACAACGACCAACGAGTGAACTAATGAATAAGAAAGTGAATGTGACGGGGCGCTTTAAATTCACTCTACTCTCTTATTACGGATTAAAATCCGTTCGAATATTCTATGAATCGGTCCGCAGTGGATAGAATTGCCCGTTCCAATCCCGTAATGACAATTGGCTAACGTGGAAGGGTTGTCCGACCTGCCTAATGCATAACTTAAATCTGCTCCCTCCGTATCCCTTTGTCTCACTCTCTCTTTTTATGTCGCCAGTGCAAATGAAATTGACGTCGCATATACGAACTCGCATTGACCACCGACGCCGACGTCGCGCCGATGCCGGCCCATCGACGGATGGACGCTATTAATTCAATTCAAAGGACGCGGTCGGCGTTACGACCCCGTACCAAAATTTAGAGTTAATAGCGAAAAGGTTTTCTCGGCAATGCGATTAAACACAATCAAAAATGTAATGTGCGGGAAAAAGGGCAATACAATTTAATTGGATGCCTTTTAGTAATGTAAACTGAAGCAGGCGAAAAGAAGAAAAATAGTAATAAAAAAATAAAGACCGAAGGTGGTAAATTGTTCCTTCATAACTTCAAAAAACCACTGAATACGTTTGTCCTTTGGTAATATAAACCCGTAACAAGGCAAGATTTTTAATTATGTCATAATGTACTGATTATAAAGCTTGATCTCCAGTAGATCCGATTCTGAAAATAATTTGTAACCAGAGAGTTATCAGATCCGGTTCATTTAATACGGCGTGTGACGAATATCGTCATATTCTAACTAGAAAACCTGACCTGTCTCTGATAGTACTTCAGGTAAATCTGATCCAAATCGGATTCAAACCTGAAGTATATCATTGTCTAACCCATTATATTTCCTATAAACGGATTGTAAAATATTTTGAGGGCGTTTCGTGAATCAGAAATAGCAGCTATGCAGGTATTACTGTTTTCTAGAAAGTTGAATCTAGAGGAAAGTTTTAGAATGTTCTAGATTATCCGAGAATAAGTACAAAAGTTAGAGAATGGACTAGAACGTTCCAGATTAAAAAAGATTAATAATCCAGAATGTTCTATATAAACAATGAAATATCGAGAAATGGTTAGTAATGGAGATTTTAAATACATTAATATGAATCAAATTCAAGAACCATCTACAATTTACCTCAAATTAATGAGGAAAAAGTTATTGCTGTCATCATGCCCCTGCTGCGATTCGAACCTGGGTCTTTGGCTTTACGCGCTAATGCTCTAACCACTAACGACAGCAATAGCGTTTTCATCACTAATTTGAGGTGCATTGTAAATGGTTCTTGAATTTGATTCATGTTCTATATTATTCGACAATGATCTACAATGTTCCAAACTTTTCGCAAATAATCCAGAATGTTCCATACTTTAAGTTCATTAAGTCAAGCAGATTATTTAAGAGATTGTTGGGTACTTTATTGGCAGAGGTCCAATTCAATGATAAATCGACTGCACGATAAAATCAAGTGGAAAATGTTTTCGTATGCCGCATGAACGGATTATACAAGGATTATTTACTTAAAGCCAATTATTTCTTAAAACTCGCCTGTTATGAACTCAACGGGAATTCATAACATCACAAGCGAGAAATTGAGTAAAGATTGAAATGTTTTGTAAACACAGCAGACGTACGTACGCATGTACGGATTTCTGGATTTCATCCGCTCCAAACGGACTACACAGCATCAGTTGGACCCCACGATCAACATAGGTGATCAATCATGGACTCTTCACTACTTTTACTTACGTACGGCAACTAGGTATAAGTAGACATGAATAACCACCTGACACACCAACATTGTAGTAAATATGATCTTGATCTTGACGTACACCAACTGAGTCGACTATATATAAAACACTACCAACTGAGGCGATTTTATTATCAAGTTGTAGAGTACAATTGACCTTTAAAATGTGCTCAACAACAACGTAGTCAGGTAGCAACAGCCTCAGTTGGCAAACTTGCCTCAGTGGAAGATCCACTCACGGCTTTATTTTATGATCTACCTCAGTTGGTATACGCGTTACCATCGTTAAAGAAGGCCAGAATGGTGATTTGTGGCGTAATATACGGAGGTCCTCGTAGAGAACTGTTTTAATCTAATAGCCAAGAGATTTTATCGTCCAAAACTTTTTTAGTCGTGGATTCTTGTAGGGGAAGGTCAGAGGAGCATTTGTTGAAATTTTTAAGCTGGAAAATAATTGTTCTACAAAACTTAACGTTAAATAAAAAATAGTAACGATTATTTGTCAATAGTAAAAATTTCAACAAATGCTCTTCTGAACTTCCTCTACAAGAATCCGTGATCAAAAATTTTTTGCACGCTAAATACCTCGGCTTTAAGATTAAAACAGTTCCCTACTTGGACCTCCTTAATATGACGTTGCGCGTTAGCGCTCTGGCCTTCAATAACGACGGTAACGGTATACGTCCCTTGATCTTGGATGGTTAGGTTTAAAAAAAATTGAGTGTTGGTCTCGAATGATCCACTGGTTTCCAAAAGAATTAGTAATTAATTATAAATTATTAAATTGGAAAAGCAGTCAAAATGCAGTGACCTGTATGACGTTCAATTTTCTTTTGCTG
Source organism: Agrilus cyanescens (assembly GCA_947389935.1). Classification (NCBI taxonomy): domain Eukaryota; kingdom Metazoa; phylum Arthropoda; class Insecta; order Coleoptera; family Buprestidae; genus Agrilus; species Agrilus cyanescens. The sequence continues at coordinate 26,278,576 of OX376705.1, forward strand.
ATATTGAATAGTTGATGGCGGGGCCCAGTTAAGATCGTTTCAATCAGACGTAGCCGGAAAAGCGGCGCATCTGTAAATTATTCGTTTTGCCAGAAGAAAAACAAGCTCTTTATTTCTCGTTCATCTAAATAGTACATTAATGTTTGGCGGCTTTTTTCAACAAATGATGGAACTGAGCCGATGCATATGTTTACAATCAAATCGATGGGTGAAGAACATCTGCGGTAGAAAAGCCTTTTGCAGCCTATTTTGGGCCACTTACCGGTATTGGAACCGATTTTTATTTTACAACGAGCTTACAATAATTAGTAAAAAAGATTGATGTACTCTTTTTAAAAATGCAGTAAATTATAAGTTGATTTTTATTTGCCTCTCCCTAATTACATTCTGAATTGAAAACACCCCTTAGTCTCAAGAAAAATTGTTTATTTGTTATTGTTGCATATTTTTGCAGCGATAATTTTCCTATTAGGTATTGTGTAAATATTAAACAAAATTAATTTAAAAATGTGAATATTATTGCTTGATTTAATTAATTTGATTTTAAAAATATCTGGTTAAAAGGTACCAACATTAATTGTATTACAAAAAATTATTTGAAATATCTTGATAAAACAGTGAATATTTGAACTATCATCAGATTGAGAAACAACAATATTCAATTGAGTTTTTGTAGCATCAATATCAACTGTCTATGTATGTTCATAGGTAAATTGTTTGCAAAACATGCGTTTTACATTAGGATAATTTAACTGGCCGTAATTACTTGGTGGTATTCACATTAAATAATGCTTTTAGTTGCCATTGTACCAGAAACTCCAACTATCCATTAAACCGTCGAAGTTATTTTCGTCAGATAATAATTTGAAATGACAGAATGTATTTACCTACTTAGTTGACAAAATAACTGTGGACATGGTAAGTATGATAAATGCATTGTACAGTTTCAGTAAAATCTGTCATGAGATTTACAAATTTTGCAACACACACTTGTTTTGATATACCTACTTATCTAACATAAAACAAAAAGCATTTCTGTCATTTAATGCAAAAATCGAAATTAATTTAAACCATTAAAGTTATTAAAGAGAGAGTGACATTTAAGAAAAATGGGAAGTCATGATTATACAATTGCAGCGCAGCTTTAATCTCTATATTTATTACGTACGTAAGCACTTATGCTGCTGTGAGCCTACTATGACAGTTGCCTCATGCACAGCATAGGAGGTTACGTAATCAGCTCGCAGGCCTTGTCTCACGATGGTAACGCTTGAATACGTATATTCGACAATACACTTCATGTTTGGTTTCCATTCTGCGATTAAGGAACGAAAGAAATGGAACTAATTCGTCAGCATAGAGAATATGAAGGCCAGACAGCTTATCGCATGATGTCATTCATTGGAGAAAATGTAGTGAACTTTTTTAGTCTAGTAGCCAAGAGATCAATCGTTCCAAATTTTTTTTGATCGCGGATTCTTGTAGAGGTCGATGAGAAAAGCAATTGAGTCAATTTTTAACAGTGGAAAATAATTATTACTATTATTTATTGGATGTAAAATCTTGCAAAATGCGACCTTCTGACGCTTACGTAAAGAAAACTGTGATAGATACCAAACAAAAAATAAAGGAAATGTATTTTGTGGAGAATTCAATGGTACACAAAGAAATCCTACAGGACTCCCAAGCAAGAAACTGCAGCGCTCCAAATATGGTTAGACTAAACTAGACTGAAATAGTTTTTCATATTTTCCCCAATGATTGACGTCATGCGTTAGGCTGCCAGGACCTCAAATTCTCGATGGTAACAGCTAAAAATGCTCCTGGAATTTCTTTTGATAATGATAGCCGAGAGAGTGTAAAACTATTATGGATTTTATCGTAAAGAGGCTACCTACCATCGCTGACCACACAAAACGGTTCATTAAAGGAATTAGCCCCAACTGCCTACGTTTGTTTTCAAGGAGCACGAGTTGGTTTTATATTTATGTTTACTATATTAATGGTCGCATATAAATGGATTCCACTGGTTCATACACCGATGTATATGCAAAATTTAAATCCCACTTGAGTTTTCTCGATAGCGATGGCGAGAGAAGCGGTTGTACCTGTTCTCTCATCCAACCATTTCATCTTTCTTTTTCTTTGCGTTTGTTCCTGGCGGGTTTGCTTATATTAAGAGTATTTCTCGGCCGGAATATTGGGCCCCGTGCGAGATTTATAGGGCCGCGTCGCGGCATAAGCCATGGCAATCTTGGATAATGGGCCAGCCAGGCAGGCAGGCACAGGCTGCTGCGATTTCGCTGCCGCTCACTGTGCCGCTGTGCCGAGCTAACATGGCGGACGGAATTAATTAATTGGCTCACAAAATAAAGACCATAAATTCGCATAGCGTCACAAATTATGGCCAAGATAGGGAGTGTCGCGAAATAAAATAACCATATCTGCTGCTGGTGCTGGGAGAGAAACAGGCGGGCTACAGGACGAAAAGAGGGAAGCGGGAATGGGCGGAGGGGAACGGGTAGAGAAAATGCAGATACAAGACAATGCTAGAGCTCCTGTCGTACCGTTTTGTTGTTTATTGCTCCGGATAAAATATTTAATTAAGCAAAATTCGTTTCAGTTTTCTTGCAGCGACATTGATGGAAACCGTCTGCGAAGAATATCGTTGTCGAGAAACGGATGGTCCTGTAGATGGGTGACATTACATCCCATTATACTCGATGTTGTCTGTTTTATTTTTTATAAATCAGTTGCATGCAATTGTAGTACGTAGGCTTTCACGGCCGGCGTCATGTAGATAATGATGATTTTCCGGGCTTGAGAGCCGTGGTATAAAGGCTGAATTGTTATCTGACGTTTCGTCAGCGACTGCGGCTGACATTTTCAGAGGGAATAGTTCGGACGTTGAAGAAACTTTCTGTCTCGCAGTCTTCTCGGCTGTCTGGTGTCGAATGTAACTCTCGTTGCGTCTGTCCCGCTATTTATATCGCTCGCTCGAGGGGCGGGGCTAGTTGCTATCGCGTGAGACAGTGTAGTCAATGGGAGCGTTTTAGTTTTTTAGAAAGAAATTTTAGCCGCAATAGCTGACGAAACGTTAGGCAACAATTCAGCCTTTAGACCGCGGCCCTTAAACCCGCAAAATCATCATTATTTACAATTACATGCATTTTATTATTTAATTCCAGTTACTTATGACGCTCAAAATTTTGGTTATTCAAACCTTTGAGGAATATATAACACCAAATATAATAATTCATCAACATCGACATCAGATTAGTTATGTGGATCTAAAAGCTTTAAGTATGTAGGTGTAGGTAGCTGTAAAATTTTGTTGGAGTTGAGTTTTATCAAAGGAATATCGTAAAGCGAGCGAATAGAACGTTATGAGGGTCGAGAATTTTCCGCAACTACCTGCATTTGCTGATTAATAGCGAAAAGCTGGTGGAATCAATTATGCATTTGTACGTCTTAGGATGAAATGAGGCAGACAGACAGGCAGGCAGGCAGGCAAGCTGGCAGGCAGTCTGGCAACATCGCTGGCGCATCACCGCTCGTCAAGATAATTCCTGAAATTATTCCCTCTGAATATGCCCTTAATGATTACCAGCAGACGGATGCCGAGTTCATTTGCAAATGACTTCATCTCCAAGTGGTTGCGCCTCCTCGCCCATCAATTGGAGCAATCTTCATATTAAAGCTGCCCTATGCTCCTCTGTCTCCGCTACAACCCGATCCACCCTACTACACTGCCGGTGCCCACATTGAACGTTATGAACTCGAGAGGGCATAATTTTGATGGACGCGCCACTGTGAGGGGTGATGGAAAAGCTGTAGAATTTCCTTCCGGAAAATTAAACAGTCATTTGGTTCGCTACTAATCTCCATGGTCAGGAGACGACCCTAGCTTTTTTTTCCCCACAGGGTGGAAGCCGTCGAAATACGAAACAAGTATGCTAATTTCCATTGCTGTCGATGTATAGTAATCGAATCAAAACAAAGACAGTAAATTTTACAATAAAGAATTTCAAATAACAAAAGGATATTAAACGTTCAAAAATACTTCTTCTTAACAATTATTTCGCTTCAATGGGTTCGAAATCTATCCATGAAGAAATTTTTGTTTTGAAGCTGTAAGAGTTAGTCATGAAAATATCAACACCATCGATAGATTTTTCATGGACAGTTTGAATATTATTTGACAGTCTTTCAATAGAATCTTTCACAATGTTCTATGAAGTTACACAGTCCTCCAATAGATTCAAGATGTTAGAGAATCTTCCGAAGGTTTCGAAAATTTGAAACTGCACATTGTACAACATTAGAGAATGTTTCTAAGGTTCTAGAACGTTGCTAGATATTAAAGTAAGTTATCGAATATTTCAGAATGATCCATAACGTTCGAGAACATTTCAAAATACTCCACAATGTCATTCAGTTTTCCAAAACGATTCAAAATGTTACAAAATCCACCAAAAGGATTGAAAAAGTTGGAAAATATTTTAGAATGTTCTAGAATCTTCCAGACGTTTTAGAAATGCTCCAGAATTTTCTAGAGTATGATAGAATGTTTCTAAAAATTCAAATTTGTTAGAATTTGACTTGCTTCGTCCAAGCTAAGGTAATTTTGGGTAAAATTTGGAGAAACACAACAAAGCAAGCAGGATTTATAGAAGATACTTAAAATACTTAAAATATATACAGAATTTTAATCACACTATAGATACAAATGGACTTTTTTGGTCGTTTTATTGCTTGTTCAATTTCGCAAAACGTTCATAAAGGTTAGGTTAGGTTCAGGAAAGAAATTTAAAATTGCCTATGTATTATATCTTGTGAATTATGTCAAAGACTCGGGGGGCATTCAAGTCTTACGCAAGCAGAATTTCCGTAAAATTTAACCCCCTCCTGCCCCTTGTCAGCAAAAGTAAGCAAACCTCTCAGCGCTCCCTTACGATTAAGTATGTTCTTAAATCGGTTCAGGTTTCTTTATTGTTATTTATGAGCAACAGTTATCAAGTTAATAAATGAGGAAAATATAGACCGTAAAAGAATTAAATGTACATTCAATATTTTTTCATGCAAGTTATTATTATATTCAAAAGCAGTATCAATAACTTTGGAGAATCCCTGAATATGCTTTTGCAAATAGGGTTGCCTTGTGTTTTAAATTTAGAAATTACTAAATTTTGCAGAAAAAGTAAAAAGCAAATTAAGTCTTCTTCCAGACCTCCCCCTGACTTCCATGTATTCAAAAACAAGCAAAGCAAAAACTCTCCCTTGTTTATGTTACGCATCGAAAGTAATAAAAAGTTACTAAGACAATAACTTTCCGATAAATCTTTGAAATCAACAGACAGAAATATTTTAATGATTTTTTCTCCCTGCTCTCTAAGTTAAATAAAAAAAAAAATAGTTCGCAGTAGCAGTAGCTACGACGGACGACAACAAGTGGAGTAAATAAGCAGTGCTATCCTTTAACTTTGTGTCACGCGCACTATTACTAACTGGAGAGATCTGCTTGCCGTAGTTGGGAGTCAACAACTAGTGCTAATTACTCGCTGTATCTGATACACAAACCGTTCTATGTCCGGTAACAAGTAGGCGTTATTTATATGAGAAAGATTTTACTTTTAGTCGACATGCATTAATGTCCTTACCACGAAAACTAAGTCCACCCACGCGAACAGAAATCGCGGCTAAAAATCTTTCGCTCCTGACCATTTATGGTACAACTTGGGTACATCTTTTACTTGTAAATGCTACGAATAAATAAAGTAGCTTTGTCAACTACTATTCTCTGACAAAACTAACACGATGCTCCACAGAACGATAACATTATGTAACGAAAACGACCAAGTCCAACTCATTGTTAGCAACTATAGATACATGCAAACTACCTGTTTTGACTTTTCCGCATTTCTTAAAAAAATAAATAAATAAGTACTTAAATACATTTTTAGTCAAAAATTCGACCAATATTTTTAAAATTCTACAACGCCTTTCGATATCTAAACAGTATCCGGTAAGAGTATCCGGTAGATACACTGCGTCAAGTCGTTACCATCGCGAGATAAAGCCTGCGGGCTGTGTATGAGCCTACTATGAACGGTGAAGTCCACATTCATTTTCTTTTTCTATCTCTACTACATCGCGCCCTCTTAGGCGCGTTGGCCGAGTCTACCAGTACTATACAGGGTGTCCACTAAAGATGCGGCCAAAATTTAAGGGGTTATTCCTTGGACTATTTTAAGAATATTTTGTCCTTTGATGATTTTTGAAAAACCGCTTTGTTTCGATGATACAGGGCGAAAACTATTTTCGACAATAACAACATTTTATTCTGAAAGATTACAAGTAATTGTTTTTAATCTACAAAGATTGTTGGAAATGATTACCGCCAGCTTGTATACAAAAATCCATTCTTCTCCTCATTGATTGCCGGACTCGTTCAAACACACCTGGGTCGTTTCGTATTGTGTTACACTCAGCAATTATCCGATTTCTCAAATCGTCGACATTTTCCACTGGAGTAGTGTAAACTAATGACTTTAGGTGTCCCTATAAGAAATAATCCAGAGGGTTTAAGTCCAGGGAACGAGCAGGCCATAAGTGAGGTCCACCTCGACCAATCCAGCGATCTCCGTATGTTGTTGTCAAAAAGTGACGAGCAACTATACTAAAATGCGCTGGTGCACCATCGTGAATAAACCACATTTTATTTCTTGTTGCCAATGGTACATCTTCCAAAAAACTCAGGGAGCGTGTGTTCCAAAAAGTTGTGATACACTTCGCCGGTAAAATGAATAATAAAAAACCTGCAGTTTTTGCATCGTACAATGTTTTTGCATTCGATAAAAATTATCAACATTGATTTTCTCGAAAATGGTTTTCGCCTTGTATTATCGAAACGAAGCGGTTTTTCAAAAATCATGAAAGGACAAAATATTCTTAAAATAGTCCAAGGAATAACCCCTTAAATTTTGGCATCATCTTTAGTGGACAACCTGTATACAGAAAAAATTTTGTGTAACGTCATATTGTTGTTTAAATTCTTTTTTTTTTTTGGCAACGAGAATATCATTCGTGAATGTGAATTTGGCGCAAATTTTTACGGACATGTCTGTTTTGTGCGGATTTCATTTTGCTTTAAACATAAATATTGAATCTCAGTAATTTGTTTTAAGCTACGCGACTTTTTTAAAGGCTGCATAAAGTGCACTAGTGTAGTCGTAGTTGTTACTCATTCAAAGTGCAGTCATCATTGCATTGTTTCTGCTTATTAGGGGTAGTAAAAAAAGGGTACTTAGATGAAGCGAATTGTGCTGCTTTTCAATTATACCTATTTCGAAAAGGTGAGCAAAATTACGCCACCAACAAAATCAGCATAATGTGTTAGCTAAATTGCACAGTACAGCATTACACATACGACGTACAGTATAATTACCCTTAACATATTTACGCCTACTTATTCAGCACGTAAATGGACGGTTTAGTTGCAGGTCTAATTGGTCGACAGTCGTTAAAAGTTTCATTTTAATATTTATGAAGTATTTATGAAGCGATGTACCCCAGTCATAACTTCATGTGCGCAATTAATAATAATTACACTTCACGTTTTAACTACCTGCTACATAAAATATAAGTGCTGTGAATTTTTAATGCACTACCTCTTGAAACATAAAGACCAATTACAGATTTTTTCCGGGTTTTGTCACCCTTTTCGATAGCTTTAGTGAGGATAATCGGCGCAATAGTGACGATAATTTCTCAAGATAAGACCACGCCATCAGCAGGTACCTACCTATGCACTTTCTTATCAAAATGTGTTTTCGAAAATGCAATTTCTTTACCTATAAATTGAGGATTTCTACCCGTACAGTACGTAATTCATTTTCAGGAAATTGTTTCAGTCCGAAATTTAGTTGTGGTTAATCAGGGAGATCAACATTAAGCTTAAGTATTAATAGACACTCAGTACAGTCAATAGCTACCACATATTATAATTTTCTAAAAGGCCTACCACGTATTTTGTGACGTCATTGCTAGTAGGCATACGCATGGGTTAGTTGATTTTTCAACTTATACTTATTCAAATGAAAAATTAAATAAACTTATTCTAACAGTCATGACAATTCATCGAATTATAATGATAGGTACATTAATAAAATTGTGTATAATTCTTAGGATTGAAGTACCTACCTATATTTTATGGTAGCAAAACTCAAAGTGAACCCAAGAATTATTATATCTAGTTTAATATTAATGTGCATCATAAGAAGAAGAAAACAAGGTGATTTATTCTTAAGTTTCAAAAAAATACCTTACCATAATATTTCTTCGCAATGAAAAATAATTTGTTTTTTCTTATAGCAGCGAATTTCTAACGTTACTCTTTTTCTAAATAAATTAAATTAGTCGAATTATTATTACTATGTTGATCATTTCAACTAAGAAAGAGTTATTTAGAATTTCAATGTAGGTAATTTAAACATTACTCTTTGGAACAATTACCTGTATTAACAATAAAAATTCTTGAATTAAAATTATCTATTTATACATATACATTATGATCAATGGATTTTGAGACACCCTGTATAATTGTAATTATATTCATTATAGAAACTTTTATGAATAATTAAAAATAATTTGTTTTCTTGCTTATGTTGAATGCATTTATGACTCACTTTAACGGATACATCAATTATTCTATGTGACTAATCACGTCCTTTTTGATGATTTTTATGAGATAACAGGAAATCTGTGCTACGACGGGGTATTTTTTTATCAGGTTCGATTAGAAATCCCTGGGGCGTACGGGTGCGCATTTTTTTCTTCTTCTTGCAATAAAACTATTACATTAGTTTTTTTCGGAGGGTCAGGACACGCAAGCGTCCCTTGACAGAATGACCGTGATACATCAAGCAATATCGCTTGTCAAGACGTGAATGTTCGCCGTACCCGATAGGGCTATACATTTCAATTTCGTTTGTCACCGATAGGTATAACACTTTCACATGAATTTGATGGTTGAAATACAATTTCTTAATAAAAAGGGATGAAAAGAATACATCACTTATAAAAAAACGTTTTTTGCGTTTTTTTGATTCCTGTATATAATAGAATTCATAGAAAGGCATACACCTATAGGTACTAATTACATATAACTAAAGAACAATTACCTGTAGGTAAGCTTTCACGGCCGCTTTTAGTAGCTTTAATTTCGGTAATTGTTTTTAATGACGAGCATAAAAATAATATACTAATCATAAAAAAAAAAAACTTTTTGTGAAAATAATAATTAAGATTCGTACTGCGTAGAACCGGAAGTTAAATTTTGGATGTGAATTTTGGGGGTGAGTTTTTTGAAGTATAAAAATTAGTAACTTTATTTACCTTAAACAGAAGTATCTCTCATATTTCCTCTTTAACTGCCAGAGCTCTTTCTGGATTTCTAAAATAAGAAAAAAAAGATAATAGAATATTAAAAAAAATGAGAAATAGGTTTTATTACGACACAAAAAAGACTGTTAGACCTGGAAACACCGCATGTGAATAAATATATGGGTATACCTATATCTAAATGGATAAAAACTCCCCTAGCATTTTGTGGTTTTTACCCATATGAGGAAACAGTGACAGGAGAAGATGTTTTATGATATGAAAGTGTTTAGTCTTGTAGCGTTCCGTCTATTTTGGGAAGAAAAGACAAAGAAAAAGGGCGCGTGTCGAGGTAAAAAGGAAGAAAAGATGCGATGTTGCTCAGCATTAAATCAATAAATGAGGAACAGAATGTTTCAGTCGCTTCCTAATTTGATTTTAAATTAAAATTTTACGACTTTTTTAAATGAGCGTGGATGGGGTAGGAAAAGAAAACAGAAATAACGAAAGTCAGAAACTTTCCCGATAGCCAGCGCATTGCTTTATTTAAAAAAGTCCGATTTTTCTTTTTATTTTCTCGGTATTTCGTTAAAGAAAATGTTTTGGATGGCAATAAATGCCAATAAAAAAGTTTGCGAAAAACCCACTCCGTTCAAGAGGGGTCCTTTTATTGTAATATAAATACTTTGAGAAGCTGCTTTTAATACTTATTGTTCCTTGAAGAAATTTAAAACTGGAATTAAGCAAATCGGCATTGTTACGATTCAAACCGAAACAAAATTTTGTCCCAAGGCAACAGCTTCAAATCATTAACAATATCGTTCTAATTAACAATGCAAAAACGCGATGTGAGAATTTTATGAAATCTACAACGCGATTCGTGTAACACTGAGTGTTTGAATTCGGCAAATGTGTAGGTACTAATCAAAAGATTTCAAACTCATTGTCAGTCAGTGATGTACCTAATTATTCTTATTTTATAAAATGGGTAGTTTCTAAAGCACTTTTTATTTTTCTTCTAAAATAAATAATCAAATATTTTTAAAATCTACCAATATCATTAGGTAACGTAATGCAAGATACTTAAAGAAATTTTATTATCTAGCCCAGTAAGCAGGTATATGCCTTCAAATTTGAATTTGCTCTCAAAAAAGGCTCATTAATCAAAAAAATGTAATTAAAATATGAAAGTAATTTTAAAATTCATGACATATCTTTTAAACATCTAGCTAAAAATCTAAATAATAGATGCACGAGTAAGAATTTAGAGCAGCTACAAATCATCTTAATTTTTTACGATAATAGGTACAATTCGATATAATTAATTATTTTTTCTACTAATTAGTAAATGAACAAGTGATCCTTGAGCTCCACACGAATAACTAGCCGGTATAATAAAGAGTAATTTTCATGAAAATCAAAAACTTCAACACATTTATATGTGTATAAGTCACTACAGTATTTATTTATAAATTATCCTTGAGACGTTTATGTGTGGTGCAATATTCAATTGCTAATATTTAATGTTTCATTGTTAATAACACTAATTAACAATATTGAATTGTGTTTAATTTTTTTTAATTACACATTTTTTTTTACAAAATCAATGAAAAATTATAGTTGAGTTCATAGAACTTTGATTGTTTTTAGAAGAATAAATGGAACCTCAATTAAACTCATGCTGTACGAGTCACCCTTTTTATTTATCATTAATATCAACTATTTATCGTTTTTTTGCCATTTCTTTAATGTTAAAAAAAACTATAAATTTTTTCTGCTACTACTGGATAAAAATATCTGATTTTTTTTAAAGTATAGTTATATCAGACAAATTTTATGATAATTTTTTTTTTAAAAGATTCTAAAATTTACTAAATACCAACGCTCAGTTTCAAATTTCAAAATATGTTGAAAACCGCATTTTTTATGATCGAACCCATTAAAATATCTTTCCTATTTATGTTTATTATTCCATAAAATTTGATTACACATTCGCCACAGATTAAAGAAACGAACCGAGATGAAGGATAAGTACGCGACGTACGATCGCCGGTTGCGTATCTCATCTTCACCACAACTACAGGTATAAAATTGGCGTTTGCGATATAACAATAGCAATAATAGTTAGTATTATAATGTAATAATAATTACTATTTGGTTTTACTTATTATAGTCTAAAATTTTTTTCTTGATGTGAGAATTGACATAAATATTGCTTGTATTGGTTAATTAAATCTCACAAACAAATATTTGCAATTAATAAAAAGAAATATGAAACAAATGCTTTCTTTAAATTGTTATTTTCTGATATCTAAATGCCAATAAAAGCATTAACAGTTCTGCAGAAGAGAGATTGAAAATTGGGACAACACAGAATCTTTATGCGGCGTAATTTTTCTTGGAAAGGACATTAAAATAAAGCTTTTCCCGTTAGCCAGCCGTGGTGTGGTGTGGTGGTGATGTTCACGCCGCAGGACCGCGGGCGGCATTTATGGGATGGGATGGGTTCGGTTCGCGGCTTGTCGAGAGCTCGCGGCCGCGCCATCCAGGATCATTCCAGGATCCACAAAGCGGCAAATTGAAGTCGTATTTAATGTTGTTATACGGATTAGAGCGCATTGTTATCTGTATCTGCCGGCTGCACTCGCAGTTAATCTCTTAGGGCGAAGACCCGCAAACTGTTGGCCTCTAAAGACCAACATTGCTACCACCCTACACCCCCACAACCACCATATTGCAGCTATTGATTGCTCTCTCAATCTCATTTTATTCCTATTTCTAATTGATCAAATGCAGCAACTATAGCACTGGTTTTTAAAAACTAATCAACTTAAAAAAGACATCAAAAAGATAGTAACTAAGGGGGTTTTAAAAAAAATTGGTAGATCAATGAAGAGCATTGGAAACTTCGAGAAAATCATCCCCAAAGTTCAATGTATCGAATTTTAACGGTCTCACATGTGGTAGTCTGGGAGTTACCAATTCAGTTAATGAAGTAATGTGAAGCACAATGAAAGGTCTACATAAAATAAAGGTTTGACGATGGAGCCCAATTAATGTGTGAATCTTTTGTTCTTTGGTGGTTGGGGATGAAGGGATTATATTGCGAAGACAATCGGAAAAACTCAACAGTGGAGTGCAGAAGATCTTGCGGAGATAACAGACACACAGAAATTGATTTTTCCGAACTGTCGGAAATTTCTAGAAGATAAAGCTCTTTTCTTAAATAGGATGAGAAAATAACAAGCTTACGAAGATAGACGTTCGATATCCTCATTTATATGTGGATTTAATTGGACGGCAAAAAAGTTCGGTAATTTCATTCTCTTGTATATTTGTTATGTACTTCGAAAACATAGAAAATCAAAACCTATTCACGTAACATATAATGTTACTCTTTTAATTATTTGCTGTAGATTGGCTTCTTATATAGGTACACGATATTTTAATAATTCGTCCATTGAACCACATTTAGAAGTTTGATAATACTTTTTTCTAATATTTTTTTAATATTTCTACCAGTTTTATTATTATTATTTTATTGAAGTGAAGACTGGAACCGTTACCATAGTTAAATAAAGCCAGAGTGCTGTTTTGCGGTGTAATATACGGGGGTCCCCGTAGGGGAAGGCAAGAGATTTGATCGTCCAAAAATATTTTTGATCGCGAATTATTGTAGAGAAGCATTTTTTGAAAATTTTAAGCTGGCCTTACGATTAAAACAGTCCCCTACGAGGACCTCCTCAATATGACGTTGCGCGTTCGCGCTCTGGCCTTCAATAACGATGGTAACGCTGGAACCCATTTCAGAAGTTGCGCTAAACAAAATTCCTGAAGGTAAAATCTAAACTGCTCTGACTCTGTTGGGAATTAATTTTTGAATAAAGTCTTTTCAAAAGTCGATGAGAGAAGCACATCTGACAAGTAATTGTTAAATAGAAGATATTATTTATTTAACGTTAAAGCTTTACAAAATTTCTTCCTTTAATTTTATGTATATTATTTTGTTTATTTTATTCATTTCAAGAAACCCAGGTACATAGTGGGTAATTCACATTCACCTGATCCTCTACCTCTACCTCCTAGTACCTAGATATGCTTCAAGATCTTAAAACAAGGAAACGTGAATGTAAATTCTGGTTTACATTTACTTTCCGTCATACGTATGTATGAATCTATGTTTCCTTCTTCCAACAATACGGAAGCTTTTAAAATCTGTGCACGAGTCACGTGTGAGGGGGAGCATCACATAGAAAATAGCCCACGTTCTCACCTTTAAAACGTGATTTATGACTACAGTCCAGGAGTCATATGTCGCAGGCAGCCGACCAGCCAACATGGCCTACAGTTCATACATGAATCCGGACACCCTCTGCCTGTACGCTTTCATGTAGCTTATCTATATAGGGCGTTTCTGTGGCAACTACCAAATTGTTATATAAAAAAATTAATACTAGATTTTAGATACCATTTCACAGAAAGAAAAAGCAAATTAAATCTACTAGAAGTTGAAACATTCAAGAAATAATTTTTACTGGTGTAGGTACCTACTCCGAATCTACAAATGCAATTAAGTTGAAATTTGAAGTTATAGGTATGACCCAAAAACGGGCATATGTAACGTAAATAAAGAATACTCAATATGGGTCACTTTGGAGGGTAAATTAGAAAATTAGAAATAGTTTTCTAAACTCCACCATGCGGCATTTCAAATAAAAAGAATTTGTTCTGTAGGTCCCAAATATGCATATAATATTTTTTTGTAATTTCGAAATAAAAAGTTATTTAAGAAAATAGATGAGAACTTCCTCCCTTAACTCTGAAACTAATACGGTTAAGATTTAAAATAAAACTAACGAAAATAAGTCATGACTTAAAGAGTGGTACATAAAGCCGGTCTAAACCTGGACTGTGGTGCACAAAAGATTTAAGAAAGTTTAATGAGGAATACCATTTCCTACCGTAACCTCCCAACCTATTTGCATAATTTTATGACCATTAACGAAATGTGCAAACACTACATTAAAACATATTAATATATGACTACATGACAAACCCCTGCGTGTTGTTTAGTACACCAAAATGCCTTCCAAAAATTGCTGTCGAATGTCTTTAGTGCATTTAAAAATCATAAAAATAATTAAAAATTTGTCTAAGCTTGTGCCTACTTATGAAACCTTTACTAAATACAATACCCCACATGATACGATTAACTCACTTCAAAATTTAGACCCTCGTTCCTTGAATAAATACTCTGTATTTTTTTGTGACTTAAGTAAAGATATACGGCTTTCAGAAATCTCTTCTGTATAAATTAGTAAAAGTTCAAAAAAATCTACAAAAAGATTTGGTCACCCATACAATTATGACCGCGCATACCGTTGCTTAACCTCCATGATTGATTATGTACTTTAAATGGAGACTATATTTTTTAAGGATTTAATTACAAATGTAAAGTTTCCAGATTATTCAGTGTAGGTACTTGTAATGTAAGTCGATATTTATTTGCCAAATTTCATAGTTTTAGCTCAACGGAAAGTACCCACCCTATAAATTTTGATTCCCTTGAGAGTGTCGAAGTAAACGTTATTTGCGGCATAAACGACCACATCTTATTTTTACGTTAACTCAGAAGTTTGATTTTTTGACAACTTCAGGGGACTATAGATCTGAGTAGGTATATGGTTTTAATTTCAACGCAATACCTCCACGCGTTATTGAGACAGAGTCTTGATAGACAGATAACAAAATAATCCTATAAGGAAATTTGAAGTTTTCGGGTCCAATGACCACGCAACCAACTGCAAGCCACTGAAGATGTTAAACGCAGCTGATGACGAAACGTCTGGTAGATCTTTCCACCAATCTAGACCATGGTCATTGAACCCGGAAACCTCTAGTCTCCAAATTGAATCCGGCCATGGAAGCTTTTATCAGTTAATTGATCCTATAATGGTTCAGTTTCTTTCTTTTGAGGTACGGAACCCTAAAAACACACTAGGTGACATATTCTTCATACAGAACCCTTTCGTCGCAAGTTTTGAATAAAAGGTATATGAATAGGACTGACGAATATTTTTACAAAAAAAAGTACCTTTAAGTCCAAAAATTTCTATAAAAGACCAAAAGTTGAGGCAATTTACAGATAAGTAATAGATATCCAATTGTTTTGCACTTGAGGTGGTTAAAAATTAACCAAGTGCCTCACCCCCACATGTCCACGTCGACAAAGTGACCGTTAAAAAAGATCGCTCCGGGCACTTACCGGACTGCCCTGGATGCATATACAAACATGCATCTACATCCATAATAAGACCCATGCATGGGATGGCTGTGCTGCACCACAACCAACAACCGGAATTATTTACGATCGGTCGACGCGTCAGATGCGCCGCTAGTGTTGATTAATAGTTTTATAATAGCGGCGCGCATATAGGGCTCATATGGCCGGCCACTCGCTGCAACATTAATCATGGACGGCGTTGACGGGCTGCACGCGGCACGACCATTAATATCTGCGAGCGGACAGTTGCCGGTCGTGTCCGTCGTGTCTCCACTTTCAACATTACGTATTATCAACATTCGTATTGTTACAAAGTCGATTGTTAAAAAAAAAAGAAAATTGGAATAAAAAATGAATGTATGTGACTCGATAGATTCGGACGAAAGTACAGATCGGAAACAGATGATTTCATATGGCGTACTGCGTACTCGAATATTGATAATGAATAAGAGAATCTGGTGAATCTCAAGAAATTGAGTGGCTCTCCTCGACGTTTCCTCAACACGCGTGGTTGACAACTTCAGGAGATCATGGTTATAGTACCTATGCGTGTTACGAAATGTTAAAATTAATTAAACTGAAGTTAAATATTTTTAAATTAAAACCATCTATGTTTAGAATCTTCGACTCAAAACGACTTAACTCCTGCTTCGACAATGACCAAAAAGCCCGAATGTAACTTAGTCTCACATCAGCGATAGTCTGGAAAATCTATTCCAATATGTGACTTACAATTTTCATTTCAGCTAAAGATCGAATAACTTTTCTGCCTCGAACTCGAACATGCAGCTGAATATTTTTGTTTTGACTTCTTCACACCTATCAAGTTAATGCAGTAGAAAATCACTTCAAACAAAAACTTTTTGTAAACTTCAGGGGCATGTACCTACTAACAGTAGAAGCGTTTCCGCCCCTTCTGGACAGAGATGAAACTTTTTTTTTTTTATTCCCAAAAAATACCGTGTGCGAGTTGGACTCGGAGTTTTTTTCCGAGCTTTTCCCGAAATTCGATTTTCAAAACCTACACATTAAAAAATTATTAAAAATCTGATTAAGCTTGTGCTAATGAAGCCCTTTCATACGATACACCACAAAACACGGTTAACTCACTTCAAAATTTGGACCCCGTTCCATGCATTAAGATCCTGTTTTTTTTTTGTGACGCAATTAAAAATATACGGCTTTCAGATTTTTCTCTTCTGTGCGTATTAGTAAAAGTTTAAGAAAAACTATAAAAATATTTGGTCCCATACAATTATGACCGCGCATACCGCTGCTTAACCCCGATGATTGATTATGTACTTTAAATAAAGACTATTTCTTTTATATGATTCATTTACAAATGAATTATTTTCAGATTTTCCTCTGTACTTGCAGTATAAGACGATATTGCTTGCCAAATTTCAGAGTTCTGGGTATGTACTCTATAAATTTTGATTCCCTTGAGAGTGTCGAAATATACTTTTTTTTTGCTATATAAACGGCCGTATCTTTTTTTTTCTACGTTGTTAGAAGTTTGATTCTTTCACAGTTTCAAGAGATTGTAGACCTGAGGATATGGTTTTAATTTCAACACGATACCTCCACGCGTTACCAAGATAGAGTCTTGATAGACAGACAGACATACGAACAACAAAGTGATCCTACAACGGTTTCATTTTTTCCATTTGACGTATGAAACTCCAATAAAAAGAATTTTTGTAATACCTACAATTAGGTACTCGATTATTCTTAATTTTACTCTTACTTTTGTCAAGTGTTCCATGTTAAAAAGCGAACGAAAATACTGGTTGATTGTCGTAATTTTCGAAAACACTTTACAGTATCTACTTATACTGACCTTTTTTTTAAATAAATTATAATTTTTTGAATGACTTACCGTTGATTATTAATAGCACCGAACAATTTTTTAATAATAAATTAGTCAATAAGTCCACTGATAAATAATAAGTTAATAAATAACACGAGAACACGACCGACAAACTCGACTAGTCCGCTCTTAATAACCAGTAAAGATCCACTGATATAAAAATTACATCTGCGGCTCTTAGACGTGTTTATGCCTTGAGCAGTTATTATCAAGGCAATATAAAAACTTGATAGGCTTCGTTCATGTTTCAAGGACAATAACTGACAAATAACAGAGATTACAAATTACATTAAGAACTGATAAAAGATTCTGGAAATCGAAATAAAAAACAATTATGCTTATTTAGATTGGAACAAAAAAAAAAAATAAATAGATATTAAAAAACATTGTAAATATAAAATTATACGCTTAAAAAAAGTAGTCATGAATATGTTATAAAAAGAGAGGCGTTGTTGTATATATCCTTACTATTCTTGGGCAAAAATATCGATATATCGATACTTACTGATATTTATAACGCTTAAAATTTTACGCAAGGTTAAAGGTTAAAAAACTAGTCATGTGCAAAAATATAAATAATTATTCATAGGTATATCGATACATCGGATATATCAATGAGATCGATAGGTCGATTGCTATCGAAAATTATCGATATATCGATAGTATATAGTTATCGATTACTATCGATATTTTTTTTTTTTAATTATCAATAAACGATAACTAAAATCAGTCGAGGACTAGTCCTTACTTTTCTCGACCTAACCTAACCAAACCACTCGATTATCTCGGTAAGTAGCCCTTAGCCTCCCTTCGATAACAATAGAATAGGTTGCGTTGGGTGGAAATTGGTCGCAAAAATGTTATATGAAATACTCTATTTTTGTCTAGTAGGTAGATACATCGAATTTTCTAAAAAAAATTTTTAAGTATTCCAGATTGTTTTGAGAATGTCAGAATGGCAGAAATTTTTTGGGAATAATATGGAATCTTTGAGATTTATCTACAGCATTCCAGAGTATACAAAAATACTTTACAATGTTCCACAGAACAAATTAGAAAATAATTTGGAGTGTTCGAGAATGATCCAGAACGTTCCAAATTTTTAAAGAGATCTACTTTTTCGGGTATGGATTCAGAAATGATATAGGATGTTCCAAAATCTTCTAGATTTTTCGAGAATAATTCAGACTGTTTGAGAATAATAATAAAATGCCCCAAAGAGTTACAGAATATTCTACAAGATTTCAGTAAGTAATGCCCGGACTTGCGGCTAGTCTTTGTATCTAACGTTATTTAGCCAAACCATTTGAGATCTTCTGAATTTTACAACGTGTTGAAATTATTTGCTGAGGAACCTACACTAAAATAGCAAAATACTTATTTTTTTTATTTGAAGACGTTAATTGTACAATTATGAAGCTAAAAGTAGTAGGTATCTAAGCAGTTTAGTACATACACTTACTATGGGTTAAGTTTAGTGCTCTTTAATTAATCTCTTTGGTATTCATGTGACTTTACTACTTTTAATAAAATACTAACCATCGTTTTTAAGAGCATATTTATTGAAAGCTATATTTTTTAAAGCATTTCGTATTTGGAAGTGAATTATCGACTCAATAAATCCAGCAGTAACATATTCTTCTCTGATGGAAATGGGATGGGAGGTGTGTGTCAGAAACACTTTTGCTTCTGGCACACTTTTAAGCTGTTATGCGACACACATCGGTTGCCGAATAGATGGATCCCTTTCAACGCGGGACCGTATAAAAAGCTTTTCATAACCATATTCAATAATCCGATAGAATCGTGTTTGTATGTGCGTGTGTGTGTTGATATGAGTGTGTATATCACATCGGATCGGTAACTGCTGAGGCGAAGACGGCTGACTGTTCGATTGGGAATGGCCCAACGTCAATTCCATCGGGATCATGAGCACTCTCTTCTCGTAGCAGTGTCCAAATCACTGCATCTCATGGGACGTCCCTTCAAACGACGGATAAAACGGCATATTCACAACGACTCCGTACGACATACCGCGACGAACCGTTCCTCAGTGGCCACTACCTAGATGTAACAACGTTGAAGACGTATGAATGTACCTACCTACCTATCTAAAATTCAGTAGGCTTTTATGAAACCTACTCGAATTACTAACATTTTTACTTGGGAGAATCGCTTTCATTACGTAAAGACCACTCACATTGAATTTTAAATGGGCTAAATTTAAAATTCGTGGTAAAATATCCTGGTAAAGGAATGGTAGATTTTTATGCAATGCGGTTAGAATTGGATTAACAATAAAGTAAATCCCTAAGGGCTATTTCTATTAGCAGTTATATAACCTAACAATTGTGCGCGCTTCTTGCGATCTGTGGGAGTGATTCTGTGAAATCGGACGGAAGTGTGTAAGAGGAAGCCAGGAAAGCACGTGCAATTAGATTTGACTGATGAGCGCTAGTGGTGGTAAAGTTGGCCTTGCCCGGAAAATAGTACCAACCAATTTTAGCGAGAGGTCGGTACTGTCAGCCAACAGAGAAGAAGAATGCATGAGCTGTTCGTTCGCTCATTTTTTTAATTAATTACTGCAAGTAATGGTTTGTTTAGTATGACTATCTATAAAAAAATCCTGTCCTGTTAATGCCTATAAGTAACGAAAACATTAAAAAAAAAATACGTGTGGCACTCGGGGACTGCCGCGGTAAAGCTATTGCATAGTTTATCAACTTATGCAATTATAATATTTATGCAATATTTTTTTCTTTGATATTAATATAACAATTAACTTATATACTTTCTCAAAAACAGCTGCTTACGTATTTGTCCGATTTCGGAGCAGCTCCTCTCGATCCGTGCGAGCTTCGTACAGTCTACACGCATACATCTAGTCGCACGCACACGCCGCACCGCTGTGCCGGTCGGAATGGGGGGTGTTAGGTTTTTTCGTTACGGAATTACTTGATTCGGTCGACGCGCTCAAAGCCCGCGATAACAGCTATGCAATAGCTTAAAAATACACATACCTACAGCGTTTCCCCATTATCCCTCTATTCAGTCTCAATCCCGTCAATTTTTTTAATTCCTCAGTTTGTATTCTCTGCAATAGATGAACTCTGCCATTTTAAGTATTGAGGTGACGTTTAGTCTTTTTCTTTTATTTAAATATATTTGTTTAATTCTGAAGAAGTACTTAAATTTATACCACACTTTATAAGTCAATTATTCTTCTGCCCTATCGCACCCCTTCATTCGTTTTTCGTGTTTATAATAGAATTGATTATACATTAAGTACGTGTTTTGGGATAAAATTTGACTTAGTTGAAATTATTATTTATTGACAACATAGCATACGGACCCCTCAGCATTGACGGATGCGTTTTAAAACGATCGAAGACGGGGGCGTCATAAGCCGCTGGCAGTCGGTGGAGTAAGTATTAGGTAGGAGCCCCGCGGGTCACATCAATAAGTCGACCAGAAATGGATTTTTCATCCTCCGGTCGTTGAGACAAATGACTTTCGGACTTCGGTGCCCACGAGAGCGATATTCGTAAATGTCTATACTGCCAAATGGCAATTAAAATTGTCTGTCGTATTTATTTATCTTTATAATTAACATTACCGTTAATGTAGAGCTATTTATATTATAATTCCAATTACAAACTAGTTAAATTGCAGTTAAATAGAAAAATATGAGATTAAAAAAAAAGCAAATTAGAATCCAGTAAAATAGAATGGACTTTTAGGGATTTTTGTCCTGATTTTGAATCTAAATTTCGTTTTTGTAGTATTTTGTATGGTTGTATATAACCTGTGATAATCTGTTGGTTTAATTGATTTTATGTTAGCGGTTGTAATTAATTAATTTATTAAGTATTTTAATGATCAGCAATACACTTAATTTTAAACATTGGATTCTTCAACATTGGAAACCGGTTAATACGCCTTCTTCAGCGGGTTTTTGCCCCTTAAAATTTATAATTTTGGAACAGTTTGTATGTGTCAAACAACTATGAAAGTAACTCATTTTATCTGAACTGTGATTCATCACCTTTTATAGGACCCCTTCACTATTTTTTTTTTTTAATGTCACATAATTTTGATCTAATCGTAAGTTTTTCTTTGTCGGAAATATTTCGATGACGTATTCGTTTTCATTTATAATAAGTGCCCTTACATTGAAGGTAATATCTCGGGATTTTTCCTTTATAGATAAGATGAGGAGTAGGGCCAATAAATAACGTCGGTCGGCAAGAATTCCCGACGGCTACGGCTGCACTAAAATGAAAATAGATTTTCCATCGGATGAATATCGCCGATAGAGAGCTCGAGCCCAATATAATAATTTTATGATGCCTTATATATCTAGATTTCCGAGACAAATGGCCCGTATTAACTACGGCTGACCTCACGAGGTAGCAGAATTCCACTGCGATAGATCTGACGTACGTTATATAATAAAACCATATGTACATAACTATGTAAGTAATATGAAGGTATATTATATGTTTTGAATCAGCACAGTTGGGAGACCATATCACGAAATGGTCATATCATAATTCAAACGAGTACGTTTATATTGGCTCTTAAGTGATTAAAGCCATCAATCAAATGCACCACAGCGCCATATCTGTATACCTATTCCTATACCTACCTACCTTAGAAAAATATCAATGGGAAAATTACTTAGCTCTAACAGACACGACCACAATATATTTTGATAAAACGTTGATTAATAATTAATTGATCCGGGAACCTAATGTTGATGAAATCATTTATTTCTATCGCTCACGCTATTTTTGGTACTAAAATAATAATTTAATTCGTTTCCCTTAGTGGTGAGCAAAAGATACTCAAGATAACTAAAAGAATCTTCATCAGTAAACAAGATTACGTCTCTAAGACCCAACAAAAAAATACCAATGTAGGAATTATGTTCCATACAAAAAAAAAAAGAATATTAGAAAGTTTTAAACAAAAAAAAAAATGTGATTAGGATATGTACTGATGTTGTCAGGTTGAGTGTGTCAAATTAATAAATAATCTGGAATTTGGATTTTAAAACGGAGCAACAGATGCGATAACTATCAACCTGAAAATTCGGTGTCCCGAAGGGTGAATCGGAACGTGTCGCCGTACTGTGACAATCGGGACGTCCCGCGCACCTGGGACACCTGGCAACACTAATTCTGTACGTTACTCATCTTAGGTATCCTTGGATAGGGATGGAGATTAACGAATCTTTGCTGCATAATAGCGCTTACTGGCAGAAGAATCGCGAAATCCATAATTTTGAATATGTGGGGTTACTTTTGGAAGGCTGATAAAAACAAAATTCAGAAAAAGGTTTGAAAATTTTATCATTGATATATCAAATAAAAGATATTTTTGAGAGTCCAAGAAAATATATAACCCTTTCCCGATATCGGAAATTATTTTGTGTAAAATTTTAAAGAAATACAGAAAAAAAAATCTTTATTAATGGATTCCATAAAACCTTTAAAAAGTCTATGGTCATAAGGAAGTATTATGGTAAATCATGAAAATGCCTTCCAAAAATTGTCACCTAATGCACTCAGAATAATGCACGAAACAATTATTGTAGTGGGAGACTTCAATATTAATTTTTAAGGAAAATTAAAACAAAAATGATTTATTAGAACTAATTCTGTTGCTTATACATATACTTTTCGTCTACATACGTCCCCTAATGATTTCCTTATTAATTAAATTTTGTTAATTGCTTTGCATTCTTACACCACTGATTGCATTTACTAAACAAATGACAGTTTTTTAAATTTCTTAACCGTGTTACAGAAAAGCAACTGATAGAATTCTAATTTGTAATTTGCAATTAGGTTTAGTTATGAACATCTGAATTCAACAATAAATAAATCAGCAACATATTTGTACAATACATTACATCACAAACTTTTTCTATTTACCACAAAAGAACTTAATTAGATTTAAAAAAAATAGATACCAAATTCTCCGGACGAGTACAACTTTTGGTCCCATTTTTTAAGTAAAGTGGCGCGATGAGAAGCCCCACCCATGTATGTATAAACCTTACAGTACCTATTTCTGCATCTAACCTAACCTAACCTAACCTAACCTTACCTAACCTGACCGAGTCTACCAGCATCTAAAAGGTATGTACTTTTACCTCAAATCTAACCCAGACTGTCCGTTCTCCAGACAGTCTCCTTATCCTTTCCACAACCTAAACTGAGTTTCTTTGAGTGTCAGATTGTGATAGTTTTAAGATGGATTGCTCGCGAGCACAGAAGGCATTTATACTGTAAATCTGTAAAGTTATGAAGATTTTTTATTTAGATAGTAAATAAATATTTTAAACGTATTCTAAGCGCGACTTTGAATTACTTTTATAACAATTGCCCCCTCTGTTATGTTACTGTGTTATTAACTTTTGCCTTACGTTAACTGGCCACTTGACAATGGTACCTAATATAAGTAAAAAAGCTAATTGACAATGCAGTCACGCTAATGATTAAATGCAATTTATACATACGTTTATAAGAGGTTAACCACGTTCACCTGTACAACAAGCGTTTTATTGCCAGCAGCGTTATTGTTCTTTTTTTTTTTTATTTTTTTTTTCCAACGCCTACAACTTACTACCTGTAGGTAATGCAGTACTTATGTTACTTCAGGGTGGCAAGCAGGTGTGACCATCGGTAACTGCTCGAGTGACTGCTTTGAGCCATACTAACAAAGCAACTCTTAAATATCTGTCTTATATACAATAAATTGTCAGTTTTAGGGTTCTGTACGTCAGAATGAAAAACCGGAACCCTTAAAAGGATCACTTTGCCAATTTGCTCCGAATCTAATGGACTAATTAAGTTGAAATTTGTTACGCATATGACTTTCAGTCACTCAAATATTGACGTGTAACTAAAATAAATGAATTTTGAGTATTGTGGTTACTTTTAGAGAAAAAATACTTACAGAAAATATAAAGAAAAATTACATAAAATTAAAAAGCTTGTTTTGAGGGAATTAATTGTGTTTTAAGATTATCGAAGAAAAGAAAATAAATCTGTAAATTTAAAGAACGACAACAAAATCAAAATCACAGCGAGTAATAAAAAAGAACTCTTTTTGAATATTGTTCTTAAAAATGTGAAACATTAAGTATAGGTATAAAGGGAGAATTGCCAAATTGTGTTGAAGTGAAACTGTGTTGTAGGATTCTGTGTAATGTATCACATTATAGAAGACTTATTTCAATATCCTATTTCCCTTTCGTTGGTCCTGCACTTCCAAAATATTTTCTTAATTGAGTTTTTAAAATTAGTATCTTAATCTACTGAAATCGACTTTTAAATTGAATATTACTTTAAAATAAGGATTTCTGATTAGTTCTAATGAAAGTGTAGACAATAAAGTGACACTTTAAATGTCATAATAATAGTGTGGGGACACTTCGCACCTCGTATACAACCGGTAGGAAATGGTCGCTCTCGTTAAATTTGTTAAATTGTATGCACCACCATTTAAGTTTTCTCGGGCTGTACTAAATTGTGTTCACATTTTTAGATATGTTTTTGGTAAATTCTATGTGCTTCTTCTACATGAGTTTCGTTATTGAAAACGTTCAGAATTTTATAATTAATGCAGAACTTATTAAATGTTTAAAAACTGAAGCGGCGTATGTCGATTTTTTACTTAAGCGAATATATCTGAATTTCAAGGAATGACTTTTGGTCATAGTGTAGGATAGGAAATGTATGTAAATGCCCCCGATTCGTCATAATTCCTGTACCAAGTTTATCAATAATAGTAGGGACACGTAATAAAAACGTGTTGATAATTAACAAATTTAAATTAGAGCAGACATTATGGAAAGCATCCTATAAATCGTTTATGTTTTATGACCGTGCACAAGAGATCTGTCTCGGAACAAGCGATTAGCTATTGTTTTTCGTTAACCAAAGTACCGGAAGTTGAACAATCTCCTCGTTTATTCCACTTTTTCCTTATTGCTTTATAAGTGCGTTCACCTTATTTTTTTACACAAATTTGCATTCTCTGCAGATGACTTGAAAAATACATATTTTTTTCCATAAAAAATACCAAAAAACTTTTTGAACAAAACACCTAAGTATAATCTCTCCTGCGTATGGAAATATTCATTTTTAGTTCTTTAAAAACAAAATCCATTGTTTGTCACTCAAAAACGAAGGCTGTAAGGAAAGTTAAATGAGAACGAGTGAGATAGAAAATCGGCTTGATATTTTGAAGTAACAGTAGCTTCTAGATGCGTGGCCAAAGCCGTAAATTTATTAAAATGTAATACAAAAATCTATTTTTTAAACAAAATGAAAAGTTATTATCGATATTCATTAACTATAAAAGATAAACCAACAATATGCAGTAATTAGCGAGATATTTGCATCTAAAGATTCTCTGATGACGTTAGACAATATTTTTCCTGTATATAATACTGTTGGACTCGACAAACGCGCCAAAGAGAGCAGGATGAAATAGAGATAGAGAAAGTGAATATGTGGACTCGGCGCCGACCTGATTTTGACCTTATTAATATCATTTGAATACCAAAAATGCCAACCGTAAAATGATCTTCTTTTAATCTTTTGGTTCTAATTTTGTTCAACTCAGATTTTGTTTTGGTCTATACATTCCTCAAAATTTCATTGATCAAAATAAGGACTTTTATAGTTTATATATGAAAATGTTAAGATATGGACCAAAACTATTTCAAAATTATGGCCAAACTGAAAGAATTTTGAGACTCCAAAGGAATAATTTTAGCTTAAATGTTATAGAATTATAAATATGAATTTTGACAAATTCACATCATAACTTTGATCCTGATTTAGACGTATGTAATTTAAGGCCATAATCCATTCTTAATTTTGTAAATTTGGGGTAAAGCGCATAAAATTTCGTAAAAATATTTATTTCCTGCTGTTACTACACTTTTTTTTTAAAGGATTCAAGAAAAGTTAAGACGGTAGATTAAACCAATGCCTTTGATATTAGTGTTTCCCACAAGAAAGTCTGATGCCTATAGTATGGAGCAGAAAGTGCTTCAACGAGTAGGTACCTACATAGCTACCTTCAGGAGGTAAGGGGGTTTGAATTCCTCAAGGAATAATTATGAATGCCTTAAGGAAGTCTATAAATAAACTTTATTCTTCACAATGGTAATTTTTCACTGACGACGAGGGACGTTACGTACATAAGTGCACTTGTACTAATAAAAATCAATTCGTTAAGTGTCAGAACAGAAGTTAAAGGTTATGCTTTTGCGTCGATAAGAATCTGAATTATGGTCGACGGCAGTGACGTACTCCCACAACACCCGCCGAGCTTTTCCGGTCGCCATCTTGCCTCTAATTCATGCAACCTGCTAATTACAGATATGTACGTAGTATAACGATATATCCATTTATATATGTATATGCTCACGTTGGACTTGTTCGGGTTCGTATGGAAATAAAGCAAGTGCGAGAGGAAAAGGGAATGAGTAAAAAGGAGAAAGTGAGAAAGAGAGAGAGAGAGAGAGTATCCTGGTTGGTCGTTCATAATACGTATCATACCTCGACCACATGCTTACTTACGGGTCAGTTCGTAAACAATAAGAAACGAAGAAAAATAATGCTAGCATGCCATAGGTATTGGTAATGTGTGTGTGTGTGTGCATGGTGTATGTATATGCATGAGCGTAGATGGTTGGTTGCGTTTACATGATTGCCCTCGGTTAGAAGCGTGACCGTAAGGTATTAATTAAAACGATGGTCAAGATGGATATGGCTGGGGGAGGTCTATGTACTAACGACTAATTGCCCTTTGTTATAATTCGTCATGAATTTTATACAATATAAGTACCTACTATAAAGAGAAAACGAAACACTCGAAACGCTAATACCCATTATACTTTCATCAAAAACTTCGTTAGAAATGAAAGGATATTCGAAAATGCAGGAGGATAAAGTGCGCGAAAGCTCTATGGAATGCAACTCCACTGTACTTGAGTAGGACTGAAAACCAAAAACTAAATTCCACACAACGTTTAGAGGCATGATTAGCATTTTGACACCTAAGATGTAAGATGTCATCCTTAGAAACTGAGGACTACTCATTGGGCGTCTTAGGTCTCCAATTATTAAGTCTTAGCCTTGGTCTTGTTCTTGTGAGACAATGTTTTGTTTTTTGCATGACTTATTCCTAGCAGTTAAGAGAAATAAAAATTATATGTACTACGTGTACTGAAATATTGACTTCTTTAAGCGTGGAAAAACTATTGCCTCATGGCCGAAGCCAACGCATTTTCTAAAGGTTTGTTAGTGGAAAACGTCTCCATCTAATTTTTCATAGAAAATTCCACTCTTTTTGATATCTTGGTAGAAGCTCCAGCCCGAAAACTTGAGTTCCCGTTGAGGGTATCCACGTTTATCTTTATGAGAAGCGATCGAGGATTCCCCAAAGTTAAGTACAGTTCTTTTTTGAGACAATTATTAGTGTTACCTTCGTTACATAATGCTTTTTATGACATTTCTTTATAATTTTTAGCTGAACCGAGGACAAACCCGTCTAATTTTTCCTGTTTATGAATCTTATTGTATTAGGGTTATGAATTTTTTAATTTCTGTATTGCAATTTGCATCTGTTTTTCAAAAACTTTTTCTGGATTATTGAGCCCAATTATAATGAGCCCTTTTTATTCCGGAACCACCCAAGTCAGTTGCTTCGTTTCCTCACTTTTGAACACTGCTGCTCCAAATTAAACTCTCTTTAGTTTCTTTAAAAATTATTTGTTATAATATAAGCTCAAGGGGATTCAGTTTGGTCTGTATTCAATTGCAACTGTCTGTGGCGCGTTGATATGAACTGGTAAGTCGTACGGTACTTGCGACGGAATATCTACTGATCGAGATCGTATTGTATTCAATATGAATTATCGTTCATTCAGTCTGGCTCTTCTCCAAATAGTGATTTGGCCTCGTGTTTGAGTTGTCGTTTCAGTTTTGTATTTCTTCAATGACAATGTTTCTGTTTCTCTCACTGGATCCACCCACAGTGAATATAAGTACATACATGCTTTTGGTGTTTCGGGAGTATATTGCGGAACGATATAGGTATTGTGTAGTGAAGTAGCTACGTAAGTTGATTAGATTTTGATAATCATCGGTCCGCAAAAAGCGTTGTGCCTCGCCGAAACCGGAAACAAAGCTTTCAAATTTAATTGCTACCATCAGTGTGCCGCATACGATATCTGTTCTCTATAAGTGAAGCGACGCGGTATGACGCTGCTCGGCGCGGCGGACCCCAGAATCGACGCCCAATCGCACCTGTGACACGGCAATCACATTTGCCGCGGCGGCGGTTATTGCGGGAAGTGTCTAGTAGCACCGTCCACGGAACGCAAGCACCACCACCACCGCCACAGCGACACGAATAAACCATTACAAGCACCGTAATATGTAAAGCAGGATTAATAACTTAATTCTGTTGCCGCGGCACCAACAGCCACGCCGAACCGTGGAAACTCACTCGGAATCGGCTCGTTATGAAACCGGTAAATATCGCCACGTCACCATTACGACAACGACAAAACGAAGTAATTCTAGCGGAGGAAGTAAAACGATTGAGTGGCTTCTGAAATTCCGGTAGTTGTAGGTTGTTGCGCTCTTGTTACTTATATCGTAAGTCGTTGATTACGATTACCATACACGTACATACTTATGTACATGCCAACACAGATCCATAAGGAATCCTTCGTTTTTAATTGTTTTCATTACACTAATTTTCATACGTAGCATAATTAGGATTCTGACTATGAGTGGTTAAATCCAGACTTTCATCTTCTTGACGAGGCTGTCCATTTTTATTGCAACTGGGATGGGAGTCGGCATTCTATCAGATCCGCATATGGCACGCTGATGAGAACTAATAAGTCGCAACCCTCATCTGGCAATTTACACGAAATGCCGACCAAGCACTTATTATGTTCTGTTGCTGTCAATATGATTTATGGTACCTACTACTAGGCAAACAGACAAAACCGTTTACACCGACATCACTTAAAACAGCGTACCGGTTATATCGACCAAAATCATAAATCCTGGCTGAATGCTATATGATAGCCTTATAAAAAATTCCGCTTTTTACGACATTGCTTATTGCAACGTACCTCATTAAGCGACGACATTTAACTAAAATCTTGGGAGAATTATATTTGTTACAACGACCAGCAGTATCCACATCTGGGACAGTATAATAACGTTTCGACTCAATCCTCAGGAACAAATTACATGTGTATGCAGTATAATCAAAGACCACTTTTTCATATCTCTTCAGTTAGTTTGTTACTTAAATGTAAACAAGACGCACTACCAAAACATATTTTATACATGAATATATGTATTAATCCTATTAATATCTATGGATTGATATGTACCTACACATTCAATAGTACGAAATAAAAAAATATTTTCTACCTCGAAAAAATCATCGGTTATTACGACCAAGAATGAGTGGTCCCTTCGATGTCGTTATAACCGGTTTTGATTGTAGTTTTTAAAAATATGTAAAAACTATCGTTTTCCATTACCAAATATCCTATTGTTCCGCGAAAGGAAAGCCGTATACTCATCGTTTTCTTGAAAAAGCTGAGTATGTATTACAATCTATTACATTAAAACCTGGCATGCATGTAAATGTGGGTATTGGCGCATAACGCGTGACTTAGAGAGTGCATTTAAGTTTTTGATAAAGAAATAATGTAATGGTGTTAATGTACTATACTGGAAAGGAAACGATTTCAAAAGACATGCTAATGACAATGCTATAGAAATTAAAGAGCATCCTGCTGTAAAGTAATTGCATAACTACCATTACCCATTATACGCTTTCTTGTGCTTTCCCAAGGGAATAAATGTAAACCTTTTTCGTTACAAAAGGGGGTGTACCGCAACAGATTATAACGCGTCAATGTCATTTTGTACTAAACATTAGCAGAAGATGCCAGTTGTTTTTAAAACCAGCACTATAATGCTAATAAAATAAAATTAAAAGATTTTCAATTTGGTCTAAAATTGATGAAAATAAAAGGTTACCACTTCATACATACACAGAATAACTAATGTTGGCTCAAAAAGGAAGAACTAATGCCCGAACAATTCATAAGGACACTTAACTTGACCAGAGGGTGCATGATTCCACCCTGTGGTCAAAGGTTTCGTATTGTGATCGTTAGGAATCTGTTATTATAATCAATGGCATAATTCCTACTCAGGATGGTACAATTATTTTAATGAAATGAATTTTTGTTAATAATGTAAGTGCATTAACAACTTTGAACCATTACTCCATAGTAAGTAAAATTTAATAGGAAACAAATCAGACCAGAAAAGAAGAGAGAGGTTAGGTTCTCAAACAAGGATTTTAATGATTCTTCATGTTATACTTACTGATTGTTGATTATAATCAGAGATTAGTCAGACACAAAAAAAAAATGATACTATTTAAAGAAAATATACCATCATAAGGATTATTAAAACGAATTTCCGTAAAAAAAAGCTGACGTTATCTGACCATCTTACAAGCATTTGTTTCGTAAAACATAATAATTACAAGCTACGATAATTATGTGTTACAAATACGAATGAATTATTTACGTTTACAAATTAATTCACAAATTATCCCGTCAGCTGTTGTGGGGTGTATCAGCTTTTATTAATCTTCCGCTATGACTCGTTATCTAAAGTTGATGACAAGCATTTAATAGCAGTTTTTAATTTTCGGCTTCCCTGGCATATTACAGTGTTTTGACAGCGCGATGAATCTGGTATATTATTCCGATAAGATCGCCGCAACACGTACACATATGTGTGTATCTGTGGTGTTTACAACTGTGACCATACACTCACACTCATACAGATACTCATTAAGCGAAATGCATTCATTTCGTGTGGTTTTAGGGCATAATTGGAACAGTGGCGGAGCATTGCGTATTAGGTATATGTATTCGATACCACTAATTATTTATCACCGGGAAATAATCTATGCCTATTATTTTTGATTTTTAGTCAAATTTTGAAAGACAATTCCTGGTAATTGTATAGATATGCCTTCCCGAATCAATTTTCCTTAAAATTGATTATTTTGTAGAGTTCGTCACGCTGATCAAGAATATATGTTGGGCGCGGAAACCACCCCTTCATGGTGTTTTTGATCTTCTTCATTTCGTGTATTTTCATGTCTATTGTAAAACGCGATTAGTAGTAGTGGTTTGTTGAATTATTAGAATATTAAGATCGTGTAGTGTTTATTGTTGTAGATTAAAAACGGAATAATTTATACTCTTTATCTATAGGTGGTACATAATACTGCTTGTTTGTTTTAAACTTTTAAAGCGGTTATTCTTAGTGTGTTACGAATACAAATTTTGGAAAAGGGTGAGGGGTATGTAAATGCACACACCCATCCTGAACCGTAACCTATTGCAATACACACGAAACTATTGCGACAGTTTTTTGTATTTTTTGAAGCTCAAAACCAGTATGAAGATGTCATAAAATAAAAAAAAAAACTGTCGTAATACTTCTGTGTGTATTGCAATGGGTTACGGTTCAGGATGGGTGTGTTTACATTTAGATATCCTTCACCCTTTCCCAACATTTGTGTTCGTAAAAGACTAAGAATAACCTTTCAGAGTTAGTACAAACAAGCAGTATCATGTGTCACCTATAGATAAAGACTATAAATAATTCCGTATCTAATCTATAAAATAAGCAAACAGAACATGATCTCAACATTTTCGAATAAATTAATCAGGAAAATCGATTGGGGGAAGGCGTATCTATACAATTACCCAATCCCTAGTTTCGCATATTTCGTAATAATCAGTTTGACCGTTTCCAGAATAATCAAGTACAATTACAGTCACCGGTCATATTTTTTAGTTTTAAAACTTCAAAAAAACAGGTAAGTAAATAAAAGAATGCATCAGACATATTCCCAAACCAACACAAAATAGAAAAAAATGGAGATACAAAAAAGCGTTTTTTTATTTTATAAAATGGATATGAGTGGGAGCGCCACTGATTAAATTATGTGTATTCAGGTTGAAGAAAAAAATGTAACGACAAAGGAAACGGAAAAGGTGGAAGAGATCGTTCGTTGTAGTGGTGGGTAGGTTGGTTAAACATGCATGCACGAATCGCCCCTAGACATTTATAGAACACCATTAATTCCAAGTTAAGGTTAACAATTAGGATATTTTTAGTTCGAGCTTATCGAGAACTGTCAGAAAGCGGAACTGCAGAAGAGTAAGACCGGCCCTAATTGTTTATGCACAGGTGGAAGTGACGAATCGATCATTCTCTTCTTTAAGAACTCCATTTTAAGCAAGTTAATTTTAATAAACAACCGAATTTTGATACACAAATGTTTTAAATAAATACCTCAACTATAAATAATAGTTACCTGATTATTATCAAATTTATAGGTATTTTTTACAAAATTATACCTATATTGAATCTAAAACGTTTCGTTTAACTTATTACACAAAACGGCGTCGGCAGTCGCGCGACTTAACGTACATATCCGTTTCCCTTTCCCTATACGTTCAGTGTAAGATGGTTGAGGAAAGCATATGGAAGATGCAACGGTGGTTCCGTTACGCTTACTTCCGTTACGTTCACTCTATTTTTCTCCCTAATTATTTCATACCCCGGGCCCTATATTGATTATTAAGGAGTAAAGTCTAATAAATTCCAAAAAATCCGTATAATTGAAACGATAATGATAATTTCCTTATTCAAAAGATGGAGTCATAGAACATAGAAGGGAACTTGGTGGGTCATTTCTAAAGCATCAAATGACACGTAGTCACACCGTACCGGGACCAGATAAATAGACTGAACAGTATATTAGCATTGGTCCGCATTATTAATCAAAAGTTTCACCGATCGAATGTCGTTGTCGGCTGTGGGATCTGATATACGAATGTTCGACTTGACTGACGTCGCGCCGATGCGGTGCAACGTAACAAACAGATCGAGGCGTTATACAAATGACGAGAGAGTTCTTGGAGCGAAGACGCGCGTTGAGTTTCCTTTTCTTTTCCGAGTCGTTTTAAAAACAACACGTTAATAGTTGAAAGAACGGCGCGCTTTCGGCAAGCAGGTGGGCTTATCATTTTATCCATCTCCTCACAAATGACAGCTATGTTCGGATTATTAATTGCAGCATTACAAACAGTCCCACAGTTACATTATACGAATGAGACGCACACGACGACGTGAAAAAAGCCGAGCCCCATGTGACGGCGCGGCGACGACGCGACGCGGTGCCTGGCCTCCGGTGGCGGCCGCGACCATCATCATCGCGCCCAACTATTAACGCCGACGGTGACAAACGAAAGACGAGTCGACTTTTAGACGACGAAAATACGAGACTTGAATGACAACGCTCTACGAAGACGATATCAAAAAGACAAAAACTACCACGTGTTTAACGTATCTTAAGCTTTTATATGTACGTACAAAACGGCTACTATGTACACATATGTATACCCACTCAGGCTTTTACTTGTCATATCTAAAGTAGGTGACCACCAACCAGATTAGGTTCTCTTTCCCACTGGATACTCTGGGCTCAGGGGCGAACCGAGCCTCATGAGTTTGGGGGGGTGAGCCATATTCAAAATGCCGACTCGGTCAGAAAAATTTTCCGACTGTACAACATAGATTTATAATTTTATACCTACACAACAAAAATTGACTGCACATTCAAAAATCGTGATTAGGTGTAGTGATTCTACTTTGATTCTTTGTCACTGTGAGTTGGTTATAAATGTGCTCAAACAACAACTTTTTTTGAAAAGTATTTTTTATTCATCTACACCAAAAATTACATACTATTATAATGAAAGGGCGAACCAAGTTAAGTTATAACTCTTCGGTGTTTCAAGTGAGACCAGGTTTGAACAACTTTTGGAACGTTTATTTCGTCGACAATATCCTTCGCGGAAAAAAGTAGCATCAGAGAATCCAAACGATCGTCACCCATTGACGTTCGGAGCGAACTCATATCCAATTTTAATTTACTGAAAGATCTTTCGCACGATGCCGAAGAAACGGGCGAAGTTAGAACAAATCGAACAATGTTGTAGGCCCATGGCAAAATCTTACGTAAATTGTACGCTTTTTTCGAAATATCAGCGAAATTTTCACATTGATCACATGACTCAAGAAGCGTTTTTATTTCTACCTGAATGCATTCGGGTTCTTTTTCAAAGGATTCAGGTTGTAATTCCACAATAGAATGTATTGATTCGACGGTACAATTTCTACTGTGGGCTGGAATTTTAAAAATTTTCTGGATGGGTTCAAATTTTGAATAAGCTGAATCGGAAAATGTTTTTGCCGACTAGCCGACTTCCCAGTCATATTTTTCAAGCATGATGACTACGGCATGAAAATGCCGACTCAGGCAAAAATGCCGACTGGGTACAAAAGTTTGGGGGGGTGTCACACCCCCAACACCCCCGTCTCGGTTCGCCCCTGTCTGGGCTTTCTTATAACCGATATGTACCTATTACCCGAAAAACATACTTACTTCGAAAAAATCAAACTCAAGTGCTTCATATTTTTCATACATACATATATATATACACCCGCCTAGTCCCCGTAGGGGTAGGTGGAAACTTCGTAGCTCTATTTAGTGAAATCCTGACATACCTCGTTTGCTTCATCCACACTCATCACTTTTCGCATGCACGCTCGCCTCTTCTGGATACTCCTTACTCCTGACTTCCCCTTTTCTTTAGGATATCCTCAATTTGGTCCCTGTGTGTACGTCTAGGACAACTCCCAACCGTAATATACACATTCACACAATAAATTTATATTGTCCATCTATTTGGATCCATCCTCTGTCCTCTCTAAATGACCACTATTTTTCTTACATCCTTTCTTCTTCTTTGAAATTCCACATACTTGCTACTTCTACAACATTTTTTTGAAACACTCCCATAGAATTCTATTTTTTTTCTTCCAAATCACCAAATATACCTTCCAGCTTACAAACATTGTCATTTCTTACATCATTCTCATACAGCCTTTATCCGAAAAGTTGAGACAAAGTTTCAAAGAATTTGCTGGAAGACGTTAATGAAAAAGAGTTGGAAATGAAATGTCTGCATTTAACAGAATACTTGAAAATTCTTCATTGTTAAAGTGAAGGAACTAATACTTTATTGGAAATATATCATCAACGAAATTGAAGACAAAATTTCAAATGTAGAAATCGCATTGAGAATCTTTTTAAGAATGATGGTAACTAACTGCAGTCGCGAACGTTCCTTCTCCGAATAAAAAAGTATAAAAAATGGATTCGGAAGTGCAATTCTTCAAGAGAGATTAAACAGTTTGTCTCAGATATCAATAAAATGTGATATGCTAAAATCGCAGATTTTGAGGAAGTGATTAATAGTTTTGCCCATTTCAAATATAGAAAATCAAATATGCCCAATTTTTTGTATTTAATTGAACTTAAAGTTTAGATGGAGTAAAATCATTTCAACAATTTTCTCTAACCTGAAGAAGACTTTAATTTCCAACTTAGCCAAAGAGATCAAAATCAAGTGCCAGAGTCGGATTGAGGTTCAAGGGCCCGGATGGCATTATGATTTTGAGAACTCACAAGCGATTAAAATCAATGGAGCACCCAATATCAGATAATAATGAAATCCAAGTTCATGATGGACAAATTTTTTGAAGAGGTTATTTCTTGTACTGAAAAACGTTATCGTATGCCACAATTTAGTTAATCTCTTAGATATTGTTAAAAAAAGCGCCACATTTTTTTCAACTGAATTACTGTAAAGCAAAAATTATTTTTGCTTCATTTTGATTTAGTGTTTCTGATGTGTGTCTTGTGTATTTTGCACTGGGGCCAAAAAATTGTAGTTACTCCAGCAACAACGGGGATTTGGTATGTAACTGAAATCAATGAGGATGGGGTTTACGAAAATTCAGCACCATTGAAATTTTTGCAAACAAATTTCCAGTGATCGGGAGCAGTGGCGTAAAGTACACCCTATTAAACCTCGCATGGGTGGAGGCCAAAATTTCATAGAGGCAAAGAAGCTGGGCCCCTACCCAATATTAATCAAAAAAGTATTTCTAACATTTAACCGAAATGAGGGTGGTAATAAAGGCCTCAGAATTGACACTACGGAAAGATTGAAGATTTTTGCTTGGTTGAGAAAATTTTAAATAGATGGATGCATCAATTTCGCGGGGGATTTTTTTACGAATAAGTTATACAGCCCAAAGATCAATAGGTTTGCAGGAAACGGTCTAGAAGAGTAATAGGTCATTTGATAAATGCAAATTTTATGTTCGTTTCTTACGATATAATGTATTAAATGAAATAAACAAAATACCTAAGATTTAATTTGAAAATTACTAAAATATGTATCTATTAAACAATCGATAATTTATATAAGTACTTCCGTTTCCACCATCGTTCACGCTTATATAAATAGAATGAGTAATAGCGATTTAAGCGCATAAAAGTTCGTCACATGATTGATCCATCAGTTTAACTTAATAATGTTTCTAATCGGCTTAAAGCGGAAGCACAGTTGCACCTTCGGGGACGACCCTAAAGCCTTATAATCCCGCTGTGAAGTCTCAAATTCCATATACAGATTTGTAATTGCCGCCGGCGGGAGACGCGATGCGTTGCGACGGACGCGGCGCGACGTGGCGACGGACGCGACGTATACGACATTACAATCGGGATCGGCAGGGGAAAGCGACGATGCTGTTGGCTCACTGGCTGGCTTTGGCACTCGAAAATTGCGTTTCAGATTTAGATTTTCATTTGCAGGGACAAATGGATTTAATTATGTCAAATCGAAAGCACGCCTGCCTTTATAAAATGAAAATTAACGCGTCTATATCGGCAACGTAGATTTGTATCCTTTTTTTGTCGCTGCCTTTTTTTTGTATTCTGTTCCAGTACGACAGAAACTATTGCGACATTTTAACGGAGATAGATAACAAAAAACAACGAGACAGTTTTGCTGCAGTAAACTAATTTTGACTTTAAACGTAATTATGTCAATTATTTATTTATCTAATAATACAATAATACAAATTAACCCTCTAACTTAAATTGTTTTCAGTCACTCAAATCTGTCAATTTTATCTTGAGAACTTTAAAATATTGAAAACCTCAAACTAAGTCCTCTAGTCAAGCTAGAATTTGTTGTTACGTTAAGAAGAAGGGCAATAGATGGTAGATCTGCCACGAACGCCATATCAAATTTCCACTTTTGAATTTTTTTGATTTTTCAGCTATTCTTTTGGGTTTACCCTAATTTTTTAAACACCAACGAACAAAACCATCAAAATCCCACGAACTCGTAAGTAGATAATATCTGATTGTGACTTTAATCCTTTTTAAATCCAAAAATGACGACAGTAGAGTGATAACGTCTTCAGCCTTCTCAGTTCTGATTTTAATCTACTTTGACCAAAAAAAAGGCAATTAAATGAAATTAAGAACTCCACTTATTTCAGTCCTTACTAAGAATCGTCCTTTGATCTGCTTTAGACGAAGAATTTTAACGAATAAATTTTTCTTTGCATTTAAATTTTACTGATTTGATCCAAAAAATTGTCTACTGATTGCTCAGGATAAAAGATCATAACATTTTTTGTTTTACGTATCGTGTTAAGAAAATTCTTAAGTTTATAGTAAATTTATTATAAATGTAAAATTTATTGATAAAAAAAAATTATTGAGAATTTTTTATCAGCACCCCAACACAATAAAGTTTTGGCTGACTCCCTGTACTTGTCGCAGAGGAAATACCGACGTGCTTCCTCGGTGTCGGAATTTCCTTTCATCGAGTCAGTGGGCTCGACTCGGTGAATGGATACACTGTCTCCCGGAGTAAAAGAAGTTTCACTTTAAAAAGCAAACGCGTATGGACTATGATAAACTACTATTATTGCCGTCTAATAAATAATACATCATCTTTTTGTAAACTTACCCTTCAATTTTTGATAAAGTAGGTAAACATTTGGGGCAATATCTGAATCAGAGTCAATCCATCAAATTCTAGTCGACCATGATATTTATACACCCTTATAAAATTTGTGAATGACAGAGAAAGTCAATAGATCTTGCTCAACGATTTTAATAATTTTGGTAAAAGGTGTGTAGATATAGATACATTTTTGATTTTCTTTGAGCCAACCAAATAAGTACATGCCTAAAACTGAAGAGAGTTCAACTTTTTTTATGTATTGTAAAAGAAAATTAGTACAGTAAAACACAGTTTTTTTAGCGATTTTACTATTTTTAATGAATAAATGGTAATTAATTGAAGAAGCTTAAGAAAGATAATAGATAAATTTTCTTATACCTAGACAGAACACCAAAAAAAAAAAATAAGTAGAAAAAATAAGCCACCCTAATATGATAGTGGGCTAAATTTATACTCCCCTATAGACTACGAGGGACGAGATCTATAGAAAGATACAGGGGCAATAATACTACTGACCTACACCGACTTAACTTGTGTAGATGCATGTACATATGTTCCTATGTACAATAGCATCAGACGAACTCCTCTCCACCATCGATTCGCCGAAGAATCGATTTCCGCATTTCGATAATGGTATGTTATCCGATACATACGTATTTATGTGAATGCGTGAAGATATGTATAAATGTAGTTGTGCGCCCACCGATAGTTAGTGAAACAATGTGTGTATGTAATGTAGTAATGGCATACTTATGTGACACATACAATACCTACACTCACTGTGTCCGGATAGAGGAGACAGATATGCGAATGCAACATAATGAGTAACAAAATTTATTTACAGGTACCTAAGTTCTCTTTAATAAAAGGATGTTGTTATTTATTGCACAATAAATAAATACTATTATTACCTACCTACTTTCATTTCGAAACTCAATCTTTCATACACGTGTGCAAAGTTCTGGACAGTCTCTCGCGACAGTTCTGACGACTAGGTCTGGAGTTTTCGAGAAGCTTCTAGCGGTTACTAGACAACAGCGAATAAGTATATAAGTAGAGCGATCAAGGAGTCGACGTTAGTCGGTCAGTCTTACGAGAGAGGTTACGTTCGCGAGAGAGAGAAGCGAATTGAATTATAAAATTGGAAAAAGTTGTTATAAGTCTTCTGAAAGGATTTTAAATTTGTAGCAGTTCATTAATCCAACAGTTGCGCGGTATTCTGTAGGAACTGCATGGCACGCTGATGAGAACTGAAAGTTGAAAATCGCCATCATTGTCTGGTGATTTGGATATAACATGTTTTTGTTCCATATTTTCAAATGAGAATTATAAAGGTTCCAACCAACACAAAAAGTTTTAAAAATCCATTTTATCAGTAAATAATATTAGTATAAATTATTGTGAATAATCAGACATAAAAATCGAAGCACACTGTAGCTCAAACTGCTTTCAAAATAAGTGAAATGGAAAAAAAATTAGACAAGAACAGGAGGAATGACACACGCACGTATTAAAAAGAAGATCAAAAGTAAAACCAGATTCAGAGCGTACATATTTTATCCCCAACGTTTCGAGATTTTTAGTCTTTTAATGTTCATTCATCATTGTATGAGTAAAAAGCAGTAAATAATGGCCTAAATTAGCAGTTGATTTATCGATCATAGGATAAATTCCAGTCCACTCTTTACCGTATGTAACAATAAAACTGTAATGGAATAATTCATTGCATATGATTTGTTAGTTCTGGTTTTAAATCGTTTGTTCCAGACACAATATTTTGTTTTTCTTGGCCATGTCTGTGGCCGATTCCGGATAACTCTAAAAATACTTCTTTTTCATATACCGAGTTCGATCACAAACTAAATTGTACTATCGAAGGGGTGGTAGGCTAAGTAATAAAATAAACAAAATATATTAAAAATAGAGTTTTTTGCGAAAATTTTCTTTTTCAACTATCAGATTTTCTCCAAAAATTTAAATTACGAAATAATTAGAAGTTCTCACCATTTTTTTTAGACTTGAGCATGACTAGTACCCTAGGAAAAACGTTGGTGTTTTGATTACTTTAATAAATACATTCACCCTTTGCTATTGCTTCTGAACAAGAAATTTTTAAAAAAAATTTTCTAATCCACCTTGGGGGGTATATTTTTCAATAACTATGAGATAGTATATTCTGTAGAGGTTTCAAACTTATTCCATTTATTAATTACCACCTTTTTGTGTCGATATAAAGTAACCCATAGGGTGAATAGTAGATACACTTTTTAATTGGTGTTCCTATAGTTTAAAAAATTTTGTACCAAAATGACAATTAAGTGTTTTTTAAAATAGGGTGCTACTTTCAAATATAATTGTGAGCAAACCCGGTACGATAAAATGAAAACATTCAGCTCATCTGCTACGCAACAAGACACACGTATTTTATAATTGTTTTTTCAGCCATCAGATATTACTGAAGATATAAAACAGTGCAGTTAGATTTCGCGCGGACGTAAAATTTTATGGACCATTTTTATGCGATAACAAAACGTAAAAGTATTTACTGCTGGCGCCGGAAGTATTTCGAAGATTAAAAATTTCCAATGCACTATTTTGAATATATTTGTTACATTTAATCCAATCCAATATCACCAGCACGAGGGGACGAAAAGCTTCATGAACATACTGCTGTGAGGCAATCATTGCGGGGTAAAAATACGAAGTAAAATAAGCAACAAGGAAACCGTCTTCAACAAAAAAAAACAAATTTTAACTAAAATTTTTTTTTTTGGTTTTGATGTTGGCGCCTAGTAGATATCTAATATTGTATTCAATTTAAATTAAAAACTACAAAAAATAATTAATTTATACCTATCTATTATTAATTAACTTTTGTGTTTATCGATGTCAGTTTTCTTTTGTTTTGTTTCTTTTTTTGAAATCGGTTAAAAATGTGTCAAATCCGATGTTTTTTCCATAGAAAATTTCACTATTTAGATCTAACTGTAATAGTTTCCTTAGTCACGAAGTCACTGGGTAACTAAAAAATTTAAAAATGAACGGTAACCTACCCTAACCTAACATAACCTAATCTGTACTTAACCTAACCCACCCCCACCTTTTGTCTGTTAAGAGTCATTGGTTCCCAAAGTAATCGTTAATATGGTAATAATGGTCACTTGCTAATAAACGGTATCTGCTACATTAAAACCATTAGTTTAGCTCTCTGGATTCATTAATACAATTCATGTTAATACCCCTCC
Organism: Agrilus cyanescens; assembly: GCA_947389935.1. NCBI lineage: Eukaryota > Metazoa > Arthropoda > Insecta > Coleoptera > Buprestidae > Agrilus > Agrilus cyanescens. Next base: position 26,320,413 of record OX376705.1, read on the forward strand.
CTACACCCTACTTGCGAACGTATTTTATGAACAGCCCCTAAGCGATAACTGTAAAGAATTTTAATAAAAAATTTGTCGAATATACCAAGTGTTTTAATTTAACTTACTCAACCACTTCTAAGAATTCTTTTCTTTATCGTTAGATCATTAAACAACCCCGTATTTAAGACAAGCGCTTTTTTAATGCTTTATGGTGTTTAGACACAGAGGTATAAACTAGAAGTCTTAGAACAGCGTATCAATTTTCATAATTTAATGCAATTAGGATAAATACCCGGAGCGTATGTTTTTATTTGTTAGGATGCCATTTACGTTTTGTATTTGCAGAAGTACATACAGATGATGGGTATGGTTAATTGCTACCATCGGAACGTGCTCGTATTTTGTAAATAAATACCTTGCAAGTAAGGCAAGTAGTTGCAAGAATGTGGTTTACAGAAAACTTAGCGGTTTGAAAAATGGGTGCTATCACAACATTCTCTCCGAAGTAATCTTTTACCGCAACACCTGCAAAAGTATCGCAGATATAGCGTCCATCAACGTGGCGCTACAAATAGCACAAATTTCAATTTGATTTTTTGATTAATTTGCAATTTATAATGACTAGTCAGTTGTCCACACTATGAAATGCAATTTAATTCATTCTTATATTTAAATATATGGTAAAAAGGGCCTACTCACATATCACATATGCGAACTTGTTCTATCTGACGGATATGTTTGTCAGACAGATTCTTATGAGTGTATCCACCGGCAAGCACGACATATCCGGCGAGTAGGTATAACATGACGAATACGAAGAGCGACCCTGATAAATCCGTATATGTGTAGTCATTCGTCGGATTGACAATCCCTAATAAGGGGTGAAAAATGCGCCCATAATGTCAAAATTAAAAAATATAATAAAATCGTATGGTTTTTATTTTTAAATTTAATTTATGTAGTAATTATGAATATTATTACAACGGAAATGATTTTGCAAAAAATAGGAGAATAGTCTGCTTGTATCAAGAATATGAAATAAAATCATCTTTCATTGAGTTTTTAAAAATAATTTAAATTACTTACGAAAGTTCAATATCGCCCTTAAATTTCTAGAACACAGTCAGAATTATTCATAGATATAAATTATTCGGATCCAGTGTGATGGAAATCAGAAAAGCTCACCTTACATGCTTATTACACGAGTAGAACACAAATAGCAACCCCTTTTAAGTCGTAATTAACACTCCCAACGTGAGACTGTACGCTGATTTCGCTGTACGCTTTTTTTACGATACCATAATATCAAGTTATTGTTTTTGAGAAACTAGAGAAAGCATCCCCTTAACAATAACACGAAGGGCATCGCCAGATAAGGCCGAAAGTGCCCCAGGCGACATTGATTAAAAAAATATATAAAAATGGACATATATTAAACATTAATAATAAGGAGTATATCCAAACGTTGAGTACAGAAAATTCAATCCTAACCTTAAAATTAAACTAAAACAAAGAACTTCATCAACTTTGGACGTAGTTGTCCCTCCTTTTTTTAAACGAAAGGTTTCTTTGCATTCTAAAACCTGGTATTTGTTTTTAAAAAATTGGCGCAAAATTCAAATAGAGCACAAAGAACCTTTCATTAAAGAAAGGGGAACTAATTACGTGGAAGTTGTATAAAAAAAAGCGATGTTGTACGTGGTTAGTGTTGAATTTGTAAGACCAAAAATTTAGAGATATTTTTTATTATTGTAGTCGAATATATTCATATTTCTTTTCAATATATCGTATGGGGGGCACTTTTGACTTTTTTATCCCTCTCTGCCCTTTAATAAAATCATTAACGATGGCTTACATTGGATATAAAACGAATTCCATCTTGAAAAATGATTTCATCTTTAACCTTTATATATCACGTACCTACCTAGCTTTTCTGTGACGTTACACTGGCCATAAAAAGAAGTCTCGAATATCAATAACCGATAAGTCAAAGTCGGTCACATAAAAGCCACCAACATAACAAGTAGGTCTTAAACTTCCCCTCGATATAATATTTTCGGCCGTCAAGATACACCTGTGGAGTCCCAAGATACACTTCCTCTATAAAAGGCGCTCGCTGGTGAAAAAGGAGACAATTTTTTTCTTTTTCCAACCAATTCTTCACTGCCTTAGTCCGTCTTTTTTCCGACGTCAGTTTTCCTCCGTGTTTTTCCCGGGGATGATTGAAAGCAGTGACGGGCTATAATATCATATTAGCTTCGAGTAAGCGGGGTGAGATGATTTGTGAGAGAACGTTCAAACGCGGTAGTAACCTGTCAGAGTTGAGTTATAAGCGCGGTAGCGCGGCGCTGGTGATTGAAAATATCGGCTTGCCTGATGGAAATGTATCCGGGAATTTTCGCGCAAGCACATGATACGGGAGAATATCGAAAATACTTTATTTGATGAGATATCGACACGTCCTGAATATCGATGTGGTTTACCTTTCGCACATCTACAAAATATCGTGGTTTATTTCACTCATTCAAATTGTGGCTCTTTATAAATGCTTTTTAGCAAAAAAAAAAAAGAAACTGAAAAGCAAAACATAAAATAGACCTATGTATTTCTAATAACTACCTAAGCACCTAAATTTTTGTGTGGAAATATTTTTTTTTTAATAGTCAGTCCACAACTGGAAAATCTGTCACTATCTATTGCTGACTAGGGTTAGGGATGAACTTCTCATATTTAAATACGATCAACTTCGAACTATCCTCTATCTAAGAGTTATAGAAAAAAAGTTTCCAGTAGAAAACTCAAAAACGAAAAACAAAATGAATCTCTTCTTCTTAATAACTAAGCTCCTAAACTTTTGTAAGTAACTATTTTTTTATGCTAAAAAACTAATTATTTTTTTTAAATTTTTTGCAGCTGAAAATTCTATTGTTAGTTATTATTACTTCAAACTTATTGGGTAAATAACTGTATCCCACCTCTCTAATTTCTTGGGGATGGATTTGTCTTCAAATTAAAGTATGGTAAACTTTAAGGTAATTATCTATGTATAAAAAAAAAAAAAAATGGAAATGAGATAACCCAGAAAAAAAATTATGCATGGTAAAATCAGTCAGTAGGTAAAAATCCAGTACGTGAAAAATCTCATTCAGTTTTCATTAGTTAAAAATGTAGATGTTAGTTCTGTTCGTAGCTAATCTGTTGAAATTAATTGATTCTGCTCGTACTTGATACGAGTTTATTTTACATTAATAAAAATATATAAAATAATAATAAAAACTTTTTTTATACACTTTTGCTGTTTTCACAAATATTTCGTAACCTTGTGGTTTCTTCAGAGGATACAAAAGTTTCTCTACTTAATGTACAGCACCCTGTAATCTTCATTTAGTGTAAGAGCTTTTGCATCTTCTTAAGAACCAACATATTGGCAAAAACAATTGGAAATAAAAGTGTTTGGAAGTTTTTACTAGTGTTTTATTTCTATTTATTAATGTAACCTGATAAAATATTAATTTTGTTGAGATCCTTTGATCTCTAAAATTGCTATATTTAGTGGGGTGTGGAATCCTGAATTTCGAAATTGAATTAGTCCTGCAAATACAAAAGGTTAGGTATGCTAAAGGGATAAAATGTTCAGGTACCTATGAATTAAATAATTTATTTCTCCAATTATTTGGGCATGATCATATATTAAAGGTCAATAAATTAATAATCAGAAAAAATTAAAGACGTTTACTACCCTTATGTGAATGGCGTAGGTTTTCAAATTTTAATAGTGACAATATAAGCTAATGAATATTTATCGAATATAATTTTGCCAATGTTCCTACTGTCTGCTTGAAACACTCTACCATAGAAAGTTGTCTCTATATTCGCAATACATATACATATGCACGTCAGTTCGGATAAACACCCCAAGTTTCCCTGAAAATGCAGATTCAGAGATAAAACCGGCTTCGTAAAATATTTGTATTGATTCGCTAGTTTGACAATAAAATCTTCTTTTTCTACTTTATGTTTCGCACCAGAACTCGGCGGATAAATCAGAGTCAGGTGCCATAAAATCCTTATTTCCATTTGATTCTTTCGACTACTTTTGTTTGGGAAAAAGAAAAAAAGAAACAATAAATTTTCATGGGACGAGAAAGTAGGTACTGTTTTTATATCTAGAATGACCTTACTTTACTTTAGCACATAAATTTACTGTTTTAGTTTGCTAAAGTATAGTTTTACGATCACCTGCATTAAAATAACTCATGTAACTTCCAAAACTTAATAAAATTAGAAGTGTACGAAGAAAAATGAAGTATAAAATTCAATAAAAGAAATGAGGGACAGAGAGATGGATTATCTTTTGATGCATTAAAGGCTAATTAGGGACATATTGGAGTCAGAAACAGGGATGTAGATCAGCAAAAGGAAGTTTAGATTAGATTATTGTCCGCAATTAGTTGAGGATGTCGAATGTTCTATTTCTCGAGGAATACGAATGTTAGATCAGGATAGGGAAAATTGGAGGAACGTGATGAATGTGAATAAACATTATTAATGATAATAAAAAAAAGCTATAAATTTTTAAATGCTGTAGAACCGAATTACAAATATGGAAAAACCAACCCTGTTTTTTTCATAATTTTGGTTTCATATATTTTTGATCAAAACCCTGAAATTCGATGGCTGCGAATTTGGACAAAATAAAAATCATTTTAAATCAGAACGGGGTGCAGAATATATGAACAAACTCAAACATTTTTTAATATGCATCAAATTAGACTCGAACAAATTTGATTGTAAAATTGCACCCTACATAATAAATAGTCTGAAAGGGTAATTGATAATGAAGCGCTGATGCATGAAAAATGTCGAAATCCCCGAGCGGGAACAGTTTAAAATTAATGAACGCAAATGAATTTTAAACCGTTCAACTACATACACACATACGTATATAGAGTTCATGCAGTCTAATGTATAAAATATTCATGCTTAAATTTAACAGCGACAGCTGTGTACTTGTCCATCCATCATCATACAAAGCCCGCTTCCAGACAAATTCGCACTTGTCCCTACACGTTATTTTAATTTACTTATTCGCACCAAACACACCGTGTACTATACGTATCACATAATTGGCCCGCGATAACGTTAATTAACATGACCGAATAATTAGGAGATACTTACTTAAAAAAAAAAAAAAGAATTTGCGGGAAAATTTGAAAAGAGTTGCTTAATAATATTTAATAAAAAATACATGTTCAGTTTTCGACATAAGATAAGTACTTAGGTGTATCTATAGATGCAAGGTTGGGAAAAAGTATCGGAGCATCGGATTTATCACCCTTATATGACTGAAAATAAAAACTATAACGAAAAATTATTAACCGACCAAAAATTTGCCTTCAGTGTCATATTCAGTTTCGACCAAAAAGTGCAGTATTGCCTTCGGTTAAAGTTCTGTTCAAAACTTAGTGTTCCTTCATCCTTCATCCTTCATCCTTCATCCTTCATCCTTCATCCTTCATCCTTCATCCTTCATCCTTCATCCTTCATCCTTCATCCTTCATCCTTCATCCTTCATCCTTCATCCTTCATCCTTCATCCTTCATCCTTCATCCTTCATCCTTCATCCTTCATCCTTCATCCTTCATCCTTCATCCTTCATCCTTCATCCTTCATCCTGCATCCTGCATCCTCCATCCTCCATCCTCCATCCTCCATCCTCCACCCTCCATCCTCCATCCTCCATCCTCCATCCTCTATCCTCTATCCTCCATCCTCTATCCCCCATCCTCCATTCTCCATTCTCCATTCTCCATTCTCCATTCTCCATTCTCCATTCTCCATTCTCCATTCTCCATCCTCCATCCTCCATCCTCCATCCACCATCCACCATCCTCCATTCTCCATCCTCCATCCTCCATCCTCCATCCTCCATCCTCCATCCACCATCCTCCATCCTCCATCCTCCATCCATCATCCTTCACCTTTCATTCTTTATCTTTGAGACCGAGGCCAAAGATTGGTTTCGGTTATTATTTTGTTTGTTTTAGTTTTTCGTAGGACGCAGATGATGTAGTGAATATTTTTTTAAACATAACTATATTCATTATACTTAATTGAAGGAGTCAAATTTATTGCAAATTAAATCACCCCCAATCTTCAGTTTTAGTGTCGATAAATAAATATGCAGTAGAGAATGGTAGGGCTGTTGCCGCTGTAATATTCAAATTTACAATCCAAGTGCTTTTAAACGGATTTCTCTGGAGATGCCCTATTAATTGCTTTATTGGATGTTTTAACGCAGGCTTTAAAAATCGCCCCTCACGTTTTAATCGGGGGCTCAAAAGACTGACTGTTGCTGGACGTCTTATATACCTACATAATTAACTAATGCATCTTTTTTAATAATAAATAAATACAAAAATCCGTAGGTAGCTGCCATACAAAATAAACCAGTTAATTTATAATAAATTTAAATTAATTACGGATTTAAGAAAGTTACCCACTTTCATCTTGTGTAAGTTATTATAAATCTAAGCATCTTTAAGCCCTCTATAATATGTAGATCAGATTGCCGCTTAATCCGTAATCCGCTAATAGAGCGACGCGTCCCGGCGCGACGCTGACGTCTGTCCGGGGAATTATATGGACGCACTATACGCCCTCATTAATACCCACCCGGATAATATGAACCCTTGAGCGTGTCATGTTAAAACGTATATTTATCAAATGAATTTTTACAAAGCATCGAATAATTAGTCAAACTCTGTACTTTTCGTAATTAATTATTATTAAAAAAACAACATCAACAAATAATTGTCGTAATGTACCTAATAAATAAATTTAATTAGCAACATAAAGCAAAGAAACTACAGTAAAATTATTTAAATTACAACACAAAACTAATGATATATGCTCCATTTACCACTCCCTGCCATGCCTCACAAGTCTTATCTACTTCATCCCAAAAATATCCGATATTCTTCGACTACCTATCTGTTTTTTGTTTACGTAATGACTGGTGGATTTATTTTTTGTACATATTTAAACCCTTGACCCCTTCCCCCTTCCTTGAGGAAATTCTTGCTAGACTAATGGTGACGGGTTGTTTTAGTTATCAAAAAAGAAGTGGTGGAGTTGCGTCTTCAGGCTGCATCAGTTCTCATCAGCGCGCCATATGGAAAAACACAGTGAACAAATGCCCCTAGGAAAGCACTATTAGAGCTGGGACACTTTTCAATCATTTTGTAGATACACTTCTGCATTTTAATTGATTGAGTCATTAGGATTCTGCAATTTGAAATTTATTTAATTGCAGAACTTGTCTTCAATTTAGGAAGATTACCAAATTCTTCTTCTAGTCTATATGATAAATACCATAAATATTTAAACATAGATATATGAAAAGGATTTAATAGAGAGCCTAATTCGAGCACGTCCAATACATTCGAGCTTTATCCTTGTATATAAGGGAGAAACAGGCAATCGTTCAGTACCTACTCATATTTCCTCAACTCTCCTGAGAAAGATACGTGTTTACTTGCACACTGGAATCGATGTTGCCAACACTGCGACGCTTTACGTTGGCCAATTGTCGTTCGTTATCAATGATTACTGCTTGTCGAAAACGGAACACAACAGCAGCTTGGGCACATATCTTCCGTTATAGCATTATTTAGGGACCAATCGAGGAACGTTACAACCTAGCACGTTCGTGTAAAAGCAAAAGCTCTCGAAAACTACAGGTATCCACCTGAACCATAGAAGAAGTAATTTATTTTGAACTTTTAGATGGGTATCATTATTAAAGAAATAGAAAATTTTGAGGAAAATTGATTTTAAATTTTGAAGAACTTTTACTTTTATTTGAACGAGCTTTTGTCAAAATTAGTGATGGTTATCGATATATTCGATATACCTAAATGTACGCAAATAAAATGAAGAATGTTAACGAGGGTGCGCATAAAGGAGGAAGGTGCGACTCGAATATACGTATATATATACCGTATATACATACATACTACTCGAATCAGTTTCGACCCCGTCCGTGTATAAAGTAAATCCTCGAGTCGTTTTGTCGACAGTTTATGCTTGGAAATGTAAAACCCCGACTGTTTTACATTTCAGTAAGCTCATATTTAACGATGCTACTGAACTATATGGTCCCAGATTGCCATTCCGTCGCGCATATGCCACCCTAATTCCGCACCGACTTTATGGACCAAGTGAAATCACCCCCCTTTAGATATGATGAGTTTTCCCGATAACGAACGAAATTTATACCTTCTTGCTAAGAAAATGACGTACATCCAACAGAATGTAAAGATGATCTTAATAAATCTAATTAGGTACATTAGGAATTAAACACATTAAAATTAACTATTTATTTACCACATCATCGATTAGAGCTTTGACCAAAGGGGGTAAATATAATTTCTTTTCACATTTTTCAAAAATTATGACACAAGGAGTGACGGGATGATGGTACATTTTCTAGGAATGAAGGGGTGGTTAGAGACATTAGATCGAGGAATGCGAACATTAGCTCAGAAGATGTGGAGGTAATACGTATTTTTGGATTTTGATTTTTTAAAAAACCATATCTTGTTTTAATATAAACTTATAACATAAGTTAAAAAAGAATTGTAATAAAATCATTTCCTTTTTTTACATATACGTAACGGATAGGTCAGGTGCATGCTGAGCCCTGAGACCTGCCCTTGAATAGTGTGAACGTGTAGGGTGCGGGCTGTTAGGGATGATGATGGATTGCTACGTGGTTAAACGCGTACGATACAGTCGGGCCGTAGGCTTTCACCTCTGCGATGCTTCATTAGTTTCTGACAGAGAATCTTCTTCAGCTGCTGCTCTAATGAGGCAGCTACAAGTCAATTATACTATCAAACATAAGCAGCTAATTTTGTGTTTTGAAATGCTCGATCGAATGCGTGACGTTGATGACGCATGTTTAATAGCGCACATTTGGAAATTTTTAGTAACGCAGATTCAATGAAAAAGAAAGAGTACGACAGATTTATTTATGAAGTCCATGAATTTCCCTGTAGTTGTTCCAATAAAAACAAAACGTTTCGCCTGTACTTACAGGTTACAGTCTTCTTCAATGAAATTTTAATAAATAATACGATACAATAAAAGATAAAGAAAAGCACTAAATTTTTAAAAAATATTTTTTCTAGTAAAGATACTACGAGAGTATAAATTCCGATTGTTCTTCACAATTTCTACAATTTTCTTCCTTTACTTTTCCCACATTAAAAAGGCAAATAATAATATAGACACTCTTTGTTTCAAAAAATGTTTATTTCACACAAAGAATGTTTTGCCAAACATCGGCTTCAGCAACTTTGTTCAGTATTATTAAATTTGTTTCAATTCTCTATGTCAACTTCAACCATCATGAAAATTATAATATAAGATACCAGATACGAGCTTTAATGTACCAAAATTATTTATTTTCCCCATTTGTAATAACTGGCAATCAATTAAGTTATTCAAATTACACTGAAGAGCTTTTCTTCACTCCAAAAAGTTCTCATCTTCATTTTTAGAAAATGGAAACGTTATTTTTGTTAACGCATATCCCAATACTGCTCAAAAAATCGATTTTTACAGAAGAAGGGAGGCAGACAGTTTGCTAATCACCAAATATTTATGTGATTCTCTCCTTCAATAAAATCTCATTCTTCTCTCTGTATTTAAACCTCACCCCTGACCCTCTTAACTACGTCCATGAGCTGGAAAGCTAGAAGTTGTTAAGGGTTGAGATATTGTACTCGAAAGAGTTTTGATTTATTTGAATGTAAAATTATTTCCTTCGATGTAATCTCATCCTTTTCTCTGTCTCTCATAAATCCTTCTAAAGCTATTGCGATGCCAACACCTGCCTTCCTCAACAACACCCATGAGCAGGAAAGTTGAAAGTTATCAAGGATTGAAGAGTATCGTTGTACATGGAAGAATTTCAAAACATTTTGTATTTGAAATAAGCCTTTTTCCTTAAAATAAACCTCATCCTTTTCTCTGTTTCATTGAATTCCTTATGAATCGATTGTAGCGCGTACCTCTGCCCCTATTAACACCCATGAGTTGGAAAGTTAGAAGTAGTCGAGTGTTGAAATGTGGTTGTACTTGAAAGAGTTTCGATAGAGTGTGGATTTGAAGGTAAAATTTTTTCTTACAATGAAATCCCATCCTCTTCTCTGCCTCGCATAATTTCTTTGAACCAATTACAGTGCCCACACTTGCCACCCTTAACTATTTCCATGAGCTGGAAAGTTAAAAGTTATCTGGAGTAAAATGTCGTTCTACTTGAAAGAATTTAAAAGAGTTTGGATTTGAAGGTAAGATTTTTTCCTTCAATGAAATCTCATCCTCTTCTTTGCTTCGCATAATTCCTTTTGAACTGGAAAATAAGATTTTGTAAAGGGTTGAAATGTCGTTGCACATAAAAGCATTTCGAAAGGAGTTTGGATTTGTAGGTAAGATTTCTTCGTTCAATGAAATCTCTTCGTTTTCTCTATTTCGGATAATTCTTTTTAAACCTATTGTGGTTCCTACCCCTGCCCCTCTTAACTACGCCTATGAGCTAGAAAGTTAGAAGTAGTCTAGGGTTGAAATGTCATTGTACCTGAAAGAATTTAAAAGAGTTTGGATTTGAAGGTAAGATTTTTTCCTTCAATGAAATCTCATCCTCTTCTCTGCTTCGCATAATTCCTTTTGAACTGGAAAGTAAGATTTTGTAAAGGGTTGAAATGTCGTTGCACATAAAAGCATTTCTGAAATCTCTTCTTTTCTCTATTTCGGATAATTCTTTTTAAACCTATTGCGGTTCCTACCCCTGGCCCTCTTAACTACACCTATGATCTGGAAAGTTAGAAGTTGTCGAGGGTTGAAATGTCGTTGTACTTGAAAGAATTTCAAAAGAGTTTGGATTTGAAGGTAAGATTTTTTCCTTTAATAAAATCTCATCCTCTTCTCTGTCTCGCATAATTCCTTTTAAACCGATTGCGATGTTTTTCTCGGAGTGCAGCGCGCACTGGCGGACGTGGCTTCAGGGGGTATCGGCAGCAAGTCCTTCTGCGGCCCGTAGCAATAAAATTGGATTTATTGCAGGTGTTCGGAGGTGTATCGTTTTTCTCCATACCGTCGGTCGGTCCGACTCTGAGCGGATCGTGCAAATACACACACATCACTTTAATGAAAATCGCGGATGGAAACGACTAGCGCGACGACGGAGTGTTATCGCCAACACCGATCTAAATATCTTCTCAAGCGGCAAATTAGCGATTCCGCCAAAGAGTATGATGGATCGGCGGCAAAAAATCGTCACATATAAAATAATAATAAATAACGCCCGGCAAAAAGGCCTAACGAGCGCGCGGTAATCGAAAAACACCTGTTGTCCATGTCGATTATAGTTGTGCATGCCTCGAATCGCAATACTAAATATACGAGTATGTTATGTGTACCTTCAACTGGTCTCACTTGCTATGCCCAAAGTTGTAAACCATACTGCCGACATATGTACTACAACTAATCCTACTGTCGTCATTATCATCATCGTTATCTTAAGTTACAGGGCAAGACGATGCGCAGTCAATGTTTGACAGGTTCGGTTCGTTTTTGCGCTTGACATTCTTTCAGAAACTTTTATCAAACGTGGAATTGTTAGAAGACACGCCACTGAAAAACTAATTTCTGTTTCTAAAAGTAGTGGGAGCTTGGAACTTGTAGGGTTTGAAATATAAAATTAAAAAATCAAGAATTGAGGAACAGCTAAAACTATAAATCATTCAAAATTCTTCCACCCCGATACGCAAAGGTTGTTAATAATTTCTGTCAGGATATAGTCATCCTAGCAACTTCTCGTAGTGTTGCTGGTATGATAATTTACTAATATTTTTATTATTACAATTGAACAGGGTCAAAAATTTTATACCGAAACGTCTTGTATGCATATGTTAGATAAAAAATTCATCAAAGATTTCTTACCACCTTTAAAATTTCAGATTTGGTTCTATTAAATAAAATTTAATCCTTATTTTATTTTATCTGTAAATTATTAGTAAAACCCACAAAAACAAAGATACCGACTGACTCTCTTGAATAATAACTTATACCTAGTCGATATGTATGTAGGTTTTAGTTAGAAACTAAGGGATTCACTAAAAACCCCAAGTTTCTTGAGTTCAAAAAGAAATCTCGAAGGCCAAACTATGTAACAATGGGAGGTCCGACTGCGTATCAGACACTTTCCGATCACGTCCGTTAATACATATCTCTTTAGTGAATCCTTTTAAGACAATACTGTGTAGTTATTCATAAATAAACTGTTTTGATGGACGGTAAACGATAACAAGTGACATGGCGCTAAAGAAACACGGTGCGCCGCGCCGGTGACGCCATTAAAAGAATTTTAATTTGAAATGAATAAGACATAAGTGCGACGTGTTATAAACAACTTTATACCCGAAAAGAATTTTTAGTGAATTTGACTTTTTTATTTAAAATTGTCAATTAATTATGTACCCCTTTCTTTTTGCTGCATCTTCGGCTAATAATACGACATACGTATTGCTGTATGGTCATAATAATGATAATTTTATTAATAAATAATGTATTAACAAATAAATAAAAAATCATAAAATAAATAATAACAATCCTAAAATACAATTAATATATGGTAATTATTTAGAAGTGGGGCTCCTGACAAAACTGACCCCAAAAAAATTTTCACCCCTTGGAGACCATTTTAATACATCAAAATAGTTCATTTACGGTGGGGGAAGACATTTTCAATAATTGTTTATAAACAAAAACATTGTTATAAACAAAAAAAATTTTTTCAAGTAATTTTTTTATTTTTCATTTATTTACATACTTTGACCATTGTTTTATTCCTTCGGGGAATTTTCGACGATTTCGCTATAAATAAAGAATGTTATTTCTCATTCTAATGTTAAAATTCACTAAGTAATTATTTTTATTATAAACCGTCAAAATAGATGGCCTTATTTCCTTCAGCTATGAGAAGTAAATGATAACTTTGCTAACCTAACCTAACCTAAACTAACCTGGTCAAAATTTTGATCAAAAGTTGAAATTTTTCATTTCTGGACTTTTAAATAAAAAAATATTAATGAAATCGATATTTTTTAATTTTCTTACATTTTTTTTCATAAATCCCCCCAAACGTAGAACAATCTAAAAAAAAAAAACAATCGGATTCGGTGATTTTTCGAATTTTTATTGCCAAAAGAAGGTGGAGCCCCACTTCTAAATAATTACCAATTATATTGCAACTTGTTTTGTGAGTGAATTTAGTTTGTAAGTGAGTATTTTCTGAAAGTGCAAGTTATAAAAACGGATTTGATAAATTATATTATAGATGTATATAAAAAATACACAAATACAAATAAAACACAAAGTTTTAAGTTACAAAAATCATTTATTGACCACAATGACCATTTTGCCACACTGTGACTTCTTCAGATGGAAGAATAACTCAGTTATTCTTCAGTTATTCTTCCACCTGAAGAAGCCACAGTGTGGCGAAATGGTCATTGTGGTCAATAAATCATTTTTGTAACTTAAAACTGCGTTTTATTTGCATTTGTGAATATGGAGTAATTTTCTTTTCAACTTAATCGTGATCAAGTACTCATTTTTTTTTTTAATGAAGAAAGGCCTCTTAATCTATTTACCTATATACATTCTGTTTCTCACATGTAGTGTTCTCGTTGTTGTTTGCTTCAGTTAATTAATCTAAGTTTTAACTTCCACAAGTTAAAACTTAGTGTTTTTATTTTGTTCGATTAAATATGTTAGACTTCCATCAAGTATCCGCTAATTCAATACAAAAAATCTAGATATCTTTTAGAGTACGAGATTCGCTTTGATCTACCTACAGGTATATCCTGTAACTGATAAGAATAAAAGTCCGAAATCATTATTAATTTTGAAATCGTAGAAGGGCCTAAAGGTTAATGGCTTGATTTGATTTGAAACTAAGGCAAAGTTAAGTTAAATGGTAATTTTACAACAACAAGTCAAATCTTCAAGCTACTTGGTTTATAAAACGAGAGTTATGCGTTGATATGCTGCTTAGTTAAAAGATTTTGACATATTTTGGGGTGAGTCTCATTTAATAGTTTTATGACTCAAATCGATAAAATTCAGCATACACTTTCATTTGCAAAACTAGTACCTATGTATTATTGAAAATTTTCAAGACTCCTTAAAACGTACTTCAATTCTCTTGCTTGCTTTTGGACTTGCGGGTCCAATAAAATACTATTTTGAAGAAGAGTCACAAGGATCATGAGCATTAGTTTAAGGAAAATAGCTTTTTCTTAAAGGGAGGGGTACTTGTAATTTTACACCTGTATTATACCTACATATATTTTTTTTTTAAATTAAAAGCATCTATTTTTTAATATTTTTTTTTGTAATTTCCCGAAGGACTATTTATGGACTCTTCTCAAAGCAATTTTTCTATCTGGCCCCAGAGTATTTGTTTACTTCCTTTCAGAGTTTAATAATTTAATTTTCGTTATATAGCAGATTTTCACCTTCATTCATTCTTAATTACGTATTTATTTATATCACAAATAAACAATTCAAAAGTAAAATTTGTGAAATACTTTCTCGTTAAAAATTTAATCTACTCTACGTAGAACATAATGCAATACCAAGTAGATCGAAATTGGATTCCCGATATTAAGTCAACTAATAACCCTTTGGCACCAAGTCAAGCCAGTTTCTCAAAAGCTTGATTTTCAAGTGATTTTTTAAAATATGCTTGACATGACGAATAGGTAACCAGGGGCCATTCAAGTACTTCGTAAGCAGAATTTTAGAAATTGTTGTCCCACCCCACTACCCCTTTTAAAAAAGTAGACAAAGTACTTGCTCCCCTTCCCATGCTTAACTGCATAAAAATTCGTAAGTAAATATTTTTTTAAATCTGTTCATATTTTCTATTGTTATCAGTTCTTACGAAGCAGTTATCATCTATGACGTGAATGTCAGTAAGCAATTTCAATTAATTTGGGGAATCTCTGAACATACTTTGCGCTTTCGAGCATAGACAACTTTAGGGTTGCCATATGTGTTCAAATTTTACATAAAAATAAAATTCGTTATCATAATCATCATCCAGACCCCCTCTGTCCCCTATGTCATCAAAAAATTACTGAAGCGATGATCTCCAACCCCTTTTAATGCTTACATGATACTTGAATGACCCCTTAGATGGGCCGCACAAAAACGAACGGCTGATCGCATAGGTACGTCCAGCGGGCTGCGGTTTGCTCATCCCTGGTGTAGATGATGATACGATTAGGGAAATGTGACATGCAGGTATGTAGTAAGTAAGTATCGGTAAGTATGGTACATGTTCGAAGGTGGCACAACGGCTGCGATAAAATCAGTCCGATGTCGGGGGTCCGGCCACGTTAAGGATGTACGCCGCGGCTGACTACGGCCGCCGACGTCCTCGAGGCGTAGGTTGTCACTCACCACGTCAACTTGCGGACAAGATGCGATAAAACAAATACACACTCTACTCTCAGAACAACACAAGAAAACAACCTGCGTAAAATGTTACTTACGTTAGCCCAAATCGTTCAATACAGAAGTTATCGCAATATTGTTGTAAAATAAAAAAAAATACTGTTTAATATTAGAAAACGTAAATTGGTAGGTAAATAGTTACCCTAAATAGCTATCATAAAAATCATACTTCCCAATATTGGAATTTTGGTACGTAAATTGGATCCCGCGCATTAAATTGTGTGATTTGTCACATAGTATCCGTTGGTCAATTGTACATTGTACTCTTAAAGTTCCCTGCCATTTTCTAACAAATAATTAGTGATGTAGGTGTCTTTTATTCTAAATATTTTTAAATTGTCGTTGTTAATATTTAATTGTTATTAGTTATTTTAATGATTGTTATTTAAACTACTGGCATGCCTTCCAAGCTCAATAAAACCATTGGTCCAAATAATTACTAAATCTCACTAATTTCACTAAACGACATTATAATATTTAAATTATAGTGCGCCTGAATTTCTGGACCTGTTCGAAATTAATGTCAAAAATGCTATTTTGAAGTCTCTTTGGTTATCTGGTTGGCCAAAGTGTCACTCATGGGTATCTCAAATCGCACACTCAACAGGTAAAGATAATTCATTAAACACGGAAAATAAAAAACAGTTACTCTCCTAATCATATTAATAGGTAATAGTTTTAAACAACTTCTTCGGTGGGAACTCCCCGTTTTCTTCATCCATGAATTCATATCACCCTGTTCATATTCAATAATCATTTAGGTTATCATTCATTTATTTTTTAATTTCACGACTTGTTAGTGTCAATCTAAGATAAGTATAGGCTCCCATTGACACCCAATCATCCAGACACGTGTTAGCATCCCAATTACCGTCTCGGGAGTGCCAACCTTAGGGACTACCGTTTCGATCCGAATCTCGACGTTCCGGCTTCGTGCAGTAGCAGTCAACTGAATACAGCTCTGTGACACAGCCAACTTATGCTGCTAAACTTACGCATTTCATTTGTTTTTTAATTTTTAATTTTTGTAGAAATTTGCAATGGAATCATCTTTTGAAAGTTCTCGTTGTAGGGCAACTGGTAATACGATTGTTTTAAAATTTAGAATATTTTTAGAACGCTCTCGATCGCGTCTACTGTAGATAAAATAAAATTTAAAAAAGGCATCTCATAAAAGGGTTTAGTTCAGACATTTTTAGAAAAATTTCGGTTTATCAATTTATCTAAATATGCAAATGTACAGTACTGGCCTAAGGTACCTACTTGCAATTTTAGGAAAAACGTACAAAATATTAATAGAAACACGTCGAGAACAAGCAACTAAATAGAGTAAACAATTTATTATGCAAAACCAGCCTCTAATCTGAATTTAAGCAGATCAAACAAAATATGCAAAAAGATGCAGGTATTTATTTAAAAAAACTACTGTTATACGAAAGTACAATGACATTTCTTGGTAAACCCCGTCGTCAGTCTTTCTATATTCAGACGAAGCGTTGCAATAATTTATAAGAATATCATTTTCGTTGTTCGGACAGTTACGATCGAACGTGTTCATACAACAGTAGCAATGAAAGAACATTCACTGCTTATTATTCATCTCGACATAAGGTTGCTTTTATAAAACGAAATTATGAAATATTCAGCATGCACTGTTGCCATATTATTATTCCCGTCAACTGATGATCAAATGACATGTGTAAGGGCACGTTCGTTCGGGATTTCCGCATTTCTAATCGTAACACGAAAAAATAAACAAGGATATCTATGCTGACGCCACCTATGTACCGCAACACTGATTTATAATAAAATTATTTATCTATAGGTAATTTCTTCTAAACCAATTTCTATTTTCAATCTTCTATTTTCAAAAATTTTGTGATTACTTATTAGACTGTTCAAGTGGTTAAGTTATGTTAGCTTATAGTAGTGACTACGAGAGAAGGCGTTAGGTTTTAGTTCGAGAAATCATCATGAGGAATCCCAAAAAACTCTGTGGATGATGGGATGTTCAGACCTTCAAATTTCTGTCATCAAACTGGTCTGGAGCTATTTGGTTAGGTTAGGTTAGGTTAGGTTAGGTATGTATGTAGCAAAAAAAGAAACTTCTGATAACTAGACATTAAAAAAAGTGGGTATTTTGTTGGTCAGAAGAAACGATATTTACTAAGGAAAAGAATTTTTGGTGGCATGTTATATTTCGGATAGATCACGATACTGTCGAATCTGGCAGTTTTTTCCGAGAATTCCCCGAAATTCAGTTTCCAAAACCTATGAATCATAAAAATTATTAAAAATCTGTTTAACGTTGTGCCAAAGAATTTTGGAAGACTTCAAAGTCAGGCAATTCATCGGAACTCTCATGAGTTTCTTCATGCGTGCATGGTGAAAGGAAATCGCCTTAGACATGGACTTGGAAACAGTGAATTTTTATTTACCACCGTAATGCGTTGGTACAAGTTGTTGAACAACTAAATATTTATGTTTATGTCGTTGCGTCTGTTGCTGATCTCCGATCATAATATTCGGAATATCCGATCGGTTTCTCTTCGTTTATTATCGCGAATTCGCTTTTAGCATTTTCATCACGTTTACAAAGTACAAACAAACGCGTTCTGTCATATATTTTAACACCAATTGGCCGCACAATCGCGTCCGTCGTATCAAATACGTAACAACCACCATAATATGTTCGCATACGTATGTATATTGTATACAATCACCGTACGTACAACCGTATCTTTTCGTATGTAAAAAAATATCGCATATTTACGACCTAGATACACCCCAACATATTTTCGTTCGAATGATGTTGAACACGACAATCCCGTGTTTGCAAGAAGGACTACAATTTTCACATAAATAAGTCGCGAGTTTTTTCCCGCATGCATAGACCCGGTTTTTTCCCTAACAAGGACCCGCCAACGTTTGCAGGACCGTACCTCAGAAACTTTTATGCTGTGTTACAAATTTTTATTAGCCACAACATATTTAATAACTAATTAATGAAAAGGGAAACATAAATAGATTCTTATTCATAATTAATTTTATTGGTACGTAAGTTGTCAATATTGGTGAATTTACCAAATTGGAATTGAAACAAGCAATAATTTCTAATTCCAAATGTTCAAAATGAACATTTTAATAATCTGATCTTTCAAGTACGAAATAACGAGTATCTATTAGATAATTTTGCCAGAACCGTAATTAAAGAAAATTCATTATGCCAGTTCGGTCCTGTTTTGCAATCACGAACAAGTGTGTACGTCGGTATGTTCCGTCGCATAAAAATGACTCCATGTTGCATACTGAGCATCGTAAAGCACTGAGAAGGTCGCGAAGCTCCCACGGACTTCGCGTCCGTCGCAACGTCGTCTGCCCCACATTTTATGGTTTAGCTCGTCGATAACCGAACATATTTGGGAAGGCGTGAAGTACACGCATACGTGTGACCATAATATATAGATAGACACATATGCACGTACAGAAATACACATATTTTTCGTATTCATATCATCATGTTTGGATTATTACGAAAACAAAATAGAAATAATTAAGAATCGAGACAAGATTATTTTTCAAAAACTTGATTTTCATTTCAAATCAAGTTCATATCATGCTAATTTATACGATAATTAACAAAATTAAAATGACTGACTCCAAACGAAAAAGGGGTCATTTGTTCAAAGTGACAGACGATGGCTGTGGAATGTAAATTTCTATACTTATATAAAATTAGCAGTGCGAAAAATTGTTTAAAATTAAAGATACAAAAAATGTCACTAATGTAGAGTAAGTGGCGTTTAGTCACTAAAAGCAAAATTTTCGTTATCGACACTGTTTTCGGACCTCTACGTCATCGCATTTCGAATGAATCCGAATAAAATTTCATCACCTTAGAATTGAACCGGTTCACAGTGACCATCTTGAGGTCTTTCTTGACCCCAAAGCGTTGTACTGCAAATTACACTGTTTGAAGTGCAGGAAGAGAAAATAGTCCCTAAAAGGGACTATAAGATGGGTAGTCCAAAAGTGGTAATCCAAAAGTTCCCAAAGAAGGTCCATGATTTTCATTGAGAACTTTTAGACAACTTAATAAGAACGTATTATTTTTTTCTATGCTTTAAACAGTGGTTTTTTGGGCAACACTTTGCGAATGACGAAGACCTCAAGACCGCCACTGTGAACTGGTTCAATTTCCAGATGAAGAGGTTAAAAATGCAGGTGAAGCGGTTCGAAAAGTACTCAGAAGTAAACGGTGATTATGTGAAGTAGTTTGCAGTAAACTAACTGTTAATAAATAAAAGATTTTTCTATCGCAGACTTTGTTTTTAATGACTAAATGGCTTATACTTTATGAATTTGCCTAATAGTTTTGTTTATATTTTTATTTGGCAACACACTAATGTTGTTAAACAAAACTTGTAATACTCAAATTGTTTTAACTTTTAGTAATGAAAGGTTGGAAGAAAAGCCATCATCTGGTTTTATAGAAAAGATAATATACTAATAGTATCTAATATAAATGAGAGGATAATCTGTCAAGATTTTTCATGACAACCCTCTTGGAGAAACACTGCTTTAGAAAAAGTATGATATGTAGTAAGGGTTGAATCTAATCATTTTATTTATCTACAATTCTGGACAAAAAAAATTGGACTACTTTGCTTTTTACATATTAAATGGAAACTCTGACGTTTTCGTTGGCCTTTTTAATAATTGGTGTTATCTTAATGAGAATTTAATTTTTCAGAATATGTCCTCAAATTATTTAAAATTTGTACGAATACAGGAATAAATTGTGAATGAGTCCCATTTTTCGTCCAGGATTGTATTTGAATTCAATGAGTACACGGATGAATCCTGTTAGTTTATACTTAAAATTAGTAAAACTAAGAGAATTTGTAGCTGTCGAAACAACTTTGTTAAGAAATTTTTAAAATATATTTTGTGAAACTTATGCAACTGTGTTTTTGTATTCATTTATGATTTTTATTGACTTAAAATTAGTGTTAGTTTAAATTTTCTTATCAAAAGTTTTTGCTGCTTCATTATTATTACGATCAGAAGAGTTTTTCTCAAACGTATGCAGCTTTATGAAGATTCTATTGGTAAAGTTCAGTGGTTGTTCGTAAGTTGTTGTGAGTCAAAATAATCTCGTTTGTATGTATGTGTGCATACATATGTAAACGAATGTGACGATCTGGACAGTACCGGAGACCGGACCGAGAGAGACCGTTGAGATGTGATGTACTTGCCAAAATGCAATACGTCAACGAATACACGAGGGAAATATTATCCGTGGACCTGAGCGGATTTATCGACAGCGGCAGATTGTTCCCGGATCTAGTGGTCGCTGGACACTCGCTATAACTCTGCCAGTTTTAAGTGTGGGGGATGTCAGAAGGAAAAATTATGTTCGCAGGAGTCTCGAACGTTCACTACGCCAAATATTGCATACGTCACCGTGGACACAATATCGGTGACGCTTTCCGACCGATTTATATACAACTATTTCGTTTATAAATTCACTTCTAATATTGATATAACACAATATATGTAACTCAACTCTTTTAACATAATTAAGAAAATTTGACAGTAAGTTTAACGACATCTGCTTAATTTTTGAAATAATTAAGAAAATTATAACCCACCATTAGCATTATTTTAGGATTAAACATTGACATACATATGTCATGTAATCTTCTTCTACCCCCTATTTGGCTGCAGTTAAAACTATGTAACCTACAATTAATTATTATCAGTCGTAGCTTGGAATTGGATTTAATTCAGTGTAATAGACTGACTTCGTGCAGATTATGTTTGATGACCCATCACATGTACCTAATTCTAAAATATTACCATTTTACCTAGAAATTTTATAGCTTTTTCGTTGATATTAACTTAGGTAACTAATGTGTTTATAAAGTAATTATAGATTTTTCCCTAATTAAATAAATTAAAAAAACTTGTAAGATAAATAAATTAGTATATAGACGAAAGGATGAGAGACGGTACAAAATTATCAGCAAAGTTGTTTATTGTATTCTCAAAATTTTTTTCTTGGCTATATATCTATAAAAGATGCTGTTTGTTTGTCTTTGAAAAATTTACGCAAAAATTTCACTTATGCAGATACTTACAACATTAAATATTCTTTTATTTAATTTTGGTCCTTCGTTAATTTTCTTTTGGTTTTTTCATATTGAATTGGCTTTGATTTACTTCTTTATCAAAATTTATCTAAATTCAAAATTTCGAATATACTATGTAATTAATTTGATTTTTAGATTAGATAGATTTTACCTGTAAAAAATTTTAATCATTTAAAATTCTATGTAACTTGAAAAGGATCGAGAAATTATCGATCAAAACGTCGTTTCTTCCACGTTTTCATGGGTCTGTTTCAGTTCATCAATTTTTATGGAATGGTTGAAACTTTTGGTTCATAATATAGGTACATACCTATCAAATATCAGATTGAATGAAACAGAAAAATAAATAGGCATCAAAGAAAATTACGTTCTCGGTACCTACTGATAAGACACAGATAATACAGCGGAAACCATTTTCCTGATTAAATAATTGTATTAAAATGCTTATATATCAGTTCAGAGACCCTCATTAATAACTTTCAAAGCTATGGACGATCATATTTATCAATCTACTGATAATAATTAGATAAATGTTCACATCGTCATACATTTTTTATTATTTTGAGTTAATACTTTCCAAAAACTAAAAATTTTCTCCTAGCGAACAATTATCTTATCTAGCTAGCTAGCTCTTCCTCCATCCCTCCTTACACCTGATTCTGCCTATGATAAGTAACCCTTCAGGTCTCCTTTCTCCGACTTCTCTTTTTTCTCCTACGTCAGTTTGGGGGAATAGTTATAGACCTTATAGTGTGATGTCATACCCAAATCTTGTCTTTTATAGAACCAAAGTAGTTAGTGTGGTTTCATTAATGACAAAATATATACTAATCTGTATCAATATACCATGGTTACCTCAAAGAATTTCGTTTTTTTTTTTATTGTTCTTATTCCTATTATGTTAAACATATGTTAATAAGGAATTTTTAGTGCTTATTGCGTTTTAATCAAAACCCTATTTTCTTTTATTCGGATGGTTAAAATTTACTCGTTTCATATCCTCAAATTTGTACAAAGGTAACTTACCCTCCAGATGTTGGTAACTGTGGGATACCTGCAAAAATAAAAATTTATAATAAAATACCTAATCCTTCAAATTTATGAAAATAAACATTATAGAACTATAATAATTAATGGTAATAAATGATTGCAAAAATCATTTTCCAGAGACACCTTTCAAAACCTCCTTCCCCTTCTCATACAATAACCAAAAGTAAATTGATATTTGCATATCATAATTGTGTTTGCAAATATGTCACCTAATTTGAAATTTTAATTATGAAAATAGACATCGAAGTGGCGCATATGGAGAGAGATATTTAAGTACTTGGTTGATCCACCCTCTGCTCCATTCGACTCAATAATAAATAAAAGCTCGAACTGTGAGCATACTCAACTTCATTGAGTGAACGATTACAATTATGGAAAGCTGCATATGACAAAAGGGACCACCCCTACATACATACATATCTATATGTGTATATGTAAAGAGGGTGAGCAGTTTTAATATTTAAATTGGTTACACCTTTTATGTGTCGGGGAAATAATTCTGGAACGTATTAGCTCTAAGCAGTGACCCCCCCTTTGTTTGCTCTTTTACACTTGTTCTTTGAAGATCTGTTTACAGCCATTTGCACATGATAGATAAATTAAAATTTAAGTAAACATTAATCTTTTAGTATAATATAAAGTGCGAAAAAAGGGAGGAATTGATTAACAACCACCGGTATTGATGAGAATGTATAAGTAAAAATTAACATTAAAGTCTATTAAAAATAAAAAATTGGAAGTGTTTAAAATTTTTGTGTTACCTATAAGAGAATGACCAAAAGTCTTTTCTTAAATAAATTAAGTTTCGACGAAATGATTTTATAAAAATATTGTTTCTCGTGATCAAAAGTCCCAATGGCACCACTTTCAAAACTCAAACGTTAGACCAATATACAAATATGTATACTTTGAATAATATTATGGGTTCATTTATTCTGATACCAAAAATATCAAAATTTATTAAAATGTTTTTATTATTTTATCTAGGTACTTTGTATTCTTGTACAAAATTACAGTTCGTTTTATAAATTTTGTACACAAAATCGTGACCAAAACTGCTGTTGTGTTAATTAATTTTATAGATAGATAATCAAACTTTTTCGTCGAAGTGCCTTACCAAAAATGAGTTTGAAGTAAGATGAACTTTGCGTAGGTATTCTTTTCCGTGTCAAGATTGTAAAATCATCAATTCAATCAATTGTTAATTTATTGTAATTTACGTGTACTGTCTCCAGAAAATAACGGAGAGTCGTTTAACAAATTTCTCTGACGATCGGACATGTTTTCGTGGTCCCACGAATAAAAATTCAATTAGTCAACTTAATCGGCTATCGTTATGCATAACGTTTACGCATATAATGGGCAATTTTCCCTCAAAACAAAAATGAATCGTTATGGTGTCATTTGCCACCCACACGAAGCCATTATCTACCAGAATCCATTGTGGTATTGGTATAACAATTGTTTCTCACTAACATAACACGTTCGATAATTTTTCCAAATTGTCTCTAAAGGCAAAGACGTGAGCATGGATTTACATACGTACGTATTGTGACTATTATCGTATTTCGTTTTGATTAGGAACAATAACGTGACGACTCATTTTGTAGCAAGAATTAAAATGAATTTGACAAACAAAGAAACACGTGGTTTGGATTTTATAGGAGCTTTATGGGAATTTTTTTCTTAAATTACTCCTACTCATTCAAGTGACATAGAAGACTTACTTATAAGTAAATTAGGTACCTATACAGGGTTTTTTAAGTTAATGGGCTGTTAGAAGTATATGAATTAGGTAGTAAAATGAATGAAACTTGAGCTCAGCTTGTAGTTATTTAATTAATGCTTCTTTTCGAAATGGTTCGATTAATATCCGGTGCAATTGAATATTATATTTTCCGTTAAGAATTTTAATCAAAAAGGATAATAATGAATTTTATCTTGGGATTATGCAGTCAAAACGAAAGAAATTTAATATTATTTACAAACTTGTTTACAAATTAATTTAATATACTAAATTAAAATAAGAGACCACAATGTCTTTGTAGAATATGTTCAAAAACATCAGTATGTCGTTCAATACAAAAAAAAAAACATGTGGTGGTGTTTTTGAAAATTAAAAAAAATTGTAATCACAACAGTTATTGAGACTAGTTCATTTTTTAAGCAAAAAAAAAATCAATAAGAAATGTCTATTATTCAGTTTTTGCTTACATCTTGAAAACCACTAATGAAACCGTTTCA
Organism: Agrilus cyanescens; assembly: GCA_947389935.1. Taxonomy (NCBI): domain Eukaryota; kingdom Metazoa; phylum Arthropoda; class Insecta; order Coleoptera; family Buprestidae; genus Agrilus; species Agrilus cyanescens. Next base: position 26,345,435 of record OX376705.1, read on the forward strand.
TTCACTAATACATAGGGTGTCCCATTTAACATGACAAATCTTGATAACTTGAAAAATATGCATCGTACGAAAAAATTGCCTCAGACGAAAAGTTGATATTCCAAGGGGGACATCAGCCTGTCCTATAGTCAGCCCTCCCCCCACCTCCCGTGGGTGGAATGAGGGGCAACTTCAAAATCCCATTTATTATTGCAGATTTGGATTCTGTGATACAAAATACGTAGGTTTTGTATCAAACTTTTTTTTTTTGATTCGCGACAGAAAAAAAAATTCTAGTCATTTATAGATTTTAGCGTTGAAGATCTTTACAGGGAGTCGAATGGACATCAGCTTTTTTAGATTGGATTGAATACGTATTTTTTCGTTTTTCAATCCGAAGTGTACGGGATCCGAAGAAACGGGATTTCTCCAGAGATCTCGTTTTTTGCGGTTATAGTGCTATCTGTCGCGAATCAAAAACATGTTTGATACAAAACCTACGTATTTTACATCGCAGAATCCGAATCTGCAATAAAAAATGGGGTTTTTGAAGTTGCCCCTCATTACACCCACGGGGGTGTTGGGGAGGGCTGACTATAGGACAGGCTGATGTCCCCTTTGGAGATATCAACTTTTCGTCTGAGGCAATTTTTTCGTACGATGCGTATTTTTCGATTTATCAAGATTTGTCAGGTTAAATGGGACACCCGGTATATTAATGAAGATAGCCTTTTTTTTAATCCAAAATTCAAAAGTGTAGTGTACTTTAGTAAATCGTCTAATAAAAATGCCACGGACACTTTCGCTGTTTTTGGTAATTTTCCTTATACGCGCATTGAATAATCGAATGGGTCAAAGTGTTGGTGCATTTGGTGTAAAACGTTGTTCCCATCAGACTGCGGGCCAGCACACAATTACACATAACTGAAGTAATGCCTCAAACGGAATAATAAACAATTATCGTTCGGTATTGTAATTCTCGTACATGTACACAGCCGCCTATTTATTATAAGCGAGCGCGTTGCATGCATACATACGCGTATACAATGGTCTTTATTTTTATTTATCGTTCTAGAAACCGTCCATGACCAGCATTTTCAGATCCAATTTAGCAAAAGAAACGGTTTGTTCGTTGACTCCTGACACATCAATAAATCACCGAATATTTGGACTAGATAATATCATCGTGAATGTATTTAATACTGCATCGTTGAATAACATTCAGTTTTATTCATGGATTATGATCTTCAATTAATGCTTTAAATTGTGTATAATAAATTTAGTAACAGAAGTTAATTTTGCCAACAATCAAGAAATTTTTAGTAAGATAGTTTTAGTTTATTATCAATTTTGGTCATCTTCATGCTAAACAATTCCATCAATGAGTTTCGGGTAGTTCATTAATTTACGTCTAGCTCCCTTGGAAATAAAATAAGTAATAGGTATTTTAATTTTAATTTTCAATTGAACAATACCTATGGAAACAAAGTTCATAATCAAGGTAGGTATAGTCAATACACAGGGTGAAGCAAAAAAATGTTAACATTAAGAGAGGTGTTTATTACTGACTGGCCAAAATATTAAAATTAAATTTTACATTGTCAGGAAAAATAAAATTTTGTCTAGAAAAAGTTAAGCTATCAGAGGACGAAAGACAGAAAAGTTGCACGTGCCCAAAGGTTCGGCACGAAAGCTCAAATTTGTAAAAAAAAAAAGTAATAATTTCAATCTTTTCAGCCTAAATTTTCAGATCATCGTAGTCTTCATCCACACACTGTTCAACTCGATTTAAGGCATAAGAAAGGAAATGGGGCATTGAAATTTGCGACTAATGCAGAGTGAGGCAGAAATATGTGGACATTAAAAAGGTGTTTGTTCACTTTAAATTTTAATTTCGCATTCGCCCCCTCAAGGCACTTATAGAGGTTGTTCATTGTTCTGTGTACGACTATCTGGGCCATTTGAGGAGGAATATCAACGATGACATTAGGATCTGGTCTAGGCCACCAAACCTCGCACCTTAAACGACCTGAAACACCGCATCACGAATATTATTGCTTATTTTCCTTTCCAAATGGCCCAGATAGTCCAACACCTTTTTTTTTTTTTTAAAAAAAAAAGTTCTTCATCAGTGTTCTGTCGAAACCACCAGACACGGATCGCGATTTCGAGCTTGTTGGCTCTCATCAGCGTGTCGTAGGAAGTTCCGACAGAATACCGACCAAACAAAGTCTCCTCGTGCCAGACAAACGACAAAAGACGTCACAAGAGCGCCACCACAGATGGAAATTGAAAATTATTATTTTTTTTACAAACTCGAGCCTTCATTTCTAACTGTTGGACACGTGAAACTTTCGTCCTCTGAGAGCTTAATTTTTTCTAGACAAAATTGTATTTTTCCTGAAAATGTAAAATTTATTTTTAATATATGTATTTGGCACACGATCCAGCCCTTATTTTCCACTGTCAGTAGGTCGAAGTACTTCTTTAAACAGCACAGTAGGTGACTGCTATTCATTATTTTGGATATTAAATTATTGTTTTGTCTATTAATATTTAAATTAATTAATTACATTCATAAATATTGCAATTGTGCATAAATAGACCACATCAAATTGTATAAAAATAGGCGCCGTTTAACAAATATAATCAAATTGAAAGAACTATAAAGAGAATTGATCTTGTAATGTACCTACTTGTATGTGTATAAGATACGTTGCATCTGGAATAGATAAATGGGGAGATGAAAGCAGTGTCCCACAACTGTCAGAATCGCTAGGCAGCTCAAATGGCAAAGCAAGTTAAGCATAATGCAGTGAACAACATAAATCCATAAAATATTTATAACGAAACGATCCCCGTAGACTTAGGATTATGACGAGTGGTGAACTAGGGGATTTCGCCGAATGACTTTTCCAGTTTTGTCAGCAAAAGCGGCTACGTGATCTGAGTTGGGGATGCAGCAGAATGATCAGTTTAAATGGATTAATAAAAACATTTTCATCTATTTATCTTACAAAACCATTTAATTAATAAGCAACTTCAGCACGAAAAAAGTAATTTTGGTGGGGTTGTTGCTATTTTAATACTAAAATTAGGATGCAATTAATGCAGGCGAATCTGTGAGCATAAATTTATAAATAGGCACATTCTGAAATTGGTATACCACTCCACTTTTCCTTGCTGTCATTGATTTCACAAAAAAATTATAATAAATTAACAAGCAGGTACTTTTTGTTAAAAAATTTTGTCATAAATAGTTATGGTGGTATCGATAGAGGAGATAACTTTCTCATTAAGATATAATGTTTTAAAAAAAAAACAGCAGTTGTGGGGTATAGCTTTTCTCAATTCCATTCTAAAGTGCGTCGAACACACGTGCCAAACGGCTTTCGATTTTTATATACAAAGCGAGATATTTATCGAAAACGCTATTTTGCCTGCCTTTGTATAATGTAAATACGTATAAAAATGTAAAGACGCTGAATTTATAATATTTTCAACTGAGAATGGATCCACTGTACCTAAAGGTTTTCCTTTATATAATCAACCAACCCACGTTTCGCCTTTAGGGTACATTCGAGAATAGTTTTAATAGGTATAGTATTCTTGATCGCATAATCCAACCCTGAAGAAGCCTTACCTAAAGGCGAAACGTAGGTTGATTGATTATAAAAAATATAATAGGATTTTTACTCCACAACTGCTTTGTTTTTATTTTTTCCTATTATTATTTGGGGATACACTATACTTCTTTATCGTCTTCAAATCACGTATCATCGTTTTTTTCTTAAAAGTATTGCGTAGCCGTGGAAATTGGAAAGATGATCGAACGGAGTAGAATTGGTAAAGTAGATGCTTGGTCATGTTGGCTGCCGTCGTTCAAATTAATATATTCGTGGCAATGAAAGACCTCCAACATGCGATCACCTGTCATGACAGACGTGTATCATTGATAAAGAAATTTTATGGTCTCCATTGATTCGGAACTCTTTCTCTCTGTAAACATATCACACACGTATCCGAGTTCTGTTAAGTATTCTTTAGGTATACGTACGTTTAATAACCGCCTTTTTTACGAGTGAGTGAGTACAAGTGACAGAGTTAATAATATCGGGAGGCAAAAAGTCAAGACCCCGCAAATAATGCATTCCAATTACTTAATTAGTTCCAAGCCAAAGATGATCAATACCAAGGCTAATGGAAACTACCTTCTTCTTGGCTCCATTTATCGTGTTAATTAGAAATCAACAGTGCATCCGCTCGGGGGCACCGAATGGATATTTTCAGTAGACTGAAAGTACAAAAAGGAACGGGTAACAAGCTCGAGAGTCATTATGACTTTTATTTATTATTATTTAACTGCTCTTAGCGTCTCGTTTTAAGTTCGTGTTTGCGTTTAATTGGAAAAACCGATTTAATTATCACATTAGGTGATTTACGAGCGTTTAAGAAGCAAGCTCTACCGATTTTGCTTTTTTACACTGCAACTGCTGCCTGAGACGGTCCAGAAAACAATACCACTAATGCCGGAGCTGATGGCTTGCTTGATTCGCCGTTTTAGCTTCCATTTAATTAAGGAAATTGAAAGGAAACAGGAAAAAAGGGAAAACTTCTCGGAACGAATTGCACTAAATAGGAAACGACACCTATGAAGATGTATTAACCGATCCAATTAATTCTGCAACAACATCTTACTTCGTCTGCACAATTGCAACGATAAAAAAATATTTCGAATCAATTTTCTACTACTACATAAAGCAAATATGGGGAATAAAGGCATACTACTTCGGAATAATTAGGGGAAAGCAGGATTTCTGCATAAACCTTCTTTTTATAATTCATAAAAAAATCCCCTTGGATACGTGTGTTGCTAAAAATGTTACCTACGCTAGGTAGAACGGTTTGGTAAAAAGCTCATTAACGGTCACTTTTATGGAGAGAACAGAGATCAAATTTGTAGCTTAGGATTTTTTGTATAGAATTACTTCCTTGTTTTTTTCGTAAGACTAACAATTTTTGAAAATAATTGAAACTGAAGGGTAGATATTGTACAATAAAAAATTGGGGCTAGTTAAAAAATATTTTTACACCCACTACTGATACTCCACTATAATTGTTGCTACTTACTATTTACAGTGACTAAAAGCTCCGAAAAACAAAAAAAAATGATAAAAAAAATTAATCATCCTATTTCAGTTTTTTTCTAAAACCTTTAATTTATTGAAAACGAAGTAGAAGCAAGTTTTTATACATAAAATTCTAAGTCTTGGACATTATAATTACTATTTTCTCTATAAAAGTCACTGTAACTGATCTTTTTTGAACCCTCGAAACATTTTTTTAGAGGCACACGTAGGTACCTATCAGTAAGGGCTTTTGCAATTTTTTCATAATCATCAAAGGAAAGTTCATTCAAAAATCCATCTTTTCTGTCATTATTCCGAAGTTTCGCCTTTTGTTTTGTCCTTATTCCCTGAACTATAATGTAAATGACGAATGAAAAAAAAAAGGACGCTAGAACACTCTGTTATTCCACTAATAAATTGGAATCTTCAAGACAAACAAGAGAAAAGAAAACAAACAGTTTGTTGAGATAAAAAAATGTTCGACACAATTGGACACAACGAACAATATTACCGAGTCCTGTCCTGTCAAAGTCCAACTGACAATAGCTACGCGTCTATTCGTGTTCCTCTGATTGTCAGTGAGCACGGTAAGCCCTGCCAATTTTGAGGAAAAGATAATCTGGTCAAGAAGAGACCGCGGGGCCGCTAACAATCTGAAACTTTATCCAAGCCCGACTATTTGATCCTTCTTACGACACCGAGAACAAATCTACACTTTCCTGGCCGCAGAGATAACACAAACACCGCAATTGTACTCTGATTCCAACACAATAACGCCATATCGGCTTTTATTGTCTAGATAGTACAGAAGACACAGACAACACACTCATTACGATTTTTTAACTCTAAACTAAAAAAAAAAAAAAAGAATATTGATAGGCAATCAGACACAAAAGTGTGTCCAATCCTCAAAAATTAACTAAACTCAGTGACAAAATGTTAACATCTTACTTGGTACATACTGGATGTTGAAATACAAAATAAAAGTGGAAAATGGTGAATCATTTTCCCTATACGAGAACGTAATCACTCGGTGTCAAGTCTGGCGAATACGGCGGGTGCGAAAATATGGTTTCACAGCATACATTCGTCACTTTTAGGTGGATTTTGAGCGCGGATTTATTTATTTTTTTCAGTGTCGGAAATAATAGGACGAATCAAAAAGTTCTTAAAAATATCTTACCAATCACATTTGAAGAGCTTAATTAAATTCTGCAGAACATTTTACTTTGAAAGAATACCTTAATTAATTTGGTAATAAGATAAGATAAGTGTATATTTTGATGACATAACCTGAAGCTATTGTTATTTTGAAACCTTATCTTCAGTAAAAAGCATCGGCCTTCTTAATTTTCAACAAACAAATGATTAATGCAGAATAAAAGCACCTACACTGATTTAAAATTTCTTGAGGAGTTAAAAAAGAAATTAAGACGAGGGGAATTAGGTTTTTACAATTAGATTATTTTCACTATACTTCTTACTTCTATATGGTGGAAACATAGAGGAAGCTTTAGTTAGAAGTTAAAATTTTTATAAAAAGTAGGTTTAGGTGTTGGAGAATTTCGAAAAATATGAAAAAAAAATTGCTGGAGTAGATGTGGAAAGAAAAGTTAAGAGAAAATTTTAGATGGAAAAAGCATGAATGTTTCTTTCTTTTCTCTTACGTCACGTCCAAAGAACTCATTCAAGACGGTCCATTAACAGGCTCTTTCTTCGCATAAAAGAATGACACATTGAGGAAGAGACAAAAAGCTTGGTAACATATAAATTCCAGAGTCCATCTCTCGAGTAACTAAGTAAGAAAAAGCTCTTATAAAAATAAAGCAGGAGCTCGTAACTCTTAACAAAATGCAGCAGGAAGAAAAGGACCGTAAGTAACGTCCAGCGACCGAGCGACCAAGAAAGGACACGGGAACGAACGGGAAGCACATAACGTATAATTTCCTAAAGACATAAAGAGAATACGCTGATGTCCTGCACGGTCCAGACGCGGTCCCGCGGGACTCCTAAAGAAATTGCCGATGTATGAGTCCCGATTTGTTACGTCGTGTGATGCGCCCCCGATCAAACGAACAAACATCGTATCGCATCGCGTCGCTCGGGGTCTTTGCATGACTTCTCTTTTACACACACGTACATTTACGATAAAAGAACGATACTAGTACGTGATTTCAATCGATGAGCAAAGTGTCCGACGATCACCCTTCTCGATTATATTCGCGAATATGACGACGAAAATTCGATTTCCTATTGAACCGCTCTGATTTTATGGACTGCTTTCCTTCATAAATGTAATACCAATAAAATACGAAGGAGACCAAAAGGACGTAAAAACTGTGACATTTTCTTAAAATAATTGTCAAAAAATCTTTCGAAAAAATCCATAGTAGAATTATCTGAAAAAATACGAATAGCATTCAGATGAATAACCTAAAAAGTTTGAAAAACTACCAAATTAAGAAAAGAATAAATTAAGATAAAATTGATGAACTGCGAACGTTACATTTCTTTATACTCCCCCTCATTTCTCCCTATTTGCTAACGTATTTTATGAGCGGCCCCAAAGATCAAACTAAATGTACTAGTAAACAGGTAGATTCATAATGTACGACAGACAGCCTATGAACGCCATCTGTTGTTTCGCCAATTTCCAACGAGATCCTTTTTCCGATTTAAGGAGATTTAAAATTCTTCAACTGAAACTATTGATGCCAACTTATTGAAACGAAAGTTTTAAATTCAATTGAGTCTTTTGTTGGACATCAATGAGGTTAGAAATTATATAAGCGCCACAGAAGGTGTTCAATTTCTGCTGTTTGTTTCGTTAAAGGCGAACATTTATTACCTAGATAGATTTCACCACTATATCCAATGATTCTGAAGGGTATATAATTAATTAGCTTCGATTCACTTTAGGAGAGTTACACTGTTTGCCTATTGTTCGAATATTTTCACATGATTCACTTGGAATTTACATTTTAACGGTTTAACGAATGCAAGCATTATTCTTTAACATCCTCCTACACCGCTAATCGATAAAGTGATGTGTGTCAGTTGATAATTAATTTGCTTTCTAAATTTAAAAATGATTTTACAAAACGGTCGCCTACACAACTGCTCGTTGACAAGAGCGAAATTCAATAAAATAAGCGAGATGCTGTCCATCAGGCGCCCCTGAAAAATTGTCTTTTACATTATGTAGAATTTGTTGTGACGGACGTGCTATCCAAACGAAACAAGATGAGAAATTTGCCAACTGGAAGGTAATGTCTCACAATCACATAAATACATAAATCACGAAGTAAATTTAAACAACTTTTGACGTGTGTTGAACTAAAGTGTTGTTTATTAAATAATTATTTATCGAGCAAGAAAAAATTTGGAGTATGGGCAACATTTATAAAAATAACTCGAGGAGCAAGAAAGAGAGAGATGAAGAAGGAATACACAGCTTTTAACAATTTTTTTTCTTCTAACTTTTGTTAGAGATGCTGTCACACAGAAATATTTAGTAATTTCGTTCGTTAATATAAAATAATTAACGATAGAATACTTTATTACTATGTAAATGACCTTTTAAGAGTCCCACAAAAAGACAAAAAGGTGCCTTATTTTGAGTGAACACTTTATGGTAATGGCCACTTACAATTATTTAGTTTTATTTTAAAACCCACAAAATTTTACGCATGTAGAGGTACATGTGCATAACAGATGGTTTATTTATGTTGCGGACTTGTTTTAAAACAGAACTCCGATGTTATTTTACAAATGAGTGTTTCTTGAATATAAAGGGTCCGCTGTCAGGGATGAAAGTAAGTATTGACGACAAAGAATGATTGAAGGGTAGGTAGTGGCAGAGTGCAGTAGTTTCAAAGCTTATTGAAACACGCCCCAGCATCGATATCAAAATCGTTGCCATTGAAATTTAAATCAAAGTCAGACTGCTGCACAAAGAAAACGAAAAAATAGAAAATAATAAATAGATGATGACTGGCCTCCCTTTACATGTGTCAGTTTTGATAGATCTGATTAAAAAACAAAAAGAATCGGTTCTGGCTGTATACTTAGACGTAGACGTCTACTAATAATACATACTTCATGTGTGATGTATAAAACTTCTTTCCTAAAAATAATCAAATTTAATCGATGTGCTGACATTTTACAACACAGGATAATTAATAAAAATTATAAGTCTAGTGAATTTTAATTTTTCTGTCTGTCTGCAAAATAATTATTCATCTTTTTGATATCAGCACTTATGTAACCATTAGCGTGTCAAATGGATGTGAAAATTAATGGTTTTGAAATATACTAATTGTGTATTATTTAAGTCATAAGTAATTAAGGTTCTGACGATTAGATGATTTGATTACTATGGTCGTTAATAAAATAATTTTAAAAAAATTATCGCTTATTTGTACGTCACAGTTAAAAGAGATTCAAAAATAGGAAGTTCAAATTAATATCAAAACTATGCATCATATCTTATGGAAGAACCTCTAAAAAAACCCGCCCCAACAATTTTTTAAATCGAATAGTTTTTGCTTTAGGACAGGCAGTATTTAAAAAATACCATTTATTTCTCTTGTCTCCAATATTTGTAAACCAAAGAATCTAAACTAAATGTCACGTTTGCTAGAAAATTTTATAAATCAAATTGCCATTTGTTAAAAAAATATTAAAAATTGAAATTGGTTAGATTGTAATCAGTTTTCGTTTATATTTATTGCAGAATTTTCTACTCAATAGTCAAAAAATTAGGTATGTAGGTATAGTATATCGATTCTCAGTTGAAGATATTATAAATTCAGCGTCTCTACGAGGGATGTTCTTTTCTATACGTATTTACATTATAAAAAGGCACGTGAAACAGCGTTTTCTATGAATATCTCGCCTTGTATATGAGCGTAGTCGACCAGGTGTCAAACTGCGTCGATACGAGTGATCGCTAAATAGAATATAGCCGTGTTAGACTAACATTACAATGAAATATCGCAACCCTGTCTTTTTATATCGTTTTCAGTTGAAATTAGAAAAACTATACATACGTTGTTGTTTTCGATTTTGTAATTCAACCTTGATTAGTTGTAGCAGCAATAATAAGAAATGAACGAGTCATGTAGGGGTGGATTGGGTAGGTAATTGGTAGCGTAGGAACACAATCGTTCGTGCCATTTGAGCCATTGTGCAGTAATCAAGGATCAAGTTTTGACCCCGACCGACGTCTGCCAACGCAACGCGCTATATGCGTCTTGTTCCTGCCTCAGTTCTATCATTATATAAATACACCTCTGGGAACGAGGCAAAGAAGAGAAGGAGAAGAAAACGAACGAAGCAGCGGAGAGAAGCTGGCGCGTTGTTACAAGAGAAGAGTCCGTCACTCATTTATCTAAGACACCCCACTATTTAATCACAACAATAATCATTATTGCTCCCACATCGGTTATATGCGATACAGCTAATGATGACGACCAGTCCGTGGATCGCGTGCTTTTTGATGACCTGTCGTTATGGCTAATTGTCTACCGCGTCCAAAACTACGACATATAAATAAATGCCCGTGAACGACCGACAGACGATCAGAAGAGAAAATCGAAGTGCAGCAACAGTAATGGTGGGTTGCCAATAGATTAAACTGACGCTGGAAAAAGTGAATGTTTTGTTATTCTGCGATAACAAAAGGCGAAATAAAAAACACAAATTGACCGTTGCACTCCTCGCTGGGGTAAATTTTATACCAAAACACAGTTTTCAAATATACCGCCAGTAGGTACAATTTTAAATAAAACATATCATCTTCTGGAATATAAAAAACGGTATGAAATGATGGCCCTCGTTAAAATTTTTTTTTACATTTCATATTTATTTTATTATTCTCCCTTCCACTGTTAAAGTACAAATAGCACCCAAATTATTTCATTACTTACATCATTGGGGGCTATTATAAACCACTCAAAAAGTCAAATCCATAATCGCACTATACCTTTGGGGCTATTATACCTAGAGGAGGTTACGGTATGAAGCGGTCGCTCTGATTTAAACGTCTGAACTACAAAATACCTGGGTCTAAATTTGGACGTGTTCGACTAGTATTATATCTATGAATGTTTCTGACTAGGAAAGAGAGGGGACACGTAACTCGTAAGCTGACTCTACGCCGAACATTGTTACATTATTTTGTACTGGCTCCATGAAACGGTGGCAGACAGTGCGTTGGTGTCGGTCATTAGAAGTGTGAATATTATTGAATGGTGTAGTTAGGTTTTAGTGTATTTTTGTTTAAAACAATGGTGATTTGTTCTACTTACGGCTGTAAAAGCCGCAGTGAAAGAAATGTACCAGGAATCACATTTCACAGCTAAAAGCAATTTTACGTAGTAAGGTTAAGCAAAGTAAATCGCGTTTAATTTGTTTATTCTTTACATACCACTTACAGTATGTTATGATTTACGTACAAGAATCATTAATGCGTAATTTTTTTTGTTGGAATGGTTGACTGATAGTGTAAGAAACAAAAAAATACTTTCAAAGTTGTAAGAAGCATGTGTTTAACACAATATTTCCATATGCGGCGTCACTTTCAGTTGTAAAAATCTAAGAAATAAAATTAATTAATTTAAAAAAATTCTTCTTAAAGTTTAGTTCCGCTACATCATGTTAATTAACGTTAATGAAATAATTTGCCATAAAATAAATAATATTTTTCTTAGTAACGTATGACGCAAAACAACAGTTGTTTACTTTATCAAATGAACTTAATTGATACTCTTTATGGAATTATAATTGTACCATTAATGGTAACAAAACTAACTCCCTCTTAATATTATATGTAGCGCTACTGAGCACTGACTGCTGGTTCCATCGCGTAACAATTAGCAGTCACTGATTATACGTCCCTTTGGTAGGTATCCTGTCGGAACTGCCTACAGTGCTTTGCTGAGAACTAATGAGGTCGTAAGCTGGCTAGATATTATGGTATAGGTACATACTTTCCTACCAAGCAAGTCATAGTTAAATGGAAATGTCTTGGTGAACAATATTTAACTAAATTTCATACTATCCATTAATTAAAAAATTTGACTGTATGCACATTCTAAAAAGTATTAAATAGTTTCGTTTCTAAAATTGGCATTCCAGATAGTCTTGCTCTACCCCGTTTGTTGCAAATTTTTTAATTGAGTCATCTGGGATTTAATGCAGTAAAATAGACAACGATGAGTGTCTTTAACTGGTATTGAGCCGTGTTACTTCAATTAAATTCTCATGTGTAAAGTTAAAGCTCTTAAGCCTTTCATTGCTTTCATGGCCTGCTTCTAAGTTAACGTTTGCTCGCCCAATAACTGTATCGCACTCTAATGAAAATGGTCACATGTTGCAAGTTTATACGTCTCAAAATCTAACTTCAAAACTTAGTGCCACTGGTCCTTGTCAGTTGTGATAGGGAAGCCAATTTATGTAAAGGGGAACTAGTTTGCAAACTACTCAGTTGTAAATCGACAGTACTTAATGGTAAGCACAATAGATAAACACTGATAGATGGTGTCTTAAGATAATGCGTTTCTACAGGGAAACGAAATTAGCTATAAAACTGGGAAGCTGAAAACCACTTTGGGTGGACATCAGCACCAAAATCCGTGACTCTGTACTGCGTCTTTTGAAATAGATTTGTCTTTAGAAACATAAGTCAAATCAAAAGTCTTGTAAACAACAACAATCACCAAAATTCCCTGAATGGAATCTACCTATTTCCATTTGGTTACAAAAGTTCACCCAATTTACGAAATATATACGAGATTTCCAGGCAAACTTTTCAAAATTGTATAAACGTAAGATTTACCAAACCAATAGCAGTTTTGAGCTTTACTTTACTTTACTTTACGTTACAACGGTAACGGTTTAAATATGACCCAAATATATGACCGTTTGCGATTACATCTAACGTTGGTCCTTAAATCCCATATTATTATTTGCGGCTCTCTCTCTTGTGGTGCGCAAATTTCGTCCAACAATAGAACGGGATCATATCGGACGGAGTTTACAAACATGAACTAATCTCGGCTTAACTATAATTTCATTGTCTGCCGGTATGCGATGCGTTCCGAAAGTTCCGACACTTCGACACCACCACTCCCTTCTTTTGTCGCATCCCTTAGTGTACGTGAATCGGTCGGTACTAATGCCAAGACGACAAATATTTTACGCCTCAGTAGCCGATATAATTTTCGTCTGCATTCCAGATGAAAGCGTATTGTAGCAACGATAAGCTCTTGGACCAAACAAACTTCTACTAATGGTCGAATCTGCACATTTATCTATCTACATATTCAGTATAAAGATATACATATATGTATGTGTCTTGTACACACAAATATATTAGAGATTTCTTATGTAGACAAAACAGTAATAGATACAAATAAATAGACCTTTATTGGGGAAAAGTTAAGAATTGAATTTTCTGCAAAAAAAATGTCCGGAAAATACCCCTTTATCTTTTACACGTAAAAAAAAATGCAGCGCTCCAAATATGGCTCACTGCAATATTAAAAGTCGCAGGGGGTGCTGCCCCCGACCTTTTTATAGAAAATTTCATTCTCTACAAGAATGATCTGTACAATTATTTTGTATCTATCACAATTTTGGCTACGTAAGCGACGGAAGTCAGAAAGCCCACCTTATCAATTTTTTTTTAGTTATAGTTAATAACGAAATTTAAGAAATAAACATTAATTTGATATCCCACCCCATAATAGCCATTGGTGTGGTATTAAATAACGCAGACAGAGTATCTGAAGAAAGTTTATGACAATAATTTCAGCATTATGAATTATTTATTGGTAAAAGTACTATAATATGTTATTATTTTTAATGTAATCCAAATTTATTGTCGACAAAAAATATCGATAAATGAATTCTGTTGAATGTCGTCTGCAAATTTTTAATTATTATTCCTTCAAACATGGTATTTATTTTTTATAGGCCCACATAAAACCACTATTCTCCTAAAAATTTTTTGTAATAAATTTTGTTGATCCAGCAACAAATAATCTTTATCTCTAATTTAAGATCGACAATTTGGACTCGGAGTCCACAATCGTTGCTAATTTTTGACACAACAAAATTATTTCGATGAATTACCTGAAGCCATTTTATACGACAATCGAATCACACATGCACATGATTTTCGAAACTGTAATTGTCTCTACAATCCGGCACACAACACTGATATAATTTAATATAAATAGTATTTGGATACACATAATAGTATTAATCACTCATTGATAAATAATTCCGAACGTATTTAGGCCATACAAAGAAAAAAAAAAAAACAAAAAAGGACTTATCAAATGAATGAGAACGTTTCGGACACGATCGTCTGCTTCATACATCGAAGCTGTCTGGCCTTATATTCCCGAAGGTAACGCTCATACTGACGAATAAAAAAACTAATTTGAGTTTAATTTATTTTCAAAAATACAAATACAGTTTTAATATTAAAGAAAATAACGGTTAACTTAACTACCCTTAACTGAAGGACTGTGGGGTGGTGGATGGTAAGAAATATAGCAAATGAGTATTGTGACTACTATTAATTGATTTTCGAAACACAAAATGTTCAAATAGTAAATTAAGTACCAAAAAGTAGGAACATTAACATTATTGCCGAGCACATTAAACTAGACCTTCTTTATTTATCAACAAAATAGTGTAATCATTACTAGTTTGCAATTAGCTTTCATTTCGGCTTTTGATCGTATTTCTATACTTATTTTTTTTCAAAAAAATTGTTTTCGTTGTAATTTTTTGTTTTTGTTATACCAGGGCCACGAAAAAGTTTACCACATTCGCACAATTTCTAGTCGAGAAGAAATTAAAGTGCGTGAACTGATTTGATTCAGTCACCTCGAGTGCCTATTTCTAACCGATTATAAAGCACGTCCGCTGTCTTGTTTTCGATATTTACGCGAAAGCTAAATAAGCACAGTCCGGGAACAATGACGCGCATATACTCGAGCCTTAAGTTACGATCAAACGTCACTCGACGCGTATGTCCGTCCTTTTTGCGATTTTAAAAATGTTCCTGTCGCACGGCCAGGTTGAGGAACGCGTATGCAAATCGACATATGAATTCTCCTTCTTTCTCTCTCTTTCGCTATCAGTTATTTCTCTTTCTCTCCATGAGCAATGGCGAAAGAAACAAAGCAAAGAAAGCAAAATCAATTAAGCCGTCTCGTATATGTACCTATGGACATGAAAAGCCCAAGGTTTTCTCGACTTGGAAAAGACGTGGTTTATGACCCAATCGAGATCATCGTTATTCGTTAACAATCCTACCTTTAACCAAGAATGTACCTAACCCTCTGCATATCCTTTTACTATTTGAATAAAAACTGGGTTTTTTGCACATTTTATTAAAAAAATTGCACTTTTATGTAAAATACCGAATTCGAACTTAGTTGATTTTGTAAATTTTCCACATTGCATTGTGCACTACCAGAACACCCACTGTTTTACCGGTGTTACCAAATTATTAACTTCCCAAATCTGACGTACGTATATGTGACTTTAGAGGTGACTATGATGAAGACTGTTGGTGGTCCAAATGTCGAATATTAGCGTTTTGTGTGGATTTAATTATTTTTTTTTTTATGAAAATTGTCGTAGATTCAATAAATATGTATATACTCGTATAGAAGAGACTTAATTTCTTACCTACTGCCAGGTCTGACACGCAAGAGAGAGAGCAGTATACGGAGTTATATGAAAAAAGTGAGATAGAGAATCTGGCTGATATAAAAAAATCTATTTTTTTACACCAAATGAAAGGCTATTATCGACATTCAATGCCTATAAAAGATAAAGCAATAGTATGCAGTAAGTCATTAGCTAATTAGCGAGATATTTGCATCTAAAGATTCTCTGATGACGTTACACATTATTTTTCCTGTATATAGCACAAATAGACTCGGCAAACGCGCCACAGAGAGCGCAATGTAGTAGAGATAGAGAAAGAGAATGAATGTGGACTTGGCGCCGAGTATCTACCAGATACCTACTCTAGATCTTACAAATATATTTGGTCCTGTTAGGACAAAAGTATCTTGATTAGAATCACTTTTTCATTCTGTACACCTAATTTATAAAATATTTCTTGTTGTAGGAATTTATTTTATTATGCATCATTGACAGTGATAAGAAGAATAAGATAAAAAGTAAATAAATAACAAACCAAATGGAGAAATATTTTATGCAATTAAGTGGATCAATATTTATGGCGTTTTATCCCTTTTCTAAGACAATTAACCGAGCCTTGAGATCGTAAAATGCCCTGTAAAATTCGTCCGTATTAATGGCTTAATTTTTGGTAGAAACAGGCGCGTCCGGACAGGTCGATAAAATCGAAGCCCTTCGCAGCCTTTTTTTATTTATATCCGAACGGAATTCTATGATAAAAAAAATGTTAAACAGAGAGTCATTAAAACATTAAGAGGTATGTCTGTTGTTCTTTCCATTATGGGCGAGATAAGGCGAACGCATACACACAAGTTGCGCGGTATTAGTCAAAGAGACGGGAGGAATTACTATTTTATTGTTGAATATTTTTATTGCGTCCTGTTTTAGGAATCCGGGACCGAGTATGGAGCGATACCGAGCAACGCTCATTATAAATTATACGATCGATCCTTTGGCTTAATAAAATTTATAAGGCTTTTACTGTCGATTTTAATTAAATACCTAAATAGCTCTCTATACTACACATACTGTAGTTACTAGTAGTGATTACAGTTGTAATAGTAATAGTAGTAACAGTGGTTGATTATTTATTAACTTACTCATTTCGGACTGCATAGATACACTTAGCTACAACTTACCAGCATAACAAATTCTCGATCGTATTCATTTCTATGACAAGAAATTCCATAAATAGACAACAAACCATTTTCTTATTTTAATTTTACTATTTTAGGAAGGCAGACACAATATATTGTACGCACAGTTTATAGAGACTCTCTCCTTTCAATAACCATATTAATATTTGTGTATGTGAAAATCTCTTGGCTATTAGATTAAAAGTGTTCCCTACGAGGACATCTTTACGCTACGCCTCAAATCAGCACTCTGGCACTTCTTTAACGATGGTAACGGTTCAGTGCAGAAAGGTCAGTTTTATTCAGATTCCATATTGACGACCGCACTTTTTAGTCGCAAAAACTATTTGGTTGCATCTGGTTGAGCAATAACCACAATATGTATGGAAGGAATGATGTTCGGCCACTTCCAGTCAAACAGTAGTCTCTGGGGGTGGGGTCAGGATTTTTATACGATTGTTAAGAGAGAATGTATTTAAAGAAAGAACAGAGCATGAAAAAAGGTATGTATGTGGTTTGAATGATTTGATTGTGATTTATTTGTGAAATAGTCGATCGAATAAAAACAATTGTTTGTTCAAAATTAATGAATTGGGGTAAGAATATTGTTATAATGAGTGAGAATCCATGAAGAGGGTGTGAACGATAGGTTAACTAAACGTAAATAGAAAATAGAAGTGAGCAACTGATCGAGTGTTGTGCTCCACGTGAGCTCACATCCAGCAACCAAGTGGCTGCAATCAAACAGTTGAAGCTGGATTTAGGGGCAATGAGAAATAGCTTATGGAGGGTTCAAATCCTATTTGCTTCCACAAGGATTTTTAACTATCAGGAACCAAAATTATTTACGTATAAACTAAGTAAAAAGACCTTTTAACTGCATCAATTAGTAACGTCTTTTGAAGGAAACAAGGAATTCAAATTACAAAATAAGGACTTCTGCTTTTTGCCATTTGCTTACTGTGGGCGATGTTTTTAATTAAGCAAAATCTCCGATCGTTGCAGTTGCGAAAACCTTTTTCTTTTTGCTCCTTAATTAATAAATTGTTATGATGATGTCGTTCGATAACGTCAGAAAAAGGAGACGACGGCTGACTGCAAGGATCGCAGTGGTGGAGTCCCATAGTCGTACAGTATGCGTGTCGTTCGCATTAAAACAGGCACATAAGAGGGATACATTCTGGCAATAAGAAGGACCACCCGTACCCTGCACCACCCAGCGCATTAATGACCATTCGATGTTGGTATAATTTATGTCCTTGCGCTACGGCGGACGTGAGTGGGAAGCCAACGCAACTGCGCTGACTCTTATTATCTTAAGTGTTAGATACGGATGAACCTGTGTGTGCAACTTCTTTGCTATACTTTGCTTTCTGATGCTTGCACTCTTATTACGTGAACTTACTGATGCACTGTGCTTTTTCTCAACGTGTTTGGATGCGTTTACAAAACGGATGAACGGTTATTGGTAATGACATAACTGGTTCACGGATGTTTGCATACGTATCGGTATTAATCCGCACGATTGAACGTGCTACTGTTTTAATGTCTTCAGGTCATCAGCCATTATTGGGAGGTACCTACCTATATTCAGTCCGCAAGAGAAAAACAAGTATCGAGATCGAATCGAAAATGATAGTGGAATATTTAAATTTGATATTTAATTAGCGCTATTTAATATTTTTTACAGTGCAAATCGACATAAACCCCAATAAAAATTACAAAAAAAATTATTTTGATCGATCTCTGATTTTTGCCACTGTCTAAATATAAACGCCATTAAGTAAGTATTTGCGTTTTTAGGCAGAAAAAGAAAGCCTAAGCAATGCATATTATACCGAGCATAATTATAAAATTAAATTTTGCCCCAATTTTTATTATTGCTTAAAGAATATTGTTAACGATACCAATATCTGCAGCAAGTGGCGAAAGAAGTAAGTATTTCTAAGTAAAAATTAATTAAAAATTTTTTACGTTCAACTGCTGCACAAAATCGTCATTCTAAATAAAGCTTTACAAAATT
This sequence comes from Agrilus cyanescens, assembly GCA_947389935.1. Taxonomy (NCBI): domain Eukaryota; kingdom Metazoa; phylum Arthropoda; class Insecta; order Coleoptera; family Buprestidae; genus Agrilus; species Agrilus cyanescens. Next base: position 26,364,436 of record OX376705.1, read on the forward strand.
GCTGCACGTTTTCTTGTGGTTCCAATGGCGTGGGTGGTGATGGGGGTGGAGGTGGTGTTGAAAGTGGATATCACCGAGATAAGACAGGTGGTTTTTGAAGTAGGGGATGGTGTAAATGTTAAGAATGAGGTAAAGTTTGAGTTTACTTCGGAGGTGTAAATTTAAAAAAAATCGTGTACATTGGTCCATTTCTCGATCTTTTACGGCCAAAAAACTAGGCTACCCTGAATCTATATGATTACCGAATTAAAGGTTAATTACTGAGTTAAAGGTTAGATTGTCTCAGTACTGCTAACCTAACATAATCTACCCTAAGGAACTACATAATCAGAAACTATAAAGGGTGTAATATTTTCATGGGTGCATACATTGGTACAGAAATTGTATGTATTAATATCGCGTTCGATTCTAATAAATTAATTTTTATTGTTAGCATTTACAAAATTGGCGGCAAACAAAAGTGGTTGCGAATCACTAGATTAGAGCAATAGCACATCATTTGTCTGTTTTGTATAACATTTAAGAAAGTCTAACTCAAAATGATTTTTGTTTAATTCTGACGATTCAATTGTTTTTATTTCTATATTCTATTCTATAGTAGATCTGTCTTAAATTAATTTATTTATTTATTTGTCTACCTAAATTTGGCATGAAAACTGTTGTTGTTATCACTTACGAAACGTATTAAGGATAGAATTGCATTGTCTCTTTATATCCCTGTAAACAAAGAATATTTAGGCTCAAATTGACAAAATTGGAGACTTTTAATTACAAATTCTGATTAAACAATGTTAGATGCACACGATTCGACTTCTATTCGAGTCGCGTTCATGTATTTATTGGCAAATTTCTCTTAAAGCGCTGTGGATAAAGTCGGATAAAATTTTGCAAAGCCTAATTCCGTTTATATTTTAATTTTCAATCGACCACATTTGCGGAATTTCACACTTTTTTTGCGATTTATACATATACATAAAATATTTGATTATTTATAAACAAAGGAATTATCCGTCTGCATAATTCTCTTCAAATGAATTACATAACCCCACTTATAACTGTACGAGTTGAGTTTGAATAACTTACATTGTTTATTGCTACTTTTACGAATCGGCACTTTATTCAAGTATCTATAGATTTTCTCGCTTACCTACTACCTACCTACTAACAATCAAACATACCTACAAGTTGTAGGCCGAAGAACGGTTATTTACAATAATAATACCATTATTATAATGCACGACAGGGTTTATGAAAGGATAATAATAATAGCAACAATAACAACAACAACAACAACAACAACAAAAAGTGACGCCGATGCCGATAGCTTCGCTTCATGAACATAGTAAGCACATGCATTTGACTTATCTGAGATCTGACTCGATATGCTTGTATGGAGAGAATTCGTACGTGTACGTATACATGTACTGGGACATGTACGAGTGTGTTGGAACGTGCTGCTGAACTTCGCTCAATGGACATTAATTTATTAATATGGCTGAAAGGAGCAATGTTTATGAGCAAGGGAGTGGGCAAAAAAGGATGGTAACTTCAATATAGGATGATGAAGGGACCAGGAACTATCTGCCTCAGATTGTATGATGAAATGGAGACGTGCTTTTCATTTACAAATACAGTCAAAACCGGTTATAACGACATCCAAGGGACCACTCATTTTTGATCGTAAAAACCGATAGTCGTAATAACCGGTGATGTATTCGATGTGCAAAATATTTTTTTATTTAATATTATTGCATGTGTAGGTACATATAAATCAATAGATATTAATAGGGTTAATATATTCATGTATAAAATATGTTTTGGTGGTGCGTCTTGTTTACATTTAAGTAACAAACTAACTGAAGAGATATGAGGAAGTGGGCTTTGATTATACTGCATGCACGAGCATTTTGTTCCTGAGGATTGACTCGAAACGTTTTTATTTACCTTTGCTATCTTAATTGCCACTGATCTTTATATTTTACTTGAACATTATATTGTCCCAGATGTGGATCCAGTTACAAATTCAAATTGTTAATAAGACTACTGGTCGTTGTAACAGATATAATTCTCCCAAGATATTAGTTAAATGTGGTCGCTTAATGAGGTATGTCGTAATAAGCAATGTCGTAAAAAACGGTATTTTTTATAAGGCGATCATATAGCATTCAGCCGGGATGTATGATTTTGGTCGATATAACCGGTATGTTGTTTTAAGCGATATTGTTGTAAACGGTTTTGCCTGTATATACTACCTAACTAAAGAAAAGACAAAAATGTTTGCGAATGCCGATTTTCTTTATATTATGAACTTGTTAGTTCTCATCAGCGCGCTATGAGGAGTTTCCATTGAATAGGAACCTATGGTGACTACTAATAACCGGCGAATTAGTAAACTACCACAGATGGCAAGTGAAGTGCTATCTGCGACGACTTGCTATAAATTGTAGGTTCATTAATGTTCAACAAGATCCTTATCGATTTAAGGATATTAAAACTAGGTGAACGCACAACTAACTGACTTGCGATGTACGGGGTATAGTCACGCATATAATACCATTACCAGTGAGAGTGATACAAATAGCAAATTTTCTTGTCTTGTTTGTTAACTTCTTGTCTTGTTTTACAAGACAATGCCTTATCAATTTCTTGCTAAAATAATTCTTATTATTTTTTGTTTTTTCTAGCTTTTGTAGAATAAGCTTACGGTCTCTCACTGGGAGGGTTAATTATATCTTAATAGGGGTTGCTGTTTATGTTCTACTTGTGTAATAAGCGTACAAGGTGATCATTTCTGATTTCCATCACACTTTATTCGAAGAATTTGTATTAATGAATAATTCTGATTGTGTTCTAGAAATTTAAGGGCGATTTACTGTTGAATATTGAATTTTCGGTAGTAATTTTGACTGTTTTTAAAAGCCCAATTAAATATGATTTTATTTCGTATTCTTGATAAAAGCAAACTATTCTCCTATTTTTTGCAAAATCATTTCCGTTGTAATAATATTCATAATTATTATCTACATAAATTCAATTTAAGAATAAAAAGTTATACGATTTTATTATATTTTTTAATTTAAATAATCATAATTATTTTTGCAACCAAAATGATTTCGCGAAAAATAGGTAAGAAAAAGGAAAAAATCCCTTTTAATTAGGTTTCTAAAATAGTCTAAATTACTGTTAAAAGTTTTATATTCAATATTAGATCAGATTTAAATTTAAAATAAAATAGAACAATTTCCTCTTCTTTTTTGTGATAGCTCGTCAAGTACTACATGAGCTGTCTAACATTTCTTAACTTTTACTTGACCAAAGCCAGTTATACATAATTATCCCTAGTACGCTTATTTCACAAAATTTGATTGTACGCTTTTTTCAATAAACTCCTTTTTCACATATTCTCTAAAATCAAGAGATGAGTTTTATTCGCTTATAAGCTTTGTTTCAGTGATAAATCACCTGAATCCAGAACAAAGGTCAAAGAGAAATTCACTCCCTAAAACTACCATAGATAAGTACCCATAAGTTATTAAAGTTTTAGAACTTTATGAAATCCTAGACATAATTGATGAGACTTTTTGACACTGTGTGTAAGTTAGCAGAGGTATGCAGGTCTAAAACACGTGCATTCCACATATGGTGAAAGAGAAAATCCCGTAAACTACGTTGGTTTACCGTACATCACGCGTGTAGTTTAAATCATCGGTTCGCAATGAGAATTATTAAGAAGAAAAAATTGCTTTATGGTTTCGCCGAAGAGCCAGCCGATCGATTCTATCGTTCGATTGTACATATAAAGGCGGCTACATGAACGACCTTATAATAAAGCTTGCTTCAACAACACTACTTAGGTACTGAATGTCGTTCATTGCCTTTTCCATTAATTGACGTAGCGAATTATTTCATCAGTTACTAGTTAAACCCGTCTAAATTGGATGAAGCGATTATAAGATAAAAATAAAACGGTTCTTTCTTTATCAATAGTCATGGAGGAGCATGCTCGTTTCGTGCCTTCACGTTTCGGCCACTGAGTGAAAAATTCTCTTGTATTTATATTATTTTAACCGAACGGTGAAGTTGTGCTCGTTTCGACCCCTGAATAACTACTTACATCGTAAGTATGTATTAACTTCTTTCATTTTCACCTAACTTATGTAGGTGACTCAAATGCCAAATAACCAATTAAAGCTGATTTTGTTCTTACTTTTGCCTCTCTCTCGTGAAAACATTTTCGTTGCAATAATTCATAATTACTTACTCAAATTAATAAATATGCAATTAATTTTATGGTATTTTTTTTTAATTTAAATTAGAAGACAATTATGAATTCGTATTACATATATTGCAAGGAAAATGATTTCGCGAAGGAGAGGATACAACTAGATTTTCAGTAAATGATACAATAATAAAGTCGAGAACAAAACCAGAATTATTTATTTACCTATAAGAAAACTATAAGTAGAAAAGCAGCATCATTCGGTTAAGATATTCATTAGACATCATTTACCTTTGGAGGGCGAAAGGACAATAAAAATGGACATTTTTTTGTACATTTTGGACATTTTTTTGTACATTTTGGACATTTAAGAATAATTGTACCATATAATAAAAATTTAGATAGCAATTTGCAAAAATTTTAATAAACCTCGAGTGAAGACTGATGAGATGAACTATAAAAAGATTTTTGCCTTTGCTTCATGATTCACGTAAGATTCGAAGGGATTCTGTAATAGTATCGATCGGATAGATCGTAAATCATGTGCGGCGTAACATGGTACATGGATACATGTGTAGGTATGCATAATGGTATCCATTTAAAGTTGGTAACATGCACTTGTATACCATTTCCAGATATAAGTAGTAAATATTTTCCAATGGGCTTGCGATAATATCAAGATTCTTTCGAATGAGTAAGGTATTATCAATGCGGCGCAGGTGTTCCGTAAGCACTACTAATCCTTCATTCGAGTACGATTTCGTGAAAATGTGCGGACATATTTCGCACGCTAGTTGTGCGTTGTGCGTCTACTTCACCGACTGTCGTCGTCCTTTACGTTGAAAACTCGTAACAATTATTCATTAAACAATCGAAATCGTGGCCATAAATTCGCCAGCAGAGGTCATTACGAGAGAGAAAGAGAGAGTCAATCAAACCATCGGAGACCAATTAAAAAATATACATTTTGCAACGGCAATTATGCCGTTCCATAAAAGAAGGCAATTTTCATGAAATTATGCCTTCGACTAATGATTTCTACAAACTTGGAACGATTCTAATGACTATTAGTTTATTTACATACACGTACGGAAAACGTAAGACGAATTATTACCAACCTTATTAACTCATTGTCGATAAATACAACATTACACAGCTACTGTTTGCTTAGAAAGTTCATGTTCTGTCGAATAGATGCAGATATCCGGCCGTTTACGATTGCATACCGCATAATCATTGACTTAAATACGATGTACTGGAATGAAAATTATGATCCAAACGAGTAAAAAGAAACTTTGAAAGTTTATAAACTAATTCAGTACGTACCTATGAATATTTTGAAACAAATTAAGAGAAATGATCATCAGAAAAGAAAAGATGAGTCCGAAAACTTGTTGGATACACACGTCCACATTTTACTAACCTGAGGTAGAGACAGCTAATAGAGAAAAGCTCCGATTATTGCAAACAGATGGAATCAGTGACAACCTACCACTATTTGCTTCGTAGTGAGTCATAAGAGTTTGTACGTTTTTGTCAAATAATTGGCTTTTATAAACAATAAAACCAAATTTGAAACTTAATTTAATTAATTAACAAAAAAATTCTTTATCACAAAAATTTCGGAAGCATAATTTATAAAATGGTACCTTAATTAATACCCTACATTTCTTATTTGATTTTGGGGAGTTCCCCTATTTATTCATCTATGTCCAAGTACCAATATTAATAAAATTAATATGGGACCACCTAAGAGCTGTATCTACTAAACCCAACCCAAAAAAAAAAATAATTACGATCAGTTCATATACGAATAATATTCTACCCAAATTAATGTAGATACATGTATATAAAAATATGTTAACCTACAGGGGTTGCCATATTATATAAATTTTTGTAACCAATTTTCTAGTTCTTAATTTATTTATTTACTTAAACAGTTTAAATGAACAACTAAAATATAACACTATATTTACAGAACACAAATCAAATATGTCACCGATAACGGGTTTTTTGCCCTGCAGACGCGGCGTTCCGCGAAGCGGTTAAGAGCGCTACTGCCAATGTCGATCGCCTGCGGCTTCCGCTCGCAACAATATGGTCACAGAATCGTTTTGCTCCTTTAAATACATTTATCCAGTTTATTATTTTTTTTTTTGAGATACCTAGTCCCGCAAAGTTAGGGAAAAGAAGTATAATTGGACTTTTTTTTTGTTTTTAAAAAGTGTACTAGACAGGATTCAATTAGATAGCAAATTATCCATAATAAATTGACGTATTTGACAAAACAGTTATTTTTTTTCAACTAATTCTTTGATTTCATAATTAAATGATTTCAATGCTGTGCAACAAAACTTTTGGAATCACAATGCTTTTTGGAATTGTATGAAACTTCTACTTATGGCTTACTTTTATGACTAGCTTCATGTTTTATTAGGATTTAATCAACGAGTAATACAATATTCATGAGATAAAAGAATTTCAATAAACTCTTACGAAATGTAGTAGCAAATTAACACCAAAAGTCAGTCTTTTCTTATTTCTATTGTCTATGATACATCGAAACGTCCAGCTACACCTATAGCACGTATTTTTTTTTTTTTTTCAAAAAACTGCTGGTAGTACAATTTGGGCTGCTATTCCTTATAATGGAAATATTTCACCTACAGCTTTTAACATAATAAAAACGTTAGGACACGTTGTTTTTGGATAAAGACTAAATGATAAAAAAGGGGAACTGTTAAGAGATTGATCCAGACTTTTGTACTGGATTGTACAACCTATCGTAAGGAATTGTATTTACATATGGTGTAATGTACATAAATATGTAAGACGCTATCCGTACTGTACGACAGAAATCTTTCGTGGTACATTTGAGGGTCGAAATGCTCGGGCTTTTTTGGCAACAAAAGAATAACGAGCGCTCGTAGGATGCGACAGAAAACAACGGAATGTCGGACGCCGAACAAGCTAAAAAGATGACACAACGCTCGAATTTAAATGATGTTTAGTCGAGGCAATAAACCTGTCAGCTGTTCGTTCCTTTGCAACGTCAGAAAAATATCGCCGAACTGCATTGTTATTATTCATCATGCACCGCGACACACAGAAATAGAACGGGACGGACAGACGGACTGCGGCCACTACCGAACGGTTCGCATCCGTCCCACTGTCGCGGTACTCTGCTGGATAAATGCTTGGAATTACGTATTTTTATCAGGCTTTGTCACCACTCTATAGAATGGTATAAGTTTTGGAAGATAAAATCATAATTTTTTTTTTGATAGAATGATGCAGAATATTTAAAAAAAAGTTTATACGACCGAAATTAACTGCAGGCAATATAGAGAAAATATTCTATATTTTCTAATACTTAAAATCAGCATAATATTTAAGAAATTATAATCAAAAATGCTATTTCATACCATAACCTCCTTTATTTGTAATGCAATGTACGATCATAATGCATAGCACTTGTGGATTGTGCACAGCACTTAAGGAATTTAAACCACTGCACCCCTTTTATACCATAACCCTTTAACCAAACTGCATGATGGTAATTTAAATGATATTGAACGATTTTCCATGTTATTATAACATTATGAACTTCTTAAATATTTTTTTGTAATCAATAACTATTTTCTGTACTTTTTTCAAAACTTTAAAGAAAACTTTTTTTTTAAATTTACTAATTTCCCCTCCAAAAGTATTCCCCATATTCAAGATTCAGTGCTAATTGGCCATGACAGAAAGACAGACATACACACAAGGCCCTCGCACACTGAAGAAACGCGAAGAAGATATGCACTTAAGCGCGGTTTCGATCCGGAGGATTCAAAAGAATTAATTTATTATTTATTTAATTTTAATTTCATAAAATTTGATGGTAATTATTATTTTTATTGATATTATAATTGATTTAATTTATATTTTTACCAAATATTTTGTAAATTTATTTGAAGTAAAAAAAACTCTAAGCTAAGAAGCACCTTTAAATTTTTGGTCAATATTTAAACTGCACATTTCCTCCACACCTGGGATTTTTTAAACGAAAATTGAGACTGTTGGCTTTTCGCTTTTACTTTTTTCTTGATGTCTTTCATTAAAGGACATGATTTTTTATATGATTCTACTAAAAAGACCTGATTAGTATAAACTACACTGAAAGTTAATAGCAATATTATCTATAAAACCTAACCAGAAGGTCAATTAAAAGTCTTTATTCACCGATTTGGTCTTTCTTTGTCTCCTACGCACATTAGTACGTAAGTATTTATATTAATTTCTCGAAAAGGAATTGTCTTCATATGGAATTCTAAGAAACTTCCTTAATAAATAAATAAATAAATAAGGAAAAAATACGCTTATTCAATCTAAATAGTTATTTCATTGATTGACAATAACACTTCTTAGTGTTTCCTTGGATAAATGACTTCCTTAATCACGATCATACTGTCACTTCAACAATAAGAAATAAAGCAGTTCTGTGATAATTAACAACTCAACGCTATTATTGTTTCACGTATTTTATAAACTATCAATTTAATTTTTTAGTTATCTTTTCAAGTACTAAATACTTTAGACCAGCCTTTTTCTAAATGGGCATTAACGCTCCCTTTTGGACACTCACGAAGCCAATAGAGTGGCTGTAAAGGGCTGGAGGAAACCGGAGGCCGTTTGCTAATTTAAATTTTTCTAGTTTTAATTATTGAAATCAAAACTTATCCTCTGCAGCTATTTTTTATGTTAACAAACTTGTTCAAAATTATCAAATTCTTCATATTAGGTGTGTTTTAAACACAAATTAAAATAATAGAATTGATTGTAAGGTTCAGTAACTGCTACTTACTCAGTAGGTGTCGAAACTCTCCTTAACAGCTTCAACTGAGGATGTCAGTCGCAGTTGTCGACAAAACGTCTGGACCCAACACAGATAAAAAATTCTATAAAAAATTCAATTTTCTAGAAAACATTTTTGAGTCTATTACAGCTTTCGCTACGTAATTGTTGAAAGAACAAAAAACCTCTCTCACTTTTATTTTCACAGAACCTTGACGGTAACTAAATAATAGTAAGAATAATTTGCCAGTATTAAAAATTAGCATAAACTTTCTTTTCAAAAATAATATTTGATCGTTATAATTCCTTGGCTACGAACAATGACGTCACAAATAAGCTGTCGGGCCTTTTTTTTTTAAATACTCCTTTATTTTTTACGTCACTTTTCCAACGTTTTAAGGAATTACTTTATAAATCTCGTGTAAGATAATAATTCTGCTGCTGCTCGATGTGTCTTTGAAAGACTTGAACATTCCAGGAATATGTTAATTGAATTTGTTAATTTTTAATTACAAGAATGAGTTGGGACCTGCTGGTGGTTTTGATAAATTCTTCTGGAATTGTTTTCATTAAAACTTTCAGTTTCTGATAATGATAACTGTGGGATTTCGTGTTTGTTACGAGTCTTTCTGTTCAATTTATAACGTAGGTAATATGTGCGCCTCAGGTATCTCTACAGAAGTGACTCGGACTCGGGCACCATTCATTTGTTATGTTTATCGACAAATTGACTGGAGAAATACAAATAAATAATCTATATTATATCCAGTAGAAACGGGTTAATTTGAATACCTAAGTGCATTAGCAGAAGATATATATTTTTTATTTTATAAAAAAAAAAGAAAAACAAGAGAAGAACAGGCGGCCTCAGCCTTTTGGCACGATAGGCAGCCGCGTGACTGTTATGAAAATTACTCTACACCATTTACATTACAGAATGATAAGTGAGCGAGTTGCAAATGGAATCTCTCGCATGTTGTTTCATAACGGGCTTCTCTTTTGCATACAGGGTGTTCTAAAATACTTTTAAGTAATGCAGCTGAGTTAATAAAATAGTTCAGTATAAGACCCAGCGATATCATGCATATATTTGAACTCCTTACACCCTCAAGAGCCCAATTATGTAGGTCTTCAGGGTTGCGGATCGATATAAAATAACTTGGTCAAATTTTGAAAATTCAATCTTTTCTATATAACATACCTATCAAAAGACAAGATAACCATAACCTACTCTCCTTAACCCTACCAAATCTGATCTAACCTGGAAAATTGTGTTTCGTATGGGTACGTCTTAAGTCAATGGTCTTAATGTATGCTACATAAAAAACATTTAATTTTCAGAATTTGACCAAGTAATTTTAGACCTATATATATTTACTCGCGAGCGCATGCATTTTCTATTATATTTTTCAATCTCTGACTCCTGCCAGCTTCTGAAGGTTGACAAATAATAAACACAACAATGTATTCTCGAACCTAATAAAAATGTACATTTAAACCTAACCTAAACTAACCTAACTCCACCTAGTCGTTCTCTACTTAAATTATCATTTACATCAAACGACTTGAGGATGCTCCTGACCTTAGTGTTCATCCTCTTCTCACACCAGAGAGCTATAGGTAATTACTAAAAGTATTGTAAGACTTAAACCTTATTTACAATTAATTCGATTGATTTATTGATTACTATACCTATTTGAAAACAAAACATAACTACCTTTTAATTTATTTTGTGTACTATTAATCACTACTTATCACGATTATTTATTGTACTTATTCGGTTCGGCGTAACTCTCGGGCGTTCTGGCTACATGCAGTCTCAATCGTCCGAGTCCGACTCTCACGGTCAGCCTATGCTATCAAAAAATAGTAGTTTTCATTTGTTTTTTATTATTTAACTTCCTAAAGTACAAAACTGCAAAATAATCAACTACTAAAAGTCACCGATGTTCAGAAGTTGGTAATGTGATTTATTTAAAATTTAGAATAGTCTATTAGTAGGTACTTGATTACAGACAAAAAATTTAAAAGAGACATCACATGAAAAAGCACACTTGGCACATTTTTTATTTATTTATTTTTTTTGGTTTATCATAATGTGGAAATGTATGGTAATGTATCACTTCTTTAATTAAAAATAATGTTTATCGAAACGTAGGTAAGTGCTTTTGATGGAAAGTCATTTACGATGTATTCCTTTGATTTATCGATTCCGATATCAAATAACTACCCTTATAGGTATATGAATACAAAACACATCTTCTTGTTTATTACGCACACTATTAACCACTGTCTTTCACAATTTCTATTTATTGTGCATGTTCGATTTGGCGTTCTTGCTTCATGCAGTAGCAGTCTTCACGACCAACTTATGCTTTAATAAATAGACGTTTTCATTTGTTTTCTGATTATTTAACTTTTTAGAATAGAAAATAGCAAAAAAAAGGTCTACATACCTACCAAAGGTATCGATCTGTCCATAGCCGCAGTTTACATGTTCTCTGATTTGAAGATGTTAAATTTTTGTTTTAATTACCTAATAATTACATTTTAAACTGTGATTTAAGGTATACAATTAAAACTAGTATTACGATGTTCTTTCTGTACCATGGAATAAGAAAAAAATGGTAGGGAGTTTTATGTGCTTTTAAATGTACTCCCACTTTCTTTAGATTGTGTAACAGTTGTGTTCTAAAGAGGATTTTCCTTTAATGAAAGATCAGATCAAATGTTACTGTTTCTTATCTTTGTAAAGCGACATAAAAAAATAGTCCGGTAGGCATTTGCGTCACTAACTAATTACTCAAAATAACTTAACGCCAAACAAACAAACAAACAGAAAAGTCCCCAATTAGAATTAATGGTAAATTTACTGCTACCCCGTTCGTACTTGTTCTTTTTCTATTTCCGATCGGTGATGGACAGTTAGAGATTTAACATTCACTTATTATCGTTACAGTTGCCAGTAAAACTCGCATTCACTTCGACAAACGTGGATTTTTAGTGCGCCGTCTATGCCGATTACATGTAGTCGATAAAAAGGATGGACGACCTTTCATTCTTCCGAAACGTACCAAACTTATACCATCATTAACCAGTAACATTACCAAACATTAAATTTTTATTGAATCCTATAAAAGTAAATTAATGAAAATTGATTTCTTTACGTATACATGAGAAATTGGACTTTTTTTATAGTGGAGGCGATACAGTGAAAGACACCTTTTCTCTATCTTTCTAACGCCAACACAACGCTGAGGAAATAAAAATTAATTTACACCTCCTTTATCAATAAAACGGTGCCCATTTACATATTCACCCCGGACAAAGCCCTTTTTAACCTTCAACAACACAATAACAATTAAGGAAGAAAGAAACGATACCAACAGTCCCTACTCAATAACTTCTCGTTTGGAAAAAAATAATACTGATTAGTAGTTATCACCTAAAGAAATGGCAAACGACTTTTATTATTAAAATTAAACAAATAAATACTCATATTATAATGAGAAATTTTAAAAGAACATCAAAAAAAATATAGGAACTAAACAATTTTAATTTTTAAGGAATGACGAAGTGTGCCCACTTAATCAAAACGTTGTTTGGGGCCATTTTAACGAATGCAGAAACCAGAGAGAGTGTGTTTGACCAAAGTATACGTAACTTTATTGGAAAGAGGTTTCCTTAGGTTAGGACCGTTTGGAATTATGTACTTGAATAATTGCTCAAAAATTTGTCAAGTGCGAATGGGAATTGGATATAATTGTACTGTTCGAATTGCAGCCGAAACGTTTTGTTAGTTGCATTATGTGGACACCAATATGCAACTACAACACAACAGTTGCACGACTGAAAATTGAAAATTGCAAGTGAACGCTGGATCTAACTGGATAATATATTTTTTTTTAATTCAGGAAGAACTTCTGGTTATATAAATAGTGATGATGAGATTTTGGCACAGATAAGAGTACGTTCCGCCTACATCTCCCCAAACAGATTTCTGGACTGCACTAATCATCACCACTTTTTTGAAACAAATGTTAATCTCCATTTAGTTTAACAATTTTATCGAGAGAATTGGGTATACCCCTGCTTTGATGCACCCCCTCCGCAACGCAAATCTGTGGATTCTGTGAATTCTGTTATGTCATAGGAAGAAATCGTTATACAAATTAACATCACTCACTCTGCTTGATAATTTTTTAAAGATCTTGAAAACGGTTTCAAAGTCTCTCCATTGATTTTCGAGTTTTACAGTCCCTACGTACCTACGATACTTTTCGTGTATATGTATATGGAGACAGATCCCTTGACCTTTGAGGTCACGTTCGTTAATGTATTATGACAGATGTTTAGATTTAAATGATCCCCTTTTAATTAATTAATTTACTTAATAAAGTCGTGTTGAACATATTGAATATAAAGGAACGGTACTTTCATAAGTAAATTTTAGAAATATTGGCCTCACCAGGCGTGGATTTAGAGAGGAGGTTTTGGCCCCCACGACTTTTTAATATCTATTATCTAGGTAAGTAGGTACGTACGGTAAGAAACTGCATAATTTGTTAAAATATACATGTGCTAATAAAAAATTTAATTTATGATACACTTTTATACCCATGGGAAATATTATATCTATCTATAAATCTGGCGGTCATCACTAATGCAACTTTTTGGGAACCGCGGTCAGTCACCAATGCGACTAACCCGTAAGATTCATCAGTTTCTGACATTTCTCTTTTTGATTTCAAGGTTAATGAGATCGTTGATTTCTCTACAAACCAAACAATTGTCTTTGAATAAAATGTAAACATTAAATTAAAGATGCTCATTCTGATCACGACAATTGATAGAATGACCGAACGGTTAACATGTCGGATTATAGTTGTGACCGTACACGTTAAAGTCCGTTAAATTTATCAACATACAATTAACATGTAAGAAACTCGAGCGCGCTTTAATTGTCGTTTTAACGGTACAATTAATGTCTCCGAATCGGTTTCATGAGTGCGTCGCCCTGTTTTAAGTTAAAAATCACGATTACACGCAAAATAAATACAAATTCACGCTGATACTTGCGCTTCCTTCCTGCCCACAAACACGGGATCCATTATTTTAAAAATAAAACAACAAGCAACAGTACTTTTTCTAATTGCTAATTGCTCTTAAGATTAAGTGACGATGACACAAAATTAAACAAAAGAATTTTACACCAAATGTACATTCTTTTGTTTCGAATCACCAAAAAGGTAAATTTAAAACTACGACGAATGGTTGCACTCCAACAGGTTAAATATCAAAGGAAATCTACTGTTGGTCCAATCCCTAATAAATATATTATTGAAGATATGGATATCAAAAATAAATCTTTGAGACTTTTAGTTACCCAAACAACAGATTTCAAAATATTTTCTAAAAATATTTTGTCACAAAATTAAAACAAAAACCATATCTTGCACACTAAAAGGGCAGAATTACTTCATCTGCTTTTATAAAATACCTGTTCTTAATTTTTTTTTAAATATTTTTTAAGTGGGTACATATCAAGTTACTATTTTTATGTCTATCTATAGGTACTCATTTTGTATTGCTCATATTATAATTGTTTAATAATTTTATATGAATAAATTAGATAATAAAATGTCAAAAATTAATAATGTACCAAACTTTTCTTGTCCAATTTTTTGTAATTAATTTAGAAACATATCTATATTAGGTAAGTATAATTATTTAGGTACATTAAATTCACAATATCAAGTGAGGAACAACATTGATCTTGCAATATTTTATTCGTACGAACAAGATTAAATTCATTAATTAAAAATCAAAATATATTCGTTTATACAATTAAAGTCTGAAATTCTAAATTAAGAATTACAAGTAATTTACGCACGATCTACTCAGATAAGACGCACTGTCCACAGAAGTGTAACAATTTATTAGAAAGAGAAACTTTAGTTTTAATTTATTTATTTTTTTTTAATTATCTTGGTTATTATTCAGAATGGAACTAAAACCACAATAACATTAGGTAAATAAGTAAAGGTTTGGTAACCTCTAAAGAAACATAAATTATAAATTTAATTTGATGCCGTGTTAATTCATTCATTCGTGAGAACGAACAATACCTAGGTATTAATCAGGTCCTAAATTTTGAGGCACATATTCATCGTAGCATAAAAGGGCATCAGTCCGTAAAATTTAGTTGTACCTATTTTACGTTTTCTGGAAGACTAATACCAGCTTCACGGTAATTACAGAGCACGTCTCAACGTGAATATTCCCCGACCTCTTTCTGAGCCAGATTACCTGTTGTAAATAATCTGCCAGCTTAGAAAGTGTCTCAAAGGGTGCATTTATTCTGTCCTACACGCAATTCTTTCTCAAGATGAACAGAACTTCATACGGACTTTACTTCTACAATCTCGAATGAAATATGGTCCGTATTAGAAACTATTTTCTAAAAAAATATTTTAAAAAAAATAAAAAAATGTTTAGAGCGTTGCCATCGTTATTGAAGGCCAGAACGCTAACGCGCAACGTCATACAAATCAGCACACTGGCCTTCTTTAACACTGGTAACGCCTGTACATACCCTTTTACGTTATTTAATTTTGACGTTAACAGAAGAAAAAAAAACTACTGTTTCTTCAATGTCCTTTACTAGTAATTTCCATGAAGAATACTAATAGACTGCTTCAAAGAAGAGGGTTTATTGGTTCCATTTTTACCGAAATTTCAGTTGACCTCCAATTCGCTATTCTTCTCGAAAAAGGTAAAGATAAACAGGTAAATACCGTTTACTCTGGAAGTAACACCCGTTTTGTTAAGTATTTAGGTCAGTTTAGCAATAAATTATCTTTAACAATAATGACTTATGTAAAAGATGATCCTTGAACGTCAGGAAAGCTGATGAATATTGCAATTCTTCGGATGGTCAATCGTCAGGTGTTAAAGAAAATTAATGATCTTTTTGACAAGTTAAATGTCTTACTATTCATACGTTTGGTGCAGCTTGCAAAATTTTACAGAATGAATTAAAGGGCCACCTCCGTACATTCGCAACAATCTTTTAATCTCAATCCAGGAATTATTGCAAACAAGGGTACTCTTAAGTGTTTTGCAAATGATAAGGAAAAAGCTATTACAAAGCTAATGAATAATGGCCAAAACTTTGGATTTTACTATGGTAATAATTATATTATTGTATCCAAATGACTTAATTGTCTATATAGGTGCTCTTTTTGCCTGTAGAATTTGAATTGTTAATTTAATACCTAATACTGACACAATAAGAATTTATGATGACTATTAAAATTTAAATTCTAATATGTAATATTTTCATTTATTTGTGTAATATAATTATTAATTAATGAAATGGATAGAACAGAGAAGTATTTGGCAAAAACCACAAAAGACAAAACGGCTACGTAGAAAATGATGCACTTAGGCTATTAATCAGCGCGATTTGGGGACAGTGTTTTGCTTTTCTGTCGGCATTATCTTGTCTGAAACGCAGGTACAGCGACATTATTTATGGGTCATTCCGGGGACAATCAGATATAATCACACGGCCCTAATCAATGTTAATTTATAGCGGTCCGTCCTAATAAACATATATGAAGAACCCTTTGTTTGTTTTCTCTCATTCACTTTGCCGAGAGGATCGACATTTAATAATGAGACGCAGTCGTGACGGTGCCGATGCAGGTCCGAAACGATTGAGGTGGTTTTTAAAAACCGAAACCGAAACCATCCTTACTTACACATAAATGAAGGAAACTGATCGCGTCAAGATACTCAGAAGTGAAATGACAATCACTATAATAAAAAGAACCCTTACAATATGTCTACAAAATCCTTGTCAATGTTTTGTGTTGATTACTAGTTGATCCCGTTCCCACAGGGCAACCCTTAATACCGTAATTTACAAAGAAATTTGCCTTCGTATTTAAATGAACTTTCGAATAAAAGATATTTTTTGTAGTGTTAATAGAAATTCTCAAAAAAATCAAACTAAAGTTTATACTCAAAAAATTAATTTAAGGAGCACTATTAACACAAAAAGAGCAAAGGGAGATCAATAAAAGTTTCTTGTAATTACGTAGCATTTCGAGTATCATAATCAGGCTATTATAAAACATTTAATAACATCTAATAATGTAATGGTATTGTCATGTATTAATAATAAATTTGTTGATGATATTAAATGTCAGCCTGATGATGACCGAAACTGATGTTTTTAAAAAAAAAAAAAAAAACAAATTTTACTGATCTTGCAATACTTTTTTTTTTGGGAATTCAGGTAATTTAACCAGCAACATTCTTGAGGAAATTTTTTTAATCACTCTTGGAACGTAAGTTAATAAATTATTAAACAATTACCTATTAGAATATTCTTTAATTTTTTTCTATCTTCTAAAACAACTCTCTTTTTCTCTGAGTCTCTCTCAGTTGACTACAGTACCTATTAAATTAGTTAAACACCTGCGACCTGACTTACGACTGGTAATAAATGGTAATTAAAATCATTAATAGATAATTAAGACGCATTCGTATAACGTGGTGCTTAAAGTCTTTATTACAATGAAGCAACTCCAATTAATGTCATTGTAAGTATAAAATCTGGGGATGTAAAAGTAGTAGTGTTATTAAAATGTTATAAAAGGAGGGCTTTATAGCCGCACAAATTCTTCCGATTAAAAAAATAAAATAAAAATCTGTTCTCCAAAATGTTACAAAAAACCTACGATCTTTACTAAACAGAATTTCATCTAATTAGATCCTACCCGATATAATATAAATTTATCTTCAGAAATGGGGTTAAAACAGAGAATTCGGTCGTGGATCGAGGCTGAGCCGGTGAGACAAACATCGGCGGCGAACGCGAAGTGTGATTTGTGGTGTGACCGGCACAGACATTCGCGCTCCCGACTGCCACATGCTCCTATTCTTTTCGCCCAGGACACCATTCCTCCAATTATTTATATGGATATTTTTATAGAAATATTCACTGGTCCATTGTCGAACTCGGACCGAAATTTACTTTCCACAGTTTCGAGAGACCTGTTGGGGCATGTTTTTAAATTTCAATGCCAGTATTTCTTACGAAAGGTTTCAAAGGAATTTCTTTAGCGAATAATAGGATAGGTACAATGCAGTACGGTACCAGAAACTGTGCAACAATAATATTTATCGAGCAAAAGATATATAAAGACTGGTTTCGACACTCATATTGGGATCTTCTTCAGAAGTTGTCGTCTGAGTAGTGATGAGCGAGACCAAGATCAAGACCAAAACCAAGACCATTGTTATCTTGGTCTTGGTATTGGTTAATCAAGTCTTGTTTTGGATCTTGTATCATCCATGTTTTGGACTTTTAAGTTTCTCTAAATTCTCTAGGGGGTTTATTAATTATTTTCAACAATAAGTTTGCTAAAAGTCTTGTTATGAGTCTTGGTCTTGCGCTAATAAGTCTTAATCTTGCAGAGTTAGATATTGTTTTTGTAGAGTTGGGTCTTGGTCTTGATCTTAATTTATAAGTATTTCTAGATAAGGTCTTGGTATTGGTCTTGTTGATGTGATACTATCTTGGTCTTGGTCTTGCAATTTTTTCAAGACCAAGACCAAGACTGCAAGACCGAGACTAATTTTGCTCATCACTACGTCTGAGTAAGTCGTGCTATGTTGCAGTCAAATTCTTGCAATGAGTTAGTTACCTGCTAGGATTTTAGAAAATAAGGCACTCTTTTTTGAGATAAGGATTACTTTTATGTTAGTTAAGGTTTGTCATACTGAGTGTTTGTGATTATGTTACAGAGAAATAAATTAGGTCTCGTATACTTGACGACTTAAATACCTATTTGTCATTAGAAAAAGAACTAGAAACGTGTGTTTTTGTTTTATCAATTTCCGTTAAAAGAGGCCTACCGAATGTCAAATGAAAGTGCACAAATTCAGAAAATATTAACGCCACGTGGCTGAACTAAATTGCACGGAATGATGAGGAAGTACAGTGGCGGTTGTCAGTGCCTCATCGAATTTTTGGTTTTTTCTTTTCTCAATTAATTCTAATACTAACAACGCTTGTCATTGCCGTTCATGTAGGATCGAGTATCTACTA
Source organism: Agrilus cyanescens (assembly GCA_947389935.1). Classification (NCBI taxonomy): domain Eukaryota; kingdom Metazoa; phylum Arthropoda; class Insecta; order Coleoptera; family Buprestidae; genus Agrilus; species Agrilus cyanescens. The sequence continues at coordinate 26,383,617 of OX376705.1, forward strand.
CGATTTTTTGGTTGCCTTTTATTTCTTTTCAGTCAAAAAAATATTACATAATTTCCTTTTTGTCTCTCCAGAACGACATTTAATACGGTTTGTATTGTTTGTTAATATTTTAATTATAAAACGTACTAACCACACAAATAATTAACAATGTTACGTAACGACAAATTTATTGTACTTAATTACTATAAGTTAACACTTTATCTGAAGTTGTAATAAAATCATTGAAATTTGACTAGATAAAAAGCAAAGTTTTTAATCCGGGATTGTTTAAAAGTGATTACAAGAGAAAAAAGCACCATAATTTTTAGAATGAAAAAATGAATCTTTTTTCTTCAGTATGTTGGTTACGAAACGGAAAAAAAGCAATCAAAAAAAGAAAACAAATTTTCCTTTGCAAGTTGCAACAGTTTAGGGGGTACGTTACGACATTTACTCATAAAAGCTTTCATTATCAGATTTGCAGTTAATAGAGGTATACTGTAATAGATCTTTCACAGTCCCAGTGGACCCATAATCGACGTAAAGATGAACCTTTTGCTATCCTTTCTTCCTTGCTTCCATCTATCCCATAGATAACGTCAGTATAACTCTATTATGTTTAGCATCTTCACTCTATTAAGGGACGATCAATATAGATCAAGCTTTTGCTACCACATGTAGTAATAACAAATTGGTCTAGTTTATTCGTGTTCGGTTTTTTTTTAATTTAAAACCATTTTCACTCTTTTTTTTAAGCGACTAAATATTGTTTTCTGCAGACAATTGTTACTATTACCACTAGACGTTATGTTGTATCAAGCAATACCTAGTGTTTGAAGTGTTTTCTGTATATTCACGTAGGCAAAGCCTTTATTGATCCGTTAATAGTCAACGTAAGCAAAAAGTCAAAGAAATGCCACAAGACTGTTATGATACATTTTTGTAAAAATGTACGATGTACGCCTGTGGTGACAACGCCGATAAATAAATTGTTAAATGTTTTTCTGGCCGCTATGGTTGTTGCCATCAGGCTTGATAGAAACGCACGTTTCTTTCATTTATGAGTGCAACTATGTTGAGCCTATCTCTCTTTCTCTTTCTGTAAGGCCAGCAGACAGACGTTAGGTTCCTTAATTAAACTTTATTTGCTGGCCTTTATATACCAACATTTTCTTGTTACAACATTAAAACAAAAAACCACACGTATAACGTGCACTACGATGTAGTTTGTTTAAATGCACTTACATGGTCAGAATACAGCGCACTGCACCCGGTGAATCATTATGGAAGCCATAAGGGCGTCTTTATCACTTTCGATCGATACTGTGATGAGATAATAACAGAAACATCAAAGATAATTTCATAGGCAGAGGATTGGTACAGCCTTATGTGATACATCAAAATTGTTAAGAAGAAAACGTTTATCTTACGTGATAGGGAGTGGTGGCTGGTGAAATATAAAGAAAACATAAAATTTGGGAAATTTAAAGAGTTAAAGAAAAAATTATTTCAAAATTTCTTGATTTAGAAACATTCTGTTATGAAAATTGATATGGAAAAGGTTTTCCTTAGCGTGTACCACACCACACTCTCCCATTATCAGAATTATCTGTGATTCCTGAGTCAGAGCAGCAGATAAGAAACCTTTTTTTTTTTTTTAATTTAAGAAGCCTTCTATAACAGCTGCGAATAATTCTTTACATCATCCCGACTGAAAATTACTTCAGGCTAGGATCCGATCCCTGATCAATCTTCAGGCAATCCTGATCCGAAGATGACCGAAAAAAGTCATGCCTTCTACTTATGATCTCTACAGGATCCGTTCAACGTACCAGGTCCGGATTTGTTTGAAGGATCTGGTTGTGATCATAAATGATTTTGAGGAACGAACAAGGGCATCTCATCTTCTGATGATTAGCCTTGGGATCAGATTCTGATCAATAAAGTTTACGTATTCATCGTCATATTTATATATCAATAAAATAAATAATTAGGCCTAAAATAAATGAATATTTGTTTTTTTACCTTAACTTGATTAAGACTTCTAAGTTAAGTTTTAGTGTAGTTATAACATTAATAATAAATTTAATTGTTGATAACAAGACTAATCCAGTTCCTGATCAGATGGCCGTATTAAGGAAAGTCTGATCCGGATCTGACCATAATCCGGAATCCCTGATTTAATTTCCAGTCGGGATAGTACAATATACTCTATTTGAGACAGAAACTACTACATGGCATGGGAGAAGAAACAAATTATTATTATTTAATTGGTTGATTGGATACAATAAATTAAGCAAAAATCGGCTTGGCTTAATTTTCTAAATGCTGTGGTAAAACAGAGAGGTCCTATTCACAACGATCATGCAGTTGGGTTAGGAGGTTACGGAAAGAAGGAGTATTCCCGATTCAAATATCTTAAATACTATGCACACTCATCCAAATTTGGACGAGGTCTATTTTTTTTTTGAAAGGGTTACAAACAAGAATTAGGTAACATCAGTCACTAATTTTCCGAATGGATTACTTTTGGGAGTCTTACGACTGGATGGGAGGGTAGTTTAGGATGCAATGTGAAATTTTGAATGATCACCTTTTTGCGTACCTACCATTAGTAGATAGAGTCGAATGTCGTGGTAGGTCTTTCTGCAACTAATCGCAAGAAAGAAAAAGTATCTGCGATACGACCACCGCTTTTGGTCGCGCGCTTCTTTCATGTAACTACAAGCAGAGTGGAGCGTGTCGTCCATGTGAAATCGCGGCAGGCGCGAGGAATGCCGCCTCTTGTCCGTCAGTCGCGTCTTTTTTCCGTTCCGGACCTCCTTCCACCGGTCATATCGTCATTCTACGCGGCGGTTATGACGATCTGTAGCACGGACACGTGTGCGGTTTAGATCGCCTGGGCGCGATATCGACGGCCGCGAGGCGCATAACTCGTCGCAATAATAGCCCGAAAAACGCATGCCTCTCGCTTCGCTTTCATATTTTGCCTCTCTTCCATCCTCCACCATCTCGGGGTCTGGGCTCTTCTTTCGTAGCTCCTGCACAACCGTCGCACATGAATTATTTATTTTGCTCTCCGATCGAACAGGGAATGCGCCCGTGTGAGAACGAACACCTAGCAGAATGAGCCCACCAGGAGGCCGTGTAACGCGACTTGTAAGCATTCGCCGCCAAAAACAAACACCGACTCGAGGACGTTTTCTCCACGTTTCTTTGCCTAGATGCGGTACACGCTTACGATTAAACGCAAAACGTCTCGTCCATTTCCATCGTGATCAGCACTCATCAGTACTATGTTATAAAATGTGCGCTGCATCTCGATTGGTTACAAACAAGCTGTCAATTGTGGAACATCCTTTCCTTCAAAAGATAATAATCCCTTTATTACGTATCTATGCATTATTAAGTTTTTTCAAATCTACTGCATATGCCGTTTTAGAGTTCCTACATGTTTATGATTAGAAATGTTTACTTATTTGGTTCTTATCTTGCACAGACAAAATTATTGAAAATCCGTAATTTGAAATTATTCCAATATAATGATTAACAGTACACACTTACTACCTTTTTTGTTTCCCGGGAATGACTGGGCCCTAAGAGCCCATTATTTTTGTCTCCACAAGCCTGGGATAAGGTTAGATGGGAAAATAAAGCAATCGAATGTTAAAATTCAGTTAGCAGATCAACGTACAAAAAAATAGCTCGAAGAGTTTATTAATTAGGAAGTTTCAGGAATGATCCCAAAAATGAACGTTTTTCGAATTTTTCTCAAAGTATGAATCTATGAGTGAATTATTTTACTTGTAGGTCGTAAGGCAAAGACCCACTTCGACTGTATGACCATACTTTTTGGTCATTATTTCATTTGTTTGAATTTGAGATTCCTGGGTTTTATGTCAGCCACTTTTAAGTTAATTTATTGCTTTACTTTTTATTTATTGTATAGGTGTAGGTATTTATCTATATATATAAAAATCTCGCGTGGAATGTGGTAGGTTTGAAATAGATCGTAAAGTATTTTTCACACACTGCGGTGAATAGGGTGTTCCTATACAGATGATTATTTTCCTATTTTTTTTAATGTTCTTTTTAAATTCGGCATCCAAAAAATACCTATAACCTCAAATTTTGACATTTTTACTCATTCATTCATTCAAAAGTAGAATAAAAAAGTGCGGCAACGCGCATCGGGTATCAGCTAGTAGGTATCATATAAAGCCGTGTTTCCCAAACTTTCGGCATCTACGTACTCCTTCTATAATTTTCGTGACATTGAGTAGCCTAAAATTAAATATACGTACCTACACAATACATCAATACTAATTAGTTCTTAATTGGTGTTCTGTGATTGCAATTGAATAATGAATTTTCGTTTATAATACGTACCCTTGCCAAACTGTTCCCATATAGCCCTAATAGTAGGTGCACTTTAGGAAACGCTGATGTGAAGCAGAACGAATGTTGAGAATGAAATCTCGTGTTTGTTTGAATAAAATTCTCCCATAGTTTTGTGTGCATAATCGGTGGGTTAAAAGTTCAAAATATCCGATGTCTTTTTATGTTTTCATAAATGCCCTTGTATTCGGATTTTTGAAATAATCGAACGTCGTAGTATGCCATTGTTACCGCCGTTCCAAGGTCTTCCAAGTGGAGACAATGGCTTTTCGATCCTAATATAAAATAATCGTCGATTTTGTCTAGAGAAAACCTGCTCGCAGAAGCGGTCGCGAAGAAGTAGAAAAAACGTCAGCAGCCGTCATATCGCTGGCCGGCAGATTTATGATCGCCCGTCCTCGTCCACCGTTCCGTTCCCCTGTCGTCGTCCAACGAGAGAGAGCTATACGTAACTCTTGGGGCCGGTATTCATATTTCCATAACAATATTGCGTGTCCGTCAACAGGTCTGGATTCCGCGGTCTCCCTTTATAGTAGCCGATGCTCATCCATTATCAACGTCTGTTCGTTTGTCTGTACGTTCGTTCTCAAACGGACGGGAATGAAACAGAAGAAATATCCAAATATCATAAGGACATTTGCATGCCCAGACGCTTGTCAACGTTGACAGATTTATTGGATAACTTCCGCGGAAAGTCATGCTGCATTTCCAGTATTAAAATCTTTTATTGTAACGTCAACGTTTAAATCGCTCGCTACTCGCTCACTCGCTCGCTCGTTCGTTCGCTCGTTCGCTCGCCTGCCTGCTTCTTCGCTCTACTCGATCTGCTGCTTCCAAGGCTCGCTATTGACGCGTTGCACAATGTAGCTGCAATGTCGATACTCGCTACTGTTGCTCATCCTCAACTGCTGCAGTTACTGCGATATCAACGATACGGTGCAACTGAGAGTTGCGAAACTAATAAAAAGTGACTCGAAATACAAATTTAACAATAAAAAGAATCAACTCAAAATTAAAAATTTTCAGTACATGTTAGGTATCTATAAACATTAAACTATTTACAATAAATTACTGGGAAATATTTTATACTGATAATTTTAAATACATTATGGCTAATTAATTTATTTAACCACCACTAAAATTTACCTCAAATTAATGAGGAAATATCTGTTGCTTCTGTCATGTCATGTTACCCACCAGCTAAACCCGATTTCAGGGTAGGTACACTAGTTTTTCCTAGGCCAAACTAGATTGTCCTAGTCTCATCTAGTTCGTCCTGAAATTACTTAATTAAGTACTATTATCTATTATTAGGAAAAATTGATTTACTTATTCTAGTCTACACTACTTCGAAATGGGATTTTGTGGGATTCAAAAAAGTGAGATTATCCTACGAAACAGAAATAATATTTTGAATTGTTTAACTGTTACAGACAAAAAAACAACTAATTGCAACGTATATAAAGTAGAGTATAGTGGTTAGGTACAGTTTGAGGTTTGGTTCTTTGGACGTATTGATTCTATTTTACTGTTAAATTATCTGAAGAGCTAAACCTCAACCAATTATAGGACAAATCATTTTTTTCTAGTATGTATTAATTAATTGATCTCGGGTTCTCAAGACGATCTACTTTGGATTAAGATAAACTACTGCTCTTCGGACAGGCTGGTTTTGGCATAGAATTTGTTAGTTTTTAGTTATATACAACAATAAATAAATATTTTGGTTCAATAGGTATAAATAAGAATTGTTAAGTATATTCCATGTTTGTATGTGTAAGTCTAAGTATTTTTTGTCATTCGTTTTATAAGGGTAGTTTTATGATCATCAGGTAGTTTTGTAAGATATAACTTTAAGGATTACTTCGTGACGGACAGTCAGCGCGATCGGTTGTTTCAGAAATACGTACCCTAGTTAGTTAATAAACATTATCATTATTGTTAGTTGTATAGCTGTATTTTAGAATAAAGTTTATCTAATTGTCACACAAATTCTACTGAAGCATTATTTATCCAATTTCGGATCATCAGCCAACAGAATTAAACCACAGTAGCGTGACACAAAATCTGAAGCCCTCCACCCCGCTATGTACCTAAACTATGGAGCCCTTATTACCTCCTCTATCGCTAGACAAAAGGTATTTTTTTTATCTCGTGAGTAGGGGCCGAACCTCTTAGGCCCCTTACGATAGCTGAACCGCGAAGATCTGTGGAGTGTAGGTTACATTATGGCATTGAAAAATTATTAAGGAAATAAAGAATTCATAAAGTGACGTCAAAAATGTTCAAATAAATTAAAAATACCTTTTTACTTCGTCATATTTATGGATATACCATCGTAGCCTAAGACTTTCTTCAATGTAAAGTTGGTAAGATTCAATTTCCGCGCATAGGTACCACAATGAACAATAAATAATTCTTACTTAACAATAAACCAACGATTCAATAAAAAAACCGCTAATCATTGAGGGAAAAGATATATTTACTAATACGTCGATATTTATATCTTTTACTGGTTTCTATGAGGTAACACTTACCTAGTAGGTATATAGGTACTTACAACCCAACAAAATCTATTGAAATTATTTAATTGCTTCTTACAATTCAATTCGGGTGATTGTATTGTCTTTTTTGCAAAAGCAAACAGCGTTTGTAAACGTAGAATGTATAAAAACGCGTTTAAATAAGAGATTCTTTTGGAAGACAATTCGTCTATTTCAGAACAATTTTATGGCCTCTCAAGCCAAAGTTCAGAATTTCTTCCCTGTCTCATTCGTAACAACAAAAATATCGCGTCTATATACGAACCCCAAAATGCTTTTGTTTTGAAGATAAATTTCAACAACTGTCGGAGAAAATTACTTAAATCTAATAATAGCGATCGTTTCTCGTCAAAATGGTACAATTCAACAGGAAACCCTCATTTTAGGGATGCCACCAAATGTACAAAAATAGATCATTAAGTTCTGTTGGCATTACAATACCATATCTATTAATTAACATTTCCACTTAGCTCACTGCAGTGTAAAAAATTATATACCTACAGAAATTTGATATACACAAAACAAGTAGGTACTTATTAATTAGTTTCATCATTGTAATTTTCTAATATTGAAATGTTTTTGCCATGGATTTCATTAGTAGGTGAATGTGAATGTGAATCAATACGAAATCAATAATCATATGGATCATAACTAAATCACATTATCATCATTAAAAAAGGCAATTGTTATTTATGTGACTGAATTCCAAATGAATGACCTCTAACATTTCTCGAAAACTACAATATCTTTAATTAAATCTATGGGTTTCTGTCACCTCCTCTTTACCCCTGCTTCCGCCGCTAATATCTTTCTTATCATTCCTACGTTTCCCTATCGTTTAGACGTTTTTTACCAAAAGTTCCACAATCATCTTCTGTGTTGATGTATCTTCATAATTTGCATTTAACACCAAATCTCAACATTTTTCTCTTTTCTGCAGTGTCCCCACCGTACACGTTTTGTACCCAAAATCGAAGCCCTGCTTCAAACATATCGACAAAATTAAACTCATTAAACTCTCTTGATAATACCTAATACCCTAACACTTGTTAATTTTTATACTTTGAGAAATAGAATGCAAGTACCTCGTGGATAGGTTCAGGTTGAATATGTTCCTTTGTGAAAACTTGGTAAAGGTACTTATAGAAAAGGTAGAATTGTTTTGCAGACGAGATAAACTTTGCAATTACGGTTTTTTGTAGCACTCTGCAGGGTAAAAGAGAACTGAGTGTATGTAATCTATGAATGTGTATGGGTGGGTAACTACGTAGGTACGCACTTAACACATAAACGTAAGTTAATCTGACGGGAACATAAAGTGCATTTAGTGGCGTCACATACAAAAAACAGGACTGTATTTCACACAATTTACGTCAAAACTTTGAACTTCTTCTCCATTTAAGGACATGGGCACTTAGACTACTAACGAAGAAAATTGTTCTTCTAGTACTTAATGAGATTCATTTTGAAAAAAACTAAGGATTTTTATCGTAATTCTATTAGGTGCAATACAACAAATATTTACTACGAATGAGTGCGTTATCCGATTTGGCACAGTAAGCTCATTGACCTGGAGATAGTAACAAACTTGGGTCAACGATTTTCTAACTTATTCCTAGAGGAGTACTGAAATATATGGTAAAGTTAAGTAGAAAATGAGGAAATTTCACCCATTCCTGTATGACGTTGCCTGTGAAAATTCGATTCAAAATTTCAAAAGAAAAATGTGAACTGAGAAATAATTTTTGCCATACGTACTGGTAGTGTCGAAAGGATTGAAATAGTATTTTAAAAATGAAAAGAAAATTAAAAAATTTCCGTGATTTTCAAACCGCTGCCCAGTAAAAGGATGAAGGTTTTCACCATAAAAAACTTCATTTCATGAAAAATCGTAAAATATTCCTTAATTTTCCCTGCAGTTAAAATGTTCCTTTGCCATTAGACTATTAGTTGGAGAACGATATTTCACTGTTGATGTGTTACCACACTCTCGTTGCGCTCCTGGAATCATCCTCATGGAATCACTCAGTACTTGATTAACTAGACCAGTTGAATAAATGTTTTAACGTCAGAATATTATTTTTTATCTATTTCCACTTATTTATATCTATCATTAATTACTACATTTAGGTGGAGGAGCTCGACACAAATTATTAAAAATTATGACGTGTTAAGTGTAGGTAGATAGGTGCTCATTTTTATGATCAAATATTGTCATTAAGTTTTACAATATCTAACAAAATATTGCAAACGAGAAAAGAAGCTGTGATAGAATCCTAATCCTGAGTCTGAGTATTTTATTCAGAATCTATTTCAGTTGCAAACAATTCATGGGGTCTCACGCTTCTACTCAGTTTGACAGTTAAAAACATCCTTTCAGTGTTTCTCAAAACACACGATTAAATGGATATCATTATCATTGAGCGGACTATTCCCTATTATGCGGCTGTAGTAAGTAGGTATAAGCGTAAAAGTGGATCCAGTTCGATTTACTCAATATACAACGAACATCAAACGGCTTTGCTTACTCTGTCGTGCCAATACAAACACGAAGATCAATTTCAGTATGTAATAACGACGAGGAGAAATGCAAGTTACGTCATAGCTTATAGTTATATGTAAACATGAGAGTGTGACTTCGACAATCTGTCTCATCTCGTCCTCGTGCGAACGGCCCTCGGGACTGATAACACGCTCCCTAAATACTGCCGCATTAAATCGGCACCCACCGCCACATACTGGAAGGGTTGCATGTATAGGTACAGTTTGTCCTTTTTGGATTTATCAACTACCTACACGTTTCGTTATAGGTACGTATTTAATTATAATGACGGTATTAATTAGGTAATTGAGGCGTATTTTTCAAATTTTTTGTAAAATGAAAATCGAAATGGGATGACCTAGATTCCTAAATCATCATCATAATAGATACTGAATGGAAACTTAAACTTGGTGGAATCCTATACGAGTTTTTAGAAACTCAGATCATGTGTCTGAGGATAGCCCTATGGAATGAAACAAATAAAATAAATACTTCTGGAACCGAACGTGTTACCTTCACCATTACCAATTACCAAAGAAACAAGGTGCAACACCTTCAGTTCCAGAAGCATTAATTTTACTGTTTCTCTCCATAGGGCTATCCTCAGATACATGATGTGAGTTTTTAAAAACTTGTAGGATTCCACCAAGTTGAAATTTGAAGATGATGTAGAACTCCATGAGACGAACACGTTTCAAGCCAAAGTTGAAAAAACTTCCTGGAAGAATCCGTAAACAAAGCAGATCCAATAAAAGAAATGATTATAATGGGACCGCCTTCCTGTTTTCGTGACCGGTTACACGCACAATATCTCGCCGCAATCGAAATCATCGTCATCATCATCAACATGATGATCATGATCGATCCGCAAGCAATACCACCTTTGACGGTTGATAGTTGCGTTAATCCGTGTCAGAATAACATTAAGATACTCCACTAATATCATCGGTGATTTATGAATTCAATAGGCAAAACATTACAGATAAAGAAAGAAAGGAGACGGATAAATGAGAGAGAAAGAGAGGCCCTTCCCTTCGCGCCAGGTGAGTAAGAGGCGGGACCTGGGCAGGTCCGTGGTGAGCGTCACTTAGTCAAATGCCGCACGGCGAGCCGGACGTTCAAGAAAGACACTCAGTCAGTCAGTCAGTTTGCCCATCACTCCGGGTCTGTCGATAACTACAGTCACTCGCCCACGCGTTGCACCTTCAGACCTACGCAACCCGCAGTCTGTCCCGGTCAGGACCCTTCTGACACACCACGTGCGTGATCCTTCAGTTCCGAGTCATGATCGAAAATCTTAATCAGGACTAAATATTATCTATTATCAGTAGGTGGTGAATGAGCTTCCTGCCTGTACCTATGATAAAGGATTTGAGGAGCATCAGCAGCAGGAGTAAATAAAGAGAAGACCAGCCAGCGGCAGGAGCTGCTTGCTTGGTGCAAGTGATGCCGATGCGCGAGTGAATCCGACTCGGTCCGAGGGTTGCGACGACGCCGCCCAGCGCCGGCCCCCCACCAGCCGACGGCAGCGCCGTCGGACAGACATCACCTCGGCGTCGAAGTGCTCGCACGCGCCTAACCAATCGCGGCATTGCCTTCTCATAAGACATGAGACCAGAACATCATCATCATAATCATTATCATTACAATCGTATTCGTCATAACAATAAGGTGGACGTCGTCAGCGTCCTGGTCTGAGCGTCGTCGGCGTCGTTGTTGAAGTATGTGGTGCACGGCGCACTCACTATGTGTACAGTAACAGTTTTTAGTTGTTTTTGTTAATAAAAAAAATCTCGGCCTCTTCGTCGGTGAACTACTGTTGTGAGTGGACTTGTGTAGTGGTGTAGTCAGTCATGTCAAGGCGCAAACAAGCCAGACCCATTCGACTCCTGGAGGACGAAGAGACGCCGGCCTCTGGAGCGGCCGTAGCCGCGGGAGTACTCGGTAAGTCGTTTGAGACCTTAAACATCGACCATCAGACACTACTTTCTCCGGGATCGCGACTGTAATAGTGAACGATAGAAGAAGTTAACACATGTGTAAGTCTTCCAAGGGGCGAAAAAGGAAATTCACCGGGAAAATATGATACCTACTATTTTTTGGAAAATTGTCCTCTCTCTCTCTCTCCATAAAACAAACTCACAAAGTCTATTCTTTTTATCACTTTTACTGGTCTAATTTTCCTGACTCTCCATCAATAGAAATCCAGAAATTCTACACATGCCAAATTCTCCGATGTCTTCCAATATCTTTTGAACGATACGTCATGAGAAACAGTTTATTTCCAAAAACATCCTCTTCTGTTCATTTCTCATCCATGTTTGCCTAAATTAACTCCTATTTCAACCTGTTTCACATGATATTTCGAAAGATTTATCTCTTTTATTTACTCCACAAATTTTCTAAAAATTTTTTCACCGGTTGTCACCAACCAAACTTGCACACATTATCGATTATTTCTCGAACATAAATCTGTTTTCACATTCTTAAAAAAAAAAAATGCGGTTCATAAACATGGAATTTATGGAGTGTGGTCCAGTCATATTTTTCGAATTTATTGCCGCAGTACCATTAAAGTTGTTTCGAATATTGGCGTTACGTAGGTACCTAGGTATCGTTTCTTCTGATTTCCGAGAATCCTTGCTCGCCGACTCAAGGCACAATCTTTGATAAACGCAAATTATGTTCACGATTATTCATAATATTCTTCAAAAGCAGAAGTAATATAATACCTTGGCCGCGATTCTAGATAATACTTAAAGAATTGAAACGGACTGTTAGGTACGGATACGGATACGTTAAATCGTTAAACCATCTTAAACAATAAGAAAGACGTTGAACAATTAAATTATTTACAATCGACACGACAAATTTATCATGACAAAACGGAAAAGTTATTCTATCGTAAAATAGCGAATGAGTAAAGATTAGATAAAGTTACCATCCTGCATCTTTCCTTATTACCTACCTACCTATAATAAGTAAGTAATCGTTCGTGACTTTTACATTGGCAAACAGAAACTGAATTTCTCTTCGCGACGGAAAGTATCTACCTAATAGGCACACAGAAACAATTGCATTTATTTTTCGTTTCGATATTGTTCAAAAAAATTTGTTTTGTTTGTTCTGAAACGTACACGGTACTACATATGTCATTCTGTTCTTCGTTTCCGCTGCTTTTTTCTACAAAGTGGAGTGTGTGTAGAGTAGACTGGCAGAAAGTGCGGCCGAAAATAGAACGGAGAAATGTCAATGGATCAACAACTTGTAAACCGTTGTTCTTGTTGCTCTCAGCGTTACGGGTGTTGAAACATTGATTAATATTTTATTTAAACGACACAAGTGGGCGCTATGCGAAACAAAAGAACATTTAAACAACGTTCGACGAAATTATTTAATTGAAAGTCGCGCAACTCGAGACTTAGGTACCTAATGAATTACTAAATGATTAAAGTGTTTGTATTGATTGATGTTGTCAGAAATAACATGGACGATATTTGATATTTTTTTTTTTTGACACTAATTTACACCTGAGCTAGACTGTATTTTTAGGTCATTCCCTTTTTTGAGAAACGGAATTTAATGATACCTAATGTAGTTTTTAGGTGCACATTTTTTTTTTTTTAAATTAAAAATAAGAAGTAGATACCTATGTACTTATGTTTTGTTGTTGTAACGAACCTTGGCAGATTTTGCAATATTAGGCAGAGACTTTCAATTAACAAGGTTCATTAGGTACGTATTTTTAGCTATTAATCATTACATGGGCGAGTACTAATCATCGTTTTATAAGTTATTTATTTAGAATCGTTAGAGGTTGTATTTCTTTTATAGTTTTATTACATGCGTACCGTCTATAGAGATCACCATCCATTGTTAGGTGCTCATAAAAGGGCAATAAAATAAATAGGTTCATAATTGCTTTTACTGCTTAAAAATTTCGTTATTTTTTTGGTCATTTGCTTTTTAAAAATTTATTAGTTTATGATTAACATTAGCCGTTAACTTTTTTCTATCTCATATCGTGTACAAGCTTACAGCCACACAAAGTGGTACCACTTTTATGGAAACGAAAAATAATTAAGCCGAAAGTTTCCAAACACGATTAGTACCAATTAAGAAAATTAAAATGTTACCTACGTTTTTATTCTTGTTCTTCGTGTCTATAAAATATAAACAAATATATGTAGATACTTATAGTACCGAGGTACCTACGATTAGTTTTTTTGAGAACGTTAAAACGTTTTGCTTATAAATTAAAATACCTAATACTTTTTACTTGGATTCAACGTCTAGATAATTAAAAAAATTGAAAAACAATAAATTTTTTTAACTATTAGATACCTAAGTACACTAATTATATAGGTATAGATAAAAATTGTTATACAATGTCTACCAGGAATTGTTTTAAAAAAAATTCTTAACTTGTAATGCTCATCTTCCCTTGGAGCATAAGAAAAACCGATCGAAAGAATTTCATTTTAATTGGATTAAAAGGCTGATTTCTCGTTATCATTACCATTTAAAGTAAAAAATAAATTAAATGCAATAAATTAAAAACTGGGATTTTTAGTTAATAATAAGGACAACAAATATGTAGGTACCTACTGTTATTAAGACAAATGTAGAAACTGTTTATTTTATAAAAAATATACGTTTATTTGAGACCCTCAATACAAGCCCTTTCGTTTGATATGTTACACGGTACAATTTGCAAAACTTTTTTTTGTTTTTAATTTTCCAATTTGCCTTCTCAAAGTGATCGTGATATTCAAAATTCGTTTATTTGCGTTACAAATTCGTGTTTGGGTCACAGAATTTCACATGTGCACCAAATTTCAACTTAATGACAGGCGAACAGATACGACACACGAGTGATCCTGTAAGGATTCCTTCCTCATTCAGATTTCGGATCCCTATATAAACATACTTAAGGGCAACATCATTATGTAATTAGTGATTAGTAATTTTTGTGTAGATACTAAATTGAAGTTCAAGGGAAATTTAACAATTAATTGTTAATTTTATCTGTTGAATGTTGATTGTTTTCCTTATATTCTGTTCTTTTAAACTTTGGAATGAAAGTACTTCCACCCTGTCCTAATGTTCTTTTTATTTTTTGCGTTTGAAATTTTTGACTTTTGACAATCGAAAAGAAGAAAACGGTCTCAATCAATCCCACTTACAACAACAATTGTTTTATTCATGGACTTATAATTAGATCCTGGCAGTGGTCATGGTTCAGTCAGTAAGTCGGCCTGGCGATCCAACAATTCCAAATATTACCGCATCATAAATATGGTTCACTTTCGTCAATGGGCACAAAAACGGACGTCATAGTCGTCTCCTCGGTCTCGACATCGTCGAAATTGTTAATATTATCCTGTCATAAAGTCCGCTTAATTTGTTCTTATGATAGCAATTTATCCGGAGTTATTCAAGCAGAGCTCGCGAGGCATTTCCAAAGTGAGCAACTGGACGATATCAAAGATGCCGCCACAGTTTGCTCCCGCAGCACTTGCACTCCAACAATTTTTATTGAAACGTTGCATTTACAAGGAAGTGCACGATGCACCTGAACTCGTTATATTCGGTCTGAAATATTGTTAGATAATCCGAACGTATCTGTATCTAGACACATTCGTTATATTTATTGAACAGTACAAGTAAAAAATCACTTGAATGTATAAATGTAAAGTGAAACTGACATTTAAATGCCTCTATATTAATAATATCCATATAATATCTTCCCATAATCAATGACAATAAAGAAAATTTAGCCAGATAAATCCTCCTAAGGGTAGGTGAGTTTAGGTTGATTTACTAAAGAAACATATTCGGAGGAAAGCCTTACACCAAAGACGAAACATTGGTTCTCTACAATTGAATATCATTTTTACCCTCTTTTCTGGTTTTAATCTCCTTTGTTGTCTCTAAATTTCGTTTATATTGCTCTACAAGTGCAGGCTATGACAACAAAGATCTTAAATGTAGACCTTCTGTGTTATACTTTTTGTGAAACAGTGAATAAATTCGAAATGAGAAATGAAAATAAAACACAGCAATTTGAAAGTTTCATCTATTAATTCTTCAATTGTTTCGATCTGCATGATCATTTTCAGGAGTTTATAGTTTTCTTTATAACAGCAGAATTAATTGTTACACTATCAGAAATTCCAATTAGGATCCGTCCAAAAAGTTGATTCGTATTTGAATATAATATTAATTTAGTATCCTTTTTTTATTAAGTGTAAAATTGAGTTATATTATGTAGGTATATATATCATAAATATTTATAAATAATGTCATGCTAAGTAAGAGTTAGTTAATATACCTATTGTACAACTATTAATTATGTCGTACCAACAATACGATAAAAATTCCTTTTAATCATAAAATTTGAAAAGATCAAGGTTTTTCACTGACAATGTATTTTATAAATAAGTATTTCTTTAGAAATTATATACTTATTCCAGAAAGGTACTTGCCCTCGAAATGACGTGAAAATTGTTGAATACTTGTCTACTTGTCTTATAACAATTACTTAGCCGTGGTCATGTTGATTTTGTCTGACGTTTCGCTCGCTATTGCGATGTATCTTCAGAGCTGAGTTCGTGGTCGTTGTCGTATCACTTTACGTCCACAATGAAACAGCAACTGAAGATGCTCGCCGCAGTAGTGAACGAAACGTTAGCAATATACACATCGCCAGAATTACCTGTCCTAACCTAACCCTGGTTTGTTATTTGTCATTTAATGTCTATATAACAGAAAAATTTGGTTTTAATTTAATGTCTTATTGATCATTTTGTGACACACACCTCACAATTATCTAAGTTTCACGAAAGTAGAACACCTATAGGGCATGAAGGGGTAGTTATAATAAAATTATTAGAGACAGAAACAGAAGTATAGAGGGGCAACAGGAGAACTAGATTAGATTTCTGTAGAGTTTTTAGCAATGGAGGAATGCAAATATTAGTCAACAATAAACAAACAGACGTAAAGATCAAGTTCGTGTAATGTAACGTTGGTTTGAGGAGGTCGTTTGTGGTACACGTCGACGAATATAAATTAATAGCGCATTGGTTATTAGGCACCATTAAACGTTATTATTTATTTATTTATTTATTTATACATACGGTTTATTTTCTGCAATCTTGATATTTCAGAAAACGCTTTGCGGAGGTTTTCGAACAACTTCAGTTGCGCATTTGCATACAATATAAAAGGCTGTCGCTCCGCTGAATAAAACAACGGCTACAATTGCACCAGCAATTAATTTATGCATTGCAAAAAAGTATAGCGCGCTCATTCCGCAAACGAAACAACGAGTGGCAGCTTTTACTTATTCTCCAGATACTCAAATACTCTACTTGAGAAAGCGAAAAATAACTGGCTTAAGAGAAACGAATTTATTTTAAATGTCTTTCTTATACTTATTATCGTGTCGATTTATTTTAAAAAACCATAGAATTAAGTAAACGTTGTTCGCTCTATATAACGTATACCTAATATATAAAACATTCAAATTTATGTAAACAATACCTACAGAAATCGTGGTTCTACTTTTTCACTATACCTAATGCCTACCAAAATTACGACATTTAAAATTCACTCGAGAGAAAATCAAAATTTGTTTAATTGCGCCTTTTCGAATTTAATAAAACAATGTTTCGCAAAAAGTTCAACAATAAGACGGTCAGATTTCTACAAATTTGATTCTTAGAAATCCATAATTTATTCTCATAGTAAGTAGTGTAAGTATATACGTACGCAATATGAGTAAATTTAAAATAAAATCTCACCGTTAAGAATTACAAAAAAATTGTAAAAAATGTGCATGAACTTACGTGGAAATAATGATCCACGAATCGACGGATTGGGTTAATTTCTGACACTTAAGAGTGCTTACTTACCTGAAAAAATAAAACAAAAAATCATACATTTGCTATTTTTTAGCATTAGACTTTTGTAAATAAATCTAGGCAATTAATTTTTTACAAACACTTGCATTTACAGGGTAAAATGTAGGTAAACAGTAATATGCAAACAAATGTACGTCAAAAATATTTTAAAACGGTAGGTAGTAGATTTCATAAGGGTGGTCTTCACTCCTCACTTATTTCTCAATAATCTTTTCCAAAATAATCTAGTATAAAAAATAACGAAAAATACCTACCCTAATTCATACACACTCATTTAAAAAATTATTAAAAGTTTAAAAAATAAAATTGATATTTTAACTAAATTTTATTACTTATTTCTTAAGTGTTTTTGTTATTTCATAAAGAAATAAATTCGAGCCACTTTCATAAACTATTTGTCAATATGTACGGTTATAATATCAATAATAAAATTAAGTTCTTATTGAATGGATACTTTGCGTTTTAATGCCTATTTGAACGAAAAAGCGTTAATAATACAAATTATTATTGAAAAACTTAAAAGTTTTACGTAAATAACAATAAAATTTTCCTTTGTTGAAATCACTAAGTAATCGACACTGTAATTAATTCGTGACAAGCAGAAAATTGCAATCGAAGAAATTACTGTGGGTACTTTCACAATAAAGTACCTAACTTGTTGAAGAAACATATAAAATAAGAAAATATAAGTGCATTATTTAAATATACGATGTACCTATGTAGTTATTGCATAATTTTTGGGATTTTTAAAAGAAATTTTTAATTCCTAAAAGCAATTGAAGTGTAGGTAATTAACAACAAAATTGGGATGCATTGATTATTACAATAAGCAATGCTAAAATTTTACCAAAAAATGTCAATTTTTGAATACAACCTCCCCATTAGGTATTCTAATACCAAGATGAATACAAGAGCATTAGTACCTACCTATTGTATCAATTAATATTAATATTACAACACAAAACGTTGTATAAAAAATTAAGCATGAGCAATGATGCTAACCTAACCTAACCTTTAGGGTCAGAGAAACCAAAATTGGATATTTATTCACAGAAATTATAATCATATTATACGTTAAGTCAACTTTATGAACCCCCTTTTAATGTAGATATAAATAGGAATAAAAGACAATTCCATAAAATGTGGTTGTTTTGATTTTAGTAGACAATTGGTGTCAATAGTTTGGAGTCTTTGAAAGAAGAAAGAGCCAGCCATATTTCCTCCTTTAGGAACGTATTTCTCAACCGGAAATAGTAAAGCATGCTCCTTAAGATAATGGTAAAAACGAATAGAGACATAGGTAGGTACCTACAGTTAAAATAGTTCACACGGGTGGGTAACGGTGCAAATTTTTTAAATGTCTACCATTTCGTGTTAAGCGTCAGTGAAGGCCGAAGAAAATAAACCTGTAGCAGCCAAGCAATGAGACCGAACGGAACGATGTCGGACAGGTCACATAATTTACTCATTGACTGGAATATTTCATATCTTAAATGGCATAAAACGCTACAAAGCCCAAGTCTACTAAGTGGGCGAAGATACAAACCGTCTCGTTATATAGTATCATTAATGGCCGACGCAGTAAATCTGACGTTTTTTATTAGATAAGCTCTGTCAGGTCGCGAATAAAGCAGGATCTTCATGCCAACACTTCATCACGTTATGATTGCAATTACAGCGGACTCTGTACCACATACACCACCACCACCACCATCGGTCGTTTCTTGGTCTCGCGATGACGAGTCTCTTTGCACTTAGCCTGAATATGTTTGATGCATGCTAAGTGCTCTCAATGAACTTACTAAGTGAAAATCCCATCAAAATGTTATAATTTTAATAAAATTCACTCCGGTTTAATCTAACACTCCATTACCTTAAACGTAAACTCTTCTTACAATGGAATTCAACAAAACCAGCACGAAGCACGAATAACTAATTATAACACTTATTTAAATTAGCAGTTAAATTAGTTACAATTTCCTTCTGTATTTATCTTATCTATTAAAGGAATTGTTTCCATTAAAGTGCAGGAATTTATATTTAAATATTAATTCCACGCAAAGAGAGTCAAACAATTTAGAAGGAATTTAAGTAAATTCAATACTAGTTAATAATTACAATAAATGATATGAAAAGTGATCAATTTTTGCTTTAAAGAAACTGGGTAAATTCCTGCATGCTACTTCCTGTTCAAATAACATAAACATTATTTTAACCTAATTATTCCACATCAATTTATTATTGAAGACCAAAAATGAATATCTACTTCGTTTATTTTGTGTGTCTGTTAGCGAGAAATATTTCCGAAAAGAGAAAGTGCTGCTCAAAGGGATGTTATTTATACTTCCTTTTACAACCCTGACTGTAATTTCGACAGGCGTAGCTAAACTTTGCCAATATTTCTTAAAAGAAAAAATAGACTCGCCACTGTCCAAACCAACCATAAATTTTACCAGCGGTCGAAAATTCAAAACTGCCTACCTAACCTGACAATTTCACCTACCTACTACAACAAACAATAAATCGAAAATGTTCACTTTTTTTTATTATTCCTTAAATAGAAAAAAAAAAAACTTCAAACAAAAATAGCTTTAGGTAGCTAAATGTTGAAAAAGAGAATATCGAATATACCTACGACCTAAAGTACAAAAATCGGTTTTGTTATAGTGAAAATTATTTATGGTCATCCTTGATTGATTGCTTTTTGACATTTAACACCATGAAACTGATTTATGGTACTGAATGTTAAGTTCGTTGTTATTATTTCAACGTTTTAGTTATTTATGGGTATAAAAAGTTTGATTTGTAATTTGTTATTTGTAAGATTTAAAGTCAATTAATTTTAGTTAAGTTGTTTATTGTTGGGAAAATTTAGTAATATTTAATACTACATTTTAAGATTTTCTTTAAACGCCTTGCACAATTAAATTAAATCTGAAGTAATACGTACACTTTGTTCAATTCGGGGTTGTGAAATATGGGTTAATTTTTAAGTATCTATCACAATTTTCAATTTGAATGAAATATAATTATTATTATTGTTATCATAGATACATTTTGTATCCACAATTTTGTGTACTGATGTTCAAGTAATCGTTTTTAAATGGTTCTATTAGTTTGACCTACATAGGTGTCATAATAAATAATGTAGAAAATATTTTATCCAAATGATCTCTTTTATGTAAGTTGGAGTGAATCAATATTTGTCATGTAGATTTACAAAAAAATTTGTTTTTGTTGTAAATTCGGCCAAAACTGACATTTAAATAAAGTTTTAGGTTTCACCAAGACTAATTTTTTCCATGTGATATAAAATAAAAATGAATTGTGGTCAGTAAACTTATGATTTGTTTTTTTTTTTAACAAAATATTATTTATATAAATATCTTCAGCGTGAGCTCGTGTTCCACCAACATTCAAGATGATTTTTGGGGATTAGTTTCTTTAAATTAATTATTCTCTTAAAAATTGTAGTCTCCACTAACAAAATAAAAATTGCGACTTTTTTTTTTGTTCCATCATGTCTTTTTTAGCAACATTCGTAGAAACACCGCGAAAAATTGATCGTAATTTTATCGATCCTCCAACTAAAACTCTTTGGTGGTATTGTGCTGTCCACTACTGCCACCTTAGTGGTATTCTGAAAATATCCACATATAAGAAACGACTTACGTGACAAATTGATTAGTTATGTTTGCCTCGGACGATAAAAACGCCTTTCGTTTCGGAGACTTTTGGAACAGAAGACTTGGTAGGTACAAGTAACTCTAATAACAGCTCATCATTTTAAGGAGACGACGACGTTTCGACAAAAAGTTCCATTACGATGCACGGTCTACGCGATATGGCATTTTTTGTCGTTTTCATTGAGGATTATTTTGAATGAACAGTGGACGATCTCGTAACCTTGACAGGTGCACCTGACCTATGAAAAACCATTAAATCGAACCCAAATCGATCACGTCCTGCACCTTTATAAGCATTTTATTACGCTAATGGATGAGAAAATTTCTAGGGTAATACAACAATCCATGAAATAAATATCAATCTGTTTTTATCATCAATAGTCAAATTTGAAATTATATGGTTCCGAAACTGATAAGAAGATAGTTAGGTATTGTAAAAATAACTTATTTTAAGAACTCAGGAGATTTTGGTAAGAATCGAGAGTCGAGAGAAACTGTTCGATTTCGAGAATCTCCCTCTCACATATGGTCGCCTTATAAAAAATACCGCTTTTTACGACATTGCTTATTACGACATACCTCATTAAGCGACCACATTTAACTAATATCTTGGGAGAATTATATCTATTACAACGACCAGTAGTCTTATTAACAATTTGAATAGGTAAAAGTACCCACATCTCGGACAGTATAATGATCAAGTACAATAGAACGATCAATGGCAATTAAGATAGCAAAGGTAAACAAAAACGTTTCGAGTCAATTCTCAGGAACAAAATACACGTGGATGCAGAATAATCAAAGACTACTTTCTCATATCTCTTCACTTAGTTTGTCACTTAAATGTACACAAGACGCATCAAAACATAATTTATTAATATCTATGGATTTATGTGTACCTACACATTCAATAATATTCGTACCTCGAAAACATCACCGGTTATTACGACTATCGGTTTTTACGATCACTGTTGTCCCTTGCAGATTTTTGAAAGCGCCCTACAATTTTTTCATTCCCCTTTTTGTTTTCTAAACATATATCAGTTTCTTCTTAATTTATGATTTTCATTAAAGAACTTGAGGGTGCCTCTGGATTTACTAACCCCCTCCCCCTCTGCAACACGAGGCCTGTGGGGACGCTATTTACGTAACAGAATGCAAGTCTAAATAACATCATTTTACGTTGACCAAAACAAAAATTATGATAGGTATCAATTAAACAGAATTTCTTCCAAAAATATTTATTTGAGATAAAAATTCTAGTAAATATTTTCCCGTTACATCCGCCAATTGTTATTCACGTTAACTACTTTTTCATCTGGTAATTTTAATTTCCGAAATACTAAAGCATGTAGAAATTTAATGAAATTATTTAAACTTTTGTTTATCCTCTGTCAAATGACGTTTGGAGGTAATAATAGGTACACTCTGGCATTTTAAAAAACGAGCTCAATTTAATATACATATTGTAAAGTAAACTCGGCTGAAATCAAACAAAAAATCAGAGACTAATTTACAAAAAAAAAAAAAAACATATTTCGGCACCCATTAGCGCGTTTTTAGTTTATTTTGATATCATGGCTTTCACCACGGAACCAGTTCATAATCTTTCATGTTCTATTTATCTTTCGAATAATCTAAACTAAATGGTTTAGATCTTCGTTGATTTTTCTGATGTGGAAGTACACATTTCTTGGATTGTAAATGAATGTCTAATGCGTGTGTGTATATTTTAAAATTGTGTGTTCGCTGGGACGGTCTAAAAATAATGCGATCACCGAATCCGGTTTTTAATGAAAACCGTGCGGGAAACGACAACAGAAGACCGACTGATCCCGAAGATTCTCTTATTCGCTCCGTATTTATTCTCTACAAATTAAACTGGTTCCTTAATGTAAACAGAGTCGCCAGTTTTAGTGACCTGATGTGATGTGACAAAATCGAAAGTGAATAGACCACTGTCACAATGCTACCAACCGAATACCATTAGCGATTCCTATTGTGGTCAAAATGCATCAAAAAGAGTTAATTTTGATAAATATTTCTCACCTTTGGGGTGCATTTTTTCCCTAAATCATAGAAAATAAACCTGACGAATATAAAAAATAACTTTTTAGAATCTGTAATCTGCATCCCCTAAGAAATGAGACGTCCCACAAAAGTTGGAAAACTTTAAATGTACAGAAATTTGTTGCTGCATCGAATGAAGTAGATATTTATTCACTTACCCTTATTATTTATCAACTAACGTAAACGTTAACTGACATACGTATTATCTTTTACCCTTTAACTAAATCTGCCAGTGCTAAATCGGCGCAAAGTAAATGAGCATATTGTCTCCATTATTGTCATCGTCAACCCCTTCCTGGTGCAGAGCTATTCGTTGAACGTTTCGGCCATCGAGTTTGACTGACATGTTAATTTTACATGCGCCCAATGAAATTAATTTCGGGCGTAGGTACATTATATAATTCTGCAATATTAATCAAACGCCGGCCATTTTGTAACCCTTCTGCATCATAATCTCATTAGAAGGGTGTCTGTTAAGTCCAGCCATGCATACACAAATAGCCCGGCTAAATGGGGTCGTTGTCGGACGGGAGTCGCGAAGGGTGGCCCCGATCAAAGATTGCGCCCTCTGGTGGCGCGATGCGGGCCACACAACATATATGCACCACTACGACCACGACCAACAGAACGAATGATCAGCGTGTAATAATAAGCCGGTGCAATTAAATGTCACCCTCGTTGCTCTTTGAAATTCGATTTACGCGGACTTAGTCGTTCGCAGGCTATTTGCTCAGGATCGTTGTTCTGATGATCACAGAACTGGCCCCCCTCGTTTCATCCTGATGACGAGAATAAATTTTTACGTACCACCTTTTTTTTACCCTTCTACGCATATTCTACATGTATAAATGTTATTGTATCCATTCATCTAGAAAATTTTGTTTTTGTTTTTGATGGCATTCGTTAGGTATATTTTCTCAGTAAACATTTTCAATGCAATCTCTAGAGGGTACTAATAAAAATACCAGATGATAATATAAGACATTACACGTATTAAAATACTCACAAAAAAACAATTAATAAGAAACTCAATTGGATTTTCATTAAGTATCCTTGATTGGCAGAATTTTCATTCATAACTATCACTTGGTAAACAGGCCAGACTAAAGACCAGATCCAATGTTAAAGTCCATCATTTTTAGCTAAATATTGTTCCATTTAAACTTAATTCTTCAAGTAATGAATCATCATTTGATTTGAGACAAATTGAGACGTGTTTGACGGATGTGAAGCTGTACCTCTGTATCTAATTATTAATTAATATTAATCATTCAGCGTTGTTGCGTTCTGTGGTTTACTAATTAATTATTCTAGAAAGTAGAGTGAAATTTTTCAATCGAGACATGAATTCGGTCAGATGTATGAAGACCGAAGGGCTGTGTTATTTAAACGACAGCCAATCACGTGCAACATCCCTATGTGTATGCTGATACTTGCATATTTCATAGGCGCACATAGCTAGAGTGTCTGCCCCTTCCAACGTTGTACCTGCCTTCTTAGGGCGAGGTTTGCTGGTGCGCATCTAGTCGTTAAGCCTCGGTTGAAAAATTTGACACTACCTACCTATTAATTCAATTCCTATCAAACAATCAGTTTCCTAAGGGTAGGACAAGAGTCTGTAGGTTAAAAACACCTGGTTATCTAAAACTGACACCCCTTGACTCAATTTTTTTGTTGAGAACCACTTCGTTCTTTTACCCAAAGTCATCAAAGGCTAGCCCATCATTTATTTTTTGCCAGATCCAAAAATTATTACTACTTATTACAAGTTAGAAACTTCTAGAAATTGGAACTATTTTACCCTGTGATTCGTTTGACCAAGCTAACCTTGAGGAGATCGCTCCAGTTTGTTTCGTTTTATTCTTGGCAAATGAACCATGTAATTTTTATTTAAAAATTCTGGTCTGGGGTGCCAACATCACATATCCCAAAATCGTGTCTATCAGATCCTAAAAATGATCAGTTTTCTTTGTATTTAACAATGACTTATTTATTCATAAATATATTAGAGAAGAATATGTTTAGAACTTATTCAAAGCAATAGACGATGCACTTTATTTAGTAAATCGTTTTTAAAAGTCTAAGTAGTTTTATTATTAAACACATCATATAGCTATAAACAACATTAATCTTGTCAAAGAATCATCACTCGGATACTTCCGCATACTACAAATCATGCATTGATCAACGTATCGATTATAGATACGATCCGCATATTTCGAGATCTTAAGCCAAACACGTGTTCTCATCCAGAGGAACGTGCGAACACCTTCTGGGATGAAAAATTAGTTGTAGCCAAATATTTAGGTATACGTAATAATAATAGTAAGTACATCATTGTTATATATAATTTTGGCACATGTCCTTAGGTATGCATTTTTAATGAATTACGTCCACATATATACTAATATATGTAGGTAAGTGTGTGACCGTTTAAGTTTAGACAGCTTGTCCCAAGGGTGCAAGGGATCGGAGAATCTGATTCCTACATCCACGGCAGTGATGTAAATGATTACCGATGTGTAACATCTTAGATCTCGGTTTGTGGGACTGACTTCGTGAAAGCAACGGAAGTGGGAAACGGGAAATTGAAGAATCGCGGGCTTTTCAATTTATTAGTGAGGAGAACTAAGGTGCTTAAAAAAGCTTAGCTTCAATATAATTATAAAACAGGCCATTTCCTAAATCATAATTAATTTTGGAATTGTACAAAAGTCCTTTTATTTTTAGATGTGCATATATGAATAATTACTGTTTATATTCAATGTCGTGAATCATTGAAATAATTCTTCTTTCAGTGACGTTAAATGCGTTTTAATAATACGCTTTCCATCCTATTATATAAGACCTTCCAATGGTTACTAAATATTGATTTTAACAAGTGGTTGAGTAACTAACCAACTACAAACGAATAATTTAAAAAACATTCCACATTAATGGACCGTTTACATTTAAAACGTAGCATTACCTGCATTAGTTTTTTATTTATTATTAATCGAGAACAGGTATCGTTTATTTTTAATTTCCAAATGAATGTCAAAAATAAAAATAAATATGACCTAATTAAGCACAAATTTGTAAAATCTGATAAATCTAGTAGCTGCACAATGAATTTATAGGAAATGTAAATTAATATAAAAAATAAAAATTGTTGTATTCACAATGAGGCAGTTTCTTTTAATTCGTAAAACGATTACAGACAGACGTAATAATGGCAGGTAAGTTTTTTGGCAAAATTTAGCAATGGTATAACAATTTGTTATTAAAGGTCATGCCGTTTTTTCCTACTTTCATACACCAAAAACTTGTCATTCTAAAGTAGGTACTCGAAACCAAAAGCGTTTAACACGTAGGTACATAATTAACCGTTTCTGCGTTTACAGCCAAAAACAACACGAATTGTATTAATCCACCTGACTGCTATTGGGATTTTCTAACGAACTTTTTATAGCTACAACTACTCCGGTTCTTGATTCTGTAAACTATTGTCTACTTCGTTCCATTTTAATGATTTTGGCGTTTTTTTGTGAAAAACTAAAAAAGCAACAGTATCCACCTGTTTTAGTTTTTCATTTCCTTAAGAAATGCATTATTTCCTCTCTCTTTTTTAAAAACAAAAAACATTTATTTATTTGTTTTCCATTCAGCCAATCGTAATTTTTTGGCTAGAAACAAATACAAATTCACTAAAATGTAAAAATACGTGCAAGAATTTAGGTTCAAGTTTGTAGGCCATAAACTAAATGCATATAAGTACAGACGTTTCGTTGGCAACTACGGCTGACATCTTCAGTAGATGTATCAGTGACTGAGTGAGTGACGGTTGTAGCTCGAAGCCTCGACTTCGAGCACCTACTGAAACTGTCACAGTTACAGACGAAACATTTGGACCTAATTAAAATTAATTTCAGACCATTAGCTCGTTCAGATGATTCACGATAGAACTTAGCAATAACAGGTCAAATTTTTCGTCGCGAACTGTAGATACAAACGTGCACATTGTAAAATGAATTCTTTTGTTTCCCAAAAAGAAAAAAGTAGGTGTGGAGTGCGTTTAAAGTTTATCGAATTTGTTTGGCGCAGACCCTTAATAAGTGTCGATGTTATCGAGCGATGTTATTAATTTTATATCTCGCGTTGATGCGGGTAAAGACCATCGTACCCGGTCCATGTGTTGGGAAGAATAATGGACAGAACCCGGACAGGGTTTTCGGCAAACTCGGAGGAGGATCGTTTACACAAACAAATTTATAACTGCTTTTCTTAAAAGACCCATAAATTCTGATCCGTAATATTCACACGTAGTCGCGGCAATAAAAGGGACAACAAAAACAAAACACCCAACCGTGAACGGATGCACTCGAATTGGTTTCCACTGTTGCCAAAATCTCCTCGTACGATATAAAATTTCGCAGTCTCTTGTTGGTGTCTACAACTTTAAATTCTAAAAGTCGCTGTTTATATCACGTTGTTTCGTCTAAGAGTGCACGTGACATCTTCAGGACGAAGAGGAAAAAGTTTAATTAATTGCATGACGATTTTGCGTCATAGAATATGCAGTTGGAAACTTTTAACAAGCTAATAGCAAAAAATTTTAAAAAACTTTTTTTTTTCTGATAATGTAATGGTCAGGTTAGGTTAGGTTAGGTTAGGTTAGGTTAGGTTATAAGTATCTACCTACATACATATCTCAAGGAAATAGATTGCAAAAAATATATAATGAGAGTGAGATGTTTTTAGTAGCGTTTAGTGTGTCAGAGAGTGACAGTGACGTGGTCCTTTGCAACTTTGGAGTTCCCACATTGAAATTCCAAAAATCAGTGAAAAAGAAATAGCTGTTATAAGGCTAAATGCATGTGTAGTTCGAAGTTGTAGTTCATCAGAGTATTTTTAAGTTTTCGTGAAGAAGGGAAATCTTCGAAAAAGACACTCAACCTTCAGTACGACTGGGTAGGGTTGAATTTCTTTTGAAAAGAATGTCCCGACTGAAGCTCTTCTATTTCAGGCCATTCTAAGATCATTTCATTAGGTCCTCTTGTGGTTGTAGAGCGTTTATGGGCTATGGGGATGTTTCCAGGAAATCTTTTTCTTCAGAGACGTTAGAATTTAGTGTCAGAAAATTTTCAGGGTAGTAGAAGAAACAGTGTAAAAAAGTGTCTTTGCAGAGACTGGGTCATTTTCAGTGGTTCTATTAACGAATTCGATTTTGAGGAGGCGTAGGTCTCTATAGTACGTCCCTCTTTTTTTCCAGGTGGAGTGGCCGTCGAACTTTTATATTTCAAAAATATACTCAACTCCCTAAAAAATCTTGCCGACTGTTGCTGAACATTCTTATTAAATGTACCAGATCCAGCTAGTTTAATAATTTGGCATTTGTTAATAGATTTTTATTTACGTTACATTATATCCGGATTCGTTATAGACCGACAATATTATAGTTCATTATATACGTCCCTTTATTAATATTCTGCTCGTACGAATAATGTGAAAGCACATTATTTAATTTCAGCAGAATTATCTTTCGGTGTGTTCGATTGTTCAAGTTTTCCTGTTTGTTTTGTAAACGTTTTTTGGTTTTCAAATTGCCCCCGAACGATAGAGGTACATACGAACGTGTATTACGAACACATGTACCTGTACGTAGTTTACGTGTGAATGTCATTACATATATTGGTCCCCGTTTTGGCAGACGTCGAATTCGAAAAGGGGGAACGAACGAACGTCACAACTTACACACACCACGGACGGTGACAATAACCAACAAACGACTCGGTTTAAATAAATACGTGATATGAACGTGCGATGTACATTTCGAAAGTGATCAATATGCAGGCGGGGAGGTGTGCTACCAACCTCCTGGCGACTTACAGAATTCCAAGTTTCTGAAAAATTGCGGTTTCACACACCAGTCACCACCCACGACTGATTTAACCTCTTTGTGACCGTATAAAATTCTTTAACAATGTAACAAATCTACAATTGGATCACGTGTACGAAATATGTGCTACTGTATATTGGATTTCGACGATCAGAAGGTAGAAGGAATTTTTAAATTACCTACTCATTTTCAGGAACAACGAAATAATGTAATCAGTATATAAAATATACATGAGTACATTGATTAGTTACTGAAAATAATTCTTTTGATCAGTGCCTCGAGGCACAATACTAATCTCTACAGTTTACAAGTCATATCGCCCTTAACATTTAACTAAAATGAATGATCCATATATCATTTTAAAGACCACATTACCTACTTGTCATAAAAAATAAAGAAAAAGTTTAAAATTAACGCTTTCATTCAAAAAAATTACTTTAAAAACCTAAACCGAGATCGCCATCTATCGATAATTTGTTTAAGTTTAACTAAATGATATGCATAGTTGAGGTACATTCTATACGCAACTGAATCCATCACCAAAGAAACCGATACACCAAATACCAAGGTAGGCATATCTACGTAGTACCACTGTTCAATATAACAATAATCCTTGAGGATGCATATTAAAGTTGTTGTCGAAACGTTGGAAAGACAATTTCAACCTTAATACCATTCATTCCAAGATCACAACCATCAAGCAGAAAATAATAATTGCTTTTAAAAAGATGAAGAGCTGCTGAGTAAGGTTAGGTTATGTAATATTTCTTCTATTGACTCAACTATCAGTTTTTCTGCAAAATTTTCGTCATTTATTCTGAATTCATTAAAAATAATTCAAACAATGAACAATCAAAAATGAGTAAGGGAGTTTGCGTTGGGTAAAGGTGAGTGGTTGTGGGTAGCAAAAATTTGGAAAAATATACTTCTGTCATTTTCTATCACATGGAAACTTCTATAAAATATTCTAAATTTTGCCAAAATATTTTAGAAGACTCTAATAAAATTTTAAATGATGTATCTACCCATATAGGGTCTGTCATCGTCCAGAATGATCTCTAACGTTCTAAAATGCTCTCGACAACGCCGGGTTTTGCAGCTAGTAGGTTTTATTTTTATTTGTAGGTAAAATAAATCTAAAGGAATGCATATTAATTACAACCGCTGGTAATAATTCTGTTTTTCATCAATGACGATATGCTAAATACGTACTACAAAGGAAGATGTAATTGTGTACATTTGTATTTTTGCTGTATCGTGATCTTGTCTTCGTATTCTTTCATGAACGAAGAAATAGCGAAGAAAAAAAAAAGGAACGGCGCACAGACAGATTTATTTAGCTTAATGACTACAATACTAAAACTATGTATCACATTCTAAAAATAAAACGAACGCGTGTTCAACGTTCTTTAACCGAGAAATAAACGAATGTCTTGCGGAAGATCCAAAAGAACTGAATTCGAAAATTTTTATTTTGCATACTTATAAATTTTCAGTATTTTGACTATTAGACAATTAGTGTTTATAAGAAAATTTTTAAATATTCACATCTACAAGAATATTGATGATAGACTGTCGTCCTTCACTTTAGACCTTCAGACGTAAGCATGAAGTTTCACATAAAAGTCACTCTTCAATAATCGCATTGATGCCAAAGAAAAGACATTATGGAAAATAAAATTTTATTATCAATTTTGTGATCTATTTGTCAACTACGTAAATGTAGGAACGTTTAAAGGTCACAGAGTCACAGTCTAATGAGAGGTAACGATATTTTTTTCTCATCCGGACTGACGTATTTATTTAAATAATAAGCATTTATGTGTTACTTTTAATCGGCTAATTAATTATTATGAGAATGAATCGTTTCTTCTTCGCGTGGTTTGCGTTGGTTGTTCACACAGAAAAATTGTCCACAAAATGTGAACTCTAATTTGCATATCTGTCTCTTATCTCTCTTCAAATGTCGCAATACCTAGGTATACCTTTCTTTCTGCCACATCGCACGACCGTCTATTACAACAAAATTAATGTCATACAAGATATGCTTCGCATTACTCATTCAGTATGCAAATGCGCAACTATAAATAAAAAATAATTTATCTGATTGTTGTAAAGCCATTTTGGTTCAAACGAAATAATTAGCTAGATTAATTGGGCCCCTTTGTCACTCACCTGCATTTATTCCGAAAATTCCACGTACACACGTTGCTTTCAACCTCGGAAGAAGGAATTAAATGGAGACATTTATAACTTGTCGCGTTTTGACGCGAAAACGTTCAGTTTCGTTTTCAAGACGAAAACGAAGAATAATCGACAACACTAATTGAACATTATTATTTGACAAAATTGACCGTTATTATTGACAAAACAATTTGAACGTTTGCAATTGGTAAATGAGCCCAGTAATTAATTATAAACAACAAAACAATAAATTATTACTAACAGATAAACAAGCCAATGGCATCTGGCGATTTGCTATAGATTATGAGACCAATACAATAACCTAACCTAACCCTAGCTGTTAAACAGGAGAATTTGAAACTGCCTATGGCGCAGTGAAGAGATCTATAAAAGATCAACGTCTGGCGGTCAGTTTTTAGTACGTACGTTTTGTGATGTCAATAAAATACTCACACAAAAGTATTAAAAACAGTATTTTTTGAAGTTGTCAAACGTGGATAGTCAATAAAGATAAATAATTAGGTATCTTTGCTTGTAGAGAATTTGTTTTAAGTATCGTCACAACCTGTTTCTTTTTGTTTATTTCAATTTTAAGAATTTGCCAAAGCACAACGACAATTAATTAAGTTATAAATGTCATCGTTGATAGATATTTACTCATGAGATTCTAAATGAACCATATCAATCGCTAGGTAGGTATTATACCGGTAGTTTTTTTTTTTTTTTTCGCAAACTCTCGTACAATTGTTATTCGAAGAGCTTTTGTTTGACAGGATTCCAAGAAAAACAATCCTTGCGTGAAGTTCTTCGATCTGATGTTGGAATTCAATTATAACTGCAATAAAAATCAACCTTCCACGTTCGCGTTTTCTTGCAACTTCATCATAATTGCGATGTGTAAATTTTAATGACGACAATAATAACAAGACCTTTAATACTTTCTCAGATAAGTCAGTTAAATGATGAGAAACGTTTTCAGTATTTAAGTTCCTTATAGGTAAAACATTATTTCTTAGATATAATGTTATTTCTACTAAGAAAAGTCCATCCGCTACTTTTAGGAACACTCACATGATTTCTAAACGTCCAGTTGGTCTAGTATTTTTATTGTATTTATACTTTTAAGTATATGTTGTTGTTAACAGTATACAGAACGATGTTGAAGATGTTATCGGTTCGTTTTAAGAGAATTATTTCCGTTAAAGAGGGGGACATGACACACACACACACACATACACAGGATAGGTACGATGACATCTTTATCAAACTGGTCGTCCTCGGGTACAATGGGAGTCAGTGTAAACAATATGACAAGCTGCTAATAATGGCAAGCGAGCGGGCTATAGGGAGATGATGTTGATCGCCCCCAGCCGTCGATTTCACGGAACAAGGACCATGAATAAGAGGATTTTTTGATGGCTCTTTCGGTGGCTACATCCTCTACCTACTCTTTTATGTACCTACATTATATCCCTTACAAGTTTAACATTAAAAATATCGGTAGATAATTGAGAACCATACATTAAGTTTATGATCCTGGCAACTCAATAAGTATCTACTAAAAGTTACCCTCGCTTCGCTATAGGACGAAGCGAGTCACATCACAACGAATGTGAACTAATTTAAGAAAATTCAATAACATTACAGCGCAATCTAAGACATTCTGGAACATTCTTCAATGTCCAAAAATGTTCTATAACGTTCTTGGACCTTTAGAAACATTTTAGAACATACTGAAACATTTGGAGAACCCTATATCTTTCTGAAACCCTCAAAAAAATAAAAAACATTCTTAAGCACTCTCGAAACTTTAAGAAGATTCTATAAGACTCTGGATTATTCTATAAACTTCGAACTTGTTGGACAATTTTGTTACTTTCCGAAACTTTTTGGAAAATTGAATTACATTCTGGAACATCCTGATACATTTTCAAACATTCTAAATCATTTTATAATAAGTATTCCTCAATATTCAGGAACGTTCTCGTGAAACTTTAGAAACTTCTAGAAGATTCTGGAACGTTCTGAAATCTTTGGGAATAGTCAATAAGATTCAAGAAATACTTGAAATACTTACTGAAACCTTGTATAAAATTAAATAACATCCTAGAGCATTCTTAAGCATTCTCGAAACTTCTGGAAGATTATATAATATTCTGGAATACTCTAGACACTTCTCGAAACTTTTGGAGGGTTCTGTTACTTTCTAAATCGTTTGAGAAAATGATAAAAGATGAAACAATGTGTTACGTCCCACTTTGGTAAATGAATAATAGGAGTTTAATGAAAAACACAAACGCCAACGTATTCACATTTGTCTGTTTACACAAGTATGAAATAAATTCCAACAGTAAGTAACAATATTGTATGTTTCAGACTAACAAATAAAGGTATTTTTCATCTCTTGAAATTTTAAACCTTCGGTAAGATTAATGTCGATTAATTTAGTAAATTTTAATCGAGTTGAAACAAACGCGATGCCACCCAAAGGCGATAGAATGTCATTTTGACATCGAGGAGCGCATAGCAAAACCGGGACTTTGGGTGATAGAGGTATAAGCACTTTTTAAATTATAAACTCGAATGAGTAATTAGTCTCCGAGTCGGTACTGTGAGTTTTACAAATGATCGGCGAGTTATGATATATGATTTTTGTCAGTGCGCTATATGACTTACCGTTTTTTAACCGTATGTCGTGGACTGTGAGTGTAGGCTTACCCGACGTTAAATTATGAAATTAAACGTGTAGTTTTAAGCAGATTTGACGAATGGACATTTCATACCGCATAAAAGGACACAAAAAGCGAAATGAATTATAGTCGACGGATTCCGGTTTGGTATTCTGTGTTGGGTCCCACGTCAAAGACTCCGAGACAGTCGAGAGGTCGAAAACACATAAAAAGCTGATTTGTCAACTGAAAATAATACGTCGTCTTCTCGTTAGAAAAGAAATCTTCAATAGGTTATTGCTACATGTAATTAATTTCGTTCAGTATCATTTTCTCTATCAGAAACACAACTCAGTTTTAACATCTTCGAAAAATTGATCCATTATACTCGTTTTCATAAAAGAAAACTACAAATTTTACAAAACTAAATTATCATTTAATAGACTCCTGGAGCATTCTATAACTAATAGTAGGTACCTCAGGCTGAGAACTTTTCAGTCTCACCTCAGATATAACCGTTACCATCGTTAAAGAAGGCCAGAGTGCTGATTTGCAACGTAATGTACGCGTAGGGAACTGTTTTATTCTCAAATTCAAGAGATTTTATTGTGCAAAAAATTTGGTTGCGGATTCTTGTAGAGAAAGGTCAGAGGGGCATTTGTTGAAATTTTTGACCTGGGAAATAATTGTTGCTACTTTTTATTTAGCGTTAAGTTTTGCAAAACGTGTATTTCGATCTTTTGACGATTACGTAGCCCAAACCGTGATAAATACGAAAAAAGTGTAAAGACCTTTTTGTAGATATGTACTTGAATCTTATATAAAAAAAGTCCGGGACTGCACCCATCTATCTTTTACAGGTAAAAAAAACAGCACTACAAGAGCGCTTAGGCGGTACATTACACGTTGAAGCGCGTCTTTTAAACGCTGTATTTTCTTGCCTGTAAAAGGTAGAAAGCTGCTGTCCCAGACTTTTTTGTAGAAAATTTAATTATCTACAAAAAGGTCTATATACTTTTTTGCATGTCTATCACGGTCTTGGCTACGTAAGTGTCGAAAGGTCAAACAACACGTTCTGCAAAAACTTAACGTCAAATAAGAAATAGTAACAATTATTTGCCAATGCTAAAAAAATGCACAAATGCTCTTCTGATCTTCCTCTACAAAAATCTGCGATCAAAAAACTTTTGCACTATAAATACCTCGACTATAATATGAAAACAATTCCCTACGAGGACTCCCTTATATGACGTTGCGCGTTAGCGCTCTGGCCTTCAATAACCTTGGCAACGGTATAACACCGGCAAAAATAATTACCAGGAGCATTTCCGTTTTAGATTTTATTTAACTATGTACTTATGTGTTTATCTCTCCGAAGAATCGCACCCAGTCAGGACATTTACTTCTAAATATTGTAGGTACGTATATTAATAGCTAAAATTCCCTGATGATGCACACCACCTTTTCACTGACAAAATTGTCATACTTTAGCCCGACGCATCCGCACTTTAAGCTGATCAGTATCAGCTCCATTTAATGTTACTTTAAAATTGGTGTAACACAAAGACCCAGCTGCACGGACGAGATTCTATCAAAGTTATCTATCTCGTCACGGTGCATATGTCACCAGACGCAGGCCGAGGCGCGGGAAAAATAAATTAATGGAAAATGCCGAAAATATAACGCCGACAAAAAATAATTAAGAATCTGTTTAAATTTAACCCTCATTGAAAAACTTCGTTTACAAAAACAAGAAAGAAATTTTTTAATTCAAAAACTGTTCAGGGATTGTTTCACGATGTAGGTATATTGACAAAAAGTTTTTATTTTTTTATTTTAAATAATCTCAAGTATATCGTGTCCTGTCAAATTAATATAATTATTATTAGATACTCAACTATTTTCCCCAAAAATGGCGTAATTTTTAGATCTCCATTCCCAAAATCCTTGATTCACTGCTAGGATTATCTACAGGTCTACAGCATTCTTTTATGTTGCAATTTTTCAAATTTTCTGGATTCGTAGTTGTGAAATTAGTAAATAGAATATATTGAACGTTTCTTTGTATTTTTTTAGCATCTACAAAAAGTGGGAGAAAAAACCTTAATTAACTTCAAAAATCTGTATTATCAAGTACAAAATTTTCGCAAATGTATCATAATTTAGTTTCTCAGAATTTATATTTACACCTAAATTAAGAACTGATGTAAATAATAAATAACGTTTATGGTTGTAAACAGAAAATCTGTGTGTAAAACAGAATTTTAAATTTATGGTTGTAACGACGCGTGAGAACAATATTGCCTGCAATAAAAATTCGTCTCAATAGCTCAGTTTTTTAACAAATCATTAGTTACATAACTTTATAATTAACATCAGTAATTGTTTATTTCAGTGTGTGTGTGTCGTTCACTTTCCAGATTTCATTAAAATTATCGCCATCGAATTGAATGTCTCACAAAAAGGAAATTAAAAAACAACAAATTTTGAATTGTCTAACTCGTTAAAATGTTTGTATATGTTAATTCGTTACAGATTGAAACTTGTTACACAGAATCCATGATGACGAATTTTTACCTGATGGTTTATTTGTTTATTTATTTATGTAACTGATTTGTTATAGCTTAGAACAATGCAATTTGCTTTGTGCCACGTTGGTAAAAAAAATTCACCGATTAAAGCCATCAACTGAGCAAAACTAATAGAAAGTGAATACAGAAATTATTTTAATCATGACAAGCAAATTGTTCTCATAAACCGTTTTAATTTCCTTCTCGACTTTAAGGAACCAGAAGATTATAAAAAATCTAGTTCATTTTTTTTAAGTGCGAATTAATTCAACATTTGTCTAATTTCTTTGCAGTCACAGTTTTTGGTTATTTCGAATTAAACTCGTTTTTTTAAAAATGTACAAAAATATTTGCAAGGGTATTTATTTACGGTACACCCTGTATATTAATATTTATTTTCTATTAGGTACATAGACCGTTGACAAATTCGAAACAGCGTGAAGTCGAATGTGACAATTTGATAGGAAATTGAACAAAAAAAAATAATCCGCCATACAATGTCGTCATGACCCTCCCGGGGGCATATTTATACAACATCATGGAGCTCAATGGTGCTTAATCTGACTTAGGCCGTGATAAAGGGGGGCACGGGGACGAAATTCAAATTTCGCATAAAGAGCTCCTTCAGTCGTAAATAATGTGCGTTCCGTATGGGGTGAGTTTTCGTCATTTATTTACCAAAATAATATCAAAATAATAAAACAGCAGTTGCGGTTACATGCAGACGACAATAGCATGTAGGTACAAGCGAAAGAAGGGAACGAATTAGTAGGTACCTAACATCATATAGAGATAAATTTTGGTTTGAAAGAGAATTCACCGAGCTTGAAATGCAACGATTAGTACTTACAGTTCATTTTTATGTCTTTTATTTACACTTAAATATATATGTCTGACTCAAAAAATCCCTTAACAAACATATATAGACCGCAACATGTTTGTAGCAGCAAATTTGAGGCTTTAAAAAAATAATTTTCAATGTTTTTGAATACCTAAGAACTATAATAACAGAAGATGGAAAGATAGACGCGGAAATAACAAACAGAGCAAGAAAGGGAACAAAAATATACTATACAATTAATAAAACCATATTAAGTAATAAAGAAATAGAGAAAGAAACAAAAATACGAATACACAACACAATAACGGTACCAACCATAACATATGAAAGCGAAAACTGGACGATACAAAAAGAATACCAAAAGAAAATAGAACCAATTGAAATGAAGCACCTAAGAAAAATAGCAGGCAAAACAAAATGGGATAGAGTACGAAATGACGAAATAAGAGAAATGGTAGAACAAGAATCAATAATTAAGAAAATAGAAAAGAAACAATTGAAATGGTATGGGCATATCGAGAGAATGGACTCAGAAAGAATAACTAGAAAAATACTAGAAACAAAAACCAGTAGGAAGAGGAAGAAAGGAAGACCAAGACGAACATGGATAGAACAAATAGTGGAACGGAAAGCATCGAGGAAAAACACTAGAACAAATGAAAAGAACAGCGCAAGACAAGAAAGCATGGAAGAAATGGGTTGAAATCAACCCAAACTCCGACGCCTGAAAAGGCATAAGGAGAATGGAGAAGAAGAAGAAGAAGAAGAAGAAGAAGAAAAGCCATGACACAAATTATGCCGTGTGAATAATTTAACTCAATTCATAATCAGAAATATTTGCAAGAAACAAGTTTTTTAATTTTGACCTTTAAAACTTTTTGAAGTAGTTATTTATGAAATTTTTGCTACAGCAAAGCTCAATTCTGTAGAAAGATCATTTTGGGAGAACTCACGAACTCATATTTCAATATTTGTACTGTTCCTATCTACAATAACTTCTAATGAAAGGAATCCTCGGTTAGAAGGGGAGATCCCTCACTGAGAAAATTGGGTCTCAAACGCCTCTGTTTTTAACGTTTCAGTTTTTTTTTTTTTTTTTCATAAAGATACCCTGTAATAATGCCTTTTTACATAATCTTTTCAAGAATTACTGGAAGTGAACGTAACCTCAATTTTTTTTTAAATATTTATTCGCAATTTTGGCCCTAAAAAGAGGCACAAACATTTCTATTAAAAAATTTATCGCTTTTATGAATTTTTGTAGATTTTTCCCATTTTCTAGGCAGTGTAAAATTAAAACTACTATTAAAAATACTACCTACTTTTGGACCCATGAAACTTAAAAATAATATTCAGGATTTAACACTCGATTTTCGCTTACATTTTTGCCCCAACAAATGCATTTTCAGAAGAAAAAAGAAAAATCAATTTGAAAAAAGGTATTTGCACTTCTAAAACTGAGGATACCCTTTATTCACTTAAAATTAAACCCTAATAATGGCTCAGCCCTTACATTAAATAATTTTGCTGGAGCACATCTCAGCAGCAACAGCAGTGAAACAAACGGAAGAATTATCTGAGAAAGCAATCAGAAATTTGTCCTTCAAAGGAGCGCTTTGAAAATAAGTTTCTTTCGCAGAAATGCACAGAACGAGCGTGTCAAATGTAGCATGACAAACAACAGAGAGCTTCTCGTCTGCAGAAATATTCTGAATTAATATTGTTCGCCATCATCACAATATTTCCAGAAGCGTTTTCGAAGATTAGACAACATTAATAAATCCAATTCGCTGTTCACTCGATCTGAAAGATATTTATGCCCTTTTGCAGTTTTATCGGCGAGCGCCCTCGACGAAACTTTTGCCGCGGCTCGAGATGAAATATATTATGTAGTTTTTATTTTCCGGGAGACAAAACGGGACTAAGGAAGAGTTTGAGTTTGTTTAACTCTTGACGTGAAACGGCAGCCCTCGAGACCGTACGCGATTTTATTATTTCTCTGACAACCTGCCACGGTTATACCCACATGTAAATGTACATGTGTGTGCCTATACTTGTGTGTGACGTAACGTTTCCACTCGTATTTTTCCATAAGAAAACTGACAGGCCAGATTTAAAAGTTGAAGGAAACTTTAGAACGTCGCATTACCGTATAATATACATAGATCTCTTCCTTTCTGGTTCAAATCCAAAACTCGAACGGATTTTATTTATATTACTTGTGGGAAAACGAAAATTTTACTGCTTTGTATTGTTATTGATATCATCTTTCAAATCGAAATCAAAATCAGTCGATCAAGATTTGAAAATTCTATAAATATTCTAACTCATATCCTTACAACTCAGTATCTTAATGGTAATACAATTTTGAAGATTATGTTCCTTACTATTGTTAAAAATAAGCAAAAACTTTGAAATTTATTTTGTAGCTAACAAATTGTACTTTAAATATTTGATAACAGCTGAATGCTCCCAACTTATGGACAACCAATTTAACCAACATTCACAGCAAAATTGTTGGTTGCATATACTTTAGATAATTATTTCTAAATGAATTATGGTGACTCCTAGTAGGAGTACCTACTTCTAATTAAATTATTCTTTACATCTGAATCGTTTTCTAAATTTTATTTCGCTGCTGTATAATGAATGCTTTTACAGATACTGTCAGTTGTAAGGTTGTGAAATAGCAATTAGTAATAGATAGCAATAGTAATTGTAGGTATCTGAGTTTTGTGTATGTGAATATAATTATATAAAATCAAAAAACATGAAAATGCATTTTTCGTTGCGTATCCAACTAATTATTTTACATATAATCGTAACAATTTAATCGCAAATATTACCACATAATACCTATCCTTTACTAAGCATTAAAATACAGCGATTACATGAAATACCATTAATTCTGTTAGGTAATATTATGTATTATTTAAATGAATGCATTAGCAGATTTTAATACCATGTTAATGCAAATTTAATATCCTACTGTTTTTAGTAGAAAATTAGTGCGATATTAACAACAAAAACAACGATAAAATGTTACAGTAACTAAAAATGTTTTCATAAAGTAGTTGAATGAAAATCTATTTTTTTCTTTTATAAATAAATAGAAGAGGTAAAAGTAATTATGTTTAATTATAAAAAAAAAAAACGAACAAACGCATTATTGGTCTAGTAATTTATTGAATTAAATTCTTTGAAGAAAAATATAAACAAACTACAATCTAATATGCTAATGAAAATGGCAAGCGCGTGTGTAAATTATGATATCGCTACTTTTGTTAACATTCGTAATACTCCAAATCAGATTCTTAACGAAAGAATAAAGCTGCTCGAAAAATTGAAAATTTAGATAACAATCGAAGGAGCTTTCTTTATGGAATTTTTGTGTAAACTTAAGGCTATTATAACTCACGATTCGAACAATGGATAGATTACTGATTTTTTGTTTTGTTAGTTATGTTCGTTGAAAAGAATTAAAACACAAAAATTTAAACAACTACAGAGGAAATTCGGACGTTATATTTTTTGACGATAGGTTGAGTCTTTTTTTCGTTTTGTTTAATATGCTCCAAAGTAGGAAATAACTCAATTGAATAAATGTTTTCAATACATATCTTTTGAAAAATATGCACAATATACAAACGCATTTCAGCCTCAGCGATCATGCATTGGAAATTGAGATGTAAAGTAGTGATGAGCGAGACCAAGATTAAGACCAAGAGCATAGTTATCTTTATCTTGTTATTGGTCTTGCATTATTAGTTTTAGTATATATCTTGGTCTTTCAGAATCTAGTCTTGGTCTTACAAAGTTTATTCTTGCAAAAATAATCTCAGTCTTGGTCAATCGAGTTTTGTTTTGGACTTTTAAGTTTCTCTAATTCTCTAGGGAATTCATTAATTACTTTCAACAATAAGTTTGGTAAAAGTCTTGTTATGAGTCTTGGTCTTGCAGAGTTGGGTCTTGGTCTTGCAGAGTTGGGTCTTGGTCTTGATCCTTATTTATATAGATAGAGTCTTGGTGTTGGTCTTTTTGAGGTGGTACCATATAGGTCTGGTCTTGGTCTTAAAAAAATTGCAAATAAAACTTTCACATTTTTTGTAATTTCCAATTTAATGAAAGAAAATAAATCATTTGGTTGTGATAAAAATCTCACAAAACCACATGATTCCAATCATATTCCAGACACATTTTGTTCCTCATGGCCACATTACGATCAGTCAGTCCTTTTTTTATTTCCTTTAGGGTACCTATCCATTTTCAAAAACTGTTCACAAATTTCAAACACCTTTAATTTTTCTCTTGTGCCACACATACTGCCAACTTTTTGCGCTCTTACAGAGCCGTGCTAGCGTTTCCAGATTGATCATTCGCGAACACAGAAGTGATTCCTTTTTGGTGTCGTTATTGTACTTGCAATTTAACGTTGCAGAATTAACTTAATATATCCACATTTTATAGATATTGTCTATAAGTACTTTCCAAAAGAAAATTTCCAAGTCTTTAAGCATTTTAAAGACCACTAACAATAAGTCACACGGAATGATGGTAAGTGACAGTCAGTAGCAGTTACGCTCGTAAATATTGTCGTAAATATGCTCGCTTGAATCTAATATCGTTTAAAATTGATTTAAAAGCACATGGTAGTGACGAAATCTTTCGTCTCCTTGGTTCGTTTAGTTTCTATGGTACCTATACGGCATTCCTTCCGTTTTAAGTTTTACACAGTTTGTCATTAGGAGTGTACGCGGCGTGCGACATATGGTTCATAATCTTGTCGACCGTCGAATTAAAATCTCTGTTTTAGTTTACTTCAGCACGAGCCAAATTCGTCGGAAACGTAATATATTTAAGTTCCGTGTGACAAACGGCACATGTGGTGCGAAGGGGTCGGACCAGACGTCTCGATTCCAATGTTGTCCTTAATAAACGTGTCATTTCACATCACGTTCTCGACGATGATGATAATTATTATGATGATGATGATGATGAGTGCATGTCTATATCGTTTTTTAACGTACTGTAATAAGTATCTATTTATTAGTAAGTACTGACGATGACATGATGGGTAAATTAATAAGAACCAACTAAAGTTCAATTATTTTAAGTGGAATACAAAGAAACGCAATGATTAGCAATATGATGGTAATTATTTAAAATAGAAAATGTTTAAAACTTTATGAACATTATTTAAGTAAATAAGTTTAACTTGAAATATCATGGCAATATAAAACCTCAATTTTAGATGTTATTTTATGTAATCTATAAGTATCATAATTTTAAACTTTTTAATTTATTTTCCCATAGGTAGATATGACTTTAAAACTATTTGTTTCAAAATTATTAAAAAAAACTGTACGTGTACTTATTTAAGACCCTCACAACAAGAACTTTCATTTGATGTCATAGAGTTTAGTTTGCAAAACTATCTTTCAGTTTCCCTTCCAAAAAATACCCTATACTCAATTTTTTTTATGTTAACCAAATTTCAAATTTCGATGTGACAGACGGACAGACAAACACACCTATGGTCCTATTAGGGTTCTGTTTTTCTATTAATTTTACCAGACTATTAAGCTAATTGCACAAAGGTCAATTAAAAGTAGATAATTGTTCACAATGTTAATTTTATAAATCTCGTCTAATCTCGCAAGCGATCTTGGGAGATCTGATTAAACGCAATAATTTAACTTAAATTAGAATTATGAAAAAATTTTCAATATAGGATACCCAACGAACTTTAAAAATGTAAAATTGTATTGGTTTTATAAATTTCTAATTTTAAAATATTTTTCTAAAATGTTACCTAACACAACGTTCGTTGTAAGAGTGGGATTTAATATCTCGCTAATTTGCTTTAGTTTTGCAATGACATTAGAAAATATACCTTGTAGGTATATAAATTCTTAAGCAGGTACAGGGTACATAAACTACAGGTAAGTACTTTATTAGTCTGTGAAATTTACTGAAGGTTGATTAAAATTTTTCATAAAAAGTTTAAGCTCACTTAAAGACAGTGCGAGTTCTTATTATATCTAGTTAACCTAAACGCTTTAGTTAAATGGAGAACTGAATAGCATCGTAAAAACACGTCCAAGTATTTTATTACCCTTTTACACTTCAACCAAATAAGATCATTAATGCAACATCTTCACCATTAATCCAACAGCTTTTATAACCTTGTGATATATCTATTGCAATTTTCTTGTTGTCCCAACTAGAAAATAGACGTCTGTCTAAACTGGAATATTCCATTCGAATTCTAACAAAGCAAAGGACCATACTCGTGTATGATTTTTGCTCAATTTGTTAAAGTATCGTGATTACTTTTAGTATATAAGTAGTCAGGACAGGTTTTCATTTTATAATATGCAACGAAATTTGATTATGCTAAAATCAAAATCTTCCCCGTATAAATAGTCTTGATTAGACGTCTACGAAACGTCTCGTTCCCATCGTGAGACAAGGCCTGCACGCTGATTACGTAACCACCTTTGAGCCTACTACCATGTAGGTTCACACACAGCGCGTAGGGCTTGTCTCACGATGGTAACATACGTCTACTGCTTGTCCTGGATTAATCATTACATTTGTTGACAGGTATAGCATCCAGCATCTCTGTTGTTTATGAAGTTCACCTACGCCCCTCTTCGTTCCTGTTTCTGCTCCTACCAGTATTTTATACCTTAAAAGGAGGTCCAAAGGGCTTCATAAATTAGAAAACGAGTTTAATTTAATTTTTTTTTTGCAAAAGTTTGTTTACTAATTATTGTAAAGCTGAACAGGTTATTGATACGTTTATTCGCATTTTTTTACATATATATTTATGCAGACATCCGCCGACAGACTCAAATACTAAAATACACATTTGGAGCTGCTCATAAGGTGGAAATCGTACGCCAGGTAGAATATAAAACTTACTTACGCATGCATGTGTATGTTTATTATTTCAAAGAGGCGGTGGGCGTAAAACCGAGATTAATTAAGACGAGTCGTAATTTAAATGAAAATGAGTTCTTGCACGGCTTCGCGAGAAACTTTTTCACCACTAAAGAATTATATTTGTAGACGTAAATTCAGCCATTTCGCGATTCCCATTGGTTGCATTTGCCTACCAGTCGGTCGTCTACGGCACGTAAAAATATAATAACATTAAAGTATTTAACGCTCTCGGGGAAGATTTTAATTAAGGTCCGATACGCGTTGTATTTTATATATGGTGTCGAGACTTGTTTTGATTCGTCAACAGGCTCGTTTGCATTCAAATGGCACGCATTACTGAAATATCAAGTACTTTCGTCAAAACTGTTAGTGTGGGTAATTATTCCCTTCAATTTCGAAGCAAATGCAGTCGGAATAACGAAAAAACCAAGGAGGGTTCTAAAACTTAACGAACGAGAATATTATGACGTAGAA
This sequence comes from Agrilus cyanescens, assembly GCA_947389935.1. Taxonomy (NCBI): domain Eukaryota; kingdom Metazoa; phylum Arthropoda; class Insecta; order Coleoptera; family Buprestidae; genus Agrilus; species Agrilus cyanescens. The sequence continues at coordinate 26,428,327 of OX376705.1, forward strand.
AAATTACACGTGGCTACTGTAAACGGGATAATTTTGAGTCCAACTGCCGTATAAATACCTACGGGTAACGATAGGATAGGAGAGCCTGTCTTATTTATTACCTATATCACAAGAAATATCTGAGCAAAATAAACATATAAATGTATATGTATAACATCTGCCACTTTGTGACTGTATCAAGTTAAAAAGCTCAGGCTCAAAGTTGATTCTCAACTTAAACGTATAACTACTTATTATTTAGTTATTATGTTATCAGAGACCACAGGTGTAAGTAAAGTAGAATTAAATTGCGAGATGAAATTGTTGGCAGTTTATATTAAACAAGTAACATTTGAAATGACAACATTGATACAAAGAGATAAGAAGGAAATAAGGAAAAAATATACAGGGACTTCCGATAGAAATGAAAATTCAAAACTATAAAATAATAATGGTTGTCAATTATATGAAATTAAGTGGTGATTTATCTACAGATTGCAATGTAGTCGTGTACCGTTACCATCGTTATTAAAGGCCAGAGTGCTAACTCGCAACGTCATATAAGAAGGTCCTCGTAAGGATCTGCTTTAATCTTATAGCCGAGGTATTTATAGTGAAAAAAATTTTTTGATCGACGATTCTTGTAGAAGAAGATCAGAAAAACATTTGTGCAAATTTTTAGCATTGGCAAACAAATTGTTACTATTCTTCATTTAAGGTTTTTGCAGAACGTGTTGTTTAACCTATCGACGCTTACGAGCCAAAACCGTGAAAGACATGCAAAAAAGTATATAAACCTTCTTGTAGATAACTATATTTTCTACAAAAAAGTCCCGGACAGCACCTATCTAACTTTTACAGGAAAAAAAAATACAGCGTTTCAAAGACGCGCTTCAACGTGTAATGTACCGCCTAAGCGCTCTTGTAGTGCTGTCTTTTTTTACCTGTAAAAGATAGATGGTGCAGTCCCAGACTTTTTCTATACCTATAAAATCTACAAAAAGGTCTTTACACTTTCTTCGTACATATTTATCACGGTTTGGGCTACATAAGCGTCGAATGAACGAAACATACGTTTTGCAAAACTTAACGCCAAATAAAAAGTAGCAACAATTATTTCCCAGGTTAAAAATTTCAACAAATGCCCGTCTGACCTTTCTCTATAAGAATCTGCAACTAAAGATATTTTTGAATTATAAAATCATGCCTGTTTTCTGATAGTGTAAGTGGATTTTGAAAAATCTATATTATAAAGATACTAAAAAATTGTGCCTGATTTCAAAGCATAAGACTATATTGCCAAGCAGTCAATAAATGTAGATATGTAATTTTTTTTAACTTAATCTTCATTTGTCACAATATCAAAGAATTTATTTTTTATACTTTTACTCCAATGGTGCGTAAAGGTTACACGCACTCATTTTTTTACATCTGACCCAAATTTGTTTATGCTAATTAAAAAAAGAACTAGAGGGAAATTGCTGCAAATATTGTGAATAATTTAATTCAAAAATTTAAACCCCGATTAAAAAGACTTTATTACAACGACCCTAGTATTTTGGTAACTTTAAACAGACGACGGTTTAGGGAACACGTCGCGTCGCGTCGCGTCGCGTCGCGTCGCGTCGGGACAATGTAACACTTGAATTCTACAATTCCAACGTGCAGTTGCTTTGATTAGAAACGACAGGAGTTGCACAGCATCTACGGTGGTCGTCAGGCGTTTATAAGCAGACGACGCCGGGACGACGTCGGGACGACGACGCTTCATTGGCGGCATGTTGAGCATTAATAATCCGTCCATTTTAATTTTTTGTTAATCAATTTATACGCTGCTGAAGGAAAGAAAAACACGGAACTGATGATATTGGAAATTCCGAATGAAAATTCCGAATAGTATTTATTGATTTTCAATATAAATGTGACATTGTTTTGATGATATTTAAACAAAGTTTTTCGCAGGATAAAATCAGGAATAGGACGAATAATATAAGGTATTAGTACATCTAAAATTAAAATTGAGACATGCAACCAGCTCTCGAAATAAAACGGTTTCGCCCAGACGTTTCGTCTGTAATCACAGCTGACAACTTTAGTGGACATTGCGTTAAGTACGATCTAAATTATATGCAATTCTGTACTCTCTAAAACTGGAATGAGACTTAATCTTGGTTAAACGCCCCTGACTTTCCAACAAATGCCTCTCATTTACCAGGACGTAAAATTATTCACTTTTTCGAAATTTGAGGTCCAAAATAGAAATTACTGTTAGCCTCTGGATGACCTTCAATTTCAAAGCCAAGGTCAAATAAAATACCACTGTCCTACATAATTCCCTACAACTTCTGCAAAAAAGTTTCTCATTCGAAAGTTCATGTATCAGTAATTGTTTATCTGACAAATTGTCCACGAATTCGTTAAAGCAAAATAATGACGTAATAATTAAGTTATTTAATTTCCCAAAAAAAAAGTTAGAGATGATAAGAAGCTATTAGAAAAAGTAAAAGAATGAAGAACTATTAACCAAGAAGGAAAAGTAATGAAGATGAATAGATAGGTGATATCTGATAGTAAGGGATGTAATAGAATCAGAATCTGGAGTAAATAGAGGTTGAAAGAGACCTAGATTTTGAAGGATGGAATGATTAGCTCAGGATTGACGATTTAGTCGTATGATCAGGAATGTCATATTATGATTATGGGCCAACACAACAGCAAATAAGTTTCATTTATTCAGTAGGTGGCAAGAAAGGCCACAGTGGTCATTTTTATAACGTATATGAAGGGGTTTTATATCCAATTTAATATTTTTTCATATTCTCTCCTGAACAACGATTTATATACTCACTTAGAAACACAAAAAGCAATAAGTACGTCAATTTTGCTGATGAATCATATCCTCAAAATTTTCAGCTCATTCTCTAATAATAAATGGAATATTTTTAACACGCCTCTTATGTGTCTTCCAAATTGATCAAATTTTTTCTCACATTTTTCTTTTTACTATAAAATTACATGGTCGGTTTCATATTTAGCTTCGACTGTACCTACCTACCTCGTAAACTGATCTGAAGAATAAATATTGAGAATCATCTCAGAAACTGGCTCTGTACCTCGTTCGCATTTAATTTGTGTTTTTTTATTTATTTATTAATTAAAAGCTGATGTCCTCCGCACAGGTCGATGCAGTGTATTTATTACAATACTTGGGTAGGTACCATACGTAGAGAGAAGTGTACCATGGTATAGCGTAGCCCGTGATGGTGCACAATTCACGGTTTTACGGTTGAACTGTTCTGTCGCGCTTTTTGTCGAGATATTTTTCTAAATCATCTTTTGTATTCTTTGTTTCTGAGCAACAAATAATAATTGACGGTTCTTATACATTTCATACAGAACGATTTACACCTTAAAAAATTCTACCACATTCGTTACGTTTTATTGCTCAGGACGATAATACCTTCATCAGTATTGTCAACTACTTTTGAAATGTACAAAAAATTCCGTCTTGCAACAACTGTGTGAATAATAAAACAACAGTTGGACAATTTAGGAGCTTTTCTAGGGAACCACCCAATGAGCACTCATGGATTAGACCTGTGTGTCCTTTTGGCAAAGCATTAATACTTTTAAGACAAAGTAAAGACATTATTATTATTAGAGGCGAATTCTTGTAATAAATAGAAGACGTTGAACAAATGACAAACAACATTTCTTTGGATTCTTCTTGTTGTTCCAATAAGAGCTTTTATTCTTCTGATGACCACTTGTACTAGCGTTTACTTTTGTTTTGGTTACTGAGGTATAATTTATCCTTTGTCTATTTTGTGTCTTTCTGAAATGTTGTATGTTAACATTTTTCAGATCCTTTAGTCCAGACAATTTGTTGAGCTATTAAGAAAGGTTACATAGTTTATGACCCTTTTGTATCCATTTTTGGATTCTAATGCGCCTTTTTCATGATGTCCGTTTCGAAGTATGAAACCGTTCAATGAATTCTGCGGAGGGTTAATGTATGGTAATGGGTTAATTGTAGGGTTTTCAAGCTCGAAATTTCTATTTTGGAAAGTAGGAACTGAGTTTTCTTGAATGAGATTTCCATTCATCTTTCTCTGCATACTCTTGGAAGTGTCTCGAGTTCTTTTCTTTCCAGTTATTACTATCATTATTATTTTGCCTTTTTAATAAAATTAACGCTTACTTTTATAGTACATACATAAATTCTTAGAAATCCCAAAGACGCTGATAAAAGAAATTGGTATTCTGTTTTGATTTGGAATAAATCGATACGCGAGTAAGGACAAAATTTTATGAAGTTGGAATGTCAATTTAAAAACTCCCTTGACATTTTACCCTCAGTGTAAACGTCATCACATTCAAATATAATATTTTGGTTTGCTCGTAAAGAAAAAGATCCGTCTTTATTTATACATAGGGAAATATGCAAACTGAAAATGAGGCGGTCATAACAAGTCGGCGATGATGTTTGCTGCCCCTGAGCAATTTACCCTCTTTTTATATTGCATATACTGAAAGACTCCGGCTATTGTGTCCCCTTACAAAATATAGTCGTTTTATAACTAAACCGAGTCAACAATATCGCCAGTTTTTACGAATTCGTTTCAACAGTTTACGTTATAAAGCAATTTCTTTTTCCACTAAAATTCACATAAACAGTCGCCCACTGTAGCATTTTCTCACATGTATTTTTTTAACATGCAAGGGTTAAAATATTGTTTGGGTTTAAAATTAATGTTTTAGTTGCAAAAATTAATTTTGAAAACTTAAACTGAGGGCGCCATCTATGTACAAACTGTGTCACTAACATGCATTTGTACATCAATTATAGTTTCGACTGTTATTTTTGTTCCATGACTCATTATCATTATGCTCACTAAAAATTCAAATAAGTACAGAAAACCGATGAAAATTCTTCAAATACCAAAGGTGGAAGAAAAAAATAACGTACATGTTTGTTTGTGACATAATACAACTCATTTTCTGCAATCCAATCTAATAAGGAATGCGTAGAACAGATTTCATCTTATAAAACCCTAATAGTTGAGAAAGATAGTAAATAAACAACTAGTAGCTTATATAACAAGAAGATTTCAGATAACACTCTCGTCCTGTTCTGCGACAGATTGCATCAACTTCTTGGCATAAATACTGAAAATTATTTTTCATAAAGAATCGGACAGATGTTGAATGATTGCCCTACGTGAACGAAGTAATAATGAAATTCCAATTGAGATGATGTACGTATTAAAAGCTTGCATGTACGTAAGTACAAATGCCTTTGTGCGAGCTTATGTGTATATGTATATGGGAAGTTTTTCTTCGAAGATGATGTGATCTCGTCTTGTCGTCGTTTTTGCCGTCACTCGCGGAATCTGGACAGAAATGCGTACACATGCACGTGTTAAATGTAACACAACACCTGCCCCACTTAAAATGAATAATTACCTGCAAATTACTCTAAGTGGCTGCACTGATTTGTTGAATTAAACCGGAATTATTCCCATAACGAATACTTTTAAAGCTATTTTAATAACGATATGTAATAATAATGAATAATTAATTAGATCCAAAGTCACAAGAATAATTGGTAGGACTTTTTTTAATTTTATTCATTATGAAATAAAGTTCATGTGAAGGGTGTTGTATGATTACGTATCAGATAGTGAGGATGTTTTGTCCTAGAAGAAGAACAATTCCAAAGACCCTCGTTGGTTAAAATGCCTCTCCTCTTAAACTGATGTGCAACTTCCCCAGGTAGAAATAGAGATAATTAACTGACAGATAATCCTTGATCCTTCTACTGTATTTCACTTTTGTTAAGACCAAAAATAAGAAGAAATTGCAAAGGATAATGAAATTGGATAGGTCTATTAGAGACAGTTTCTATTAAAAGCATAAGACATATATTAATTCCTCAGATATCTTTTTTGTGGGTATCTTACAAACACCTTCCATTCTACAAATTTCCACAGTCTCGCCATTCTTAAATTGTGGCGCGTTTGCAAAACCGTCAACGAATTTGCATTGAATCGACCATAAGCGTCGTACGCAAAGGCGACTGCGATTGTGATCTACCGGACTCAACCGTTACCATCGTGAAACAAGGCCTGCACGCTGATTACGTAACCACCTATGCGGTGTGTGATATAGGTGGTTACGTCACCGGCGCGCAGGCCTTGTCTCACGATGGTAACGACTCAACCAAGTAGTTACTAGGCAACAGATTACACTAATCCTAATATCAAAACGTATTACCGCGTATTACTAACCCAGTGCACAGTGTACTGTATATAACCCAAGTATTCCAACAATTTAATGATTTCTGCTACCTATTCAAAGTGTTTCTCACTCTATGAAACGTCTATTATGATTGAAATGTTGTTGATGGTACCCTGATGACCAAAATATATATCTAGTGGTTATTATTTATTGTATAAGACCAAAAACATTTCATGTAAAGTAGGTGCCAAGACTCACGAGCTCGTAACACGTTCATTGGTGCTAAGAAGTTATTTCTACCAAAGTCTAAGTTAACAAGCTCTAATTATACAAATCCTACATCTTGCACATTAGTCAAAAAATATTTGGTTATCTTCAGACTAAAGCTACGAGAGTTCGAAAGTTCAACGAAATATTTCAAGAAAAGGTAGGTATTATGGTGCCCATGGAACATCTTCCGTCTTGACGGAATGTATTCTCAGTTCTTTAATGAAGAATCCTCAGTTATTTTCTTATTTCCATCCATTTGTTAATGCTTCTTTAAATTTTGTTCGTTCATTTCTGGTCCCAAGTTTGTTTCCTAGAATTTTGGTCTTCCTTGGAGAGATGAACGTATGATCATTCAGACCTACGTGATGTATTCAATTTCTGATCAATAAAACTTTTAGTCGATGATGATTTAGTAGGTAATTTTCGTGATTGGAATTATAATTAGGAGATTAAGCTTAATTGCCTTGAAAAGAAAAATAATAATGCCTGTCTTTTTAATAAAAAACAAAAATGCTTTCAATTTCGACAGATAATCGGAACAGCTAACAATCGGATTATTACAAGTCATTCGATTTTTCTTTTATTCCCGGAGGTTATTTATAAAGTCGAGAATTCTTAAAAGCTCTTGGAATTGATGAATCTCTGCCTCCGAAATGAAATGGAATTAAAATGAAATCAATTCAGAAGCCTTTAAACGAAATCAAATAAAGTTATACCGTTTGACAGCAAATTGGAAACCTTAGTAATTTCATCAACGTTAATTGAATTTGCTCCGCATATCAGCCTTTGTTTTCCTTGTTGAACAGATAAAAATTTTTAATCAGTTTCTTATCACCAGCCGATAAGGCAAACATGCCAATCAATTCTCTTTACATTCCACTAATTTTACAACTTTTATGATGGGTATAGTCCCATGGTCCTTTTATTCCAGAAAGTTGTTACCCCATAAGTAGTCGTACTACAGTTTTTTTGTGTATGAAATAAAGGCCTTTAGGAGTTAGGAATTTTATTATTCAATTTTACTTAAGTATCTCTAAATTTAAGTCGCTTCTCCATGTTATGGTAATAATTTATAAATAGCACTGCTTCTTTTCTTAAGTTGAAAGAGGACTCGTTTGAGCTTTATCGTCTGTAAATCTGACTGATAATTGTCATGTAAGCTGCTCTTATTAGGTCTAGTCCATTCAACTGTTTGTCGTCTTTTATAAAAATTCCATAAACGTTATTATGCTTGATCAAACTTAAACTACCCCGAGGAGGTGGAGGAGGGATGGGACACAAAAATGTATGCTTTATTTATTTTGTCCTATTTGTCAACGGAACATTTGATATTTTTGAGCCGGACCGAACACAATAACGACAATAAATGCAATAGGAAGACGACAAAGACGTATATTGGGCGTATTATGTGACACAAAGACGAAATTGTCTCCACGACCGCGTTACGGATTTTAACCCACAGACGAGAAAACATCTTCTTTATCCCAAATATTGAAGCATATCCAATAATGTTTCAAAAGAAGCAATACTTACTTTTTCTGCAAGTATAAAATATCTTCGAAGTATAAAATGTCTACTTTTTTTTTTTATAATGGTTGTACACTATACTCTCTGATAAAATCTGCCTTATTTAAAAAAAGGAAACCGTTATTATTTTATGCGAAGCTGAAACTTATTTGATTTACTTCCTGCACAGCAAAGTTTGTATAAGTTATTAGTGATTCTGCATTATTAAAATATGTGACGCAAAAGTTTCTTGAGGTTGTTGATGTCCTTTTATTTCATTAAGTATTTAAATGTAACCGATTTTAACGGTTTAAAGTCAAAACATAGTTCATTATTTATTATTTTGTATTTCAATGAACACCTAAGATGAAGAAGCATATAACTAACTGTGACCATACTGTGACTAACTTCATCATAAAAAACCGCCATAGGTAGAATTGATTAAGGAACATTTCATTCTATCACATTGTGCACCATGCAAATCAATTAGAACGTATGCTAGCGCTGCATGAAGTGAGTTACGACTTATGCTCGCTCCAGTTGGCTACAGTACAAACCTAACCTAACATAACCTACAATTATTGGACGTAGATTAATACCAAATATGTAGTTATTTCGTAAACTAATTCATGAGAAAATTTATTAAATTATTATTCGGCTTACGTGTCAACTACTAACAACTGAATAACCCTTACACATTCATAAAAATGTTAATTAGATCATTTCCAGTCTCATTTTGAGGTAGTTTGTACTCATTTTCATTCGTTTACAACCTAAAATGTCAGGTCCTTGTTTTAAATACGTTCCTTCCTTTTCAAGTTATTTTCATTTTAGTATTTTTTTGTTCATATTTTACAAAGAATAAATTTTATACTACACCAAAAAAAAAATCGGACCATCCCATTGGGCACATGTATTTTTATTATTAACATGAAAGAGAAGTGTTCTATGTATACAATAGAGAAAAAGAGGCGTCGATTTGTTTTAACGACCGCAATAAAACTAATATACCTAACATTTTTAATTGAATGTACGCAATATGTTTTACAAAATAAACTAGTTAGAGGGTTATGGAAGTGTTTATTGCGCCTTTCGATTTATAACTTTCGACAAACATAAATATTATGATAAAACATGACCGAACTTATTGTCTATGTGTCTGTTCTACGAACTGTAAAATATGTTTTATTGTCGCGAGCGAGTTTTATGGATACATATGGTGTTTTAGTAATGGTTGTCATATTTCTCAATGGACTCGGTCATGCGGTACGTGAACACATTCATTCAATAATAACGACGCGAATGCGGCGATCGAGCGAATTTTATTGACGACGACGCGGTCCGGATTACGGTATGAAATAAAATCTTTTAATATCCGATGGAAAGTGCAATTATCTTAAGTGAATTGTCCACCTTTAAATTTCTTCATTCATTCACTATATGCACTCGCATGGTTGTTTTCCTTCAAAATAAACATATTTTATTATTGATTCAGAAAACAATAAACAATTTTTTAATACAAAATAAATTCACCCCTCTTTATCACAATATAACTTAATCCAAAAATGGTACGACCACATAGTTTGCCACTTTACTACCTGATGCTGTGGTGGACACTTAAAGCTTTATGTGACTCCGGAGCATAAGCGAGATTTTAAGCGTTTGGTAAAAGTGACGTAAATAGGTCTATACGTTACACACCGAACGCTGTTTTAAAATCAAAATCAGCATGCGTTCACTAGGAGAACACATACTAGTGCTGCCAACATTCAATTTTTTTTTTGCATTTAGCAAATTTTCGTTGTAGTAAATTTTTATTAATTATGTAGATAAAATGTGCTTATTTTTACGTCAGATTTGGTTGACTTCCTAATATAAATTCGCCTTAATTGTATTCTATGGTGAACCATGATCAGTTAGGTTCGATTTGCATCGAATGATTTAGGTTTAAGTTTCGTGTCATGTTCTGTGGTTATTTCTATCAAATCATCACATCAAGTAATCCTGTGCCAAAGTAGAATATTGCTTTAAGGAGGTTGTGTTAATCTATGGGAGGTTGGCAACACTGATATAGACGCATTATACCACTACTACACTAAAGAAATCGAAATGGCCCAAAAATTGACTCAATGCATATGTCAAAACAGACAAATGAGAAGTGTAACGAAAAATTAATTAATTCAATCCGAAAATTAAAATTTGTCAGAATTAATTAATTAATTGTCAGAATTAAGAATATTAGTTAAAGATAAATGACATTTGAAGACGATGTTTTCTGAACGATGGGTACCTACTTACCGTCAAAGTGTGTTTATATAAACGCAGGCGCATATGGACCAAAGTAAAGACATATTAGACGCAGAAACAGCAGTAAAGAGAGGCTGAGGAAGATCTACTTTGACTTATTGTTAACGAATAGTCGAGGATGTTGGTAGTTTTAGTTTACGAGTAATAAGAAGAAAATAGGAAAAATCGAAGTGATATTTTCGAAAAAAAAAAAAAAAAAATGAAAAAAGTCACTTGGTGCATAATGCACCGCGAATTTATAATTTATTCAGACAGTTTTATTTAAGTGGCCTGTACCTGCTCAAAAAAAAAAAGATTCGCTTACTAAACCGGAATAATTAATTGATCGCAAGCAACCTAAACGACCTCGAATAAAGGAATAATGTTCGCGATCTTCAGCTATGCGATCCCATTGAGGGAGAATGTGTTTCATCTTTTTGGAATACCGATCAATTAGTGGATTTCAACGACAACGACTCCTCAGAACTGGGTACTATAAAATGATAATTTCCATCACCGAAATATTTCGGCCCACTTAAATTTGATTAATACCTCACCGGGGCAATTTGAATTTTATTAACCCAACAACGTTTTCGATTTTGCCTTGTTAAACTGGTGAATAATGGCACGTGACAATTCCAGAATTGGACGCATTACTACGTAGCAATTCGAATCCTTCCAATAATAATTTAACGAAAAATTCCTACTGTTACACACATCCTGTCGAATCGTTCGCGAATACAACGAACTAATCAAAATAATCGGTCATCAGCAGATAAAAATAAACAAATGTGGAAAAGTTCTTTTGGTATTCACTAGTTTAACTAACGGCCTCCTTAACAGGAAATTAGGCTGCGCCATGAAGTTGACGAACAATGAAGAAATAATTCACGTAGATAGTGTCTTTGGAAGAGAAAGGATGGAGAGAAGGTATGGATATCGTTCAAAATTCCCCATTTGTTAGTGTAATTCTAGTACGAAATTCAAATGGAGTGAAAGCAACTTATTCAGGGGCACTAATGTACCTACACCAGTAAAAGGAAAACGTTACAAACTATTACAGTTGTTACAAAATAAACTGTTTTGAGTTACTCCATTATCGTTTTTCCAATCGGCACATTTTGTATAGGTACTGCAATATGTTAACCCATATATGCATACCAATTTTTCCAAATTACAAAATCTTCACATCTTTGGCTGTGATTATTTATAAATATCAAAGGATTTCATCTTACATAAACTTCCAGGCGTTTTCGAACATATCAGTTTTCATCATCAGGCGAATAACGAACACATTGAAACTCTAAAATAGAAGGCAGGATTAATAAACTACCGCAAGCAACAAGTGCACGCCATCTGTGAAGGCGATTTGCTACGAAATTTAGCTTCAATAAGTAGTAAGGTCCTTCAAGACCCCTTTACACTTTATTCAATATTTCAAGGTAAATACGCATGGGTGAGGTTCAAGAAGTGAAGATCCTTAAATAGCGTATTGTTGGACAATACAATACAATACTAAACCCACATTTAATAGCAAATCCCCTGTGCTCTGTGGTAGTTTACTAAAATGTTTTTAAAATTTTCAATACAGACGTTGAATTTCTAGAATTCTATTTCAGACTTAAAATTATAAGCAATTATTTTCGGTTTTTATTATTAAAATATTAACATTACACAGCTTATTATTGTACAGGGTTGAATTTTTGATTTCAAAACAGTCTAGACAGCACTATGACTATATGTAGTCATTTACGTCATAAATTATACAACTAGAAGGTTTATCCGGCGCTTTTCTTTATTATGTTCCGAAAACTCATTGACAGTCAGAACGTATACCGGCGTTTGGAGAAAACAAATACTATTTCCTGTAACTGAAATGTCGTAAAAATATATAAAACGCGACGTAGAATTAAAAATTTGCAAGTAATATTTATATTTTAAATATTCGCATTTGGTTATGATAACAAAGAAAATAACAAAACAAATTAGGTAGATGAACAAGAAGAATCCTCTAAGTTAACCCAAGTTTTCTGAAAAATGAATCATACGGTATTTATGGATCAATAAAAAAATCTTAATTAATTTTTTATAAATATATTATTACATTAGAATTACTATTATCCAAATCACGACTATCCGAAATCAGTTTTATCCGAATGATATCATGCAAAATAATTTTTTCATTTTAACTGAAATAATTCAAGACTTCCCCTCTCATTATCCGAAATATAAACCAGTGATTACCCAAAAGCGTTGAGGGGTGGCACTATTATTTATGTACTTTAATCGGGTTCAGTAAATGTGGCCCGATTTGAAGGAAAACTGGCAATGGAAGGCAATAAAGCATTTAGATTAAGGTCAATCGCTTAAAAAGATAGCATGCAATTTAGATCAGTCTTTAACTTTCATATCAGTGTTATCCGGAATTTTGATTATCCGATTTAACTTGGACCTTCATTATTTTGGTTAATCGAGGTTGTACTGTGTTATTAGTGTTATCGGAATAAAGGTAATTAATTAAAAACCAATTTGGAATGAATTTAAAAAAAAATGATCTGTACTTTTTTGTACTTATGAAAAAGCAAAAATGAGCGGAATTATTATTTGATAATTAGATAACTTATCCTGTGTTGTGTGGTAATAATTTTTAATTCCTTTCTTTTTGTTACAGGTAAGTTTGGAGACGACTCAGAGTAAAACAACAAAATTCAACTACGTAGATTAAGGTAAACGAAAGAGTGGATTACAATATTAGATTATTATTTATAATCTACTTAAAAGAACCTTCTAACACCGAAATTCTCAACTAGGACTGTATTGTCAAATACCTCCATCTATCGTACATTATTATTAGTCCAAAAAGAATAAAAATTGTATGGTTACAATAAAATAAAAAAAAAGCCGAAAGCAGAGCATTTTGATGGTCATAAAACGTGTCCTTATAGACTTTTTACAACTAAAACCTGCGCCTAAGTTGTCAACACAGCAAATACATTTTTATTTGCCGAGTTTTATCAAATGCTACATCGTTATAAACGTCACTTTCGATTGTCGTCGTAATTATTCGTTAGGAAACTACCGTGTGCTTTCAGAAACGTAAACATTATGTTTTATAAGGCTCATAAATCTTACGGATTTGCATCTGGGGCGAACTACTACGTACCTATTTATTATATATGTACTGTGCGATATAGTCCAAGTTCGCTCGCTGGCTGCGCTGCTCTTCCCATCCTATCGTCCTGATCGCCACGAACATACGTAAAATTTACTTAAAACCGACGCTGCATATCAAAAGTGACATTAAATCCAGCGCCGCGTAGCGATTTAAGAATATCACCGGAAGATGGAAAATTATGGCGTTTTAAACATCATTTTCGTTAATTAAATTCATACCGTGCCATGTAGAAGCTTTTAGATTTTATTGTGCAATAAATTAAGCGAAAACATTTATGGCTGTATACTCGCTGCTACTGCTAGATAAAACAAATGTAAATCTAGCGTTTGCAATCGATCCTATTTAATCTAGTAGTAGTATGTAGTAGGCAGGTTGGTATAGGTACATACCTACTATACACACGAAACCAGTACCGTAACGAAACGGAAGTTAAAATGCAACTTTACTGCCCGAGATTCATTAAAACAATCGTCATAACTTTTATAAGGATATTGTAAAAACAAAATCGATTATCGATTTCAACGAAAACTTAACGGTAATTATGTACAATGTATTTTTTGAGGATCAAAACCAGTTTAAAGATGTCATAAAATACAAAAAACTGTTGTTATACTTCAATACGTGTATATTGCAATAGGTTACGGTTCAGGATGGGTGTGTTTACATTTAGATATCCCTCACCCTTTCCCAACATTTGTGTTCGTAAAAGACTACGAATAACCGTTTTCAAAGTTTAAACAAACAAGCAGTATCATGTATCACCTATAGATAAAGACTATAAATTATTCCGCATCTAATCTATAACAATAAACACTACACAAAAGAAAGATAAATACACGAAATGAAGTTCAAAAACACCATAAAGGGGTGGTTTCCGCGCCCAACATATACATATATTCTTGATCAGTATGATGAACTCTACAACATATTTTTTTTTTTTTTTTAAAAATGATCCCTTATCGATCAAAACACATTCACCACTGCATTTGAATTTTTAATAAAAATTCTTACTGCTAGGTAATCATCAGATTATATTGATACTTAGATCGCATTTTAACCTTATTTTCAAAAAATTAGGATATTTGTATACAGGGTGATCCATAAACAATGGCCAATCTTTAAACTGAAGATACTAGACACCAAAATATTACGATTGAGCTCCCAATATATCCCATAACCCTAACCATTTCTGAAAATAATTTGTTAATATTGTCATATCGTGATTAGAAAACCTGACCCGTCTCTGATCGTACTTCAGGTACATAAATCTGATCCAAATCTGACCCAAACCTGAAATAATTTCCTATCAGGTAGGTCTTGATTTTGGGTACAACTGACCACGTGGCTCAACTTACATATACCGTGGTAGGCACGTATACCCTACTTCGTTTATAATAACGAAATAAGCAAATCATTTCGATTCAAAGGGAAACACGCAACGGTCATAAACAGATACGTATACACATTTTATGTACAATCGTTGTACGCGAATGGGTGAATGCATAGCGTGGTTGTAATAGAAAAAAAAAATGTAAGTAATTGCACAGGAAATGCAAAAACAAGAAAGCTGAATTATTAATATCTCCCATTCTATTAAAAAAAAAAAACGTCCAATACAATATTTATTTTAACTAATAAATAAGCCACCACTCGATATATTTTTGCGCTGTATTACAGGGAAAAGGTGTGATAACGAGATTAAAATAAATTATAATGTGACAGCAATGAAAAATTATAATGCATGGGCGAATTCATGTCAGGAATGTAACAAGAACAGGTAACAAAAATAATAACTATAGGTATAAATAATTAATCGCAAAAGTTACAATGAATATAGTAGACAATTTTATAATTTAGTTTTCGACACGTGGATTCGAATACCAAACAGTTTCTAAAGGACACAGGCTTGGGTGTCGCGAAAAAGTGCATAGGGAAATAAGCATTAGGTCTCACGTTGGGAGGGTTAATCACGTCTTCATAGGGGTTGCTGTTTATGCTCTACTTGTGAAAAAAGCGTAATACAAGGTGATCATTTCTAAGTTCCATCACACTGTAGGTATCCGAAGAATTTGTATTAATGAATAATTCTGATTGTGTTCTAGAAATTTAAGGGCGATTTACTGCTGAATATTGAACTTTCTGTAGTAATTTAGACTATTTTTAAAAACCCAATTAAAGATGATTTTATTTCGTATTGTTGATAAAAGCAAACTATTCTCCTATTTTGCACAAAATCATTTCCGTTGTAATAATATTCATAATTATTGCATAAATTAAATTTAAGAATAAAAAATTAGACGATTTTATTATATTTTTTAATTTAAATAATTATTATAATTATTATTGCAACCAAAATGATTTCGCGAGAAATAGGAAAGAGAAAGAACAAAATCACTTTCAATTAGGTTTCTAAAATTGTCTAAATTACTGTTAAAAATTCTATATTCAATATTACCTATATCAGATTTAAATTTAAAATAAAATAGAACAATTTCATCTTCTCTTCTGTAACAGTTCGTCAACGGCATAAGCTGTGTACGCTTCTTTCACACCTCTAACTTTTGACAGATATAAATAATTATCCCCTGTACGCTTATTTCACAAGATTTTGAGTGTACGCTTTTTGCACTGTACGCTTTCATAACATTTCAGGGTACGATATTTGTCAGGTTAAAGTCCCCAAATGGTCGAATCTGAATAAAAATTATGTCGACCTAAAAAAATGGTTAGTACTGATACAGTTCTGTTTTTTTTTTTAGACAGGCTATTTTAATTTCACAAAAGGAAAAGTCTAAGGAAATCAAGAAATTTAATAGATAAGTTGATTGGAATCGACACCCCCTTTTACGAGGAGACATCTTACATAATGTATCATTAGGCAAACGTGTGTAGTATCAAAACAAAACGGTTCACCTACGCTTATTTATGTATTTGTACATATAGGTACACGCCTTATCGATTCAATTAATTTTTTATTTCATTTGCACAAACAATTGGACAAACTTGATGGTACCTCTAACCTGTTTGTCTTAATTTCTAACACTCTTAGCCTCGACGAAAATGTCTTGAGGACGGACCGAGAGACCAAACAAATACAACCGAACTTTATGTGTGTCCACCTATTATTAATTACCGTCACGAGAACTATCCGAATGTAATATTAATAAATCTCGAATTTCTAGACACTTACATACCCGAACACAACATATATCGGATTAATTTCAGGTGAGGTCTCAGTGGAAATTATTTATCTTTACCAGTCACGTGTCATGGAGCTTTATAGACACTCTAAAACTTTTATTAAGAAACCCAAGGGACCAAACATCTTTTTTTTTATTTAAAGTACCTACCAAGTATAAAATGACAACAGAATTTTAAAAAATAAAAAAGAAATGATGATGATGACGAGCAGAATCCGTAATATTTTAGAATTTTCGTGAAAACTAAAACTGTCCACCAGCAGGAAACTGTATTCGTGTTACTTTTGCCTCGAGCCAAAATAAGGTAATGATGAAATAGGTGAAAATTTGGTCAAAATTTTGTAGGTTAAATCAAGGACACAGAATAAACAGATCAATGCAAAACAAAAAAAAAATAATTTAAATAAATGGAGTAGCATTACGTATAGCACGGTGGCCTTGTTTAATATTAAATATTTACGGACTCGGTCTAATATACATACCTATAAATCATTTCAATCTACGTGTAGTCCCAAATTTACAATAACATATTAATGTTTTGGGCTCACGAACGATCAATCTAATGGAAATTCGAAAAAGTCGTCTAGGAAATTTTAGAGCATGGCTCCAGAGAAAAGAAAAAGTTTGAAATGTGGCGTTATAGAAAATTAATGAAAATACCATAGACAGATAAATTGGGAAGTGAGGAATTAAACATTAGTAAGAGTAGGAGACCAAAGGGAAGATAGGATCATTGGAAGAGTAAAAATAGGCAAAGGAAGACCAAGATTAGATAATTGTTCAGAAAGAGGAAAGAAAAAAGAAATTGGTGAATGCTCTACTTTTTTGGTAATTAGAAAATTCATTAATTTTCGACTCTAATAGGTATCTCCACGAAAATTCTACTCATTACTGGGACTGGATGTACCTAAGTAGGTACATATTTACATTTTGGAATGATGTTTCCCTTCGTGTTAAAAACAACTGCATACCTAAATATATGCAGAAAATCGTAAGTTAATTAAAGTGGAAAATGTATTCTTATTGCATTTATTTAAGCACACGTTAAGTGGCTATCGTCATGACAGAAAAATCAAAAAGTGAGTATATTATTCCCCCGGGCGCCCGAGTTAATGAGGACTGACATGTTACAGTCTGGGCATTCGGGGTCGCAATTAAGTTAATCATTTCACAGTAATGGCCTGCTGTCGAGTATTTCTTTTGCTATTACACCCTCGAAGGCTTTTACGTAGAACGAGAATTTCTCTATTGTGCGCGAAAATGAAGTTTTCTAATCAAATTTACGACGAAATTGTATTAAAAGTTCGCAGCGCACACACATAACGAAGTATTAAATAAATTATTAAGCACTTTAACTAACTAAGGAGCTAATTTATGCTTTAAAACGTTATAAAATGGAGAAGGGTGGATTAATTGTGTCTTATATTGTCCTTACACATGCAGAATACATATCTAGCAGGTTAACACAATATATTAGGTAATTACTCGGATAATTTTTATTTTTAGTTTTTTAATTTTGAAATAGGTATCCAAAAATATTTCTGCAGTATAAAAAATCTTTGAACATTTAAAATTACGTAAATATTTATTTTAAAAATCTGATAGAAAAAGAACCTATAGATTTATTATTTCTACACATCAACAAGAAGGAATTGTAGCAACGCTCTTGGAAAAAATGTCGATTAAAATACAATATAAAAGATTCTTATCCTCTAAGGTTTCTTGTTTCTTTTATGTTCAGAACGAGGGGGTTGAACGATTACGAAAGGAAACTTTCAACGAATTCAAAAAATCATGAACAACTCCTTCCCCAAATGGTAAAAAGTAAAAATTTCTCAAAGTCCTTTTGAACACAACTGACCCAACAGAGGACGCCTTGTCTAAATTCAAATTGGTTGGTCAATAAGAAATTTCCATCGATTCTTATTCAGACTTATCAAAGATAAGACAATTTTTAACTTACCAGATAAAATTCCCAGGATCCTTGTTTGTCTCTGGATATTTCCACCACTTAAATCATTTAGCAAACGAAATTCGCCCATTGATCAGTGGCACATCTGAAAAAGATTAAAAAAATCATAAAATTAATGATCTACATCCTAATTGAGTAAAAAAACTACAATCGTTTTTACAAAAAAAACCCTTTTTAATTTTGTTTCCATCTATATTTTTATATGAATTGTTTGCCATTACTGACTTTGAATTTGAGACACAGTAAAAGATGACTCTAAAAAGTTTATGACCAAGTTACATAATGTTAACGCTATTTCGAGGCCCTGGACTAATTATTTAATTGTTCTCAGTCTACTGTAACTTCTTCTACCTTAGTTTGAGGCCTCTTCTCCCTTTTCTTATACTAAAAACTCTTAATTTTCAAATTGAAAATAAGTTAAGTTATACAACATTGCTAACAAAAATTAGTTACAGTTGTAAAGAGTAAATTCCTAAACTAATCCAACCTAACCTAACACCCATATTTTCTTACTCAAAACCCTCATTTTTTCAGAAAAATTCGATTAGTTAGTTAAAAAGTTAGGGGGTGTTTTCTGCACCCAACATAATATTGTTGTCCAAGATGTCGAATATTGCAAAGTAAACAACTGCAATTATTATTGTAGTAATTAAATCAATTTCTTCAAGTCAACTTATACACTGTCGCTGTCGTCCTGGGCATATAATGTAGTCTTGAAAATGAACTCATCATCAATTAGCCCACGTCAGTTGACCCTTTTGCCTTATTATTTATATGCATATTTGTTTTGCTGTTGCTCGCAATTAGTCAATATAAACACCTTGCACTGTTTAACAAGTAACTACACTGTAGGTATATAGGTAGGTACCGACCTACCGGTTATAATTGAAATTAGCAAACATCGTGTATTTCGCGGTTAGGTTATCTTTGTACGTGACGACAGCTATGATAAATAAGTTCATTTACCACAACAACCTTTATTGCATTATCACCCCTATCACTATTAATTATGATAAAATTAAATAACATACCGAGTGTTCAGGCATGATTTTCAGCTGTTCGTATCTGACTATAATTCAATGCAATACACGAAGCTTTCACATAACTTTGATTTTAAGATACTTTGATAACCACTTAATGTCCCTATAATTAATAGTTTCTAAATTAATTTTATTTATATAATAAAACATGCTACTGCAGTCCAAACTATGTATTAAAAAGTTCCTGGCTGTGATTATAATGAACTTATTAAGCCCTTCTTCAGAAACATACCACTCCTAGTATGGTTATTATTAGAAGAATGGTCTTATCGTTAGTGGCAGTCGTATAATTCTTTCCCCAGTTTTCCAATAAATTATTATATCGTAGTTAGACCTTTTATGCAGATGAGGTTCAGTGGCAAACAAAGATGGCATTGATATTCCGGCTATTTCCCCAACGATCAAGAACATTGATAACACCAAAACCGTTCTGTATATGCTTAAATAAAGATGTAAATCAGTTCTATTTCAGGGTATGTTCGTTAATCGATGAATACGCTCGGTATCGTGACATGATAATATTATTTAGCGTGACTTATCTCTAAATTAATCAGGTAAATAACACATCTTTTATAAATTTCAAATGGGCGGGGTAAGTATTTTAAACAGTGACGTACCTACCCTAGGGCAAATCGGCACAGTTTTTAAAAAATTGTGATTCAGACATATTAATTAATAGAATTATAGATTTGATTAATTAATTATTAAATTATCCACATGTATAGACACGTAAAGCACATAGTTTAGAAAAAAATATTCAGGGTGTTATCTACGTATTTCTCTGTTCGGACCGTGGCTCGAAGGGTAGTGGCGGTAGGTGGAGGTGATAAGGGACGGTCCAAGAACTTCATACCCAGTCCTAAAAATTGGGGGTCGAAATGGGGTGGCGTACGAGATGGAGGTAATATTAATATATTTGGTAACCTATACGTAAATGGGTTTTTGATGGGACAGTCGATGGGAGGGGGAGTGGTTATTGGTGGAAGGGGTAGGGGTTAGGTTAGGGAGTTAAAAATTTTAATTAAATTTGTACGTAAAGTGAATATCCATTGTTGAGTGTCAGGTAAATGAATAGGTAAAGCAAATTGGGTGGGTAGGTGAGGGTTGGGGGTGGTAATTGTGAAAAATTGACAACTCCTCCACCCAACACCCTCTCACGGCTGATCCCATCAAAAGCCCATTTGTACGTTATTAAATATATCCCTTTTCGACCCCCAATTTTTAGTACTGGGTATGAAGTTCTTAGACCGTCCCCAATCTCCTCCACTCACCTCCTCCCCCCCCCCCTAACAATGGTCCAACCATGTACCTAAATGTTTACCAAAATCTGTTTTTTGTGGAAAAGTCCTTTGTATTAGTTTGAGAGTTTAACTTATAATTAGTGTTGCATCTATTTTATAAGTACCTACTAGGTACCTCCTTTAGCTTTTACATAAGTGCAGCAACTTATATATCTACATACCTACCTATAAGTATATATTTGTGTGAGGAAGGTTTTCCTTATCTCGTTTCAATCGTTACGCCGCCAATGCTCTAAATACATATGCGTGCATTTTATTATTCGAGATGTTATCGTTTGTGTGGGTTATTTTTGACGTGGGATAAATCTTCAGTCACTAATTAATGTAGTTCTTAAAACGGCGATTTATGTTTCGTTGATTTTTAGCCTTATAATTGGCTACCTTCTGCACCGGATCCATCCGAATATCTTCTAGATTTATAGGCATCGCACTGCTATGCTATGCGCTATCGCCAACATAACGCTGCAGAACCCCTTTATCCCATACGTATTTGTAAACGTACCTTAATGTGTTACCTCTTTGTATATGTTTACATGGCACAGTAGCCGGCCAGCTATGATAACATCGTTACATTATTATTAAACATCTACGGATGTTCGTATATACAGGGTGATTCATAGAAAAAGGTAAATTGTGATAAGGAAAAGAAAAGAAAAAAAAATTTTAATAGAATTTATATCTAGAGGTCTGATTTGTTAATTACTGTTTGTCTTCGCTGACTTACTCTTTTTCGTATTCATTTCTAATTGCACTTCTATGATATTTTCGCCATCAGCATTTATATTAGTAGAAAATAATGAAATAAGATCATCTTTAACGTTGTTAGCAATCATACTTACTTTTCTGTATCAGCAAGTTGTATCATAACCTTGCGTACAATTTCAAAAAATAGAATTGAGAACTTCATATAAAATCATTGATAAAGGACCTAAAGCGCCAAAATTGATTTTTTTTTTTGTTTCTTTTAACTTCTTCTAAAGAATAAACGATTTTTTGATGTACAATTACACCAATGAGTTGTTTAAACCCTTGTAATATCTGCTAGATATGACAAAATCAATGCAGACATGGATGGATCTATTTCATCATCATCAATTTATTTATGACAGCGGGTTGAAAAGCGGTGACATTTATACGAGTTCTAAAATGCTACCGGAAAGTTACGCTAATATACATACGTAGGTACCTAATTAGGGTCCTCATAGAATTATTCAGTAGGTACTCGACAAGCCCATCAAATTTGAAATGGTACAAATTATATAAGTGTATGTATGTATGAAAACACGGATAACAACCCACAATACGGGGGTCCGATTAAAAGCATATGCCATATGTTTTTCTATATCGGAGCTGCTTACTATGCACGACTGCACTGAATGATTGCCTGCACGTCGACTAACGACGGCAGTATGCGTTATTTGTGAGACACGATAAAGAACTATGAAATGACGATTTACCGGTTTATTTGCATTTTATTGAATGCGATGGCTATTGCCCAAATGTCAGGGAACATTGTCAGGCAAAAAAGAAGGAAATTCCAGAAAAATCCTAATTGTTAAGTAAAAGCATGTTCAAATCAATTGAAAGTATGTAAAACCCAGATATGATATTTGGCGTAACTTCAACTTTGGCGTACCTACATCATGAGTTCTTTTTGGCCTGACATAATTAATCATTTTTTGGAACGTTTTGTCTTTACTAAAGCACGTAAGTATTCCTCATGTCTTCTACTTGTGTGCACTGTATGATACGCCCATTCTGTACCATCAAAATTTAATATACAGATAAAGCAATTAAATTGGTCTATATATCTCATTAATGCACTAGATAATAATTGTGCAAAAGGCTGTTATATATACTTTTGATGAATAAATTAGTGCCCACAGCAGTTTGGTTGGAAAATTAGATCGTCCATATGCTAGGGGTTTACCAAAAATCAGTTATCTGAACAAGAACAGAAATTCCATTTTTGCAGAGAATTTTAAAATATTCAACCAACGTCTTTAGTTTGTTTGGTCAACGAATAAAATATTTTGGGGAATTTGTTACTTCTGTCATCGTAAATAATTGTCTCATTGTAATTCCGAAATAATTTAACAAAACGGTAAAATACAAATGTCATTATTAGGTACCATTTTGCACAAGAACAAAAACAAATTTTAAATAAGGTATTATTTGAACGTTTAGTGAATTTTCCACTGTATTTACGAATTTTCAATTCCAACACTGTTCACGAATAATTAAAATTTTCAAAAAATAAAATAGGAACAGGTAAAACTAAAACCTAAAACTATTGGATCCAATAAAAAGCGATAAGAAGACTAAGGATAAGGTGTTGTAATCCTTGTCTTTTCAAAAGAGAGCAGGACTATGCTATAATATGTATAAAAAATAACGATTACCTATTCTATTTTGGCACAATTTAGTGCACAAATAATGTACGTCCGTTGTGGATCAACAAAAATATAAGCAGGTCCTTGAGTTACCTATACATATATTTTTTTGGAATCGGAAAAATTAAATCTGTTTATGACCTACAATAGGAACTTCATGAGCTGAAATTTAATACAAGTTTCCCTTGATTATAAGTATTCAAAAACAGATGCAAAAGATTAAGCATCATCCAAATCAAATTTTTAAATGATTGCAGAAATGATGAGCGCCCTATAATTAGAACAGTCCATAAATAATCAATCTGGAGCAAAAGGTGAAGGAAAAAAAAGTCTCACAAAATGTCCTGTTAGTGCTTACCTACCATCATCAGTAGCATACATAATTCAGATGGTAATAAATTTAAAATTCTATTACTGAACATAATATACAGATAAATATTATGTCTCGTGTTTTGTAAAAATGCTTATTAACATAAACTTTCGTTTATAAGTCGCTTTTTGCATTCAACTCTCGTACGACATGGACATCATGCACCGAAAGAAAAATATTGATAGTTGATGCACGTGTGTTTCTGAAAAAAATACGACGAAATATCTCACAACCGCATCTATCTAGTCATATCAAACAAATAAGTGATTTTCTGTATGTAGATAATTAAGGATTCTTCTTGTCCACGTTTTCTTTTCATTCCCACGATCAATATTAAAGGAAACCCAAGATTTAGAAAAGATAAACGTTAAAATATTTTCTAACATTAAATATGAGGAAGCCGTTAATCTTAAATACTTAGACTATGATGGAAACTGAAATGGAAAGCACTCAGATTAATCTACAATTTTTATTTTATTAAAAACACTGCAAAAACATTCGGATATCTTCAGGAGTATCAAAGTACTGAGTCAGGTGCTCCTGAAGATCCCCCTAATAAGACGAAATGTACGTAGGGTATTTTTAATAAATAAAATTTGTAAATATCATCATAGTAGAAGACCAATATAGTATCACTTCAACAAGACCAATACCAATACCGCAAGACCAAGACCTAATTCTGCAAGACCAAGGCTTATTTGCGTAAGATCAAGACTCATAACAAGACTTTTGCCAAACTTATTAATGAAAGTACCTAGAGAATTTAGAGAAACTTAAAAGTCCACAATATTGAAAAACAAGACTCGATTGACCAAGACCAGGACTGAGATTATTTTTCCAAGACCAAGATCAAGACTTAACTCTGCAATACCAAGACTCAATTCTGAAAGACCAAGACATATTTATGCAAGACCAAGGTAACCATTGTCTTGGTCCTGATCTTAGTCTCGCTCGTCACTAATTAAATTAAATTGGTTTGGATGCACGTTTACAATGTTCAAAGGTAAAAAATGAAAAAAAAGAAGTTAATTTTAGCGTACGCCATGAACTGAAAATTTCAAAATCTTCAAAAAAAAATTAAAGTTATGGTATTTTAAAGGAATTAGGATACCTAAACGTGAATTTCAATTCTATTATGTATCCATCCAACCTTTAGGTTATTGCATGGCAAAAGTTGGTGACTTTCCAAGCTAATAAGAACAAGACAAGACTCCTGCTAGCAAGACAAGAATTAAACAAGAAATCAAAAAGATAAACTATAAAACAACCTCTTGTCTGCAAGATAATACAAGAAGTTCACGGGGATGTTAAGAAAGGTACCAGTAACTTAAGTTTTAGAAGCTAAAGTTGGTACCTACGTAAAAGCCCTTTATTTCGTAAAAGTATTCTAGATGAATTTTTTTTTATTATTCAAACTATGAAATACATTCAGAACTAGATTTCTATGCTGAAAGTTGCTAATTGAAAGTCATTCAAAACGAAACATTCCATTTTATTGGTTAACAATGTATCTAAATGTGGATGTAGCCGCAAACTAATGATGACTTCCCGACTTTATTGGGTAGGTTTTCCGAGTCATATCAAGCAGGCTAAACGCTAATGGAACAGAATTAACGACGCACAAATGCTATTTTCCATTCTAAATGGATTGTAGCGGTAATATCGTGAAAAGGGTCGTTATTCACCTTCAATTTATTCGTCGAACTCATAACGCGTTCATACAACGTGAGTTGTCGAAAACATAGCCAGGTATTATAGGTACCTAGTACCTAATACACTTTCTATCTTTCTCTCTCTCTCTCTCCAAATCGAATTAGATACAACATTGCGTTGCCACTGAATTTGCTACTAAATTAACGTTTTCCCTTGGTCTTATCGTTAGAAGTAACGAATAATGCACAGGACATTCTCTTTTCACTATTTACTACTGATTAAACGAAATAAATCTACAAGTTTTATTATCCAGATCATTCAAAAGAAACGGTAACACATTCGGAATACGATTATTTAAAATTTTTAAGTAAAACGTCGTTAACACAACATCCAGGACAGTTTTTGGTCTTGTTACAGAAAGTTAAAAAAAAAAAGAAATAGTTTGTAGATAGATACTTAAAATCCTCAGTAATAGTGTCAGGATGATTAATTATTTCAAAAGCTCAATATAAAAACTGAAATTAATTAATAAATAAAATAATTACTTTCAGTGATTTTCAAAAATTTTAGTAATCTATTTATCAAAAGTAAAATCGAAAACTCATTTTGATAAAAAACGAAAATTCAACAGCTGGTAGTACTAAGGGTATTAGAAAAATAATTAACTAAGCTAATAATGTAATAAATATAAGGCAAGATGTTAATTAGTTAATTTGGCGAATGCGCTAAACACTAAATAATAATAAAGGAGATAGCAGCTAATTAAAAAGGAAAACTCTATGTAGGTAACATATTTATTCAGTTATTTTAAAATTCAATCTCTGCAAGTTTGAAATATACGGAAGGAAATGGTAATCTCGAATAATTTAAATTATAAAACAATAAATAATGTTCTTGTACTTTATTTATGGATCAACTTACAGTGCAAAATGTATAGGAATTATTTTCGTACTTAATCCAAATAGCAAAGATATTATTTTCCTTTAAGCTATAATACCTAATAAATAATAATCAAATTTATACACACACCCTACCGTAACCTTTTCCAATTCTAGAATTCTTGAAAACATTTAGAGTTCGTCATGCTGATCAAGAATACATATATATCTAGGGCGCGAAAATGAGCAGTTCATGGTGTTTTCGAGATTCTAAATTTTCAAAAATGTCATCTATTTGTCTTCAATGTGTATGTGTACCAACGCGATAATGACATGATTAATACTTGTATTCTTGTATTTAATTGATCTTGACGAGAAATTGTTTATATTCATACTAGCGCACTACGTAGTTTATATGGTGTAGGCGTGGACGTGTGCATTTATACAAACCCACACCTACTACCGCATAACCTATGATTCGTTATCTAACCTAAAAATAACAAATACAACATGCACCCAATATTAAAATAAATCAACAACACAACTACTAATGATGCCATTATCGTGTTGGTACACATACACATTGAAGACACATAGAAGACATTTTTGAAAATTTAGAATCTCAAAAACATCATGAACTGCTCATTACCGCGACCAACATATATTATATGTACCTATTCTTGATCAGCATGACGAACTCTACTACATTTTTTATAATTACCAAATTAAACTATAGACAGGGACATGGATTTTCGTCTATTTCTTCTCTAAGTGTAGGTACATTTCCTTTAAACGTGGCCAAATTGGTAAGTATACCAGCAGGAAACATTCATTCCATTGTTATGAGTTTATGTACGGTAGATACGTCTAAAATTGAAACCGAATATGTGGCAGATCATTAACCCACCATCGCCATCGTCATCGCCATCGGTTCGTCGCGTACCTACAATATGTCGCGCGATCATCGTGGCACTCGTTGCCGAATGTCGAATAAATGATTCATACGAGTCAATAGCGATTTTTGTCGTGTCTAACGTCGATTAAAGCGGATGGCATTTAATTTCGACCATTAATTCACGCCGCACCGCGCGCGCACTATAACTGCTGTCACACCGTTCGATGGCGTCAACTAACACGCAGTCGAACTAATTGACGCCACGATTATTACAATTCCGAATTAATCATTGAATTATATCAGGCTGTTGAATAGCTCTATGGATTTCATCCAAATTTTAACATTGCACATTACCAACACTTCCTAATAGATATAACTTCCAGCAAAATGCATTCAACATAAATTATGCTCAAATTTTCATACAATGAGTAATCAACAGAAGATTTTACTTTTATATTTTCAAACAATCGCATTATTACCAACATTTTTTTAAATTTTTTTAACAATTCACTACAAACAGGCAAATATACTTTGAAAGATTTATAAACTGTCTTAGACGGTAATGTGAACGCCATCTGTGGCGATTCACCATAAAATGGTAGGTTCAATAATGTCAAAAATGAACCATTATGGCTCATTACTTTTTTGGTCGGTATTCTGTTAAAACTACCAGAGAGATTTCTAATCAATTATCCAGTAAATACTTTCTACGTATTAAGTAAGGTATTCTACGTAGATCAAATTCAAGTGACATCCTCAAACACATAAAAGGATTTTTTTCTGGACATTATTTGAACTTTTGTAATACACTAATGGATAAATAATCTCTATAAAAAAGTACCTTGTTTTTGTTGTTTGAACTTATAATTTTATAGATAACGCCAAAGATGTTGTTTACTTCGTCTGTAGTAGCGTATTGATCTTACCTTATTGACATAAAATTGAGCTTCGTCGGTCATCTGTTTTGGAGATGCTTCTGGCGCGCTGATGAGATATATGTAGTTCAAAGAGTCCAAAATCCTGATCCACGTTTAGTTAGTTTTGACCAATGATGTACAAGATACCCTGTACTAAGTATCTGGAAAACAAAATGCAAGATACTTCTAAATTAAGTATTTCAGATACCAGATACAAATAACTTTCTGGAATGGTATCTGAAATACTGGATACAAAATACGTATCTTTCAAATACTTTTTCAACATGAAATACTTTTCTAAGAAAACAACATTTTATTGAACGTAAGTTTATCCTTTTACGTGAATTATTTACGAATAAATCGCATTGATCGTACAAATGTGACAAGACAAAATAGTATACGTTAAGGGTTTTAATTAAAGACTTAATTACAACCAGTTAAAATAAAACTTACGTTTCCTTGTCCGCGATCTCTAATCTCACAAAGGCGATATTGTTGATAGCACACAAATAATAGGGAATAATTATAAGTGATACGAGTCAATGGGGAAAGGGGACTTCATAGCCGATGAAATTCTATCAATTTGGTCTCAGACTAAAGTTTTAACCGCGCGTTCAGTTTTATCTATGGTAACATTGATATTTAAAATTAATGGCACCATAGAATCTTGTCACATTTTGTGAAGAAATTCATAGATTGCTATTACTAAAAGTATTTTAGCGAAAAGTATTTACAAAATACTAAGATACCAAACAAAAGGTATTTAAATACAAGATACAAAATGAATGTTAAAAACGTATTTTAGATACAACATGAAAATACGTATTTTCTATCTCGTATCTGTATTTCAGATACTTGTATCTTAAACAAGTCACATCTCTGGTTTCGACAGAATCTGGACCAAAAACCCAGAACGTCTTTTTTCGTTCGAGGATTTAATTTATAGTACATACTACACCTGCTTATGTTTTAGTAATATTGGTTAAAGGATTTAGTCCTTTCAAAACTTTCTTGTGTGCACCACTGTTTGTGTTAAGTACCTACCTATCATGCGTAAAGTATGAGAATATGTGCAAATTACAAATGCACATAATAACAGCATTCTAAGAAGATTGTGAAAACACTTTGTCAAGTAGGTATAATACCTACCTACCTACTTGTTCAGATAGATGTATTATTCTATTCAATAAAAGTTTAGCGAACCTCGTAGTTAGTTATAGATACGTTAGATACAAATGTTATAATGTTGAATCGTTTATTGTGAGATAAGAAACAAAAACAGCCGCGTACATCTAATTACAGAAATTGAGAAAATAATTCAAGTTAATCTCGTTACAACATCTTACGGTGTTATAGCCGCAATTTTAAACCGCTTATTACTACCTACCGCGATTCATTATCTTCAATCGTCGATCATTAATTATAAGAATAAATAACGAACATTGCGCGAATTACGTAACGCAAAGTTGTATTGACATTTCGTAATCGTATAATACATGATCAATTGTGAATGTTTCGTGGTGGCGTTCACAAAGCAATCGAAAGCAATTTTGTCGAGATAAATTACGAATTATACAGGCATTTATATCTACATTCAACATTAAAAGTGACACTGTAGGTACGTTTTGTTGCGGTTTTGTGCATAGCGAATCGTTCGATTTGCTTATGTATTATTAAAAACATTCTACGGAAACAATCGACACTTTTTTTACTTGTCTCTACTCTATTGTAAAAAAACATTACCTATTACTCGACAGGATGAAAGTTTAACTCGTACTTATATACCAACTGAGACAGTTGTCATTAAAACCCCATCAACTGAGGCAATTTTATTTCCAAGGGGTACTTACTGATAACTGAGGCAGATGTATCATATGGCTCCCAAAGTGGAAGGTTAATTAGGTGACCATAAAGCACCAAATATTTAACGACTGATGTAAATGCAATGTATATGAAGTGACTAGAAAAAAAGTGAGGTTGGGTTAGGTTATTTCCTCAGCCTTTTTTTTTTGTTGAAAATCATGAAAATTGATTAAAAATGAATTAAAGTCGTGTTCGGTATGCGAGCAGAGTTTTTCACCGAAGAATCTAAATGGTAAACTTCTTCTCGTTGCATATGTAGGCAGTGGTTGCACGTGATGCATAAACTAGTCAATATACAAAACGTTATAGACGTGTGTTCATCGGTGTAGGAAGAATTGAAGTAAATACCTGTATGCGATTTCTAAACTGGGCAACAGTCTGATTTATAAGAATACATGGAAAAAGGGCAGAACGAAAACTGCACTCTCCCAGAAATGTTACAGTCGTCGTGATAGACCAGACGGAAAAATAGAATATTAAGATTCAATCTACACCATTTGTTTCAATTTATTTTATATATAAATAGCAATTTCACTGGGAGTCGTGAGTTCTCGAACGCTTTTATACCCGCAGCATGAACTACGCTAACGCTTTATGAAAATAGATTTGATCGCGGACAAAATAAAAGAACCGATTAAACTTTATTGCTGAGCCGGTGCATAATTTCGAATTCCTTATTGATTTTGCGTAGGTACGGCTACAATTGCACTCGAGAACGACCAGGCTCTTCTTTCTTTTCTTTCAATGACTGACTGACTTATCGTTAGACTGACTGACGCAAATCAACAAACGATTGGAATTTAGTTCTTTCCATCATCCACAAATAGCTACAATACATTTATGACCATATATGCGTATAGACTGGGACGAAAAAATGAAATTTCATATTGCATTAAAAATTGGATAGGAAACAAAGATTTGTATGAAAAATATTACGTGAGAAGTAGCTGACAAATCAACAACAATGGAGTCTTCAGCAGAAAATGAACAGTTTGCTTTATCAACGATTAACTAACACCTGCTGAACCTACTGAAGATTGAAACACTATTGTAGTATTCGTGGGTTTATTAAATTTTCACTTACAAGACTAAGTACAGGAATACAATTTATTTACGCTGATTTAATTAACTACTTAAAAACACTATTAATTAATACGGAACTTAGCTTACTCTTTATTTACAACACTCACTTATATGCGCCTCTCTATTTATTCGTCTTTTCACTTCTAACACTGTCGATTTATTTCGGATGTTACCACTGTCACGGTCAATTTATTACTAACTCACTGTCGAACGTCTTTCCACTTTTATAGCATCATGGAACAATCCAGAAAAGTCTCGAAGTTTGTTTACATTGTTTACGTTTTCAGCGAGCCGCTTAATTGCTTTTCTGGAAGGCAGGTACGGAACACACGTACACAATTACAACGCACACTGCCGATACCGGCCTTGGCTGATCGAGCCGGCCGGCAACGCGTACAAGCGTACCCGGTCGCACACAAGCACGCTCGCGTTCGCCACACTATTAAAAAATTAAAATGCTTGTTCCGAAAAAATATACCATAACTTTCGTTTTCTAACCTTCTTACTCCTGGAAAGAGACATCCCTAGACAGGACTACCCTTTCAAAGACACTTTTGTGCCACAGAAACTTTAGAAGGGGCTAACGGGGTTACCCACAATTTATTTCTCTAGCTTTTTGGTTCTCCATAACGTATGAGGATACTCATCAATCATCAGGATTCTACACATGTCCCTTGTGAAACTGAGGAATTAATCTTTCCAGTTTTTGTAGTTTGTTAGTGAGATTTTTTTAAGTTCTGAATCCAAAATATGTAAACTTAAAATGTGACCACTTTAGATCTAAGTACTTAAATTAAAATGGAATCACCTTAAGGCTGAACTAAACCCAACACAAAAAGGATAATTAAAATTGACATATCTTCAGACGAATCGAGAAGTACCAATGTGAATATATACCAACTGAGACAATCCTCTTCAAACCAATACCAACTGAGACGATTTTAGTTTACGGCTACTGCCAACTAAGGCAGACGTATTAACCTGCAACTGAAAGGTCAACTAGATGACCATAAAATACGAGCGATTTAAAGACCCATGTAAATGCAATGCAATGTGCATATCGTTCTTTTTTTTAATTATATTTTTACAAAAAAAAACTGAGATTATCTTATGTTATTGATTGAGATTAGGTTAGGTTAATATTTAAATATTTTGACATTAAATTAATATCATCGTTTACCATATAGTTCACATTATTTTCATTCAAGTTACATTAGAATATATTGTCCATAATTTCCCCTAGTTTAACGACAATTAGGAGAAAAATTAAGCTAGACAAAGGGTTGAAGAGGTTTGTTTATTGATATAAAACCGACACCTACGTTTTTCCTTATGTAGGAGGCTTCTTTAGGGTGGGTTTTTTAAACCTTGCATGTATTGCTGAACGCAGATGTTGGTTTTACATGAGCTTTTTCATCCACCAACAAAAGAATCTTTTCAACCCCTTGTCGAGTTTGATTTTTCTCCTAATTAGTAGATTAGAGTTAACGTGTAGGTACTCATCGTATGTACCTACCACTGGAGTCACGGAGTCAGGTAAAAACCGCCTCAGTTGGTATATTTCCGTTGCCTCAGTTGAACATAATCCATGGGCTTTAATTGTATGGTCGTAGTCAGCCTCAGTTGGTGTACGTCCATCGAAAACGTACTTCGGCTTCAACAACAAAAAATGAAATAAAAAATCATTTTTTTTCAGCACTTATTTATTCTGAATTTGTAAAATTACTAATTGTTATTAAATAGGTAGTAACATTTAAAATTGTGAGAAAAAAATGGAAAAATAGTTGTTAGAGACGATGACGAGTGGAATAAGATAAGATAGGTAGCCAGTAAGTAAATAAATGATGGCACAGATCCCTGCGGTGCGGTGCTCCAGTACGGCAAGGTGAGCGAGTATTTAAAGTGGTGCGTTGCGTCGCGCTGTAGCGTGTCGCTTTAGAGTTTGAATAGTTTGGATAACGAAGCGAAACGATATCGTCGTCGGTGGCTGTTTGGGTGCGAGAGATCGCGAGCAAAAATAAGCAAAGTAAAAGTACCTACGTATGATGGAAGGAAGGAAAGGAAAATGAACGGACGGGTGTTGGTTGAACGAGCTCGCCAATAAATTCGAAAGCCGTCGTTGGAATCGCTGGTGGATCCGAGGGCAGATTTATGCTCTCGATCGCGACACGTTTTGATATAAAGAATAAACGACGAAAAAGCAAGTAAACAAGAGAAGTCGAGAGCCCGCCGCGCGCGCCCTTTTTGGGAGGCCGGGTTAACGCTCCTCATTCCCGATTTGCATACGCTTTAGTGATGACTGAAGGAACAATGACGGAGATCAAAATCGCCGGTCGAACGATGAGAAAATGTTCGACTCGGTGACAGCAGAAAGAAATAGCGTAGCGCAGATTTAAGCCGGATCCGCATCTTT
Source organism: Agrilus cyanescens (assembly GCA_947389935.1). NCBI lineage: Eukaryota > Metazoa > Arthropoda > Insecta > Coleoptera > Buprestidae > Agrilus > Agrilus cyanescens. The sequence goes on from OX376705.1 coordinate 26,461,761, forward strand.
TAAAATATACTAATTGGACGTACGTCGATCGTTTTTATATGTTTGCTTGGTGGAAACTCGAAACAGATCAACAACAACCTCCACGTAGGTTACGTATACGAACAGAGACAACCCTTCAACTGACGTACATCTATTTCGTTCATTTCGAACCTTTTCAGCCACAAACGAAGGGTATCAGTAGTCACAGAAATAACTACTTAATACTTGTGAAAAAATACTTAATAGGTACCTACATATTTACAATGTTGGCATTGGCATACAATAAGGGAAAGAGCTATCAAATATTCCAGGGAAGTTTTACATTTGGGAAATGTTAGGTAGACTATGATAGGAAATAAGAAAAATAGGTACTTACGTATTAACGCCACCGCGGCAAAAATTTAATGGTTAGCAAGTGTGGACAACCTAAACCTAAATTATGGATGAGTAAATATAAAGTGTATGTTTACCAATAGAAGAGTTAGACCTCAAGGGTGATGAATATGTAAATGTAAACACACCAACCCTCTACCCTAACCTATTGCAATACACATGGAAGTATTACGACAGTTTTCTTTTTGTATGAAGATGTCTTAAAATACAAAAAACTGTCATATTACATCCGTGTGTATTGCAATAGGTTACGGTTCAGGATGGGTATGTTTACATAAACAGAATGTCTTCATTTTTGTACGTGAAATCCAATAAATAAATCTTGAGGTCTAACCCTTCTATTGGTAAACATACATTTTGTATTTACTCATCAATAATTTAGGTTTAGGTTGTCCACACTTGCTAACCATTAAATTTTTGCCGCGGTGGCGTTAATACGTAAGTACCGAAAATAAAATAAATAAAAACAAACAAAAGCTCCTTTGACATTCCTCTACAAAAATGGCTTCTTCCAACTTTTGTAACCCATCTACTTATTATAAATCAAAATAACCCCACCTTTGATTACAAGAAAAAACCTTTTATTATTTAAATATTTAAAACTAATACCTTTATCATTGCAATGCACTCTTATGAGCAGTTGTAAAATTAGACATTTTTTTTAAAATATAAAATTGCAATATTTGGTTTAATTAACCTGTAGTAGATACTAATTATTTTTTTAAAAAATAACAACCATTAGGTACCTACATAAATATGTATGCACATATTATGTATATCTAGGCATATACCTACTAATGTATGGACATAATATGACAATCATATGGCTGCACGTTACAGCTCTAATGCTTCGATATTAACTTGATTCAATATCAAATATTACATTACATTAGTTGCCTCACACGAGTGCATCGTATTACTAGGTATTAAGTTAAGCTCATTAATTGGGGGAGCTGAAAAATACACAGATATATTCGTACACGTTTTTATATAAAACACAAGGCTTATAACTTACACAATTTTTATATTAGATTGGTACGTAAATATAAAGTTTTATTAAAATACCACAGTAGAAAATATATTTATTATACAACTGATTCACAACGAAAGCTTTAATTTCAGGATGTTTTTCTAAAAAGGTAAATACATATCTCATTTCAAAAAATCAAATAAGGGGTGATTTGGTCAACCCAGTAAAACGAACATGAATAAAATATGCACAACTTAACAGACCAACGAAACTGATAAGAATGTGTTCAAATAGGGGTTGAACAAACATTCGTTTCTTAAATCAGAACCAACTTCAATTTTAATTTTTTTTAGTACTTAGGTACTTCGTATTAGACTTGTACCTACATATACTGATAACAACACACGTAAATACGTACAAAGGTGTTTTCCATTTTTTTAACTTTATTATTAGACTGAATGGGTGCTTGCATGTGTCCTCGCAGATAAATATTTAAGTTAAACCATAACAAAGGGTAAAATGTAAAATTGTCCGGATGTGATGGTAAAAAACAAACGATAAAGCAACCTTGACGGAACTAAATTCAAATGTAAAAATTACCCAACGCGACACTTCTAAAATAATAACGTTGAATATAATTATTTTAATCAACAAGGACAATACCAATTACGTGTCGCTTTAATTTATGTGGAAACAACTTCTTTTAGAATAAATTTTAACAATTTCGTTTAATTACTGGTACCTACCTACAATAAAAAGTGTTTATTACATCAGGATTACCTATATTTCATTAGTTTATCGATTTTTTGTAAAAAGCTCAATAAATGGAGCAATACATTATATCATAAGGTTATTTTAAGAATTACATTATTCTATTATTTCTTAATAGCCTTATACTAACGATCTTGAAAATAATTACGAAGGGTGAAAACTAAACATTAACATTTGGCGAAAGTCAAAACTTTAAAAACTTTTTATACAAGAACTTGAAATGTTTTATGTTTTCATGTTTTCAGTATTTATCTTATCACTTAGACTAGGAAAGTGAGGGGACACGTAACTCGTAGCCGACTCTACGTTGAACATAAAACGGTGTCAGACAGTGTGTTAGTGTCGGTCATTAAAAGTGTGAATATAATTGAATAGTGTAGTTAGGTTTTAGTGTATTTTTGTTTAAAACAATAGTGATTTGGTCTTCTTACGGTTGCAAAAGCCGCAGTGAAAGAAATGAACCAGAAATCATATTTTACAGGTAAAAAGAATTTTACGTAGTAAGGTTAACACGTTCACTGCTCATGACGCATACCTTGCGTCATGTCGTTCTTTTAGCCAGTACTCATGACGCATATGTTGCGTCTTCCCGACTATTGCTTTAAATCTCTTGTATAACAGTCAGCACGGCATTGAAGCTGTCGGCGCCATAGGAGCACCACGGTGCGAGTCCAAATTATTGTATTTCACACGTGGTTCGGGTTTTTTGCCATTTATTAGTTTTTTATTACTTTATAATGGCGGAGGAGGCTATTCCAGGACCTTCGGTATCCAAAAAGTTGCGTCTTAGAAGTTCTAAACCTCTAAATGAGGAGGAAAAGTTGCAAATGGCTTATTTTTCGGATTTCTCTGACGATGAGCCATTTCAAGACTCAGATAGCGAATGGAGCGGGGCGGAGAGTGGTACGGATGAATCGGAGGAGGCGGCTGTAAGCCCGGAGATAGAAGCATCCACGGCCGATAACGATACTATTATAGAAGGGCCACACGATATTTACTGTTTTAGAAAATATCATTTAGTTTACTTTTTAATACTGTTTAAAAAATGTCTAAGTTTATTTTTTGATATTATATTAGAAAATGTTTGTTATTTTATACCTACGTATTTCGCATGGTATTAAAAAATAAAGAGGTTTGAATGATTTGATGCTATGACGCTACATATGCGTCATTGAGCACCGCTCATTGAAAACACCGGCGCAGTGCTCATGACGCAACATGTGCGTTCTTATTTTTTTAGCTATAAAACATTTGTAAAAATACTTAAAACCCATAAATAAGCAACCCTTTCTACATTTAACTTTTATATGTGAAATTTCGGATGTCAGCACTTCAGTAAGTCACTAGGAACGGCATGAGCAGTGAACGTGTTAAGCAAAGTAAATCGCGTTTAATTTGTTTATTGTTAACATACTACTTAAAATATGTTACGATTTACGTACAAGAATCATTAATGCGTAATATTTTTTTTTTGATGGAATGGTTTACTGATAGTATAAGAAACAAAAAATACCTTCAAACTTGTAAGAAACATGTGTTTACCACATTATTACCTTAGGCGACGTCACTTTTAGTTATAAAAATCTAAGAAATAAAATTAATTAATTTAAAAAAATTCTTCTTAAAGTTTAGTTCCGCCACATCATGGTAATTTACAGTAATGAAATAATTCTTTGCATCTGATTTCATTGAACATGTATTCTACTTGACATAAAAAAATTATATTTTTCTTAGTAATCTATGACGCAAAACAACAGTTCTTAATAATTGTTTACTTTATCAAATAAACAATCGATACTCTGTATGGAATTATAATTGTACGAATAATGGTAACAAAACTAATTATCTCATAACATTATATGTTGCGCTACTGAGCGCTGACTGCTGGTTCCATCGCGTAACAATTTGCAGTCGACGATTATGCGTTCCCTCTCTTTCATAGTCTAAAATTAATCATAATAACTTTTAAGTAGAAATCAGATCACCTTGTATGTAAGTAGATATTATTAGATATCAACGAGTTGTCATTCCAAAGATTGATTTGACGCCCACTTCCACTGCTTGCTATCATGAGTCAATCCTCCCACTTCCCAAAAACTTAAACATTTAACATCTATAGAATTTATCGACAATTCCACAGCCCTTTGGACTTCTACTTTTTTTAACAAATCTATCCTCATTTTTTTATGCTAGGATTGTAGTATACCTTTCGCACCTGGATTTCAAAAACATTCTACCTTTAATAGTATTTTTCGAGTCTCTAGATTAAGGAAATGGTTTTTATCCAAGACCTGCCCGCCCTGGGTTAATTTTTGTTTTATGTCTCTACCGCTTTTTCTATCTATGGTTATTTGACTTACTAAAATATGGAAAATCTGAAACTTTTTTAGTTTTATAGTGTTGTTTAGTTTCCTTTGAAAGTACTATCTACTTCTTTGATTTTCTTGTAATTATAATAAATTAATAATTTTTTATAAGACAGCGTACAAAAAGTATAATTGATAAAACAATGCAAAACGGAGTTTTCTTTGCTGCTTTTCAATTTGTATTTCCACTTCTTCAGCTAAATATTAGCAAACCGTAAATAAGTGTAAGTTATGTATCGTGTAGCGTTTCGAGTAGGTACGTAGCGTCACGACCGGCACTTTCGCGCTAGGAAATGTAAACATTTTCGTTTAGAGCGTTCGCCTTTATTTAGATATCATAAAGAAATACGTCCGCGACTGCATTGTTGCGGCATCGCGCGGCGGATGGACGTTTCGGAACGCGACACGCGGCCTCCTCAACAAGAAAGAGAGAAACATCTCTCGGCTGTGCACACTCTATGCCGCGCCGCGTGTACGAATCCGACGTATTTGAGGCGATGAATAGGCATTGTATTCAGATCGGAGGCAATTACAATATTTCAGCAATTCCTCCGGAGTCGCGAGGTGCCCGCCTTTGTTTGCGACTATCTTTCATACTTTAACAAATTCCTATCTGCGTATGCCTAACCTAACGGCCGGAAAAATGAACGAAATATTGTAGGAATGCAAACGGTCACACTGCATGTACCTCTACCTACTGACCTTGCGAAAACAAGAAGTAATTTCTGCATTATTATTCCTTTATTACAACTTATTCTTTGCATTTAGAAAACGTTTAAGAAGAGCTAGAGTTCCAGTAGATAGGTACTATTTGCAATTATTGTTACAGTAAAAATTATTTACTAATAAAAGTTGTGTTAGGAAAAATTGAGGGGGCATATAGGTACCTAGGTACCAACTGAGGCAGACGAATATGTGAAAAAAGCGTAGGTACACTCAAAATTTTGTAAAATAAGCATACAAAAGATAAATAAGTATACCTGGACTTTGGTAAGGGTTGAGAAATGTTAGAGATGTGAAAAAAAGTGTACCTACACAGCTCATGTCCTTTACGAGCTGTAACAGAAAAGAAGAGGAAATTGTTCAATTTTATTTTAAATTTAAATCCGATATAATATTGAATATAGAACTTTTAACAGTAATTTTCTCTTTCCTATTTCTCGCAAAATCATTTTGGTTGCAATAATAATTATAATTATTTAAATTAAAAAATATAATAAAATCGTGTAATTTTTTATTCTTAAATTTAATTTATGTAATAATTATGAATATTATTACAACGGAAATGATTTTGCGAAAACTAGAAGAATAGTCAGCTATTATCATGAATACGGAATAGAATCATCATGTCTAGAACACAATCAGAATTATTCATTAATATTAATTCTTCGGATACAGTGGGATGGAAGTCACTAATGATCACCTTGTACGCTTATTTAACAAGTAGAACATACATAGCAACCCTTATTAAGACGTAATTAACCCTCCCAGCATGAGACCGTACACTTACTTCGTAGTACTCTTTTTTCACTGAAGCAGACGTATGAACCAACTCCTAAAGTGGAAGGTTTCTAAGCGACCATATGCCACATTAGATTCTTTGGTTGAGTATTAACGTGTGCTTAGGTAATGCACATCAATCAGGTAGAAACCGCCTCAGCTAGTTACCTGCGTTGCCTCCGTTGGACATGACCTCACGGCTTTAATTTTATGGCCTGCCTCAGTTGGTATACGTCCCAATTGAGGACATGTCCCCATTTGTCCCAACATACCTTTTGTTAAATAATGTTTGGTAATATAATCAAGTGGAGTGTAAATGTTCGAAATTTTTTTGGAGACGAGCTCGCAATTCTGAAATGATTCTGTCGACTTTTATAGTAACATCCAAAGAGGCCAAAAATTACATACTTTCAAAAAGTGTTTGCTTTTACATGCTATAAATTCTAAAAATTGATATTTTAATTGTAATTGTTATTTAGCCATGAGTTTTAGTTGAAATGCACCAACTCACTCGAAGCGTATACATTTTTCTTACATGTATTTTTTTATAGCAGACGTACTAATTAAAATCCCTAATAGACAGCTGAACCCGATAGCCGAAGGGTTCGGAAAAGAAACCCAATTCTCGATGGCTCATTATTAGCATATCAACTTTCAAGTGTAGGTACCTACCCACCCGCTCCCGACCGACCCGTGCCCGTTTGTAATGAATAGAAATTTTAGGGATTCACCGTGTGTACTGATCGTGAATAATGTTGGCTACACATTAACTATAACGTATTATTTATGCACCTTTCAACAATGACGTGTGGGTGCGTAAAAAATACGAGCAACGTTGCAGCAGGGGCACCTACGAACGTAACGACAACCTGCTACTTGACTGCTCGCTTGCAACTTACGGCTACCTATACGATATGGCTTGTGTACACTGCACAGTTTATTCCTATGAAGAAGTGTGCAGGTGCTTTGACTTCCGACGCGTATGAAAATGTGCGATTATGAAATCCATAAATTACATCGCGGGTGACAGCTGCCCGACCATGTGATGCAATCAAGAAGACGTATGAAGGAGCAAGAACGATTTCAACGCATCCATTAAGTACTGTATTTTATACGTATGCGACATCCTTATCCTATCAAATAAATAATACCCGCGATTCGGTTCTCGAAATGAGCCAAGAAAGATGACATGTGCAATGTGACGTTAACAAAGGCTGGTGCAATTGCCAAAAATTTCACAATGGATTATTGAGTGGATTTTATCATTTAGAATCACCATTATGTATTAAGTACAATAACATGAAGGGTAATGAAGCGTGTATGTCTTTGGAACACGTCGGAGAAGCGAAGCTTCCTTTGCTTAAAGGAGCGGATGTTAAAAATCAACAAAACGAAGCTGCAAGTGCGATAAGAAAATCTCAGAGTTTAAAGTCTAGAATCCTTGTCAAAAAGTAATCGCGTTTTTGATAAGTAATTAGGTAGTCAATTGATGAATAACATAATCAGCTAATCTCACGTTTCTACTTGTAAAAAAATCTACTGAGAGGAATAGAACCTGGGGCTGCTACCTGCAAGGGTGCAAGACCCTAACGCTTACGCATAATCCTAGGCGACTACTTGTTGATTCCAATCAATTTTTGGTACTTAAAACACTGGGCGAACTTTAAGGATGAGTTTCCCGAACTTCACCCTCTCAAATATGTAGATATGAGTTACCTTGTTACATATTTCTGTGCTTTATTTTCTTTCTTTTGACTTTGTGAGAGTTAGGTTAGGTTAGGTTAAAATTAAAGCTGGATCGAGTCGATGACATATCAATACTTAATCAATTTTCCATTTTCAGGAAAGAACATAATTTTGTAGCCATCGAAGACGATTGGCAGAAGGGTTGAATATGCCCAATGGTTTCGAATGAAGGATCAAACTTGTAGATAAAATATTAACTTGATGACACAGTAATAAAGGAAGACTGTTTTCAAATTGTTAAAGCATCAGAAAATTTTGTAATTATCCTTATTTTGACGTTCGAAAACCTTTTTGAGCTATTTAAGATACCAACTTTTATACTTCCAATTGTAATAGATCTAGAAAAACGTGGAAAATAGTTGTATTATTTCTACAAGTGCCTCCCTTCCAAACCTTTGGACACGTTCAACAGCAGTTTGATTTTTATCTACTTATATACTTTCATTAGATAAACATGAGACAGACAACAATTTTTTTCCTGAAAATGGAAAATTGATTTTTAATGGTTTAGTCACGTGATCAACCCCTAATTTTTCAAATCGTTAGGTATAGTCTATGTCCACATACTTTTCAACCCTCTTAAAAGACAATCTGAAATCCACGACTATCTGAATAATTAAAAATTTGCACCCACATACTCATTTTGTAGATCTAACTAATTAAGTAGATGCATTGTAAAAATAAACTCAGTATCTTTACTCAACTATAAAATGATTATTTAACGAACAAATTGTTACTTTTTTCTAATTTTCGCAAGAAGCTGTTTCGAGTACCTTTTACTACCAAAAGAATAATTTTTTTTTTCAATTTGTTAAGTATGCATGTAGGTACCTAATATACTTCTAAACAGTCAGGTAAGCAGGCATCTAATTTCCTTTAAGTAGGAACTAAATCTTTGTTCAATTAGTTTTTCAAACATTACGTAGATACCTACTAACAATTCTAAATACGAAAACAATACAACAAAAGCTAGCTACTATAGGTACACGTTTGCTTCCTAAGAAAATTTTTCTTTGTTCTTCGAACATGCAGCCTTACACTTACACGTTAGTCCGATAACCGCATTTTATGTTCACTGATTGCGTTTTTTTTCTCGTTCTTTTTGAGTTTGCAATCCGCTAGCGTTTAACTAATTAAAAAGGACTTGGCTGCGAACGTAAAGGTAACGTTTCTACGACTGCAACACACACGTAAGTATATTCTTTGGAGTGTGTGTCGAGAAAAAATTCTTCTCAGAACTAAAACTCGCATTGCCTTATTTGTAAAAGATTCATTCCCGCTTCTAATTGATACATAATAGTGCAGTTAATTCACTACCAGTTACTTGTATCTATTTTTTAAGATACTTTTTAACAGATAGTGAAAACTGAAGAGAAATTTAGAATCTATCTGTTATCGATATTTGGTCTTATGTCTTCGTCGTATTCAAGGGAAGGCAATCATCTGGACACTTCACAGTTCTATGGATCATCCTTAGATGATAAGAAGAACTCTGAAGATCTTCCAATCGTATGGAATGTAGCAAATTTTGATTGATACGATTGATAATGTTCTTTAAGCCGTTCTTTCAGGTATCTTCTGGTTTGTATCATGTACCTATAATATTTAACTTAAACGTTTATTCATTTGTCGGATGAATCGGCATTCTAGTGGGCGACAATTGAAAATTATGCCTTTAACCGTTTATCTCAGAGTGTCAAGATAATGTTGAGTTCAGAATAAATACAAAGGGCACAGGTATCGGTAACAGGTGTGACCCCGGAAACCGCGCGGGGGAGTAAAATTATTTAAATGAGCAACCGTCAGGGCAGCTGATATCTCGGACGAGCTGGGGCAGGTGAGAGGGTGCAATAAAAACTAAAAGTGAAAAATTTTGAAGAACGCATATGTGCAAGTGTGGCTCAATTTGTAAACGATATACGTATCTACACACAAGTTGGCATTTATTTTGATCTGAAGTCACAGATCGAAATTTGTAATTCATTTAAACGCCTTGTCCTGTTTATGTCCACGGGCACGTGGGTCGAATTCAAACCACCATGTAAATTGGTTGATAATGGACGTAAGGTGTTAATTATAATTATTATAATGCATTAAACGAAGTGGTGTTTCCTTTGTTCAATTTACGCACTTAAAATATGTACGAAATAAAACGGAAACGATAGGGATAAAAGAAAAGGGAAGGAGAGGAATAATTTTATTTATATCTATAAGATCTACCCTCAGTCCTGCCAAAAATATCTCTAATAATGTTTATTTAACATTTACAAAATTGATTCATCGTTTCTAGGGGCCTAACCAAAGACGTAACGTTATCTATTTTTTATTTCAACTGAAAGGTTATTATCAATATTCATTACTTATAAAAGATAAACCAACAATATGCAGTAATTAGTGAGATATTTGCATCTTAAGATTCTCTGATGACGTTACACAATATTTTTCCTGTATATAGTACTTCTAGACTCGACGAACGCGGCAAAGAGAGCGCCATGTAGTAGAGATAGAGAAAGAGAATGAATGTTGACTTGGCACCGGGTATCTACCAGTATTCTAGATACTAATTTTTTTTAAATTAAATAATGTTATCGTTTCCTATTTTTCGTTGTCCGTTTTGACTTAGGTACATAGCGTCTTTTAAAAACTTGTCATCAGACATGAGGAGCATCTGAACGCGCGCACGTCGCGCCGCTCCGCACGATTGTAGTCTGAATAATTGAAGGGAATATCCAGTTGTCAATTTGTACCATCATGTCTACCGTGTTCGCCGATATAAATAACATCATCAAAGTGTCTCCCGATATCAGATCTGCTTTGTTTCGCTAATGAAGACAGTAGCAGATGTTGCTGCCGCAGAAATTCCCGATTCCCGCGGATCGCAAAGAACTGGTTCTCTCCGAAACAATTCCGATCAGCAGCATATGAAAATCATTGCACGACTACTTTCGGCCACCAAAATACGATCTGGTACTTAATCAGTAGATACCCATATCTGATCGATTAATTGGGGATTATAGAGAAAAAAAAACAATAAAAAATTGAATTACCCAAAACCACTGGTACCTTTTTAGTTCAATCAGATATAAGTATTTTACGTACGTAACACTAAAACCTAAAAAAAAGAACAAATTCCACAGACTATTTAGAAACCTACGTATAACTATAGCTATCTTCATCAGTTAAGGGCTAAATTGATCTTACATCTAAAGCTTATCAAATACTTAGTTACAATTCTTCTCTAAAAAAGTTACAAAAACCAAAGAAACAAGCAGAATTAAATTTATTAAAGAGGGGTCCATATTGGGGGTGGGTTTTATGGCGGATATAATTGTTGGTTAGGACAGCAAGAAGCAAAAAAATACTTCGTTAAACCACTTAAGGGTAAGGTATCTAACCATTTAACTACCCTTGTTAACTACAAAAACTAGATGAAAATCCCGTTTGAATGCTTTGACTTAATTCTGCTGGGGGTGTAGTGTTTCTACGTCAAAACTGTTTTGTTTTTTAGGGTTTAGGGTTATTCCATTAAGTTCCATAGTACTACAAAAAAGAGAAACGAATTGGATACAACATTAGATGCCTCTCACCGATTTTGAAATTAAAAAACAATTATTTTCAGATTTTTAGTTAACTTTTGTATTTTTTTAAAGTTAGTTTTCGTATTTTAAAAGCCAGTTATGTTACAGTTTTTGATGGTGGAAAGACAACCCAGGTGACCCTAACCAAAACTACTGGAATTATCATGTACATACCAAACATTACTTTACTTATTAAAAGTTCCCAAATGTCCAAGATCTAGATCCAAAGTCCGATAATAATGAAACTAATTATATTAAACGCCAAACTCAACGCAAAAAGAATCACTAAAATCGGTTCATATATAAAGAAGTTTTGTTTTAACATAAATACATGAAAGGAAAGTAAAAAAAAAGTGATTATTAATTAAGGAAAAATTAAGAAGAATTTATTATAACATGATTAATTATAAAGTAATACAACAATTTATAAGGATTTCCTTTTTATGTACATGTATGATAGATTACTAATTATACGTTTACTATTCTGGTGTATGCAAAATTATACCATAACTGTCCATGGTTTGCAACTAAGACATCAACTTTAACAATATGCATATTATGCACAACAGTAGCTCTATTAGTGTTAAAATTTACCTTTAATTACACGAAATTTATTGCCTGCATTTAGTTAAAGCAAATCAATTATTCCTTGCTTAAAATAATCTCTATTTCTATTATATAAGTAGTAAATACACTTTATACGGGATCTAATAGATACATTATGTAAATCTAATGATCAAGATTGTATACAACAATGTATACGAAAATTTGTAATGCGCTTTAATTATGTTATTTTAATTAACCAGAGAAATTATAGTTATACCAGGTAGGGACTAAAAGGACTATAAAACCTTCCCCGAATGAAAAAAATTACTCATATATTTTCTGTTTATTTTTATTTATTCTGGTTATTAAAATCCATGCAGTATTATTTTTATTATGCAAGTTAAAAGGGCTTTACCTACAAAGTGTTTTTATATTTTTCCTAGAAACTAGACAAAACCTTTTTTTGCGTCCCTTAGTAAATGTAAACTGAATGGTTTTCAGGGAAGTCTTCCCATTATGCACAGTTTGTTCAAGGTGATATTTGGGCCATTTATAAGTGACAAACCCTTTTGTTGTCGAGTCGAAGACGAAATATATCATATTGGCTATTTCGCAGTCGGAAGCGTTGGAAGAAATCCATTCTGACAATGCTTAGAGACCGAAAAGTCGTAAAAATTATGTTGGGTCATATAATAAACAGGTGAATATTTCCGTAGCCTTTAAGTACAAGGATACTGCTTTAAAACGACAATAATGACAGCAGGAGGAACTAAGGTTTCTGTTGTTCGAAATGCGGCCGTTTTGGGATATTTGAAAATTAGAAATCTCGCTATGGAAACGTTTCTGTTGATTTATGGGTTCATTATTCTTAATAGTTATGAATGAAAACAAAATTTGCAGTTGCAGAAATATTTGCTAATTAAAATGTGCATAATTCATACTAGGAAGGATAAATAGTAGGTAATTGCCTATCATGTAAGGTAATAAATAATTTGGAAATAATTAAATTATAGACTCCACCCTTACAACAAAATCAAATTAATTACTGTGGAACTTATCTAACTAAATACTAGAATCCAAAATTCTACAAAAACGATTCCCTAATAAAGATGACAACTTACACAATAAGCTTTAGATTTTTTAATGTTTTTTTTTTTCATTGAATTTGGGTTGTTATGTATATTTATATAAACAAACTTTTATTTTTCGATAATTGCTGATTGAAAATATAGGTTAGATTTTTCTTTTGTCATTAGGGACGAAAAGATTTTCAAAATTATCACTAATTTTGGGGGTGTGCAATTATGTTGGAATAAATAAGTTCTTTATACAGGGCGAAATTTTATTGGACTTGATGAAATCAATAAGGAAATTTTTAGAAAATGCCATATTATATAATATATAATTCTAGCAATTCTCATTTAAAGTTTCATCTTCCTTTTCATGCCCTTAAGTGTAGGATTATAAGATTATCTCAAAATATCCTATAATATAATATCCATCCTAAGGTGTCATATTACCTGCATAGAAATTCAACAAAATCGTGTCAAATTTTTCCACGCAGACGTTTATACATCTTTTCACACCTTACTTAATTTTTAAAGTTTTAAATTACTTAATTGTATTAAAAATAAAAATTTTATTAATTGAAAATTAAACTTATGGATGTTTCAAATTATTATAAAATTTTATAGAACTTTAAATTATAAAATCCGCGAAAAAATATTATGGAACACTTGGAAATCATTTCTAAAAGCAAATACTGCAACGAATATTGAAAATATTTGAAAATAAATGTCTTGTTTGTGTTATTAATTTATAATTATGAATTAACATATTTAAAACTAACTTTTGTATTGCACAGTGACAGCAAATAGTAATCAGGGTACGAGCACTTCGATTGGATTGCGTATATTGTTTATTTTAATTGGTAGTTCCCCTATAGATCGCAAAATAGGCGCGTGCGACCGCACTAGTCTAGTGTTGGAGCGGTAAAGGTTTGTTGGTGACCTGTCGGCTGGAGACGCGAATCCACATTTTCATCCCTTACTAAAAGTCGCATAACGCGCCTAAATAAGTTTTCAAGGTGTGTATTTCTATTTCCGTCCTTTGTTGTCAAACAATTTTTGTGATAAATTTTATCAAAATTGGTGCAGCAGTTTAAGCTTGAAAGCCGATCATACAGACAGACAGACAGACAGACTTTTCCGTTTGTAATTAATATTAGTACCTATGAATTAGTCAGTTCGTTATTATTCAAACTAAACAAAGGCATTGAAGCCTATGCAAACTCGATGATCGTTTCTCGGAAGAGTTCTTTTTCGTGCTCGAGAACACAACTCTTTGTTAATTAGTTAACGTACAAAAGACATAGTGCAAATAAAAAAATTACTTATCAGCCTGTTGCGACCGCTCTTGGTGCTCGTGAGACTTCTCGGTCTGAACTTGGAGGCGCGATGTCTGCCAAGATATTCGAGAACCAGAAACTTAGACCGTCCGACCATCGCATAGGATCGGCAGGGATGGATTCTTTCTTTCTCTTTCTGTTTTCTCTCTGTTCTTCTTCTTCTTCTTTTTCTTCAAATTAATTTCTTCAAGGATCGTATCTGTGAGAAACGACACCGCGTGAAAGCAAAAGTCATTAGCGCATCATTACCATTACAGAACATATCCAGCGTTCAGTTGTTCGATTCGTTCGGTCATATGCCCCATTTACGTGCATGTAACGTAGTAGCATCGACGACTTCTAAGGTTTTTACTTAAACTTTCTGACGTAATATTTGTCGATGTACAAACATTGTATCTACTAATTGCATATAATTAGGAATTAATAAATTGCAGATTAGAACACTATCGTACTGCATTTGCAGTAGTTAGGGAAATAATGGCAAAAATAAGGAAAAGTAGGATTTTTGTATGAGTTCCTTTTTGTAACTTCGAAAAAAATCCTAAAAATTCTCATCAAATGTTAAAGATCTCACATCTCTTGCTACAATTACGAGCATAATTCTGTTCTTCGATCCAGGTAAAAAATATAAGGGATGAAACGATAATTTTTTACGCACGGGACGAAACGAGCATAAATCTACCTGAGTACACGTTAAAACCCAAATGCACCCTACGATCATAGAAATTTGATGATTTTAATTTAGTATCCTTACAGCATCAATTATTGTTATTGTTTCTTCTATA
Organism: Agrilus cyanescens; assembly: GCA_947389935.1. Classification (NCBI taxonomy): domain Eukaryota; kingdom Metazoa; phylum Arthropoda; class Insecta; order Coleoptera; family Buprestidae; genus Agrilus; species Agrilus cyanescens. Next base: position 26,476,802 of record OX376705.1, read on the forward strand.
TGAGTGTCAAATATAAATACAAACCCTCCCCCTGCTATTTGTCAATGCTCAAAATATCAATAAATAAGGCAATTACACATTTGTAATAATGTGTTGTAATCCCTTTGTCGTTAAATGTTTTATTGATGTATAAAATATATTTATTTATGTTTACTGTAAGAAGGAATAAATCAAGCTGCGAAACTTAATTGAAAACATTAATGTTAAAAGTGTACGGTGTTTTAAATAAATTGTAAATTGTTATACCATTTACATAACGAATTCGATTTGGTATATAAAATTGGTTTTAGTATCTTAATACAATTATCCAATGTTTCTCATATTAATAATATTATTTTCTGTTTATTTCAGGTACGTATTCCGCAAATTTATTGAATAGGATCGTTTGGACTAAATTGCGAAGAAAATACAGTAAGTTAAAACCAATAGATGGCGCCCTCGATTTAAGTTTTAAGAATGTTTTTTTTAACAAAAATGTTGTTTTTAAACTTTTTCTTTATTTTTACCTACTCATTAGCAGAGGACGTAATCTTTAAAATGATGTCGTATATGAGGACTCTTATTGCCTATATTTGTTTGTGTCTAGTTGAGTTGTTGGTTTCCTTCATTCAGTTTCCTGTGTATGTCTCAATTTTAACGTGCATGACATATAGTGCACTTGGGCTTCTTGTCTTGATTAAAATAGTTAACAGTGTTATTGGTGGCCATAGAACTTTATGAAAGGTGGGATCATTTTAATCCATCAAAGCGGATATCAAGCAGGCTAGGAGCGGCTTTATTGCTCATATAGCTGTCTGTCGATTTCTGCACTGTCTATATAGTTCCCCTTTTACCACCATCGTACTTCCAACGTGCTGCGATAACTTTTTAATATCATAATACACTTACCTACCTCACCTTAACGACGCTCGAATGGCTACAAGTAGCTGGAAGCGATACCGTCGTTCTCTAATGGGTCTATTAATTTAAGATTTATAGCCAGTTGCATGGTGGTTTGGATGTAAGATCTGTACGTTCCATGTGCACCACAAAACGGGACGAACATGAATTACATCATTTTTCTTTTCGAACTCATTTCAATATTGCACGTCACATTAATGTCATGAAAAACGAAAAGAATTTAGAAAGGGTACGTACGTAGAGTACCCGCTGTAATAATACATCAATCCTTTTTCGTTTCTAACTTTATATGTTTCTCTTATGCAAAACCACTAAGTATTTAAAAACCATCTAACTCTTGACGTCTTGACATCTAGGCAACAGTACGAATTTTGTATTAAGGGGGGAAAAAAGAAATAAATAATAACAAATGGTTCTTAATGAAACTCAGCCAGTATAAAATGAGGGATAAGTTAAATATTTTATTAAGGAAAGCAATAGGAACGTATAGAATTTATAAACTATCACAGACGAACAGGAGAACGCCATCTGTGGCGATTTGATACAAAATTGCTTCAGTTCAACATATTAGAAAAATTAAGAATTCGGAAATGTACTAAATCTAAATTTTTAGCAAACTCCACAGATGGTGTTCACTCTTGCTATCTGTGGTAGCACTAATCTTACATGTGAGTTAGTATATTCAGTTTGGTCAGGATTTTGTCGGAACTGCTAGTAGCACCTTGATGAGAACTAATAAAAGTTAAGAGGAGTAATAGTAATTTCGAAATCGCGATCTACGTCTGATGCCCTTTATCAAGTCTAAATAAATAATTTAATTATCTTTTTTTTTTTTAAACATCCGCTTCTTTAGGGACTTTGAAAATGAAAAACGTTTGGTAAAGCACACAAAAATTGAAGGAAGAGGGATGGGGTTTTAGTTTGTTGATGAGGAATACAAAGACCGAAGCGATTACAAATGTTTTTAAAATAATTAATAGTAAAAAAGGGGCTTAAAATCTAATTTTAATGCACCATCCAATAAATTAAAATGATATAAAAAATATTACTCCTAAATTTTCCTTGTTGTATTACTAAGGGCAGTTAAATATTTATGGTGACATTTGATTTAAGTACTTTTTGTCAGATATGTGTTGTAATTATCTTCACTTACTCGTTACCACTTGAGTTTCACTATTAATAATAAGTTAGCTAAACATGCAGATACATTTTTTTGAAAAAAAAATAGTCAATTTCAAAAAGTCAAGCATTTATAGTCCCACATTTCTTCTATGAGTAAACAGGAAAATATTTCAATCATCCACGATTTATACCTTAAAGTTTTAATACAACATACTTAACATATTACATAATAATAAATAGTTTTTATAGCTTTTAACGAGCGATTTCAAGGTTGAAATCAAGACCTATCCCAACAATATTTTATTTTTAAGTGGGCGCATAAAGAGCATCGTTGTCGTAAATATACAAGGAAGCCGAGTCATTAACACTATTAGGTATATAGCAGTTGATTTGGCTATTTTTAAGTCGACTATGTTACTAAATTAACTGTGTCGTCTACGTCTACATTTACATGTAGAGATAGGTATATGTACACCTAGTTTCACTCAGAATCAATCGCCATTGACCTTTTAGGTACTAACACCGGCTTTTAACATCCCGTAAAATAGTTTCAAAAGTTGAAATATACATATCAAAATACAACAAATAATTTACTACGACATAAATCAATAGTTTTGGAAATATTTTTGCCTTATTTTTAATTCGACAAGACTATACCAAACATTTGGTAATAAATATTTTCATGTTAAAATTTTATATATAACTTATAATGTACCTAATCCATAATTTGGAAACGTTAAGTTGATGGCATAAACCCTATCAATTTAAAGCATATTTAACTGGAGAGTTCCGAATAGGGATTCGACATTAAAAATCGAATTTTAGGCTATTTAAATACAATTAAAGAAACTGATGCGATGTGGTATCAAACCTAGTAGGTACCAAGAGAGATCTAAGGCTTTTTTTTGTCTTTGCCATAGATCTGAACTCAACATAGAATGGAAATGAATTTCTGGTGAAGTCATGAGTAAGATTTTACTACATATCAGAACGACCGGAAAGAGCAGCATCAAAGCAAATTTAAAATTATTTTGTCTACCTACATTTTTGTCAGTGATAATTTTTTAAGATGAATTTTAGTTTTTAGTCAGTAGGTAGCTCACACTTTTAGCGTTAGGACAAAAAGGTTCAATTAGGACTGTTTCGACTAAAGTCAAAGTTTATCTAACTATGGGTTAGGTTAGGTTAGGTCGAGGCTGAGACAGACTAAGAAATAAAACTTGAAAGAAGTATGCGAACATTAACAATAAAAATAATAATTAAATAATTACTTAAATATTTTTTAGTGATAAACGAAACCAAAATCATAGTTATCTTGGCCTTGGTATTGGTATTAATGATTCTGTCTTTGTATTGGTCTTGCATTATTAGTTTTAGTCTTGGTATTGGACTTGGTCTTTCAGAATCGAGTCTCGGTATTGCAGAGTTTTGGTCTTCCAAAAACAATCTCAGTCTTGATTGTGGTCAATCGAGTCTTTGATCTTGCATCAACCACGTTTTGTACTTTTAAGTTTCTCTAAATTCTATAGAGGGTTCATTAATTATTTTCAATAATAAGTTTGATAGTCTTGTTATGAGTCTTGGTCTTGCGCAAATAAGTCTTGGTTTTGCAGAGTTGGGTCTTGGTCTTGATCTTAATTTATATAGATAGGATCTTAGTACTGGTCTTGTTGAAGTGATGCTATATTGGTCTTGGTCTTGAAAAATTTGCAAGACCAACACTGCAATGTTGCTCATCAGTCTTCAGTAATATTTTTTGGGGCACGATTTCGCTCCGCGGTCAAAAGTATAGTGCGATTCCGTCCCAAATGTTAATGTTCATAGACAAAACTATGGCTAATCCGCCACATTTGTGAATAGTTTTAATTTCTTTTATATAGATAATAACTAAAATAAATGTACATATATAGATACGTATATCCATCTCAGTAGGCTCGTATATGTACATATGTAGGTACGTATATACATGTAGGTACCTATAGGTACCTTTTGCAAAACAAAACAATATGAAAAATAGAAAGAGAAAATTAAACTTATGAAGAAATTCTTTAGAGTATTCGTTACAGAGCCGAGGGTGCAATATAAATGCTAATGGTCTTGCATTATTGACTGGTGGTTAAAAGGTTAATCTGGCTGAACTAATCAGCTGGGGTGACGACCAATGGTCGTCGACCGCTGCTGCAAGTAGAAGATGCTGCTGCAGCCCATAAAATTTACAAGAAACAATATAGGAGAGCGCCGCGGCCGCGCGCTTTCGAACTAACGAACGAAAGCGCTATAACACACAAGTTAAAGTACCCCGCGCAAGCAGTTAAATTTTTATGGACTTTACCATACTTGCAAGTTCTCATTTTGCAGCATAATGTCACGCTTAGTTAAAATCCACTACGCGGTTCTTTATACACTGATTGGTTCTTAAATAGGTAATGATTATGTTTAACCTAGTGATATTTATCGAAAAATAAGTACCTATTCCTTTTTAAAATCATAACATAGAATACCCAACGCTTATCCTCCTAGTAAACAATTATAATAAAATTATGCTATTCCCTCATGTTAAAAGTGTCCTGTTTTTTTTATTTCAAAAGCTTACCTGATTGTGGTTTGATGAATAACTATAAATGACAACAACCACAAAATTTTTACATCACACCAGCAAAAGTTGTCAAAGCAGCAAATATTTTTTTTACAACAGTCACATTGTTTTACTCATAGACATAGGCCACAGAGAATGAACTGTGCATTCCGCATCTAATCCAGACAGAAAACCACTAGAGAGCAAGCAGAGAAAGTGGTTACTTATGAGAAGCTAATGCTCAGTCCATTCTTTATCTATGTCTATGGTTTTACCATATAGACAAGTTGTTGTTGACGAACTGTATATAATATATTAAACTATTGAAAATTATTTGACGATATTGAACAGAAATTCTTGTGAAGTTGTTTTTTCAGTAAAATTAGCTTTTTTTTTCAAAAAGACGTCAAGGATTGGTCATGACAGAAAACAATTACCTTTTCAATTTCGGTTTTACATATAATGCCAAACGCATAAGTGAAAAAGCTTCGTAAGGAAATTGGTTTACGACAACGAGATTATTCGACCGCCAGAGAACAAGCAGGTCGAAGTTATGCTGTTAAATATAACGATCCTATTAATTAAGGGATAACGACCACGATAAAATCATAAAATAAAGTTTGGAGGGAAGTCGTCATCTAAATTAATTGCAGGTAACCTTGCCGTTGTATGTACATAGGTAAGTATATACCAGGGTCTTCATTAATGTACCTATGTATATCTACCTATACTTATGTTACAATGAAAACTAGATTTTGATTAAAATATTAAAAATAGGCAAAATCTCTATAATTGCGTGATTCCGCCCCAAACCTTTACCAAGCAATAGTTTTGGAGGCACAATTCCACCCTAGTTGTATCTAGAAGAATGTTATTTATTAAAAATAGCAGGTATTTTATTGACCAATTTATCGATTTCTTAATAGTTTTACTTATATAATTCACGCAGATGGCGTTAAACTTCTATGGATAAAGTTAAAAATTTATATTCAAAGTACCTAACCTAAACAATGTAAAATAAGCCGACAAATAGGTAGGTACCTAATAATTCATTCATTCACCTTAGAAATATCGATCTTTGTTCGTCAGTGACAGCCACCCCTGTACGTCCACTCATTACTCTGCTTTACTTGCATTTGACTGGGGGGTGGACGAGATATTTTTCAGCAGATTTAGGTCCACTAATTAAGCTCGGCAGCGAAGGGCCATTCATTCGCCGTATAAATGGATTATGTCCGAAACGTCCGAGCACAAGTCATAGTCCACGGTTATTACCCGGAACTAAAACGCAGGGGTCAAGGCATTATTATTATTATTGTTGTTCAGAACGCGGGGGTGTTTGGTTGCGCGCGTGCCGCCAGTTGTCCGGCAGGATAAGTGGCAGCTGCACCCGATCCACCTACCACCACTGACCCCCATTGTCACCCACGCACGTTTCCCCACATCTCCGCTGCTTCTTGCCACCTAATTTACCGCCAATACAGCCCCGCTTGCGAAAATTCTTTACCCTCAGCTTAATACGTCGTTTCTGACGTGACCCTCTCTGTTCACATCTGGAAGTAATTCTGCGAAAAATCGTACCTAAGTGGATTTACATCTTATTTTATTCTCGAAAGTGATGAAATGTTTATTTAAATTAATTTTACCATAAAAAGAATACGTAAATAAAATTTAATCTTTCTAGATTAATGGTCAACCACTAGATTTCGAATTTGTAGTAAATATTTTAGTTATAAATCGTGAGGGAAGGGGTGGTTTTTTATGGAGTAATTCTAATCGAATAAATATGACATTTTCTCATTCGCAATAACTTTCTGGATCATACTTTTGCAGTTTTATGTTAGTTCTGTAATTTCTGAATATCAGTTTCTTTTAAACATCAACTACGTGTCAACATAACCACAATAATCTGATCCACTGAAGTGAGTAACCGCAATGAAGTAAATGTTTCACGTTCAGAATTTGCTACTTTTTATGAAAAAATATGGAAATATACATAAATAAGTCAAGTTAACTTTAAGTTTATTCGTAGATCTAATATTTATTTATATTTACTTATTTCAATTTATATACGATTCGTCACGATTAATGCTTATTTACATATAGGTGCCATGTGTTTTTGTTTAATTTTTCTTTACATAAGAAAAACAATTAAATTCGAAAAGCAATTTTCCCTATGTATGAGTTAGTGAAGAATCTGCCATTTAGAAAATTGCAATTTCCGGAAATAAAATCATGAATAAATCTTGCTTTTATGTGCTACAGACAGTTTCTATCATTTGTGTCATTATCAGTTTGCCTGCTCAATGTTAAGAGCATAAAAGCTCAGTTAAGTCATTTCCGTAACGTAAGTTTATTCTAGCAGATAAATAAGTCAGTATTTTTTACTAATTTATTACAACGCCTGCGATTCAGTAAACCAACGTCGTTAAAAATGAATTAACGATGATTGTTAAATAAGTTAATTGTCATAAAAGTTTTACAAAACACTATTTGTTTCTTAACCGCGCTTATTTTCTAAATTTAAAACTATCATTGTACGATGCAAAACTGATGTTCGCAAAAAAATAAATAAAAAAGCAAAATATTAGATATAGGTATATAGGAACTATTTGATTTAGTTTTAATCTGTCTCATAATCAGGTAAATTTACACAATGAAAAATGGTTTCATAAGTGAGAAGTACCGAAGTGAATGTGGCAAAGATAAGTTACCTGAATTTTTAGCACTTTGGCCGGCCGTTGTGGCTCGCCGGACAGTGTTGATGGCCAGAACGTGTATAAGCGGCTTGTTCCCATATTATATTGCCGAGATGGCTCCATAAAGCGATTTACCATCGCTTTGAGGCGACCTGCGGCAATAAATATTAATAAACTTGATGCTAACAAACTGCATACATTAGGTGCGCGGGAATAAATTCCTCCGCAACTGCGCCGAGCATGTTTAGGTGCTTCCCCGACCCCGACCCGACCCCAGCACTATTTTATTATTACATTAGAGCACACGCCGCATCGCGTCGCCTACTGCAGGACTATAATGTTGCCCCTTTATCAAGATGGCCGTTTTTATTCCAGTGATTAACGCTTGTTTAATACATTAGTCGCTAAATACGATTGCTAAAATTGATTCTAAAGAAAGAGTAACAACAATAGATAAGGGCTAATTTTCTCCCCAACATAAAAACGTCATGTTTATTTCAGGAAAATTTTATCGTGTTTTTTTTATGTAGACAATCACAATCACATCATTAAAGAAATATTAAAAAGTTTAAAACAAAGTTAACCAACAAAAAAATGTAGATACTTATATGTTATCCTGTTGAATCAATGATCAAAATTATTACACATTAAAAGACAATCGTACAAAGCGCTAGGTATTACCTATACTTATAGAGAATGGAAACATGTAGAAACACCGGAAACAAATTAGCCATAGATACAGTGGATGCAATAATGAAAATATGGAGCAATATCCGGATTATCGATAAAATGAATGCAATTTATTACGTAATGGAAATAGTAGGACGGTAAAACGGTACTCTAAATTGTATTTATGTAATGATTGCTTTGATTTTGACTCATAACTGCAATTTTTAGTTGCACAGTTATGTACAATAGCTTACCCCTTCCGATTTTCTTGAAAAAAAAAAGTATGTCATAGGTACAGTTCGTCACACTGATCAAGAATATGTATATATGTTGTACGCGGATGTAAAGATACCCATCCTGAACCGTAACCTATTGCAATACACACGGCAGTATTACGAGAGTTTTTTAAACCAGTATGAAGATGTCATAAAATACAAAAAACAACTGTCGTAATACTTCCGTGTGTATTGCAATAGGTTACGGTTTAAATGCGAACTAAATCATTATAAGAAGAACAGAAATTTCCTCAAATCATTACAAAAATTAAATTACAAAAAACGTTTTATCAAAAATAGTCGATCAAATTGATCAATCCTCATAAAAAGGGCAGTAAGAAGGTGATTTCACATTTAAGCAGATCTCATAAAGAATTAATTATAAGTAGTTGCCTTTTGGGAAATAAGCAATAACTAAAACACCCTTGGCAGAACTGAACATGAGAAGAAGTTTATAACCCTAATATTAGAGACCAAAAAGTAAACAAATAGATAAATTAGTGGATAGAGTCCACAAAACACTTAAAAAATTTCAGTGAATGAGCATCTGATTGGTTTCGCTAGCTTACAGCCAGTTGTTTTCTTATTAACTTATGATTAACAATTCCTAGTTTGTCAAGCAAGTTCAGACACAACATTTAAACGAGATAGATGTTCCATGTTCGCATCGCATCGTGGGAGATTTCATGCGCGGAGATTATCCATTTCTTGTTGACGGAACTAATTGAAAACTAAAAGAAAGGAAACACTTGTCCGAATTCGTCACGGCTCGTGAGCAGCAAGAAGACGAAGAACAACAACAAGAACAAGAGCAAGAAGAACATCTAAGGCGCGCATATAAAACAAAGCATCAGGCGTTGGTCGTCTGCCTTTTGTTGTGCTGTAGCTTAAACGGGCCTGTTAGTAGATGGTTATTGAAGAACGAAGAACGATAATAGCCGATTCGAAAGGTGCGAAACTAACTTGTTCCGATTGCACAATAGAACTGGCATGATTGGAATGTCGAAACGATAAAACAATAGCCATTTATCGCAATTAATTATTATTTATTGGTTAATCCCCTGGGTAACTTCCTCATTTTCACTTATGTCTAAGTATTATAATTAATCGTTCAACTTCTTAATAAAGATTTTTATCATCATCGCCGATTAAAAATAAACATAACACTTCACGCTGTTTAAGGTAATTAATTATCTCATTAAATAATATAGTTTCTCTGGTTAATTTTTAACCAAATAATGAACATTTAATGAGTAATTACCATTCTAGTGTCTTAATTCGCCAATTTTTTATCATATTAAATGAGTACAACTAGTTTTTGTGCTAGAAGTCAATTTTTATAGAACGGGTAGTAGATGAACGCGCATGCGCTGATAGAGCGCAAGTTCTACCCCAAATAATAGAACAAATATCTTTGGAAGTTCTTTAATTAAAAAGCAAAGATGTCTGGCAGAACTTTGTCAAAACAATCAATTTCCGATAACATATAATGTAAACGATTAAAAGTGAGAAATGTACAATTGTCATCGATGATTAAAACAAATTAATAACTCGCGAACCGAAAAGGGTTGCGAGGTTGCGACAAACGAATTCTTTCAAAACACAAAACTAAAATCTTGGGTCGCGTTAATCTGCATCGGTACAGAAAAACAAGATAAATGGAAGGCAAACATCGAAGACACATAACAACATATAATTTAAGGCTCGATTTGTTTCACAAATCAACACAACTGTGGGACGGAACCAAGGCTTGAAATCCATGTTTAAATTCGAGAGCTCCAACTTTTGTATTGGTTGGCATGCGTTGCATAAGAAATTATTAGCTCTCTCAATGGGATTTCATCACAGGTCCTATTGTCTTAGAAATCATTAGCAGCGGAAGAGTAATGGCCGAATGCCACACTTGAAGCTAATGATCTATTACTCAACAAAGAAAAGGTGCCGAAAATCTTCAAGTCAACATGTAATGGGCGTTCACATCGACCTCAAATCCTCTGTGCATGTAAGTTTATACGCATTTGTCAGTTATGTTTTTAAAAGGACTACATAATATACAGTATTACTATTACAAGATATACTAATAGTAAAGAAAAGCCAAGTTCATAAGTAGGTTACTTTTTTGAATTTTGAGTAATTAGAAGTCAAACATCACAGAAATCTCCTTTTCAAAAGTTCTACATGATCATTATGTCTTTCCAGAAATTATTTCCGAAGACATAAATTACTATCTACAATCCTCTAAAAATTGCCTTTCGTTCTTCTTATCAATGAATTACACAGACAGGGTGAATGATTTCAGACTGGAGCTTGTACATATACATGGTGGCCTATGAGGTCATCAGACATACATGACATTGCTCCGGTTCAAGGCAAGGTAATCGCATGTCCAATCGATACAGAACAACACGCGGAGCAGATTCGAATACACGGACATATTCATACACTTTGGCTCCGGATACAAACAAACATTTGCACACAGCGGCATATAAATATGCGTATACGCTGACCATCCTATCTTGCCGGGCTAATTAAAATGAAAATGGCACCAAACCCCCCCGATTGCACCGCGCACCTCCCCAACATCACCGCACCTCCACGACGTTCCTTGCATTTACGGAATCACACAACACCATCTTCGCCAACGTTGCCAAGCTGGAAGATTCATCAGACGACACACGTTGAAACTTCAGTCGTCTAGTTTTATTAGTGAGAAAGCATAGATCGAAGAGTAAACCAAAAACGAAAAATTTAGTAGATAGCGGAATCATCAAGGGTATCTAGGTCATCAAACTAATTAGAATCTATTGAGTATCATCAAGCTCAATTTATTTTTTTATAATATTACAATAAGTCACTTAGGTACAAGTTACAATAACTTAGCTTATTATGAATCAGAATTGTTAATACGATAATCTAAGCGGAATCCAGCACCGTAACTGTAGCCAATTATTTGAGGAGCCTGTTGGAAGCTGCTGACGCCACCCGTGTCCTAAAAGTTGATCTTGATCTGGTCATTTCTGATGCGCTCCTCCAGGGTCTTCTCCTTGCACCACTGGCACAGTCCTAGTTGAGGGATTAGATCCACCCATTCAACAGATGTTGAGTCTAGTCCTCCAGCATGTCAAAGCTGCAAGTATCACTTTTTCAGAGGAACGAAAACTGAAGCCAACGTATAGTCTTCGATATCGATGTATCGGGGGTAAACTCATCTTATTATGCAGATTTTTTTTTGAGGAAGAAAACAGGCAACGCTGCCATCGCACCATCTTCTTCTATGTGTAGGTTATGTGTCCGGTTCTTTGGCTCTGCATGTCAGATGCAACCGATGGCGGCCATTCAGACATACGAGCTACACGCGCCATATCTCGCCCGCTACATATTGCGTCTTGTCGCGTCGGTCGCTCGTCGTCGTCGTCTCCGTCGGTGCCCCTCCTCCACCTCATCATCATTTATTTACCTGCATGGTGTTACCTAAGGCTACTCTTGGTACCTTTGCACATACCTATAGGTATATATACATAAGAAGGTACATACACCATATACTATACACCATTTGCCTCCTCCACGACTTTGTCGCCCCGTTAACATGTAACTATGATCAGTCAGGTTTTTTAGTCTCGCTAAACGTGATGCGACTTGGTCGATTGACTTTATTTACCGGCCGGTCAGTCAGCCGGTGGTAATTAAATACGGCCAATAACACTTCGTGAGGTCCGACGAAGCATCGGAGGGCGCCCTGGGCCCGCGTGGGCCGTCTACAACGCTACGATTCACGATCCAGCAGTAATGCCGATGTAGAATCGCTCCCATCGATACGACGCCGCTCGGGATAACGATCCTTCGCATTGTAATGTCCACATTTAACAAGACTCGATGCCGCGCGTACCATCATATACTTACGTAGGTACCTCTGTAGGTACATACCTGCTACCACTACACATACATATAGGTATAAGTACCTAGATACCTTTGGTTGATGCTGATAAATAAGGCCCCACCATTCCCTTTATGTCTACCATCTTTCTCTTTCGTTTCGATCTCTTCGGATAAGAGACACAAAGAGCGCCTATTTGTAGTCGCGGAATATATACCTCCTTACCTCCTGGTCTACAGATATATCTATCTACCCATGGAAGCGCCCCTGATAATCGACAATTATTCCTCTTGTTCTCATGTAATGACTCTGCCTACTCTTTCGGTACAATGGCTTTACGGCATGCGCCTTGTCGCTTTCCAAACACCACACTTCCTTAGATAACGACCTAGCAAGGCCGTCTTCGAAGGAAGAGGAATGTCTTGATTAAGGATGAACAATTCTTCGCTCATTTTTGGAATACGCTCATGCATGCGATGGATCGCGAAGCTTCCAAAAGATTTGGAATGTAGGTACATATTTGATGATCCTCTATGTTACCGTTTTGCTTCAACCAATGTCACTTACTTACTTATCATATTTTAGACGAATTTCGTGTAACTAGACGTACGTACCTATTCTAGTTTTCATACATCCATGATGGAAACTGAAAGAATTTTCAAAAAGTAAGTACGTAGCAATTCCTCAAGAAGGAATGGAACGTTGGAGGTGAAACAACGAGCGTTTGTGGACAACAGTGTGGGTAATGAAGACAGTAAACTGGTGGTATCGACTTAAAACTGTATTTACTAGATATTTCAATAGCATGTTCTTGAATACAATTGCTCTTTACTGCTTTCATACATCGTTAATTATCTGAAAGCCGATCGTATCGCCATTCCCATGGTTTCTTTGTTCACCATACACTACACACCAATTGCTAGGTCGAACTGGTTTCTTGGTTGCTCTCGCAGCTTCACGCGGTTTATTTTCATTCCGTATTCTATTTATTGACATGCGGTCGCGGTTCGTACCTGGCTGGCTGGCTGCTTGCTCGGCTTGGCTTGGCTTGGCTTGTCTTGGTGTCTTGTGCCGGGCAGCAGCAGTCGGTTGGTAGTTGTTACCTGGCGTACAAGAAAGCAATAAAGCAGCTTATGAACTAGACAACCGAGGCCGGGCGAGGGCGGTCCTCGACCAGGTGCAGCCAATCTCACTTCGTCATAACCGGCTCCGGGGACCAATCAAGGAACGCATTCTTCATTGACCAGTCACATAAAGTAATCATGACAAGTGCTCAGCTCTTGCATATGTGCATGCATTTGCGTTTACATGTGACTTTTCAGTTGACAAACTCCAACCGAGATAGTGGACATGGAATGCAGCCACGAGTTTTTCCATTCTTCCTCAGCTCAGACTTCAACTGGAACGTCCACAAGGATCATCAAATCCGCACTTGATTAGAAAATACGCAATAATAGTTGGGTATTCACCGTTTACAGAAGGGAATTCCAAAAACTGACATTTGCCTATTCGTACGTCTCCATAGATATCTGCCAAAAGGACCTACCTGAATTTCAACATATTCCTCACAGAACACTCTTAAGGTCTTATGCTCTTAAGATACACACCTTCAAGGATTTAGTCATTTAGGCCAGCTGACATTTATCTATTTTATTGGCTCTTAAAAATAACGAGAACAAATTACTTCATCTGATGGTAGGTACCTAACCATTGATTGGTATCCAATTTATTTGTTGTCATGATCATTGCATGCGAAGCAAATAATTTAGTTGCTTTTTTTTACTACCAGGAGGGTATGTAAGTGTAAGAACGGCCTACGGAAGATTACTACAAAATAATTTGAAATTATTCGGCCATGGAACCACGGAAATAATAATGCTCATTCACTAGACCAGCTTCGAATAGGTATATTTTTATTCAACAAGAAATATCCAACCGCAACAAAATGTTATAGTTTTTTAAGTTGAAGAACTGCTCGTTCTGCACAGTGGGTTCATCTAAAGCACTTAATGACTTTGGTATCTATAACATACTTATCGGTATACCTACCTATTGGTATGTATTTTTATCGATGAAGGACATTCTACAGTATTACGATTGTAAAAGTTCATATATTTATTATTAATAATTGTTTTTTCATATTACTCTAAATAATGTTCGATCGAAAAATGTATATTTCGTTTTTCAGCATTTTTTGAACATTTTTTGTAGACAGCATATGTTATTTATACCTATTTCCACGAGATTCCAACTTATTTCAATAAATCCTTTAATACGTATTATAGGTAAGCAGGACCTAATAAAAAATTTCTATAAATAACAAGCCCATCTGTGAGCTTCCTGAAAGTTAAGACAAATTTAAAAAGCGCAATACATACCGATATCTCACCCACAATACAACGTTCACGAAAATTCTTGCGAATGGACAAGCACGATCAAATAATGAGGTTGAGATGCACCGTCTGTCCCGTAGAGTCCGTGTTGTTAGCGCCGTGCTGTTAGCGCCGCGACCATTTGCATGCAGTAATCGCTGCGAAGGGAGCAGGTAAAATTATATCGTGCTTTAGCGCCGCGAGTATGCCAAACTTTAGTCCACGCAAACGAAATAGACGTGTTTACAATATTCGTTAATATTAATGGACTAAGAGGGTTACCCATCGTTAAATTCATTGCAAAAGTAATAATCATTAACAAAACCGAAATAATTAAGGTTTTATTAAACAATAAGTAGAGACATAATCTCGTTTGTTATGATCGGGTTGGTATTATTATATTTAGGTAATTAGGTATTTCAATAAAAACAACAATAAGTGTGAGATAAAATAAATGCAAAGGGTTTGTACGACTGAGTTACTAGCAATAACATTAAAAATATTAATCCTTCGTATTTTATTATTAAGTCTTATCACCTGGGAGATCCTCCGGATAGGTAATTTGTTTCTCTAATGATTTTTCAGTGCCTAAAGGGTAAAGACTTAAGTACCTACTTTTTGTTAATCAATCAATGATACGCATAAGTACCTACATATCGTAAAAACGTACATCATTGTGTTAAATCAGCCTACTCCACACTAAATTATACCTACGTAAAAGCCTGAGGCGTATGGACATGAAGATGAAGAAGCAATAAAAATAGTTTTTATTACTTTTTTTAATCGTTTAGGTACCTATACTTACTTAATCACTGTTGAAAATTGTTTCAAGGTTGCTATATCACGTTACAGGAACTTGAACTTATTTTTCCAAAAGTGATTCAAATTTTGGAGTTAGGTACGTAGGTACCTAAGGTACTGCTATAGGTACCTAATTTTCTTTTACTTGAAAAAAATCGTTATTTCTAATAGGGTAATATCTAGAGGTCGTCTTAATAATAAACGTTTATTATTTTATTTCTCAGATGTCTTTTGCTCTTTAGTCAATGAATTTTCTGCATCACTAGTTATTGATTTGTGTTAAACCACAAAAACACGAATTTCTAGCTATCCGTCTAAGATAAATTTGACACACAATCCTTAATGATTCGATAGTACCTATACCTATCTCTCGTGCGGTCACTATTATGGAGTACCTGTTGCTCCTTTAAAATGTACTTATAAGTACCTACCTACTTATAAAAAAAAAATATTTTAAGCGATAATTACTAAGGCTAAAATATATCTTAAATACTGATCCAAATTGTTTCAGCGACAATTTAATTCTATCTCCAGTTCAATGACCATTTTGGTCAGTCTGTTGGTAATCTGAGAGAAACTGTTAGGAAGCCTCAATAATATCGAAAACGAGAATTGACCACCTATAGTGACGTATAAGACTTTAATTATAATTAGGTAATTTTTTGCAAACAATTTTTGTGGTTGTCATTATTATACAATTTTATTCTGCTTCTTAAGCTCTTTTTTAACTTCGTGTCTTCAAGTTAGTCTGTGTGCAGGCTTGGTTTGAACATATTCAAATCAATGTATGAAAAATTGTATAGGTAACTAAGTACAATACTCTAGATATAGAAATATATCTACAATCATCCATAGATATATGAGTTCGTTTTCAGACGTGTTTTATTTAAGTGTTCACTTAAAAACGCTAAATGGAAAACGAGTTGGTTTTTCAACCCCCTCTTCAAAGTGTAAGTAAGGTATCGGTGTAGAACAAAAAGCGTTTTTATTACACGTTCTAGAGGAACGAGGTTTTTTGAGAGCCATTATTTTGACTCCAAATTTTGTGTAGTACCTGCCTATAATACCTACAGTGTGTGCCGGACGATAAAAGTTAACTTTCAATTCTTTACAACGATATCGATCGGGAGGCTGTAAAAATTTGTTTCGTCGTCCCTTCTTCATTAAACTCGACTACATAAACTTACGCGACGACGTGCGAAGGCGTTTTTAATGGTATACAGAAATGCTAGGGACTTAACTGTCGTCACTTGACATTTATGGAACTGAAAATGTGCGTATACATACGCCGTTGCGTATGTAAATACGGCCGTTATAGATACTATCACCGCGACTGATAAACGAAATTTTATTGACCAATTTTGGATTTTTTTTTTTCAGACAGATACAATTGTACATACCGACAGATTTTTTACAACTACTTCGCTCAAAATTCTTGGTTAAACACTTTCTACAAATGTTTATTATTATTTATCTATGATTTACCTATACATTTCGCTATAGCACACTCCGTTAGTGTTTTTAATATATACTCTCCTGAAAAAAGGAAAAACGGAAGCTATCGCCCACGAATTCGATTCTCTTTGAGCGATTAAGAATTAAACATGTTTCGATTACCAGCCGAGAAGCAGATACTCTGAAACCCAAAGCACGTTTTTAACTCAAATAGACCTCGTTGAGGTTGAGTAAAACATTAAAGATTTATGCCAAATGAAACTGTTCGATGCATTCAGTGGTACCTAAGCTAACCCATGAAATACCAACATCATAGACTTTATAAAAAATTACACCCTACTTACTTTTTAGAAAACGCAAATATAAAAAATTGTTAAAAAATATAAATCTACCTATTAAAACTTTATTATAGAAAAAAATATTTCTAAATACCTAATATTTTCATTCGCTGATAGATAGAAACTCAAAAAGAAAAAACGAAAAAACCTGAATATAAACAAATCAAGTACAAAAACCCATGAAAACTGAAATTCCTTGACCTTAGTTGACGCATATATTCGTAACATTATCATATCTTTAATATGTGAATATTTACCTACTCTAAAATCGACAAAATTGTGGATAATACATTTTCACACTATAATTTACCTAAACAACCGAATTTTAATTGTTTATAATGGGAACGATCTTATTTTTATTGTTTCACTTCATACATATTCATGTCAGTAGGTTATAAACTTAAGCAACATGGGAATTAAAGTGTGTTATTCGTGTTTAGTTTTTTTCCCCGAAAATAAACGCTATTAGAACATACGTTACAACGATTTTAATTAAATTGATAAGGTCAATGTGATTAACCCTGGGAAATGTATAAAAATGAAGACGATCGAAAAAAAGCTTGAATTTTAAATTTTATTTATGGACTCATAAAATATCAATTAAAAAAAAATTAGGCCGCTTCGTATACGAATAAGATACATACCTATATGATGCTCTCTATAATATATGCTGACGACATTAACCTTAGGTACAAGATTTCTAATCTTTATAATGAGATTGATGTTAATTAATTAGATCGGCATAAGATGATTTGATCTGGACGAGATATTTATAAATTAATTTATTCAAGCCGGCTTTTGAAAAACTTGAAAGATGAATCGAGTTTACCTTATAGTGATAAACAGATAAATAACGTTGTAACCCTAAAATTAACATAGTGAATATTAATTAAAGTTATTAATACGTTGCAGTCAATATTTGATATTTATAGGCGGTCTTATACATCCAATTATTATTTTACACCTACAAAAAGTCTATAAAATTAAGTCCAAGCAAATGAGGAAGAAATATTTTTTTATAACACCTACTTTATGGCATATGCTTCTTAGAATTTTTTTTTTTAGAAAATAAAATATTGATACCTATTGATCCAGTTGACGGTTTCTTTGATCTACTATAGATTGGATAACGAGGTCTAAATATCATAGTTAATGATGAAAAAGTGTATTATAAAAAAAGGACTATAGTAGTCTTAATTGGTCTTGGAAGTAGTCTTGGACAACAGAGTTTTTTTGTAAAAGATTTTTTAGTACCTACCAAAGTGGTGTCTAACCTAACCTAAGATTATCAAATTTTGAAAGTTTCAAGAAAATATTTCTGTAGTTATGGTTTAAAAATAACTTATTTCTAGTGTGTATAACAGTAGTGACAAAAACTGTCTTCTCCAGTAAAAGAACAAAAAAAAAAGAAACATCTGCCGTGTCGTTTATCGTTATGGAGAGATCCATATAGGTAGTTCTTTTGTATCGGTTTATACCACCCCTGTCCATATCAATAGCAACTGGTCATATAAGGACAGTTGTGTAACTGACCATCAACCTCTATTAACTCGCACACCCCCGCACAATGTAAACTATAATTTATGGCTTCGATATGTAATAGTTTAAATGAAAATGTCGTTAATTTTATAGTGGCTCACACAACAGCAAACTACAAAAAAGTACACACATAAGTGACATATGGTGATCGACCTAATGAACCTACAATTATTTCAATTGCACTTTGGTGATAATCCAAAAAAAAAAACATGCATAAAAATTTAATTCCAATAGGTACCAATAGAACTGACTCCCAACCAAAACAACAGAAAAAAATTATGATTTTTTCGAAAATTATAAAACTACTACCGATTTTTTAGAACGTTTAGGAACATGGTGAGTGGTTATTTTATAACTTAAATGATTCATTGTAAAAGTACTATTCTAAGAATGGCCAAAAAGAAAAAAAAATACAAATTCGGTGGCAGTCATCAACATAAGATGAAATTGGGGTGAATGACAACGAAACCCTCGAACGTTTCCGGTCTGTCTAGTCTCCACCACCACCAGCATCACACGTTTGTTTACCGAAATAACATAAACTGGAAAATGCATCTGCCATGGATCATTCTCTAAATCGGCATCAGCTGACTTCTCGTGTCGCGGAAATATTTTATAAAACCTTCTGGTGTGATTCACGATAGCTCGCGACTGAAACTTGAAACGAAAGAAACCGGTGAAAAAACACCCGAGCAATAATAAAGATAAAAAGGGGAACGATTTTGTGTGAAACAGTAATCGCGTGACAAATGAGGACTTGCGCGACCCCGATGCCAAAACGAAATATTTTTTTAAAGGGCCGGCTTAAGGAATAATAGAAATGGGCGAAAAAGCTCTTTGAAGGGCCATAGGAAAATTTTCACTCGGGTTTATGTTCTGATTCTAAGAAATAGCTTGAACAACTTCAAACGGTGTGTTACCCTACTATAGAAAGAACGCGTACGTACCAACTGAGGCACACTATAGATACAATTATCTAAAGCCGTGGGAACATGTACAACTGAGGCAACGCAACGTAGGTAATACAACAAATGAGGCGGTTTATGTCTGAGCACACGTTAAAACTCAAATGCACCCTAAAATCAAATTTACATCAGTCATTATATCGCTAGTATTGTACGGTCATCTCCAATATGTCTGTCTCAGTTGGTAGGTTGTCGTGTTGTTAGCGCCGCGAAGGGAGCAGGTAAAATTATATCGTGCATTTAGCGCCGCTTACCTGCTTCTTCGCGGCGCCAACAGCACAGCGCTAACAACACTGACACGTTGGTAAACCCCCTTGGCAATAAAATAGCCTCAGTTTGTAAAACAGTGTCATTTTAAGAATATATTGAACTATAGGTATAGAAAAGCAATTAGGCAACTTTACATTTGAATATTTCTTGGAATACGGCCCTGAATTCGTGTTAACAGGAAGAGCCTGGTTAAATATTCGGGGAAGTGAGCGGTGTACATCGTTATGACAGCAGCCTGTTTCCAGCTTTATGGAAACGGAAACGGGAACATCAGGCAGCACGAGCCAGTGAGCTAGACCATTTGTCTGTCACCCTATACCAACAGCGTCGTCACACAGTCTTATAAAGCCCCTTACGTATGTAACTGTAGAGATAAACATATCAGGGATGCGACATGTACACGGCTTCTTACACCCTCAATGATAATATTTAGGACATGTAACTTTTCTCATTTACAGGATAAACAAAAGTCAGAGCTTGTATTAATTAGGTACCTATTAAAATACGTAGTTTGTTATAAAAAAAATTTAATCGATATTTGTAAGGGTTCTAAAAGTTAAAAAAATAACTCATTTGTAAGTAGTCACTGTATACCTACCAGATGAAGAATATACCTAAGTACAAGACAGTATGTAATTTATCAACTTCTACGTTATCATTGTAATTAGGTAAATGAATGTGATCACTAATAAAAGTTCTTAAATGTATTACCTACCATTACAATTAATTAATAATTTCCAGTCTGAGCAAATATTTTTTGTTCCTGTATGATTCAATTTTAATGCAATTTGGACCTATAGAAAACTGATGGCGGTATTATCAAAGCAAGCAACAATAACTGCACCCTTCAGTTTGGAAAGTGTATAGCTAATAGATGCTTATCCGATTTCATCTCTTTTGCGCGTTCCCCTCCTCCCTGTTACAGCAGCATCTTTTTATTCTTCGTCGAAACGCAGAGTCGATACAGGGCCCAACTAACCACGCCTTTACGGGAGCTTCTCAAGAGTTTGAGTTTCAAAATTCAATTTCGAAGTTCGATATAAAACGGAATGGCCGCCAGTGCAAAGTTTACGACCCGGAATATGGCAAATAGAAATAGATATCTACTTCTCATATACATTTTACATTTCTCTAATCCCGGAGGTATTTCACTTCAGATACTCGCGTTTATTCGATATACTTAGGTACCAGAAAGGGGAATCAAAGCGAAAAGCCGTTTTGCATATTTAGGTATCCTGAAATCTTTCTTTTTTTTTTTTTTTTTCATCATCATCGGCAGATACCTACCTATCGATGATACAGGGATTCGTGCTAAGAATTTATCGTTTTTCGTTGTAAAAGTAAGAACATTTTCATTATTCTATTATTACCTACCTACCTAACAAAATCAAAGAATAAATAAGTGATAATCATGATGAATTACTTTCAAGATATTCTTCTAAAAAATAACCAGACTAGGTACCTATTTTGGTAATTAGGTATGTACAATAGCTTTACCCCCTTCCGATTTTCTTAAAAAAAAAGTATGTCGTAGAGTTCGTCATGCTGATCAAGAATATTTATATATGTTGGACGCGGAAACCATCCCTTTATGGTGTTTTTGAGCTTCTTCTTCTTTCGTGTATTTGTCTTCTATGTCCATTGTAAAACGCGATTAGTAGTAGTGGTTTGTTAATTTTAATTGAATGTTCGGATCATGTTCTGTTTGCTTATTTTGTAGATTAGATAGGAAATTATATTTACAATCTTTATTTATAGGTGATACATGATACTTGTTTGTATTAACTCTGAGAGGTTATTCTTAGTCTTTTACGAATACAAATGTTGGGAAAAACTGAGGGGTATGTAAATGTAAAGACACCCATCCTGAACCGTAACCTATTGCAATACACACAGAAGTATTACGACAGTTTTTTTGTACTTTTTGAAGCTCGAAACCAGTATGAATATGTCATAATAAAACCAATAAGTTGATATCTGGCTGGATTTTTGACCATAATATTCTTTATCTTAATTCTTATAAATACCGTCTTTTCCATTGGCCACTATGGGCAAGAGCCCAGAGCCCAGCGATTGATGGGGGCTCCCTAATTTATACCAGATCACCACATCCGGTAATTGATGAATTACTGTATCTAACAGATAATTACCTGCACCCTTACTGACCAAAATAGTCGTGTCACAGTCAGAAAGGCTCCATCATACTTAAGTACCCAAGACCTCCAAGAGGCCAAAGACGTCCCTGAATCCTGTTTTGGTCTTTCGATGGTTGTGCTTTTGAGTTTGATTTTGCTCCATAGGTACACTTTTAAAATTTGATTTCAGTTTTTGACTGATCAAATCATAACTGATACAGCAGCGAATCAAATAACATTTGACACATTACACGACTTTCCTCTCATAGGGTTTCTTTACAAGGAGATGAAATACGCAGTGTATTCCACAACATCACGATGATGACGTTGACATTTCCCTTATACCTTATGTATGTACCTAGGCATATTACGACTTCCTTTACTTTTTTTCCCTCCCGGTTATTTGTCATCTACTCCATTGTGTGAACCTACTTACGTTTATGTCATCTTGAATGCGCAACGTAATTTGAGAATTTATCCATCCATCCATCCATCCATCTTAAGACTATAACTGCCAGCACACACACACACACAAACGTGCGGTAACTTTACCTTGTACCTACGGACATGATTATTGCGTAGGTATTATGTTCAAACAATTTTACCCATTATTATACCAATGTCGTCGTTCTGTGTCTGTATATATGAGTTTATAATGGGTTTATGCACATAATGAAAGAGGCGAAAAACGAGAGATTTAAGTAGATATAAGAGAGACAGAAGGAAATGCGTTGACCGCCTGGGCACAATTCCAACCAACCGTTCATAATGCGGGTAGAGAGTGAGACAAACAAGGTGTATATTTATGTCATTCTATAATGTCATCGAGCCTGTAAGCTGCCGGTATTGTGTCCCAAATATGCCCTCATCATTATGTCAGGTAAAACTAATACATATGTAGGTACCTACTAAACATAGATTAGGTTCATAATTAAAAGACTTACTTACTTTCCACAAAACATTAATTAGAAAACCTTTTACACAAATAGAACTGCTAATTAATAAGTTTCGATCACGACACAAACAAGAATATTTGATTTTAATCATTAACATAAATCCTAACTTGTCAAGAGTTGAAAAGAAAATTGAAAATTGACATTACCACAATAAAAAGTGGAATTAAATCAGTTGGCAAGTAGAGTAAAAGTTTTCAACCGAGACTTGAATTCCGTCAGATGTAGGAACACCGAAGGGCTGTATTATTTAACCGACAACCAATCACGTGCAACTTCCCTATCTGTATGCCGATACCTGCATATTTCATAGGCGCACATAGCTAGAGTGCCTGCCCCTTCCAACATTGTACCCGCCTCCCAAGCGCAGGGTTTGCTGGTGCGCATCTAGTCGTTAAGTCTCGGTGGAAAAATTTTACAGTACTAAAGTGTTCCTGTGTGTGTTAGTAGAGGACGTAATACGCTGCCAACTGAGGCAGACCATAGGTAGAATTAAAGCTGTGGGATCATGAGGCGACATAGTTATACTAACTGAGGTGGTTTTTGATTGAGCACACGTTAACACTACTAAGCAATGTGGCAAATGATTATATATTTGATTATAGTTACAACGCTCAATAAATATTTAGGTATTAGCGAACCTATAAACTGAACCAACACCTAACCTAAACTTATCTCAGGTTTTTTCTGTGCAAAAAATCTATCGAAAAAGAAAAGCACGCCATACTCATTGCATTTTGGTACAGGTATCAATGGTATTTTATGATCACCTAATTGACCCTCCACGTCTGCTCAGTTGGTAATAAAATTTCCTCAGTTCGTATTACCTATTTTGATGAGGACTGCCTTATAGTTGGTATAAGCATCTTTTCATTTTTGCTCAGCAAACCTTCTTCAAAAGCTCCCTACACCCAATGCTCTAAAAGCTCGTGTTTTGTGTTGGAGGTAAAACAACATTGTTCATGATTCCATCACAAAAACGAAAAATACATAATGGATTTCAAAAATAACGTGAATGCCTAATTCCTTCACCAAAATAGTACTTATAACTGAGGTTACATAGGAATTAATAGTAACTATTCACGTTTACTGCACAACTAGGGTCCTATCCAAGAAGTAGCTGTTAAAATACCGTATATCAAACTTTAAAAGATATTTTCTACACCTTTTCAAGATATTCCTAAGTAAGTAGATACAATTTAATATCTGTTAGTTAATTTATTACCTAATTATGTCATGGTTCAATAAATTAGTTAATAGACGTATTATGTAGATACCTATCCACCCTACAATAAATTGTTATTGTAAAAATTTGATTAGGCATTTGGTCATGTTAGATGAAAAGTATTCGCTTAGGAACGTAAGTATTGTATTGAAAAGAACAATTTTAAATAAAATTTCTCACGGTAATTAAGAAGACAATCGAATGGATGAATGAATGAATGAATGAACAATTGGCGATGGATAGGGTACCCCTTATCTGGGCGTTTCTAAAGGCGGAGATTATGAGAGTGCAACAAGTGCGTTTTATTTATGAATCTGAGTCTCCTCCCAACTGTCATAACCGCTGCCGTGGCTGGTTGCCCGCGGTACTTTATCATACTTGCGCCTGCTCAAATTCCCCTCGAATTCGTCCCCTCTCTATTCATATTTCATTAATAATATCTCAGCCTATAGTAAGGGTCCCCCCACTCATATTCCATCGTCAAATCAACGATATGACGCCTCAATTATTAAAACTGGGCCTCCTGATCCTTAAAATACCTCTTCAAAAATCCCAAACTTTAATGACATTGTTTAGAGACTTATGGTTTCCTTTTTTCTTTTGCAGGCGACGTTGCGTCGATTGAAGATGGTCGTACAACAATTAAAAGTGAAGAATTAACAGAAACAAATCCTTTAATTTGCCAAAGGTGCCAAGAACAGTTCGACGATGTAAATGAATTTATGGAACACAGCAGTATTTGCGCAATGAAAATTGAAGACATAGAAGTCCAATCAGATCCAGAAGACATGGTCGTTTCAGAGATTGACGAAGATGATGAGGAAGTTAACGGCAAAAGACTTGAACAAGTTCGAAGGCATCGGCAAGACACGGAAAACAATAACAGTATAACTGGCAGTCCTGCGGAGGACGTGGAAGGTTCTCGGTTAGGATTTCCGTTTCCAACTCCTGCTGCAGCAGGCCATGTTACGTTGGAAGCTTTACAGAATACAAAAGTTGCAGTGGCCCAATTTGCTGCCACAACGATGGCCAATAATTCGGATAACGAAGCAGCTTTGCAAGATTTAGCCGTTCTTCAGTCGACATTATTCACCCTTCAGCATCAACAAGTCTTTCAATTGCAACTTATTAATCAACTGCAGCAACAACTCTCACTAAATAGAGTCAAAGTTAACAATTCTACCTCTCCTCCTCCAAATCCAGAAAGTATTAAAAGACAGCCAACTCCAGTGGAATCGCCCCCAGCTCCTCCGACATTACCACCACCGAAGGAACCAACGCCAACACCTATGCCATCAATTACCCAAGCACCCAGCATACAACAGTCCCCGCCAGCAGAATCAACACCTGTTGAAGTATCAGTTCCATCGTCAGTTCCTCCTCAGCTGCAACAACCCATGTGTTCTATTTCTTCTTCGCTAGCTTCCACTATCATAACACATAACAATGAGCCTCCACCTTCATTGGACGAACCTAACACTTTGGAAATGTTACAAAAAAGAGCCCAAGAAGTACTTGACAATGCCAGTCAAGGTTTGTTAGCAAATAATTTAGCTGACGATATTGCATTTAGGCGTAAAGACTCGTTATCTTATGACAAAGGGAGGAACGAACCATTTTTTAAACACCGATGTCGGTACTGTGGTAAAGTGTTCGGTTCTGATTCCGCTCTTCAAATACATATCCGATCTCATACAGGCGAAAGACCTTTTAAGTGTAATGTGTGCGGTAGTCGCTTTACAACTAAAGGGAACTTAAAGGTGCACTTTCAAAGACACGCGGCTAAATTCCCTCATATCAAAATGAATCCTAATCCTGTACCGGAACATTTGGACAAATACCATCCACCACTTTTAGCACAATTAGGTCAACAGTCGGCATTATCACCCGGTGGTCCCCCCCATCATCCTCCTCATGGGTTCCCGGGAGCCCCACCATTTCCTTCGTCGTCAATACCAATGTATAGGCCCCCTGCTCCACCGCCAGACTTAATTAATAACAGACTGCAACCTTCACCCCAGCGACCACCAGAAAACGCCTTGCGACTGTTTACTTCTCATCCCATGTTTCTCAAAAGAGAGGAACAAGATACCCCCGAAAATTTAAGTAAACCAATTAGATCGCCGACTCCACTCCAAGCAACTCAAGATCAAAAACGGCAGTCTGCATCTCCAGCAGACATTAGAGACATTAAAATAGACAATAAAATCAATGCGGATGAAATGAAACCAAAGCACGAAATGGAAACTGACGAACAAGAACAGGAACCAGAAAGGTACCCGTCACCCTCGCCCTACGACGAATCTAGTGAGGATAGCAAATTTAGTAACGAAGAAATGGAACGACGCAGCATAGGAAATGAACATCACGATAACGTGCAAGAAGAACCGGAAAATCTTTCCAACAAGAGTAACTCTGTGTCGATTCCATTAAGTATAACAACCGGACAAAAACTTCCATCCAATTTTTTATTTGCTAATCAATCATCACCACCCAGTAGCACGTCATCCGGTAGTCTAGGACCTTTTACACATAATCTCGATCCTGCCAAAGATCCTGCTATTTATACTAATTTATTACCAAGACCTGGAAGTAATGACAACTCGTGGGAAAGTTTAATTGAAATAACGAAAACATCGGAAACAACAAAACTACAGCAACTAGTAGATAACATTGAAAACAAACTTACTGATCCCAATCAGTGCGTAATATGTCACAGAGTTTTATCTTGTAAAAGCGCTTTACAAATGCACTATAGAACGCATACAGGCGAACGACCGTTCAAATGTAAAATTTGTGGACGAGCTTTTACCACGAAAGGCAATTTAAAGACTCATATGGGAGTTCACAGAGCTAAACCACCGATGAGAGTACTTCATCAGTGTCCAGTATGCCACAAAAAATTCACAAATGCCCTAGTTCTTCAGCAACATATACGATTACACACTGGCGAACCAACAGATCTAACCCCCGAACAAATCCAGGCAGCTGAAGTGAAAGATCTTCCATCACCTGGTTCATTCGCATCCTTATCTAACTCGATGAATCCGTTCTTTTCACAAAATATTCCACTTCCTGGATTGTCACCGTTAGGACCTGGAAGTCTACCTTTCCACTTAAGCAGATACGGTTCGGAATGTGACATTAAATCTGAACAAGATTATCTAGAAAACAGAGGCGACGATGACGATGGCGATGATGACGACATCAGCTCGAACGATCCTCATAATTTTTCGACTTCTCCAGGTGCGTCAGAAAATAACATGCAAACGTCTGTAGCTTCTTCCCATCTAACGTCCTCGCTTGTAAATTATTCTGCCGAAGATCTATGTGCTAGAAACGTAATCACGTCTCCGCTACAAAACGGTGAAAAATCGCCTGCTCCCTCAGGAGTAACAAGTCCTGGAAGTTCTGAAATGCGATCGTCTCCCAATCAACGATCTACTCCCGTCCATCAGGTAAAGTAAACGATTATTTTTTAAAATATTTTTTAGAATCTAAATTGATTGCTTTCTTTACAGATTCCTCGGCCTCCTTCAAGTCAACAACCAAATAGTCCAGTACCTTCGGAAACGAATTCATCTGGAGCACTTGATCTCACCCCTCGTTCGACGCAACCTCCCACCATGTCTAGTCCCGGTCCATTACCTACTCAAACGTCACTTTTTTCCAATTTCGCACTTCTACCTCCAGGACAACCTACCACACCTCTTCTATCTTCGGCAATATCTTCACTAACCTCCACCGTTCTTACGTCCACTCCATTTAGTCCATTAGGTCTAGTGAATCCTGCAGGTAATTCGCATTATTTTTTTTCCATTACGCATAATTGTATAAATATTTTTTTTCTGTTGATTCGCAGGTCGAGGAAATACAACGTGCAACATATGTTTCAAAACATTCGCATGCCATTCGGCCCTCGAAATCCACTATCGCAGTCATACTAAAGAAAGACCGTTTAAATGCAGCGTTTGTGACAGAGGCTTTTCGACGAAGGTATGTGTGAACGACTCCTCTTCAAGGTCACTTTTTAATTGTGTATGGCTGAATTAAAAAAAGGCATACTATTTTGGGAGACACAATAGTTAAGGGACGAGATGTCTCAACTCGAATTAGCACCTGGCGCTCGGCCAGGTTCAAGTTATGCATACGTCGAAGTACGCGGTCTATTTTTGATTAAGAATCCATCTTTACAGTCATTGACATACATCTTTATGACAATAAATGCCGTGGAGAAAACATGTTGAGCATTCCTTACAGACCGATAATTGAAAGTTGCACATTCTTATTTTTTTTTTGTTAACGTTTAAAATATACAAAACGTCGTCTTTTTTGGGTGAATGATGAAAGAAGAAAAAAAAAACAATGTAAACTCAGTTGTCGGTCTGAAGTCCTTATATCTTGTTTCTTCCTACGGTAGCCGCATTTTTGCCCGAATGAAAAAGCTAGAAATATGAGTGCTACTACCGTACAGAAGCAGAACCATTTCTCCATTTCAGGATTACTTTCAGGGTAACATGAAACAGCATATGTTGACGCATAAAATTCGCGATATGCCCCAACACATGTTCGATAAACCTCCTTCGCAGCACACTCCTGAGGAACCTCCTCAGCTACCCGTCAGGGAAATATCTCTGCCACCGCCGCCGCCCATATCACAGCAGCACGAATCCGAAAAACCTCTTCCGCCTGTTCCTCCTCAGGAACCATCTCCAGATCAACTGAGTAAGAGAGCTCCCACAGATACTGAGATGCCTCTTCCAAAGCGTCCACCCAGTAAGTTTCTTCCTAATTTAAAACACTATATACCTAATCAAACAAATCATTATCAGTCAGGTTTGCCAATAATGAAACTACATATTTTTTTTCAAACAGTCCATTGCCATCTCGTCATTTTTTAAATAGATAATTATTTGTATTTCTGTTTCCATACCTAATCATATTATATTTGTCTGATATTAACCTTTTTGTCTTTACGATTTTTGTACACGCTTGCACTAACGTTTGCTGGTCGCGGGTTTCATGACGTGTGTTGTGTGTGTGTTTGCAGGCTTACAGAACAGTAAACACTTGTGTCACGTGTGCAATAAGAACTTCTCGTCGAGCTCGGCCTTGCAGATACACATGCGAACACATACGGGGGATAAGCCCTTTCGATGCACCGTATGCCAGAAGGCCTTCACTACCAAGGGTAACCTAAAGGTACGCTACAGCTTTTGCGCTTACTACTAATGCCGATCCATCTCGATCTTCATTAAAAGAATGAGTATAATGATCATTTCTCACTATACGTACCAATAAAGGTTTTTGGTTGCTAGAATCACCACATTTTTCATGTTGCTCTACATCCATTAATACCATAGATTAAATAGTTTCTTTTTTTTTTTAAATTCTGTCAAAATTATCTAGTTGGAAGAAGTAAGTAATAGATAATAGCACATAAGCGGTGTTGTGAAGATATTCCATAAAATAATTCTCATATCAGTTACTTTATCAATAATCCAAAGATTGAAATTAATACAAACGCAGTTGCAATAAAGAGATCAGTATTTATTTTGTTTAGCTTTTCATAATTAATTTGACAGTTTTGTATTAAATAAATAATTGTTTGGGGTACCTACTTTTTGGATAAAGTTTTCTGAACACCCTGTGTATAGTTATCGTTGTACTCGTTCTGCGTAAGCCACTGTTCAACCAATCTCACCAGATAACAATAAAATTGACACAGCTCTTGGGGTTTGTAGGTTCACATGGGTACCCACATGTGGAGCAATGGAGCATCGCGGCGAGGACGGCGCATGTCTCTAGACCTTCCTCCCATTCCGATGACTCCCAAGGATTCCGAATTTCTGCAACGAAGGCCAGATCTCTTTTACCCGTACCTCCCGGCTCCATTCCTTAATGGCATTCAGCATAAGGTACGTTTCATGAAATTATTTTTACAATGTCTGTTTCTCCAGAGTCAGTACATCATCATTAACTTTTATTTTCCATCGTTTCAGCCAATAAGTGAACTGAATCCACTCCAAAGTCCGCAGAACGGTTTGGCGAATGCAAGCAAATACGGCGGTCTATTGGGTTTTGGTTATCCACCACCTCAACCCTTACGATCTCAAGGAGGTTCGCCGGAGCGACCGGAATCGCGACCTCCAAGTCGTGAACCGGAACGGCTGTGGGATCTTCATTTCGACAGGAAAACGTCGACCGAAAGCACGCGCGAGGAACTGTTACCGCCGAGCCGCGAGGGACTGGCCGCGTAGAGGGTGACACTCGACACAATGCCACACCTTTTGTTCTGTTCCTAAATGAAACTAGTCTAATCGTAGCCCAATCATCAGTGTCTGTTGATATGTAGGTACGTAGGTAATACCATAACTTTAAAAAAAAATGTTGAGCAGATCGAAGTTGATCGTACTCTTCTTTTGCGTATTGTCGATAACGTTCAGACTAATAATTTATTTTATTTAACTATTCGTTCTAGTGTAGAAAATAAAAAGAATAATTATTTACTTACTTATCCTTTTCTATAATATGAATAGATTTCCAGTGTAAATTTCGAATCTAATGCAACAAGAAAATTAATTTGCCAGATATGTGGCAATAAATGGGGTAGTTCACTCTCATTTTCATTGGCTTAAAATGTTTATTTTTATTTCTCTTAAATCGTTCGTTGTACCATTCGCTGTAGAAAATTTGATAATTATGTACAATAGCTTAGACCCTTCCGATTTTCTTGAAAAAAAAAAGTATGTCGTAGAGTTCGTCATGCTGATCAAGAATATATAGATATGTTGAGCGCGAAAACCACCCCTTAATGGTGCTTTTGAGCTTCTTCATTTCGTGTATTTATCCTGACCCATCCTGAACCGTAACCTATTGCAATACACACGGAAATATTACGACAGGTTTTTTGTAACATCTTCATACTGATTTTCGGCTTCAAAAAATACAAAAAACTGTCGTAATATTTCCGTATGTATTGCAATAGGTTACGGTTCAGGATGGATGCGTTTACATTTACATACCCCTCACCCTTTCCCAAAATTTGTATTCGTAACACAAATATTAAATCTTCTACTGTAGGTGTAGGTATATCTATGTTTTAATTCCATTAAAAGTCTGTATTGTACGAGAAGATGTTGCATTATATTCGAAAATTCGATGTATGTAGAGTAGGTATCTAGTATAATTTCGTTTTTTACTATTTTTTTGTACCATGAATGTGTACCTATGGTTGGGCTATGGGGTCGGGGCAATGCATTCTGTGATACAACAGCTGTAGGAGCGGCATTTTTACCGGCCACCGATACTGCTGTGTTTTATTATAAGTCTTACACTGTATTATAATAGTTTTGATGTATTATAATAATGATAATAATATTAATTTCGTACACTGCTGAGAGAAAATAAAGTATCGACATTGGCCAACGCCAGTATGTAGCTTTATCGTTGTAAATATTAAAAAAGAAATAATATTAATAAATTATAGCGAGTATTTTAAAGGAGAATGTGCATTTTGATGTCACTATACCGTATGCTGAATCTGTTAGTCGTTTCCCATTATCATTTATCGATCACTGTGTCAACTAAGTACTACAATCGCCGAGCTACTTGTTTCGTGCAGGTCTTGTGGCAATTACTGTAAATAGATAGGCTAAATAAACACCCTGTGTATGTCGTTACGAAAATGGTCTAACGTAAGCCAAACTCTCCCCCCGTTATTGTATTATGTATAGAGAACAAGACCAAGAATCAAATTTACGTTTAATATTTATTATCACGAATGTTCTTTGAATTTTACAAAAAAAAAATAATAATAAATAAATAAAATGAAACGGATGGTATATATGTATAAACAGCAGCATCAAACACAATTTATCACTATTATTATTATTATTACTATCCAAGGCCTGATCATTATCAGATTTTTAAACTGTCTAACTGTAAGTATTTTGAATTGTCTTTATTTCGGAATCGATGTACAAATATTTTTAACTGGTACGTTAAGAAACTGTGTATTTATAAACAAATTCGTGCAAACAAGTTGAGGCTCGTTTCAAACATGAAAAATAAATATTTATCACATTCAGATAAACTGCAGTTTTATTAGTCCTACAATTATTTCTAATTCCCTTTCTTAAAGAAGATGATTTTGTGTAGGGGTATGTCATGTCTGCTTTATCATAATCCTTCAATTAAAAGCAAGTATCGACTCGACTACAGCGGAAATGAATCGAATTGAATCGCGTCGAATAGAGCCGCATTCTATTCCGCGTACGTTCTCATCTGCACGATAACGCGAACGAGAACAAGGCATACGCTCAAAGTGGACGTTTTACCGAGGCGCGGCAAACTACCTCGAGTCGTTTAGTGCCTTGGCGAGCGTATACGGTATTCGCTGCTTCGCCTCGCCAGGGCTTGCTTCATTCCCGCTCTCATGCAGATGAGTAGCCACCTTAGACTATAAAAAAGAGAGGGGACGCATAATCGTCGACTGCAAATTGTTACGCGATGGAACCAGCAGTCAGCGCTCAGTAGCGCAAGTGTTTATTTGATAAAGTAAACAATTATTAAGAACTGTTGTTTTGCTTTATAGATTGCTAAGAAAAATATTATTTATTTTATGTCAAGGAGAATACATGTTCAATGAAATCAAATGCAAAGAATTATTTTATTAACGATAATTAAAACGTGATGTGGCGAAACTAAACTTTAAGAACAATTTTTTTAAATTAATTAATTTTATTTCTTAGATTTTTATAACTATAAGTGACGGCGCCTATGGTAATATTGTGTTCAACTCATGCTTCTTACAACTTTGAAAGTATTTTTTGTTTCTTACACTATCAGTCAACCATTCCAACAAAAAAATATTACGCATTAATGATTCTTCTACGTAAATCATAACATATTTTAAGTAGTATGTAAACAATAAACAAATTAAACGCGATTTACTTTGCTTAACCTTACTGCGTAAAATTCTTTTTACCTATGAAATGTGATTCCTGGTTCATATCTTTCACTGCGGCCGTAAGAAGAACGAATCACCATTGTTTTAAACAAAAATACATTAAAACCTTACTACACCATTCAACAATATTCACACTTAATGACCGACACCAACGCACTATCTGCCACCGGTTCATGGAGGCAGTACAAAATAAAGTAACAATGTAACGTGTCCCCTCTCTTTCCTAGTCTAAGTATACGTACAAATGTGGATATGCTCCGAAGGCGCGGCAAACTGCCTCGAGTCGTTCGACGAACGGCCGAACGCTATCTGTCTGGAATAGGCACTTCAAAGAAAATTTTGTTCGCAATCATATTGAACTATAATCGAACCGTCTCACTTCGTGTTTACAATTTAATGTTAGAGAACTATTGCAAGATCAGTCGGGCAATCAAAACGAATATTCGCGTGGAACCGTTACCACCGTGAGACAAGTCCTGAACGGTGATCACGTAACCACCTATGCTGTGCATGGACGTACTACCACAGTGGAACGATGCTACTTTGATGCCTTGGCGAACGTATGCAGATGAGTATTTGTCACTTATAAATTTTACCCATTTTAAACCAATGTTCAGGTAAGAATAAATTCGTACTTCGTCACCGCGGTTATAAATCTTTCTTCACACTTCATCCAGACTTACTATTGGTAAAACAAAAAAAGTTAAAAATAAAGACTTTGAATGTGAATGACAATTTAACGCAAATAAAACAATGATTGTTTAAATTGCATGGGGTGACGAAGACGAACACAAGAATACCTACACACCAAATCGATGCTAGTATTCCTAAATATCTTCGAATCAGTTACCCAGGCAGATGTTGCTCTACAACGCCACTTATCGTTCATAGAATATTTTCGAGCCACCGACTGGACAAAATAAAAATATTTCATTTTGGGAATA
This sequence comes from Agrilus cyanescens, assembly GCA_947389935.1. NCBI lineage: Eukaryota > Metazoa > Arthropoda > Insecta > Coleoptera > Buprestidae > Agrilus > Agrilus cyanescens. The sequence continues at coordinate 26,510,884 of OX376705.1, forward strand.
TGGGAATTCGACCTCAATCGGTCAGGTTAGGTTAGGTTAGGTTAGGTTAGGTTACTACGATTACGTATACACTAGAATTTCAGTAAAACAGACCAACTTAAAGGGAGGCGAAAAAAATTGACCTTTGAAGTTTTGACTTAGGTATACAGAGATGCCTTAATTCGCCAAAATGATGTAGACGGTGACAATTTTGGCAATAAATAGAAAAATAGTATCAGAATGAAGGTAGTGAAAGAGTAAACCTTCGAATGGGGATCGTGTGTCCATGTGTGCGTGACGCAATAAACCATAAACGGATTTCTTCAGCATGACATAAAAAGGTCAAATACAAAATTGTTTCAATTCGTTGAAGGAAAAAATGCATTGAAATAACTTGCAGGGACATGATGATCGTTTCGACTTACACAAGTTTTGTATTTCGAGTAAGTAGGTAATTGAGGTTTCGAAGCTCGAAGGGAATTTTTCGAGTTATAAAGGATTCTAAGTTAATTTTCGAGGTCCAATTTTATTACGTCAAAAAATAAAAACGAAGTGTGGTCACTGAAAAACATTCACGCTCTACATCAACATAAAATAAATAAAAGAATGGAAAAAGTCTCACCAATTGTTTATTAAACTCGACAAATTCGTTTCGATCTACGTGATCATTATCAAGAGTATTACAAATTACTAAACTTAAATCTAAACAAATCACATATTTATAGTCTACTTAATATAAGTGGGGAGGAGTAGGTTACTAATTCTAGTTGGTTGTTCATAAGTTCTTCTTTTTTATACAAGGCTTTGTTTATTTCTAAGGATTCTAGAAGGGATAACTTTTTACCCTTTGTTATATTTGTGTGTAATATTTTAGTGTTTTCTATGTCTAACTTATGTCCTAGACTTAGACAGTGATCTGAACAACCAGTTTTATTGTCAGATTTTTTAATACTATTTAAATGTTCGTTAATACGTGTTTCTACTGCCCTCCCTGTTTGTCCTAAATAACTCGCATTACAATCCTTACAAATTAGTTTGTAAATTCCACTTTTTTGTTTGATATTGCTTTTAGGTTTAACATTAACTAACATGTTTTTTAATGTCCTACCGTTACATTCTATTATAGTAATTCCTAGTTTCTTAAGTCGTGATTTGAATTTTAAACTTACGTTATTGACAAATTGCAAAGAACAATAAATGTTATAAGTTTTTATACTAACATTATCATTAAAAAGTAGTTTTTGAACTTTTTTATTAAGTTTCCGATTGATCATTACGTCTACAATGTTCGGCTTATAGTTATTGTTAAACGCTATATTTTTAATAATTAACACTTCTTTTTTAAAGTTTGTAACGGATAAAGGTAGATCGAAACGAATTTGTCGAGTTTAATAAACAATTGGTGAGACTTTTTCCATTCTTTTATTTATTTTATGTTGAAGTCAATATGTTTCACAGTAAGTGCACCCTAGAAAGTCTACACTCTACATCGTAAAATTCATGTTACGGCGATTTTAAAAACACTTATGACGAATTGTTGCAAACATTACAGCGCATAATATAAATAGATTAATATAAAAATTATTATTTTCTTATTCTTAAAAGAAAATTGTTCTCAAATATAAAAAATACAATTACACCTAGATACCTACACCTAGTGTGAAATTTAAAATATCATCTGAACCCTGTAATATTTCGTAATATTAAGTTAAAAGTTCTAACAATTGTATGGGATTCCTTATAAATCCTTTATGAATACAAATGTTTTACGTAATAACTAACTTTTACTTAGTCATTAGGGGCAAATATCTGAAGCAGCGTAACCTTCTAATTTTATTGAAATAAACCAATTTATTTTATTTTATTTTATAGAAATCTTATTTGATCAGATACCGAAACGTACCTATATCTATGCATAAAAGCACCCTAACAAGTGAACTTATTGAACGCACTAATTTAATTATGATCCCGAACAATCCATCAGATTGTATCGCCGTGCTTTACTGTATGAACGTGTTTTTCTTCAAAAAGTGCATTACGTTCTTCAGAAATGAATACAATTCACTTGTTTGCTATTTTACTTATTGTAATTCAATATGTTACAGTAAGTTTTCACTTTTTCTGTATCACTTAAATAAGGAAATTATTAGATTCCATTTATAAATAGTTAATGAGGTCTACCTAGATATTCCTAAATTCTAATTTTTGTGATAATTTATAAAAAGACAAAACCTATCGTTACTTAATTATTTTTATTGTAAAATATATAATTCACACCTTCTCAGTTGTTTTAATGTCAAAGAACATGAAATATCTGTTCCAAAAGTCCTTCAGAAAACTAAAATTTTAAATACATAATTGCAAAACTACTTAAACCAGTCTTTAAAAGCTTTGAAACACTGTAAACTGCAAGTTTTATTTATAAATGAAAACTGCTAAATTTTCTTTTTCAGGCGGGAGAGTATAAAGTTACAGATCAAGTTTATTTCGATATTAAGAATGATCAAAAAAATCTTGGAAGGATAGTTATCGGATTATTTGGTGATATAGCTCCAAAGACTGTCGAAAACTTTAATGTGATTGCCTCTGAAGGAATCAACGGGAAGACGTACGCTGGGACCAAATTTTTCAAAGTTATTCAGAAATTCATTATACAAGGTTATATTTTGTTAAATACATAATCTTAAACTAAAACATTATCTAAACATTAATGTTTGTAGGAGGTGATATTATTCATAATAATGGATCAGGATCGATAAGTATTTATGGATCGTATTATCCTGATGAAAATTTTGATCTAAGTCATAAATCAGCAGGTTTTATTAGCATGGCCAATACAGGTACCTAGACATTATTTTATTTTCTCAAAAATATATTGGAAACTATGTTTTTTTAATTTAAGGTCCTAACACAAATGGTTGCCAATTTTTTATTACAACAGTTCCCACGACTTGGCTAGATGGTAAATACACTGTTTTTGGAAAAGTAAGTACCTACCTACAATAGTGCAAAAAGTATCCTAATTTTATAGTAGTATCTAAGTCTTCTGCTCATAAATTCCAATTCGATGATTAATATTCCCCAAGAAACATTTATTTTTTGACACTTAATTACAAAGGAGATAACAACACCCAGTTTTTTTTTGTTGGGACTCTTTAATAAGTCTTCACCTGAGAACCTTCAAGGAAACATTTAATCTAAGTCTACGATATTCAACATTTTGTTTAGATAATAAAATATTTTAGGTGATCCAGGGACAAGAAATTGTTCACATAATAGAGCACAGCAAAACAGACCCCGACGATAGACCATTAAAACCTATTATTATTTATGCAAGTGGGATCCTACCAACACCTGAACCATTTTTAATTTACGATTTTTCGTATGGGTAAGATTTTTTTGACTAATACAATATAATACCTATAGATACCTACATCAGTGTCTCGTAAATACCCAACATTAAATTCAAATACTTTAAAAAATTTTGGATTTTTACTTTTCAAAAAACATAAGTGGTTAAAAGTTATATAAATATAATATTGTATTTCCACATTATAAGAATTTTTGAACCTAATTATTCAGTAACTTTAATTACTTCTATATGTTTTGAAAACGTGTTTTATAATAATGTGTTAAATTGTCTATCAAAATGTTAACAGCTAGAGCGTAAAAAGAAAAGGTTATTAGAAGGTTACCATGAAAAAAAAGATGATGAGAAACAGCATATCTGATAAGACTTAATGACATGAACTAAGCTCATCGTTAAAAATACATTTTTTAGATTTATAAAAACAGAGACATTTTATCTTCATAATTGAGTTGTTTACGATATTATGTGTTTACGAAAGCTTTAAAACCTAGAAATATATAAAAACCTACATTTGATAAAAGTCCTTTACGCAAACATAAAAAATAGTACGATTAAGTAATTAGTGAAATAGCAACAACAACAGATTTTTCTCATTAATTTGAGGTAATTTGTAGTTGGTTGAAAAAATTGATTTAACAACGTAGGTAATAAAAAAATCTTTGATGATGTACTTCTGCAATCTAATTAGGTACCTACATACCTAAATGTGTATTAGGTACATTACCTAAGTAGTCAATTATGAAAGTGAAAGTGAAAGTGCTTAAAATATGCATATATGATAAAAAAAATATTTTTAAAGATTATTCTGAAATTACCTTAAGGATAAACAGCCTAAACATGATCCTTGATTTTTAAATTTTTCTTTGTTCATTAGTTAGTATCACAAGGATATTGGAAACAATTATAATCAATGAGGTCAGATTTAACTTCATACATTTATTTTTTAATGGTTGGGTTAGGTTAGTCATCAACATGCATTAGCAAAGGACATACGTACGAGGTTCGTAAACATCCAGACGTTTCCTTGGTTCTCTAAGTTAATTTTTGATTAAGTTTATTTACAAAAACATTAAAAAAGAAAGTTAACGAGATAAGGAAAATCCCTAAATCTAACACTTTTTTTGTTAGTCTGTTATGCAGTCTAACAGCTGAATATTTTACTATTTATCCTTAAGATGATATCAGGATAATCTTTAAGAAATATCCCTATTATATATTCCTAATAATTTTAGTGAGGGCCCTCTCTACGTTCCGTCAGGTACGGTCTTTCACTGGGAGGGTTAATTATGTCTTAATAGGGGTTGCTATTTATGTTCTACTTGTGAAATAAGCGTACAAGGTGATCATTTCTCATTTCCATCACACTTTATCAGAAGAATTTGTATTAATGAATAATTCTGATTGTGTTCTAGAAATTTAAGGGCGATTTACTGCTGAATATTGAACTTTCGGTAGTAATTTTGACTATTTTAAAAACCCAATTAAAGATGATTTTATTTCGTATTCTTGATAAAAGCAGACTATTCTCCGTTGTAATAATATTCAAAATTATTACATAAATTAAATTTAAGAATAAAAAATTATACGACTTTATTGTGTTTTTTAATTTAAATAATTATAATTATTATTGCAACCAAAATGATTTCGCGAGAAATAGGAAAGAGGAAGAACAAAATTACTTTTAATGAGGTTTTTAAAATAGTCTCAATTAGGTACTGTTAAAAATTCTATATATATTACATCAAATTTAAATTTAAAATAAAATAGAACAAGCTATCAGGAATACATAATTACCCCTTGCACGCTTATTTCACAAAATTCAGAGTGTACTATTTTTTCATATATTCCTGATTCAGTCCTGAATTTAGGAATATACGACTATTAATTTTAGCTTCATTATTATTGATAAGGATGGAAATTTTTTATTAATGTTCCTAACAATTCTAGTTGCAAAAGATTTAAATTTATTTTATTTTCCAAAACGAATAAATACTGGATACCTACCTTTAAAATTGCTTTATGTATCATCCTTTGTAAATCAATCAAACAGTAGGTACCTACCTAAATCGTTAAGATTAATTGTTTTATTGATATTTTTTTATTATAAAGTAATAATTCCAGGCTTTTGCTAATTTTTATTCAATTTAAACGTAGGTATCTGGGGCCTTCAGCTTTCTTAACTCTTTTCTGTGCCTCTACTACGTTAAAATCGGTAGAAAACTAAACTTAATATTTTCAGTGAATATTCTACTTCAAAAATAAAGAATGAAACTAATTGCTAAATTATGCACCTAATGTAAATACCTGTGTGTTAGTTATTAACAGAAGTAGGTACGTGATGATAACAGGATAGCCATAACACACGATAACCATCTTGAAAAACACAATTTAATTCACTGTTCCCCAACAAAATGTGGGTATAAATAAAAGTCTTTAAAGTACACAATTTTAAACACGATTTTAATCGTAAGTTCAGGGGTAAAAGTTCAGAAAACAATACACAACGTCCACTGATAGGTAGGTACTCATCGGTACTCATCAACAACTCGACCTAGGCATCTACACAATCCGAATCGTTCCGAGTTGAAAAACGATCTCCGTCATATGACCTCGACATATAAGAAAACGTTACATTTCTTAACTATTTCACATGAAGGAAGAACTTTAAAAAAGTGATAAGAATTTTGTCATATTCGCACAGACATTTCGACTTCTAACTACGGAATTACTGCGCAAAACATTTTTTGATCTAGGATTCTTTCAGAGGTCGACAAGAAGAGTTATTGCGCAAATTTTAAACACGAATTATTGTTACTATTAATTATTTAATTTTAAAGTTTTGCAAAATGCATTTTTTAGCTTTGGTACAAAAAAATGTAGAAAAATTCTTTATAGAGAATTGTAAAAGTAATTCGACAACACCCTTCCATCTATCAAAGATATGCTGACCCGAATTTGAAAATTTGGAAAATATCTTTACATTTTTTTCTATCTATAACGATTTACGTAAACATCGAAGTCAAGAAACGTCTTTTTTAGAACTTTAACATTAAATAATTATCTAGTAATAATAATTATTCGCCAGTGTTAAAAATTTGCACAAATGCTCTTTTCATCGATATCAACAAGAATCTGCTTTCAAAAGTATTTTTGCTCGATGAATACCTTGGTTGCTAGACTAAAGGGCTTCCGTAAAATCCACTACCTATCGTGACGTATCACATAGTCTCCTTCGAAGCTGCCGGGCCTTGTACTCCCTTTATGGCAACGAGTGAAATCATGATTAGCAGATAGGATGAATAAACTACTGCAGACAGCAAGTGAGTGCCATCTTTAGTGATTTGGTAGAAATAATAGGTTCATTATCAAACCTTGCTGTCTGCAGTGGTTTATTGAAAATGTGTAGTATACTTACCTATATACAATTTTTTTTTAAACTTAAAACAAGTAAAGTTTTCCCTCCCACTAAACCTTTATATTAATATAAGCTGTTTAAATTATTTACTATTGTTTTTAGAATTTTGGAATGGCTTAAAGCTGGATTTGTTCCTCTTTCATTTTCTTTCACTATTTTGGCATTTTTCCACTGGGCTATTAGAAAATTAGATAGTTTTAAATATATTCATATGTAAATTGTAATTTTTCAAGGCATTCTTTTTTTTAAATAATTTCCTTCTGTTGTTTATTTAAAATTTAACATTAATCTTTGTAATCTATGCAATTTATACGTATAACATAATAAACAACTTGTAACAGTTTTATTTTTATTTGCTGTGTTATTTATTATCAATTATATATTACGGTTTTCAGTTTTAAAATATGCATAACTTTCAATGTTACAGAATAAAAAAAATTAAAAATAAAAGAACAAACAATATATGCTAACTCTCTTTCTTTCTCACACACGCACATTGCAGTTTGTGTCACACATTAAACAGTTAAATCTACGGAAACTACCATTTAAAATTCGCTAAAAACGCCAACAGATGTGATGTCATTGATGTGCGCGCGCAATACAGTGTTTTACACATATCTACCAAGAGTATAATCAGAAAGAAGCCGTTTTGCGTTTTCCCTGTGGTAAATATGAGCTTATTAATAATGTTCGTTAAATATTTTGGCTGACTTCATGTTTAAGAAGAAAAAACTAGAGAAGAATCAAAAAAATCAGCATCCAATATGAACTCGGGCATACCACATGGCGGTTAGACTCCATTAACATTAGTATAGTTGCGCACGCATCAAAATGACGTCACCTCTGTTGACAACGTTACAGTAAGCTGCAGTTCAACAGAACACTTTGAAAGATAATAATTGAAAGCTACAATAAATGGTAATTAATGTAAAAATGACGATTAAAAATAAACTACATCATAAAAAAAAAGAAATAAATTACAAAACTATCACATCTAATTCGTTCTTAAAGATTAAGCTAACATCACAAAATTTTCATTTACTCAATCTTTTTGGTTTCTAGCGACGATTTTGTTCTTTGTTTACTAAATAATATATTCCTAAGATTGTTGAATGGCATCTCTATAAGTAACGTCAATATAATTGACAAAAGGACTATCCAAATTGTTTCTTTTATATTTGTCTAGAATTTAAAAATAAATTATAATGTAGAAATCAATCGAGAAAAATTACCAACGAATAAGAAGCAATCGTATGTACAGGGTGACCAGTTTCAAATATTGTAAATTATATTGAATAGAAAATAGATTTCTTACCCCCCCCTTCCGTTATTAAAATCTACCAACTAAGAAGATCTGGTAAATTTTCTCGAAATTGGTATAAAAACCGAATAATAATGGCATGTCCAGATCGAATTAAATACAAAGAATATGAGGCTTAATGAGAACTAATAAGTTCGAAGTTTTTAATTTATGGCTTTTGGCTCGAATTAACTCTCTACAATAAGATATTTCATAACAAATTGTCACAGATGGCGTTTACTTGCCGTTTGTAGTAGTTCATTAATCGTGACTTTATGTAAGTATAAATTTCTATTTTAGCTGAACGTATTATTTCTCACATAATAAAATTGTCCACCCTGTACGCAAGTTAACAAAAATGCACCTTAAATCACTTTTATTTGGTATTGCATACTCACATTTTTAAGAAAGAATCCATAATAATCCGTGTATCTTGTTATTCCTACATTATAAAAGAAAATTGGAAATTGAGTTAAATAAACCGTATACGAAATGCGTGTCGTGAATAGAAATCCTTTCCACGAAAGTATATCGCCAGCTAAACCTAAATAAAATAAAATAAAAATCAGATTCAAAGAGGATCCGTACTGTTCACTTTTTCTTAACTTACTCTTGTAACTCAGTTGGTGGGTAAAAATTACCCACGCAAATGATAAACACCAGAATATCGGAACTATAGCAGCGTACCAAGCTGCGTCCAGTCGATTATAAACATACCGTAAATCACTCATCAACGAAGGACCAGCAAGGGACATCACAAAGAATATCGTGGCGAGTATATGACCCGTCCATATATGAAACTAAAAAAATTATTCTGAAAACTTCAATTTTAGGACGTTCATTTGAACTTAATTAAAAATTAATTCGGTATATGCAAAAATTCTTCCACATTAAGATAAAACTATAAAATAAAAACAAAAATTGGGGTGAAATGTTCTTTTTGTGTATAATCAATACCGACATTTCGCCTTTGGTGGAAGACTTTATCAAGGTGGATTATATTATAAAGTCACAACATAATTAGTCGGCAAAACAAAAAGCTTAGGTACCTATAAAATAATTCTTTTTCCAACAAATTGTGAAGGCACAAACAACAATAAACAATTTCAGCGCCTAAAATTAAGTCTCCAATTGAAGATGACGTCTTAGGCGTCGAAACGCAATTTAATTTTGTAAATATTTCTTATAGAATTTTGTGTTACTGTAATTGAAAATACACCACAAAAAGTGTGTAGATTACCTATACATTATTTTGTTCCGAGCTAAAGTTTTTTATAAAATGGGTTACAGTAGGTTGGGTCTGGTAACATAAATAAATTTTTAACACGTTTAAGTTGTTGTGTTTTATACTTTTTTATGTCATTTTAATTTCTGAATTTTCTGTATTTATACATATAAGTACACCCACAATGAGAGAATAAATATATGTTTTTCCCAAAGTATTCTAGACATACCAAATGTACCCAAAAACGATATTGAAATTTTACAAAATCCACAACTACAAAATTTTTGTTGGTTACAAAATTAATTTTGTTTTTGTATAGTTGCATATTTTAAATGAAACGCAATTACCTACTCTAGAAACAAGCACAAAAATTGTCACAATAATCTTAACGTAGCCAAGATTATTCTGGCGATCTTTCAAGTTACAACAAAATTCGTTATCAAATAGAACAAAGTCATGAATGAATGGAAAGACAAGAAACCCAACCTAACCAAATTTATTTTATTTTTCATAACTTTGCTTCAAAAAACAGTCTTATTGTCTGCTTTACCTGTGACCACCAATATTAAACGTCAACGAGCCACTGTGGATTCAAAATAAAAATTTGATTTTATTTAACTCTTAAATACATCTTATTATGTTTGTTAGTTACATATTCAAATGATCCTGAAAAGGCCTAATTTTGTATTTTTATCATTTCTACATGTTGTGGGATAATTTTAGCATCAAAAGAAACCTTGTATCTGAGTTTACTAAGAGCTAGGACATCAAATGTCATTTATTCGTCTTGAGTCAAAGGTTCTAATGTTATTAATGTCCTGTGGAGATGGTAAAATATGCTCAAAACATGTTAAAAATCCCCCTCATGATTAAAAAATTGTATCACTTTTGTGGTAAGGGCTGTTTTATCGTGTTTATTGGGCTTTACAAATATGGCTTGTCTCATTATTTTGATAATATTCCTAAATAATGTTTTTTTTTTGTTTAATTTTTTTTTATATCTATTAACAAAGAGAAAATTTTAGGTTCATTATTCAGTGTTTGTAACTTAACGTAATAAAATTACTAGATACAAACCTTATTTAGTTTAATTCCTTGACACGTTTGTAACATATACCCCAAAAATATTCCCATCACATAAACTGTTAATCTGTGAGCAGGAATAATATACATATTGTCTGCAGTGCTGAACAGCTGCTGTATACTGCAAGAGAATTTTTGGGGTAAGTACCTATTACCAAATGACTTCCTTTAACTACTTACGAAGTACCATAATAGATGTAGTTTGATAAACTTTTGGTGTATGTAGCCACAAATCTCATGACAGTCGAAACAACAGCAATACCAAGGAGTGCCAAACTTCCTCTTTTGGGCCATTTCCACAACATTAGCACAAGGAACGGGGATATAAAGAATAACTGGGTGTCTATTCCTGTATGGTGCGTATGGGTCAAACACTAAAAGTTTAAAGAATTTTTAAACGTCTAGTCGTGGGCCTTGTTCCTCCTAATTTCTTACCATATTTTCAAAACCAAAGTAGTTGTGAATAAAAAGCAAGTTTCTCCACCAATATTGCTTGCAAATATGTGCGTGATAAGTTACGACTTGGTTCCATTGGGGACCATTATTTAGAAACGGTAATATAAAGGTACAAAAGAGAATTAGGGCTCCCAATGTAGGTACTATACGCATTATTCGAGAGATATATTCGTTAAAGATATTGATTTTCTGTGATTTTTTTAATTTATTTATAAAATTATACGTTGTTAAAGTTCCTGACATCATTATAAAAGGATCAGTATACAAACTGGCTGCTCGCCCAAGAACTGTCCATGGTCTACCATTCAGCTGAAATAACCATTACAATGGTTAAAAAAAAATGAAAAAGACCAGCAATAGTAATAAAAAAAAAACTAAATACAGGGTGTTTTAAGAGTACATACTGAAACACCACAATAACTCGTCAAGGGTACAGTTTTGGAAAACATGCTCAGTACAAAATTTATACAATTTTCTAGTAGCCTTATATTTGACTTCGATTATGACCCTATAAGGTCATTTCAAGTAATGGGACTGCACTTTTTTAACTTCGCAGTTGAGGAGAGCAGAAAATAATACCAAGAAGTATGGCTTTGAATAAACCCATTTTGACTTCTGAAAGTCACTATCCCATTAAAATTCTTAATTTCTGAAAAATAATTTTAACCAAAAATTACCTTTAAGGTCAAATATTATGCCACTGGAAAATAGCCAGTGAGAAATTATATACCTATCTAACTTTTGTGTTGGACATGTTTTCAAAAAATGCATTTCAGGCGAATTATTGTGCTTTTCAGATGATTGTAAAACACCCCGTATATGGAAAAGATTTTCTTCAGTTGAACGTTGGACTTATCCAAAGAGCACAATTAGCAAACCAAAAAAATATAGGGTACCAGTCTTGAATTCATATCTATAAATTCTATAAAAAAGAACACTTTCAATTTTTCCGGAATTTTCCAATTTTTCTGGTAATTTTTCTTATATTTGTTTTCCTTCTTCTGATCAAAGCAACCATTTTAAAAAAAAAATATCAAATTGGTCCAGTCGTTCTCAAGTGATAAAGTTTTCCAAATTTTATTTAAGCGGTTTTTAGATTTTATCATAATTTGAAACTTTTAAATTGTTGATTTTTTTTTGAAATTGTATTATACCTATTTTCGAAATTAAAATAGCAGTAGACAGTGATGTAAAAATTGTTTCTGCAACGGCTTATTGAAGGGAGAGGGAGGCAGCGATGTTAGAAGTGGAATGATAAAAAATTAAGGGGAGAAAAACATTTAGAAAAACTCAATATGGGTCTAAAATAGTAGGGCGCTTTCAGAAATCTGATATGGGCGAGGCACACATATTTTTATTTTTTCGAATTTTAACAGGTGTTATAAATTTTTACGTTTGTTAATAAATATAAGATCTACTTAATTTTAGTTAAAAAAAAAAATATTTTGAACGTGACCCCTACATATGTATATTCTTTTCTGAATCCATTGGAACAGAATCATACAATAATTCGGACAACCCTTGTATAATTTCAAATGATTAGAATATCACGAAAGAACACTGTAGATTCTACATTTCCGATTATTCATAATGAAAACGCTTTTGTTTGCTTTCTGCTAATTCTACTACAGTTTTCTAATAACTCTACTCCATACAGATTTCTACTTCGAAGCTGTACTGCTTAGTCTCGCTGTAGAAATCTATCAAACTGCTGAATTTGAGACAGCGTTTAAAATAAAATTGCCGCATCCTCTTATGTTCTCCTGCTACAAAATAGGGAAATTTTCCTCGAGTCGTGCACTTTATGGTCGCACAAGTCGAGTATTTCTTCCTTCGTTGTTCGCAAGCGACTAACAAAGTGACAATAAATTCGCAACATAAACCGTATTCGCGTATTTCCTAATTGTGTAATGTGTTTTGCCAAAATAATCGTCAAGAGAGCTAGCCAGCTACCTATATGCAAATTAGGCGCTAACACCGAAGTTAAAAATAATAAACGTAAGCACGCTGAAAATTGGTCTGCAGACGATTATGATCTCCTGGTAACGAGGGTGACGCTCCAGCGTCCGAAAAGCAGTATATAAATTTTGTACTACTAAAAAATGAGAAGACGACCAGCAAATAAAATTTTAATAATAATTTGTGAATTATTTATTTATAATAATAATACTCATTACCGGAAATTGAAAATAAAACCGTAATTTGTTTTAGTTTCTCCTGTACGCTGCAATTAAAAAAATTATGCAATTTGATGTTTTAAGTACGAATTAGAAAGTCTCTACCTACACGTACAATGTCGGTGCCAATGAATTTATATTTTTTGAGATATCTAGTGTTCACCCAATTAAAATGGGGTTGTAATAATTTTTCCATTAGAAATTAGAAAAAGAAAATATAACTAATGTTAATATGTATTTTAAATTAATGTTAAAATAAATTTAAGGAATAAATAAATAAATATACAGGGCGTTTCAGGCTTAACTAGTCAAACTAAAAATCTGAAATCAGGACCCTAAAAAAATTAAAAAAATGTATATCCGGAAATGCTTCGTTAGTTACACCCAAATACCAAAAATTGGTTTTTGACTTTTTATTGTCAAAAATTTGAAAATAGATGGATTAATTATGGTAGACATTTTCTATCAACAGAAACACTTCTAAAGGACACTATTTGATCGACCCTATCTATATAGAAGTGGTGAAATTAAACCCCTATTTTATTTTATTACTAAAACTTTACCAAAAAGGAAATGAGTCATAATTTTTTTTTATAAGTGAATCAATCTTTTGAGGAAAGTCTTTTTAATTTCTCTTTATGTAATGAGTTTTAGAAGCATTAAATTTTTATTTCTAAAACATTAACAGAAAAAAAGATGTAACGACAAGAATTATAATTTGACATCCTCAAATGTGTAGAAACCATTAATAAAAATAAAATATTTTACAAATAATAGATTTTTAGGTAACTCGCAATTGTAGTCTTATGTTGGCATTGTAAGTGGGCATTTTTGTCGTTTTTAACATTTCTAAATAGGTACCTATATAAAATTTCATCTTCCTAATTTACTCAATTTTACGAAATAATTATTACATATTTGCCTTTCATGTGTATCAACTTACCTCACTCATTTCAGTCCGATTCATATAAGGAACAAAGTACAAAGCCAAGGATTTATGAGCCAATAAAAGACAAAGTGCATTTAAAAATCTGACTCCATGTATTGCTTCTATATCATTTGAGGTCCTTTTTGTAGAAAAAAGGAGCCTTATGTTCTTCAAAAACGAAAAACATATTAACCATTCACCTAAAAAAGGATTAATTTGTAAACTATAACTGTACACAGATATTCATTAATTTATAATTTATTTATATTTTTATTTTAATATTAAATTTATAATCAACTTATGACGAGGGTAGATTCAAAATTAATTCACACAAGCTCATGGAATAATCGGGCAAATAGTATGTTAAAGTTTAACTTCCAAATTATATACAAATTTATAGTCATCGTTAAAATTAACACATTTCTCCCATCATAATTGAAATAGTCTTCCAATTTTTCTCAAATCCTGAACTTTATAGCTATTTTCACCTCAATGTTCTGTAGTTTACTGTTGAGGTATCTCCTGAGCAGAAAATATATAAAATAAAAATCTGAATGAAGCTATCAAATTCTGGATTCGATAAAATAAATAAGAAAAATTGAAAAAAAAAGTTTACCCGGTGGGAGAAATGTTTTAATTTAGATTTGAAATACATTATTGTATTGTTTACCGATCTCTATTTCTTTTTATTAAAATTCCATCCATGTTTGCATTCATTTTCAACCTACCTTCATAGATAAAATTTCAAATAATGACTAAACATTTAGAATTTTTTTTTTTCATATTGATGTATTTATTTCTTTATCTATATTAACTCAGTATCATTTAATTTGCTTTGGTCAATTCAATCTATAATTTAATGAACAAATAGATACCAATTCGTAAAATATTTGAAATATTTTACTACTGTCAGTTTTCAGTTTATATGGAGAGAAACGTAGATTTAATGACCTTTTGTTACAGAAAATAGAGGGTAAAAATATAGTAACCATGTAGGTATTAACTTACTGGTTCCTGGTATGTCGAGGTAATCGCATATGGTACTAACGATACCAAGGGCAACTACTGTTAGAAATAGACATCTGAAAGAGAATGAAAATCATTTGAATTTTAAATTATCAATCTGAAGAAAATAAAATGGTGATGTCACTACTGTACGTACACATAAAACTATATAGAATTATTTTCTTCAAGTAAAACGATTAAAATAGTAATTGCAGTGGTTATTTATTTACTCTGTCATTGATGTACAAAGAATGCAATAACTAAGTAATGTATGACTTAAAGTTGCAACTATTTTTCAAATGAAAAGAAAACTATTTATAATATTAATTTGTGAATTAAACATGAGAGGCTGATGATAAATTAATGCAAATATAAAACGAAAATACCGTGGGTTAAGAGGAAAATTTAAAAATATTTATGAAAAAAAAGTAAAGACCAAAGAGCGCTAAGTGGCTCTACAGAAGTCAATTAAATAGAAAAAAGGACAAATAGGATTACAGAGCAACTTGTGATTATTAGATACATTTCAGGCTCAATGAACACAGTACAAGCTAGGCGATGTATAGGTACCTATGTGAGCTCCATAAAAATGTAGGTATCGTAACAGAAATTTGGAACTGAGCGAAAGGCGCGAACCGAGGAACTGAGCAAAAAGTGTGGCGAGGAAGACGAGGCCCGCGCCTGTGCTTCATCACCTCAATGTACATTGATTCGTTTAGATACATATTCGAGGCATGGAAGTGTTAGGCTTGTCGGCTCGCCTAAGGCGTAATGCACATAGAGAAGGCAAAAGGTGAAGGCTTGTTCTGGCTCCATGTAAACGAGGCGATGCACAAATCAGTGTATATTCCACAGAAATGGCAGCCAATAAGTGCATATATCAAAGTAGACGAAAAAAAATCTACAAAGTGCAAAAGCGTGATGAGATAAACAAAGGAAACACCAGTGTTTTATCCGCTTAAATATGTTGATGAGGCGTGAAAGCGCCTCGCCTAAGGCGAAATGACGAAGGGTAAAAGTGAAGTGCCGGTCTACAACAAGTGAGCGCACGAATGAGTGTAAGTTCCACAGAAATAATCTTAACGAACAAACACAGTAGATATTATTATTAGGAAGTGAACGAAAAGCGCGCTTATCCAAATAGACCTAAGAAGTGAGGAGTAGACGTGGCAAATAAAACAATCCATTTAGTTATATCGACAAGGCGTTGAAACGTTGTGCCCAACGCCTACTACAAGATGTTCCGGGAATGGTTTTATCGATTTCTAGCCTATTTTAGTAAAGGATAACCACTAAAAAGATCCGAACTAAAGTGAACCTTACGCATTGGCCTATTTGAACACCTCGCCTCGCTTGTGCCGTGACTCCTTCCTTCGCCACCTCTATGTGCATTGCGCCTTAGAAGTCAGAAAAAACCGTGACAAAGCGCGGCTGCACTTCGTCATCTAAATACATTAACAAGACGTAGAAGAATTTTACTTGGCGCCTCGCCTGTAGCTCAAAGTAACTCCACTTCAGTGTGCAAAGGTAGAAACATGAATAAAGAGGTGTAGAGAGAAATTTGAATTTGTTTTAAGGATTGTAGGGTATTTTAGTTTGTGACTTCTGATTTGATTCTGACGGTCTGTATAAAAATAAAAATAAAAATATTTTCATACCCCACAAGTTTTGTTGAAAATGGCAGTGGCTCTTTTGATTTACTTTGACACATAGACGGGTCAACATCCAACTCGACAGTTAATCCTGTATTATTAAAGATTTGGTCAACCATATTCCTTAATCCTAGTGATACGTCCTTTGCAGAGCAAGATTTGGGAGTACATAAAGCCCAACTTATACTAGAATACCTCGGTACACGGTGACCAGGCTATCAGAAATGGTCAATGTAAAATATCAAGCAAAATATTTCGTTATTTTATTCTATTAAAAGGAAATAACCTATTTTTCTTTAATAAGGGGCCGTCCATAGTGAAAAAAATTTAAGAATTTCAATGTTAAAATTATTTTTTTAAAACCCCTCCCCCTTGACACATCTCTTCCCTTTATTTGCGAACGTATTTTATGAACAATCCCCAAGATAATTTACAAACAAATTATCGATAGAGTCCAAAAACACCATTGAAATAATTTCAAGTTTGTGAATTACTGTAATGAGTATTGTGGGTTATACATTGGCCAATCAAGAAGAACCATAAAAAATAGACTTAAGAAACATATTTAGGCAAAAAAAAACTTGAAAAGTCTGCAGGCATATTTTCGAAGATTGTTTTAAATTTCTTGTTAAAAAAAACAATAAAAATTAAAAAACCTCAGATTAACATTAATTTAACCAATAACTTTAGATTAGATTGTGAAATTATTCCCAGTTTTTTTGGATTCCAAATGCTATTTTACTTTGTAATTTATTTTTAGACGTTAAAAACTGTCGTTACTACGTTAAAAATGATTTTATTTTTATAATTATTATATATTATTTAGTTTTAAGTTTGTTATATAATAAATGCAATTTTTTCAAAATATTAAACAAAATTTTAACTCACATCTTGGAGTCTACTTTTAAAAGGCGAATAGGAATGAACTAGACTATAAATGGCATACAAATATGGGGTTGTTGGTTCTGCAACTTGCAGACTTGCTAGACAGTACTGTCCCTCGACGTTCCATTTTTCCGAGATTACATTTAGACATTCGTCAAAATCTCCAAGTTGATTGATATTTCCACTAAGAATTCCCGATGGAATTTTTGCGGAAGAATCGTACACTACAATAGAAATTAATGAAGTGCTTCAAAAATTTAATTTAAAACACCTGTTAGATTGGTGCTTCGTCAAAACAAAATTGCTAAATCACTGATGCAAGGAAATTAAAATTCCCCTTGACATTTCCCTTGTAGATTTTAAAAGAGATAATGGTGATGTGACAGGCTTTACTGACAGGTTAACGAATTATATTCAAATGTTTGTCACATTACTTGTGAAAGTTATTTATTAATTATTCGATCAGCAGGTTTAATTTTATTGTATTCATTCGAATTTAATAATTTAAATCATTGTACTCTTGATATTTAAATGTATTTTAAATAAAAAAAAGGATTTCAATAAATTAGATGAATATTTCCACAAAAATGTTGCTTTGCAATAATTGACAAATGCCGAACTTCTTCCGCGAACTTGAATCGCGGGGTCAAGATCATCAACAACTTTCACTGTAGACACCTTAGAAATTCACGGTTATGGAAATGAGAAACGTTTAAAGAACTAGATGATTTAAAAACTGCTTTTTAATGATTTTTTTTTGGTTTTCTACAATAACGATTTATTAAATGCATTAATATGAAAATATTTTTAATATTTATAAAAATATGGGCACATGAATGAAAAAAAAAATACGCAGTGTAGCTATCATGTCCTCATTCTTTTTAGTTGGAATCTTTAAATATTAATATCTATTTTAACATAATTTCTGGTATAATGATTTGCAAAAAAAAGTTGCTAATTAGTATACACATAATCGAATTTGATTAACTTAAAAATAAAATCGGTTAATGGAATTCTAAACTTGCAAATTATACTCCTGTCAGTTAGGATAATGTTAATATAATCATTCTAGAAAAAAAAAAAAAAGATACGAAATAGAATTCGTTTACATTAATATTTTTTTTTATAGTAAAGATTTTCTTAAAAAATGACTTGATTTTAAATCAATTTAATACACAAATGAATTGAAGAATTTGTTTTTGTTATTAGAGTTTAATTAACACATTTTTTTAGAAGACTAAATAGATTTCACAAATATTAAGACCATTTTACCACTTACTGCTAAGTGCCCATAATTCATATCTCTTGAGAGCTTGGAGATAAAGTCGGTTTTGAAACTTGCAGCTGCTGCTTATTCCCTCAACAGAAGTGAAGTCCAGTGGTGGAATAGAAGTAAACAGTCCTTTACTAAGGTGAGCTAAAGCTGCATCGTAACTAGCATCTGAAACATAAAGCAGAAAATTGTTGTAAATTTTTAAACTATAGGTAATAGATTCACACTTAAAAAGGAATTATTTACTAAAGTCTATGGTACTATTTATAATGCTAAGATGCTATTAGTGTATAACTATAGAAAAATATGAGTTTCATTCAAATTTCTCGCGTTTTGGTAAATAAAAATACTTAAAATAAAAATTATACAGTTTGGGAAAGATCTTTATGCAATAACACAGGACATTGGTCAAATGTTGGTACAGGATAAAGTCGTTTTCAACTTCACAAATAATTTCTGTACTCGCGAATGTTCAATTTGGAAACGAAGAAGTGGCTATTAAGGTCACATTTTATGGTTTTGGAGCACGGCTCAATGGAAATGTGAAACGTGGATAGTGGGCGCGGCAGAAAAGAAGAAGAAAGTACCGTGGATAAAAAAAAATAAAGACGAGAAGGAATCAGAAACAGTAAGGGAACAGTTGACGAAAGACTTTTGGTAAAGAAAATTACGGAATAATGAAAAGCAGTGATGGGATACAAGGAAACCTTCATGGTACAGGGAAGGAATTGGTTGAGGATGTTTTATTTTCCGAGGGACACGATGGCTAACTGAGTCGTGAGGATAAGAAAACGTGGAGGTGGGATGTCCTACCGAGGTCCAACTTTGCCCACCTCTCTTCAGGCTGAAGACTTTATGATGATGACTGTGCATTGGGCAAAATAATTGTAATTGTAGGCGGTAGCAGCCTCTATCAGAAAATCCAGAATGTTAAAAATTTAGATTTTTAAGTAGGGATGAACAAAAATAGTCTTCTTCTTGCGGTTTTGTCTTGTCTTGTCTTGGTCTTGCACATTTTGCAAATGCTGATATTTTTTAAGGTCACCTAATTAACCTTCCACTTTGCAAGTCAGTTAATATGTTCGCCTCAGTTGGTAAGAACACTCAGCAATAAAATTGCCTCAGTTGGTGGTGTTTTAATATGGTCCGCCTCAGTTGGTATATGCCCAAATTAATAGTGGAAGGTGAACTTAAGTAATTAGTTTCAGTTGCTGATGATATATAGAAAAAAATGGATATACATAAATTATTATATCTAAACTGATTAAAAATACGGATGCAATTTAACCTGTTTAAGTACTTTCACTGTTATTCAATAGATAATTTTATTAAAATCGATTATAAATGTATTCAAATTTTTTTCTAAATGTAAATGAGCATGCAATTAAAGTGGAACATACGGTGCCTTCTCAGGATTAAAATGGAAACATGATGGTATAGTCATAACTCTAAATGTAAGTGTTTCTATTTTGATTTACATTCGAACATTTGTAAAACGTTTGTGGTTATTGAATGACGTAATTTCCCTATTACACAAGTGTCCGGGTATATTTTCGTTGAAATAAATAATGTCACACGTAGCTCCTATTTTTTAAAACAATTTTTCAAATAAGTTTTAAGCAAATGATGAAATTTTAAAACCCAATTTCGTGTCTGAAAATTTAAGTATTCATTATAGAAACCTGTACAATGGCAGGAAAAATAAAAAATAAAGGAAAAATAGGCAAAAGTTAATGAATAGCAACATTATGTACACAACAGAAACAATAAAACCAAATGATTTTTCCAAGATCCGAACAATTCAATGGCAAATAAAGGAAAGAACCAAATCACAAAATATTTACAGTTCTTAAAAAAATAGAGCCACAAAACAAATAATACATAAAATAATAATAGATTTCTATTCGGAAAAGTATAAATGACTTACGTGATAGTTTTTAGTAATAATATTCATTTCAAAAAAAAAAAAAAAAATGTTTTTTTATATTCACTTAAAACTCTGCCACATACTGATCAAAATTAAATCAATTTTGCATAACTTTGTTACACTTAATTATAAAATTAATTACAAAATTAACTTAGATTTTTAGTATTTTAAGGAACACAACGTCATGTTTGTTGCAACGATATTAAACACAAATTTAAAATTTCAAAAAAATTCTTTTTAACAAGGCAAAACATTAGTAATGACAGTATATATATTAAATAACTTATTTAATTTGCAAAATCTTTATTTTAAATTTTTATTTTGAAATGATTATTTGTCCCAAAAAACATTTTTCTTAGGAAAGCAAGTTTTGGTATTGTAACATAACTTTTAATACTCAACAACATTTCTTTATAAAATTTTGCTGAATTTTCTGAAATAATAGTATTATTTTTGCTTAAATATCCTTTTTATTTAATTTAATTGACGTTCAATTCGACTAAACTTAAAAGACATTTAACTGCTATTATTCCTTTTAGTCATAGATTTACTTTCAAACCATGGCCATGAATGAGAAAACCACTCCAACTTGCCAACCACACCATTGAAATCAATTTCAACACAACCAAGTGAAATTAATAATTTGGCATAAGTGCACCTACTTAAACTAACCTTTGGTGCATACAATTTTCTTTTTGTTTTATTCAAACTAATTAAAGTAATTGCCATAATAATATTATTACCGTTACAAAATCGTGTCACCGATAGCTAATCGTAAGTCAGCCATAATTAGAATCTACGGTTATGAATATTTAATTTTTTTTGGAACATTAGAATTGCCTTTCCACCATCTGCGAATGTAGGAGTATTAGGGTGAACGTAAACTATTGCACTCAGATAAACATTTTAAAATCGGAAAATCACTTTCGGAAAGTTAATTAAATGAAATAATCGAGTTAAACCGAAGAGTTAAGTGCCAGCGATTATAATTTTTAAAAAGCCTTTACGTAAAAAGTTGGTAAATGGTTTCAAAATCTTGAATTCAAAACGAAAATCGTTACATATGTGCATAAAATGTTCTTCTAATCATTCCAACAGAATATTGACCAAACTGAATCTCCTGTCTAACAGGGAGGATCAATACACTACCACAGACGGTCAAATGGACGCCATCTATGGCGATCTGCTGTATATTATTGTAATTTTCCCTCGAATATAATTTAAATTAATGTAATAATATTTCATAAAACTACCAATTTTAATTTAATTGATACTCAATATTTTTCTATTCTAATATCTAATAATTAATGAAATGAATACTTATTCTAATATTAAATCTTATGAAGCTACATCCACGCTTTCTGATTTCATTTAGCCCTTTTTTGATTACGCTTTCTATACGTTAACTCTAAAAACTAATGATTTCAACTTTTCATTTTTAACGTGATCTGTTTTACAGCTTCAGAAATGCGTTTGATGTTCACATTGTGTATGCATGATGAGTGTAACGGTTAAGTTTAAATAAAAGCCTTTTTAAAGTTTTTTTGGAGAAAGTAATAAATCTACTGGGCAATGTGTTGCACATTTTGAATAATAAATAGCGTAAAATTACTTACCAAGAAATTAATTTTGTTACATCATAAATTATTAACAATTATAAACATAGTGAATCTTGAAGTCTTTGTCATCAGTATCATGTAGGTATCCACTAAAATTATCCAGAGAGATTCTTAAAGGAAATAATACAGTTTCTGCTTCATCGTGAACTAAGTGACAGCCGCGCAATATTTGCGCGAGCGACTTGCTACACGGGCGTTTCTGTATAATTTTTCGATTTAATGTTCAAGATTCTGATGATAATCTTTTAAGATGACGGTTAGAAAATAGAAACAACGTAGAGTATTTTGCTTCACAGACACAGTGATTCCTTTCTCATTTAACTAATTAACAAACATTATTTATTCTCTGCACATAAATTGCTTATAAATCTTCCGAAGATATATTACACAGTCGCTATTAGAAGACAAGGTGAAGACAAATGATTAATTCTATATTTGTATCTCATTGAAAATTGAATAAACTATTTGCAATAAACGTTAAGAATTCCAATCGTATAGTAGTTATAAATATGTATGTTATGAACGTCATTTTAGTTTCTTAAAAGTTTTTTTTTAATAGAAACAATTTTTGTTTTTGCTTAGATTAGTAAAGAATTACAAAAAAACGTCTATAGGTACTGACTACTGATACTCAAACATGTTCATTACCTACTATTTTTAAGGTTATTCGCTAATTAGTATAAATAATTAAAGATTTAGGTCGACAGGCAGTGGTCAAATCTTAATTTTTCATTGGATTTGGGCTGTGAAAACTTATGTAGATGTTTCGCCTGTTTGATGGGCTACCGAGACTTGGAGGTACAATATTCTCTCACTCAGTTAAAACAATATTCACTGAAGATTTCGGCTCCAGTTGCAGACGAAACGTCTGTACTTAAGCGGCCAAGTCTTAATTCTAGTATAGATTCCAGATGGGAAGGCCTAAGACCTTAAATCTTTAGGTTGTCAGGAACTGAACTTAACCTAACAGTAATCATAATTTTCTCAAAATTCATTGATAACAGCAAAAAAACATTGTCAAGTGCGAGTTGAAATCACCTAGAGAACTCTCTCCAAACGATCCATATTTTATTTTACCATCTTATTTTTTTTAATGTATTGGGTTAGGTTAGATTCGATTAGATTAGGTTAGGTTAGGTTAGGTATTTGTTTGATGACTTTAAGATAATTTACTTCTAATAGGTCTTTCTGTAATCTATGATAAGTAATCAACTATTTTCTATATATTTTTTTTTAATTTAGAGCTCATTACTGTCGAAAATAAATTGGGGATGATAAATTTTGATCTATTTTCTTGAGTAACTTTAAAACTATTTGTTTTAAAACCAAAATACCCTCACAGCAAGCCCTGTGTTTGCTAAACTTTTTTATTTTACTGTATATTTTTCTCCCCTATATTCAAGATTCATTTATTTACGTTACAGGACCGTATTTAAGTCACAGAACTTCATAAGTAGGTATCTGTACCAAATTGCAACTTATCTATCTGTCCAGTAGATTGGGAACAAGATTGTGTGCTTAGGGTAGTCAGAAAATCACTGTTAGACTACCCCTATCTATCTTAATAAAGCTTACATATCGTCATGCAAAACATTATTGAACCCCTTTTTTGCTTTGATTTCATATTTCTAAATATTAGGGGGGGAAATTTTCTCAAAAACTAAATAAATCTTTCGTCATAATTATTACCATTAAAAGCTACTCTATTACCATCAGGTAATTTAATTATTGTACCATTTTCGAATACGACAATGACGGTGTAATATTTGATTCTTTAACTTTATCTGGTGTCACAAATAGAAAAAAAAATTGAGATTTTTCAGTTTCATTTATGTACTTATTTAAATTATTTAATTTTTTATATTCAGTTTTACTGTTTCTACTTGTTATTTCGTACGAATTCAGAATAAACTAATTAATTTGGTAATAATTAAAAATCTTATACGATAGTTTAAGTTGATGTACGATTTAAATACTGCTAGAGAAGTTGCAATTTACCACAGCCCCAAATCAATACAATGCAATAGTGCGAAGCAAATCGTTAGTTGGCCTTGAAGTAGCGCCGTTCTTACATCGGCACCGGTAAAAAGAGAAAGGAAAATAAACCATAAAAAATAATTCCTATTCTTGTTTCTATTATATCGATATTACAGCACTTTTACGTGAAGCTATTTAGTAATTAAATATAATTTTTTATTTTTGTTAATGTAATCTAACTATTAATCAGATGTATTAGGTAATTCGTTCCTGTAGCCGCTTTTTGAACTTTATAAAATCAGTTTTGCTTCCGGAACGATTTATATTTCCATTCAGATTTAAAGGAAAAGTTTATAATAATTATGAGCAAGTTTTTATTAGATATTATGCTAATAAAGTCTTCTTGAAAATTAATACACAATTTAAATTTGTATGAGCATATGTATATATCTAACTGTAGTTGTAATAAATAGGTACCAAGAAATTTTTAATAACACGATTAGCGAAATTGGAAAATAAAATCTACAGTCTAAAATATTTTTAAAAAATATGAAGTTAGATTCATTATAAATGATAATAATAACACACTTAACGAAATTTTCACAAACTTTATTTAATAACGTAACATATGCTTCGCCAAACTTTGGCTTCATCAGACGGTAGAGTATTTACTACTAATTGTACAAAAGAGGGTTGGATGTTTAAATAGTTTACAATATGGTTTTATGAATTTTGTTTAGAATATATTTAAGAGTGGGGAATTGTTCCCTTCTATTTGATCGTTGAGTACTGTACCTAGTTTTTTATATTATTATATGTTACGTTATTAAATAAAGTTTGTGAAAATTTCGTTAATTGTGTTATTATTATTATAATGAATTTTCATCAAGTGAAGGTCGAAACTATTCAATCATTATAAATGATTGATTAAATTATTACTTTGATTTTCATTAATAATAGTCTATCAAATTAGTAATTATAATTTTTTTATTAATCATAAATAATTAAAAAAATAGGCAGTTGCTATCTACGATTCATTAATTAAATTATCGATTATATTTTTATATTTTTCATATTCTCTTATATAATTAGTGCTACAATCATTCAAATAAATTTTTTATTCTAATTTTTTATACTCTTCATTCATATTCGATTCTAGGAAATTATTCCTTTAAAACTCTTGATAAACAGAAAAAAAGAAAACTATACATTTAGTTTAGTATAATTATTAATGTAAGGTGAAAATAGCGTACAGTGAGAGAAGATTACAGCAAAATAAGCGTACTGTATTCGAAGATTTTGTAATTCTGGTTATGTTCTAGAAATTTAAGGCCCATTTACTGCTGAATATTGAACTTTAGGTAGTAATTTAGACTATTTTTAAAAACCCAATTAAAGATGATTTTATTTCGTATTTATGATAAAAGCAGACTATTCTCCTATTTTTCGCAAAATCATTTCCGTTGTAATAATATTAATAATTATTACATAAATTAAATTTAAAAATAAAAAATTATACGATTTTATTATATTTTTTAATTTAAATAATTATAATCATTTTTGCAACCAAAATGATTTCGTGAGAAATAGGAAAGAGAAAATACAAAATCACTTTTAATTAGATTTCTAAAATAGTCTAATTTAATGTTAAAATTTCTATTTTTTTCAATATTATATCAGGTTTAAATTTAAAATAAAATAGCAACAATTCTTCCTCTTGTTTTCTGTTATAGTTTGTCAAAGACATGAGCTGTGTACGTTATTTTCACACCTCCAACATTTCTCAACTAGCTGACCAAAGCCCAGGTATATACCTATGCTCATAATTATCCCTTGTACGCTGACTTCACAAAATGAATATTCCGGACTTGTTCAAAATTTTTCGACGATAATTTGAAAAGTTTGGGAATGATGTAAAAAGTTTTAGATTTTTCCAGAATAAATTAGAATATTGGAGCAGTCTAAATTGTTCTAAAAGGGTATAGATTGTTGTATAACATTTTAGAATACAATTTTTTTGTCTGGGATTCCTCAGTTGACCTTCCGCTTTTACCTTCGTTCCTTCCAAAAAATGAGAACATGCAAACGTACATATGTGTGTGTTATTTTTTTTTCTCCTCATGTAGAAATACCCAATAAATATTCAATTGTTAAAATGATTTATTTATCCTGAGCAGTTTTGCCAAAAGCAAATACAGGATGTTCATCTTCGGTCAAATAATGATTAATTCATAACATGGGTGTGAATAGATACATAAGTATACTAAGTTGGCTGTGTTAAGGTTATTTTTTACGCAATACTTATGATCTAGACGTCTTTAAAATAACGAGCGGAAAATGTATTACCTACCAACGCGTGTGTATAAAAAAAATACTAAAAAAGTATTATTGTTAATGTTATTATAATAAAAGAGAACAAAAAAATAAAAAATAAAAAAAATCTTTCAATGTAAAGGAAAGAGCTTAAGGAAACTGGTTATTGCAGTAAAATTATTGTGTTATTACTAACTCTTGCTAATGCTCGTAATTAAGTATCAGGGATTTTAATAAAATAAAAATTAACTGCCATTGTTTAGTTATAAATTCTTATTAGAAACACTTAGAGAAGATTTAATTTTTGATTTATTTTATACACGACATTAGAATATTGTACCTACACATTACACCCCCATTTTACAATTCTAGGAATTTAATTTTGCAAAATCCTTAGGAAAACGTAATGGATAGTGCCTATGACATAATGGGTAGGAAATATACTTTCGCCATCATAAAACCTTACCAAAAAGTGCCAAAAGGTACCTTTTTTACAATAGTTCTTTATCTACGTAACCCCTCTCACTATCTAACATTCTTTACTGAATATTTAGATAAGAAACTATGGTATAGTAATTCTCACCCCCTTGAAATTTGCAAATACATATCTTTTATGATGTGAAAAAAACTGCTAAACAATTAAACATTTATAGACCTTCAGGTATTTTGGATGTCTATACTAATATTTCAAATTTAGAAACACCGTTTACCTACTTAGAGATTGAAAAAAAAACGTCTTTTGAATGAATTCAGTTAGTATGAAATTTTTGTAAAAAAATTTTACTCTAAAATAATTTATTGGGATAATTTTCTTATTACTATACATACAGGGTGGTGCAACAGGTATCGACGATTTTTAAAATCTTATTATGGAATAAGGAAGGCCAAAAAATACATTTTCATAAGGCATTTTTACGATAAATATATTTTTTTTAAGAGCTTATTTTCTACTATCACCCTGTGCAATTCCCAAGGGTAACAATTCAGAAATATCTACCTACCTCTAAATATCAGAGAATTTTTAATCACTTGTTTGGAGAAACGTAATAGCCATTTAAGAAAACATTATTTTCAAAAAATAGTTGCACTGTATGTGTAATTAAAATGTATGTATTCGCCCTTTTGGTTGTTTTATTAATATATCCATAATAACACCCCAAACCTGTCACCCTGTACTTTAGTTTCATTGAGATTTGTGAAACCCTTTTAAAAATGCAAAGAAATAGTTCTATCTATATTAAAAGTATTAACAGAACTGCGAATTGATATTATATTTTATACCATAGTTTTCAAGTAAATGTTTAACAAACCGATGACAAAAAAAATAATTTATTAAGCAAAACTAATTCATAGCATAATTATTGACTATATATTCATTTTCAGGTATAAGAATCTAATTTTGTTTGTAAAATGATATTCTTGATTTATTTAATGTTAGTTGTTTTCCTGATGATGACCGCAATGGACGGATGAAACGTCGCATAATTAAAGTGATTGTTGGTTTTATTGGCGATATTAGCTTCTATTGATTATGACTATATATTTACTTTAAAATTAATTGGAATTAAAATTTAAATTGCTTCAACTTTTTTTTTATACCTTATAAGTAATTTACATAAATATAATTTATGAATTCTCCTATTAGTTTTAACTGTGATTTACTTTGAAAAATCAGATAATTTGAGCACAATGCCTATACCTAACGTACATTATTTTCTGAACTTTACTTTAATCGAAAAACAATTAATATTACTCATATTTATCGTACAGATGCTGAAAGTGCATTTGTCGAGTAAAGAAGGGATAATTGTCTGTTAATTAACTATTGCAACCTAAATTTCAATAGGTTGCAAATGCACGTTGTAGCGTTGAGCAGATACCTGTGCATTTATAATCCTTATCATGTATGCAACAAACAACAATTTGTGTATAATAACAAACAGTGGTAATACTTGCGAATTTGCAAATAAACTACACATACATAATGATTTACAGCGATTCTCATTCTCATGACATAATTAAGAAATTAATGCATTCAATTTGCTAGTCTGTAACCTCAATATTCGGCAACGATCAGCAAAATTCAACAAACGCTACTTAAATCATATTAATTTTATCACCGCATTGTTACTATTAATCGTACCTTCTTGGATGCATTTTTCAACATTTTCTATACACTTTTTCGCCTTCGTGGGTCCACTTTCGATCTCGTGGCTAACCACTTTCGATTTCGGTATAACAACGGAACCAGAATCGCACACATTTTTCAAACCAACGTTCACAAACACAGTTTCAAAGACGGTCAAATTCGTATTATTAATAACGTCTAAAATGATGTCCTCTTTCAAATTATTCGTCCCAGAAGGGTCTATAAAGTCAACTTTGAGATTCCCGGACGCTATGAAAAATGCAAAGAACGTCGTTAGACGAAAAAGACCCGAAAAAGACAACTGCATCGTTAATTTGCTACACTTGACCTGAATTTTCAAATCGTCAATTACGTCGTTTCTAAAACACTACAAATGGCTACTGTGTCGATTATATTTGTCCGATTACATACTTCACCAAAAATCTGCCGAACTTTTATTTTGCATTAAAAAAAACTATCGAAGATCAAGCGTTAACACGAAAAAATTATACAAGACGACGCTATTTATGTAAAGTCACTCCCACCACGACGCGTGAGCTTTTAAAGCACACTAATTGTAAAACTTTTTAAAAATCCGTCACGGAACTGCGAAACCTTGCGGCACATGTATGAAATTTACAACGACCATGTTACCCACAACTTACAAGAACAAGAATAAAAGTTATTAGGTACAATAGTTCAAACTGTATTTATCAACTACGCTCGGAAGAAATCCCCACCCTGTAATTCTATAGGTAAGATAGGTAACCCATAGGATTGCAACAATAATTTTACCTATTGTATGTATATCCATGAGTGAGTTTACCATTGCTTTAGTTACAATTCAATTTTTTTAGCGTGTTTCAAAAATTTGAGAAAATAAACAAAATCAGTTTCTAGTGATTGGTTATTGAAATTTTAAGAAAAGGTACAATTAAAACTCAAAATTGATCCATGTTCTTGTACTTTCATTTGTGAAAACTCATAACAGTTGATAAAAGTAACGTTATGTTATAATTATTTAAGTTACTGATGATGACCGAAACTGATGTTCGAAACGTTGCATAATTAAAGTTTTCATCAAGTTTTTTGCAATTAATTTGTTAACTTACATTTGTTTAATTTTTCCCTATATTATAAACAAAAACACATTGATTGATAATGTAAACTACAAAATAAGTAAGATAAATTTTATATAATTATAAATTATATTTACTATAAATTTGAAAAACATTTATTACATTGGACATACGTGCAGTTTATCATGAAAGAAGAATCCTTAACTTACTGAATCCTCTTTTAAATTAATGAACCCACCTTTTTGGGAAATTTTGTGACTCAATGAATCTCAAAACAAGGAATTTAAAAAAAATTGTGTACAAAAAAATTAATTCCTAATTTATATAAATATTTATGAATTTCTATGAATATCGGTAACAGACGTGTTTATTGACATCACAGTTCAATTAGACACGTGTACAATTTTTTTCATGGAAAAATGAAAAATTTTACAAATACTGATCTTTTTTGCCTGATCATCATTAGCTAAAAAATAATATAATTACTGAAATATTTGAATAACATTATTTTTATTGCATTTATTAACAAGTTAATGTCAGAAGCAAAAGGAATATATAAAAGGCATATTTTTTAATGCTCATCAAAACTATGTCTATAATGAGATATACCTTAATCATTTCGACTTAATTGACGGTTTATTGTAATTTTCACGAATTAAATCATAAAATTCCGTTAATTTATTCTTACATAGACATAAAGTTAATGCTAATGCTCTCATTACGAAGTTCGAATTTAAAATATGTCTAATCATAAATATACAAGAAAAACTAATTTTCTGTCTGTGATACCTGTTACGTAAATTCATTTACAATTCTAATAGGCAGTCTAAAAACTTTTATTGACTAGATCACGATTCACCTAATTTTGCATAATTTTGGACTGTACCTAATCATTAAAGTTTTATTTTGAAATACTTTTGCTGATTTGAACTGTAAATCTACAATCTCAATTGTAAATTAACCGGAACACGCCAAACTGATTTAAAATCCACGCTCTACACCAAGAACAGTAGTGGGCCGAGTATGGTACCCTGAGGAACTCAAATAGTCACGTTCCTCTGATGGCTAAACGCATCTACTGTATTGTAAAATATTCCAATCTAATAAATGATTTCATCACGTTTACAAAATCAATCATTATTTTTTGTCTTTAATTAAATTGGAGTAAATTATTTCTGTAATACACTCAGGTCCTAGAAAACTAAAGCATTTAACGTCGAGGAATAATCTAATCTACGTCTGTCCCTGGTTCTCTTCACTCCTGTTTCTGCTTCTAATACGTATAGATCAGTACTCAACGTAAGAAACTTAGGCTGACAATGAATCGGAACTGTCATCTAATCAGAACTTTGTCCCAAGTAGAAATTAATACTTAATAATGTACTAATTTAATTTTTTTATCTACTTAACTTCGAAATTTTAATTTTTGAATGTATACGACAATCATCTTTTTTATATTTCTGAAGATGTATAGGAAATTACAAAAAACTTTAAGATCTCTATCACCTACAGCATCTTTAATTGAAATTAAAAACAATTATCTTCAATTCAAATAATCACTTATTAAATAATTATTTCAAATCCTCTTGATCGAAAGAAAGAGGTTACAACAAACAGCTTTCCGAAAAGAAAAACGATATGATTCATTTTCGATTATGTGAGTTTAATTTTATTAATATTAATAAGTAAATCTTTGTTATTAGCAAGATTACTTTTGTTAATCTTAAGATGTGATTGATGTTATAATGTTGAGATTCAGTAGTGTGAATAACACCCTTGCTGACCCCTCGTTGCAACAAAGCTAGGAGCACCTTCATGTTCCTTGATGAACCTAATAAATTAAATGGAGATCCACATTCGTAACAAAAAAGAAATCAGGATAACTTCAAAATCACAGGGCGTCCACAGAAATCTGCTGGGGATGGGGAAGACGCACATATCCCTAGATCGAGTCCCTAATTGTATTCTTTTTTTTTGTTTTATTCATCTACAGAATAAATCATACATAATATTTTTAATGAGTCACGTGAAATAATTTTAAGTAGATACATGTGGGACTTAGATTCTGTATTATGAGACAAGGGGTGCTTTTTTATGTGACCGATTTGTATGTTGAGTTTTGCGATTATTGAACTCGTTTGAATGAAACCACAAGTCCATCAATTTTTCTTTTCATTCAAGGACAGTAATTTTTCAGCAGGTTTTTGCTAACTATAAGATAAATGTCCATTATAAACGTATATCAATTATCTTATAGGAATATTTCAGGACACTGACTTGGTTAGTTCGTTCAACCCATCCATCACAAAGATTTCATCAGGGTCGGAGTTCGTTATACCCTCAAAGAATGACTAATCCAAATTTCTTCTAATCGTAAAAAAAAAGGTCAAATGCGAATTTTTGTTTATCACTGAAGGTTTCTTCAACAACAAAGTAAAAAATATAATCACGTTTAATTTGACAGTTCTTGAAAAACAACCGGAACAAAAGTCATTAAAAATTCGCCAAAAGTACACAATTACCTTCATCTATCCTAAGGACTAACTTTTTTTGTTTTTTTTATTGCTTGCCATGATTTATACCACAACATCACATATCTTACAATTACTAACATAAAGCCAAAAAGCCAAACTGATAGATAGACATCATAGGAACACTAACATATAAATTTTATTTTTGTATAGAAACCAAAAATAAGTTATAGAACCTACAACTTTGTCAAACAGTGAATTTTAGATGAATCTCTAGAAACTGGCATGTTATGTCGACACTTTTAGTTTCAGGAAAAAGAGAAAAATGGTTATTTTTTAAAAATCTTAATTCAAATATCCCAAAATATTTGTGTTATTGATACGTATTGGTCCAAGCCAATAAAAAGGCCATAATAGCATAAATTTTTCGCACCTGAAGAAAGCGCACTATGGTGAAGTAATTTTTGTAATATACAAATTTTTCTATTTCCATCAGAGTACAGATTTTTATTTATATTTTGTTTATTTACATTACATTTCTCCAGTTTCTGATACGTAAAATTACCAAGTAAAAAATAAAAATAAAAAAACCCTCGTTTATATTTTGAAATGATTTGTTTTTACAAATACACCTCATATGAGCCAGTACATTTTCCGTTTCTTTTATCTTAATGATGAAAAAAAAAAAAGGTTATTCCACTGTCAGATTCGGAGAGATGCCCTCAAGTTATAGTAAAATATATTTTGTTGTCTTTCTTTGGAAGACAACAATCCAGCAATGTCATTTAATTTATTACTGTATACTCTTTTTGTGCTTGTACATCTTAATTAAGCAAGTACCTATTCTCTTCGATCTTGCGTTTAAATGCCTAATAAGTTATTCACTTTCGAACTATGACATTTAATTACATAAACAAAATTACCATATAGCTAACAATAGGGGGACCTGTTAATTGTAAAGTTTCTTTCTGTATCTCAATGTTTCCATTCATATAATTATTTTGATCAACTCAAACATCTCAACGGCTACTTCCGGTAAAACGGACGTGACGGAAGTAGAAGCTTGAAATTTTTTTTTTGCGAAAATAAGAAACTATTAAAGACAAAACAAACTATTTTAGAAATGTGTTAAAAAATGATAGCGACAATGAAATAGTTTTACTAATAATGTAGTGTAGGTGTATTTTATAAATATTATTTTTAAATATTACAACAAAAAAGGAAAATATGCAACCAAAAAACTAAAAGCCTTCTTTTTAAAAATGACCCATTTTAAATAAACCACAAGGTAAGTGTAGAAAACAAAATTTACATAACGAATAATGACCTTAAATGTGACCTTTATGTCAAAGTTGAAGCTTATTTCAAATCAAGTTGGTTTTTCTTTAATGATGCGAATACTTATTTCTGACTCTGAATTCTAAAAGAACATTTGACCGTTCCATTTTGTGTTAGAAGTCAAAGTCAGCTTAAGAAGATAATTTTAAAAATAGCCTTGAAGTTTGGACCTTTTGGATCGAGCTTTGATCTCTATTATAAAATGGTGAAGTGAAATGTAGAATTTTTTGTGCTTTTAGAATCTGAAATCAAATATATGTTTCTCTATTTAAAAGTATCCCTTTTATCCCTATCTTGAATTTTTTAATGTTAAAGTCAGATGACACAGTTTTTCTATCTACCCTTTTTCGATTTAGGTCCTTTTCTAGGAGTTATGTATGTACATAATTTGTATCTCTATAGTTATAATAATATTATAAATGTAATAAAGATTTTTCCGAAAATGGGCCCTTTTACAATGTTTTTTTTCGTGCAGAAAATCTTATCCTTCGAGTCTTATTAAAAAGGATATGGAGTTGTATACCAGGACCCATTTACGTATTAGAATTGTTGGTACATTGTATGATAAAATTTCTATTAAAACTGCATAAAATCAAATTTTCCTAAAAATAAAACCTTATTTAAACAAAATATTGGACCAAAAAACCTTGTTACAGTTTTCTAAAACTTATTCAGATACAAAAAATGCTCACTTTATTATACAGTATGAATCCACTTAATAACAATTCTTGATGTGTATAAAATTATCAACAACTGCAATAAATATTCCTTTAAGGATAAGAAATTCTAGGCACAACTACATATTTAATTATCTACAATAGAAGCCATTACAGTTACAAACAATTAACTATATTTGTAATACGTAGGTACGTAATCATCAGTGCATTTAAACTACGTAATTTAATTTCCGGTTATCCTCAAAGTATCCATATGAGGAACTGAAATAATATTAAAGTCGTCCTTCGCTGGAAATGTACTACAATTTAAATTCTATAAATTTCACATGGGATAAAATAAGGCAGCGAATGCCTAATTAAGTGTTACGCTGCGAATTAATCAACCGCAGCTACACAGATGTCTAATTACAAAAAAATTACATACAGAGTGATGTTAAATAGACTGCAATTTATATACATCGAAGATGTGATTAACACTATTAAAATTGGAACAGCTTTCGGGTAAGACATACAGGAGTAAATCCAGAAAAAAGGAACTAGACCAGTGGCTATCAACCTGTTTTGACCAGGAACACTGTTATATACAAGAAAAATAATCTAAGTCAATCCGAAAATAAACTTTAAACAAAAACTCAATAGTAACTTGCATTATTAACATAAATAGTGAGGTAGTTTGTTGTGTTTTGGTGTAAGAAATTGCCTTTCTATTCCAAAACTTTTTAGATTACAAACGATTTTTATTAATAACCAATATGATCATTTCGCTACAGAGTGGCTTCTTCAGATGGATGATAATAACTAAAAAACTTATCCTAATACATAAAATGCAAAATAACTTAGACGCCAACTATTTAAGAATAAATGTGGGGATAGAGGAAGGTTGAAACGTGCAGATTAAAATTTTAAAAGGGATGAGTTATTTAATTGAATCATTATAATTAAAATAATCATAAATTGAATCCACTAATTATACCTATACCTATGGTCTATATATGCAGTCGCCAATTGAAAAAAATTCTTGCTCTTCAGTTAAAATTTTGTACTCACGAAAGGACATAAAGTATTTTGAACAATTTTGCTGAGCATCCCTAAGGAAACAGTAACTAATATAACTGGTGAGTATAAGATGAATGTAAATAAAAGTAAGATAAAAGTGGTTCGAAGTAGTTATGAATATATAAATATTAGTATTTATAGAGGAAAAAAAAACAGAAGTCGGGCTAAATATTACAGTTAGGGATGTGGAACTACAAAAAATCATGAATTTCCGGTATTTAGGAAATCAGACAATGGAAAAAGGAAAAACGAAAGAATCGAAAAAGAAAAAGTGTTTACAATGTGGTGTTAAACGAAAATTATGGATACAAAAAATTATATATTAGGAAGGGTAGGAAAACAAAGGACGATACGAAAGTCAAAAATAAAAAAGAGAAGCTATGACAGTTTCTGACACAAAAAGCTAATTAGAGACATAGGTATTAAAGGCAGAAAGAGGAATAAACAAGGGAAGAGACAGATATAGATTAGTTTATTGATCATTTTTCCCAAATCATTAAAAATGTTTGATGTCCTAGTTTTCGTGGAATGCTAACCAGTCTTCCACCTGACGACTCTGACGTTTACAACTTCGGATAAACTTCGGGTGGCTAATTAATTAATAATTCAATTTTGTTTATCAAAATAATAACACTACTTCATAACTTTGTCCACATAGTTTCTAGTATGAAAAATTTCTCAAGAAATCTTTACAAGCTAAAAACGTACATGACGTAAGTTTTAGTAAATAATAATTAAGAAGAAATTTTGTATATTTTACAATCAATCGTAAATGATAAATTACGTGACTCCATATCTTATAAATTATGGCAATTTTTTTAGCTAGTCCTTTTCAACATACCATCTTTCATTTGTAACTATAATTTAGATAATCTTGATATTTTTTATAGTTGATCGGTAAATTAAAGTTTAATTAGTTAGCAAAAATGATTTTGCCTGCGTCATCCACGTTTTTATTAAAAAAAGCTTACGAACTTTGAAAGAAAAATGTAGATTAGCAGTCCAAGTTATTTGATTTAATATGTTAATTGTATTTACATAATAATACATCAAGATAAATAGTCATTTACGGTAAGCGAACGACAAATTAATGTCGTAGGTAATTGAAGTAGTTAAATGAATCCTCATCTTTTTATTCCATTTTTTGAAAAAGCTTTTTAAAAAAAACTAGTGTTTTCCATAACAAATACAGTGATTAATATTCGAAAAATATTAAAAATTTAGTGAGTGACATATTTAAAAAGGCGCAAAAAAATGTTTACTTTTAATCAAAGAAGATTTCTGAAAAAATAATATTAGTCACAATAAAATAAGAACAACAAGAATGTTTTTCCATATTACGCCATGAGTAATGCTATGGCCGTAAAAAATCGAAAAAATCTGCATGATTTCTTTTTAATTGTTCCATATTACGGCGAATTTATGATAAGAATTACAAAAATTTAAAAAGTCAATATTTTTGGTAGTTCTCAGACTTTAAATAATCAAAGAAAAACAATTTTTTCAAAAACCCCTTCATAATTTTTTTCACTATTTCGTATCGCTTTTATACATACATTTTTTTCCATAGTCTACATCCGAATCAAAAATTTAACAATTTGTTCTTAAATAATCCCCTATAAATTTGTATCACGAGTTTTTTAGATGGTTTAGAGGTATTTCCGATGGTGAATGTTGTGTTGGAGTTGGTGGTGGAGCTCTGTAGATGATGGGTTCTTCGGGGTGGCACCAAGGATGGGTGTGTATACATTTACACACACCCACCCTCTACCTCAACCTTTCCAACCCTTATATTCTTTGACGTCCTACAAGCGTCACCAACTCCAACCACCATCACCTACAACCCCTACTCCCTACAACCTCACCATACACCCCAACAGTACTATCAATTTTTTTTAAAGAGTACATACACACACACAAGAACTGCTGTCAGCTGTACATAAAGGCATTAAATTACAACAGAAAATCATCCTCTACAACTCCCATCCCCAACCCCTATCCCAACACTACCATCAGAACCATTCCTAAAAACTCACCCCCTGCAATCCATCTCACACATCCCAAACGCCTCCCCCGCGGTGATTCTATACAATTACCAAAAAAATCTTTGGGGCTGTTTTTATATGCCTATCCGGCTATTCCTACCTTTTACAAAAAAACATTCTAGTATACTTGTTATTGCATAT
Source organism: Agrilus cyanescens (assembly GCA_947389935.1). NCBI lineage: Eukaryota > Metazoa > Arthropoda > Insecta > Coleoptera > Buprestidae > Agrilus > Agrilus cyanescens. The sequence continues at coordinate 26,548,403 of OX376705.1, forward strand.
ATGTATATATTTACGTTCCAAACAACAATTTTAATTAACTGTGGATATTTCGAGCTCTAATCGGTCAGCCACGATGAGACCACAACATTAAAGATCATTATTGTCAATATTACGGTAAAATTTTACTACCTTAAAGAAATTTACGTTCTTATAATCACAGATTGAATTTTTAATAAAATTAGCATCTATTCATAAGAGAAGATCAGAAAAACATTGTAGTCAACAGGTTTTCCTTAACTTCTAAAATAATTTTATAGTATAATTTTATAATTGTAAGGTAATTGTGGTTAGTAGCTAATAGTTTCAGTAATTAATTACGTAGTTTTATGTTTAGTTTCCTATTAAGGTGTCATAAAACGTTATGCAAATATTGCTTCAATAAATTGAATTAAATAATAATCTACGCATTTGAAAATTTTATCGTAACTTTCTATAACAATAAAACTTATAAACTAACTCAGCTGGTAAGAATCATTACACGTATTAATAGTTTAATTACATTTTTACTTTCTTTATTGTTACTTTGTTATTTCACACACTACAATTTTTATATCCTTCACAGATTTGTAAAAAAATAACTTAAAACGGAACTAAAGTTATATAAGCTATTTAATTGTCACAACAAGTGATCATGCATGTAATTGTCAAGCAGAAATACCACAGAAACTTTACTGTTTTTTTTTTTATGAAGATGACTCAAATACTCAAGTAGGTAAAGTACCATAATATTTAATACTTCGATTTGATAGTACTGTTTTATTCTGGTTTAAGGCGGTCTTACTTAGGGGAATAAATAGAAATACATAAAAATTAAATTTCGTAAGATCAAAAGTATAGGTAAAAATGTCAAGGACATGATCCCGTTCTTAAACATTCTAGACCATTCTGGAATGTTATAAAACATTCTATAACCTTTTGGAATATTTTTGATCATATTGTTAAACACTAAGTAATCGTCAAAAAATCTGAAACACTCTAGATCATTCTCAAAACATTTTTAAAATATCTGGAACATTCTGAAACATTTTATATTACTCTAAACAAGTTTGCATCATTTTAAACCATCCTTAAGAATTTCAAATCATCCTAGAGTAGTGTAGAACATTCTCTACATGTCAGACTATTCTCAAATATTTTAAATAATTTTCGAAGAAATTCGACTAATATGCCAGATCATTTTCGAACAATACGGAAAACATTCTAAAACATTTTGTAACGTTCCTTTAATTTCTACAACTGTAAAATTCTAATTTAGAAATTAAACTAAGATAAACGAATGTCTTATAAATTTTTTTCCACACACCTACTCTTCAAACCCATCGTAATAAAGTAGTCATGGAGAATTGTGAGGACAAACAAAATAACGCTGCCCTTTTTACAATTCCGTTTTTAATATGGAACACCAAAAATTAATTAAAACTTATCTAAATTTATACTACTAAATTTGCACATTATATGGGTAAGTACCTATCTTTAAACATAACCTTGTGTCACGAATGTAGGTAACTTTTTTGGAAAAAATGTATGTTTTATATGAAATATTACATTAAAAACAAAATTTGTTTAACTATATAACAAGGATACCTAAAATTCGGATTGGAAAAACATAAATAAAGAACTTTTACCTTATTTTTGGTTGTGTTTTTACCTATTTTTAGTCTAAAAATGAATTATGTGATAGACAATAATAAAATATAAATTATTAAAAAAAAAAAACTGTTTGTATTTTTGAATGTAAATATTATTTTTATTTCATATATAAAAATCCAAAAAACCTTGAAACAATATTTTTGTGTCACTATTCTCATTCGTTCCACAATAAGAAAAAACTGCAAAAGCAAAACTCGTTTTTAATAAGTAAATTAATAAATACGAAGTCAATTTGGTTTTAATATGCCCATTAATTATACAGTTCAAAGTACGTAATATCTTTTTTAATTGTTAATGAGACTGTGAAAGACGGTCATACACGTATAATCATCACAGAATCATCAATCCGAAGAAACACATTTCCGTTTTGCTTTTCCCTAAAAACTAATTCATCTCACATCATTAACTATTTACAAATATGTAGTAATCTAATGTATGTAGGTCTCGTTTTATTCATCTTTAGTTCTGTTTCTGCCTCTAATGTGTCTCTAACTAGCTCGTCATGTGTTGGAAGCTATATCTCTCTCCTTTACATAATTCAGAGTAAATATCATTTAGTTAAAAACTATATTTTAACAGATTATTTATTTATTTATTTATTTATTAGAATTTACTGCCAAATTATGACTTAATTAAAAAATAGAAAAATTGAGAAACACACAAACAACACTTTATAATGATATGTAATTGGTAAAATTAATGAATTCTTTTTCAAATTACATAAATAGTAAACAATTTTTTTCAGACAATTTTTAAATTTAAATATTAATAAACAACTGCCATCTATATTTACAAAAAAATTGAATTAAACCAGTGGGAGTTTATTCCCCTTTTATTATTCTTATTATTGCAAAAGAATTGAATTCACGATATCTGTTTTTAATGACTTCCAGTGACCAAGCCATTAATTTTTAAGGATCATGACAAGTTAATCCCACTTAATTGGGCCTGCACCATTTGGAAATTTCAGAAGTTAAAATATTAATAATTCAATATATTAGTAATATAAATACTTATTTTAATAAATCAGTAGTCTTCATTAATATGTATACATATTGTTATGATATGATGATGGAAGAAGCTAATAAAATAAGTAATGATCTGATGATAACAAAACAATTTTTTTAATTTTAATTAAATTTACTGAATTCAAATATTAATTTTAAAAATCTTTAAGAGCATGAATAACTCTTTTTCAGAGTAAGTTCCATAATATATAAAATTTACAATTACCTTTATTTTAAATTAAATTCTAAAATTCTAAATTATAACTAAAACTTATTAAATACTATCAACAATTTTTTTTTTAAATTTTAATAATTTTTTTTTAAACTATCAAAAATCGTTTTAATTAAATTATGATGATAAGTTTATTTCACTCACTGTTTCCAAAGTCTATCAATGTCAATTGAAAAATCAACTTTTACCAAAAATAAACTAATTCCATATCCACGTTAATTTTTCATTTCTTTTAAAGTAACTTCATCTTCTTCTTCTACTTATTCTTCCACTTGTATTATTAAATTGAACCTGCTTTATAAAAATCTTGAATATTCGATAAACTTTGTATTTTCTTCATATTAACACTTGTTTACTTCACCACTTTAAATATCTTCTAATTTATTAATTATGTTCTTCTGTTTTTAATTTATTTTCTTTAAATTTCAAAGTTTCTGTTCTTAATATTTTTTTAAATGTCTAACATATGTCTAATCTAATAATAACAAATTCTCCACTCTGGATCTTTTTTTTTTAAATAAAATTTATTTTTTTTTATGCAAACATGATTAGTATTATAATTTTGAAATGCTACTGTCATTTCAAAACATTTTTTAATATTAATTAAAATTAAATTTTATTTGTTACATCTTAAAAATTTTAATAAACAACTAAACGTAACTAATAATAGTACATTTTTCTTTTTAACCTACTTCTTTTTAACATATTTTGGAACACTTGTTTCATTTTCTAAATTTGTTAATTTTTTAAAATTGTTTTGTAGGCATCCTTCTATCATGACAATATGTTGATTATTTTAATAGTATGAAGACGTACCTTCAAGTTCTCTTTGTAAAAATCGGGGATCTACAGTTCATAGTTAGGTCACCGAACCTCTGCTTTAAATAAAGAGAAATATTTTCCTTAAGAAACGCATTGTAAATTCTGAGTATGTTGTACTATATGACCCTGGATATCTACCAATTTTTAAAGAATATGTTGCCTTTATACAGGGCGTTAAAAGGTTCTAGTGCCATTTTTGACATAAAATAATTACCTGCATTTAAATGTATAGTTCGCAGATTTTTATCGTTTACGATAAAAGAGTAACGTTACACGTCAAACGCCAAAACTTAAACAAAAACGTCCTTTTCGGTCACCAAGTCCATTGGGACAGTTAATTGAAATAAAATTTAACTTAGAATTCCGAGACAGAAACTCGCAATCCTGGAGTAAGCAGGGACTATTCTGGGATGAGAAGAGCACATTCCACATCTATATGTATGTATACTCCTCCCATGGTCCCATGACAAGGTCTCAGTTTTCATCAGTCCCTAAAAAAAGGTAACCTTGTTACCAAAACGTTTTTATCTAAGTTTTGGCGTTGAAGTTTGAGCTCTATAGTTCGTAAGTACCTACAAAGATTTTCAGTCTTTCTAATGCAATAAACGGTTAGGTTAGGTTAGGTTAGGTTACATAATGTTAGATTTTAGAAAAAAAAGCTTTTAGAGTATTTATTTATCTATTCCTACTTTTGAAGTTTCCGAAATGGGCCGTAAGACACATAGAGAACGTAGAATGCATAGTAGAATGTTCTGATTTTCCATTTGAGAATAATTTTAGATTTTTTTGTTCATTACTCCTTCGTACTTTCAATATAATTACACAATCAGACACTTAGACTTTATTAAATCAGATTAAACCCAAATAACATACTGAATTAAATTAATTCACAAAAGTAAGGGTTTCTCACAGGTACGTACATTAAATAATTATGCAATCTATTTCCAATTATTCGTATTAATTACCAAACCGTAACGAAATTCATCAAATTCTTAAAATGTTAGATTATTTATTGTACAATCCTTGTACATTACCTTACACAAAATACCAAAAAACCTTATCACCGCGACATCTTCAGAATATCCTCAGATCTTATTAGTTAGTAATTAAAAAAAAAAAAAGAAAATAAATACAGTAAAATAAAGAAAACGAATTTGTCCCATAACCTTAAATAATTAAATAATAAAATACGTTGAACGTTTCAAAATGAACACAAAAATATTATCAAAAAATTAATTGAAAAATCTTGCTGTGATTTTGTGCACAAGTGAAAATACATATTCTATGGAAAAGGAAACTAATGATAGGGACGACAGAGGAACCCTTTTTAAAACAGATTACAGCCCGGACCATTCTGTAAAGAGTCCAGAAACTTCTTCATCCGGAAATAAAAGCGCAGATACCAATTCAACCAAAAAAATATCATCAGATAATGAAACAATTAGCACCATCGCACCAGAAAATGACATGTCCCGTGGTAATTCGAACTATTTCTCATGTAAATATTGTTCTAAAAAATTTCCCAGTAAATTTTCACTTGATGACCATGTTACAAAACATAAAAAATCAAACAGATGTTCGTTTTGTAATCGCGATTTCGTATCCGAAAAATATTTACAGTTTCACAGGTTAAGCAAACACGGTGTTACAGCTGATAACAGCAAAATGAGTTTGAAATGCAATATTTGCGAGAAAAAATTTAAAATTCAGTCAGATCTTACAAAACATGCATGTTCGCATAAGACGCTGCAGCGGTATTTTTGTGATAAATGCCCCAAAGCGTTTGTAACACACTTCGCGGTGATGAAACACAAACAAAAACACGACATTAAATTTAAAAACCATCCGTGTTCTTTGTGCTCTAAGTCGTTTGCAAGGAAAACATTGCTTGAGTGTCATTTAAAAATGCATTTTGCTCAAAACATAGAATAATTTTTTTGTTTGACAAAACGTCAGCTTTGGCTCAATTATTTTTTTTTGTAATCTTGTATGTTCAAAATTAAAATTAAAAAAATGTACCACAAAACAGGGAAAATCTGAAATATAGACAACAATTTTAAAGAAAAGCTTTTCTTTTTTATTTCTTCATTCAAAACTTTGGATTTGTCTAATTTAATTTGAAATGCAATTCTTGTATATTATGAAAATATTTTTATCTTAGCTATTAGATAAAAACAGTTCCCTACGAGGACCCCCATATATTAATCCGAAAATCAGCACTCTTTAACGATGGTAACGTCCGTACTTCGTATTCTCTTGGAACTGCCTGAGACGCGCTGATGAGAACTAGTAAATTTGACACCGTGTTTAAAGTTTAATATTTTTAACTTACGTTTACTTGAAAGTTATACACTAAACGAAGACCCAAAAAATACATATCTTCTATTGTGAAATTAACAAAGACTTTTTATATCATTTATTTATATAATAACATGATAAAATATATAAAACACTGCAACTGCAATACATTGATATCAATAATATAAGATAGATCACAAGCTTTAAGGCCTAGAGATTATACAAAAGCAACTGATAATCCAATTGTATTAATTGTCATTATCAGTCCAAGGGAGTAAGTCAAACCAAGATGTAAATGGTTGCGAAAAATTCATTTTTGATAAGTCTATAATCACCTAAAAAATATGTTTAAATCGAATAAAACCACATAATAGATTAATTAATTAGTTGATCGTGGCAATAAAGGATTAATAATTATTAATTAATTGTTCGTAATTTAAACTTACCTGTCCAATTTCATTATTTCCAGTACTCAAAATATGTTTTTGAGAAGCTACAGTAACTTCAAGTTTTTCGGTATTAAGCTCTCCTTGCGAAATTAAGTATTCGAAAGTTTCGTCAAAAACAGGACTACAATTGTCTTTAACAACCTAAAAAAAATTTTTGAATTCATACTTTCTATTTTAAGTTCAAGTAATCATACGTGAGTCTTCCTTTTAGTCTCCTTAGCTCTATCAGGTAAAAGATAAAGTTTTACATAAGGATCAGGAATACTCGATGGGTCTTTTAATGGTATGTTTCTGGAATTAAAATTCAGTTGATAAAATTAAATTAGGTAAACCAAAGTTAATTCAAAAAATGTCATGTACCTACTCTTGAAGAATCAACTTAAAATAATTTTTTATTCTATTAAATAAAATAATATGTACTCACGCAACTCTATGAACCACTACAGTAAGTCTCTGTCTTTGAACGCTATAGCGTAAAGTCAACTGGATACGACCAAGTCCTGCCTCACCAGCTGACCTACAAATAGCATCACTTAATATTTTTCAACCACCATAGTATTAAATACCAACGATGTAGTGCTGGGTTGTCTGTGATGAAGACCCTCCTCAGATTCTCTTGACGGTGGTCTAGCTGAATCAAAAGCCACTTTAGATTGTTCAATGAATTCTTCAACTGCACCTGGCACCTGTTTCGGAACTTCTCGTTCTTGAACTGCATCTTCTATCAGAGAATTTAAAAATATGATACCAAAACGATGATTAAAAGAATTAATAGTTTACCACCAGTTTTTTTAATGGAAGGCGACAATGTGGTATCGTCTGATTTCAGTTTAGATGATGTTGAAGTTTTTGAATCTTGTCTTGTTATTAAAGGCTTTTCATCCCAAGGATCGGGTAATGGCGTTTCTTCTTCTGTTTGATGTCTTTTCAATATCTAAAATTTTTACTTATAAGTACTTTGAAAAGTGTTAAACAAATTGTAGAGTAGATAATAATTTTGTTTTCCAATTAGTAAGACTCTTGACGCTTAGTCCTACTTACGACCAAATGTTTGTAATTGAGTTGTATTTTTTAATTTTAATTTTTCAGTAGATTACGTTTTTGGCAAAACCAATGCAAACGACTTTAAGCAAAAATACTCACCCTTAAATGCATTGATAGGTAAATTTTACTGTGAGGCCCGGAATTGGTCAGAGCAAATGGTTGTAGGGGCACTTCCAAACCACTATTTTCAGTAAAAGAATTCAAATATTTCGAGAAACGGCCAAGTTCACTTTCCGTTTTCTGATCCATTATTTTAATATACAGGGTGTCTGACTCTGGATTTGCGACCAAAAACGAATACCCTTGTTCCCAAACAGGATCACTTGTTCTCATCTTTACCTCTGTTTGTTTGGTTGTATTACACACTACAACCACCGCAAATGGATCCGGTTTACTCTGAGATCGAGCTTGCTGTTATAAAAAATAAATTAAATTAAATGGAAGAATGTATTTGTAAACTACCACAAACAAATAAATCTGAAAAGTTTGAGCAGAAATATGTTCGAAAATACATAAAGAAAATCAAATCTTCACCCAGAATAAATTGATTTAGGAAAATAACAACATAAAACTTGGAACTATGTATATCAATTTTTGTATTTAAAATATTTTATACAAACCGGTAAATTTTTGGCCGAATCAATATATAAGGTCAAAACGGCTGTGCTCATTGATGTTACACGTAACATTTGAGTTTCTTCGATGGCCTAAAAAAGAACATTTACTCAAAGGTGTTCAGTTAAACACTTTTTTAATCGTACAGCTCTTAGATCATTATAATCTCGACTCAATGTTAACCAAGTGAATCTCAAATGCACCATTCCATGTCTGGCTTGTTCTAATGTTACCCACTGAAATAATAAGAGATAAAATAAAAATCAATTTTTTACCTAACTTATATTAATCTTTTTACCATATCATCTTGGCCCTTTTTAACGACATTTTCCAAGTCGATAACTGCCCTATAAACACAAAATGTTCTTTGGAATGGGAAAATATTTACGTCATGATTAGAAATTGCAGATTTGAAATCATTTTTTATACTACTTTTTTTAAATATAGATAAGTTATAAAATTAATATTTTGAAGCGAAGCTTTTATAGGCGCGATAATTCAAAAATTCTGTCAATTTTTTACGAAATCCTTACAGAATTACTCGTATATCTGTCTGCCAGTTTGTCACAGCCAATTTACTCTTTATCTACGGTATACTGATGAAGTTTTTGCTTTGATTAAATTTAATACACAATAATTAATAGGAATTTTCGTAAATAAATGAATTCTAAATATGGAGGGGTACAAATAAAAAAATAAGACTAAGAAAAAATTAAATTTTGTTGTTTTCTTGTCACGACTCCTTTGTAATTTGGAATGGTTTTATTTTGAGTTGTGTTTTAACGTATGCCCTATTCAAGCAATAAAAGCTTCCCTTCTCCGGTGTGTCCCAAAAATACACACTTTTTATTAGGTGTTCGCTTAATACATTTTCTTTTAGCTTTTAGAAAAATTCCAATTCAAAACGAGTATCAAATCTGCTGATACATAAATAGGTAGTTAACTGTGTGTATTGATGTGTAAAAAAAAATAATTTGTTATTAATGCAATTAAAATAGACATTTTATCTACATATTCACTACAGAATGAGCACAGAGTATGTACAAAGCTTCAAAATTATCTCAATTGATAGACTAATAACCAATCACCAAAAGCAGTTAAATTTTTAATTTGCAAATGATATACTAAACTACCACAAAAGTTACTTTCTACTGAGCAACTTATTTATTACAGCAGAAAAAATTAATTTTAAGTAAAGAATTGAGTTATTGGTACAATAGGTACATATTTTATTAGTGTCTAATTAATAATGTTATTGAAACAACTAAATGAAAGTAAGTAGTGAAGATTTTACAATTTCATAAAAAAAAATCTCGAAAGAAAAGTTACTTATTGTTGGACTAGTGGTTCCCAAACTTTTCTGAGATGTTTACTTGAAATGGCTTACTCTAATTGAAAGTAAAAGTATAATCAATCAATCAATAAAAAAAATTATTTTATTAACCAATTTTTTTTTACTTTATTAATATTAAATTAATAGTTAATGTAATGGATGAGACTGCAAATCGTGCAGCGATTTTCTCAAGTAGTGGAGTTAAACTGGGCACTACTAGCAGCCTTATCTCCTTTTCCTCGTTGTACTTGAAAAAATACCTCATCAAAAATGGAATTAGAATCCACTGAACTTTATCGCCATTTTTATATATCATATTAATCTTTTATTGAAATTCAAAATTCTATCAATTCCATTTGCTACCAAATTTTTCTTTGAAACTGTTATGATAAGTTAGAATAAATGTTTCAGTTTTCTGGGAAGATTAATTTAGGATTCACTGGCTTAGACACATACATACCTGAATTATTTACCTAAATTCAATAATTTACGTTAAAAATTCAACAGTTTTTTTTTTTTGTTTTGTGAAGATAGATAGTTATAATTTATTTGTAAGTACCTTCCACGAAAATCGCCAAACAGTTGTTCACTTTCAAATATGTCAAGATGAAGCGAGACAGAATGGGTAGACTCTAGAATACTCTAAACACGACATTTATATTCATGCAATTTTAAAAATGGCTGTACGTAAAATATTTAAATAACAAAAAAAATTCAAAAAAACTATGATTTAACAAAAGCAGCTTGCATAAAAGCTTTGCATAGCGTATAAAACATACTGTAGTAAGTAATACCTATTTCACGTTTTGTTTTTGTAAGCTGGCTGCTCTATAAAAAGTGTGAATTTATTTACAATAAAAAAAAAAATGAACGATTATTACAATCAATTAGAAAAAACACTCGTTAGGGGAAATACATAAGTAAATATGTGTATATTTTTATATACCTTCCTAGGTAATCATCGTTTTTACTTCCTACTACACCTGGATCAAAATCCCAAAGTTGAATTAAAAGTAGTTGTCCTTCTATAGAACTGACCATTACCTAAATAAAATTTTGTTCTTATAATTTATATGAAACATAAATAACAATTAAATATTAAGAGCTCCCAAACATATTTGCAACGTACGAATGCAACCGAATAAAGCCAAAAATGTAGGTATTTCAAAACCAATTTCGTTCTACATTAAACCCATAAAAGAACTAGGCTTTTACGAATTCATAAAAAAAAATTAAAACTGAATCTGAATTGTATTTTGTTGCAAAAAGGCCAAAAAAAGCAATTTATTTTTATATAAAATATAATATTATGAAATTTTCAAGATGGTTTCTTAAAACAAAATATAATTTGGCATGGACCACGAATCTCTCATAATTCAAATGAAGTAAATCGTAATAAATTACATTATGTAAAACAATTTTTAAAAAATAGGGTGATGTTATATGCTAATTTTCGTAATTTAAATTATACAGCATTTAAAAACCTCCTTGTCTGCGAAAATTCGTTTTAGTTCCAAGACACCTCCACTATTGGAAATAGTTAATTTCAATTCAAAATTTCGTACACGCGATCAATCTGATATTTTCCTCATTTTAGAAACCAAAACCTCCCTTGTTGACCACCAAACTTTAGTGACATGGAAGACTGTATGAGAAACTACCATCTGTCATTTACTTTTTTGATTCCCTTTAGAGGATCACTCTGTATACTTACTTTTGTGGAATGTATATAGAATATTATATTGTAGAAGAAATACAAAATAGTTATCTGTAGAATCACGTGCACATGCACATTAGCCCATAACCTTTTCCCCAGAATAATATAATAATAGTGTAATTTACAGACAATGTGTTAGTTTCTACAATATATGTATAAGCAAAAAATAAATCTAAAGTCTACTAAAAGCGAATATCTACATGCTGCAAGACAAATCAGTCCCTATATGAGACCCTCTCGAAATGCATTTAATTTTTTCTCATCCCCTCAACAACTCTTATTCTTACTGCATTCTTGAGAAAGTCGATTAATTAATAAATGTATTTGTTACACCCTCCACCCTTTATTTACAATTTTCTGTAGGGCGTAATTTTGTGTGTGTATATATGTATATGAGTACGTGTGTGCCTGTTTTTTTCCCTACCTTCCCAATCCATCATCATCTGAAGCATCATCAAAATCCCAAATATGGATATAAAGTTGTTGACCGTCCGATTCCATCACCGTAAACTACATAATAATTGTTAGGTAGATTAGGAAAAAATAACAATTTCAATCCTATTCATGATGCAATCCTTTAAAAATATGTACTTCTTATGTATATAAAAATTAAATGAAAACGACCGAGAAAAATTTAAGAACTTATTCAAAAAATTTGCCCTATCTGCAATTTTTTATTCTCGACAGAATAAAATAGCCAAAAATAAATCCCTAATGTTGTTAGTTAGTAGCGCCTTCCATTTTGTACATTCTTGTACCAATTCCATACATAAACAAAATCAAAAAGAGAAAAGAACTTCTTTTGAAATTAAAATGCAAAACTACAACTACTTATGTTAGAACAACCAATGGAACAAAACGAGCATGATAAGTATTCTGTCGAAATCACCAAGCGCGGATGGAAAATTCTCTATCAGTTTGTTCTCATCAACGCGCCATAAGCAATTTCGACAGAAAATCGATTCATTGATGACCCATATTCTCTCTTCTGGTTTTGAGAAGGGTTCAAAAGTATGTAGATGCAAACTACAGTAATGAGAAATTTAGGGTTTAAAAAGAAATTATCTGTAATATGAATTTCGAAGCATTAAGGGAAATGACAAGAATGTTGGAAAAATATGTGGAAAAAAAGGACTAGAAATAAATATAGGAAAAACGAAAATGATGGAATTTTGAAAGATAAGAGGTAGAAAAATAAACGAAATAAATCTGCTTATTTGGAACGAGACAAAAATTGAAAAAATTAAAAAATATAATTACATAGAATACATCTTGATTGAAAACAATAAGAGAATTGAGAATCAAAGTAACACGCAATTTTAGGAAAAATATGGGAGATGGGGCAGAAATTGTGTAAAAATAATTGGGAAAAACGAATATTTTTATTTAACTCACTTATTAAAAGTGTGATAGAAGTGTGAGATAGAAGTGTGGGGATGGAAGGAATGTCAAGGAATTGAAATTATATTTAAAAAAATTATTAAATGGGTATTAGCGCTTAATAGAAACTCACCAAACTAGGTATATTCTGAGAAGGGAATTAAAATGGGGAAAGATGATAGAAGAAACAAGAAGAAGAGCAATTAAATATGAGGAAACGTACAAGAAGGATATATAAGACAGGAGATATGGAGAAGAAAGGAATTATGAAAATAGGTCTCAGGAATAAATTTGACGAAGAAAGGGAAAAAGCATTAGAAGAAATGGATATAAACCAAAAGCAAATAGATGAATTTAGAAGAAGTAGAATGAATGTAGAATATAGAGCTAAGGATAGGTTTGGGGAAATGATAAGAAGGCAAGATCTGAGAAAGATACAAAAATTAAAATATGCGGAGGGTTTAAAAGCGTTATTATGGGCGAATTGGCAAGCAGATAACACTTCAGAATAATTAAAAAGAGTTTTTATAAACATATGTACCTATGTCTATAGTACATGAGTGATATTTATTTTGTGATTATTGTAATTTTTAATTCTCATAACACAGGGAGAATTGTAATTTTAATTACTACTTTTAACTGTTCTGGCATAGTTTTGTTGCCTTGGTCAAGTGAAATTCTGGATAAAAATTTCAAACAAAATTTTCTGGTCTTTTAAGCAAATGCAACCTTTCTGGCAAGCTTCAATATTTTAATTTTAGCTAAAATTTCATTAAAAGTCTATCAGAATATGCTCTCTATCTACGTGTTGGTCACACTTTTTACTTCTAATTATCACATTAATGTAGACTACATCCACATACCCTTCGGTAGAAGAGGGAGAGGAATTGAAATTTATGAATATCCAGCGGTATTTAACTATTTATTTAATATCATCAATTACCCTGTAAATTTATTAGCAGTAAAAAGATTTTTTTTTAAACTAGATATTGCCACACTAAGCCAAGTGCTTTTAAAGCTCTAGCCTAAATTTGGGTGCAAATCTTTTTGTGAAGCAGTGCTTTGTAATTCTCAATCTTCAGCAATATTTTAATTGCTGACGAACTGTAACTCTGATTGTGAATAAGCAAAAATAAATGCAACAAATAACAAGTGCAATTGAAAAAAATCACTGAAAATGCAAAAACCTGTTACATACTTAAATTAAAAACATGCCATTTGCAAAAATTACACACTTTTGTTGTTTTAAAACCTCATATTTTTACAATAAATTAAATTTTTATAATCCGTTATAAATTGAATTAGTGTGGAGCAATTTAGTTAAAACAAATTGTTATTAATGTACGATAACTAATCTTGTTTTCAACGGAAATTATTCAAAAACTGAAAATACGTACTTACTTATTATAAACATATTTATCTTTTTTGTGCACATAATTTGCGGTTGATTGTTGAAATAAGCGTGAATAAACGACAATAAATGAGGTCATTCAACTGATACCTAACAAAAATTAAAAACATGCAAAATTGTGTCATTTTTCTTTTATAGAGCGATAGTACTTCATTTTCCCTTTTCTGAGGGTTGAAAAGTGAAATCAATTTTTAGTTTACGTTTGCATCTATTTTTTCCGGAATTTAAAAATTAATTTTCATTGTATTAGCCACATTATCCACCCCTAATTTCACACACTTTTCAACCCTACAAGAAAATGTAGCACTGAAACCTATGACCAGTTGATAGAGTCTATTAATATTTAAACGAATTAAGATGCAAAAATCAAAAAAACCTTTTAAAAACTAATCAATAAAAAGTGTAATATATTAGCAACTGAAAAATATTTTTCAAAAGTTTTACCTCACACCAGTAATCCCATTTAGGATCGACAGTGTTGGTGATTGTTTTTGTCTTAAACTCTTGTGCCCCAACAGTAATTACTGCATACGGATCTGATTTACCTTTACCCAATAGACTAACATCTTTTTTCATTAAATCTTTAGCTTCAACAACGTGAACCCTTAAAATACCCTACAAAAATAATAAAATTTCTTTACATATTCCCATAACAGTCCTAAAAAAAATATTTTTTAATAATAAAAAGAAAATATACTGATCTAAAAGTCATATAGAAAACATATTTACGTGCTTACTTATTTGCAGTTTTTTTTTTGAAAATTTTTTCGAAGAAAACAAATCATACACAGTAATTTAAATTTAATTTTTGGGCTTCACTCACTTCAGGTTCAGGACGAATTAATTCGGCAGCTTCGATTTCATCACTTAATTTAACGGGGAATTTGTTAGGCAAAACCATCATTGAAGCAACTTGTTCAGTTACGATTCGACGAAGCAGATCTCTAAAATATGCGAGAAATTTGATTTTTTTCTTACATACGCAATTAACTTCACTTCGTACCCCAGCCCTGGAAAATCCAAAACATCTGCAACCCCTACCAGATCAAAGTCAATTGTAGGGTTATTTAGGAAATAAACTTGTAAACCACCAACCAATGGAATAGAAGATATAAGGGGCTTCATAACGACTCTCATCATTCCATGAAGCTAAATTATTATTACAAAAAAAATATATATAATTTTCATAACTACAAAGAAGAGATACATTGAGCTATACCTATTCACTAAAGAACACAAAAAAATTTGTAACATCAAATATTTTGTACGTTTGAATGGAAAAAAACAGAACCCGTTGTAAGATTACTTAAAAAAACCTAGAAGATTGATCTTTACTTATAGAGAACAGGAAATATTTTGTTTCAAATAGATACCTACATCGAAAGTGTAAAAAAAAAATAATAAAAGATTTGAAAATACTTCCTTTTGAATATATTTTTTTATTTTTATTTCTTGAACTCACCTGAAAATTTTTTAAACCAGCTTTTACTCCCGTTATAGCGAAATTTATATCGCAATCGCTAACATAGCTAAAAATTAATACCAATTTAAAGATATAAAGACATATTTTACATATATCGACTCACTTAAAATCTAAATCCATTATTATTTCATTTCTTGAAACGTTTTTATCATAAACTTTCACACCACCAATTCTGGGTGGCTGTAAAGAAAATTTTTAAAAACTTTTACCTCTATTAGTATAAAGCCTCTTACAATACTTCCTAATATCATTTTTTCAAATTTGAATCCTGTTAATTTGTATTTCTCCAATTTCTCTTTTACTTTTGGTTGAATTTTATCTCTCAATAAATTTTTTGTGTATTTGTTAACGTTTGGCCATAATTGTTGAATAATCTAAATAAAATTGAATTACAAATATTTTGTTAAAAACAGTTGTGGTTCAGTCAATACCTTATTCAGCCACTCAACTCGCTCTATGTCAGGAAAGAAAACCTAAACAAAACCAATGAATTAATTTTAGTAAATTATAAATACAATTTCGCACACATACTTCTTAAGAAAATGCTAAATTTGCAGATATTCCAAAATTCACAAAATGGTATGAAAAAGAAGTTAAAATATGTTTATTCTTTATTTTCTGATTACATATTAGTTTTCCCTTTTAACATAGATATGTTATTTTCCACCATGTAAAATGTTCCATAAATTTCGTTTCATAGTCCGATTTAAAAATAGAAGTTTTACAACTTCATAAAATTCCGATATGAACTACTTTATTATCACTTACTGACACTATGTTCAATTTTAAAAGCGATTAATAATTGCTATTTTAAGAACATTGTTCATTTTGTAAATGTGAATGATATGTGAACGATCACATTCGTAATGCACTTTATTACTGTTCATTTGCGAATGTACAATAAGTATAATTTTTTACTTGTTATTTTGTTAGATTAAATTAATTACAATTTTTTAAATTTTCACAAAAAAATTTTTTAAATCCGTTTGTTACACCTCTACAACATATTTTATTTATTTATGTAGTATTTTTTTTTTTGTAAAATTTCTACATTAAAATAGATAAAACTAATTTTGAAAATTAAAATAAAAGGGGAATCACCTTTTTGTGTTACCATTCCTGGTTTATGCCCTTATAATATAATACGAAACTCGAAATTGTCTATGGGGTAAGTATAAAATACCTAGCAATTAAATAAAAAAAAAGACACGCCGCAAATCTCCATTTTTCCCCTAATGCTTAAGTGCACTTCTGGTCAACTTTATATTTTTCTATATCAATCTGCTTCATCAAATTTGTAAAGTAGTGTAAAGAAAGATAAATTTTGACTCGTGCTTATACTTATGTTAAGCACTCGAGATTAAAAGAATAATTTACTTATAATTGAACAAAATCAACATACAAGTATTATAGAATAGATACATGTTAATAAATAATAAATAATCTACAATAATAAGTTACAAGAAATAATATATCTTATGTCATTTATACGGTCAATAGTAGATATTGATAAAATTTGTCGAAATTGAATTATTGCATATACGAGTATAAGATACGGTTTTATCGGAAAACGTAAATTACGTCCCAAGTATTCCTGCAGTTAATGAGGGACAAAAAATGTCGAGCTGAAGTTTGAAAATTTTGTAAATTCTATAAATACCTATAGTCTATCAGAACAAAAACGCATATTCAATAATAATAAATTAGTATCATTCGTAAATGTAAATCATTGTAAGTTTAAAAATAGGTTAAAGTTTTTTTTATCATTAGGTACCTATTTGTATTTTTTTTTTCGTTTTTCTGCTTAGAACGATTATAAAAAATAAATATTTAAATGACTTTTCGGTGCTTCAATGAGAAAAAGAAATGCAAATTTTCATGTTTTCGATGAGCATTTTACTGATATCATTTGTTAAATGTATTCTCATATTTGTTTTTCGAAAACTGCATAAAAAAGAAGAACAATTTCAAAAAAGAAATAAACGTAGTGCCATACTTGTGTCCCTATGATTCTTTTTTTTACAAAAAAACAATAAGTATGTAACTGTACGTTATGTTAACTTTGATACATAAATATATTATGACAATAAATTAAATTCACAAATACTTAAAAAATAATACGAATAAAATTTTGATCAAAAACATGAAAATTTGTATTTTCTCTCACATTCAAGGGCCGAAAAATCATTTACATATTCATTTCTCATCATAGAACTACTTTTTATGGCAAATGTGCTGCAGAAACGAACATAATAAAAAAAATCGTTATCATATCACCTTCCTTCGAAGTTTAATCGACCCCACCCCTCCAAACAATTATCGTTTTTTTTTGCCGTTGTTAATCATAATTTAGGTTAGGGGTTAAATTAAATTGCGTAAGTTAATTAAAATGATACTTTATTTCAAATATTCGAATATAAAATTATATAAGTATGGTACATATGTTTACATTTTAATAAACGATTTAGATTAATTCATAAAGTTTGGTTTTCATGAATTTCCTCATTTGGTGCTTCTCTAAAGTGCATCAATACGCAACTTACGTAAGGGTAATAAAAATACCCGGAATGCAATTTACGTACCTTCAGAATTTCTGATGCAATTTACACAAACTCGATTTTATTTTATTTTTATATTATGTTATCTTTGAATACCTAACAAAGCTACGTATAAAAACAATCACATTCCAATAATTGTTCCGCTTTAGGTAATTCTACACAGGATGACATCATTTGTGGATCATCTTTATCGCACTCGATTGTGCTATTATACACCACAGCGGTACCCAAAATTTACTCAATTGCTGCGCCTTTTTTTAATTAATTCTTTTACAGCAACTTATCCAATCGTCAGTATAGATAAACAATAATGAAACTTAAGTATCTTCCATATTAAAATTTTGTTAATATTTTGCTTGTTAATTTAATAGCAAACATATTGGTTGAATTAATTAGGAAGTTTTTATTTTACGGCGTTCCCGTGAAAAAGCATCGGCTCCCCGGGGCGCTGCGACGCTCAGTTTGAGAACCACTTTTGCATAGTTTTAAAAATCGACGTACTTACTACGATTTTAGAAAACTAGCAATCCATAATTATAATTTTAAAAAGGTACACGAAAAATTACAAAAAAATTCAACAAAGACAAAATTAAACTTCGTATGGAAATGTTTCACATGAAATTTGTTGTGTAGAACTTCAAAACAATAGTCATAAGTCGGAATTCTTGGTTACTTACCAAAGTAAACATTAAAGAAAAATCAAATATTTGTATTCACTTTAAATTAATACGAATTGAAAAAGCAAATAAAATTGTACAAATCATAATAAATTACAGTAAAAATAAGCCTCAAGAAAAAGTTTGTAAAGAAAATGGAAGAAATTCCTGGCAAATCAATCAGAATTTAAATAGTTAGATTTTGAAAAAGATAAACAAAAATACGTACCCATGAAGGTAAATCGTCCAATTTGGCTAAAATTACTTCCTGTTCGGACGCTGTAGCCACCGCTTTTGCAATATTACGTTTATATTCCTTTTGTTTATTTGATTGTTCCTTAATAAAATGAATAACTATGAAACCTAACGGCCATGCCACGGACCAATGCATATAGCCAGCAAGATATACCAATCCTGCCAGGGAAAACTAAAATAAAAAACATATTTTCATAAATCATAAAACCAGAAGTCTACTCTTAAAACGTTTTATTGAATGATTACAAAAAATGAGCTTTAATAATTTTATAGTCAACAATGTAATTAAAAATATACAAGTTTACAAAATAATAAAAAAACAATGAAATAGTTGCAATATTTTTTTTAAAGAAGAAATATGAAGGGCTAATATCAAAATGAATTTTATTTATTCCTGTAAATTTTAATAATCTATAGATCCTTTAACTTTTTTACAAACTATTAAAGTAAAGGTAAGTACGTTACCTATATAATTTAAAATCAGCTGCTTTGACTTTAAACATATTTTTTAAGAGTTAAACATTTTATCACCTTTGAGGTGTCATCTGTTTCATAAATTAATTTGATGATGTATTATTTTAGAGCATTTAAGGGTAGGTAAACAAATTAAAAAAAATTCCTACAAAACAACCGAAATGTTTATTATAATATAAACTTATTTATTGTGATTTAAAATACTTTTTATACCTTAAAGTGTCATCTTCGTCTGTAATTATGGTTCAAAAGTGTATAATAAATTTATTGACCGTCACCTAGATATTTTATTCTCAACGTTTCTCTGACACAAGTGGTAGGCATCCTCAGAAGCACCTGTCATCAATATGTACTGATTCAATCGCCAGAACAGAACTCCTGAGGATTTCTACCACTTGGATCAACGAAACGTCAAGAATAAAAATCTCGACACGACGTCCAATAAGCACGAAAGCTGTTAGTATGTTGGACAACGACCGTGAAAGCCTATCTTAATTTATAACATATTGTATTATTTATAATTATTTATAACCATAATTTAAGACAGTAATGGAATATTTAAATAATAAAAACCTATTACTATTGATCCATAATTATAGACGAATATTTTAAACTACAACAAAGAAGTTTAAGATATAAAAAATATTTTCGATGTTTCATAGAAAACTTTTTTATTTTTTACCTAACAGTATAATAAAATGTACTGTTCTATGAATACAAGTCTATTTTTTTTTAAAAAAAGAACGCAAAAAAAAATTCTATGTAAATTTCTCCTTAAAATGAATCAATAAACGTAAAGATAAATTACCATAGATTTGTATGTAAAAAAGTCTTTTATTTCTTTACAATAAAGGGGTGTTTAGATGCAATACGTTTTAGTACAATACGGAAACATAGTTATTATAAAACGTATGTATGTAATCGTAGGTAAATTTTAGATAATTATTATTTTAACCATGATCTAAATTTTCTTTTTAATTCGGAGTCAAACTATGTATTTTTAAAATAGACAATCCTACTAAAAAAATAATAACAATCTATTCCACACATTCAATGATAATTAAAAAAAAGTTTATAATTAGTGCTACTTTAATTAGCACATTAGTAACAAAAAATTATTTTTATTACTTAAATCAATTAAGTAATATGGAATGTTAAAAAACAAGAACAAAAATTTCTTTTGCTAAACAATTTTTTAATTTAAACAGTTTTGTTTTTAAAACTTTAAATAATTTAACCAATTATATTTGGAGATTACCTTCCTTAATTGCATTGTATTTAATCGTAATCTACAGAAATTTAGTTAATCGTTTATGCATTTTATTTTCCTTTTTAAGTCACTTTTTAGTGTGACGTTTGTAAAGAACAATTTTTTCATTTAGTTTAATAAATAATTGTTACAAATACATATTATAGCTGAGCAACTATTTTAACTTTTAATAAATAATAATATTACTTTTCAATTTTTTTTATACACATGGCCTCTCGTTTAGTAAAACAGTTCACATCAGCTGCACTGTTTGAAGGTAGTCATCAAATAAAGAAGGGTCACATAAAAGCAAAAACCTTCAATAGGGCAGGTGAGAGGAAACAGGGTCACGTATAGCAACTGCTCGTTATTTAAATTTCAGTTATTATTAAGGCACACAGAACTTTTCTTGTTTTTAGTTTTTTTTGCAGTTATTTTTAGTCAAAAGTTAATTACTCTTTACTTAATTCATCGATTAATGACCTCATAAAACTTCTTGTAAACTGTTTTCTCTTTCTATTACCCGATATAAAACTGAAACTATTTTATACTTAGCAAGAAAACATTTTTTAGAAGAACAAAAAACTTTTTTTTATTCACATACCTAGTTATTTTTCATTTACAAAACTTATTTCTATCAACAACTCTTAACAATAAGACATGATACAGATGACCCACTGAAACACATCTATAAATACCTTTTTCAAAGCATCATATAAAACGCCGGTTATATTCAACCCGCTGGTTTTCTTCTCTTTTTCTTCAGAATCGCCCATTATTTCTTTATTTTTTTATTAATTACTGCATTAGAAACTCATTCAAATAATTATTTTTAAATTTCGTATAAAAGTTTAACTACGTAAATCTGCATACATTTAGGTACATATGTATGTATATAATTCAAACTTTTATTTTAAATTTAGAAAATTTCTACAAAAATAGATGTATTCGTCTGTTGTCCACAAACAGTTGTAACACAGGTAACAAAACAGAAAACACTACTACTCCTTTCACTGACGTGATCCTCAAAACACTCCGCACCGACTAAACATAAACAACTAAATAGACAAAAATTTAAATAATTATGAGTCTGTGTAGGCAGGTATTTATCCGCAAACGATAGTGGATGACATCACTCACTAAATTTTCTCAAGGAAAATGTTACGAAGTTGCGCGCAGAAGTACGTGAATGAATGTAACAATCGGAACCCAATTCCGTAGGCACGCCGCGAGCGCCGCGCCTCGCCGGTCAAATGTATAGTATGACACAAAAACGTCGGTCGATTAGTTAGTAGATACATCTTTTATAACAAGATCAGGTCGAGGTCGTTTCAACACAAACAATAAGATAAGACGAAAGCAACGAAAAAAAAAATACAAATTTAAGAATAAAAAAAATCTAATGAAATACTTGGAAATATTTAATATTTTATTTAATGCGAATTAATTCTTTCAATCAAGTACAAGTTACTTCACATTAATGAGGTAAAACCCCAGCGAGAGCATGACAACAACTGATTTTTCCTCATTAATTTGAGGTAACTTATACTTGGTTAAAAGAATTAATTCGCATAAATGTATAAAATAATATATACGTATATAATATTATAATAAAATATAATATATTCGGTTATAAGGGCGCATTTAGTCTTTTTAACTTTTTCTTATACATTGTGCCATCCACGTCTCGCATTAGTAAGAGCTGAGCTTTCAAGTTTCCAAGTTGACCGATGGCGAGCACAGAAGTGATTTCTGTACGTTAAAAGCAACTCAACTTACAATTATTATTATTATTATTATGTCAGGCTTTTCCGTTTATAATAAACAAAATTTTTAAAATCTAAATAGTTCCTTCCCTTAGTTCCAATATTAATTGGAATCAAAGTAATTAACCTTCCACCTTGGGAGTTGGTTAATGCGAAGCGAATTGCCTCCGTTTAAGCCTTTATCAAGGGAAATGACCCGATTATGAACGGCGAGACTTAGTCGGGCAAGTCTCGAAGGAAAAAGAGCTAGCGCCGCGCCGCGTTGGCTCGGCTCACGTAGATTCGTGATTGGCAAAAGCTCGCCGATAGAGGCTCACCAGATTGAGGTTCACCGAACCACACACCGTGGAAAACCAGCGTAGAAAGGTTTTTAATTTGCTAATGGATCATTGGTACCGTATTAGCAACATAACAACGTTTGTGATACATTCTTGCTTTGATGAAATTACGCAATTAAAGGCGAAACGTCGGCTGTTGATTTTACATAAAAAAATATAAACATTCAACTTTACATAAGCTTTAATTCAAAAAAGTACAGGTATTTAAAATTGAATTCATTTATTGTATTGTCTATTCGATATTTTAATTTTTTTTTTTTGACAATTAATATGGTCATTTTTAGTTTCTTTTTAATTTACATTGAATTTATAACTTTTTAATTGCACTGCTTACGTTAGTCGTTATTTTTCGAGACAACTGTATTTTCTTTTCAGCGAAACTTTTATGAAATGAAACTTTATGCAACCCATATATGTACCTTGAAACAATATATTCATTAAAATAAGTACTAATAAGCTTTCAGATTAATTAAAGATTTAAATTAAATTTAAAAAAAAATTATAACTTCCCTAAGTCTTTTTTTTCACAATTCGCTTGAAATTGACTTATCTGTGAACCTCTAATACGTTAGAAGCATTGAATCATGTTTTACAAAAATAAATGGTTCAACATATAAAATTTTCACGAAAAAGTAAGTATTAATATTGTAGTGTTCATGGGTTTATTAAAATTTTATTTACTAGACTAAAGTACAGGAACACAATTTATATACACTTATTTAATAATAACTACTTAAAAACACTATTAATTAATACAGAACTTAGATTACGATTTATTTACAACACACACTTATATGCTAGTCTCTATTTATTTGTCTCTTCGCCTTTAGCACTGTCGATTTATTTCGAATGTTACCACTGTCACAGTCAATTTATTACTGACTCACTGTCGAACGTCTTTCCACTTTTATAGCATCGTGGAACAATCCAGAATAGTCTCGAAGTTTGTTTACATTGTTTACGTTTTCGGCGAACCGCTTAATTACTTTCTTGGAAGGCAGGTACGGAACACACGTGCACAAATACTACGCACACTGCCGACACCGGCCTTGGCTAGTCAAGCCGGCCGACAACGCATACAAGCGTACCCGGTCGCACACAAGCACGCTCGCGTTCGCTACAATATAGACTCAACAAAACTGTTATTCCCTTAAAAAATATTGTTGCTTAATTACTTCAAAACAAAAATAGAAAACTGTTGTACATACTCTAGTTTTGCAAAACAAAATTAAGTTTTAAGAAAACTTATTTAGGATTTTTAGGGTTCTGTACATTCAAATGGAAAGACGGAACCCTTCTAGGATCACTTGTGTGCCTGTTTGTTAGCCTATCACAATCAAATCCGATTTTATTAGATCGATAAGGCACAGAGACGTGTTAGATAAAAAAAGAATTTTGAAAAAGGGGTCACAAACTAAACAAAATTAAAAAAAAAGTGTTGCAAACTGTATCGTGTGACATATCAAACGAACAGGTCTGTTCTGAAGGTCTCAAATATACATTTTACATAATTTTAAAATAAATAGGTTTAATGATGTTTCAGAAAATAGATCACTCCTTATATTCGGAAGTACTGAGCCTGAAATTTTGAAAAAAAAAATACAGGTCCCAGTTCTTTACCTATAATTATATAAAAAAAGTAAAAGGAGTCTAGGGTCTTAAAATAAAATGATAAATCTCTCAATATTGCCTTTCGAAACCTATACCTAATACATTATGCTATCAGTAGAAACGCATAAAATTGTAGATAACATATCTATTTATCGTATGAAACCCTTTCCACGCAAGTTCAAATTGCACTTACCAATTTTTGTTTTGTTTTTATATAAAGTGGTACCGTAACTCAATTTCTTAGGCCTTATATCACTTATGTGATTTTTGTAAAGCACACCTCAACAGAACCTCAATTAATACCGTTTCATAACCAACTTTCTAAAAAATACATTATTTTGCTATTTAATTTGAAATAAAAGCACATATATTGCATATAGGAAAAAATAGATTTACAAGTTTTTGCTAGGGCAACTAGTAAACAATATTGACAAAACACTGACACTTAACAAAACCATTTTACACATGTTTAACTGATAGTGTCTGTTTTAATGCCTATCGCAAATTATTTTTTTGTTGTACAGTTTTAAATAGAAAAGCAACTGTGTACAGTTTATTTATTAAAAAATGGCAGCACGTTGTACCGATTTACCCTTTTTACCCGGCTATACGTTTGACCCTAAAGTAAGCGAAATAAATGCGACAGACTAAATATTTGACAAAATATTATTTACGTATTACAGATTGGTAAAAAAAACTTCGGTAAAGATAATGTGTTTGATTATATTGGGCCTGGAAATAGAGCGCTTATTGAAAAAGTTAGGCCGAATCTGTTTGGTCCTTTGGGTGACCGATATCCATCCTTATATCCGAGGGGTGAAGTTCAAGAAATACCGGCTTGGATTGCTTACGATAAACAAGTAAATTATATATCAATAAATAATAGATACTAAAAACTAAATTCAATTACTCCCTCCAATAAAATTATAGTACTTGAAATAATGCTTCAAACAGATTTCAGTAATATTTTCTTTTAAAAGGATGACCATACAAAAGACCACCAAAATTACAACCACACAAATAATTTTTCCTTTTAATTTTTTTAAATTAGTAACAGGGTAACCTACTGGAATGTTAACGTAGGTACATTTTCGATTAGATGTTACCCTTTGTGGGACAATTGTTGAGCCTAGTGGGACATTAAAAGCTTCCAAAGAATTTTTAACGTATGTGGATTCACTATAACAGGGTGGTTCAAAGATTTTACTGTTTTATCACGAATAACCATCATATCAGAAAAGCTGGAGGGTGTTTTTCTTTGTAAACTAGTGATTATATTGTGGTTTTACGTTTGATGGAGACATGAAGTAAGCTTTTGCTGAAGCTTTGTGTATTTTTGTGAGGAATGTGTCTGTGAAGACTTTTTTGATTACTTCAACTTTGAGGTGAAGAGACAAAGTCTCTGGTAGAGGGAATTATAGATATGCTATTCACAATACAAAAAGATTTATGATATAGGACAAGTGTAGATTGAAATAAGTATGCTCAAAGACAGTAAAAAATTTTATTATAAAAGTAATTATGGTACAAAGATGAACCAAAAACCCTCTGGGAATTTTCATGTCCAATCAAGTTCAGCACTTAACTAATAAATATTTAAAATAACGGGAGTAACTCCTAATCGGAATTTTACATAATCCTTCTTTTTTCGTTAAATTGAATCTGAATGACTTTTATTTTACTCCACTTTAATTAATTAATGATTAATTAATTTAAATCACAATAAAAATGCATTTTATGTAGATTCTTCGTTTTGACGCATTTTTTAAAGAAACGTTACAAGAATTCAGGGGTGGACATTTCCTCATTCGAAAGGTACGAATATATTTCTTCCTTGAAGATGGCACAATTCAAGTCACTGAACCAAAAACCAATAATAGCGGCATACTTCAAGGTATTGCTTCGAAAATGTTATCTATAAAATTTATTATTATTTTATTTATTAACAATTCTTTATTTATAAGGAACGGTTATCGGCAGACAACGAATACGTCTTCCAGCCCCCATGGATGCCAATTTTTACGACATAACTGATTTTAATGTCGGTAGAGAAATAGAATTTTATGGACGAGTTTTCAAAATCGTCGATTGCGATAAATTTACTAGGGTATTCCTTAACAGGGTTGGAATATCTGTACCCGATCCGATCCCGATGCCAGAGGATCCCTATATGAAAATGAGATCTAAAGAGGGAGAAGGTTGTTTGCCCAAAAAACCAAATAGAAAAATAGACAAATTAGGGCAATTTCTGGAAAATGATCAAAAGGTTTGGAAAATACATTGTATTTTCAACTTATGGATACGAATAATTGTCTTAAATAGACCAAACATTTAATTTATTTAGTATTTATTAGGTCCTTAGATTTTACGGATACTGGGACGATCAAGAAACTCAATACGGTTATTTCCACAATTTAGAAATACACTTTTACCTTGCGGACGACACAATAGAAATCAAAGAGCTGCCGGACAGCGCAGGTTCTCATACCGGATTCATGTTCATAAGTCGCGCCAAACTGCCAAAAGTTTTTCACGGTCTTCCAGCACCTGGAGCCCAAGACACTAGCACCCTCTTGAATGTTCTTGGAGAAAAGGCATCCGAAATGCGATACATAAATGACGCATTAAATTGTGGAAAAGAAGACGTTGCATACTATATGGATAACGATCTTACCATTGGTGGTGTTATTAATTGTTATGGTAGAAAAGTTGTACTAACCGATTGCGATGAATATACCAAACAGTACTACATGGCTAAATATGGCGTCAATGATTTTACACCACCGGAAAAACCAGCGGATAGAGATGCTGCTTCGGAAGATATGGAACCGAAGAAAAGAGAGCTTCCTCCTTGGAATGGATATGGTACATACGAAGATTCTGCGCAAAATTGTACCTCTCTTGAACCCAAAGCTCCACTACATGATTTTACCAAGTTTCTCAAACTTGACAGGTAATAAGGACAGAAGTTTTTACAAAAGCGATCCCTCTTGCAAATAATAATAAATTGTACGAGTGATAGGTAGGCATCCTCAGGAGGTCTATTCTGGTGATTTCTCATTCACATCAACAGTTATCCACAATAACCGTGGAACTAGAGAAGGATAAGAAGATGACATTCCTATAGATGTACAGTTACTCGAAGAAGTTTCCATATTAGGAACGAATTAACTAAGTATCATCACAAAAAACAAATCCGCTGTTGCACAACAAAATACAACCGAAAAAACCACCAGAACTACCTCAAATCAACCATTCAGAAATATACTAATTCAGAACAGAACTCCTGAGGATATTACGAATACTACTACCGTGTTGGCGAAACGTCGAAAACAAAAATCTCAGACGACTGCCAATATGGCCAAAAGTTAACAGTATATCGGACAACAGCCGCGAAAGCCTATCTGAATTGTTAATAAAATAATTGCTAATTTTTTTTTCCGGCAATGTAATTAATTACTAAATCTTTTATTATGTAACATTTACAAGCTTTTTTTTTCCGAAAGGCCTTTTTATGTTCAAATTTAAATTAAAAATTTGTATACCCATTTTTATATACAGTTACACTGCTTTTCTACATCACTACCAGTGGCGGCTCGTGACTAATCAATAGGGTGGTGCCAAAATTTTCTTAGGTATAAGACGCGTGAAATACAATTTAAGTAATACGTGTATGTAATTCACCTGTAATAGTCTTTAGCAGAATGTTGAAACGCGTTTTCACTATACATAAATGTCTGATAATAAACTAGCATTATGTCCTCTACCCGATAGTCACTTAAGTTATTAAAAGTCATTTAAATTGATCGATAAACAAAATCCATTCGGCGCTCTTTTTTACTTGCAAAAACATTGATCACCCGCTTATTAAAATTATCGATATTATCGACAGCAATTTTTGATGAGAAACATCATCATTTTATAATGTTCGAATATTATTTTTTTATGGTTCAGTTTTTTGAGTATAGGTACTAATTTATATTTAAAGAAAGTTGATACGCTATTTGTAACCCCCTTCCCCTAAGCAACTTCCTAATTCCCTAGAATTTGGGATATTTATTTAAATGTGGCAACAACGAGAATTACAATTCTCACTCCAACTAGGTATATACAAGCGAACCATGAATCACAGCCGTGCCAGTGTAGTGTCTGGCACGGATCCCCGCTTAAATCGCGTACCTCTCGCATCCTCTCTCTCCCCGCAAAGCTCCACAAACTGCGACTGTTTCGTGCCAATTGAATTGTGGCCCAGACTGCTATTGATACACATACACACATAAATATTATTCTTTAAACGAATAGTTTTATACTGTTTGTTTCTGCTTACTGTAAATATTTACTGAATGTAAGTAGATAATGGATTGTTTCGGAAAATATAATCCAAGAAAAAGACAAAGAAGTATAGATATGTTATTATCTCAATTTTAAGCTTAAAAAAAAAATAATTTTTACATTATGTATGGTAGTGCCATGGCACCTTGGCACTTATGGAGCAGCCGCCACTGATCACTACTGTTTATCATAAAAAATATTGTTTGATAACAGAAACATAATACGAGCCTAAAAATCGAAAATGTTTTCTGCCTTGCTTTTAAGTCATTCAAATTCAATTTTACGTATTATTTTGTTGAGATTTTTGAAAGTTAAGAGTGATTATATCCAACGCTAAATGTCGTTGCAGAATTGGAATGGACAGTCACATTTTAAGATTTGCAGCGAGAATGATATCGAAAATACCAGAGAATTGTACAAGGAAATTCATAATAAATTATTATCTGTCCGATGACACATTATCTGTATTTGAAATAGCAGAAAGGAATTCAGGTAATTTGAAAAACTGTAAAAAGGCTTCAAAAAAAATAACTCACTTTTTAAGAGATCTGTTTTAAGTAAGATAAAATATTCGTAATATCTTCAAAAAAAATACTGTGGAACCTCGGTAAGTCCAACGTCAAAAGAACTGAAAAAGTTTGAGATCATGAAGACCAGATCTTAAAAATTATCACCTTCTCAAACCGATTCTTAGCGAAATAATTATTTGCGTACAAAATTTTTTTTTTTGAAACAAATAGAAAAAATAGGAAAATAATTACACTTGTATATGGCGCAATAAACCATAATATTCCAAAAATTTTTTTGGGCTGTTTGGGGGTAAAATGTATTGAAATACTTTGTAAGGAAATGCTGATTATTTCGACTTATAGAGATTTTCAAGGAAGGGGAATGAAGATTTTCTCTGTGGGCTATAGAGGATTTCGACTGATCGAGATTCTACTGTATAAGTTACACCCCAAACTGAAAAATATGTTAAATTACAACAATTATAATATTTTAAAATTTAGGATTCGCCACCAGTCAGTTTCTTGGAAGAGGACCTGTAATGTTACCTGGACAAGCAATATTTGTTAGCGATCCCCCAAAAAATTATACAGCACAAAACATTTATATAGGGTCAACATTGCTCATAAACTCATTTAAATTTGTAGTAGTAGACGCTGATGAATATGCCTTGCGTTATATGGAGATTAATGCAAACGAGGTACATTTATAATAAATAGATATAAATTGTATTATACTAATTGTAAGTAAGTCTCATTCTGCCTAACGTCTTTCATAGGGTTTAATTAATTGTTTAAATTATGTTAGAACAGTTTTCTTTTGAAAATTTAAAATTAATTTTCAATGAGTTAAACATGCGATTCAACCCTAATTTTTACATCTTTGTAGTCTACATGTACATACCAACAACCCTCTTAAAGGTATAAATTTGAAAATATGTAAATCCATAATTTTCAACTGAAAAAAATAGAGTACCTAACAAAGATATCTGTTTTTATATATAAGAATTAAAAGATTTTCACACAATTCTTTTTCTACTTACAAAATTATTTTTGAAATCACTGCTTTCAAAAAAAAAACCAAGAAATTCCTCAGAGTACTGAACTAATTGAGGATGACGCCTTGTGTGTCGAAACGCGTGTTAGATTTCTAAATGTTTTTGTGGAATTTAGGGGTGTTAATATTTATGTTAACTGCTTTCAGTTTCCAAAATCAGACATAAACGTTGTAATGGAAAAAGTACGCCAAGCGTTGAAACCAATTTACAAGGACTTTGTGGCAGAAAATTTACCGTCTGAAACTGCAGTTATAACTTATGATAAATTAAGGTAACATATTTTTTATAGAGCAAAATTATTTATAATACACAACTATACTGGCAAAATTTGTAGTTTCTTATCTTTCCAAATCAAAACAGAAAGTCCAAAACCAAAACCTACCATTAGTAAAACTCAAAATGTCTCAAAATCCAATACAGATTTAACAATTTTTCTTTATTTTTATTATCAAGGGATAAACTCTGTAAAATAATGGGGAAAGACTTCACCGAACAAGAAATGGTTACAATATCAAGGGCATTCTCGGCTAATTGTTTTAAACCACGATACAGCAGAGAAGATATAAGGTAATACTTTTTATAATATCTACTAATTAGTAATAATTTAAAAAAAATTTGTCTTCATTCAAAGGGCAATTACGCTAACAGAACTGAAGAGATATTTATGGGATGATATTGATAGAGTAACGGAATACTTCAAAGCTCGTGATCCATGCAGAACAGGAATATTGCCACGAAAAGAATGTTATAGTTTATTAAGAGCATGCAGGCTACCCCTTGATAAAGTTCTTATTGAAAGAATTCTAGATGAGTAAGAGTTGGAATAATTTTTAAATAAAATTTAACACATGCGATAAACACAATATTTACCATGTTTGTCTTTTTTTAATAAGGCCCAATTTTATTTGTGGTAACAAAGAAAAATATACTATGGTACTGCTTAGAGAATGTTTTCAATTATTACAGAATGATTTAGAATGTTCCCGATTTTTCGGGAAAGATCTAGAATGTTTGAGAATGTTCCACAATGTTTATGGTCTTTTAAGGATAATCTAGAATATATGCTTGGAGGCTTTCACGGCCGGAGTCAATAGTAGGATGATTTTCCGGGCTGATGAGCCGTGGTCCAGTGGAATTCGTAAGTTTTCATTGAAAATGTTCGGCGCAGATTCGAACGAAACGTCTGGAAAACTTACGAATTCCACTGGACCACGGCTCATCAGCCCGGAAAATCATCCTACTATGATCTAGAATGTTTCTGATTTTTCGAGAATGATCCAAAATGTTCTAGAATCTTCAAGATTTTTCATGAACGACCTAGAATGTTCTAGAACATTCAAAAATGTTAAATAAAATTTTAAATCAAAACAGGATAATCTGCAACTTTCCCGATTTTTCGGGAATGGTCTAGAAAGTTTCCGTTTTTTGGAGAATGATCTAGAATGTTTGAGAATGATCCAGAATCTTTATGATTTTTTTAAGAATGACCTAGAATGTTTCTGATTTTTCGAGAATCATTTATGTAGGATGTTCTAGAATAATCAATTTTTTTTAAGAACGATCTAGAATGTTCTATAATATTCAAAAACGTTAATGTTTTAAATCATTGCAGGGTGGTCTGGAATATTCCCGATTTTTCGGGAATGATCTAGAATGTTTCTGATTTTTCGAGAATGATCTAAAATGTTCTAAAATCTTCGAGGTTTTTCATTTTCGGGAATGGTCTAGTCTAGACCGTTTCCGTTTTTTGGAGAATGATCTAGAATGTTCGAGAATGATCCAGAATCTTTATGATTTTTTTAAGAATGACCTAGAATGTGTCCGATTTTTGGAGAATAATCTCATTTATCTAATTTATTAACTGTATCTGTTTTAGGATGAAGAAGGACGAAAATTGCAACATATATTACAACGACTTACTAGACTTTTTAAATAGAGAAAAATGCGGTATGGTTGACGTGCAACCGATAAATATTAAGGTATATTACTTGATAATAATTTATGTTATGTACTTATAAATTATTTTGCATATATCAAACTATTTCCAGAATGAATTATGGTTCGATTCGGAAAGAGTGCCAAGAGCTGGATCGTTAATAGACTGGTGTGCTTTTAATAAATTTTTGGATTTAGAAAAAACATTTAAAGAAGGAACTGGTCCTGTAGTACATCACTAAATTTACAATTTAAATAAAACGTCTTGTACCCATTTTATACAGTTCATATTTAAATGAATATATGATTAAATTTATTTTATCTCATACACATATATAGGGTGTCCCACCTAAGACGCGGAGGTCGATATATCGGAAACTACTTCGATTTGAATTTTGAAAATTTGTCATTTTAAACGGAATTGTATATTTCTTATGACGAATTCGTATTAAACACAAAACTTTAAGGTGACTTTATTAAGCAATTTTTATACCTACGATTAGCAGTTTCTAAGATAATTTAACTTATAGAAAAAAAAATCACTACCTCCACCCAAATTATAAAAAATCATAACGTCTGCAAAAAATGACCTTAAGTGTTGAAATTTTTACCAGTAATAGCTGAATCGCAAATCTAACGCCTTGGCAAAAGTTAACTCAAAAATATATATAGGGCGTTCAGAAAAAAATTCTTAATTTAAAAAAATTCAAACACGAATAACTTTTTTTTTAAATAGCACCTACTATATTTTATTTTTTCATTCGATTCCTTTCTTGATCCTCTTTCAATCCATATGGATACTTCCTATTGTTTTATTTGAAAAACTGAATAATTTTGAATTTTTACATAAAATAGTTAATTTTGATTTTTTTTTGCATAAAAAGGTATGCCTTGGACAATTGGCAACTAACGGCAATCAATGTAAAATAAAGCCATTAATCGTTATTTAGATTAATTTCTGTTACAAAGATGTTCGAGAAAGTGTTTAAATGATTACTTCAATTGAAGTAGAGAGAGTAGTACTGTTTTCTTTTTGGACAGGTCATATCTCCTTTCATACATCACTCAGAATTATTGATGAATTTTATTTTAAAGATTACGTTCTCAAATATGAAAAATAGTTTACAAAAACTTTAAATTCGATGTTTTCCTTGTAAAAGTAATTTTAAAAACTTAAACTGATAACGCCACCTATTAACAACCACTTCAACTTGCACCATAGCTACTAGTTGGATTAGCTTACGTTCTACAGCCAACTGTAATCCACAAACAAACCTAGAGCAAACGGGGAAAAACGTGGAAATGTAGCCTTTCAGAATTAAAAATTGCTACAGAAAAAGACTTAAAAATCTATAATCAGAAATGATATTAATGATATCATTCTATATAGCAGATTTTTTATGAAAGATTTATCCCTAATTAATAATTAAATATAGAATTCATCTATTATTGATTATTACAAAAAATAACTAATACAGCCTGGGGAATCATTACATTATATAAAATTCGTCGGGAATACCCAACACCCCAACAACATTACAAATCCGAAGTAAATCATCATAAAAAACTTCCAGAATTGTCAGAATTATTAGGTCGTTAAAATTGTTGAACTTTTATAAATAATAGATATTTAGAATATCATTTTGTTACAGTCCCATATTACGAACTAGCAGTTAATCTTTATAATTTTTTAAACGTTGTATTAAATCTTATAAAATAGCTTTCGATAAATTAAATAAAACACGTAATGGGTATCATAACTTTATTATTTATCACGATAAAATTCCATAAACTCGTAAATTAATTTTTATATGTATCATACTGTATATCTTACTTATAAACCTATATACGATAATTATAAAGTACACATCGCGTTCACACTAATTAACAATAAAAATTACATTTTAGCAAAAATCGAAACAATTATTCAGCTTTTATTCGAAGCCATATATGTGACATCAAAAGATATTGCAAATTGTAAATTCATATATTTAACTAAAATCACGATCTCGCAAGATTATTGGTGCCAACAGGGACCAAGCATATAGGGCTATGCCTAACCAACTGGAAATTATTTTCACCCACATTGATGCAGCGTTTGCATTTAAAGTATTCAGAGATGAGTTTGGTCTAAAAACAATTTTTTTAAATAAATAGAGATAGTTTTCTGTCAACTGGTTTTGGTTTTTTCAAGAATTAAGAGGGTTGCAGTTTTACTCGATTCCTAAAATAATAAAAATTCCACTTACTTGTACCAATTGGTGAGAGTCATCATTACGTACAACGTTGCTAATCCGAACATGACGTGAAAGAATGACCAGCTGTAAGACACCTCTTCCTCTTCATTGTCCCAAACTTTTCTTCCGCTCTCTCCGCCATCATTTGGGTGCTCATTACCTGGTATGGGTATATAGCCTTAGTTATTTAAAAAAACATTAATGATAAACAAAAATAACAAACGAGCAGAATTAACACAATAAAACAAGGGTTACCCATATACTACTTTTTTCTGGACTAAATGAAAAAAACTTAACAAAAGCAGAAAACTGTGGCATCTCACTAATCTGGATTAAATACATTGCGTGCTTTTTGTAAATTTTGTCATTTTTTTTTGTTTCTTCCTTAAAAATCAGAATAAGATCACTTGAAATTTTTAAAATCCAGATTCTTGAAACTGCCCATAAAAAGGATTGAACATTGAGAAAAAAAAAAACATTAACACCACAGCATTATGCACGTTTTTAAAATCATTATTTAATTAAATTTGCACCATACCTTCATTGTCAACAAGCACGGACTTGTCGTTGCCTAAAGCTAGGATAAAATAAATATGTTAGTAAAAAAATTGGTTCTTATTAATTAAAACGAGTATGAATGACAGATTATTTATGACAATAATTATTACTAAAGCTCAATTTAAATTAGCAAGTAAAGTTGTAATTCCATAAGTAATGAACACAAAAAAGAAATTATTTACTCTGACAAAAATTACATACTTTAAAATACTTTAAAATTTAATATTCATCAGGGAAAGCATGACAATTAATTACATATTAACAGCTACATTTTTACTTTCTTCTTTATATATGATTGACAAGCAAAATAGAAAAAATCTAATACATCTACATAATGCTATGGGATTAGCAAATAAAACAAAAAAAATCCAAAAAGCAAAGGTCTTACAAATATCTATGTAAAAATTACTACAAGTAAAACCCACCTGATTTATCATTATCAAGGACTTTATCAGACATCGTCAATTTGGATGAACTGCTTGCAGATCTTATAGATGAATACATTACACACAACAACCAAACAATTAATCCAATGATACTTTCTTTGTGAAAACCAACTTGGTTTGTTGTACCAGCTCCAACTATCCCCAATAAACCAGGGTTGCATTCTTGGTCTAAAATAAATAAATGCATTTAACTTTTCCTTGTTTACTACTTCTTTTAAAAACTGACTTGTTGTAAATGTTTCCCTTTTACAAATAGGCTCAATTTTGCTTAATTTATTAGTTTTAATAGTTTTTAACAAATTTAGTTCACTCGATTTCTGTGTTGCTTTTTAAAATTATCATTAAAATTATTTAACTGATATTAGATAGTCTGCATATTAATGTGAGTAGGTATTGTTATTTTCGAAATACTGCTCATGTTTTTTTTATTCTATTTTTCAAAGGCCTTCCAGTCTGCCCAACATTTAACTTGTTGAAATTCCCCAAATTTTACTTAAATATTTATTAGTAACATCTTTTTTATTTTTACATTGTTTTATCAACTGAAACTTTTCTTCAATTCTTTTATTTTTAATTTAGTGTTGGACGTTGACTTATTTGTTTCAATTTTTAAATTATTTATCAACCAGAAGAATTAAAAAAAAGAATAATTACCAGGAGAATTAGACACAGAGGACCAAGTCAGATAAGTAACGTACAAAGACAGCACAGAAGATTGTAACAATCCTGATCTAGGTAATTTTTCTTGTACAGCAGGCAAAATTGAAACAATACTCACTATCACACAGAGTATTAAATTAAATGATATAAAGAACTTGTTCAAATCACATGAATGTGCCTGAAACAAAAGCAAAGTGTTTTAGTTATCTATCTGATAAGGATATTTCAATTTATGATACCTTAGTAAAATTGACAAACAGCAAAACAACTCCTGCTATTGTAAGAGCGTAGTTCAGGAATGTGCAAAACAGCAGAGCAACGTACCACTTTTTAGACTCTGTTTCTTCATAATTCCCCACCCAACTTTCAGCCCATGAATGGGCAAAATCAACGATTAAAATTAGCTGAATTAATATAAACAGGAAACCGCCAATCATTCCAAAGTACATCCATGTCACTCCAAAAGAGCCTTCAGGAATAA
The DNA here is from genome assembly GCA_947389935.1 of Agrilus cyanescens. NCBI lineage: Eukaryota > Metazoa > Arthropoda > Insecta > Coleoptera > Buprestidae > Agrilus > Agrilus cyanescens. The sequence continues at coordinate 26,584,964 of OX376705.1, forward strand.
AGAATGCTCCAATGATACCACCAATTATTAACAAATACTTTAAGCCCCAAAAACTAATAAAAGAGGTGAACCATAAATGATCAGGTTTTTCAATTCTCATCAATTTGATTGATAAAACAAAAATTCAAACTTACCCATTCTGTATTCCACTCCGATGGTCTTTTGAGCTTTTTACTCCCAACATTAGTATGGCCATTAAAGCAAAAAATATGGTATAAATGAAGCATATTCTATAAACTGCAAGGTAACCAACTGCACTCTCACAGTCAAGCATAACAGAATTAGGCAGTACACTTGATGATGAATTTTTACAAAATGGTACTTTTTTCAGCGAATCTTGCAACCCTGGGGCTAGTGTTACGCAGGCTGCTATTGTTCCAACAACCAACATAATAGCGTACATTATCCTTGTTGAAGTTGAATTCTTGCAGGAGGGACATGCTGAACAACACAAAGAACATGCAGCACTCCCGCAACAGCACGCCAACTGAAATAAGTAGTTGAATTATTACTAATTAAACAAAATAAATAATTAAACTCATACTTGAGCAGCAGAACAAAGACCTAGAACTGCTCCCATATTCACGCAATGGTTATCTTCGAAATAATTCTATTAAACACTATTTCTTAAGTATAGAATGACAACTCTTTGTTCAGCAATCTGATTAAAAACAATTAAATGTTTATTCAACAAATTTACGCTTAATTTACAACGAAATAATCAGTCATTAAACCAAAACAACCGAACTGTCACATAACATTTATTTATTGTGAGCTTGTGACTCACTTCACTTGATTCGTTCAGTTCTTCAGTTCGTTCCTTAGTGTAATTCAAGCTTATGTCTAAAAATATATACTATTATTTACTAGTTTATAGGTATTAAAATTTAGAAACATGATAATTTTATGATAGAATCTCAATGAAAATATGCAATTTTACGTTTCGCTCTTACTTTAATGTGATTGCAGTTAAAGATTTTTTGAAGTTCGGTTAAGCTGAGCATATCTTTTATTTTTGTTTAATTTATCATTTGTCATTCATGTACATAACCTCGCTTTATTAATATAACCTAAAACTGTTAGCTTGATAAGAGAATTAAATTTTGTAAAAATGCCTGCTACTGCGATTCACCGATTAGTAGTAACAATAGGCTTCTTATCTCTATTTCATGCAGCTTACTCAGCAGCTCAACGTAAGTTATGATTTTAAACCTTGACCATTCTCTAGATAATTTTTAATTTCAGACCGTTCGTACCTGAGACTAAATGAGTTGGAATTCACACATTTGCCCTTAGATGTGAGTATCTATTTTATAAATGAAACACACGTTTTATTTTCCTTTATTTTCAGATCATCGTGCAAGGGATTATTAGTTTATTTGTAATAATGTATGGTGTAATGTACGTTGCTGGAGATTTTCGAGATATTAAAGCGTCTGCTGATTTAGAAAACAAATGTTGGGAGACTTTACGTAATGTCCCTTCCTTTTACACTTTTAACCACAGAGGGAAGGCCTTTTCACCTACCTATGTATCAGTAACAAAATCTGCCTTGGACGAAGCCGAATAGTATTAGTGCATGATGTTACATAAATTCTTTTTACGTCTCATACTGTAAGTGTTATTAGTTTTGGTTCATTATTTATGCATTTCTTTTATTCCTGTTGTTTTCGTATATTTGTGATACAATAAATATAAATAAGTAGTATCGTTTTATATTTTTGCTTTACTAATGACCATTACAATCTTTTTTCAACATAATTTATTTTACAGTACTACGCAAAGGCTTTCATTTTACATAGTCTCCCTTTCTAAATAAACTATTTAAATAGGTGACAGAGATAGGACTAAATCATCATAATCATTAGATTTTCCCCAAAAAGTTATGTGACTGCTTTCTACACTGTTTTTTATTTAAGAATTACTAGAGGGCAAGTTTTTGGCTATATTTTCATTAAAAATACGTCTTTAATTAATATTTGCCTTTTTTATCGTAAATATTTAACTAATTGTAAGTCTTTAATTTTTTTGCTAGAGCAATTGTTAATTCTGAACTGATTTCTGTGCTTTCTTCCACTTCCTATTTTCTATTTCTTTTAATCCAATTCAATTTGATTACAGTTAAATAAACAAAAGAAAATGTAAAAATTAGTGAAGAACATTTATTAACTGGGTATATTATACTCACAAGTTTATTCATAAATTAAAAATAAATAAAAAATCCTTAAGTGTAATTAAGTTGTTAAAATTTAAAAAATATCACGTGCTTCGAAAATACTATAAATGCAGTGCAGATCTGTCTAGGAATCGTAAAAGGGAGCAGAATACTTTTTCTTGAAATCTTGTTTTTATTTTTTTGAACGTTGGGACTAGTAAAGTTTCTTTAATTGTTCATAAGTAACGAAAAATATTATATTCCAAGGTCCCATACGGAACCAAGTGGGAATGAATCCCTTGTACAGAGCCCAGAAACCTTCGTTTTTAAAGGTCTGTAAAAAACAGTCTAAAGTTCCAGTATAAATATAAGCCGGAAAAGGTCCTCCAATTTTCTTTAATTTTCTTTGGTTCATTAACCTCGTCTGAAAAGAAAAATAAAACTTACAAAAACTGCTGCATATTTATTTAGTATTCTTACAGAAGTTTTGCAACTTTCAAGAAGCTTCTTGAATTGTCAAGAATTTTCTAAAAAAATGCAGACATTTCAAAATTCTGGGATACTCCAAAGTGTTCTTGAAAGTAACAATATTTTCGACAATTATTAGTTTTACATATATATATATATTAGAAAATATTGCAGAAAAGAACCCTGATGTTTCAAAATTTTTTTCATTAAACTCTGTACATATAACGATAAGATAAAAAAAGCCTTTTATTTCAGTAAGCCAATAAGCGTTTATTTAATTCCTTTAAAGCGGCAAAAAGTATTTTTTATGTATAATATCTATAAAGTTTTAAAGTAATAAAAAAATTTATGAAAGCAATTTATAAACGACTTTATTTTGTACTTTATATATTTTTTCGTATTATTGCAGCCTTTTGATAAATTATGGATGCGATAAATACATCTACAAAATAATTCCATGATGTTCAGAAACGTAACGAATAATTTAATAATTCCATACATGTCACTTGTAAACAAATTACATCAGAGACTACAATTTTGTTTGCAATACAACCTGTACATAGATATTCAATTTCGAGTTCTAATATTTAACGGAAATCAAATAATACTTTATAAGTGTATGGTAATAAGAATAAGGATAAGATAAAGTTAAAATGATTATGTATTTGCAATGTTAATGACTTTGATAAAAAGTATTTTGTCTGTAGTAAATTGCCAGACTTTTTATCAATTAATTATGTACTCCACAAATAAGTTAATCCAAAAATACATGTCATCATGCACTTAAAAAAGTAATCTAAAATACATTTGTTAACTCACCCGTATAACATCAATAGGGGTAGAAGCGACTGCACTCCCCAAACTTGCAATGAAACTTGAACTATAAAAAAATGGGGCCAAGTAAAAAATTAAATCAAACGCAGAAAAAAAAAAAAGTGAAAGTAGGTGATTTGGACTTTACCAAAAATACTAAATAAAGATACGTATTTGAAAGGATTTTTAACAACTTAAAACAGAACTCAACAATCTTACAATTTTACAAATACAGAGCGTTATTTCTCTCGCTGTGCACACGAAAATTGTTGGAAAAGTATAGTAAATATTGCTATACATGCAATTTATTACTTTCTTTAATTTGTCTTTAAGATTAATGCATTTACAACCTTTTACTTAATCCAAGTAATTATAAGCCATTTCCGCTAATTTCACAAATAATACGAAAAATAAGAGATAACTTTATTTTAAAATTATTGCTAAACAATATGATCACACAGAGAATTAAAAACATATTTTGACAAACAGCTTGTTTAATTGCCTATCAAAAAACCTTTGGCTGTGACGCAGAATAATATCAATTAAATAAATATATGATTAACGCAATAACACTGTATTAGTGGATAATATTAATTGCACATGTGATACGGAAAAATACACTTACATAAAATGGTTAGCGACCTTATCGCCAAACGCGTTCATCAAACGACTCTTGCATAAGTCGTAAACTGGTAATTCCACAGCCGCAATTACGGCTGCACGTTGAGCCGTTGGACTAACACCCTATAGAGAAAACAATTACTAATATTAATTTCCTTTCTGGATTACATTGTATTTTATTACAAACAATATGCCAACAGTCAATCAGACTTTATAATTCTTTTAATAAAATAAAAATATCGTGGAACCTTAAATTACTTGACTATCTATTAAGTTTTAAAGCAACCTAAGTTATCAGGCATATGAACAATAAACAGCAGTAATTAGAAAAATTTCAGAGACCATTGAAACTTTTATCTTAATTATTATAATTCAAAGGGTATAATAATTGCTACATTGTAATACAATGTTTTGTTAACAAAATTAATACAGATATCCAACAGCTAATGTAAGATCTCAATTTAAATTAAAACGCAATTAAGACAAATAATGCCGCCAAGAAAAACACTGTCATAACTCTTGGCTTGCAATTTTCAGGCAAAATTTAGATACAAATATTAATATAGGTAACCAACGTTTATTGAGTACAACACAACATTTTCCGTACTTTGCTTATTTGTAAATTATAGAAACAGTTTTTTATAGTTTAAAAACAAACAAATTTTTTCAGTATCTTGTGTAAGAGCGAAAATATATTGCATTTATTTTAATTAATTATACGTAAAACACACTATTAATTTTAATTGATGTTGCTTGTAATGATAATAAGTCTATAAAAATAATTAGTGATTTCAGTTTCGATATTATTAATTCCAACTGAGACAGTAGCTAAGTCTAACCCAATTTTAAAGACTCATTCGCTTAAAAGATTGAAAACTTTATGACGAGCACTAAAAATAAGTTTACCGAAAACATAACGTGCTTATGTTTGCGTAAAAAATATTCTTTATTATAACTCACGTGTTAAAAGAAAAGTAATTATTATAATTCAAACACATTTATGAGAAGGTTGTAAATATTACCGGAAAAACCCGTAGTTTTGGAGCAAAAATTAAATAGGTATTTCTACCATACGTTAATATATATTTTAAATTGTTACTGTAAGAGGGATTCATTCCCATTGACGTACAAATGATTGTACGAATAAATAGATAGATACGTATTTCTAATTTTTAGATTAAAAAGTAAGTAGAAATTATAAGATGGAAAATAAGTCGTCATTCCATCAAATGTGTTATTTGTGCTGGCATTGATAAAGCCACACATTGCAGCTCATTGCAGCTTACAATTGATATAATACAAGTAAAAATCATATAATGTGCAAGTAACTCACCTTCCATAGACCAGAGATCCCTTCGTGAGTGTAAACGTCCTTGAAACAACCGACCAAACTGACGTTCCCGTGCGTTCCTCTTACCTGCATGCGCACTTTTAAGACATCGGTGGGATTGGCGATAGCACTAGAAAAGGCTCCCGCTGTCGCCGCACAAAAAACGTTCAAAGAAACACTCTCATGTCCTGACTTTGTAATGACAATCTCCTTAAGAGAGTAATAAGTACCAAACTTAATGGTTCCATAAGTAGCTTGGCGCAGAACAGCCGGCAAAATCCTAGAAGAGAAATCACGCAACTGACAAAGAAACTCAAACGTATTATGTACAAATGAACGAACACCGCCAAATAAATGGTAGAGCTATTATAACAACCGTTGGTAATGTTTGCCGAGAGAGCTCCGGTCAAACAAAAGTCTAAAAGTACCATCTTCATCCAAAAAGAGAGTAAAGTCCATCACGACTTTTTCTCACTCTAAAACTTTGCATAAATGAAGCCTGTTCTCTTAGTGACATTCTACCTGGTTCGTCATCCGTAGATTTCCGGGCTCTCAGACAATCATCGCCAAGTAATGTAAAAATAAATGAAATAATTTAGTATAGATTATTGTTTCTTACGAATCGAAGATGTGTGTGGCCTGAATATGCGCGTGATGGGTCTACAACATTAACCACCCCACAGAAGTGGAAGAGATAGAGCGTCAGTTACACATACACATGGTAAAGAATGACATTGCCCTGGAAATTATGGTTTAATGATTGATAAGAACTGACCTACCCTGCGTAGAGTGCTTTAAACCCTTCCTGACGACATATCTGCGCAATGCAATCCACCATACCCCTGTACTTCACCTTTGCATGTTTCGCATCCAATTTTTGGCCCTGAACTTGTAAACGGGTTTTCGTTGTATCAATTGGAAATGTTCCTGAAAACGATAAGAAATAATAAACTAAATAGCGTTATTTACTCGAAAACATCATTCGTTATAAGTCAATCAGTTAGTTGCAAAAAACAGTTGTGTAACTAAACTAAAAATTACAGGTGGGAATTCACCGGTCCACTTTTATTCAAACTAGTTCGCGGAAGAATGTTGAACTAGTTTGAACGCCCTTTTTACCTTTTTGGCGAACTAAAATCTCTTAACAGATACAGATGGAAAAATGTCACTACTACAAGTTTGTAGAGAAGTCTTTTTTATGCCTATAAGGTACCTAACATGGCACTTTTCTAACTGTTTTGTCGTTACACACCCTGTATATTCCTGCTGCTTTAACATTTATTTTAGAATAAAGTAACGACCTTCAGGATTGAAAAATGCATAAATTTTAAGACGCTTTTGCAATTAATTTTTAATGACAATAAAATATAAATGACTGTGTAATAAAATTTAAGTATAATTATTCGCTATAAGGACGCGCATAAATATATCAAAGTAGGTACCTATGTAACTTTTTGATGTAACTATTTGGCTTAGGTATTTATTAGTCGGCATCTAGTCAGAGTATCATGTAACTTGTAAGCAATAAAAGTGAAATTAACCGATGATTAACCGTTTAGAGATTATTGTCTTATTAGATTAGTTACAGTCACGTAACTTTTTAAAAAGTACCTACATAAACAAAGCACGTATTTACTAGTTACGGGATATTGAATTTTAATAGTATTCAATATGAAATTAAAATTCATATTTTTCTGTTGAATTTTGTATGATTAAAAAAATAACAACGAAGGCTGAGGCAAAAGAATAAAGTACCTAATTAAAAAGAGAATTCACGCTAATTATCACGTAAAAAACACTAATTTCACGTGATTGAAGAAAAAAAAATCGACACTAAGAAACCAAATATTTTACCAACATATTTAAAACCTACATATTTGAAATTATGCCAGCGACGTAGCAACGCAATTTTTGAAATAGATTAACAAACTTCAACAGAAATCAGTTTCAAAATTAAAAAAAAAAAAATTTCAAACTCACCAAATTCTGCAACACACGAAGCTAGCCCTCCATACACAAAAGGCCTCCAATCTCTATCTCCCATACCACCTCCGACCATTTAATTTAACAATTTTTTTTTATTTTTTGACTTGGTGCTGGTGTATGTATAAATAGTACAGGTTAGGATCCACAGCAACGCAGCAGGTCACGCAACAGTGACCTAGCGAGCGCAATGCAGCAAATTTTGCAAAGTATGGGACGGTTAACTATCCCAAAAATTCACAGCCGAAAAACTACAATATGACGCATACTTAACAAATTATTTTTAACTTGGGTGCATATGGATTTCGCTAAAATTAGTTTTAATTTTCACGGCACTAGTATACCATGTTGAATTACGTCAAATTGCCGCTTGGCTAACCGCTAACCCAATAGAAACCGATTTCACTTGTACGCTTTTCTCACTATGCAATGGATTTATGTAGGTTGCTCATCCGTATCTTTGGTGGTATAAATCTATAATTACAAACCGTAATTAAAAAACGGTTTACTGTTGGAGCAACCTGCCGCAATCAGCAATCAACGAAGCTGTCCGATACTTTGCAGGTTTCTCTCACTCTACATACACATTACACACACATACGAATATTGACGTCATCAGTAGTGCGGCATATTATCTTATGCAAAACCAATTCTTCTCTGAGCAACGGGTTGCATAAAATACTTTATAATTTAGAAAGAATTTTAAAAAATCACTACCATCTCTTTTTTTAACTTTTCTGATTAGTATTCTTAATATAAATTTAATTTAAACAGTTTTTTTGCTATTGCAGTAATTTATTTTTATCGAATGATTGCGTTGTAAGCCCACAAAGCATTTGTTCTCTGGTAATAATAGTAACATATTATGGGTATAACACCGGGAATCATAATCTTTAAAATGATAATGTAATCGTTAATTTTGGTTGAGTAACAATATGCATTAAAAAGATGACTTTACATCTTTAATAAAATCAATTGCAAAGTACAAAAAACAATCAAATAAAAAACAAAGACTTTATTAATAAATATCCACATAATTATTAAATTAAGAACGCGACCTTCGAGATCGTTTAGAAGGTGTATTTGAATGTGATCTACTTTTATGATATTTATTATTTTTATTTCTGTGTTCATGACCATTAAAATATTCACATCTTGCACTTCTACTGCTCCTGGTTTTACTTTGACTTCTGCTACGACTTCTTTTTTCTTTTTTATCCTTTGAACGAGTTCGAGATCTTTTCCTTTTAGAATGTGTATAATGTTCTTTAAAATGTTTATGGCGATGGTTTTTATCATTTGTAGGAATTCGTTCAGGAGACTCCGACCATCTCCAATGCCTTGTATCAGGTGTTAATCTGAAATGCATAAGAATGCAAAATCCATAAGTACAAATAATAACTGAAATAACCTTTCAATATCATCTGGTGGTGGAGTATGATGTTGGTCCTTATCAGCATCAGCAAACAAATTGGCTGGGTTTCTAAAAACGTGCATAAAATTGCACGCGCTCCCTTTAGGGCACCTATTTTTAAAAAATAAGCCTAAAAATTAAATTATTTATTAATACAGTTAACTAATCAAGATAATACGGAATAAAACAAAATTAAACGCAGAAATTCGTTTTAAGAAATATTTATGAAATTTTTAAATCCTATTTTTATATTTCGATATTTTTTTATTGCGTTAATAGCCAACTCACGATCAGTCAACATTTATGGTTTTTTTTTCTTACCACAAACTGCTGACTTCCACGATTTTACATTAGAAAACTCCACATTGAGTCTTTTACCGCCATACCAACGTCCATTAAACAGTTTATAACCCTTTACAGCTTCCCTTGTCGTTTTATACTCAACATAAACATTCCCCCGTAAATGGGGCTCCTTATTACAACAAACTTTAAACTGTCTTACTCTGCCACTTTTTTCCATTTCTGGCAAGACATCAAAGAAAAATTCTTTGAAATGGTGATAAATTTCTTGTATGTCGAATTCTAGATCAGTATCGTTGCCATATTCAGTTTCTGTAGATTCTAGACAGTAATGGGAATAGAAATTCGGTATAAGCAGCACCCTGCTAATTCCTGGCCTTATGTGATTACGAGAACAGGCGTCGCCAAAACGGCACGCTCCAACTTTTTGAAAGAATGGACACATCTGTTTACCTGGATTAGATTCAAAATTTACATTTAACTCTTCTGGTTCTTCACCACCATTTATTATGAAATCATCAATTTTTTCCTTTAACTCTTGCTACAATGACGAAAGCTTGTGTTATTTATATCAATTAATTTATGCTAATGAGATTACCTGTTTTTTTAATCGTTCTTGGGCTTCATGTTCTTGCTGCTTTATTAATTCCTTTAGTCTTTTCTGTTCTCTTTCCCACTCCTCTTTAATACGAGCTCTTTGTTTAGCTCTTTCCTGCCATGCATGTTTTAGTTTTTCTTGTAGTTCTTGCCATTGTTTTTGAGCAATTTCTTCACGTTTTAACCAGGCTGCCTCATTTTCAGCTGCTATCCTGGCCTCTTCTTGAATCTGAAATTCTTCTGCTTGCTTTTGCTCTTCCAACCATTTGATATGTGATGGTGAATTCTCACACCGCAATTGTTCTAAAATTCACTTGCTTATTTCAATCTAACTCCAACTATATTAAACATAAATGTTTTGGTTTGAAGTAAGTACCTTTCTTCTTAATTTCATGTCGTGCTGCAGCTATTTGCTGCCGTATTCTCTTACGTCGTAATTTTTTGGCTTGTTTTCTCCATTCTTTGTGACTATATAAGTAATTAAGAAAAGATATAACTCCGAAACAGTACAATCATACTAATTATAAATACTAAATGTAATATAATAGACAAAACTCAATTAATTCTACTTAATTTTTGCTTAACATAACCTATACATTGAACGAAAAATTGCATTTTTTTTTCTTGAAAAAGGATACCTACTTTCCCATTTGGCTAAAATAAACTTTGATTATTTTTAGAACAAGTTCTCATAACAATTAATAATAAAAAAACACAGTTTACTGCAAATAATCGCACTTTTTAACTTTGCTTGTTAACGAACACTCGATAATAAACGTCAAACGACAAATGTCAAAATTTTATTTTTTGAAAAATCAATGAAGGAAAATCTAGAAAATTAACAAAGCAATAAAGAAAATTCATTAAATAGGTTTTATATTTCGCAAAAATTTATTATTTGTCCTTTTAAACTGCTATTTGTGATACTAAGGACTAATGAATTCAAACCAAATATAGATATACCTACTATTGAACTATATCAAAATAGAGATACCTCACGAATTGTAGTTTTGTTTTTTTTTTTTTTGAAAGCGTCTAAGGGGTTGTTTAGTTATAATTTTCAATTTGGAATAGAAAATGGAAAGGAATACAAAAATCCTGTTACACAAAAATAAAACCTAACAATCACTAAAAAGATAAAAGGAACAAAGTTACACACATACCTTTAATAAACTCTTTTTTAATGTATAAAACAATAATTTATTATAAAAACATATCTACAATCACAATATTTAAATATCAATTCGATTTATTACTACCACCCTTATGCACATAGCATCTGATATCTTTTAATTTCCTGTATAGCGATATGTACTTCCCCGCAGACGTAGTTCTCGGTATAATAAACTTCTCACAAAAAGATGTCTTGTTTGAGGCAGCGTTGCTAAGATTGCCATAGTTAAGCATTTTTAAAAAATTTAATACAAAAGTGTAGCAGTTATGCCGGTCTTCGTTGTAATTCCTGGAGGACCAGTGTTTTTGTTTGCAAATTTGCATTAACGTATTATCCCAGTGTTCCCGCCATGGAGGTGTTGCCTGATCCAGCAGAAGGCACTGATTCCATTGATCATTCCGGTGACGTCTCAATCCATTTTTGTCGAACTCGACTATAGTTCCGGTGGAAGACGTTACACCAATGTGGAGATCCATCGAATTGTAATAATCACTAAAGTTAATTTTTTTAGTTTACACTAAATATATTGTTATTTACGCTCCAAACTCTTTTATTTTTTTTGAGATATTTTTGCGATCATAAATATTTATTTTTTTTATAATAGATAACTAAAAATAGTTGAAATTTTAATAAATATAAAAGACAAAAAAGCTAAGAACAAAACGCTTTAATGCCAAACAAACTTTAAGACTGAAAATAAGAACTTACTTCAGGAAATCCCCTGTCGTTGGTTTAATGATAACAGCACATGAATATTGAGATGCTCTAACGAAAGGATAAGGAACTCTGAAAAGAAGAAGAATATCTTTTTATTAATTTTGAATATGCAAACGTGAATATCAATATTGTTTTATAATATTGGATTAATAATATATTTTATATTTCGTATAGTTTGTTTGTGTAATATAAAAAAGTAAATTATTTAGATATGAAATTACATGTTAGATATCACTTCCTTTTTATAAGTACGTGTTAATTTGCAAATAAAATAAAAGCTTAATATAATCATAATAATTAACTAATCCAGGTCTGTCTACCCCTCTTTACTCCCGTTTCAGCCTTTAATATGTCTTTAAGTAAACCTTCAGGACTCAAGGGGTTGTCCTTTAATATCGACTTCGATGGCGCCCTTCGTTATCCAACTTTTAGGAATAAAAATTTGTAAAACACGTGTAATCCTGTGACCCATACTTAAATAAATGAATCTTTTAATATGGTGGTAACTTTTGGGGGGCAAATTAGAAAATTAAAAAAAAAATTGCAAACTGTAACATGTGACATATCAAATGAAAGGAATTGCTGGAAATTTTGTTTTCGTATTATTGAAATAAAAAGATTTAGGGTTGTTTAAGAAAAAAGTTTAAAATTGATTTTCTACCCATTTATCTCCAAAACTACTCAGCCTAAAATAAAAAAAAATAGTTGTTTAGCTATAGATTGTAGGAATACCCTCCAAAATTGTGTTTTATTCTTATTGTAATAAGAAAATCATTTTCACACTAAAAATTCAAACTAAAATTAACGAAGAAAAGATGTTCTTCTTAATAAAAAACGCATTCACTGAAGTTTTTAAACAATTTCATTGTGTGTGCGTGGGTACGAGTATGAACACGCTAACTGTAAATATAATTATTCAACAAACTTTAATTACATGTTGTTAACGCGTTGCCTTAAAGTGGGTAACAATTTTAAAGAGTGTGAAATTATAAATAAATACCCACACAGTTATTTCCAGAATTGAATGGGAAAGTCGCAAGTAAGCCTATTTGGAAAAAGTGTGTCTAATCTTTGTAAAAGTAAAACGGAAGGATGTGCCCAATTACAAAATAACGAAGGAACACTGCTATTGAAAATTATACATTTACGGTTTTGATTTTTAACGATTTTACAAGCCAAACAATTTACTGATGAAGAAACAACTTTAACTCATGTAATTTTACCTTGAAGTCTTAGGAGAAAATGTAATTACTTTATTTAATAGTTGCTTTTTACTCACAATCAATATAAAACGTTTCGTTAATTACGTTTTTATCTTGTAACTAATATCTGCCAGTTACTTTATTCTTACGTATTTATTTTTTTTAAATATGTATATCGAAATTGCTAGATAAAAAACCACTTCACAATAGACATAGACTGCAGAGAAGTTTTTAGCAAATTTAGAATTAGAATAAGAATTAAAAAAGTCTAAAAATTAATACTTTATAATAATTTAATAATGTTATTCTAATGGTATTTGTTGATATCTAAAATTTGATCCCGAACTCCTCAAGAAGCATCAGACTACAACAAATTGGGATGTGACATCATTAGCGATGGTAACGTCAGGTTAGGTTATTATTAAATTTCTTATCGTCAATCCAAAAACCTTCACATTTTTCTTTCTTGAGCTAAACTGGATTCCCGGAAAACTAGAGCATCCAACAATAATCTAATCTGGGCCTTTATCTGCCCCTCTTTCCTACTGTTTATGCCTCTAATATGTCTATAACTACCCCCTGTGTCTCAAAAGTTATCCTACAATTCTATCTGTACTATTTCCAAAATGCATTTTTTGTTTTATTCTTCCTAACAATTCTTCATTTCTAACTTTTTACATCCACGGCATTTTAAATTTTCTCCTTGAAAAAACATTATCTTACATCAAAAAGTCATCTATAGATGGTTACACTATTCAAAAACTCTTTATTTCATCATGGATACGATATTACTTCTTTATAGCGTACCCGTAGGGGAGAATAAGAGGAATTTCTAATCCCAAGGGTTCAACAGTGAAAATTTCACCCTTGATTATCAGAAAAAGAAATAGAAATTCTTTTTCAAATAACATTACATCCAGATTTTACGAAAGTATTAATTTCCTTCCCCAGGAATTATTTCTGAATCCACCCTTGCTGTCGACATGGGTCGCATGTGTAGTCCATAATTATCTTTTTGTTTTTATAATTATTAATTTTATAATTACATATCATTGATTTTTTTAAACATTGAACGATTGAGAAATTTTTTAAATCAAAACGCATTAAAATTATGTATTTACAAAATTTAATTCAGTACGTATTCTGTATTTTAATTTTAATTTGCTTTTTAATTCCAAATGAATTATAAACAATTTATTTTCTAAACTGGAACATTTTTGATTTTAATTGTGCACTCAGTGTGCAATTACATAGAAAATTCAAAGCAGAATCATATTCATTTTTTAAAAAATAACTGTTTTTTATTAAAATAAGCGATAATAAATATTAAGAGCACTTTTTAATTCCGTTTTTCACAACACCGTTTGTACTTACATAAAACTAGTCGTTGATCTTTAACCTAAACGGTAAAAATGTAATGTCTGCATGTAATTTTCTTAGCTTCTGTGAACAACATAATTTGTTCCGGTTTATGAAGCAGGAAATGACTTAGATCTAACTGTATTTTTTACTTCACGAAAATAAAATAAACCAAGCTTCTCTAATCATTAAACTAGAGTGGCTTGATTTAAGTGAAATAATTTCTTTTTCAAGTATTTTAGTTAAAATCAGTTTTTTGTTTTGATATTTATTGACCTAGAAAAAACTGAAAAGTAACACCTGATTTTAATATGCTAAACTTAAAACAAACTAAAAATTACATAAAAATGAATTTTTGCAGCTTCAATCTTGTATTTTTTTAATTAGCATTTTCATTATGATAATTAAATAAATTATAAATCAAAGAAAAATTTAGACAAGATATAATTGAGTTTATAAAATCATATTTATATTAAAAAAAATTGATTTACGTATATCAAAACGAAAGAATTATAGTTTTTTTTGTTTTCAACATTTAATTTAATAAGTTTGATAGAGATGTTAAATATTTTATAAGAATTAATTACCTATTTGTCCATTATTTGATTCTTACCCCATCAGAAAATGAATTAAAATAAAGCATTTACAACAAATTAATAAAATTCAGATTAAAACGTTATCAGGAACCGTTATATCGTTTTACATTGTTTTTATTCGTAATAGTTCCTTTACTAAAACCTTACGAAGGATATTGATTTTTTCAAAATGCACCTACCTACAACCTATTTATAACGAATAATTTTTTATTTCACCATCAAGACTTTTTTGTCAAACAAGCTTATTAAATAAACTTTCTTTGTGTCCTACAAACCTGCTAAATGTACCTATTTACACTTGCTGTAAGCAGTTTTCTTGCAGCAAAGTTAATCAACGGAAACAAAATATCTAATTATTCACTTAGAATGTGAAAGTATTACGGTGGATATACATATAATAGACACATATAAAGTATCAGGATATATGACTTTAATGAAATATAAGTATAACATATAGTTTACGAATCAAACTGAAAAATGGAAATGTCCTGTCACCGATTCGTGATTTGAAATCCTACAAACTGTGGTTAATTCTATGTATTTGTCAGTAGCAAAACCTGACACAGAAAAGTAATGATTTGATACCTCTATAAAAAATTGCATGATGGAATATTCATATCGCGGTTTTTATTAGGTAATAAGAACAAGGTCATTTATATTCAATGGGAACAATTTCAGACAAGTACTGAAACACAATATCTACCTACCTATAATAAACATTATAAAATGCAATGCAATGTTTATTTGAAAAACGCTAATGCTAGAATTCGTATGTTTAATTAAAAAAAAAAAACGAAAAAAAAGTCCATATTATAAATAGTTAAGGAAACGAGTCTCGCAGTTTTTTTCCGAACGTTTAGGTACTTCATAAAAATAATTAAAAATCTATTTAAGCTTGTGCAAATGAAGACCTTTCATATGATACCCCACATGACAGGGTGAACTCACTTCAAAATTTGAACCCACGTTCCTTGTATAAAGACCCTGTTTTTTATGATTTAAATAAAAATGTACGGCTTTCAGATTTTTCTCTTCTGTACAAATTAGTAAAAGTTTAAAAAAATCTACAAAAAGATTTGGTCATCCATACAATTATGACCTCGCATACCGTTGTTTAACTTAATATTTTTTTATGATTTAATTACAAATGTATAGTTTTCAGATTTTTCCCTATACTTGTAGTATAAGACGCTATGTACTTTTGCCAAATTTCATAGTTATAGCTCAACGGAAAGTACCCTATAAATGTTGATTCCCCTAAGAGTGTCGAAATATACTTTTTTTGCGATATAAACGGCCGTATCTTTTTTTTTTAAGTCTTTTTTTTTACGTTAACTTAGAAGTTTGATTTTTTCACAGCTTCAAATAAGGGTTCCGTTTTATCCTTTTGACGGAACCCTAAAAACACCCCTAAAGAAAAGATTTAGGAGGGTAGTTAAGACTAAGACTAAAAAGGGTTACTTTATTAACTAAAAATTTGATATGATCCAAAAAATTGGCCAGTAGATAATCAAAATATGATTCATATAATAATAATTGTCATGTTTGAACAATTTCTTTTATAATTTTTTAATACATAATTCCATATTAATTAAAATCTTTATCGTCAAAAGTAACTAATTAAATGAAACGAAGGTAAAACTACATTTAATTACTTAAAGGCAAATGTGAATAAGTTTTATTTATATATTTTTATAAACATTAACAGGATTAAAGTTTATTAATAGTTTTTCGGAAAATTATAATTTTATTAAATTTTGTAACATCGCAATGATAAAAAGGTGCCTATTGTGTATATTACCTTTTGTATACTTTCTTTAATTATATTTACCACATTATGTCTCTACTTATATACATATTTTACGAATAATCAATTAGCAGTGACCAGTATGTATGTATATATTTAAAATTCAAATTACAACAGCAAAAAATTTGGTAAATATAATAAATTATCAGTCAAAAAGTCAGCTCTATAAAATAAGGGAACTGAATTTAATGCAATCAAATATAACAGACATCGCTTACAATCGAATTTGCAATTTATTGGCTCTTTATTTGATTTATTACAACCGGTTTGAAAGTTTAATTCGTGTGTCAATGTCAATGATCCAACAACGAGGATCTTTTTTAAGTTTATAATTAATGTAATTAATTATTTTCCTGAAGATACAAATCATACTAATTTGCGGAATTTATCAAACATATAATTATAATTAAAAGAATCCATTTTATTTGATGTAAACTCTAAACTGATGTTGCTTATATGAACAAATACAAAAAATAGACCTTTGTATCAATTTAACGTTGATTTTGAGTATTCTAATTCATAGTAAAATGAAAAAAGGTGACTTTTTTTATGGTTCTTTGAAAAACGGAACCCTTATAGGATTAATTAAATTTGATGGACAGACCAAACACCGACATTTAACATAACAAAATAATTTGGGGTCACTTTTAGGACGGAAATTATAAATTTACAAAAAAAAATCATTTTGTATTATTGAAATAGATTTTATTTAATTGAAAATAGGTGAAAATTGTACATTCCCCCGCTTATTATTTTGAAAAAAAAAATAATGAAAGTAGTTCTCTCTTAGCTAAATATGTGGCTGAAATACCTCACCCCCTTTTCTCTCGGGTATTATGCATGGGTACTATTGTGCGTCGCAATTTGCCGAAAACCTTCAATAAAGTAAGTAGTTTAAAATAAAAAATATGTTACTGAGAGGTTATGAAGTGTTTTGTTTTGTACAAATCATAGAACTGATTAACTTTTGATTTTCGCGCATGCTCAGTTAGTTTATGCGCATGCGTATAATAACGATACTCCATTCTGTTCCACAGTGATTTTTCAGTTAAATTTCGTGGTAAAAAAAGTGAGTTTTCCGAATTAGTACAATAAAAATATATTTCTTCTGTGTTGTACTTTAAATATAGTGATAAATGTAAAAGTTTATGACATTTTATGAATTATTCTACTTACCTAAATGGTAAAAGGGAAAAGTGAGCATCGGCAAGATCTGCAGAACAAACTGGACAATGTTCTGGCAAGGAAAAGCAAAAAACTTTAGGACCACAATGTTGAAAGCACACTATACCAGGATCCATTTCTACCATTAACTGAAAAATAAAAAGTAAATCATTTATACTATGTGTAAAATTACAAAAAAAAAGCAAACAGTTACTTAAATTAAAAGCGCATTAACTGACGATTTTTATAATTTTTAATCAATGATAAGTTGACCAATTATTTTCCTATAGGAAAGACAGTTCTTTTGTAGGGTCTGTCTTTTCTCCTACTTTTCCTTTGTTATTTTAAAACTTATCTGTTAATCTTTGAAGCCAAAGATATCATTTGACATTTGCCTGTTTAAAGAAATTAAAAGACTAATAATCATCACGTTGAAATTAATAAAACATGAATGGAAATACATATTTAACGATTTTTGGACAAATATGAAATTTAAATGTTTCTAATTAATTCTAGCTGCAGTACTTATCGTTAAATTCAATATATGTAGATATATATTCATTCAATGGATAAATGCTCGCTTAATTAATAATTAATAATTAATTTTTTTTCGTCTCCATTATTTTTAAAAAAAATTGGTCACATTATCAACGAGCATTTGTAAATAAGATCTAAAAATATTTTTAAAACACTTTTATGATTGTGTTAGGTAGGTACCTAATAGAATTAATATATTTTTAGGAGTAGTACAATGCACAGTTTTTCAAAAAATTTTACATCCTCCTTATTTAAGTCAGTTAATATACTTTCGGATATTTAATTATGCAAAAAAGAATTAATAAAGAAGTGGCCAGAACGTGTTTTGACCGAATTTTTTGACCATTGATTGATTTTCGATCTTATATCTACATACATATAATTAAAAATAAACCGTACATATGTACATTGTTGTTTATTTTTGTGAAATGTGAAAATTTGTTAAAAAGTGCTCTCACCTTTTTGTGCATGGGAATCGTGTGTGCTTCGAACAGCACGCGTGAAGAATAATGAGCGACCTAAAACTCTCCCAATTTCGACCATGTACCCATGTACCGTACCTGCTGCAATAAACTTTCACACAGGTAGGGTCACGAACACGCGAACTTCAAACCGACTGCGATGACTGATTCACACATCTGCTGGCACACTCACTGGCGAGAATATAACAATTTCCGATTTAACATCCATTTAACCTTTCGTTTTTCAACAAACGACGAATATCAGTTCAGCTCGCCTCGCCTCAGCAGGCAATTTTCTTTGTTACACTTCGCCAAGTAGGTTAATATTACAGTTACGTTCTAATGGACGGTACAGCAACACCATGGCAATACCTACCTACCTACACAGTATACAGACCAGACCTACCATTCTCGTCGAGTACACTGCCCGACTTTCCAGTCAGGTCTACGGAAAACAACGGACGGTCAAGTACTTTTGTACCTGCCCGTTCTACTGTTGTGTTTTGGTTGTATAAACACACAAGTGTTGCCGTGGCAACACCTTAACAACCATCAGCCCTCTAGATTATCTGAATTATTTAATAAAAACTGAACACTAACTATATCGTTTTTTTTTCTTCTTGACTGCCTATCGTTTCTTCGCCAATTTGGTTGAACTAAAAAAAATTTTTAAAATACCTTTTAATTGTGATGATACTTTTAAAGTTTGTTTAGTGTGTTATACCGACCTGGTGAAGCTCAATCAATATTTATAATTAATTTATTGTTGACACGTGTTCTGTTTCGGTCACGCAAGTAGTTCAAAATGAGTATAAAGGTAAACGATCTACTACAAACTGTTGGGAAACATTCGCAGAATTATTTTGTAACATGAAGGGAAGCAAATGTTTAGGGTGGAAAAAGAGACGATGTTACGCAGTTTGAAAAGTTTTTTTTGGGCATTTTCGTGTTTGTGAGCTTAAAAGATAATAATGTTGAATACGGTAATTTTTTGTAACATTATAAAGTGATGATCCAGGTACGTAGATAGTTGTTTAGAAATTGCAATATTGCACTTGCAATCATGTAGAATAGAACGCACAGTATATAAGTAGATAGATGTCTAACTGGAACAAAATTCGAAATAACAAAAGACGTCTAATTTTGACCTAAAAAGATTAACAGTTTGTTCTCTTTAAAATTGTACTAAACCACACAACTGAAAGCAACATATAGGTACCTATTCTTTTTTATTGTTATAATATATACCATGAAATCATATGAATCAACTTGTTGTTGAAGTTGAAAGTACCAACAAACCATTGCTGATTCATTCCTTTTGCTTTTCTGTTCTAATTTGCATCATATGTACATAAATACATATCTTATACTCCTTTTTCTACCTTACATAACGTGTCCATTTTAATTTTTGTCTATAGAAGCACATATAATTGCAAATGATTCATTTTTAACAACTGTACTATGACCATTGCATTTACCAGTGAGTGACAATGATTCATATTCGAAACATTGTACCTATAGACTATAGAAACACAAAATTACCAATTCGATCTTATTCTAGGATCATTTAATAGTTCCATATAACTTACATCATTATGACTCCAACTTCGACCAAACTAAAACCTACATGTAAATGGAGTCTGTAATAATGCCATATTCGATAAATCGATGGTTATGGTTTTACGCTCTCCTATCTTTCTTTATAATCCGCGTATCATCAAGTTTTGTTTGCCTGAGTAATCCGTGCGTTCATGGGGTATGCGTTGAGCAAAACAATTCTCAATATTCATGCTACTGTATCGATGGATATACTGGGGTACAATGTCAGACCAATTGGGACGAATGTTGGTCAAATCCTTGTCAAAATGGAGGAATTTGCATCGATGGTATAGCTTCCTTCAACTGTACATGTCCTCCAGGATTTGTAGGTTCGAATAGAAACATAGTTTATGAATATCTACATCTACGTAAAATACATTGAATTAACACAATTCAATGTAAGACGAAATGGCATTAGACGACACATACTATGCAACACAACACATACTATGCAACACAACACAACACAACACAACACAACACAACACAACACAACACAACACAACACAACACATCGCGACGAAAGACAATAGAATGCAACGTAACCCAACGACGAAACGCAATATAATGCAAAAATATGCAATTTGGCTCAGCACGACATTTCACAACACAATATAACACAACGCAACGCAGCGCAACTCAATATGACGCAATATTACATGATACGGCACGACACAGTATTATACAACATTTTTTTATACAACACAATACAAGCCAATATAACGCAACGCAGAACAATGACACGCAATGCAGGGCAAATTTACACGATTTAACCCGGCACTATAATACACAAGACAATGTAACACAATGCAACGCAGCTCAACGTAACGAAATACAATGTAACACAATCAAAAAGCAACGTACGTAATGCAATATAACTCAATGCAGTGTCGAGCAACGCAACGTAAAATTAGATACACGATTTGACGGACACTACATTATACAAAGCTATATAACACAACGTAACGCAGTGAAACGAAATGTAACGCAACGCTGTACAACGCAACGCAATGTAAAACAACGTAATGCAAAATTATATGAGATATAGCACAATATAGCACATTACAATGCAACAAATTCTAACGAAAAGCAATGTTCTCCAACACAATACAACGTAACGCAGTATAAAGCAACACAACTCAAAATTACACGATTTGTAAAACAACGTAAAGCAATACAATGCAAAATTATACTATTTGACCGGCACTACATTACACAACACAATATAACATAAGGCAACGCAGTACAACGTAACCCAAAATTACATGTAATGGCACAATATGGTACAGTACACTTCAATGTAACGATATACAACGAAAAGTAATGTAGGCACTGCAGCACAATACAATGTAACGCAGTAACGCAATATAAAGCAATACAACGCAAAATTACACTATTTGACTGGAACTACATTACACAACACTTTATAACATAACGCAACGTAGTACAACGAAATGTAACGCAACGCAGTACAATACAAAATTACACGTGATGGCACAATACAGTATACTATAATGCAACGGGATACAACAAAAAGCAATGTACTGCAACACAATATAACGTAACGCAGTATCAAGCAATACAATGTAAAACAACACAACCTAAAATTACACGATTTGACCGGCGCTTTATTACACGGCACTATATAATATAACGCAACGCAACGAAATATCACGCAACGCAGTACAACGTAACGCAATGTAAAGCAACGTAATGTAAAATAACTCGAGATGACACAATGCAGCTAAGTACAATGCAACCAAATACAATTTAAAAAAAATGTATTTCAACACAATACAACGTAACGCAATATAAAGCAATAAAATGTAAAGCAATACAATGTAAAGCAATACAACGCAAAATTACACTACTTGACCGGAACTACACTACACAACACTATATAACACAACGTAACGCGCAACGAAATCTCACGTAACACAAAACAACGTAACGCAACGTAAAGCAAAGTAATGCAAAATTACAGGAGATAAAACAATACTGCATAGTAAAATGCAACGAAATACAACGAAAAGCAATGTACTGCAACACAATACAATGTAACGCAGTGTAAAGCAGCACAACGCAACCACAAAATTACACTATTTAACCCGGTACTACATTATCCAACACAATATAACACAAACCAACGTAACGCAACGCAATACAACGTAACACAAAATTATACGTCTTGACCCGGCACTACTTCACACAAGACAGTACAACACAAGACAATAGAACACAACACAACACAATGCAATCGAATCTAACTTAACCAATGTTAGAACATAATACGGTGTGTTGCCGTATTACAAGACTCTCCTGTAATATCAAACGTCAATATTTTTTGCTTTAATTGTTCATCAATTATCAGGATATTGTTTTGCCTTTCGGTAGGCGATTTATGTGAAGAAAACTTCGACGAATGTGAAAGTAATCCTTGCCAAAATAACGGCACATGCATAGACGCCATGAATGGCTACATA
The DNA here is from genome assembly GCA_947389935.1 of Agrilus cyanescens. Taxonomy (NCBI): domain Eukaryota; kingdom Metazoa; phylum Arthropoda; class Insecta; order Coleoptera; family Buprestidae; genus Agrilus; species Agrilus cyanescens. Next base: position 26,607,744 of record OX376705.1, read on the forward strand.
TGCAGTTGTCAACCTGGGTATTTGGGTGTCCATTGCGAGGTGGATGTTGCGGTGTGCAACACAACGGCGGAAACGCGATGCGCAAACGGGGGAGAATGCGTCGAAGGCCCAGGGATGACCTTTACTTGCAAATGCTCAAAAGGTTAGGTTAGGTTAAACTATTGAATCTATATCTACAATATTATTTACATGTATGTAGGTATTTGGTATTTATCTTTGATCAACTCTCTCTCCTGTTTATAAAAACTGCCATTTTTTTAAATTGGTTTTTCAAAATTTAAATTTAAACTGCCCGAAGAACGATTAGTTTATTGTTAGTTCATATTTAAATCTTAAATCTTAATTAATTTTAAAAATATTTTATAAATGGCATATTCTCATACTCCTACTTAGAGACTCCAATGTCAGGTCAAGAAACGAGCCTGATTGTACCTGATATATTTATGGTGTCATTTTTTTTAAAGGCTGGGGAGGATTTTTATGTGATGTGGAACTCAATGAATGCATGTCGGATCCATGCCAAAATGGGGCACTTTGTATCGATTTGCATGCCGATTATTTATGCGCATGTCGATTTGGTAAGAATTTAAAAAAAAATCAAATTTATTGAAATTCAATATCTGTACAATTTTATAAATACTCTCGAGGTGACTTAAAAACGATATCCAATTACTTTAAAAAGCAAAATAATTAAACAGATACATTTAAATTATGTAATATACTCAGACATCATTCCCGGCTATTCTTAAATCATTTTAAATATTCTGGATAATTCTCAAATTATTCGCGAATATTTGAAGTCATTCCAAAAAAGTGTAGATAATTTTAGAACATTCTCCAACTTTTATTTAGATAATTTTCGAAAAATCTAGAACAGTTTAAATTACTCTAAATCTTTTTCAAAATATACGGAGCATTCTAGACCATTCTCAAGCATTCCAAATATTTTTTTGAAATATTTAGAATATTCTACCTCTGCAATTTCTAGAATTTTCTGATTTTCTTTTATGTGACTGCTACTCGAAATGTTACAAATCATTTTCGAAAAAGCTGGAACATTCTAGATCTTCTTGAACATTCCAAGCTATTTTTAAAAATTCTGGAACAATCTAGACCAAATTCGATTATTCCAAGTAATTCTCATAACTCTGGAACATTTTGGATTCATTCTGGATCATTTTTGGTAAAGCTGTAACATTATAAGTTACTTTAAATCTTTTAAAAAATATACTGAGCATTCTAGATTATTCTTAAGCATTCCAAATAATTTTTGATATTTTTAGAACATTCTACCTTTGCAATTTCAAGAATTTTCTGAATTTTTTTTATGTAGCTGTTATTTCCTAACATACCAAACTCCCCGATCCCCAAAATATTTTAGAGTGGATGCTAGTAGATAGATGGTCATGGTCTTTTTGTATCATATAAATTAAATAAGTTTGATTTGATTCATCAAAATATCGATAATATCAATTGAAAAATCCTGTTTCTTCAAGGATTTACTGGAAAAAATTGTGAAGAACAGGTAATATTTTGTGAACACAGCCCCTGTAAAAATGCGGCCTTGTGCCTAATGGAGGAAAACCATCCAATATGTTACTGTGTACCAGATTATCACGGTGAAAAATGCGAACTTCAGTACGATGAATGTCAATTAGGACCGAGGTACATTCAATAATAATTAATCAACCCAATAATTAATTTTTATTTTTGACTCAACAGGTGTATGAATGGAGGAACTTGTATAGATGGGGTGGACAGTTTTTCTTGCTCATGTCCACCGAAACTGACAGGTTTATTCTGCGAATGTCTCATAGTATCAGATGCAGAACTGGACTGTTCCTATGTTAGTACCATAACTACTCCCCTTTCGATTTTTACAAATCTCACAAGTACTACCCCATTTATTTCTACAATGACTAATGTAGAAACATCGCCACAGACAAGAGAAATAATTACTTCATCAACCATGTCTTCTACTAATGTGCCAAATGCTACGTTTACAATTTTCGAAACTTCAACCAGCACTTTCAAAGCTACCACAACGGTCCCAGAAACAAACGTCACATCAACGGCTCTTTCAACTTTACCAACATCTCCAGTTTTAACGTGGACTCATTCTTCTGAAGGAACCACTTTAGAAATTATCACAACAAAACTTACAACAAGTTTTTTTAATGAATCTCTAACCACAGAAGCATTTTCAATTAGTGACACAACTACTGATGAAACTGAATCAACCGCAATTGTTACATCTTCAACCACAATTCTTACATCTACAGAAAATGCACTAGAAAGAGAAACAGAATACGTCTCTTCCACTTCTTACGGTACTTCAACGTCGTTTTCAGAAGTACCATTCATTGAAAACGTTTCTACATCATGGAATCCAACAACTTCAACAACAGAATATTATAGTACAATGCCATCTACATTGATTCCTTCGACAACTTTAACAACTGCAACAACAGATGCTTCTACTGTTCAAATGACTTCTACTTCTAATAAAACCTTAACAATAACTACTAGCGAACCTTTTACTTCTGCTTTGACAACGGAACATACAGTAACTGTAGTACCATTTACAAGTCCGAAGAGTCCAGAAACGACTGCATTCTTTACTGAAACACCAACCACCACTTTCTCCAGCACAAGCAGCGAAACAACTTTGGTTGTTCCAGATTTCACCCAAAGTACCATTTATCCAGACTGCAGTCATGAAGAAAATCGATGTCAGAATGGGGGTACCTGTATTTTCGGAGCTCAGGGACATAAGGTATGTTGACGTAAGTACCAATAAAAAAAAGGATTGTTGTATTTGTAACAAAACAATTTTTTGGTAGCTTCAGTTAGGTACCTAATAATTACAAAAATATCTCTATTTAATCTAATTCATTCCCAGGAAGTCTAGAACATTCTGAAGCATTTTAGATTATTTTCGAACATTCTAACTCATTTTAGAGAAGTCTGGAACAATTTAGACCATTATTAAAAATATCAGATCATCTCGGTTTGTTGTAGAACATTCTCTAATGATTTAAAAGAGTTTTGAATGTTCTGGATCTATCTTAAATTTTCCAAATCATTTTCGAAAAATTTCTACAATTTCGAAACGTTTCAGATAAGATCATTTTAGAATATTTAAGAGTAGGTATTCTAAAGTGTTTTGGAACACCCCTTCAAATTCTAGAGTAACACAGGTACCATTCTCGAGCATTCTAGATCATTTTTGAGAATTCCGAAGCAGCTTTTAAAAATCTGGAAGGTTCTTAATTATTTCCTGCAATTCAAAAGTATTTTCGAAAAACCTGGACTACTATAGATCATTCTTGAATTTTCCAAATGGAACAATATAGACTAATGTCGAATATTCCAAGTAATTTTCAAAACTCTGGAACATCTTGGATTCATTCTGGATCATTTTTGAATATTACAAATCATTATCGAAAAAGCTGGAACCTTCTAGATCTTCTTGAAAAATTCTTAAGTTATTCTTGAAAATTCTGGAATACTCTGGATCATTTCCTGTATATTCAAAAATTCTCAAAAAACATCCTTGAAAATCTCATACCATTCTCGAAATTTTCAAATCTTTATCGGAGAATATTGATTAATGAATTTTTAAAAAATCAAAGAAATTTGGATTCTGGCATCAAGAACTTATGAAATAGATTCTATTTTGATAGAACTAACACGCCTAAAGATGCTTCTCTTCAAAAAAAAAAACAATTTTGGTCTAATGCTTAACTTTTAAATGTTAAATATTGTTTTATTTTTAACTTAATTTGAAGGGCCATAATCTCCCTTGTGCCTGTTTTAGTGTATTTGCCCTTTTAATACAGAAGGGTCGCTTTGTGAATCTCGTAGAGGGATTTCAAACGCTGCATTTGGTGGAAATTCTTATTTAGTTCATCGACTATCAAATATTAGCAGAGTTGAAGTTCAATTCAAAGCCAAAACGGTGTCTGAAGATGGATTATTACTTTACTCAACCATAGACGGGACATACATGTGTTTGTACATCGAAAAGGGGTTTTTAAAGTTTAAATTTTCTTGCGGATATCAAACCATGCTGCTCAGCGAATTAAAAAATCCAATCAACAACGGTTTCGATACCATCATTTATTCAAAGTGTGTATCAAAAGTAGAATGAAATAATTACATTTAACTATGTCAAATAATTTACGAGGGTGTTTCAGATTGGAATTTGATAAAGATTTCAAAACGTGTTACTCTATTGTCAAAATAAACAATACTTTAAGTATGAGTGGGGACCAGATTGCCATGGTGGCCAAAATGCATGAACCATCGGCCTGGCTGTATTTGGGCGGCGCAACAGAAGAATATTCTGTGGTGTTACCTTCACCAGGTTTTGTTGGATGTATGGGTAGTTTAAGGGTGAGAATACGAAAAACAGTTGAATTATTTTGTTCGCTTACTGTAAATTATTATTTTCCTATAGATAGCTGGTCATAGAATGCGTTTATATGAAGATGCTGAAGACGGGAAGCAAATAACCGAATGTTCCTCGTTAGTTTGTTTGTCGAATCCATGTAAAAATGGAGGTACTTGCACTTCTAATCGAAAGGGGTGGAATTGTCTGTGTAAAAATGGGTAAATATAATGAATCCATCCTGTAGAAGTTCTTGTAATAATGAAATTGGTTTGTCTTTAACAGATTTTTAGGTAGTACTTGTGAGAAGTCAGTTTGTGATAACAATCCTTGCCTCTTTGGAGCCACTTGCCTGGCTTTCACCGGAAGCGGTTACATTTGTTTGTGTCCATTCGGGAAACACGGTCATTTTTGTGAAAATGGTATGCTACCAAAATGATAATAACAATTTTGATGACTATAAAAGTAGAAGAAGAATTTTCTAGATCATTCTCCAATTCATTCCATCTCATCAAAAGATTATTATTTACAATATAAATATATATACTTAATAGTTTGTTTCATTCATCTTTCTTCAGATATACAGATAACAGAGCCGTACTTTTCTCCTACTATTGATGGTTATTCCTCGTACTCAGCTTATCCCATCCCACCTGGTGCCATCCTGGACAACATGGAATTAAAATTCAAATTTTCTCCTACCACAATGGACCAGATTTCGATATTAATGTTCATAGGTCAGGCCGGAATGCATGACGCCACTTCTGACCATATAGCAGTGAGTTTTGTCAAAGGATTTATAATGTTAACGTGGAATTTAGGGGCAGGTGAGTACAAAATACCTAAAACGCTGTTATACATATATGAGGATGTTTCCCAGGACCAAGAAGAATATTTACGTCTCGACCAATAGAAAAAGACAAAGACGAGTATCTCGTGAAACTAGGAAGAAGTGAAAGAAGAGCTTGGCTAGCCGTGGAAGGACTTGGGAACGTCACTGGAAGGTCTAAAGGACAATTTGTTCAACTGGACGTTGTTCCCATGCTATATTTGGGTAATTAATTACTGTTTAATAAGAAACAATAAGCATTTTTTTTATATTTTTTTGTAGGTGGATATGATTCTCTATACTTTTCGACGCTTCCTCACGATTTGCCATTACATACAGGATTTGAAGGGTGTATTTTTGATGTCGAACTGAAAGCTGGAAGTGTTGTTATTCCTTTGCAAAGTTCAAGGCACACTCTCGGTCGTGCAATTGGACAATGTGGAATTTCGGAATGTCATGAAAACTCTTGCCAAAACGATGGCATCTGTTTGCATCATGCCAGCACGTTTAGGTGAAAAAAACGATTATTGTTATTGTTGACCGGGTCAGGTTAGTAGTAGAATACATGACCTATTATTTTTTAGTTGTTTATGCCAAGACGGATGGTTTGGACCTCTATGTTCGTTACAGTATAATCCCTGCGATGAAACCCGCCATAACTGTTCCAGTGGTTCCATTTGTGTTCCGAACGAAAACGGATATGAATGCGATTGTCCGTTTGGGAAGACGGGAAATTTTTGCGAAAATAGTAAGTAATAATCAAAATAGGTACTACAAATATTCATTCGCAATCGTATTCCAACATAATCGTAAAAAGAATTAGAATTAGTACAGGTATATAAATTTAATTTTAAATAGCTGCAGGACCTGGCATTTCCCGGCCTGGAATGTATCATATCTTTGATGGAGTTCCAGATAATCCTGGAATGTAATATTGTAAACAGGAATATTCTAGATTTTCTCGAAAAATCTGAAACTCTTTATATCATCGTCGAATATTACATTACTAGATCATTATCAAACAAAATCTGAAGCTTTCAAGAACAATGACGAAGTTACTCTCGAAAACTCTAGACTCAGAACTTTCTATATCACTGTCGAAGATCATTATCATATAAGTATTCCAACTCATTCTCGACAAAATCTGAATCAAGATCATTGTCCAATATCCTAGCCATGCTCAAAAGTCTGAAATTCTAGACTATCACCGTATATTCCAAGTCATTGTCGAAAAAATGTGATACATTCAAGATCAATGACGAATATTCAAGCTACTCTCAAAAACTCTAGACTTAGACCTTTATATATCATTGTCAGAGATTCAAAGTCATTCTCGAAATGCATGGATTCTTTGAGATTACTCTCCCACTTTTCAACTCTTTTTCAAACGATTTGAAACATTCTGTAACATTTTAAACCATTCTCGAATATTACAGATCATTCTCAAAAAGTCTGGAACATTCCTGATCATTCTTGAAAATTCCAGATCGTCTTCGAATGGTGTAGAATATTTTGAGCACTTTGAAATACTATGGAACATTCCAGATCTATCTAAAATCAAGTCATTTTCGAAATACTACGACAATTCTGAAACATTCTAGATTATTCCCTGGAAAATTGTAATACATCAATATTACTCTCTCTTGTACGAGACGAAAGGACTTGGAATGTTTAAGAAATATTTACAATGTTATAGACTTCTTGAGAATGATCTAGAATGTTAGACAACGATGTATTCCAGAATAATCTACGACGTTTTAGAATGTAATTCCACGATAGAAAAATAGGTCTTGGTCTTGGCTCCATCAATCCTAGATATATTCCTGTTCTAACACTTGCTAAAGTCCTATATCTACTGACCAAATCAGTAGGTGATCATGGAGAAAATTAGGGATATACAGAAAAATGCCTGACTTTATGATATGCATGATCATGATTTCAAATTTTAGGCAATGAATTGACTGATATTACATTTTCTGGAAAAAGATCCTTCTTAAGCTTAATATCCTTCGATTTACTTCCTGCTAAATTCGATATTCAATTTGAACTTCGACCTCTCAGCGAAATGGGACTTGTTTTGTACATTGGAAGTAATGGAAAGAGCTTCTTCTCATTATCAATTCAGAGTGGTTTTTTGGAACTCAGGTCACTACCAGGTATTTTATTATACCTATTCTGCTAAATTATTTAATTATTTATTTACTACTTATTTGTTGACAAAATTACAAAAATTGTAATATATTACTTATTTTCATTATCAACATTCAAAAGTTAAAATTTAATTTTTTAAGCTAATCGTGTTCAAACAACAAACGAAGTGTTAATTTTGAGAAGCAGAAAGCTTCTTGCCAAAGGAAACTGGTACACTGTTCGAGTTGGACAATTTGGGAGGAAATTATACGTGGTCGTAGAAAACATCACTAACACAGTACTCCTAGAACGAAATGATCATTTAAAAATATCAGGAGATTTGATATTTTTAGGTAAGACAAAAATTATTGATTATTATTGATCGTTACCTTTTTAAACTTCGAGTTAAATAAATAAATTTTCATTTATCGATCCAAATAAAAAAAAAATAATAAATAATTTTAATTGAGAATATTTGTCAAAAAAGTACATGCAAAATGAGTCTGACATGTAGGTACTTACCGCAGCTGCATACTGGACCACAGGTGACGACTAGTGGCAGCCACAAATCTTTGACGAGATTTTCTTGAATTTTATGATTACTGTTTCAACGTAAACTAGCCACAAGCTGAGAGTGGCCAGCGCTCATTACTTGTGGCGACATGTTAGTGCCTGGGCACACTAAACCACAATCATCCGTCACTATTATCTCGACTTGTGGCCGCGTCTAGCCATTTGTAACCCTGACCAGTGGCTGCGTTTAGCCACTAGTAACTACGACTGATTGCTGTGTCTAGCCTCTCCAACTATGGCCTATAGCCGTGACCAGCAACTTGTAATTGCTTCTGGTGGCTGCATTATCTGGCAACTTGTGGCTGTGACTGTTAGCTCTTCTGAGTTACTGGTGGCAGACACTAGTCGTCAGCACCGGCGGCAAAGTTATTCAGTATAATAAATTTTCATTAGGTGGTTTAGCAGACATGTCCGAATTACCCACGATGGCGGTTGCAACTTTACCGATGCCATATACAGGGTGTTTACGTCATTTAAGAATAGATACTAAACCTGTAGACTTCAACTTGTCAACCATAAGAACATCACAAAACATTGACGACTGTGATGGAACTCCATGTGGTGGCGATTACTGCAAAAATGGTGGAGTCTGTTGGTTGGATTCTCAACTGAGACCCCACTGCTCCTGCAGTAACTTTTACGGAGGACCAAGGTGTGACAAACCTCCCTCTTGTCAAGAAGGAGGTTGCAGGAACGGGGGTAAATGTGTGAATTATAGTTGCAACTGTATCATGGGATTTTCGGGGGCTTTTTGTGAAACAGCTGTAAAAGTAACGACTCCTGAATTCATGGGAAATAGCTATATCATTTTGAAGAAAATTGATAAAAAGAGGGATTTAGGAAAAGCTGGTGTGAAGAATTTGTACGTAAATTTTACAACTGCAGATAAAAATGGACTCGTCTTTTGGGGCAGCAAGGTAGGTGTTTTAGTTATTTACAGAATGAGCAAGGAAAACTAGTCCTTAATCCAAAATTTATATTTTTCTATTACGTAATACCTTTCAGTACATACAAAAAACAATATTTTGGCTAAGGCATTCTAAAGAGCTCAAACCCTAACCCAAAAACGAGATGTTAAAAACCAGAAATTCTTTCTTCTTCAATGACTTTTCAGTTTAGTTTAGTGTTTCAGCTTTTTAGTACGTTCTCAGCACCACCAAAGTTTCCAGTCTTCTTGATTACTTTTTCATTTAACAATAAAAAATCTTGTAATCTACACGTTGCTAATTTTGTTTAGCAAGAAAACTTCATTGGAATTGGCATCGAAGGTGGACACTTAAAATTGACTTATACCATCAAAAATGGCAACAGAACAATTATAGAAATTCCGGAAACGGAATCATTAGCTGACGGTGTTTGGCATACACTCGAAATAAGTTTCGGTAAAACGAATCTTCGAGTTAAAATTGATGGCAAAACGGTTCTCTCGCAAAATCAAAGCAATTTCGTTACGGATTTGTTCGATCTCTCGGACGGTGTCTTCTATTTAGGGGGTTTACCTATCGAGAAAAATGAAACCATTTGGCAAAAAACACATAACATGTTTCACGCTTATTTTAAAGGATGTATAAAAGCCTTTGGAATAAACAACATCCTAGCGGTAACCGATTTTTCTCATTATGATGGATCCAATATTGGAATTTGTAATGTAATTTAGGATGAAAATACGACCAAAAAAGTAATAGTTAATAAAAAATATTACTCTAATAAAAGAGCGGTGGCGAATCTGACCTACGGATCGGACATTGGCTCACACCCCACAAATAAAAAGAGGGCAAAAAAATATCTAAAAACTAATAAAAATTTAAACTTCAAGGATAATTAAAATTACTGCAACCACAATTCTTGGAAAAAATATTAAAATAACATTGTCGTGTTAATCCTGATAAAAATGTTTGTCTTTAAGAAATAATTAAATACAGTTTTGTCTTCATTTCATTCAATTTGCTAATGACTCTGAGGAACATAACATAATTACAATGCAATAATGATTAAATAATTATAAAAGATATTGTTTGAACATTTTCAGTATTATTTGCTTGTTGATTATACATCTATGTTTTGGATCATAATGAATTTTTAGCTAATGAGATAAATATCTTTAATCCTTAATAAAATACACCCAAAACTACGTTAATACCTAACTAATTTGTAATTGGTGTCGTTTCAAGAATATTTTTATCGTAAATATCACAAGATTATTGTTTTATCATGCTTTAATATTTTTAAAAAATGATTTGACAAACTTTGCTACTAAAAGGGAAAGGTGTGGTGTTAAAATATTACATATATCTCTATTACATCTAATTATTTTATTAATAATTAATTAATAATTTCCAGTTTATTTTATCTATTGATTTCTACCATTTAGAACTTTTATGCTGCGTTACAAAATTTTCAAATCAGAACTAAATTTGTGTTTGGTCAAATGTTTCGTATAGGTTGAACCTGATGATTTATTTGTTCATTGACACATATTTAAGACGTCCTACCGATTGTCCTACACACCTAAGCCTTATTATTATAACTAACAGCTACATTAAAAAGTTTTAGTTGATGCTAATTGATGCTAACCAAACCAAATTTCTCTTTCACGTTATTTTTTTAGAAATTTTGTTACGATATTAAAACTAAAAAGGTTTATTTATCGCTTTTCATTTTTTTATCAGTGGATTTAATTTTTGGTTAAAACGTTTTTTATTAATCATCCCCTAGTTTCCAGTGGCGTAACGCATAATCACACCCCTTTCCCCTACCCACAATTTCAAGTCTGGGACCCTTGTTACCTTTCGCATCCCCAGACAAAATCTAAAGGTATCTCTTGTCTCTTGGGTAGAGAAATCTAAAGAACGAAATTTGATCTATTCGTCAAAAAGATTCGCCATCACTGCTCTGAGGTGAGCTATTATTCTTGATGATACATGTGTTTCTATAGGTATTACAATTTTACAAAATTTCGTTACGCACAGTTATTTTTTTTTGCAAAAAAGAGGAAATGTGTTAGCGTTTAGGAGTAATTGTTTAGATGTTTTGAAGAATTGACTCTACAATGCAAAAAATGTTTCAAATAAACAATTCGCCAAAATTTACTGCCTTTCGGCTGTTATTTAGCACTGCCACATAAACAATATGCGTATGTACAAAGTAGTTTAATCAGGTAAACATGGATAATAATTATTTAGTTATATTTACATTTACCATATTTTGTAAATGGGTAATCATATAATAATTTTGTTAAGTAATGTTTCTGCTAATGCTAGTATTTCTACTCAGTTACCTGATTTGTCTGTATATTAATTTAAGTAGTAATTTATCCTACTATGTAAAGATATGAGTAAAACAGCATTTTTCTGTTAAAAATTTTGTTGTTAAACATTCGCTTTTAAATTAAAAAAAGAACAAAAATTAAAGCAAGTAAGTAGTTAGTGTGATAAATTCTGTAACCTGTGTGCAATAAAAATTAGCTAGTATTAAATAAAGCTTTATAATATATAGAAGTGCTGATTTTTTGTCTTATATTTTCTTACTTTATCGCCAAATTTATTAGCGCACCTTACGCCAGGCGATAGAACCAATCTATAATACTTCAATAGTAGCTAATAGTTTACTTACTGTTTATTGTATAAATAAAATTCCAAACACAAATTACGTAAAACATTTCGAATCGTTGCACTGAATTTTTTTTAACTTTCTGCTTGAAATGTATAGATTCCAACCTCAATATCATAAGGGTAGTTAAAAAGTTTGGCCAGTCAGACCTATAAACTTCATTATATTGCAATTACAAATATTTCACCCCTAGACAGGAAATAAATGAGCGCGGAAATTAATTTCCGGCTTTCCATACAGAATTTAAAAAATACTCCTACAGAATTTACAACTCCACAAAAAATACCACAACTTGATTAAATATATATAATTTAATTGCCCCTAATTGCTTTACCCAAACTAACCATTAAATATATGATTTATTTAGTTATTTATTGATTATAAAGAACAATAACTGCTAAAGGCGGTGGAGCCACTTCTGATGACGATTTTGCGTTTATATCTGATGTTTACATTGAAAATCAAAGAAAAACGTACAATTATTTCACGTAAACGTAGAGAAAATCTATTTAGGACTTTACAAATCGAAAGAAAACCATATGAAAAGCTTCAGGAAATGTTAGAATTACTAGTTCGTTCGAACTATTGATTTGTTGCAAATTGCAACGTAGGTTAACAGTTCCAGCAAGGCACAAATATTTTTTTGAAAAATGAATGTCCACAATTTCCATGAAAATTTGAGATTAAAGATGGTTAAATCTGAGTCTCTGTAAGGCATTTATTTATTATAGATAGTAGTAAATAAAAAGCCAGTTGTACAAGTACATAAAATATAATTGATTTATTTATAATTTATATTTACTTATAATATATTAATATATGTATATTTTTTATATATAATATATCTCTGACAAGGTGCGAGGCGCACGTATACAAACCCCAATATAGCCAAATCTATAATATTGAATACATTATATTAATATAATTAATAGGTAATTACATAATATTATTTAAATGTCCGCGTCTGTGTTTGTTCGTCGGTAATTATAATCGTCTCATACAACGTAATAGGGTTATTTTTTATTTTTATTATTATTATTTATATCTATAACAGCTACAACACATTCCAGTCAATATAAAAACATATTTTTTTATGGTTCACCGACTGACCAATAAAACAATACTAATAATAATTATAATAATAATAATTTAAATTTAGTAACACCTTTAACCGTATAATATGATGTTTTCTTTTTTCTTTATATCGATTAATTAATTGATTAATGACAGTTATTATACATTAAATGACTGGAATAACAACACACATAGCACAGGCGGTCGCCCGGGACTACATCACTTGCAAATAGCACCACACTTGAGTACGGAGACACGTATAAAAATACCAAAACCAGAGCTTTGGTCCTCTAATAATATATAATTAATTAACAATAAAATAAGCCCTGTTTTTAATAATACTTAAGATCTGTGCGTGTTCTGCGACATCGCCACAATTATCTAATAAGAACTAGTAGTAATGATAGTATGCAGTATGAAGTTATAGAATTCTTTATCCTCCTCTGTTTTTTTTTTTTTTTCTTGTAATGAGCATCATCAACCATCGATTTTTATTTATTAAAAAATTGCACCTAATAAAGACATCATTTCAATTTGAACAGCCACATTATTATGGCCGCTAAAGCAATTCCGAAGACGAGCATAAAAACGGACCCTAGCAAGACCATCTGTTGCTCCGACATCGTTTTAGTGTTAAAAAAGTGCGGCCAAACCAATTTCATGTAATTGCGGCTGCGCGAATTACCATGTGTCGGAGTACTGGTGCTAACAGAGAGCTTAGGAATGAGAGAAGGTTCGGCCGCAGGAGTTGAAAACGTTATCGGAGAAGAATAAGGTCCTTGAAGCTCTCCACTTGATGTCAGTCTAATTGAACACACCCTTGCGCAATACTCTGCACCCGCTTCCAAACCGTCGATCATACTTTTAGTCTCTGATCCTTTGTACACCTACAAAAAAAAACTCAGTTGATTAAATACTTTTGGAAACGTACATAAAACAGCTAAGGAAGGATGTTTTGTGAATCACTGACTACTTCCAAAATAATCTATTTAATTTTTTTTACTGTACCTGTTTGTAGTCCTGATCTTTAAGACGGGTGACTTGTATGGAATAAATGATAGTATCGGAAGTGGTATTCTTAGAAGGAACCCATTCCAAGCAGCAATTCTTTTGATCTATTTCGACCACTTTCAATCCCTTGACGGCAGCAGGTGGGGCTATACTAGTCGTAAATAAGTATTCTTCTGAAAAGTCTCCTTGTCCAGCATCGTTCGAAGCGTTGATCCTAAATCGATAAGTGGTTAGTTCTTGTAATTTGTTTACTTTACAGGTGAAAGCAGTCCCCTGGTAAACACATTGGAATTCCTTCGTCCTATTGTTCTCCATTTCGACGCAGTACTGTGTGAAGTTGTGATTTTTACCTTCACCCCATTTCAGTTTCAAATAGTTATGACCAGTTCCTATACATTCCAGTTTAGGAGCAGCTGGCGGAAGAGGAGCCGTCGTTACTCTAAGAGACGATGATAAAGACGCTGCACCGACTCCATTTACTGCTTGGACTTTGATTTTATATGGAGTATCAGGCTGAAGAGATTCAAGGGTGTATTTGAGAACAGGCCCATCAGTACTAATAACTTGGTCGCTTATTTCGATGTTATAGTGTGTTATCGGGGAGCCGTTAGAATTTGGTTCTTGCCACTGAATAGTGATAGTCGTTGGAGTTCTGTCACTACAGAAAGGCGTCACAGTGGATGGAGATGCAGCTGGGGTTATTGTGGCAGAAACGGGAGAAAACTCCCCGCAGCCAGCGGCATTGCAAGCCTGTACCCGGAAAAAGTAAGGAGTGAATGCAGTAAGACATTTGACATCGTAATTCGTATTAGGCCCTTGGAAAATCGGATGGAAGTGCTCTTTGGAATCATTATGGCTCAGTTCTAAACGGTATTCGGTGATTGGCGCGCCATTATGATGTGGTTCTTGCCACTCGACGAACACGTGGAATGGTGATCTAGCAACGACCAGAGGAGCTCCAGGAGAATCAGGTGGAGCAGCCGCGCTCGTTGCCGTTAAAGGTTCAGACCACGGTCCCGGTCCTATCCTATTCACAGCTCTCACAATGAACGTGTAAGTGCATCCAGGACTCAAACCGGATACCGTGCATTCCGTTTCTTTACTTTTGTGCATTATATTTCTGCTTGAATCAGGACCGACCATTTCTATTTCGTATTCTAAAACGGGTGCTCCGCCATTATAGTCGGGTTCCACCCATCTCACAGTAATGCTGTTCGTTTTGGGTTTGCCATGAACTTTTAACAAGGAGCACATTCCAGGACTAATGGCATCTGTTGTAACGGTACAGGGATCAGAATAGTTGCTGCGGCCACCCGAACTTATGCATGACACCCTCAGCTGGTAGGTGGTGCCGGGGGTCAATTTATCACAGATCGCTTCCGTGTCGCAGCCGGAATAAACCGTCTGATATCCGCTCCCGGAGTTCAGTTCCAGAACGTACCTGGTGATCTCAGCACCGCCGGTGTCGCTCGGCGGTTCCCACTTTAACCTAAACGAATGAGCGTGTATTCTTCCCTTGACCACTGGCTTCGAAGGCCTGGCAGGCCTGTCGGGAAGTGTTCTGAACATTACCTCTTCCGACCATGGGCTGGGACCACCGTCGTTCTGTGATTTCAATCGGAATTTGTAATCGGCGAAACGTTTCAGATTCTCACAAGTGTATTCCGAGTCTCGACCGTTGTAGACGGTCAAGTAACCGTAACGGGTTTTTGGATCGTCCATTTGGAGGATAAATTCATCGTCCTTGGGGCGGCGTTGCCAGAACAAATGGAGCGAGTTTATCGTTGCTTCTTTCAAGGAAGGTGGCATCGGTTGCGTTGGGGGATTATCGGATGTGGCATACGTTACTACATCGGAGTACACACTCTTTCCTATTTCGTTTATGGCGGCCAATCTAAATTTATAAACGGTAGCCGGTTGCAGTTTCGATAATGTGTGTTGTTTGCCTTTACTTTTGTATAACTCGATAAAATCTCCACTTTTACCATCATCATATTCCAGGATGTAGTACAAAATGTGAGAACCATTATCGTTGACTGCGTTCCACCTCAACTGAAGACTGTTTCTCGATTTCGATATAAGTTTTGGCGGTTGGGGTTGGTCGGGCTCACAGGAAGGAGTGGTAAATTTAACGGGATCAGATGCTGTTCCCTGTAGCTCGTCCAGATGTACCTGAAGGCAGACGGAATACTCCTGACCGGGCCGTAAGTCTTGGATGCGACAAGAGAGCGATGCTCCGCTATAAATTGACTTATATTTCATTTCTTTGCTTTTATCACTAAGTAATACTTCGTAGCGGAGGTCAGACTCCGATATATCGAGTTCGTGGCCGTCGTTACTCGACGTCTCAGACAGTCGAGGAGGCACGGCCCATTGCAATAAGGCACTGCGGGAATTTAGGTCGGAAACCTGTAACCAAAATACAGTTATAATTAACAATTATATTTAGAAACCTTGCTAAATTATTATTTTTTAATAATTCCATCCAACGGTGTGGACCAACAATTTTATTAAACAACTTAATAGAAACATAATAAATACCTTTGGGGGTTGGACGGAAGACAAAACGTCTGTGATGTAGTTGACGTAATCCTCTTCGTCCTGAACACTACTACTCTCTTCGCCATCCTCCGAAGTGCCGACACTGTTCATCCCCTTTTCTTTCGCCGCACCCCTTTGTAATCCGTTAATGAGTTCCTTCCTGGGCGACAGTAAGTGCGTGGTAGCATTATTATTGTTGTTGTTATTATTCATTCCAGTCGACGTTGCGTCTAGTCCACTTTTTATCAGATGCTGTTTATCGTGGAGTTTCTTTTTAAGTTTGTTGTACTGACGTTGCGTACGTTCGTCCTTGTAATAGCTGCCGTTACCCGCGTGCCCGGGTTGGGGCTGTGGCGGCGGCGAATGGCTGGGATGCGACGAGGGTGGACCATGAGCTCCCGGCGGAATGTTCGAATGGTAATGCGGCGGTGGAAAGCCGGGTGGCAAACTCTGGGGGTAGAACGGCTGAGGAGACTGGTTATTGCCATTTGCCGGTCCAGCACCCTGAAAATAAACGATCACATTTATTATGCACGATAACCACTTTCTTGAAAAGATTCGAGGTCTGTTCCTAACCGACTTACTTATTCCTATTCGCGAGATAACGTACATTGGTAGATAAGTTAAAATCAGAGATAAACTGAAAATAACGACTATCAATATAAAACATATATTGATGTCCTTTTAATACCCTTAATGAGGAAGAAATGTTTTTTTTTTCTTACATCCACATGTTGAAATAATAATTTACATATAAATAGAAAAACTTTATAACTTAATAGGTGCATAGTTTAAGTGGCATATTAAGAGAAGGTAAATAATAAATTACAGTTGATGACAAAGTGGATTAATAAGACCCGAACTGTTCCGAAGGGTGGCGGAAATCCTTTAACACTGCATTTAGGAATTTAGGATGCATTAGTGAATTTCCGTGATATTCGGAACAGTTCGGGCAGCTCTTGGTTCACACAACACTAGATGCTATGATTTTTAAAAAGTAAAAAAAAAGTGTCCTAAAAGTTGTCTCGTAGTAGTTGAATAAATAATGTTTTAATGTAACAGCAGTTTTGGTGTTATATGGTGCATTAATTTAAAAGCTTAAGTAAAACCAAAATAATTTATTTATTCTTTTTTCATCGAGTTAATTTCTAATTAAAAAGTTTTTATTTTTTGACTTTGTTTGCACCAAGGTTCAATAAAATCGGTTATCCTTATTTTTTTCTGCAAGGAATGAGTGTGGAAATCGGATTCGGAAATCAGATAACCTAGTAGTACAGAATTACCTATGTGTGTTAAAATAGGTGAACAGGCAAAAAATTCAATGGGTGAACAAACAATTCTTACCTAATTAAATACCTAACTTTAGGGTGGATAGGTACTTTACTTTTTTTTTTTTATTTAAATGATATCAACTTTGAGTCAATCCAACTTTTATAAATTGACTACTGTGGAAATGTAGATGTGGCGCAGTTTTACCTACATTAAAAAATAAATGCTTTGAATTTTTTTTTTTTGTTTTTAATAAAATACAAATATAAAGCAGCGTAAAATAACTACAACAGAGAACTACACTTATCCTGCGCATTTTACAAGTTTTCGTTTCTGCCAGGATCATAAGTAAATTAACAAATTTAAAAAAACTGATGAAGGTACGTATGCAAATTTGAAGTTATTTTTGAATCTCATTCCCTGTGTTGTAAAATAAATTTAGGGGAATCCCCATAGCATGTACATACGTATTTTTCAACGGGTAAAATCTGAATTACATCATTGTTCCTTTAAGAATTTTGAATGTCAACACTGCTGAATTTATAATAAGTAAAGAATGAGGGCTGTGTGAAAAGAGACTCACCCTATTTTTTCCACAACATATTTGATAGCAATTAGAGATGAGTCTCCTTTTCGTTAAATTAAAGTGCCTACTGTACCTACTTAACTAACATTTTGAAAATTTACTTAAATTGATTAAGATTTTATAACGTTAACGTCAAAAGATTTCCACACATTTTAGTATTACGCAAAATCCAGGATTTCAATTTACTCGATTTTATATGGAATCTAATACATTCCGTCTAAAAAGGCTTTTAAAAAAAATTCAGTATCTATTATTGTATTAATGCAATTATTTTTTAATATCTTTACACATTTTTCTTATTCAGTAAAATATTAAAACAAAATGCTTTGGTAAGATAAGCGTAGGTATAGCATATGAACGAACATATGTTTCGCTTGTAAAACGATATTGCCAACAGGGGATACAATTAATAACAA
This sequence comes from Agrilus cyanescens, assembly GCA_947389935.1. Lineage (NCBI taxonomy): Eukaryota > Metazoa > Arthropoda > Insecta > Coleoptera > Buprestidae > Agrilus > Agrilus cyanescens. Next base: position 26,626,175 of record OX376705.1, read on the forward strand.
AACTCACCTTATCAGTATCAGTTTCTTTATTTTTATTTTCAGTGTCAGACATTTTGATATTAAATAATAATAGAATGTCATCCAAAAACAGGAAGAAAATTTAAAACACATGAATCATATTTGCACTACATTTGTACTAATAAATCAGCAGTAAGTAATACTGTAACCAACTAACTGCACTTTCACGTGACCTACTGATAGAATCGTGCAAATACTTTTTATATCCGTATCTATACATATACGTACATATTCGATGAAGTAAGAACGCGATAAGAGCTCATTTGTATTTTGTTTCTATGTATAACAAAGACGTCACTAATGTTGTAGGTAGCTTGTATTTTTTACGACATGTATACAATACGCAATATCAATGATAAGGGCAATCAATCCTAAATTGAAACTTTGTAATGATAAAAAACAATTAAAATGCTTTACGTAATTGATAAGGAATTAAAAATGAAAAACATGCTGGATTGTGGTTTCTTCCTTCGGGAATTATGAAAAAAAAGTATGTTGTGGAGTTCGTCGTGTTGATCAAGAATATATATGTATTTACCTATATAATAGGGCGCGGAAACAAATATGAATGCAAATTTTGGGAAAGGGTGAGGGATATGTAAATGTAAACACAGCCATCCTGAACCGTAATCTTCATATTGGTTTTGGGCTTCAGAAAATACAAACAATTGTCGTAATACTTCCGTGTGTATTGCAATAGGTTACGGTTCAGGATGGGTGTTTACAATTACATACCCCTCACCCTTTCCAAAAATTTGTATTCATAACACACTAAAAATCAAAGTTTAAACAAACAAGCAGTATCATGTATCACCTATAGATAAAGACTATAAGTTATTCCGTATCTAATATACAACAATAAACATTTAATTAAATTCGAATAAATCAACAGACCACAACTACTGATCGCGCTTAACAATAGATATAGAAGACAAATACACGAAATTAAGAAGCTCAAAAACACCATGAAGGGGTGGTTTCCGCGCCCAACATGCATATATATTCTTCATCAGTATGACGGAACTCTACGACATAATTTTCTTTTTTTCAAGAAAATCGGAAAGGGGTAAGCTATTATACATAATTACCATTCATTTTAATATTTGGTGCATGTTGTATTTGTTATTTTTCGATCAGATAACGAACTATAGGTTAAGCGGTAGTGGGTATGGGTTCGTGTAAATGCATACGTCCATATTATTTTTAATTTACTACGCTTCTGATTCGGTTCTCCCTAACATTTTATCTTTGACTTGTATGGCCCGGTGATCAAAACAGCTTCCTGCGCTGTAAACAATACGATAAGCCGCATGATTGCGATTAGCAAAAGGGGAAACGGGACAAATACGTAGAGGAAGAAGTAATCGTCCTTCACGCCACCCTCTCTTCTCTCGCTTGTTCTTTGTGTCTTTATCTTTCTCCATACAAATATTAATAACAACAAAGACGTCCGTGGAAGAAAACAGTTATTATAAGAATATCCGGTCCAAACACGAATCCAACTCCTTCCGGTTTGCATAATGCCATGAATGAACCTTTTATCACTTAGAGACATACATACATATTTATACGCATGTGATGTACAGTGTGCGGTCTGAACGAACTCGAAGTGATTTTTAGGACTTTAAATATAATTAATATCCACAGGGTAATTATCTAATTATACAAATATATAAAATCACGGTCGCCTGGTTCTTTCACAATAAAAAAAACGAAAAAGAAGAATCTGCATAATATTTTTGAATTGTTCGATTTTTACGGCGGATTTATGATGAAAATTACAAAAATAAAAAATCTCCATGAAACCTTTTCACGATTTCGGATCACTTTTACAAACATACGTATGGTTTCTCTTTTCATAACCGAACAAATTGGACAAAAATCTAAAAGAAGTTCATTTTTTAATTGGAGGTTATGGTTGAGAAGGGTTGAAATCTTGATGAAAACACGATCATGAAGTTAAGTTAAGAGATAACGTTAAGAAAAGTTTCCTGATTAAAAAGTTCTCAAATGCTGTGCACACTCGTCCAAATTTGGACGAGCTCTGCTACTTTTGTTAAAGATTACTCAAAAAGTATGTTTTTTTTCATGATCTATATTTTTTTAGCAGTAAAAATTCGATAAGATCATTCAATCAGTTCATTTTTTCATATGGATTGTGAAGAAAAGTATTGGAAGTTCATATGGCATTGTCAAAACATTTTATGGTGAATTATTCTTAAATACGTAACTGCTTCATTTCTTTGAGCACTTATAAAACTAATGGAAATTTTAAATTTCAATAATTCTAGTACGTATTTTTTAAGAAATTTAAAAAAACATGCAGAATCTTTATAATTACCAAATCCAGATTATCACACTATTGAAATAAATGATACACACATCTACTTCATCAGATTTCATCAGGGGGATTCCCTTCCCTCAACATTTAATGACTTATAAAAATAATAATTTGACTAGTTCTTATACGTATTTTTAACAAGTTTAAATATCTTAATTCGAAATGGATCGTTTTCAACATCAATTACCCTATGTCTTATGGCAAGTCGCCAGAGATGGCGTTCTACTTGCCGTTTGTGATAGTTTGTTAGTCCATTTGTAACAGGAGTCACACCGTTACCATCGTGCGACAAGGCCTGCGCGCTGATTACATAATCACCTATGTGCATGAGCCTACTGTCATAGTAGGCTCACACTCAGCATATGTAGTTATGTAATCAGCGCGCAGGCCTTATCTCATGATGGTAACAGTCAAACAAATATTTTTTCCTCTATGACGTTTTCAGTTTCGTGTTGATAATGTCCACATTTAAAGTAGGCGAAACACATTGTCAGCTCCATTTGAAGCCTAATTCTAAATCAATTAATTTAAGTTGATTGAATTATTTAATTGCCAATATGTATTTCTTTGGGGCGAAATAGCACCATTGATTTTAATAACATCCAAACAGTTGTTGTGGAATCATATGACAACAGATCAATAATTTGTCCTACTTTTTTCAATAGGAAATTAAATATCAGTTAGAAGAACAACCATTTAAATTCTGTATAATACAAATCAGTTAAGAGTTTATAAGGGAATTACAAGCTATTATCGGCGCATTAAATCCCCACAATAAATACATACATTAAAAATCTTTTCACCCACATGTTTTACCATAATGAATTATTCATTCATCCGTGAACGACAACGTTCTTATCTATTACCATAAAGGCATATAAAATGAATTTATGTAAGATGCTAACGAAGTTTGCCAAATGACACGGTATAATAATGTTATCGTGACGTAGGTCTTGTCCAAAATATTCAATTACAGTTACATAATCGTTGCAGACGCAACAAAAAACTATTGTTCTCGAAAATACAATGGAAATAGTACCTACTCAACAACATCTTGGATACGGCGTTTTAGTGATGTGACGATGTTAACACGCAATCGAGATTGATATCAAAACAACCATTTTGGCCCCAATTTTAAACTTGTTATGCAGCGATAAGAAAATTTTGTAGATAAATATTTACATTTAGAAATGTTATTTTTGATGTATAAACAAATGATTCAGATCTGCGAATACATCAGTGAAGAATCATTACCAATGTATAGAGGGGGTAAGTGCCATGGGGATGTTTTAAATGAGCTATACTTAAATTTACAGAAAGGGTTCCTTTAAAAGCCATGTAATTATATCTATGAGTCGCCAGTTACTTTAAGGATTATCCATAAATTGTCACACGAATTCCATGATTTTTGGAGAGCCCTCATCCTCTGCGTTATAGTCATAGGTGGTTAGGTTAGGTTAGGTGGTCATATTTGTATTACAACTTTTTCCTAGTGTGACATCACATATTTTGCAATATCAAATTAAAAAACTACACTTCCAAAATTGTTTACACCTTCTAGGCATACAAAGTTTACCCCAAACGCAATGTGAGAATTTTACGAAATTTTCCAGCTAAAAAATTTCGCTCTGCCCAAACTTCAGAACAGCAAATAAAAAAGGAAACTGCGGTACAATATTTTACTTTAATTGATTTCGTGATAATTTCTGTGATTCTGTATTTTAATAACCTGATAACGTTTTATTGAACCACGAATTGAAACAATCGATGCAAGTAATTGTTTTTTCACGAAGATGATGATTCTTCCGTTAATAACAATGTCAACAGTTTAATAGTTTAAATAAATTTAGGTCACAACCTTTAGTTGGTAGAAACCGCTACATGACTACACTAATAAAAACATGTGATTCATACGTATCATAATGTCTGTTGAAAACCAGAATAAATTAAATCAGAGCAAATTTGTTTTGTTTGCTTAATCAACTACATATATTAAAGATGAGTGATATTTTTCCTTACTCTGTCGTTCTAAACAAACATTAAAATGAATCATAATACCCAACATAAATGAAACGACTAATAAATAATAATTAGGGGTGAAATGTAGAGGTGGACCGATTTCGACGGCGATATTTTTATCAGGATACGGCAGCGCGAGTCATAATTATGCTCCGACTCATGTCGCAGACATTACTGAGTTTTCTGGACAAATTCTCGTTTCTCTGGAAAGAAGTTTCAAATAATAAAAATACCACCGAGACGCAATGTCAATTGTATTACTATTTATTTGGTGTTGAGGCTAAAGCTGGCACTATAAATTAGGAAAAGCAAATTTACTTTCATGAAATTTGGATTGGAACTTATACTTTTGTATATTATATATTGAACGTTCAGGCTGACAGTTGGAAACATTATCATATAGATGAAGTTCTTTTTTGGTTTTGATGAAAAGAAACGTAATGTCTTTCCTTGAACACTACAGAAAGCTAAATAAATTGCCTTTTTAGAGAACTCAAAAAAAAAATAAATATGGTTTTCTGTTTTGCAATCATTCTCAACTATTTTTACGTACAGCAGGTTGGTTGGAGGGCATAATAATAATAAACTGTATATGAATTTCTTCCCAACAATTCTAATTTATTAAATTACTTTCACTCATTCTAGTCACTCTATTTTACTCCCTATATATACCCTGTCATAATGATTCTTAAAAAGTAAACCCCAAAATAAAGTATGGTTATGATGTAAGCTTCATAAACATCAATTAAATTTCAAATAATTAATATCGGTAAATGAACCTTGAGAACTTGCTTAATTATTAATAGCCATTACTAATCACTAACTAATAAGTAATACGTGTTTCTGCACATCTTGAAACTAATTTGGTTCTTTACACTTCTATAGGTATTTAGATATATCTCGACTATAATGGTATACTTCTAACAAAACCCAAGTAAGTACCTAGCTAATATAATATACAAAAGTTGGTTCGTGTGTTCCGCAATTATTACGTAGTATCCGGTAAATGATGTGTTGCACGTTCCTACATATACCTATGCATCATGTGCATTCATAGAGATTATTGGATTTGTCATGCAACGCTCTATTACACCTAGGGTAAAGTACCTACCGTGCGATACAACCTGCAATAGATAACGGAAACTGTCACAATGAAAGAATTTTTTCATATTGTTTCAATATTAAAAAATGCAACAGAATATATATTTTTTTAAATTAAAGCCTGAAGTAATCACAAATCCAGTTTTGTATACGTTTTGAAAAACCTCATAAGAGTACGAACAATGATAAATAAATAATGCAAAAATTTTCAAGAAAACTTTGTTTCTTCTATAAGTAGAAATTAATTGAAAAAGAAAACCCTTAAATTCTGAGAAATATTGGGAGGATGATTAAATTGCAGCTTTCAAACGAAAGTTTCATACAATTTTATCGGGTTTCTTTAAATGCATATTAAATGATATTAAACTTTTGTTAATTAGTTGCTCATTATAATAAACAACAACATAGGTATCTCAAATAAATAAAAACTTCTGATAGTTAACAATAAAAAAAAATTGAGAAAGACACAGCAGTGGTCAATGATGTGATCTCACCTCATCTCCAAATTCATCTCCAAAAATTAAAAGATCTTTATTTTTCCACATTCTAAATTTAAAAAAATAATGCCTTCTTAAATGCAAAAGTTTTCAAAATTAAAGTTGGAATCATACAGCCATTTGCAGGCAATCACTAGGAAACTATGAAAACATTTATGTAAACACGTATTTAAAAAATGAACGTTTTTGGCGGTGGCGCTTACCATATTATACATACACAGCCTAATAACAACTTACATAAACACAAAATAAGGAAATTGCAACAAAAATTAACGGTTTTACTTTGAAATCAAAGATAATGTGGGTAGGCAATTAGTTACTGTTATTATTTCTCAAGTATTCAATGAAAATATTTTCCTCATAACCACGTCATAATGTTGAAATATTTTGTTTGGCAACGGTGTCCACAATTGTGCTCATTCATGATACTGCTGAAATATCTTGCAAGGATAACCTTTTTGACAGATTGGTTACTAATAACTCAAGGCTTTCAACTGATGATTAATAAAACAAAATAGAAACAATGTAAGCATTCGCTGTAATGAATGAATTGTCCCCGAAACCAACTTGGCTAAAGAATTCTGATGGCAAAAACATAAAACATAATAATTATGAAATATTATCATTATCGTAATTTCTCTCCTTAATGTTCATAAAATAGTTATATTAATCCAAATAAACGACTACGAAAATAAACAGATTATAATGTTGATTCTAACTAAACAATACGTGTCTGAAGATATTAGCATTGCCTGAAAAGTTGTAGACTTAAACCTGAGGCAAATTTGTTATACGAGCGAGCTTTAGCCTTAGCCATTTCATGTAGGCTCATATCAGTTCGCCTTTATTATGGTATCAGTATTACGTTCTGAACGAAATTCCTTACAAAATTAAAGCAAAAATTTCTCCTAGTTACCGAAATAGGTATCCTTTTACCTACAAAACTAAGAAAGGTGCCGTCCCGGACTATTTTTGTAGAAAATTCTATTCTCTACAAAACATGTCTGTACCTTTTTTTGTATCTACCACGGTTTTCACTAATTAGGCGCCGAAAGGTCAAAAAACGTAATTTGTAATACTTTAACATTAAATAACTAGTACTAACTATTATTTGCCAGTATTAAAAATTCGCACAAATGCTCTACTCATCGACCTCTACAATAATCCGCGATCACAAAAAAAATTTTCGCGATGTATTCTTTGCGTATCGGATTAAAACGGTTCCGTACAATCGCCTACCCTCACCGCCATGTCTAGCTTGTGGCGTAAGAGCTGTCGGGCCTTGTTTTCTCGGAGGTGACGACCAGACTCGCCGAACCACGCGCCGTGAAAAAGAGACGATTAACACTAGCTCGCCCCTGTGAATATTTCAGTATAAGACGATAGGTACCAATGTAGGTCGTCACCAGTTACTGATACTTAATTATACATATGTACCTACAGATTATCAATAATTAATGATCTTATACGTATTAGTCCAATTATTTTACAAGAACATTAGTCATAAAAAACTTTTCGTTTATATTTTGAAGTGATTATAAAAGATTTTATTAATATTAAAACAGGCCATAGTTTGTTATTTGATTGGTAATATTTGCATATCTGGATTGCTATCATAAATATTCAAAAAATGAAAAATTTATGAAGCTCTTGCATTTTTAAAAATGTCACATGCACAAAAAACTTGTATGATAATTAAAAATCAAATCACCGTTGACATATACAAGGATTATCATTTAAGTTACCTCTTTACAATATTAAAATTTCACGGTTGAAATATGATTTAAGAGTAGATAACAACTATAAAAAAATAACATAATGAGTTGATTTTTTTTTTTTTTTAATTTAACTGTAACGATAGTCGTCATAAATAAATAATGCCTGCAGTCTACAAGAACAAAATGTCAAATAAATATCCATCTATACGTCTAAGTAAATAAAAATAAGTATGTATACGAGTTAAAAGTTCATCAAAAAGTTCATTAATTTCATTACGTTGGTGTTAGTTTTCAAAACAAGCGGATCGTCATTTATTGAACATGCAAAACTACTTTGCTATTTTCGCAAAGTAAACTGTGTTATCACAGCATACGAGTCAAATAGGTAATGACAGTTGCAAATGCACTTTTGCAATTGCAATATAAATGTGATGGGTTCTGGATGGATGAAGACAAAACATTATTTGAAACAATATTACCGTAACTTTTAATTAGTCTGCTAAATACAGGGTCTGATTTCAAACATTCATAGGAGTCGCGTTAATTTAATTTAACGCAAATATTAAAGAAAGCACGTGTTTTTAATATTTTTCTATTGGTGTTGGTATAGGAAGACGTTTATTTTTGTGTTACTAAAATTAAATTTACTGAAGAATTGATAACTATGTAGTACAGGGGTAGTTTTAATCTGACATGTACTGTAATTTTTTCCATCAATTATTTCATTGTGATTTCTAATTTAATGAAAAAAAAAATCATTGGTTCACTTGAAATTCAAACTGTAGGGGTTAAAGTCAATTACATTTCCAGCAATTCAGAGACTTTAATTCTGTCTATAGAATTCATTTAGCATATCCATTTTCCCACAGACGTACTCCTGAATGTCATTTAGAAATAAGTTTTTCTAAGTTTAAAAATTTTTTCCTGAAACTTTTCACAAATTCACAATTATTTTATTAAAATTTGGGCAGGACAACATCTATATATTCAGATAATAATTGATAAAATTGTTTTTCATTTTTACAAATACCTACATAATTAATATAGAAATCTTTATCAAAAGATAGTATAGTATTTGCATCAAGAATTGGCAATGTTTACCTTACCTTAAAGTATATTAGTACAGCTAAATAAATAAGGTATTCCGTTAGTTTACTAATTACAGGACCAAATTTCGTATTATTATAACCAAAAAATAATGAACAATAACAATACATATTATCTAAAAGTTGAAAGATGGGGTTCGACTCGACAGATGGGGCTGTTATTGTTACTACTACCATCTATTTGTTCCTATATCCTATAGAAAATAACCTTTAGTATTGATAAAGCATGTAGTCTCAAGCGAAACGGTGGGCATTGTTTCCAAAATAAAAAAAAGTAACCTATTAATCCTAATTGCTTTGGTTCAAATATATTTATTGTTCATTATTGATATACCATATTTGCAGACAAAGTTGCAAAGGGCATTTTTCACATAAGTAGATGTCCTTCACGTCTACGTATCAAAGAACAAATAGAAGAAAAAAATTGGAGCAGAGCCGAAGTTCGTAAATCGTAAAACTAACCGCAGTCCCTAATTAGCGAGCCCCGCATTGTTAAAGTGAAGGTGTGGGAAATTTATGGTCGATAAGAAAAAGCCATGTTTTTCCAGTAAGCAGTTTTGTTACGCACTAACGAACACTAGGATAAGCCATTTGTCGGATGATAGGAAGAAAACAACTTTTTCAAGCGCATTCCACAGGTGAAAGTAATATTTACAGATAAAAAGTAACCATCTATGGACAAGAATTTGATTGCTCAGCAGGAAAACTACGACACGTGCTAAATTCTATACAACGTCATATCATTAATTATAATTAAGCTGGTAGACATGTTATCTTATAGGTAGTTTCTAATTACAAAAAATAAAAAAAAAGTTCAATTTTGTAAACAATGACTATAGACGCTTTCCTTTATCAAGCCAATGTAGAAGGTGCCTATTGTCGGCTTTTTTTGTATTTTTTGAAGCTCAAAACCATCAGTATGAAGATGTCATAAAATACAAAAAACTGTCGTAATACTTTCGTTTACATTTACACACCCCGTACCATAACCTTTCCCAACATTTGTATTGGTAAAAGAATAGGAATAGCCTTTTAACGTTAAGAAGCACATTTATGGCAATCCTAGACTTCAATGATGTGAAAATTGTGGTTGGATCGTGTGCCTAAAAATTAAAAATTAATTTTCCAGTTTTAGAAAAAATCATGTTCTGTCACACTTGGCCGGCTCAGCTATGATTATCATATAAAATTCAAGATAAAACGACAAAATTGTGTTTTTTTTTCAGCAAATTATTTTGTAATGTGTTAGCAACGCAATACAGCCCTAATTTTCACATCATTTCAAAAGAGTATAATTAATAATAAAGTGTAATATTTAACTTTCAGGTCCTTTTATCGTTCTATTTTTAAGTAAAATAACTCTCTTTGTATCCAAAACCATTAAACCTTTTTGGTTTATTTTTTGAACTTAAAAAAATTGTATTTTTGAAGCAAAAAATATTTTCGTATGAGAAGAAGAAATTAAAAATTACATTATCACATTGATCCATACATGGGATTTTTATCAAAGTTTAAAATCAACATAAAATGACATTATCTACCACCTAGTTCCTAGTAGATGGGACCTTCTTAAAAAAAAAAACTAATATAGACTTACATAGTGTTGGGGGTTAGGTCCACCCAAGGGCAAAGCCAGGCCCGTGGGATGTTGGGGAGAGAGAATAACGTGACGAAGAGTTCCACTCTCGTCAACAATTTGTTGCACTACGTGTCCCGGAGGTACCTGCACTGGCATAGCGATTGGCGGCGACGGATTCGTTGACACCATAGGAACTGTTACCGGACCTTAAAAAAAAAAAAAATAGGTAGGTCCTCGTATTTAGGGAAACTGACTACTAATAAGTACAAAATAAATAGTCTTCGATTGATGACTACATTTTCATTAGGTAAACTCTTACGGAAAACTTTTAATCCGGGTCAATATCAAGTTGTAAGCCAGGGTTCAGTAGGGTTTGAATTTCTATGGGTTAATCCCATTGTATCAGAAAGTTTACCAGGGATTTCCAAGTACATTTAAAATATCGTAACTAATCGTAAATGTAATCGATTTTGACAAAAAGTTTTCCTAATGGTTTAGTAATAACTTCTCCCCTATTATATTTTCGAACATTCTAGATCATCTTGGAAGGTTGTAGAACATTTTCTAACTTTTGTGGAACATTTTAGATCATTGTCTGACATCTGTACCGTTCTCTAACAAATTAGAACATTCCACTTCTACTTATTTTTCACCATGTAAAAAATCCACTTGCAGGAATAAAAGTAAAATAACGAGAAAAATTAAATATTTTCGAAAAATAAAAGTAAATATCCAGTTTATTAAATAAAGATGATAATTGACAATATTTCGGTAACTATTTTTGTGAAACTTTTTGAGAATAAAATTTCCAAAACGTTTTACTTCTTTTTTACAAAATTTTAGAAATTTTCAACATATTAGAGAGAATGAAGGTACGAAAAGCAAATACCTACGATATTTAATCTAAATTTCCACACTATGTATTCATTCATTGATAATTAATTTTGTTTTATAAAAGTTTAAAAACAAAAGCAAAATTCATAATAAACATGTTGAATATAGGAATGCACTTTTTTGATAAATTCATGTTTACCAGTCAAATGACCACTTACAAACAGCCTTTTAAATTGACAATCTGGCACGTGCCCAACTAAACGTGTAATAACTCCGACGTGTAACAGGTGCCTATCTCATTTTTAACATTATTGGGGGAAAGAAAGCAGGCTAAAGTTCTATTTATCAAAAAAGTATTTTTATTTTGATTAAATTTCTAACAGTAAGTCCAACATTCACAAAACAATGAAAGAATCAAATAAATAATAATGGTAAGAGTTTATCGATGTTATGCAAATATTTCTATTCAAGTCAAAAACTTCAACAAATTTTACACTCATAGGTTATAATACGCATAGTGTCTTCTACTGACAATCAAAATTACATACTTGTGATGAATAATTTGTTTCTGTTATACTTTTTTGGTTTAGTTATGAGTTTTTGAAGTGTTATAATTTTGAATGAAAAGTAGTAAAACACTACTAAACTTTTTTTTTTTAATGAGGCTGCTGTCTGTGGCTTACACAAAAAATAAATGATATCGTTAACCATACTATACCGTGGTAATCGTAAGTGACCTACTTGTTCAATTATAAATTTAATTATCAATTCTTTACATTTTAAAAAATAACTCAATCTCGTATCGTAAATGATAGTCGACTGCTGACTGTTTGTTTTGATGAATTGCTTATTTCGCTGAATTTGTAACAATTTTATCAGTGTTGACCTATGAGAGGTTATCCTGTGCTTGTGGAATTTCCAAAACGAAACTTTCTATGAATTAAATTGTTGTAGCAAACAGTGAGGTCAGCGTAATTAATTGTAAGCAGTTGATAATAACTATACCTATTCATTAAGTCATTTTTTCATATAAGTCATTTTGCATTAAAATATACAGATATGTTATTCATTATAAAGTAGGGATCAGTTTTATGACAGCCTTCAAAAATATTTTAATCGTCTCGATGTTATTCAAAAGATATTATTTCACATTGTTGTATTTACTTTCTACGCCTTGTTATCAATCTATTATTATTATTATTTTTAGTGTGTTACGAATACAAATTTTGGGAAAGGTGAAGGGTATGTATATTTAAACACACCCATCCTGAACCGTAACCTATTGCAATACACACAGAAGTATTACGACTGTTTTTTGAATGTATGTATGAAGATGTCATAAAATACAAAAAAACTGTCGTAATACTTCCGTGTGTATTGCAATAGGTTACGGTTCCGGATGGGTGTCATTATATTTGTATTTGTGACACACTAAGAATAACCGTTTTCAAAGTTTAAACAAACAAGCAGTATCATGTATCACCTATAGATAAAGAATATAAATTATTCCGTATCTAATACACATATACTATAAATTTTCAAAATCTTTCATAAATAGACCTTATAAGTACTTTTGACTTGATTTGACTCCTACAATAAATATTTATTGTTTGATCCTGTAAATGTTTGGCGAGTTCTTTTTAACCGGTTGTAAACAATATAAACCCAGTTTCGAACTTTTTAACGCTTTTTATTTTCTATTCTTTTTTTATTACGATATATGTACATGTACCTAAGGTACATACCTAGTCAAGTTTACGTCTTATTATTCTTTTACAATGCACAACATTAAAATGGGAACAACGACCGCGTTTTTTAAAAGAAAAGCAGTTTTGTACTGACTATTTAGCTGACCAGAAATTTCTAACACATCATAATACATATATTTCTTACGCAGGTATGCGTGAATAAGTGTAGGTAGATTTACGGTACATGGCATGTGTTTGCATCTGTGTATATGTGTACCAAACGGCCATTGACTGCTTGTTAATATGATTCCTGAGTTCCAGCTATTTTTAGTTGTGAGCAAAACTATCCGGAACGGCGAAATATTTGCTTTTATGTAATTTTCCCTTCGCAAATACCATGACATTTATTTGTAGGTCTGGAAGAAACTGGAAAGTATCCTGTGAGATGTCAAAAAGAGTTCGATGACTAAAAAGAGAAATGAAATTGAGAGGCTCACCCCTGAATGACAGAAAAGCTTTAAACAGTTCGGAGACGTGTTTCATCTACTTTTAAGGAGACATAAATTTGAGTTCATAACGTTCAAAGTCAACTTTATCTTTACAGACTCAGAGAAATCTATGAGACAAGTAAAGTGGAAGGAGGAAATTAATTGAGGAGATTTGGGAGAAAAGAGGGTTGGATATGAATTCAAATTAAGTCAAAACTCATGGAAGTACAGTACAAATGGGATATAGAAAGAAAGATCGAAATTTACTTGGAAGGAAGAGGTATAGAGGACGTGACGGAATTTAATTACTCGGGATATGATTTGCCGAGAAACAATGGGGAAGTGCACATGAAGAATTTGAGGAAAAACTCAACATCTCCCCTGGAAATAGTGTATAGAATTAACAAAGAAAATTTTTAGGTACAAATGTAAAAAAAATGGCGTTTCCGTGTATGGAGATCTGAGGATGGAAAAAATGAAACTGAATACAAATACAAACAGAACTGGAGGGCATGTAATTCAAATGAAACACTGAAACTTGGGGAAATGACCAAAAAGAGGAAGTATGAACAAAAGTAATAAGAAACAGGAAAGAAGACCTACTGGTGGAGTACGTGAGTTTGAGGGACAGATTAAGTGCGAAAGGAAGGAGAGTCACAACAGAAAAGTGAAAAAAAAACTAGTAAAGAAAACAAGAAAACCTAGAAAACCCGGGATGGTCTTTGGAGCATTACAAAACAATGACGCAAAATAGAACGATGTTTGGATGGGACCATTGGAAGCAAGCAGAGGCCAACAAAGACAGGAAGTCGTAGGCAACTGAGGAATCCAGTCGACAAACCGACGGATCTCAATGAAAAGGATTTCAGAAATGAACCTTTGCTGTAGGAATATAGTGGGATCGGAAACAATAAATCCTGAAGAATATATATTTGGAGAACAATTGGAAACGTGAGATACACGAAAATGGAAGGGAAAATTTGACAAAACAGATATTCGACAAGAGATCACTCTGGCATTAGAGTTTATTATGAAACAGAAACGAATAGAAATTTTGTTTCTTGAGCTACCCTGTAGATATGCGAGAACGTTTTTAGAAAAAGGTGAAGAAAAAGCATTAACCATGTAGATGGTACAGCAAAAAAAGTTCAATAGTCCAATTATTTGCTGCTGTCTGCATAGAATGAGCTATATTTTCGCCTGATTTCGTTTATTTATAATACCTAATAGTCACGAAGAATGCGATGGAAGGACAATCATTGACTATCTATGGACGTGAGAAAGCATAAAAAAGTAATGCTTTTAAATGCAGATTATAATAGAGAATAATGACAAGGATAAATTATTAAACTCAAGATTACAAGAAAGTGCTCGTTATTTTTAACTGTAATGCTTCTAAAACTCATTAGTATTGCAGACATGTCTCATAAACGGAAATGCGAAGGAGGAAAAAAAGCCGACCCAAACAGTCAAAGATGCACCAAATATGAGTAGCTCATTATTACAGAAATTGATGGTTGGACACGTATCTTTCGTTCTTGGCATTTTTAATTAGTTGCTAACAATAAATTAATGTACCCTTGTTCTAATTTAATTTTTTTACACAACCAAAACTAAAATCAGTATAGTTATTTGCTCTATAGGTTTGGGGTACACATTAACACATACATATTTTATAAAAAGACAGATAAATAAACTATAGAAAATGCTCAAGAGTCAAATAGGTATCCCTAATTATTATGGATTAATTCTGCATTTAGTACCATGGGGCACAATTGAGATATTCCATTTTTCAAATGTTAATTACTTGGTATTACGATTTAATTGCAACGTTATAAAATACATACTTATCTACAGTTATCTTAAGCTAATGGTACGTAGAACGAATTTATTTCCTTGAAGTCTGCCCTCATTACTTTTGTTAATTGGCAAGGCCGCATACCACTCTTGGACAAATGACTGACATTCCGATTGGTTTTGTTAGTCGACTAATGTACATAAAATTTAGAGGAAATCGTGCCGAAGAAGTAGCACATCCTTCTGACGGAAGAACGTTTTATTTCTTTCACATAGGTACTCTACGCTGTGCGCTGAATAGCACCAAACTTGAACAGAACATTTTGCGATTTCTACACATTTAGCAAGTAATTAATTAACTATAACAAGTGATGTAAATTAACCAGCTTATTGTATCGAAATAGAAGCTATTTATCGCTAATGAAAATTTCAAGCAGAAGAGTTCAGAAATGGCCTAATCAATTTCAATCAAATCTAGCGAAGATTTACAAAAAAAAACAAATTATCACTAAAATTTAATTGAAGTGTTTTAAAATTAGGACTGATTGACAAATAAAAGTTTCACCCCAATTTTTAAATTTTAACAGTGAGTGCAGTTCTTATTCGTTCCTATATGTCACCTTCTTTCCTTCTTGGTTCGCTTTTAATTACTTCTTAGTTTTTCTAAATAACCTGACCTAACCCTAGTGTTCTTTTCACTTTTTAATTATTATAAGCTAACAAAAAGAAAATAATTCTGGTAATTATGCAGTCTGTGTAAACGTAAACACACCCCCACACCCTCTACCATAACCTATTCCAACATTTATAATTCGTACAAGACTTTCAGAATAATCGGTTTCAAAACAAACAAGTAGTATCACTTACAGATAAACATATTAAATTGTTTCTTATCTAATTTACACAATAACAAGTGCTTATAAAGGCACCCAATTACTTATGATGTCACATCACTTACACAATCAAAGATTTACTACATTTCAAATCAAACAAATCTTTGCTGTTACGAATTACAACCTTTAAAGTGGAAAAAGTATGTAAACGGGTGCTTTCTGCGCCCTACATATGTGTATATTTTGATCAGCATGACGAACTCTACAACATACTATATTTTCCATAAAATCCGGTGGGGATTACCCAAACTGTATAATTACCATAATTTTTTGTTATATATAAATTGTTATTAAAAATAGCTTCCCTTATCGTAAGTCTTTAGATACTTGAAAACTCGCCAAATAATGCCAACGTTAAAATTTGGGTAGTAATCTTTGGTATTGCAGCGAGTTGATTTTTGTAGATTGGGAAGTACCGCGGGGTATTCCCTCCTCCATGGACATGTGTAAGTGAGCATGCAGTAGGTACATGTACCGTGGTGACCGCAAAAACGACCTTGACGGAGCATTGTTCGCACGCTGTTGACCTTCCATTGGAGTCACACTGCCGCTCGACGACGATGCCCATACTGCAACTTACTACTCACGACCAACAGATACAGCAAACTTTGGTTTTGTTAACATGTATTATGCAGACGAGGTTTATTAAAATTTATTTATTAATCCTCTTCATCAGCAAATAATCAAGATTAAGACAGTTTAAGTTTCAAAGTGAAATTTATTGATCACTATGTATTACAGTCGTTCCACCACCACACTCTGGGGCTTCTTCATTTTGTCTTCTCCTGAAGAAGCCTCAGTGTGGTCAAACGTTCGCAGTATCGCAGTGATCAATAAATTTCGTTTTGAAACATTGTATGCAGTTATTTAAAATTGGGGCTCCAGACAAAAATCGCCCAAAAAAAATTTCAGCCCCTAGAAACCATTCTGTAGGGCAAAATTAGATATTTGAAGGTTGGAGAGACACTTTTTACAAGGCTTTATAGAAAAAAAAAACACGTGTAAAATATATTTATGATTTGATTATTTTTTATTTATTATTTCTTATTCCCAACAAAAGTCTTTCGTTTTAATTGTTTATCTATTGATATGTGCGAAACGATTATATGACGAAGCGAGAGCGATAGTATGAACAGAAACGTCATTGTTGATGTTTGGGCAGACCGACAGAAAGAAAAGCCATGAATACACAGTAAGACGTTGGGTATTGACGAATGAAGGTCAATAGTGAATAGTCCTGTGAGATTAAGTGAATAATTTTAATAATTGAGATAACGCATGTGTGACACCCCTTTTGTGTGCACTGTTGCCCGGCAAGGTCCGTGGTTCCTCGAGTGGGGTTACTCGTAGTAGAAGGGGTGCTACGGGCTACTCGAATGACGTGAACTGATTCGAGAGGGTAGCCCCGCAGGTGGGTGCCCCCGAATTGGTCACTGGGATGCTAACATCTACGGATGATTGGGTGTCCGGGGAAGCCTTTACTTATTTTAGGTGACACTAGCTAGTCGTCGAAGATACGAAGATGAATAATAATTAGAATATATGGTAAACATAAATTGGGTGCGACATTAGATTTCCGGAAGGAAAGGGGGAGGAAGTCCCCCGGTGAGTAATTGCAATGCTTATGATAATTTGAATGGGACAGTAACTATTTGTTTTGTTTGTTTTAATGTATGGGCAATCTCTGTCGAGTCTATTAAGTTTTTGCTGCTGTTAAGGGACCGCCTCGTGATGACCCATGTGAGAAGTTTTCGAAACAAAGGTAATCAAAGTAATTTTATCTGCGAAAATTCTACGATTCTTACACACGATTTTAAGGTACAGGTTTAAGGTTATCAAAACACGTTTTTATCAATAAAAAAGGTTAGGTTAGATTATAAAATATCTAACCCAACCTAACCCTTCCCCCTGCCACGCTCTGAAAAGTACAATCCATGATTCCAATGAAAGTAATCAATTTATTATATACGATTAATACCGTGTAATGTATGACATTATTGGAAAAATATCTCACCCTACTCGAATTTACTATTTCTACCCCCAGAAATAACTGCATGCATAAAACAATTTTTGAAGCGATTTTTGTCTGGAGCCCCAATTCTAATTAATTACAAAATTGTGTTTAACTTGTTCTATTATTACATCATGAAGGTAAATGCCTCAACTATTAAATAAATTACCAAAATTAACCATAAAAAGTATATTTTAATCTTATTGCAAAATTATATTTCACCCCATACATTAGTTTTTGCAACAATCAGTCAAAGGGAAGATTCTGGTGATCTATTTATGATACGTTAAGGTACGACTGTCAGATAATTATAATTAATAACTTTATATATTTAATAATTTAATAAGAGGGTAAATGTACTTGAACAAATGGTTTATTCACCTCGTTTCGCTCACAATTAGTGCTATTAGCATTTTCGAAATGAATTTCAAAAAATGTCTATTAAAAATACATAAATTTATGAGTAACTACCCCTGCCCCTTTTATATTTTTAGTAATGGAATGATGTAAACAGTTAATAAATTGGCGTGTATTTTAAATTAATGTGTATATGATTAACACTATCTATTTTATTTTATGAAATACGTATGTAGATGTGCCTAAGTTGTCGTAACGTACAGATAAGAAATGATAACAACCGGAAGAAGCATAATAAATTAAGGAAATAGAGTGCGACCATCGGAATCAATTTAGGTCTTAACCGCTTGTGTACAGGAAGGGCGAAAATTGCTGACCGATGTAAATTACGAAAATAACAAATTAGTAATTATAGGCGTTAATTAGAGTTCCGTACATCTGAATGGAAAGCAGAATCCTTAGAGGATCACTCGTATTTTTTTTATCTGTATGCCAATAAATTAAATTGAAATTTGATACACACATTAAGTAAATTGCTAATTGATAGATAACTTAATTTTCTACTTGTATTATTTTTCTCATAAATGATAGAAGGGGCATTTTAATAGAAAATTCATTTCTCCACCAAAAATGTATCAATTTTTTTTATATCTATCACGGTTGTCGGTACATAAACGTCGATAGATCAAAACACGCATTTTACGAAACTTTAACGTTAAAATAATAATATTAACAATTATTTGTGAGTGTCAAAAATTGCATAAAAGCTGTTCCCATCGACCTCTACAAGAATCCGCGATTAAAAAAAAATTTGCACGGTATATCCCTTCGGTATGAGACTAAAAGAGTTACGCACAATCGCCTACCTACCGCCTACAGTCTGGCTTGTTACGTCAGAGCTATTGGGCCTTGTTTCCTCGGGGAAGTAATGCCCAAACGCGCCCTTAAAAATTGAGTATGCTAGGATATAACATCGGTCTGGGATAAGGTTTTGTGTGCTGATAGGATACAGTTTCATCATATAAGATGACACACCCTAAAAAAAACAAATTCTTTTGTTTAAAGGATTAGATTGATAACTTTTTTTAATTCAAATTGATAAATTATTCTAATGAAAATGACACTCTTAGTAATAATACAAAAAAATGTATTATTTGATTCAAGTGTTACCTAACATTAATAATTTACAAAAAAAAAACTTTTAAAATGACTGAGTGATGGTTTATTAATATACAGAATATATAAACTTTGTCAATCATGAGAATTAATTTACATAATTTATTACATTTTAACCGCCCATGTTTCCTAATCTCTATTATCTATTATGCATTTACTTTTTAACATTTACATTATATCGATTCAAAAGGGACATCATCTAGAGAACGAATAATAATTAAAACTGTTACGTATAACGTTCAATATATGCATGTGATTTTTAAATTTGATAAAATTAAATTGAATTTAATAATCACAATACATTTTTTTTGTAAATCCTATATCAAATTAAAGTTATCCACTTATTCAGAGCATGTACTGTACTTGAAAGAAAACCATATTAATTTAACTACAATAAAAAAGCTAAAAACTAATATTTTATACTTTAATTTATATTCAAAAGTTCCCGCATTTTTATCACAATTTTCAATTCTCAGAGATATGTCGCATGCGCATGCGTTAGAAATCTACACTTACTATTGCACAATAGATGGAACACCTGTGTTGTAGGCTCTCTTTTATTTACGGTATCGGGCAGTAAAGATGGTTAGATTGTAATCGCGGTCAGTGACTATTAATTGTGATAACATTTCGATTAATTATTTATTAACAGTTAATGTGGTACACGGACGTTAGTTGTATAATTTAATTTGCCGTTTGCTACATCGTTTTAACGTAGGTACCTATGTAGTGTCGTTGACTGTAACTTTCGTGTGAGAAGTGTATTTATTAACTGCAAGACGATCGACTCCATGTTGGAGTTTCTACGGCAAGGTATGTAGGTACATAAAAAAATATGTCTAATTTGGTCATCAGTCAATTTTGACGACCTTTTATAATCCAATGAATTATGTACAGCAAAACGTACAAATGTATACAAGTACAGATATTTCATTTTAGACATGTCTGTACTTGTTTCCTACAAATCTATTCATGTATGTCCATTACACAGGCATTATAAACATGTACCTATAGGAGGCTGAACATTTTGTAACAATTTCGAATATTCTAATTAATAATTCTCGAAAACCTCGGAACAACTTTGAACGTTTTAGAATTTAGATCATTCTCGAAAATTTCAAACCAAACTCGAAAAATATTTCGGAATATTTTAAATCGATTTAGATCTTTTTTGAAACCATTCTCAAAAAATCAGGAAGTCTAGACGATTCTCGAAAAATTTGTAACATTCTAAGTCACTCTTGAACACTACAAAACATTAGAACATTTTAAGTCATTCTCGAAAAATCTAGAACATTCTGGAACATTTTAAATCATTCTTGAAAAATCTGGAACATCTTATAACATTGCAAATCATTCACGAACAGTTTAGAATATTTAAGATTATTTTAAAACAATTTGGAACATTCCTTCGAATTCTAGAAGTTTCTGGAAAATTCTAGTTGTCACTTTTACTTTATGATACAGCTTATTCGCCTCTTAAAAAAACCCTTTGGATTCGATTAAACAGCAAAAACAATGTATTAGACAGAGATAGATGTACACAATATATTTTTGCAACCTCAGTCCAATCTTTCTCGCTCACTTCGACTATATTCTTATTATTAAGAGGAGACAAAGGGCAAGGGCTATCTGCCAATACTTGGTGACAGTAGGGGGGTCATGGAAAAAGTGAGGACAAACAAAAAAAACGCGTAACTTTTCATAATCCATATGAATTGATAAAATAAACTGCAAATATTTCGCACACTAAATACTTCTCTGGTGGTATTTTTATTATAGTTGCGTCCAGAATGTAAACTACTCCAACTAATCGCTCTCGTGCTTGTTAGTTAAACAGAATGTCAATAGATGGCGCCCTTGGTTTATGCTCTGAAGGTTATTATTTTGATGAAAACATTATATTTAAATTTTAAAATGAGAATAATTCGATATTTTGAGTGAACTTTCAAAGGATATATGACCTGTTCTAAAAATATAAGGTAGTCTTCAAAAATAATGTAGGGATGATATCGCAAGTAGGTAAAATGAAGTACGAATTATATTTTCTATAGATTGCCGGGATAATTCATACATAATAATTTCATCACAATTACAATGTCGTCAGTTCGAAAACTTATGATGTTCGTGTTAATTACCTCTTTTTATTTTTTTTTTGTATTTCAACTGTTGAGCTTAATTGGCCGCTAGCGTTTTCGTATTTCTTATTTTGACGGCTCATCTGTTGCCTTACGAGGAAAACAGTCGGTAATTTTTTGAGTCCAGGCTCTTTTAGTTCACAACCATGCACTTAACCATCGAACTACCGACTATTTCATATGGGCATCTAAATAATATATCACCGCAGACAACAAGAGAGCGCCATCTGCTGTAATTCCTATAAATGTAAAAGGAATCTTGTTGAACAATATACCTAACCTAACATTTATAGCGATTACTACAGATGGCGCTCCCTTTCTGTCTGTAGTGGTACATTCAACTACCTATCGATACAGGAGACTACGTATATTCTGTTTGAACTGCCTATTGCGCGCTGAAAAGAGCTAACGAGTACAAAATAGCGGTAAGCGTCTGTTGGTCTCAGCAAATAACTGAGAACTACTAAGAACATGTTTTTTGTTATTTCGAACCACCTAATCAAAGTAGTACTCACATTTCGTGTCTGTGAATGTGTACTGAATCTCGTAGGGTGAAGACATGCCAATTGAAGTACTGTATTTTGATTAGTCATTCCCAACAGTAATGAACATATCAATATTTAATTGGTAATTGGTTAATGTTTAATTGCAAAAAATGAACTAACTGATACATTGCAGTAAGTTTCTCGATAAAATATTCGGCCTATCCCTTTTAATGTTAATGTGACTTCTGAAAAAAGAGTGTCGGCAACTATATGGTACGTAGGCAGTTTGTTCGCGAATGATGGAGTGTGGCGTTTGGCATAACAGAATACGAACATTTCACTTGGCTCGTGCTTATCCCTTACCATCTGACACGACACAATTAGAATTTCTGTTAATATCGTGACACGACCGTTCCACTTCCGTCGTACATATTTGGAACCTACGATTATAAAAATAAAACCAGTCTACCTATATTCTTTTATTATTAAGCGCGGCGATTAAAAATATACGCGCACCGCAGAGGTACCGCAATTTATTTTTTAATTAGATTTATGCCTATAGCTTAACATATCCTTTCATTAGGATAACCGACTGTGAAGTCACGACTAGATAAATACTGATAACGCAATTAAAACTTTTGGTAGAACATTGTGCAATACTAAAAAGTTCTATTCAATTTTTTGAATTAGAATAGAATTTTTTTTTATTTATAAATGCATCTACTTAACTGCGGAATTTGAACACTGAATCAATTTTTTACTGTTTTGCATTAAACAGCAAACATTTTGCATGCATTCAATAGTCCTACGTTTCAAGTTTTTCCAAAATTAAAATTCTTTTTAATTAAATAAAATATAATTAATTAATGAACTACGTAAATAGTTGCAAAAAAGTACAATTTATCTATAATAAAATGTGTAGTTGAGGTCACATTAAATTGAACCCCTAATTGTTACCAGACTAATTCATTTTAAGAACGAAAGAGTTTAGAAAAAAGTTTTCATTTTATTTTCAACATAATCTCTTCCTTATTCTGTACTCATACAGTTACTGAGACCTGGAGAACTCTTCTTTTGAAATAGTTTTCAAAGCCACTGTCTCATTCCTTACAATCGTTCCGAAAACTTAAAAATACTTTTTCTTCATTGCTTTTTGAGAAAATTAGAGGATGCATGAAATAAGGCTCTTGTCGGAATGAATAAAGGTGGATATTTTTCAAAATTTTATATATTTAGTCAAGCAATTTACCTATCCGATTATAAGAATTGCTGGTGATTGACTTATATTTATTTTCTCCACATGTACTTAAACTTTATAATTGTTTCATTGTTAAATATTTGTTGCCTTGTAATAAGAACACAAATCTCAATTTACGAAAATTCAACAAACCGTGATTTCTAATTTTAAACTTCTTGTCTGCAATAACGATGTTTTAATAGCTTTTTAAAATAGTATTCTTATAACATATGTAAGCTTGTATGAGTATCGTTCAATTGCCTTGGTATCTTTTGGGTGGATTCCAACAAATAAAGGGTATTTTTGAATCATTTACAACAACAATTTATTATACCTTAATAATATACAGAAAAACATTATCTTGTCAAGTTTACAGTCTCTTGGCATACATCTATATCTTCGAGGTTTGTTAAAATGTCATTAATTTTGATAAAATTCATAGTGAAATTTGCATTGATAGTTTCGCTTCTTTTTTCAGATACACGTGAAAAATGATCAATAAAATTATTCGGCAACGTTAAATCGATGAAATAATTTTTGAATAAAATAAATATCAGAGCTATATAAGTGAGGAATAAGTCTATTCTTCGGTACTTGTTTTGACAATGTTAAAAAAACGTTTTTAGTCCTCTATCATATGTTTATAATAACCATACGTGCATGTTCGAATATTGTTTTATTTTTGTTTTTTAACTAATGCAAAGATCATACTAAAGAAAAGTGGTCAAAAATTTAGATCTCACAACTCCATTTATCTGTTTTAAAATTAGATAGGGGAGCATTGTAATCTTCATGGTAAAATTTGAAACTTTATTTCATCTCCATTTTGCGCCATTCGTTCCAAGAGGCTTGGAAACCTGTTAAAAATAGACCAGTAAGAAGTCTGCTAGCCTGTAGAAGCATGGAACTCGCGTCGTTCAATGCCCATAAAATAAACATCGTCGAACTTGATAGATATTCCAGAAATAAACTTCATTAGCTTAACATTTCATGACTCATGTGGTTACGCGAGAGAGGCCAGTTGCACCCATTTTTTAACATTTAAATTAATTCGCACAAATCATTTTCTTTTAACATTTAAACGTGTCGACAACAACAAGAACATAAAAGTTTAAGAAAACCGTCGAATATGTTTAGAGTAAAGGCTAACGTTACATAAAATTTTGATTTTAAAACTTCCTTCATAAAGAACTCTTATTTGGAGAAAACCAGTCCAAATAAAAATCGATTTACTACAATATTTATTTCAGCTACCAAAATTTGGAAATCCTAGGGAATCTTCTTTTTTCTAATACAGTCAAAAAATCAATTGGTATTAGAAGGCACATTTTCTACCCACGGAATTTCTTCCATTCGCCAATGGCACCACTTTTTGACCCTACAAATGTCCCTGCCGCTTTTTCCACCTTGGGTTATCTAACTTCCTATTATTTTTCAGATATCCACACGTTCTAGTTTCAGGTGTCCCAATTTTGATATTACCAATTTTGAAAATATTGTAGGTACTTTAAGTCCATTACCTATTTCGATATTATGTAGGTTTCCAGTTCATTTGCTTCGTTCATACGTCGTCACCTATTTTTCAAACGACCTCACATATATTTAGTAACTTGAACATCGTTTCGAGCCCATTTTATTTAATGAAGGTTAAGGTCGCACCTATTTTTGGAACAGACAGATGCACCAAATACTTTTGTGACTTTTTGCTCATGCCAGCCAGAGTGTGCGTGTTTGTGACAACTTTAGTAAGGATGTGCTTGAGCACGTGCCCAACTTCCAGAATCCGATAAGTTAGTGTATTATATATAATACACTAACGTATAACATACATCACAAACGAATTGTACTAATGAGTTTTACGAGGAGGTATCCGCCATACCATATATAAAACGCAACAATGTTTAATTTATTTAACATTATCTCCACTTACACAACCCAAAAAGTTGAGGGTGGAAATCCTCAGCTGACAAAGTTATTTCTTCAATTTTCTGGGACATAGCTGTAATATTTTCGTTAGATTTCTTGGAAGAAGGTAGAACAGTTACGTTAGCATATTATAGTGAGTTATTACGCAAAACGATTGTGGAAAAGCGACGTGGAAAACTCGCCGAAGGTGAGCTCTACTTCGTAGATAACGTTCTTGCTCACAAGTAGCTCACGGCATTGGAAACCATTGATAAAATCGGATTTGAATTGGCTGACCATAAGACTATTATTTATTCCTAAATCCCAAAAACATTTAAAGAGCAAAGTAGTTTCGATAAATAATGAAGTCGTTGAGGAGTGGTTTGCAGACCAAGACATAGAATTTTTTTCCAATGGTCTGGAATTACTTTATGAACGTTGCGCTAAATGAGTAAGTCTTACAAATGGTCTGGTAGTTACCATCGTTCAAGAAGGCCAGAGTTCTGATTTGTGGAGTAATATATAATGTATAACGGTCTGGCGCTTAACCCAGGATTTTGTATTACATATTCTAAATTTAAAGACTTAAATTACTCACACACACAAATTCTCTAAGCTTAAATGGCGCCAAATTGGACAGTTAGTAAACAGTCAAGTAAAAAGAAGAATGTAAATGCATTGAAGAAAAAAATCAAGTCGTATTTATTTTCGAAAAAATTAGCGACGATAGAAGAAAGCTATGTGCCTTACTGGATTCTCTTTAATAATTATGTTAAGAAGGATTTCCACTTAACATATTTATCTCAAAAATTGATCCCACGACATCCAAGTCGATTTTATTCTATAGGGTCGGAAAATAGGTTTTCCCTGTCAAAATAGATCAATTTTGACTTAGGGGACAGCCCAACTCTCTTTAAAATATCCTAATGGATGAAACCTATAGCAACCAATATGGAGACGTAATACGCAGCATTTGATTGAGCGATTATTGAGTGATTCGATGCATCAGTATCACATACATAGGAGAGGTATGTTGGCATACCAAGAATGCATACCAAATGTGAACTTTTGCATTCCAAAGACGGTTGGCATTGACTTTTATTCATTGACGACGGGAGAGTCTCGGGTGTTGGAGAAACAATTGATTACAAATGTCAAATTGATTACGTTTGATCGAACATCTTGCAGCTGTGTTTAAAGCCATTGCTAATAGAAAATGTACACAACGTTCCTCTATGACTGATACCATTCCGGAATAATAAAAGTTCTACAGTTGCTGATCACACACAAATACATCAGTATCTATAAGTACATACAGATCCATATGGAATTTTGTCACTGTAATGAAACATTCTACTGAGAATTTTTAAGCGATGATCAATCTTTACACACATTTTTTTAGAATGAAAAATTCTAGAGCTCAAAAAAGGAAATACTCATATTAAATTAACAATAACCTACCTAAGAAGAAAGGAAATTTTTGGAATAAATGTAGATAGTACAATCCCATTCAATATTTTGAAATTTTTTGATTGGGATGCAGAAAGAACTGTCGAAGTCCAAAATGATTTTTAATTTTTATGGAACAATTCACATGGAAATAGATTTCAATCGTCTTGGTTCAAATGATACATTTTACTTCAGAACAAAATACATAGGTGGGATCATTTTTTTGTTTTTTTTTTTTGGAATTGAAAGACAAATTTTATAAAGTGGAAACCTTGGGAAGGAAAATTTCCACCACCTCCCAACCCCTGGACCCACAACTGAATCTGATATGAAAGGAATTCTTTAGTGCCGTCATTTCAGAAAAAAGTGAAACTCAAATTTAAATTTTCTTATTGTAATCATTAATTATTATCATAAGCGTATCGTTGTAAGAAATAAGTTTATGTTTAAATTACAAATGACTAATTTGATTTCACACTCTTTTATAAACCGAGTTAACTTAATAACGAAAGAGTGTAAGATTCTCCACAAACTTACAAGAGTTTGTTGAATTTCATGAAAATTAGATATTCTGGTGAAAGTATTATTTTCACTAGCTTAAATTAAAATATGTAAATCTTTGTTAAATTACACGGGATTTAAAATTCACTTGATTTTGCTAAAAGAACTAAAGAAATATAAAGCTTTCTAAACTTTCAATTACACACATAGATTTTTAATTCAATTTAGAATTATTCACGTAAAACATATTAAAATTCATAAAAAGTGGATATTGTAAAAGTTGACTTTCGCAAAATACCATCGATTATGGAATAATAATAGACCAAAATTGATTTTTAATGTTTTTGATAAACGCTCTTTAATTATAATACGACATACTTTTTTAAAGAAAATCGGAAGGGGGTAAGCTATTGTACATAATTACCACTGAATTTGCTGATTACTAAGTAGGATTAAATTAACTGTCTCAGAAATGCAAGTGAAGATTTTCTCTGGCGATTTGTCGTATAATAAAGAGTTAATGTAACCATAAATAATGAGGGAATTTTAGAAAGTCTAGTTTGGTTTGCTTAAAATAGTAGGTAATAATCAAAAGTTTTTATAATTACTTATGTATAGATTTTCAGTAGTGCTATTTTTACGTAACAGTTTTAAACGCAATCGATACCTATTTAGCACCAGTATTTCCAGACAGATAAATAAACAAACATCCGCGAAATGTAATTACAATACGACTTGCAACATGAAGCAATCAATTAAAATAACTATTTAGCACCACACGTGGTGAAGATCATCACTTTGATACTTCACACAAATGTTATTTAATCGTGGGTATCTCTTTAACTTGACTGACAAGAAAGATACATCTTTCGAAAGTTCAATGCCTAATAAGTTTTATGTAACGTAAAAAGGAGGAAATAAAATTAGTTTATCTTCTTTTACAAGTCCCAGAGCAGCAATAATAAATTTGCAGCATCTCGAATGTTTAAAAAATTTAATGCCATAATAAATGAAACAACGTTTCGAATAATTAAATTTGATTAATATGCTGTAGTGAACTTTGATTGCTTCAGTAAAAAGAATTATTTCGTAATCGTAAAGACTTTCGAAAAACGAATACAGAAATATGTTTTTTGTATTACAATTCAAAATTGAATTTGAATATATACCAAAAAAGAATAAACAGATAGATACATGACAAATAATGTAAGGATTTTTGCTTAAACAGTATTAATTATTTATTTGATTATTAGGTATATTTACAGCTTTACAGATTTAAATTAAAATGATAGCTGTCGTCGTACAGGCATCACGGTTTAAAAAATTAAGAACAGATTTTGATTAAATTGTTTCAGTTTAATTCCAAAACTTTTACCTTTTTTAGAATTTTTTCAAACTTTAAAAGTTTATACTAAATGAAAATTCAATTAAAGCTTTCTTGTTAACTAAACAGGTACCGAATGTTTTCTAAAAACCACGATAAATAGACAGATTTGAGACTCCTAGTATTTCTTGCTGGTAGGTGACTTACTGATTTTTTTACATATAACTTGATCCAAGAAAAGGGACCTGTCACCTTTATAAGCTTTTTGTATGTCTTGTTCAATAAAGGATTTCTACGTTCCCGAGATACATTATTAGTAAAAATCAACATGACTTTATTCCTAATTGATGAACTATCGTTGTCTCCGACATTTTTATAAGAAATTTAATTATCTACAATAAGGTCTATATACTTTTTTCATATCTATCTTGGCTTTGGCTACGTAAGCGTCGAAAGGTCAAACAACACGTTCTGCAAAACTTAACGTTAAATAAAAAATATTAACAATTATTTGCCAATGTTAAAAATTTTCAAAAAAGCTCTTCTGATCTTCCTCTACAAGAACCCGCGATAAAAAAAAATTTTTGCAGGATTAATACCTACACAGCTAAAAGATTAAAACAGTTGCTTACGAGGACCTCCCTATATGACGTTGCGCGTTAGCGCTCTGACCTTTAATAGCGATGGTAACGGTAGAATAAATACAATTTACATAGATTTTGCACTGCTTTGGATTCAATTAATCATGTCTTTCTGAATAAATTTGAAAAATATGATATTTTTGGGCCCTTGTTAAGTTAATGAAAAACTGTTCACATTAATGGCTCTATGACAGCAACACGACGTCCGGCGTACCCCACAAGGACCCCATTTGAGGTTTTTAACGAAAGTAAAGAGTTTTTCTTAATCTTTTGTTTGCTTATTATTAGATTTAAAACTAATATGTTAAGAATAGCTCAGACGAAGATTCTTTGTGTAGGTATAAAGAATGATTTGGTGTGTCACAATTTGATTAACATTGAACATCCATAAGTGCAACGTTATCACCCTCATTTTACGTTAATATTTACACTCAGGCTAATTGCCTGTGTAATTTTCAACTAATGCAAGTTAATGGCATGACGTAACATTATTTGATGATTACCTAATTATCCTTTCAACAGCATTTCGATTATGTATGGGTAGGTAATAGGGAAAATTAATAGTAGTCGTAAAATTCAATATTATGTGTTGTCTTGGGAATTTAAAAATGTTAGAATGTTATTGCTAATTGTGCAAACCATTTGAAAAATAAATCGAACCATTCAAACGGTGCAATAATATACGGTTACGATTTACCTAATGATTTTACAACACAAATTCATGAGATCCATGACATACAGACTACTACATTCTTTAGAGATTGGTTGTAAAGTGCGCAGTTTAAGAGCGCACGAGATGGTGGAACATATTCTGGCAATCAACGAATTTAGTCGAGCCCGGTCGAGCAGTCTTTGTGAATCTAACATTAGGGATGTTCTTATTATTTTTATGATTATTCTTTTTGTGTATGGTGCACCCCTAATACGATCACGCACCACCAATGACGAATATAACGGGTCATAATATTATATAAATATACCTCTTTAAGTACTAAGGGACTATTTGTCCCTTGAGATTGATACCCCGCTTTAATTAGAAGTGAATTAAATTGTCTTGAGATTACGTTTAATTAATTTGGTTAGATGAAATGCCGGTTAGTAAATGGTTCTCACCGAAATCGCTGTGCATAGTACAGATGGCAGTGTGTGCAGGGCAGAGGTCGGCAGCAGCAGGATGAGGTCCTCCGCCGCCACTTGTCGGAACGGGGTAGAAATGACTTTCGGGGTAGTACTCCCCGTAGGACGGCGGACATCCGTACATATCATGCTGCGACTCCTGGGCAACGCTCTGACTAGCCACCATTCCACCCCCGAACCCGTGAACAACGTGGTGATGGTGGTGGTTAAGATGTCGAAGCCGAACGCGGCCCGTGGCACGTCGAGACACTTTCACGGTGCACTAACTCTCAACAAACACACGCAACGACACCACCAAACGATCCTCTTCCTCACCGGTCCATTGAGGGGTATTTGGGATTCGATTTTTTTTTTATTTTTTTGATAAAGCGAACAAATGCGCGAGTATCACAAATATATAACGCACCAATCAAATAACACAGGAAAACGCGGTAATCCCGGACAAAATATGCAAATAAAATGTTAACAAGTTGTTCTTTTTCTTTTTAAAAAAACCAAAGATACCTTCTCATCGAATTGCTTCCAAAAACTTAAAGACAGGTCTGTAAGAAAAATAAACTTGTTTTTAATGTTAATACTTATTTTTAAAATAATTGACAAGACCTTCTGTGCTAATCTCTAATACTTGCTTCGTCTGCTGACGACTGACTAATTAAGCACTGCAATTTTTAGCAATAAATTCTCAATCTAAGTAAATATTTCTTAGAACAAGTTTATACTGAGTACATTTTTGTTTATTTAGTTACAACAACTTATTTAATGGGGGGAAAAAAAAACATTCATGGTCAGCTTTCATTACGCGTCGTAGCAAGATTCGACAGAACACCACGAAAAATAAAATTTCAGTTATTAGGTGGATTTATAAACTATCATAGACGGCAAGTGGAGCGCCATCTGTGGTGCAGATTCTATTTAAGTTACCAGCAGAAAATTAACTTTAACTGCGAGTTATTTCCATTTAAATTTTTATGGTACGTTTTACCTGAAGCATCAAATTTGACTTGTCTCTCGTAAGGCGAGTTGGTTGTCTCTCGTCTATGCAAACATTTACAATTACGTCTCTTTACTAACGTCACAAAGTTTCCTTCTAATTTTGCGACTGTTTGTATATGTCAGGTTGTTTGCTAACTTGGTTACAAAACTTGTGTTTTAAGTCCAGGACAACTTTGTCAAATGTCAAGCTATTTTCTTGTAGAATATATACCCACATATTTTAAACCCTACAAAATGATACCATCTATTTTAAGTTAGTTACCTACTAATCTGCGTAATACGTACAACAGAGAAAATGAAAACAATTTGTTTTGAAAAAGACCAGCAAAGGCAAAGAAAATTTTTTAGGAAGGGATTGTAAATGAGGAATAATAATGAATGCTACAATTTTCATCTGACTTGGGCGAAGCCAGAAAAGGGGTTTTTGAATACCTTAATCATTAGATGCTGTAATTCCAAAAACACTAAGTCTTTAAAACCACACGGATACTTATAGTTAAATTGCGCCACAGTTTTGATTACGGTGGTAAAATATAAAAGTCCAATAAAATTGAGACAAAGAACGACACATTTAATTTAAACTTAACCTTCTACTTACTATTATTTAACAGTGTTTTTAATTTTGTGAAACCCCGAATTTGAGATAAGCGTGCCTAATATTAAAACGCCCTCG
Organism: Agrilus cyanescens; assembly: GCA_947389935.1. Lineage (NCBI taxonomy): Eukaryota > Metazoa > Arthropoda > Insecta > Coleoptera > Buprestidae > Agrilus > Agrilus cyanescens. The sequence goes on from OX376705.1 coordinate 26,658,281, forward strand.
TATGCTCTATTATTGCCATTAGAACTTCAGGCTAAACTGACACGGTTTCAATACACCGTAATATCAAGTCGGAATACAGAACCCTAATTCACATGTATGCCTACACGTTCTACCCACACTTACAAATATATTCTACTTCAACCCCCAGAAAAACCCACGTGTGCTCTCTATTATAGGATCGCTCAATAATGCTCACTGCAACATATATCAATTTTTAAGTTGTCAACTTGTGCAAAACGTATAATAACTGTGAAAAAATGAACGGAACAAATTGATGCCACACAACGTTTTTTGTTAATAAAATCTATAATATTTCCTATATAATTTTAAATGACTTTTAATGGAAAATTTATTTCCGGAATGTTATTAAATCAGTAAATGAAATGATGGTTGACCACAGTTCAAGACAAGGATTTGTTATTATGCAGTTTACCTTGGAATTATCAGAAAATTGCTTTCAATCTTATTCACCCAAAAATTTATTTTATTTGTCAAAGCCATCAATCGAGTCCAGCATTTAGTTTAAATTAATTTAGGTTTAGGTTAATTAAAAAACTTTTTGAGGTGATAATTATTCCCGTAAACGCTTTTTGATTTATCATATAGCACTGACGACAATCTGTGAAAGGATTTTTGTGAAAGAACAAATGGTAGCGGCCTAGTGAACTTCACGATTCACCTTTAAAAAACTGAGTCATAGTTCACCATTTCCAGTTACCGTAGGCGTGCTTAATAGTTTCACATTCCATATACTTAAATGTTTGGCCGGAGCATGTTAATCAATGCCACAGGTTCACCTTAAGAATAAATACGAGGAAGTATTTGAATTCAGGATTTTACACGTACAAAGCACGTGTCCTTTTGGATACATTAAATTATAATCAATATATAATGTAGACTATATCGGCTCCAAGTCCAGATTGATTCTCTTTCTCTATCTCTACTACATCGCGCTCTCTTTGGCGCGTTCGCCGAGTCTATTTGTACTATATACAGGAAAAATATTGTGTAACGTCATCAGAGAATCTTTAGATGCAAATATCTCGCTAATTACTGCATATTATTGGTTTACCTTTTACAGGCAATGAATATCGATAATAACCTTTCATTTGGTGTAAAAAATAGATTTTTGTATTACATATTAATAAAGTTACGGCTTTGGCCAAGCCCCTAGAAGCCATAAGTAGATTTCATTTCGTTACCAAGTAGTACAATGTTGTGGTTTCAATTCTTTTTTTGCAATGGGAATGTCATTTGAAAATATGGAATTATTATTGCCTTTAGTATTTTTAATATAAAAAAAAAATAATAATAAATAGGTTGGTGACATTTTTTGGCGTATTTTGTGCTGGTGTTTCAAACAGAGACAACGGAGCCAATTTCAATTACGTTCAGAAAGCATCAAGCTTATCAACGGATGCCTCAGGCGACATGAATGGGCAGTAGTATCATGCAGGATGCGAAGATAAATAATTTTATTACATAATTTTTTAATGAGGCAGATAACAAGGCGTTACGAACAGTTCTCAGACCGAAACTCGCTTCGTTAATCAGATGGAATGTGTCGTTGTAAAATCAAAAATTAAATGCGACACCTATAGGACTTTTATAATGAACGATTCAAAAAGAGTGAAAGTGCTGCATTAGGAAACAATTTTTAGACGAAAATATTATCCTTGACTCCTACTGAGTTCCTAAAAATTTGTTGCAATATTAGGAGTTGAGGACATAAATGAAAGTGTTTTTTAGCATTCCGTGGTCGTACACCAAGGTCGTATACATCCTGTTCAAAAAAACAATGTTTAAAATAAATCAACAGAAGTTCGCTGAACTGCTTATTGATTTATCTAAAATAACAAAAATTACAAATTTTTTTAATCCAAATTGAAGGCCATCTTTTATAGAAGATACTTAAGATTAACAAACATATGAAGACGGATGTACTAAATGCACACTATTGTGTTGCAAAAAATATGTTCTATGGTTTTCCTACATTTGTCACAACCATTTTCTTAAAGATATTGCAAGAAAAAACGCACCAGAAACATGTTTTTCTCTATTTAAAAAATCTTTTGTGAGACGTAATGTTTAAATCAGAGAATGAAACACAAGATTATATCAAATAATAGCAGACGTTCTTCAATGTATGTATTTCGTTAGATGGCGTTTTCTAGTTTACAATTTTCTGTTGTATATTTTATAAATTCGGAAGAATAGAAGTACAATTTTTACTTTGTATTACTTATTACTCTATTTGTGAATTGTCGAACAAGAATAAAATGTGGATACGCAGTAAGTTGGTTGGTTCTATTGTAGTCTGAAAATAATTTCTGTTGCATGTGGATACCTTGATGTTTACTTCCTGTTTCGCAAGAAAAACCGTTTCCTTGTTTCCGGTTTCGTGCAGACGAACGACGTCTTTGCTTCTTTGAAAAGGACAAAGGTCACGGATGAGTTTACTGCATAACAACCGCCTACTTTTACTATTTACTAAATAAATTGCACGAGGTGTACTATCACAGTAGAGCCATGTGAAGAAATTACGATTGAATAATACCGAAACTAATTGCCAATAGAAATACAAATTAATCACAAAACACTTGACATGACATGATTAAAAGTCAATTAAATTTTATTTAATGGATAATTGAAATTTTTGGACGCAATTAATGTTATACAATAAATCTTACAAGTTTATTACAGGCATCTACCTAATTTTAATATATAAAAAGCAAAGTATTTTTTCGTTGTTAATGTACCATTTAATTCATCGTAAAATTCGGTATGGGAGTTGTTATTTTGATAGGTACGAAAACCAGTTGTAAAGTAATAATATAATCAACAAAAAATTAAGACCGTTAAGGAATTTGCTTTCTTAATTGCATGCTAATGTCGGGTTATCAAAAAACAATAATAATCGCCAGCTTTACAGATTTTACGCCTCGTGACAAATGATCAAAATTTCGCCACTTAAATTTAAAGACAACAATGGATCTTCCACAAATTGTATCTACTAAAATATATAATGTATAATGAATAATTAGATTAAATTGCATCATTGGTTTATCTGGTAGTAGATATTGCTAGCTATTCATCAAGTCAAGCAGCTTGTTGTTCTGTCAAATAACTTGACTTGAAAATCATGCTCATTACAAATTACATACTTGGCTTGACTTGATTTCTTCGTTTGGTATCAAGTAATTTCAAACTACTTGATAGCTAAGCGAACACGTAATTCATCTACTTCAGATGTGGACATTATCAACGTGAGGTTTCTGTTCTTTTATAAATCAAGTAACTTAAAGATTTAACTTCATTTTTAAAGTACTTGACTTGTTATTGGAAAATCACTGCTTGACTTTAGTTTGACTAGATTTCAAGTCAAGCCGTGCATCTCTATACATTACAGTTGTTAATTAACCAGTACAAATTTGCAAAAGCATTATTTTTTTTAATGAAAACATTAATTTTGACCTCATCGTTTATTATTCGTTATTATAATTTCATAAACGCCAGAGTGCTAAACTTTTTTCGGTAAATTTTAATTATTCTACATCATTTACTCCTAATAAATAATACGTAGAAATTACGCGTCAAAACATCAATGTCGAAGGTTAATTGTTTTTTTTTTTTTTCGATTCACACGCTAGATTTGCAAGGAAACTTCACCAAAAAATTAACCGATCGACCGACTAACGTTTTAACCTTTCACGTTTGAGATCACGTGACAAGATGGTAATGATTACACTGAGAAATTACCATAACAATCTCAATTAGCCAACTTCATTAATAAGCGAATTCAATGCAATAGACTGAGATTCTTCAATTATTTATCCGTAGCCTCCGACGTTTTAATGTGTAAATGCGCAATTATAAACCGAGGTCGATTGGACTATGTGTAACGGAACCACACTAATTATTACTTTTTTTTTACTCCGGAGATGAAATCTGTTAAAAACAAACACCGGAATAGCATCTTTAAACAAAGCAAAAAACGTGTACACGCAAAATCAATATGTCATGCAATTTATTCGGTAAGCATAGATATTAATTTCTGGGTTTCGATATATAGTTTAAAAAATCGCCCTTGATATGCTTCTTCAGAATTACCAATTAATTGCATTAGCTAAATAGCAAAGAAGTGTAAATATGTAATTAACGATATTATTGTTAATCATGCATTTTTAATAAAAATATGGTAATTATGTACAATAGCTTACCCCCTTACCATTTTTTTTTTTTTTTTTGAAAAAAAAGTATGTCGTAGAGTTCGTCATGCTGATCAAGAATATACATATATGTTGGGCGCGGAAACCACCCCTCCATGATGTTTTTGAGTTTCTTTATTTCGTGTATTTGTCTTCTATGTCCATTGTAAAACGCGATTAGTAGTAGTGGTTTGTTGATTTATTCGAATATTGAGATCGAGTTGTTTATTGTTGTATATTAGATACGGAATAATTTATAGTCTTTATCTACAGGTGATACATGAAACTGCTTGATTGTTTAAACTTTGAAAGCAGTTATTCTTAGTGTGTTACGAATACAAATATAAAGACACCCATCCTGAACCGTAACCTATTCCAATACACACGGAAGTATTATGACCGTTTTTTGAATTTTTTAAAACTCAAAACCAGTATGAAGATGTCAAGATGCCCATCACTATGATACTTTTTTTTTTCAAGAAAATCGGAAGGGGGTAAACTATTGTCCATAATTACCCCAAGAAATAAGACATCGCCATAACATTTCATTAATTCAGCACTATAACTCTGTGAAACTAAATAGTTTCCTCTCGACTTATGCCACGAGAAAAGCTTATTATGTTATTAATGAAAAGTTGTAGTTATTGTTCTGTTTATTTACTCAACAAAACAATGATAGCGTATTTCCGTTATGATGTGTGTTCTACTACAGATATTTGTCAAGGTCCAGCGAAAGAACGCACTGAATTTTGAAGAAAACTACAGTCATGTTAAAAAAAAATGGAATATTATAATTAGATTTTTTTTGTTGATGGCACAATTTTACTTTTTGTGCTTACAAACATTAAAGCGGGCACCATTTTCTATGCATCACTTTTTGGAAATTTTGGAATAAATGAACAATAGTGATGAATTAATTAATTTAACGACCTATTTTTTATGGGTCTACAGTATTTTCTCGATATTGAAATAGAAATGAAGTTTCGCGGTAGAAATGTGATGTTTAAAAAGGTATTTTATCGTTACCATCGAGAAATAAGAAGGCCAAACAGCTTTGACATTAAGAATCTGTTACGTCACATAGATGGTAGATGGTCCTTTGTACGAAACCCTTTTACTCTAGTATTCAAGGAATTTTTTATACAAAAATTACTTTGATCGCTGATTCTTGTAGAAGTCAAATGAGAAGAGCATTTAAAGAAAATTTTTAGCACTGTCGTAGTTTTACAAAATGCGTTGTTTTGACCTTGCGACGTTTACGTAGCGAAAACCGTGATAGATGCAAAAAAAGTGTATTCTTTTTTTGCAGAGAATTGCATTTTCAACAAAAAAGTTTTGAACAGCATTTTTCTATCTTTTACAGCTAAAAAATACAGAGCTTAAGAGTCAACAGTTTTCGCAGATCTACTCAAATGTGGCGTTGAGCCGTATTTAGAGCGCTTCACAAAAAATGTCTTGGCCTTTTTTACAGAAAATTCAATTCTTTACATAAGTTTGTGTACTTTTTTGCATCTATCACGGTTTTTGCTACGTAAGCGTTGAAAAGTCAAAAAAACGAACATTACAAAACTTTTAAATACTAGTAACAATTATTTGTGAGTGTTAAGAATTTGCACAAATGCTTTTCTACATGAACTTGCCATCAAAAATGTTTGCACGATAAATCCCTTGGCAACTAGATTTAAAAGGGTCCCGTACTTCAACCACTGACAATAACGTCACGCGTAAGCTATTTAGCCTCGCTATTTCACAATGGTAACGATTTTCTGCGTGTCTTTAAATCTGTATTTCAAAATTTACACCACGTAACTATTTAGGCGATCTCGACGATTATGTCGGCATGACATTTGCTATTATTATTGTTGCTGATTGTAATCTGTAAGTGGGTTGATGAAATCTTGTCGGCGTGGATGACTTAGCCAGGATAGAGTAGGAACTGTTTCTGAACTTCTAAACACATTGTTCTACTTAAAGGTACTAATTAAGTAAGTAGTTCATACTACTTACATCAGATAAAGTGTTACAATTTACATCAATACATTTACAACTTCAAAGAGAAAAAGTACAAACACTTGTTTTGAATGAAAGTAATAATTTAACGATTGCATAAATTTTAAATCTTTAAATAATAATAATAAAGTTTGTAATTTCTTTACAAGTAGTTCTAATTGTAAATGTTTTGTCAGGGTGTTTTCGGAGATCATATGACGAAAAACAATTTCTGAAGCTGCCACAATTAAAATTATTCAAAAATTAGACTGAAATGAGGGATTCCCAAACGTTCTTGTAGTGTTTCAGTTTATAAAAACTTTTTGAACGTATGTTATTTTTATTGATTGATTAGTCGATCCACTTTTTTCATTTTCAATGTTTATTTAACGCTTAAGTTCAACGCTTTATTTCGACATACTATATGTACATAACATATGAACAGAGTATATTTAATAGCAAGAATAAAAATCGCTGGAGCATTAAATATATGCATAGATAAATCATTTGGAGGCAGCAGTACGATGTACTGTCCTAGATCGATTCGATGTTCGTAAAGAGAATGCAAAACGAACAACTAGGATGTAACTTTCTATGACCTTTAGATAATTGTCGAACGTCGTCATTCCGTACATGGTAGAACGGTGACGCGTTTTAAATCTTCTTCGAAGAATGCAAGACGCTGACGATGAGCAGGAATATCCACGTACCAAGACAGGAAGGAAAAAATGACCGTTTAGAGAAATCGATGACGCACCAACTGGACAAAGACAATCTTTCATTTTAATGCGATTCGCTTTGGAGTTTGGAACTATGTTCATATTCAAATTTTGGTTTTAATTTTTATCTGCTATGAACAAATTACATGATAATATTGATAGGAAGTTGTAGTCGTAATATTTAAATTATTCAAAAACGAATGAAATTAAATATTTCCGGTTACATGTATGTACGTCCAACTTTTGATATTGTTTGTCAAGGTCTGAGAAAATGATAATTGTTATTTTGCCCAGACGAACAGATAATTTTGAAAACGGAACTAACTGAATTTGATAACATTAAAAAATTGAGATTTGAATGTATGTACGCTCATTTACAGTTAGCGGAATGATAAATAACATTTAATACGCGCGTACAAGCGAAAGGTTATCAAAAAGTGACGAAATACCTCGACCCCCTTATATGACGTTGCGCTTTAGCGCTCTGGTCTTCTATAACGATGGTAACGGTATGGGGCAGTTAATGAGCGAAAAGATTGAGCCCAAACCGACCAGTGAGATCAATCAAATAAATGCAACTACCTACTAGTGGCGTGCGACTTTTTACAGACTTTTTATAAGGAATAACATCAATTATCAAATGTAGTTACCGTTTTCGCAAAATAGTGAAGCGTACATGGTACCTAACTACGGTTTCGTTATGGGGAATGCCTTACGAATTAAATGGATATGAATTACGTTAATTCCCTAATGACAATTAAGATTTGTTTTAAAAATTCTCATTAGTCTCATACAATTAGATACCTTAATAATAAACAAGTTCGTTTTTGAAAATTTGGTGACGTCGATTAGGCTCTTTTTGGTATCAGACGCAAACACACGCCATAAACCTAAGGAAAATCATAAATAAAAAGCCCTTTCGGTTTTGAACGTTTCAAGTTCCATTTCGGAATACTAAACTTTTCGTTTTTCTGAAATTTATAGCGATTTTTATGCGTTGCAAGTTGCATTAAATAAAATAAGCGAGTAGCAGGAGAACGAGAGAATGCTATATCTGTTTTATCTGAATAATGCATTTGAATGTGGATGCGGCGCAGTGGCGAATCCCATTTGCGCTCGTGCCAAACATTCCGAGAGATTAAAGTTGAAGGTCCTTCGGTCAAAACGCCACTTGGCCAGTCAACCAAAAGTACGTAAAGTACAACATTCGACGACACAGTCGCAGTCATTATTGTCGACTCATCGTTTCTACTTTCTACTTGTCACCACACCTTTTTGGCATAGAGATGGGTTTAGAATTCTCATCTACTTATTAACTTGTTTAGTGTTTACACACGATAGTACCAAAATTCTGCTCATTATCAGTAGTTCTCGAGTTTGATAGCAATAAATAGACACTTTATTTGAACAAGTCAAATTATATTACACTTAAAATCGTCAGATCAGTTCTAGGATAACTTCAGTGATTTATTTGTTTCACAAATTGTAAAATATTTTTGATACGATTTGCCCCAAATTTATCGAGCGAAATTTTAAGAAATTCTAAAGTTCTCAGCTTTATGCTTTCATGTCATCGTATTAGGAATGTATATGAAGCAAACGTTGAAGTCTCCATGAAACAATTTGCTTAGCAACAAGAGCGACTGACTATGCATACAATTTTTGTACGTTTTACGAATTTGTACGTACGTGTGTGCTTAAAACAGAGCAGCGATTCTTTGGTTTTAAAATACACCTCGTCTCTAAACAATGTGGGCTTGATGATATGTTCACTGCGATCGTGGGAACAGCAAACGAAGTCATTTTAGCTCATTTTTGTTTACAAATAACGACTCAGCTGTAAAATGCAATCGGTATCTACCTTAAATTATTAATGTAAAAAAGAACTAAAGTGACATTTATTTCAAGATTGTACGTCATCAACGTAATTCGTATGAAACAATTCGAACAGATTCCTGATCCCTGAATTCTACCTACACTAAACCATACCAATTATGAATCGACATGAAATCTGAGAGAAATTTGAAAGTTATCAAATAATCTATTAAATAGGTTGAACATAAATCAAAGTCTTAAAAAGAACGTGAGATCTTTAATACCTAATTGCAAATTTCAATTTTACTTAGATACAATTAGACTGGAGTTCTTGGGTCAAGTCAAAAGAATCGTTCACAGGTGAAAAATTAATCAGTCTCTATGTTATGTAGTGTTAAACTTGATCTCGAGACGTTCGTTCATTCTTGTTTGGTTGTTTCCAATGATGCGCTGATGAGAACTAATAAGCTCGAAATCGTGACCCGCGCCTGGTTGTATTGATAGGATGCTGACCAATCATCAAAATTTGACTAGGATCTCGAGTTGACAAGTTAAATTATTTATCGGTTTATTAAGGATTTCACTGCATTCTACAATGTCGCAACGGGTAGCACACATTGATTTAATTTGCACACGTGCTTGGCCAATTTAATCGCAAAAACTACTGACGAAAAACCAGAAACAAAAAGTGCACTTAACAAGAGAATGGAATTATGAGTGTGGCGCAACGGTGAGAAAGTAGGCGGTGTACGAACCCACTCACCGTGGAAGTGATTTTTAATAACTTCCTAGAAAACTTCGGAAACGCTTTTTATTCCCATAACCCACTATTTGTTACTGTTCATTTATGACTTTATCAACAACAGCAGAAAACCATTATGTATTTTATGTATACTTTCCTGGAATGCACAATTATTTTTGTCCTTCACCGACGTTGAATTGACAGACTCCCAGTAGTGGACAAGAGGCTAAAGAAATACAATAGGCGCGACGTGGTTGCAGTATTCTTGTTAAAAGTAACTGTTAAAGAGTTCAAAGAGTTGAAAAACTAGATGAAGATTTTGTATATTCTGAACTACAATTTTTTACAAATTTTTCTTTCTTTTTTGTCTTTATCGCGCCATCTTCATATAAAGATACAGACTTAACTTGCTTTGTTAATTTTGACCAATGCAACCACTGTGTGATCCCTGAGAAAAAGCAATCCAGATAGATATGTAGATCAAGCGTTGGCTAAAAAAATAACCCAAACATGGTACGTAAGATGTTTTTTCCAATAACTGGCAACAGTTAACAGCATTATAAATATTGTGTTTTTATCTCGAGGAGACTTTTAAGCTTTTATTTATGCTTACGAAAGGCGACGAAGACTGAAAATAAAAAAAAGGAAAAGAGAAATGGTTTCCTCCAACATCTCATCGCGCCGTTTATTAATAGTTGGAGGAGTAGCGCGCAGTGTGATGCAGTTGATTCGCTGATTACGTTTATTGCAGCAATAAAAGCGTTCTAAACGGCGCATCCAGAAGTCTCGTGGAGCCAGAGGAGCCTCGTAAAGATGGCATAATAAGTCCATCGTACTCGAGCGAACGGCCTTGAGCAATAAGCAACTATTGCGGCGTGACATTCCGGCGAATGAACCAACGACCCACCGACCAAGCCGCACTACAGCAGCAAAGAAATACCTACCTACACTCTTCTGCTTATCTATTCTCTCCTCTTGCTGTTGGTATTTCGCGTTGCGATTCTTCGCCTCTAATACCTATTACCATGTTGCCAATTTTACATACAACCAAAGACGAATCAGGACTCTACACAATTATACAAGTCTTCTTGATAGGTTTACCATTGATTTCAAAGAAGATAATAAGAATTGGCATAGTAGGTACTGATGACGAGAAACAATACTAAAATGGGACGTATATAGTAACTGAGACCGACCATAAAATTAAAGCAGTGGGATCGTGTCCAACTGAGGCAACGTAGGTGTAATAACTGAGGAGGTTTCTGTCAGACTCCCGTATATTTGACCAAACGTTAAAACTCCGGTACATATAAATATAAACAATTCCTCGTCAACCGTTCCTTAATCTCATCTTAATATGGTGGTCGCAAGATTAATTAAACAGAACAATACAACAAGTACTGATCATGTCATTATCGCGTTGGTAACACGTATACATTGAAGACGAATGCAAAACATTTTGAAAATTTAGAAGCTAAAAAACACCACGAACGGCTCATTAGATGTATTCGTGATCAGTATGACGAGTAGAAATGGAACGTAATGTTTTTTTAATGTAAACTATTTCGATTTTAATTGAATTACCCTTAAAATCTGTTTAAATTTAATAAATAAGCTTGGCAACAACGTCTTCACGAAACGAGCTGTACACCGCTGTGACCTGACTTGAGAAGCTGTTAGCAACCAGCTGATTGTTGCATCTTCTTGAAGAAGAAATCATTTTTTCTCCTTTTACATATACGTACATGTTTCAAGTAGAAATAGGACTGTCTTAGTAACGATCATAAATTAACTTTTATGACGTTATAGAAGAATATATTTTAAAAGTGTAAAAAGATAAACTCGTTCGTGAAGGTTTCTTATAGATCGAGACCCTATATAGTATGTTAACAGACTCATTTAACAAGTTTCTCATTTTTTTTTTATTTGTGCTAATTTGTATATCTTCTAGTTATTAATTTATTGGTTTGAGACTCATATTTGTTCGAGAATATTCAAGTAGTAACTTGAATCATTTGTTTAAACAACACAAAGACTTACTCCTATGTACCACAATATTTAAATTAGCCGACTTTCTTTAGGACTTGTCCATTTTAGTTTAGTTTAGTCCTTAAGAACCGATATAAGGCCCGGGGTATGAAATAAGCGTTACGGAACTAACGCTGCCACTTACATACGCTTTCCCCCGCCTAATCTCATACTGAATGTATAGGGAAAGGGAAACGGATATGCATGTTAAGTCAAAGCGATGCTGTTGTTGTGATGACTGATTGACGACCACTAAATCTGAAATATGTTGTAATTTGTACAGACAGACGTCATCAAGAAAATGACCAAAAGGAACGGTGTAAATAAAAAATAATGCTGCAAAATTTTTAATAAAGTGCATGCTGCTCTAATCGTAAACACGTAGCAAAATCATTTGCATATTTCAGCAAGAAAGTTCCGAACAAGCGGTTTTTCCAACTTGTATGAACTAGTGCACTGCAGTGTGTCAGTTGCTGATATAACTGCAAAAATGCATTTAGCATGCGTCGCGATGATTTCATTTGGACGTTGATCGAAGATAAAAAGAAACGGCATTATATGAGAAATATTTCTATTCTAGAAGCATACAAAATCTACACACATACCTATTCATGTCCCATGTTATGTATTATATATCTGCTCATTGCATTAATGCGTATGAGCTGTATATAAGAAGTAGAGTTGCATACGTGTCTCGTATGAGTACGAATGTATATTTATTAACGTTTTAACTAGAAGTAACGTACGACTTACTACGATCACTTTGTTTCACTTAAGATATGTACGTGTACAGTTTAGTACGCCAACGTAATAGATAATGTTCGCTTGGACCGATAAGCCTTTGTTGTTCTCATAAGGAAGGAAATCGTTTTACTCATTGTGAAGAATCGCAGACGTCCACGAGAGACAATGCCACTAAATTTACTTTCGTTACGCCACTGTCTTTAAAACCGTATTTGAGTTAATACAAAACCAGCAAAATTGAACTGAATAGAGTATACAGGGTGAACCATCGTGGATGATGGCCTATTAAAAGTGTATGGAAAACTATGGCTAGGAATTTTTTTGTGAAAATTATGATTTTTTTATAATTCAGATACGGAAGTGCTAAAAAATTGAAAATATTTTAAAAATGTAGATCATGTGCCACAATTTCTACGTAATGTTTTCAAAATTTTCCTATTCTTAGTTTTCTATATACTTCTAATAGGCCACCCATCGTGGCTCACCCAGTATAAGAGAGCAAAACACACCTCCAGACGACGTTCGCAGTTAGATACTGTCACGGCTCATTTAGCATCACATAGGAAATTAGGCGAAGTAAAGTAAGCGGAAGAGAAGGCTTGGGGTGAACGAGGGAGGAAAGGATGCAGTGTAAACATTGCTGAAACGAGTGGTGTGAAAGAAACGGAAGCTCAAACAGCACGGGGTTGGAAAAGCGAGGGTGGTTGATTTATGAGATACTAACAAAGTTTATTACAAATTTGACGCTTCAGTCTGAATGAAATAAAACAACTTGCGAAAGATGTTGTCTTTTTATTTTGCTGTTAAACTAAACGGTTTTAATTAGTTCAACTGAACGCTATTAACTTGAAATATAAAAAAAAAAAGATTACCTACAAGGAATTTAGAGTAGGAACGAAAACATACATTAAAAATTTAAAACGTAATTCTACTGAGAATCTTTTAACAGTAAAGATATTTTTCGTCAAATCTTGGTTTTATTATCTCTTACTTCTTTGCTTCTCACTTCACGAATTCGAAGAACGATTTTTATTTCATATCTTTACAGCTTTTCAGGTATTTGAATTGTTTTTGAAAAATAATTATTTTACCTACCTAAAAGATGTTTACACATTTCAATCGCTAAAAGGGTGGGATTTAGATATTAAGATCAGTGACAAAAAAAGTAATGAATGTAAAACTTTAAAAAAAGTAAATGTTTTATTAAAAAGCTTTTTGAAAACTTGATCGAGAATTTATTTAGACGATTGATGGATGTGAATTAACCCCTAAAGATGTCTCTTGTATATGAAGACGATAAGTAGGTTTGACACACAAACTTTATTTATTAATAACATAATAACAATCCGCTTTTTACCTACAAAAAATTTCTAAATCCGACACAGAGAACCTGGAGTAACAATTTTCTGTTTTTGTTAACTAAAATCGACGTCCTTGTTTACAGCTTGACGGAAGCAGCTTATCCTTCCTCGGCTCCGCCCTCTTTTCCTGCGTTCGTAAATTAATTAGTGAATAATTTTAAAGAAAGCGTTCGCAGCAACAACACAAAGGGCAATTATTATAATTACTGACGGTTTTGTGCGTTGCATCATTGTAAAAGTATGAAATCCGGGTTACGTTCTCGTACGTTATGTACATATGTAGGTATGTGTACTAGCATCCATTTAATTAATAATCGCACTATCATGAGAATCACACTTGCGATGACTACCATATAGTACGTATATGTATGTAATACGTATTATTTCAAAACGTGTCATTTCATACAATTATTTTAATAACAAAAAATTGCAATTACGATTCCCATAGATAAGAAAGTTATTACGTAAAAAGATCTAACCCTACGCAGTAGGTGAATGGCGTAATGGAGAGGTCGGAAATACATAATACATATGGAATTTCCTAAGAGAAATATACTCTAAGTTAATTTGTGGATATCCCTATGCCTATTAACCTCACATCTCAATTTCGTTTTTTAATTTCTGTCATTTTTTCTACATGGGTTAGGTTAGGTTATAGTTATAAATTATTTTTACAAGACCAAGACTCAACTGTAAGACTAAGACTCGATTCTGAAAGGCCAAGACATATTTATGCAAAGCCAAGAGTAAGACTAAAACTAATAACGCAAGACCAATACCAAGGTATAATCATCAAAACCAAGACCAACATAACTATGGTCTTGGTCTTGATCTTGGTCTCACTCATCACTAGTGTAGTTTAATCATCAGGTGTAATAATTTCGAATCTAACACTGAATTAAATTGTACCAAGAGATTTTCTGTCAAATATCTAAAAATCAGTACCATCAAGTCGAAAAAAGGAAGTGACAATTTTTCAGCAATAGTAAGAGTGGGATACAAGAAATGCCTAGGAATGTGTAGGTAATTATTTAAAGAACAGTCACAAATAATAGTAATAAATGGTCCACTAATGATGAGAAATATTGAATTAATGTTTTTTTGAAACTTGAAGATGTATTTTTGTCATTCGCCAAACTTAATGGTTGGAAAATCTAAATTATTATAAAAACGAATTAGGTTCATAAAGTACATGTATGATTTTTTTTAAAGATCAATATTAAAACCGGTTATTTTTGCACACAAGATTTGTACCTGGTTAATAAGTTACATACAAGGGGTTGTTTCTAAGGTCTTGTCTTTTTCATTCCTCGTACGTATACGTTGTATATCTCGGTCGAGTTTTTTTGTTGGTTGTTTCCACTCATGAACTTTTACGTTCCACTTCTCTTTAAAAATGTGAAAATATCAGCTTTCAACCTCGAGTTCTGGTTGTTAAACTTGCTAACGACAACGTCCTTGCCGAGAATTTTCCTTTCATTTCTCGATGAGAACGGCAAAAAATTGCTAATGATATTCTTAAAGCAACGTTGCCAGCAAATATCAATACAAGTTTTTGAAAATTCAAAATCGGATTTCTAGCAATACAGGAATTTTGAAAGTCGTAATAAATAATATCTAAATTGGTTTTCTATGGTGGTTATTTTAAGAAAACACCTTTCTCTTTTGTATTACAAATTAATTAAAAATTCGGACCAACCCGGAAAATTTACTATGTTTTTGATTTTTACTTATTTTTTTTTAATTATAAATTAAGTCGTTATAAATAATTACCACACATCTGTATAGTAGTGCATTTTCAAAACTCATTAATCCCAATTGTCTGAATAAATTTGAAATCAAAATATTGTATTTGACTTATTGTTAATTAGATAAACTAATTAACACTATTATTATGTCATCTTGGTAACCGAGTAATTGAACTAACTAACCATTAAATACCTAAAAATTCCATTTGTTCAAACTAAATCGTATTTATGCTTAAATTTTTTTTTTGTATCTATTAGTAAACGACCAATAAATTACAATTTTTATATTTTAATTGGTCCGTTACCAAATGAGTAAATGCTTCCCGGTTTTGTTTATGCAAATTATTATTACACAAACGAACACTGTAATGATTAATTGCAATGAAAGTTGTTAGACTGTTACAATTTATCAATTAAATTGTTAAAATATCAGAAAGTATAAAAACAAACAAAGAAATGACGGAGATAAAAATAATTATAAGAGTGAAATTCCGCTGAAGCAATCATTCAGAACTAAACCTGAAATTTCATTATAAAAGTTAATTATGGTGAAATCACTAACAATAAAATGAACACAGTAAAAGAGCAAATAGTAATAATTACTTTCGTCACAATTTTATTGCTTTTATAATCGATAAATAATGAGAAAAACTGTGTGCATGCCACATGCAAATTGTATAATTTTTTTAATCATTTGCAATTCCTCGAAAATTATAGAACAGTAATTTATTTTTTGTTCTATACAACGATTTTGTAAACGGTTATTTTTCTTCAATTTAAATTGTTAATAATCTATTCCAACTTAACAAATCTAATTGTATAAAGTCTACTTTCGACAAAACCACCTAAGGTTAGAGATCCCAGAAAAGGTCAAGAATAAATTATAGGGTAAATCTATTAAATTCTCCGAATGTATGTACCAGGTGTTAATGATGAAGGAACCCCATTAATAGCAAGTTTTATCACCCCAATTAGTATAAATTGCAGCCACAACTATTTTCATTCGTTCTAATTTATGTCAAAAAACTTATAAAACTTTTCAATTTTGCCCAGAAAAAAATTTTTTTTTTAATGGTCACTGACCAACTTCTTAATTAATATCTAATTGCAAAAATAGTAATTCATCAACGATTTCCTGAAGGGGCTTAAATCAAATTTTTGATTATTTTAGAATTCCTCCTTCAAAACATGTGGCTTTCATTGAAACAGAAAATGAACGAAATAACTTTGTAGTTAACACATGTTTTACTACTCAACCATAACAGAGATTTGTTTATGCGTGTCAAAAAGGGTTTCTGTTGTTCTTAGTCGGCGACACATTTTTCTTACAATCACATAAATTGAAACTCTCGTTTTCGAATACATATGTTAAACATTAATTTGTCGACGCAAAAGGACAGTGAGGGATCATAAAGTGGTGCCAGTTTTCTAAAATAAATTAGCATTAAACAAAAACTGCTCATGAAAAAAATAAAAATCACATAAAAGTTCGATTCTATGTCTTATTAAATGAAACGACCAAAAAAGGTTTAGCTTCTCGTTATAATTTAAGCTAAGGAGCTTTATCGCAATTCATAATGCAATTACAATACAATAATACATGGATGGTTAAATTTTTATTAATAAAATCAATAAAATGTATATAAAACGGATTGACGATGTGTCTAGTGAAGTATTTTACACAAACAAAACAATAAATAATTCTTTTACTAATTGTACATAACATTAATTTTTTTAAATCTTGTTTTCGACATAAAATATGCTAATGTTCTCGAAGTCAAACACCTACCAGATTGGACGTACAAACAAGTTGTACCTATGGTGTTAACCTGGACGAATAAAATAAATCCACGGGGCAAAGGACAATAATAACTTACATTATGTTGCCCCATGGTGCAAACTGTGATGTTGTACGTTGCTATCAACAAAAGATTACTGTATTGCAAAGCGGATGTACGCGATGGTGATAACTTTTAATAATGCAGGGGTTTCAGAGGTAAAAGTTGTTGGCATTTGTGTTTGATTGTATGGAAAACACTATATCTCTTGTAGATTATGATAATGATAATGAGACATTGTAATAGTTAACATTCGCCATCTGCAACCGACATGCACTGCTAGAAATTGTTAGGTCTTGATGAGTTTGGGACTTTGAACAAAATGATTACAAAAATAGGAAAATTTTATATATTACGTACTACTTGGGTATTTATTTGACGAAGTTATCTACTGTAAGAACCCTTTTCTATTTTTAAAAAGAAAGTAAGATATTGAAAATAAAAATCAGGGTAAATGCAGAGGTTTTTCCAATTTTGAAGGAAAACCAGAATGCAGTTGATAATTATGCACAATAGCTTACCCCTTTTCGATTTTCAAGAATATACCTACGTATAGGTGTTGGGCGCGGAAATGTTACGTTCGTGGTGTTTTTGTTTTTCTAAACTTTCAACAATTTTTGTATTTGTCTTCCATGCAATTTCTATAGGATTTAATGTGTAGTAAGTTAATGTTGTTAGGACAAACGGTCATTTGTTTGATATCATTATTAATTTCGAATTTCAAATGTCTAAAAAGAACATTTCAACAATTCGGTCATTTTTAATTATACCTATTGAAGTAATGCACATTTTGATGGAATGTGTTAATAGTTATGCCAGTGTCCTTAGCTTGAACCCGTTAATTAAGTGCGACGATGACGCGTTTGGCCTAAATCGCAAATAGGCTGATGTAAAAGTGAATGAATTCGAATGTATGATGACTCGTGCATAAAAATACATACACAATAACTGTTTACGTTATTGTTACTAGGAGATGCAGCAAGCCAGCAAAGCATTTATTGCAAAATTGTTTTATTAAAGCAGAAGATTTTCCATTACCTAAATAACGAAATTTAAAAGATTTCTTCAAAATATGTTGGACAAACTATTATAATTGATTATGTCTTAATATCGCAGTAATAATAATTCACAAATTAACTCAACCTCCTAGGGTATTAGGACATCAGTTTAATGTGTGGAATCTGTTTTTTTTTTTTTTTTATAAATAATTATTTATACTTACTAATTTGACTTAAGAAAAAAAAAACTTTATAAAAATAGAAATGTAAAAGTCATTTTAAGAACGTGTGGGATAAAATTGCCATTTACCTTGTTATAAAAGTAGCGAGTTAATTAATACTTTCAGTGAATGTTCTTTTTAAAGTATCATATGTTCTTTTGTCATTCCGTCCACTTTGTGTAATTGAACCTGACCCGGAGGGCGTAATCCCGCGCCCTTGTCAGATAACAGCAGCTTACCAACCAGCCACGTTGAGCAAGTGAAAGGTTAAAATGCCACTTACGCATGCATTGCTTAATAGGCAAACGCCCACCGATGTGTGTACACATCTAACGTACACTTAGTCACTAATAAAACAATTTTTCATTTGGAACTTGAGTAATTAATACAATAGAAAATTTTTATATTTTGTTGTCATTATTGAAAATCGAAAAACTCAACCTAAATTACAACTAATATCTAATAACAATTTATATGCAGTTTATACAAAATAACATATAGGTACCAGTGGAAACTTCAACAAAGTGTCATTAGTAAACGAATGATTCACCATGTATTTCACACTCTTAATTGAAATGTTAATAGATGTGAATCACCGTTATATAACTCGTGATCACTGTCAATATAATTTTCAGAAGATTTTGAAAGTAAAAATATTAAAAATAATTGTAAGGTCATGAAGCTAGTAGTTTTAAATACAAAAAAATATTCCAGTTGTTAATTAATAAAAGTAGCTAATTTTGACATTTCCAGATTTGTCTTAAAACAGTTGTAGACAGTTGATGGGTTGCCTATATTCTATTGTATGGACATGTACGTAGATTTATTTAAAAAAAGTAAGTGATGTTATGGTATTAAACGGTCGCCCTGATTATTATTTATCAAATTTGGACGGGTTCAACAAGTCTTTAATAATGGTACAATAACCATATTAAATTCAACCACATATCTGTAGTGTCTTTTGTGCCGGGAATTGTTGCCTCTAGTGTATACAACAATTGAGACGGTCGATGGTTCAGCGGTCAAGTGCGTCGGCTGTAAACCAAGGGGACCCGGCTTTGAACCCCCCGGTCGAAACAATAATAGTCTACCGACCGTCCCTTCGGGAAGGCACTAGGGGACCACCCGTATATATATAAATATTCTTAGCCATTCCTGTTTCGGAAGCATTTTAGGATGCATATTCCCATGACTCAGTGTCACGTACAACTACAGAAATCCCAGAAATAACAGGTGTGACACATTAAGAAGGAGCTATTGAATTCTTGGATATAATGAATTATGACACCGTATTTGTTCGTTATAACCGGATTTTATTACTTTTGATGTTCATATTTAAATAAATGGGTTTGTTGCGAAATTTTAATGGTTCCATTGTACCGTACCATTGTACAAAAACTCGTGCATAATATTTACAACCCAAGCATAATGTTGATTCGTTTTCGAGATGACCTTCTACGAAAATTTCACAAAGCGAGGAAGAAGACTGTTGTACGTTCTTGGGTTTGGTTGTTAGTCCGTCCGATGAACATCCGCCTGGTAACCGGGTCTGTCGACTGAATTCTTTGGCGGCAATTATTATCGGACAGAAGTATGCGACACAGACGGTCTGGCCTCTCTTCTTCGTACTTACCCGGCTTTAACATGCACGTTAATAATTCAGGCCTCCTTGGGTGTTATGGTGTGGTCGTCAAAATTACTTTTTTTTCGTAAATAACATGATACAAAGTGCCTATCTCATTAAAAACATTCCGGCGATAATAAATCATATTCCTTATTATGATTCCCTATGGACCTTGTATTTATTTCTAAAATCTCTTTAGTCTTAATTAGTATATTTTCAACTAATTGTAATGTTAAATGGTCTTACACAATAAAAATTTTTTTGTTACTTCTATAAGGAAACGACGGAGTATCTTACAGTTATGACCCACGTTTTCGGGGGTGCTCTCTTTAAAGAAGATAACAACACTCTTATATCGCTTCCGGTTACACAGGAAGTCAACCCCATGTTTTATATGGAATGGTATATTTTTTATGACAAATTCGTAAAAAACACCAAATTTTAAGGAAACCAAATTACTTTTATTTGAAAAAAGTTTGAATTCTTACTTACAATAGCTAATTATAATAAAATAGAAGTATGCAATGGAGAATTTACACTTAATGACAATCAGTGTAATTACAAACCGAAAACTCCGTGAAGTATTCATTATTTTTTTTAAATTCTTGTCATGTAAATATCTGGCGCTTACGATAAGCTGATAAGGTTGAACATTTAGAGCAATCAAACTGATCGATTAAGTTGATAACGTTTTTTCTCTTCTAATAATGTTAATTGTAAAACTAAATTAGATCGAGACGTATAGGCAATTATATGTATCTACAAAAACTCACCTAATATAATTCTTATTGTAAAACCTTTACGTAAGTGAGTCTATTTCTGTTAATTAATTTTTTCATACGGGTCCTTTAACATTTAATTAATTTTCTAATAATGTTTTATAATCCAACAGCAAATTTATCATTTTAGAAAATATTCCAATTAAAATACAACAGAGCTTCTAAAAGTTGGTTCTCTATATGACTCATTTTCAAAAATTCCGTTGTTTCATTTTTGCAAGATGATGCCTTTATTGAAGTTCTCTTTAACGAAAGCGTTGATGTATGATAATTTAATGTCATAAATTTCACAAAAGTCCGTTAACAATATTCAAAGAAGGGTCAATTTGTCTAGACTGAGTTTTTTCGCCAAAGTTGCCAGACCTTGAACTGAAGTTATTAGAATGCTCATTAATGAGAGGTTTCAGTTTTTAAAAACTGGCTGCATTAACCGTCATTAAAAAACAATTCAATTATCCACAATAATGATAGCGAGTTTAAAATTAAACAAAGGGAAATGCAATCTGCATATAGCAATATTTTACATAGTACCATATATAGGTATGCGTTATGAAATAAATGATAAAAAGAAATCTTGTTCTTCAGGGTCACTAGCCCGATTGGATTAGCAATAGAAACAATTATTACTTTAATCAACGTTGTAAAAATAAAAGACAATAATAATAACTGTCAACGTTGCTTTAATGGCCTTAAAACAGGTCAAAGGGTATGTGCATTTTATGACTATTCGCAAGCTACAATAACAGTTTAATTAATTATAAAGAATAATGATCGTACGAAGTTATTGCCCAATTCAAAATTTAGAAGAAATGTTAATTTTGAGTTTAAAATATGTTTGTGGCCGTCATGGGTATTAAATTTAAATGTACGTATGTATCATAGGTGTTAAGGTTCAGAAATGTCAAACAGATATCATATTAAATTCTTCTGTGTTGGCTGACTCACACTCACACTCAGTTTTAACTCTTGACACGTTCTCAGAATGCATGTCTGCATTTGGTGCATAATTAATAATTATTTTCAATTAATCACAGCAGAGGCTGATAAGCACGTCTACGAGTAGTGAATCGAAAAATAAAGATTAGTTAAATTCCTATGTACAACGATGTAAAGAAAATTAATTTGCTAATTCCTTCATTGAAAATAACCCCCTTGCAAAAATGTTTACTGCAAAGCAAAAAAATATTTAACTAATTGAGGATATTTAGTCTTTTAAAAAACTTTAGTCTTGGCGAAATGCAACGATCACCAGATCCTGACACAAAGAAGGTTGTTGAGGTGTTACGAAAAGTTGGAATTACGTAAGTAGGTACCTGTGGGCGCTATGGATGTCCTATATTAAAAAGTAGAGAAAAATGAGGCACCTTATTTTGAGACATGGAGGAAAAATTATAGATCACAGACAAAAACGTGTGTAAAAAAGGGCATATGGAGGGCAAAGCTCAGAAATCACGACAATTGTCATTTATTTAATTCTAATTAAATTTTGCTTATATCCGTATTTAAATTAATAGAAAATCCAATACAATATTACATTTTTCTAAGCATAAAACAGTTTAAAACATTGTATCACAACAACAACAGCAACATAACAACCTTGAAGACCTTCAGAAGTCATGATCTGTGACATATTGTGTTTCTGTGTGTAGGTATCTTCATGGTGATGGATACCTACTTATACATAAAGTTGCTGTTTTACTGATTCGAGAAGTTGCCTTTCCAGTTAAGAGATCGTGCAGTTAAAGAAGTGATTTATTCTCATCTTACAAGTTATAACCCGACTCTTCGTAAATATAATTTTAATAGCAGTCAGTATAACAAAGGTTGTTATGGTAAAAATAATTTATGCAGCTTTTCCTACCTGTAAAGCCGGTTATACACACGAGACACGAACATCCGCGAACACCGTGAAACACAATCTACAGGCGCATGTAAAGCTATCAGGATTGCAATTATAAATAACACGAAAGCAAATTCATTTTTCAAGAGACACTTTCTAATGATAAAACATTTCATTCACGATTAATTTTTATTTTTGTAATGTTTCATGACAAGTAAAGATCGGGTCAAGGTGGTTTATTGTAGTTTATATGTCATTATTATCTGTTTGATTTTTTGTTTGAGTTCTTGTGATACATATATACAGATATTTTACAGCCTGATAACAACCCAGTCTGAACGTTTTAGAAAATGATTAGTCAAATAGTAAAATAATATGATATCGATGACCATTTGACAGTGTCGCTGTTGATTTTCGAATTTGATTAAGACATAACATATAATATGCATTAATTCTGATAAAACCATCAACTGTCCTAGATCATTTAAAGATAACAAAAACATTTAAACTGGTTGTAAACAATAAAAGATTAAATGATACACGGATATTAATCAGGTTCAATTAAAGTTTGGGAAATTGGGACACAATACTCAAAAATGTATTTACCAAAAATGAGGCATTGTCATGTAATACATGTATTCTTGAAAATGTTTTAATAAACGAAACTAGTCGAATACAAAACTAAAGTGTTATTAATTACGTGAATTTAGAAAAGTTATAAAAAAGTCAACAAGTTATAATGGAATTTCACAAAGTAACAGCGTTCTCTATTAATTATATAGTATCATTTTAAGTTGTGAAAATCTACTAAACTAATGTAATCAACCAAAACCAACCCTAACCTAACCCAAAGTATTTCTTAGAGATGTTTGTTTTTTCATTTGCCAAAAGCATTTCGTAATTTCATTCGAGATTTGAGCATTGAGTAACTATACAATTGCCAAAATGTTCAACTGAAGACGACCATTTGCCGAAACATCTCCAGGTTTGGCACTTGGGCAAAAACGAATTAATCTGTTGGTGGATCTTACACAAATACAGATACACTAATCACAGTTTCAGTAACCGCTCATTTAGTATTACTCAGATCGCGAAATGTTCATTTATTCCGGTTATTGGGCGAATTTGGCATGAGTCTAGCATAATTATTTATACCAAGAAATCCTGGATGGCGTATCCACAACATACATAGTTACCTACATAATTATTATGGACGTACGTCGTGTAGTTCGCTGTCCCGTTACATTACACACATCGCGCATTCCTGAACTTACAAAGAATGCACATACGTACGCATGTATGTCTGAGTATATGTTATATTGTGTTAGTATACACACCTGAAGACAATGTCATGAAACATTTCAAGGAGAAGCTAATGCAAAATATAATTATTTAATATTCACAACAAAAGTGACTAAATTAATTACTACAGGCTTTTTAAGTAAAGAAAATGTAACTTTTAATTATTTAATTTAACATGAATAATGAATCTAAAGGTCACACAGATCGTAGAAAAATAATAGTTTTGAAAGAATTTAGAATTAAGTGCATCATCGTGCACTTGTATGAGCGGAAATGTCGAAAACCGGTACATATTTTTTCTCTGAAAAAGTCTCAAAGAATGCGAAACAATTGTCAAGTGTATAAAAATTGTGGAAATTAAAAACTTCATGAATCATGAAAAAAAAATTTTCACCCCCTTCCCTTCCGAGTCGCCAAAAATCCTTTCAGATGCATTTTACGTGTAATATTTGAGTGTAACCAAAAAATTTCAAGTGATTTTGAGAGTTCCATTTTTCGGAACTCCAGCTCTTGTATGAATCGTAGTTGTTGACGTACATTTTTACGTATAGGTACTTTCTTTAAATAATAATCCCTTAAGTCATAAATGACATTCCTTAGATTGTAAACGTCTCATTTCCTAATGTTATTTAGAAAGCATTCCACGAAGGTCTTTTCATTCGTTAAAACTCATTCGCACCCCAGAAATTCTACGAAAGGAGATTCCTGTAAAGGACCACCCACGAAAACTAAAAATTTATGTAGATGCATATATCTCTTAGTTTTGTTAATAATTAAAATAAGTTAAAAATCAATGGTATAAAGCAAATTTAGTTTTATTCATGGATGCTGCCCTTTGACATTGTGGTTACTGTCTCCTGCTTGACAAATATTAAAAATTTTGTTAGGACAGAATACAGCAGACGCTCGATAACGTAAACAACATCTAAGCATGATAATGCAAATTATATTGTTTTAGTCTAGCAGTCAAGGGATTTTTTGGCAAAATTTTAACAGCACCAAGTAATTGTTACTATTATTTATTTATTTGAGGTTAAAGTTTGAAAAAAAAATTCCCACAAAAACGCTGATGATAATAAAAAACGACATTTATCAACTAAAAAAAATATGCAAATAAAGTGAATTTAACATTAAAATAATTAAATCATATGCAAGTATACACATATAAATGTTGTTGTATACACGGTGTAATAGTTACCATGTTAAGCTTTTTGACATATAAAAATAAATGTCATAGATAGGAGTTATTGTAATGGTTTAAGCTGACATATTAATGTACTTTATGAGAGTCATTGGTAGGTAGTAGGTCGAAATATTAACATTTAATGCAAGTACAACAAATATAGCTAATGTAGAATGACATCACCTATTTTTAAAATTTAACCAAGAAAGATTGCCTAATTACAGAAAGCGTAATTGAGTAAACACTAATGATAAAAATCTCCCTTTTCAACACTGTTTATAAAGTATTGATTTCTATTTAATAGACTTTATGGAACTGTCAAAGATGTTGTTAGACCTCTTCGAGAGGACGAGAGAAAAATATTTTATTTATGTTATTTACTAAAAGAAATTAAACAGAAAGACAAAATACTTGTTGTATTCTTAAATGCAGTAGGTTAGGTTAGGTTGGTATTTTTCATCAAATTTTCGAATTACAAAATAGAAATTGCTTGCATCGTACAGAAAGAAAAAGAAAATCTTCAGACCTTTAGCTTGAATTGATTTCAACCTCAATTTCAAAAAGAAACCAAACCTACGAACTAGACCAGCCTCCTCAGAGGTCTAATAGATTCTTTCAAGTCTAACTAAAGATATAGTGATCAAAATATTGAAGAAAATTTGGGTAGTAATTATTTAGAAGTGGGGCTCCAGACAAAACTGGCCCCAAAAAAATTTTCACCCCTTGGAGACCATTTTAATACATCAAAATAGTTCATTTACGGTGGGGGAAGACATTTTCAATAATTTTTTATAAACAAAAACATTGTTATAAACAATAAATTTAAAGTTTTAGAAATTACCAAATTAAGAGAAAATTAAAATAGAAGGTAGTTATTGAGAAAATTGCTCCAAAAACTTTCTTGTATTGCACTAAAAAACTTTTTAGTGCATCAAATGCATTCTAGAGGTGGGGGAGATATATTTTTCACAAAAAAACGTCGTAATAATTCCCTGTGTCTTGAAATAGGTTATGGTAGAGGGTGGATGTGTTTATATATACATACCCCACACCCCAAAATTTTAATTTAATAATTAATTTGTATTTGGTTAGGTTAGGGTACGGGATGTAGGGTATGTGTATGTTAACACACCCACCCTCTACCATAACCTATTTCAAGACACATTGAATTATTACGACGTTTTTTTAAATATTTTTTATAAAAAATATATCCCCCACTTCTAAAATTTTCTCAATTTTCTCAATAACTACCTTCTACTTTAATTTTCTCTTAATTTGGTAATTTCTAAAACTTTAAATTTTTTGTTTATATGTAACAATGTTTTTGTTTATAAAAAATTATTGAAAATGTCTTCCCCCACCGTAAATGAACTATTTTGATGTATTAAAATGGTCTCCAAGGGGTGAAAATTTTTTTGGGGCCAGTTTTGTCTGGAGCCCCACTTCTAAATAATTACCAAAATTTGTACTAAAAACAACTGGAAACTTGGAGTCGCGTCGCGTTTAGAAATATGAGGGGTGGGAATGCAATGAGGTATAAGTTAGAATTAAACATTTTACTGAAGGGGTCGCAATGTTTCTTTCTTAGTTTCTTGGCTATTTAAAAAATGCAAATATGTCGGTATCTTTAATTTTTCCATGTACTAAATCCAGACAGTAGGGTAAGCTGATAGCTGATAATCCTGCTATTGCCAATAGCTAGTATAATATTTATAAAAAAAAATTTATAGGGTATAGGTTACCACAATGTTCTCGACACTACGAGAACAAGTTATTTAATACGCGCAACGTAATACGCCATGTAACTTACAAGCAATTTCCTTTATTAAGATTGTTATCATACACGCCCCTCTTAACATTTGCAAATCTAACGTCTAATTGTCATAAGCAAGATAGTAACTTCGACAGGAAAGTGAAGGTGTGTAATATTAATATTCTACCTACTTCCCACACACAGGCACACATGCTTACATAGTGCGTACGACAAAAATAGATCGCCTATAAAAATAAACATATCACAAAAAAAAAAAACGGCGACCAATATACATTCAATGTACCTATTTATTGGCCAGGCTATTGTTAGTTAACTGTAAAATTAAGATTATAATTGATAATTGTTTATATCTATAAAGAAAAAGTGAAGCTAGAATCAGAATAATCAATATAAGATCAACCCATTTCAATCAATTGATAAGGTGTTACTAGATATAAATAAGCCTATTGAAATATCTTTTGCATAATTTATGTACTTTATGAAATGCACTACAAAAAAAATTATGAAGAGAAATCGATTAGAATTATTACGTCTAAAAAGTCCCCAATTAAATTTGGACTGTTCTCTCTCTTTTGCACTGTATCAGCTTTGTTCCTTTTTTTTTTACAATTCCTTGATTTCTGAGACAAATTTTTTTGTTTGCTTGTATTCTTAAAATATGCAATTTCAGTTAATTAGAAATTCTATTGTTTAAAAGAATGTATTTGAAAAATAAGTACCCATGCAAATTCCCTTTACGATTAACTAATCATTGTTTTGTTGCTTTACATTAAAAAAAAAAATTAAAATGTACTGTATTTCAATTTGCAGCCATTATGCATACAATTTGTAATAGTACCAATAAACGTTAATACAAAACAATAATTCATTCAACATGAAAATGCACCTAGTTATAATTTCCTTTGGTTCATTATCTGGAAATGCCAACAAACAGCAGTAAATGCACAATTTGAGTCACGTTGGTACAGGTGATTTATGAAAAATAATAGCTCTCTATTGTTTCTTACAACTGTTGTACTTTTTAAGATTTTGTTTATTAGCTACTTGTTAAATAAATTCTGTATTTGTAAGAACTTTGATGGTTAACATGCCCCGTTATTATAAAGCCATTATTTAATTTTGCAACTGAATATTTTAAACCAAAAATAGATAAACATGAAGGGTACTTTTAAAGCATATTCTTAAATGACTGTATTATGAAACTGTAACCGTTACCATCGTTAATGAAGGCCAGAATGTTGATTTGCGGCGTAATATACGAGGGTCCTCGTAGGAAACTGTTTTAATCTAATAGTCAAGAGATTTTATCGTCCAAAAAAAATTTTTTATCGCAGGTTCTTGTAAGAAGAAAATAAAAGGAGCATTTGCTGAAATTTTTAAGCTGGCAAATAATTGTTGTTACTTTTTATTTAGCGTTAAGTTTTTCGACGGTTACGAAGCCCAAACTGTGATAGATACGAAAAAAATATAAAGACCTTTTAGTTAATAATTAAAATTTAAAAGTCCGGGACAGCACCCCTTTAGCTTTTGCAGGTAAAAAGAAAAAAGCACTACAAGAGCGCTTAGGCGGTGCATTACACGTTGGAGGGCGTCTTTGAAACGCTGTATTTTTGTACCTGTAAAAGGTAGAGAGGCGCTGCCCTAGACTTTTTTGTAGACAATTTAATTATCTACATAAAAGGTCTATATACTTTATTCATATATAACAACATGATTTTTTAAACAATTTAATATTTTAATTTTGAATGGAATAAAACTTTAAATTATTAATACATATTTGACTGGGTTCATATCAAGCAGTATTAGTAGCAGCGAATAGCGTGACTACAGCATGTGGCAGATTGAAGTATCGCTTATTAGTTGACATGTTACGGTAGGTCATTAAATTAATAACGTTATGCAAAAACGAACACATACAGAAAAGATCTGAAACGAAACGTTATCTGCAATAAATTCGTAGATACTAATTATATTGTACATACTATGCTGCATCTTAAACTATCAACCGATTGCGTTAACAATACATACATACAAGTATGTATTATATTTTATAAAATACTTTTACACATAACGGACTATGGGAATTCACAAAACAACAGTCTATTAACAATAAGAAGAAATATAATGGAGAATAGGACGTAATTTAGTTTCACGGTCTGACAGACGACCATTTTTATAATTTGAACTACGTAGTAATTAATTGTGTCGTATATCCAAGATAATTATTGTATAGAATTTAGAGATATACACAAACTACAAGTTACAAATAGAAAAAAAAACTTGAACTGGCACTATTATAAGCCAAAATAGTAAAAATCATGCTAGGCATTCAGTCGTTACCACTAGGCGCGTATCGGACTCTTTATTAGTTCTTACCAACGCGCCATAGGCAGTTAGTTCAACAGAAAAGCAACAAAGCTAAATCTCCTAAGAGTAGCGCCTCTTTCTTTCTGTGCTGAATGTTTAGTTCTTTTTGACGCACGAATATTTTTCTTTAAACAAAATTGTGAGCCTCCTCTAAATCCAGGGCTGTTAACAAGACCTTTTTCTATTTCGTTTTACGATTAGTTCCTATTTTATCAGGATGTAGTTACGTACATAAACAGAAAAGTATTGTTAAACATTATTACACGTTGCACCGTTGCACCTACCATTTTATAGGAAATCGTTACAGATGGCGTTTACTTTGTCGGAACTGCTTTTGGCGCGCTGTTGAGAACTACTGAGTTGGAAATCACGAACCGCGCCTGGTGACTGACCGACTGACTTTTCTATTAATATCTGTGGGTTTCTGTTAATTGCATAATCGATCGTTAGTATTCATAAAACTCTCGCAATAATCGTTCTCAAACTGTGTAGGATTTCCCATGCATTTGTAAAATCCTGCGTTAAATATTTGCGCGTTACAATTATTTGCAATATATTGTAATAGAGAGATCAGGGATTTTCCGTGAGATTGCTCGCATGTATTTACGTAGTAAGTGGCGTTCACATACTTCATACAACCAACAGTCAGCTTTGCAACAAACAGTAATGTGCTATATATTACATAATGACATGTACTGCGGCTTATTTCATTCTTGCAACATAACTAGCTAGGTATCTGTACGAATATACAGATACGTGCATTGTGTTTGTGTGTCTATGTCTTATGTATGTATTAACTTTCAAGCAACGGTTTTGTAAATAGTTTCTCTGTCGAGATGCATATTATATCATTAAAAGTATGCAAATATGTAAGAAAGTGGCAAGACTGAACATTCCAGTTCAGTAGCAGTGGCTTCGGTAACCGGAAAAATTTTCTAATTTGTTAGATGCAAAACTTCGAAGCATTCACAGGAAAACTTAATAAGACAAATTATTATTTTAATAATTAGGCATATTATAAGTAAATTTTATTATCAACATATTGAGTTTCATGCATATATGACAAGATGGTTTGTTTCGTATTTGAAACAAATACTAAAAAAAATTAATTATAGTTGGTAATGTTTTAGGCTAAGGTTAATTTCAATAACCTAACCTAACAGGGTTGTTTAAAATATTAGTTTTTTAATAAAGTGAATCATTTTTGTTCTAGACTTGGAATTTCCTTCAACTTGACCATTTTATAAAAATGTTGTTACCGTATTCAATATTTAAATTTCCACATATTGTCTGAAATGTATTTTTTCGAGGTGAATGGCCTAGTTCGAAAGTGCACAATTAACAATAAAGCCATATTGCTTACTTACCTCTAAAACGGTGGATACCATTTATTAAATGAAACAATGGGTTTGTATGAAATTGCTGATTGCTGATAACATTATAAAATATGTAAAATGAAAGTAACGAAAAAAGAAATTGAAGAGAAAATTTAAAACGGTAAATCTTAATTTGACGTCAGGCAGTCGTCCGTCAGATATCCGTCAAAATAATACATATTCAATATTAACAATCATTGCATATTTCCACCTTCGGTCAGTACTGACGATGACGGTTAGTGAATACGACTTAAAACTGACGGACATTTGACGGACGGCTGCCTGTCATCATCTTGATTACAGTGAGAATTAGGCTTAAAACGGAAGATAAATAAAATGGATGATGAACTATTTGAAGAAGTATTAACGTGAGAGAAAATAAAAGAATGTGGTACGTGGAATAGAAAACAGTAAATTCAATTTTCTTTTGCTCATATAAGTACTTACATGATAGAGAAAAGTAAGTTGTAACTTCACGTGAAATGAATCTGAATCACTTTTCGAGTTGGTCTCCATGACCCAAAAACTTCCCTGTGTAAAAGACGGTCGGCAAAGTTCTTGCTTCATTTTTTATTGGGTCAAAGAAGGGATAATTCTGTTAGATTTCTTGGAACAAGGCAGAACAGTCATGGCCCAAATGTATATTCTACTTGCAAGATAACGTCCCTGCCCACAAGTCGTTGATTGCCTTGCAAACAATTGATAAAATTGGTTTTGAATTGGTTGACCACACCCGCACCCGCTCTATTATCTCGATTTAGCTCCGTCGGACTACTATGTATTCTCAAATTTTCAAAAAACATTTGAAGGGCAAAAGATTTTCGACAAATAACGAAGTGGTACCTATGTGCCGTTGAGGTTGAGGAGTGGTTTGCCGAGTAAGATAAAGATTTTTTCCATGGGTTTAAAACTACCACTATAGTAATTTTAAAAAAGTTAGCAATATTGTTACATAGGCATTCATATTTACATAAATATACTTAAAATTGAAATAATGTAAAAGGTAAGTACATATAGATGTGTTATAATAATTAAAATGAGTCGGTACGTACCCACTTATCGTAAAAAAATTCCATTACAATAATAGTGTAATTATGTAGACAAACCAATAACTACAAGTTAACATTTATGTTTGCAGGGATTACCCATTTTATTTATCTCGTTTCCTCCATTGCAAGTGAAAGTAACTGTTGCTAACGAACAATTCATTCAACTTTTAGTTTATGTCGACAAAATATTGAGCATAAAAAATTAATCAACTTTTGAATTGATAGGTAACCACTCTATAAGCAAACTCGCTCGATGTTTTCAATAATCAGAATTATAAAATGATGTTCAAATAATTTTAATTTTTTTTTTATTTCATGGAAACTTTTTGTGGAGTCCTAGGTATTTCTTATTTGATTTCCGGTGTTTTATAATGTAATTTGTAATAGTGGAAGAAACCTTACTGCTTTAGGTTCTAATATGCAAATTATATCATAATAAACTAAAATAATTTATACAGGGCCTCAAATTGAAAAGAAATTACAGTAAATAGCTGTAATTTTTAGTTAGTGTGCTAAGGACAATTGATATTTTAACTTCTTTAAAAAAATTAAGCTCGTAGGTAATAAAATCATTTAGTTGCTAATTAAGATATTAACAAGGTCACGAATATTCCAGATTTTTCGCTTTAGATAATAATTTTTGCTGATCTATACTAAAAAATGATTGAAAAAAATTATTTTTTAATAAATAAAAGAAAAATTAAAACATCAATATGTATAACAGAAACGATACCTATATTTTGAACACAGATTTTTTACTTTCCTTCAATTTTTTAATTCAGCCTTTTAGGAATTGCATTTTTTGTATTTTTCTAAGAAATTTCGACACTGCTACTAACAATGCCGTCCATAAAAATCTCTCTTTTTCTCTTTATAAAATATTCTTTGCCGCTTTACAAGAAAAGTTCCTTCTAAACTACACTTCACTCATTTCAAATGTAATATACTTTGACCAATAACCGATCCTAAAGAATCTTCTTTACGTATCCCTTACCAATAAACCCCATTAAAAAATTTCTGGCCTGCATAATCTGAACGCACCCTACTGTAAATTCATGTTGCAAGCAAAATTTGTGAAAATACGAAGCGGCATGCTCTGCTGACCATCGGTCGAGGGTAGTAAACCTAAGAAAAGGCGGAGGTACCTATTCGGATTTTTGGTAAAAAAAAATCTCTTCGATGTCTGCTAGATTGCCATTTTGAGTTAATAAAATACTAAATAAATAAATAAATAGTTAACAACAAACTTTACAATTATTCTATTACAATAACACCCCACTTCATAAATTTATTTCTCTCCAAAAGTCTGTGCATGTCAATCTCTTATTTAATTATTTATTAGTATTATTAGATGCAATTATGCCGGAATGTCACCCACCCTTTTGTGAAGCATTTAACCGTTTAATAAAGGGCTAAAGGCCTAAACGAAGAAACAGTACGCATAATAAATGAGATTTGATCAAAGCGGGCACCGTCCGGTTACGGAAACGCACCGATGATTTCAGCAACAGGTTGTTGACGAAGATGAAGACTACGCATGAAATACGCTTTTGTTGTCGCAGTATTAATTTGTCTGCTTCGTATACGACAAAAAAACTTTTAACAGGTTGTTTTTTTTTATCTACAGTTTAAACTACTTTTATAATGGCCAAAATACGTAATGGGAATTTATTTGTTTATAATGAGAACTAAACTTAACCCCCCCCCCCTCAATAGGAACCTAAAGTATCGAAGTACAATATAGAAGTTGTCTTTGAGGGTCTATGAGGCTGTAAAGCTCACAATCGGAGATCGATCAGAGACATTTAAAGTTAATTTTTCCCTGGGAAAAGGGGTAAATAACGTGACACAGTGAATGATTTTGTTGTTATTGTTGTGAATTTACTAACGGGTATCGATCGTACCTATAGTTGTTGGTCCAAGTTTTGGGTACTTCCCAGTTTAATCTTGTTTGGTCTTCGATGATTCACAAAAGATGTCGCGTTTGTTGTTGGAAGTTATTTATGATATGATATCTACTATGATTCATAGATAACGTTCGTTGTAAAACTTTGACCTTTGCAAAACTAACATTGCCAGATGATGGAAATATGTGAAATCTGTTTTTCTTCTGTTTTCTCTATTTTATTTCAATAATACCGCTTTGAACTCAACGATAAGTTTATTTTGTATCATTTAAAAAAAGGTTAGTAGCACAAAATTCCAATGATTAAATTCTATAGATTAAAATGCCATAGGTTAGAGTAGGGTTCAATAGTTTTCCATCGATAAAACGCATGACATATCATTATAAAATAATTCAAAACATCGGAATTGGAATTTTATACAAATTTAATAAAATCTGTTATTTTCAATGTAATAGCAATTTGTAAACATTATGTACAAATATTGGAAAAAAAAGGACTTTTCACCAACTTTTAGTATACTGGGTAATTTGATAATCTTCATATAGACAATATAATATTTTTTTTGCACTTGACAAGAGAAATAAGAATAACTTTAATGATATTGTTATGGTAATGTTCTCTGGGCTTTTGTAGTCATAAGTAGGGGGAAGATTTTGGAGAGTTGACGATTGAAATCAATAAAATTACTGAGTACAGTGACGTATCGTAATATCGATTTCTCTCATGATAGTGAACAAAGGTTTGTATCTGTGCTTTAGAATTCACTAATTATCTGTTAAGTTACTGTGTCCTCGTCCTCTCGTCCAAGATAATCATGAGACGGTCCTGCTTACCTACTACTAATTGTGACAATTAATACTAATATTTACTTATTAATCGTAAAGATACTAAATAGATCTATATCTATATAAATCTGAAGTGGCCCTCACGCTTATTGAACTTTGAATCAGTCCTAAAAGTCTCGTAGTCCTATTCAACGTCTACGACCAACAATTATGGTACCACGAACAAATTACAGCAACTATTCAACTCATTTTCGAGTCCTAAACACATGCAGAATACACATACGTATGTGTATATCTATACCACGTACATTTATGTAGATGTTCAGTAAATTCGAATAGTTCAGTAGCTAGGGTTGTCGACCTCATATTGACCAAATATAACAACGCACCAACTGCTTTTTAGCAGTCGGTCTCTATTTGACCAAATACTATCCGATGTCGTCAGTACTTTGTGTGACATTCCGAAAAACGTAAAATGATTTTTTCTACTGAAAGATTTCTAAAGGAACGAGCTTTGTATTGATCTCTCAAGTGCTAATTATTTAGTGAAATAGAGGAGCAGATTTAATGATTTAGCCTTTTAAAGATTCTGATAATGAAAACTCAACATCAGTTTTCACTAAATTGTAGAACATTGTATTTAGTGACTAAACAGAAACATTTCACTTTCGAACAATGTCCATAAAATTGTCTATTTTACTTTATATGTCATATCGACATATATATGACAGCTTTATGTAGGGAAGAAAAATATGGGAACATAAACAATCTATTTCGGTTTATAGATTTCAAATAGAGAAAGAGAGAGAGCAAAGTCTGGAACACGATGTTTCAGTTGTTACAATGAAGATATCGTAAATGGACAAGTTTCATAAAAACGCTTTCAATATCAATATAATCTAAACCGGAAAAATTCCAATCAACAAGAAACAAAACGATTGGTCGGCCAGTTTGTTGCGCTAGCAGATTAGAAAGCAATGTAAAGAATGTTCTTATTAGTAGCTCGACTGCGAGCCGTAAGGGAAAGCCGAAGTTAAATTAAAATTAACAACAACTGTCAGCCGTCTCAAACAATTTTGTTACGTAACGATAACGATTCCGTGATCATCCATTATACAAAATGCCAGTTGCTAATTGTCAGATAGTTGCATTTCGTGTGTCCAACAGAACATAATGGCTAAAACAGCCATTTAGAAAGTAAAAGCCTCTATCATGTAGGTAATACAGTCGTTAACCAAAAACTGCACTTGTACCAACTTGTAAGGATATTTCTAAATCCTCTCACACTAAGCCCCTTAAAAATAAATGAACTAATAGGATATTTATTTAATATTCGGCTCACTTTTATTATAAATTTTTTCCATTACTATTAATAAATAAAAGGATTTGCTATTAAGAAACATTGTTTTTATTTGCAGAATATTTTTTTGCAAGCGGTTGGATTGGATTTAACTTCGGTAACGCTCCAAAAGAACCAAGAAGCCTCCATGCAGTGTCGTCTGCAAGGTAAGTAACAAATCCTTGTTGTATTCATACTACAGATTCCATAACTTCAGTGTTTTTAACTTAAGGTGTTCTATTCTTTTGGATTAATAGTTTGATTTCTATATTTTGTTCCAACGAATCGTTAGATAGATATCGTTTATGATCTTTTACGTAACGTTTGGTCATTCGATACAGTTACTGTTGATAAGTAGGTAGTCAGTGCGGTGTTTCTCTTACGACGGAGCCTGTTCAATTCTCTCGAGTTTGTACTAAAAAGCAAGTGCCTTTCAATCGCGTGCAAAATGAGAAAGTCTGGCAATCGTCGGCGTCGCAGTAGACTTGATATAACAGGTTGCAAAATATCAAGGGCGTTCGAGCTAGCGACGGATCGATATACGAGAGCCTGGCAAAGACAAAAAATCACCCGTTCTCTATGGGAACGCGCCAATGACCGCTCCAACTTTCACCACCTGCATTTACTGTCTAAAGTAAAGATACTTTTGACTCGATCCGAACAGAGTTGCATGGCGTGGCCTGGAATCGAATGGCTATTATCGGATAATTACATATTATTATTAAAAGCTCGCCAATATAGAGTCACTTTTGCCCGGATCTACAACGTCCAGAAGTTTCCGACAGGCCAACCGCGATTGTGTCTTATCGTTTCCACTGAGTAGGCGAAATGTCATTTTCATACGTAAGCCATCTCTCTGATATGGAACATTGTGATGTTCAACGAAGTTGACCTGAACATAGACCAACCTTCTACTGTAGAACCGTTCATTCGATCGATGAAACCCGAAAATGAAATACCTTTTCTGATCTAGAATAGTATTGAAGCAACGTCCATAGAAATTCACCGCAAAATGATTACAAGATCTAATTGGAAGCCCTATCAAGAATATAAAAATTCAGTTAGCAATTATCCAAAATAAAAACCCTTCAAAATGAGGTCTGGATGAGAAAACTGCTGGATCACTAGTCTTAGTGACTTTTGACTTAAGATGCTCACTTGAAGTGATTTCTGTGGGTGATATAATTTAATCCCGCACGGCTAAAGACTCAATGGAAGGTGTTTGGATTTCAGAAAAAAAAGTAGAAGGCTGTCCTGAAGAGTTAGAACATGGTCTCTTTTTCCTTAAAACTAAACCAAAAATCATGATACGCGTCGATATTTATGATGCGGATAATTTGTTGGATTCAGGTGGCAAGATTAAAGAACATAAGTACTCGGGTATTGCATTTCAAAATCTTCGCCATCCTTTCACCCCTTTTGTAAATAATTAAGAAATGAAGGCAATTAAATAGGTAAATGATTTATTGAACAGTTCTTAATTAAACATATACTATCTATCTCAAGGAATATAAACAAGTTATATTTGTTCAGAAATGTTGTAATTACAAACAGAAAGCTCAAAGCTGGTGCAGTTGTTTACATTAGAAAATTGAGTAGGTAGGTAGGTATACTAGGTATATAAGTAGGTACTTCAAATCAAAAATTGGTCAAACATAAAATGTTACCAATCTTCTTCTATCACTTCGTGTAGTTTTCAAATTCACTTCAAGAATCATCAGATGAAATAGTCGTGGGCAAATATCAATTTATCGCCTTTTCATATTAGGTACTAGAATAATTAGAATGTTTTGATGTCTCACAATCGTTTATGGTTAAACGATTCTTGCTAAATTAGAGATTAGCACATCGGTCTTTCGTGGTATAACAGTAAAAGTATAACGAACTTTTCCGAAAGAAAATCGACGTTTACATGCCAATGATTCGCGGTGCGTATCAGGTGCTATATAGTAGGTTAATTATATTCGCAACGAGCTCTGCGTTAATTTTTGAGAAGTCCGTATGGGTTCAATTTAGATTTCTACTCAAATAATTCCTCCCTGATAAACGAACGCGTTCACAAATTCATGTGGTATTGGCAAAACCGTTCATTACGTGTTTCTTCTATCCGTTCGAGAATGAGTCACATCGGTGGAAAACATCATTTCCTTTGGCACCAACTGAATAATTTTCTTGCGAAAAAGTCGTTATCGACATTTTTAATGGATTATTCTTATATTTACTTACGTCTATTATCGTTTTAGAATCCAGTAAAGTTTAAAACCACAACATTCACAATCACTGAACTCTATAATAAGAAACGTACACGACAAAGTCAGTCGTCGAACTGAAATGAGCTCACCAACCGGACTTGGGTTACATGTTTCCTTTCACGCGGGATTCACCGAACGTTCTTCGTGCTTATTCGTCTCTCTAGTCCCAACTAGAAATTGGCATAAAACGATTGGATTTCGTTTATTTTATCCATTAATTTATCTTGTTATTTCACGAATATTCGCCAAATCGAAAAGAAATTGTTTGTAAAAGCTGCTCTGTATTTAAATCGATGCTGTACCAGAATGACATACGGATAACTTCTAGAAAGGGAGAATGTGAGGTGCGTTGTCGTCGGAATGGTAAGAAGAGAGGTTATTGGACTCCAACATTATACGTATACATCTGCATGTGTATCTCGTTTATACATACATAAGCATGGGAATGTGTATTGCGAGATTATTATATATGTTGGTACATAAATTCAAGTCTTATATAAAAAAGGGAAAATAATACCAATATCTCCCAGAAGAGTGCATCTATATTGGTAGAAAGGATACCTAGTTCGTACCAACTTTTATCATCTGCACTCCCTGGGTAGGAAACGAAATGACCAACGTTTCTAGTTTCATATGTTCACGACACTATTAGCACAAATTCCTTGATACATAGGTACTTGCTTTCAGTTAATTTCTTAATCTTACTATCTCATCATTTGCGACTTCTTCCTCGTTCCATCCTAGAAACCTCCAGACTACTTAAGATGTTCCAAATCAGAAGTCCTTGCTATAGTATGTCAACCTGTATTTCGAATTTTTAATTTTCTTTATTATTTCCTTTTTTCTCATAATTTAAACGAGTCCGTCCTGTACCTTGTTTATTTCTATATTTTTGTATTGATGCATGTGTTACTGCTCCAGTTTATCGTTCCACATTTTCCACGAGTTTGTTTTTGTTTGGAAATTCTAAAATTATCTCCTAGGTAATTGCTATTAATGATAAGTCTTCTGTCATGCAACGATCAAACATCTCAGACATGTTCTTGCTGGTTCTTCAACAATCTTATCGATCATACCCACTATTGCAAGATTTATCTATTCTGGAATGACCTAAAAGTTACAAGAAGATCCCTTTTGTCTCATCGTCAGACATTTCAAAATCTGCGAACGGTAATAACATTATAGTGGTGTATTTTTTTAAATGCAATATGTATCTGGGAGTTGCAGAAAAGTTTAAAAATTTATAATGAATTTTATTTCTATGTTTTCACATCCAAAGGGTTTTCTAAAAGCTTTTTCAAAAAGTCAGCAATCTCTCTGCATCTGATTTTCATGTAGCCTTCTTTTTCTTCCTTGATTTCCCAAAAAAAATATATTGCTAGTAATTTCTTTTTTAATTTAAACGCAATAAGTTGTTGAAAACTACTGGTACGAATTAATTGTATTTATTACCACACGATACTTAAAAGAATATTTTGTATGGTCACTATTTTTCTATCTGCATATAACCCTTTTTACGCAACGCAAGGAGCAACAGTACCTTTCTACTCCAGAATACAGTTTCGACTGCTCGCCGCTCGCCCCTTCCTACTAACTTAACCACATCATACGAAACCGACTTTCGTCGAGACGAATCGATTTCACCCCCTTAACGTTTCAGCAAGCACAGTCACTCACATTGACCCCACAACACATTCACTTACTCATAAACATTGTCCGCGATGTACTAAGTACTGATTTTACAAATTAATGTTCTCGAAAAAATAGACAACATTATAAAATGGTATAATTGCTTTTTTTTAGAGAGAGTAAACCAATTAATTTTCATTTTTAAGGAAGAAGAAGGTGACAAAAATGTTATGTTTTTTTTTTCTTTTTCACGTCTAATAAATGACTTCAATAAATAGAGCTAGATAAGTAAACACAAATATTACAAAACTGAAACTTCCTATTAGAAAAAATTGTATCTATCTTCAGTTCAAGAGTCAGTTTTCGTTAATTTTAGTTTGTCTATCATAAAGAAAATAACCCAGTGGTGCATAGTACATCCTAATAGGGGCTCAAGAAACTCGACTCCCACCTAAGATAGAAAAAATATAAATAAAACTTATTCAGAACAGGGGAGGTACTAAGGGCCCAGATTTTATGTGATTTTTCGTTACGAAACTGAAATAACCGGTAAACGTTGTGAATAATATTTTAATATTCGTAAGCACAGAAGTGATCACAGAATCCATCGTAACCCAACCTGGATTACTGTGCACACTAGCCTCGATTATCTTTACATACGTAAAAAATCTTCTGTACGTGTGTATGTCACAGAATTCTTCCTAAATGGTTGAGCCAATTTTGATAAAATTTTGGGTGTGTTTGAGTTGAATCTCAGATGGTTTAGGTTTATAATTGACTCTAGTGGGTTGCACTATATTGGCAAACAAATAAGTATTTAGGGTCCTTTTAGTGATTTTGAAGCTGTATTCACAGAAATTAGTTCCAATTTTTGGCTTCTTCGTAAGATGTGAAGTGCTGCTTGACGAGATTATGAGCCATCGATCGGAACCAGTGGTGGTCCTAAGGGGCAACGTTTTGCGAATACGGCGAATGAGGTAGGGCATTCCTCAGTTTCTTTGACGACTTTAGCAACGTGTGGCCGAGTGTTCTCGTGCTGAAAGATCACTTTGTCATGCCTTTTGGCATATTGGGGACGTTTAAGCTTCAATGCTAGGCTCAATTGCACCAATTTATTGTTGGTAAGTTCTCGAGTGATGGTTACGTTAGGTTGCAGTAGCTCATAGTAGACCATTCCAAGTTGATTCCACCAGATGCACAGCAATAGCTTATTGCCCTGAAGATGCATGGCCGGGCTTTCCCCACTTTTTTCTGCAGTTCGGATTGTCGTAGTAGATCTTCTTTTCGTTCCCCGTCGCTATTCGATAAAAAAAAAAACCCTTCCCATTTTTCCTTTGGAGTAATTGTTCGCACGTGAAAAAAGGGCGTTCGACGTCTTCTGGCTTGAGTTTATGCGGAAACCAATGTCGTTGTATTTGTCCCATACCCATGACCCTCAGACGGTTGGAATTTGCTTTTTGAGTCACTTCAGCCAGCTCTTCTTGAATTTGGCATGCATCTTGGTCCAGTAATGCCTCCAAATATGCGCCTTCAAACTTTACTGGCCTGAGAGACATCAAAGAAACGTACAGAATCCTATAGATTGCATAAAATCATAGACAAGAGAGTAGTATCGATGAAAAACCCGAAAATATTACGCGGCAGCGGTATCTCTTCAGTGGTGCGCGCCCTGGATAGGAGAAGGCGCGAAATTTAAATAGATTGGATGCCAGGACAACGCTAGTATTTTATTTTATGTTTTAATTTTATCTCGACAGTAACAACATCACCAAACTGGTAAACAGAGACGGACTAGATATAATGATTTTTAACATGCCCGGCTTTTAAACAGGTAGCTGCGTAGCAGCACATATCTACATACATACAAACATACATGTGAATTTATGTATCGTATGTACATGTTTGTGGTGAATGAATGAACACTTGTGAAACGAGTTATCTAACTTTCTTTGCAAGAATTTCTTGTGATCGGGGTCTTTATAAAAACTAAACAAACATTAAACTAACACGCATAATGCCGTTACTTTGTAAAATAAATAAGCATTATAAACTTAATTAAAAAAGGTGTTAATTGGTACTGCGCTATTACTATTAGAGGAACAAATAACGAGATTAAACAACAGTTCCTGCTTTTTGCTCGTAGAAATATTGATTC
The DNA here is from genome assembly GCA_947389935.1 of Agrilus cyanescens. Taxonomy (NCBI): domain Eukaryota; kingdom Metazoa; phylum Arthropoda; class Insecta; order Coleoptera; family Buprestidae; genus Agrilus; species Agrilus cyanescens. Next base: position 26,700,053 of record OX376705.1, read on the forward strand.
GTACTTGGAACTTCAGGGAAGTCTAGAAAAATATTAGTAACCACATTCACTAGCGCTTAGCGATGTAACACAGTCAAATCAAACACATTTGAATTCAGTGATATTCAGTGCAAATTTTTCAGAATTGCATCTTTAGCAGACGTTTATGAGTTCGTATCTAACTGAGGCAACGCCAGTAAAGTAACTGAAAGCGATTCTACTCGTAGATAAAGGTCTATTTTCCGTTTGTTAAATTTGGATTGAATTGAATAATTTTCACTTAAGGCTAATGTTAATATTTTTGTGACTTTATTCGTTTTGTTATAAATAACGGTCTATGTAATCGAACAGTGTCGTGACCATTTAAATGTGATAAGTGGGTTAATGGAGATGTGAAAACCTTAAGTAACACAAAGCTAAAGAGAGAAGCAAAGCAAAGTACTTTGTACATCAAAAGCAACACGCACTGAAATATTAAAATTGCATTTACTTAACGATCTACCGATCAAATAATTAATCGAGCCGATTGAGTTGGTAGTGGTTGAAAATTGACGACAGATAATTTGCACTTTCCCAATATTGAGGAGCTTTTAGCTATTAGACATGGAAGTAATATGATACGACCTATCTATTAGACACGTAACACAAACTGTGCAGACAAGATTTTATAAATTTGTACTTGCCAAACGTAGACACGTGTCCTGATTTGAAAGCAGAAAGCTCTTTGGTATAGGTACCCACCTGAAAAAAAAATTAAATTAAATAAATTGCACTATGCGTCATGTTGAAAAAAAAAAATTAGTTAAACAGTATTGTCGATAATTATTGTCTACAATTTATTGTTTAGCAAAAGAAAGTCATAAAATGATTACATATTATTATACAAAGGATATTTAGAAAGTAATGTCGATAAGGTCAAAAACTGACCCTGTAAACATTGTTTCTGTTATTTTTATTAACACCTACTGTACTTTCATCAGTATGGCACGATTCCGCAGGGGAGCCAAATCTTGATGATGATGTAGTGATCTTGAGTGACCTCTACAACTCACCATAGCTTATCTTAAAATGAAATTCAAAGATGTATGAAAGGTTGTTAAAGAATTATAAGTACGTATAATATACGATGTGTTATTTTCTTTGAATTACATAATAACGTATAGATACTTTTTGCAGTTTAAACATAAAGTTTAATTTATTTTTCAACGTCCGGCTGTTTAACGTACTTATGTAAATATTCAGTCATGTGTAGTAAGTAATTGCACGGTTTTATTGTGTGAATTTAAATGTACGAGGTGCGATTGACAACAGAATTTCCATAATCCCTTGAACTAATGGTTTTATTAATTATAAAAGTACGTCCTTTTATAATTAGAGGAATTACCTACATATATTGAAAAATTCTAAAGCTTATTGTTTGCTTTATAGTAAGATTAATAACATAGTGCTGTATTTATTTCCCAAATATTATGGGTAAAATAAATGAGAAAACAGAAAATGAGGCGTATGCTTTTGGAATAGAGAGCATACGTTAAAACTCAAATGCACCAATTGATGTATACTTGAAGTATAATAAAACAATTTAACTTCTTTAGTGTTCTTTAAAACCACGTTTTGGCAACAGTTTAATTGTCATTTGTAATAAATTGCTGAGCTGATTAATTTGTTGAAAACAGGAAAAACATAAAATGTATGTTTTAATGGAACATATCCTGAATATCACATTTTTTTCTACTAGAATTTTAAACAAAAATGTGTTTTTTTATGTGTTTTCTCTTACAATGAAAATTGATAGGGTTATGGAGTTAAAACTAAAGCAGTTTAATAAAATTTAAGAACATGATTTACAAATTCGGTAGGTAATTTTATAGTCACGGTCACCCGGATTTTTCGACTTTGAAGATTAAAATTCGCATCATCTAAATCGAGGGTGGAGGTGGTTTTGGAACTGAAGGTGGTGTGTTTTCCTTTGTATAGATCGACGTGGTGTGATGTTTTTGAACATCTTCTATAAAGCAATTGTTGTAAATCACGTTTGTAAATTTTGTTAAATGGTTTTAGTTCTATAATCCCATCAATAGGAAACTAATTATAGGCATTTTTCTATAAAATTTAAAGTTTTAACAGAAAAAAAGTATAGGATGCTCTTCTACAGAATCCTTGTTGGATTTAGTTGCAGACGCTACAGAAAAACATTAAATTCAGTATGTTATTATGTTGCAAACACATTATTCTCATCTACAAAAATTGACAATTTTATTAATTACGACATAACAACAGTCCATGGATTCATGTAATCATGAGATAATTGTTTAGAAAACAAATAAACATTAAAGTTAATACAATTTACCGCACTGCTGTTTCAAGAAACAGATACCGATTGGAAAAAACTAATAAATAATAGGCGAAAATAATTTAATTCCAAAAAATGTTAGTTATTTTATAATAATATCCCTTTCCGAAACTCTGCACGTGAAGACTGAAAAAATAAAAACAAGGGGAAGTTTCAATAATTTATAAAACCACTCGATGGTAACACCTACATACATTTCATCTTTTTGGGGCCTATAAGTTCTAATGTGTCAGTTACAGTTTTTTTTTATAAATTTCAAAAGGGCTGTTCCATAATTATGTACGATTTCTGTTTTGGAGAATATGAAGATAGGATCAGGAGTCCGAACAGGAAGACGTGCAGTGCGTATGTAACAAACCCTCGGACTGACGACTCTTTCATGATGATTATGATTAGTTATTTTATAATACGAAGTGATTGATGTTTAAAATTATATATCTAAACTTGCAATTAGAGTTATTAATTAAAACTGCACAAGTGTCTCGATTATGTCTTCCTGATGCTATTCTGCAAGCCGGTATTTGTAAGTTAGATATTAATTGTAGAACTAGACATAGAAGCTCATTAGGTTTATTCGTTTATATGTTTGTACAAAGACACATTAATAGAATATTACGACTACATACAGTATGTGGGCAATAAAATTCACTCAAGCATCACGTCGAAAATTGTAACAAATGCAAGATGAAATGTGTCATAATCATAAATGTATCAGTTACGCCATTTATTTATGGTTAAGGAGCACTCAACTTGTCTAGTTCGATGAAATAATTGGATCAAATAGGCGATGCTCTCCAACATTTACGTCACAGAAAATTTCAGTTACTTTATCATACATATACAGGGTGATTTGTTAGTTATGAAAAAAGTATTTGAACTGAACAATTTTGAGGCGATTTTCTTTGTTGGTACAGTAAATCCATTATAGCTCAGTTTCTGATGCAATCCCATGATGGAATTCATAAATCTTGGAGAAATCTTCGATAAGGATTTTTAAATTTTTGTTATATGAGCATGATTCAATAACAATAAAGTAAATACTGACCATTGACCATGGTTAAACCTTAGTTTCAATGAGGATAGCAACGAATCCATATAGCAGCCCATTGAGGATGTAGTTCTGACTCTGACAATGAGTTTAAGTGTGAATTATTTTATGGATTGAGAATTTTGGGGGACCTTATAAGCATTATTTACAATTTTTATTAAAATCACTTCGTCATCATGTGTGATGAACACATCTATAATAAAACCATAGAATTTAAGAAAATTTTTTCCTTTCTATTTTAGTCTTTCAAATTCAACGAAGTTCTGTGGCAGTTTCTTAGATGTACCTATGTACGTAAATCTACATATAAGGGCGTAGGTATAAGTTAGCCATGAGATTACTTTAAAACTTGTCGCAAACTTTATTGCATGAATAAGCGAGGGGGATTCGCGTTGTGTCCAACAGGACGTGACAGTCACAAGCCTCATTGCGGTTGGACCATCTCAGTCGCGACGTGTCGCCTCGCGTGGCTAAAACTTGAAGGGGGCTGAACTAATAGCGTACGACGTGACACTGGGGTAAGAAAAGATTAGTTTGAAGCAGTACTTAGGCGACTTCCTTACTACATTCCCATCTCCTTGACGGCCGAAAACTAACGAATGTTCGAGAACTTTACCAACTGTCGCTGACACTTGATATTAATGATGAAGACTTCCAGGAGTTGTGTGAACTCAAGAGGACCAAAACTTTGCGTGTCAAGGGCTTCTGCACAATAATTTTTAGTTTCGAGTAAGCACTGAACGTAATACGTAGGGTATGAAAAAATGGGATAAAATAACAAAAGCAGATAATTAAATGCACGATGGTACCATTTAATTTAGGTTTTCAATTCGTGTGTAATTTTCATTAAATTGATTATTGTTACTTGATAAGGATCAAATATTTCCTTTAGAAACGTCGTATTTCCTTCACTTATATTTTCATCAATAAACTTGAAACTTGAATGGTACCAACGTTGAAGTGTTTTTAATAGTCTTCTTAACCATTGGACACTTTGGACTTCTTTCACAAAAGCAGATAATTTTAACTGAAAACTGAAACATGTACAGATATTTAGAGGGTTGTCAATTAGATGTAATCTGCATGCTGACTATACCAGTGGAACTAAGGGACAAAATAACATCTTACTATCTGAAGCTGCTCCTGCTCGTGATTTGACAACATAGATGTCTGCAACAACTTGCAACAACAGTTGGGCCGTTTCATCGACGGACGTAAAGTAAAGCGGACTCCTTTATCAGACGACTAGCGTAAACATCAACAACTTGCTGCTTATTTATTGATAGCGACGAGTTAATTGTTAAAGACCGGAAGACCTATAAGGACCCTATAAGGGTTCTGTTTTTCTATTTGGACATACGGAACCCTAATAAAAATGACACATCTTGTGCTGATTCGTTACAGTTCAATACAAAATATAAATTACTTCACTAACAGCTCCTAGGTATGTTAGTGAAACCGATTTTCAATAGATGGCGCTTCCTCAACGAATTATGCTTCAGAAATTGTAAAATTAATTACTGTAACGAAACTATTCATCTTAAGTTTCTTTTCTTTTCATAATTTGCCAAATGCATATATCTTATTCTTCTTTCAAAAGATATCTCAATGAAAAAATCTGGTGAAGTATTAGGGGAGATATTGCCTGTAAAAACAAATACTTTTGAGAAATAATGTATGGTTATTATTTCAAAAGGATGGTAACGGGACTATATGGATTTACCTTTTACACATTTTCGACCGTTACAGCAATATTAGGTCGCGTTTTTTCTCTGTTTCTTTTTTGACCGTTTATAGATCTTTTAAGGAGAAAATTTGAAATTGATTGGAGTGTAGAATCTCGAATAATAAAAAAAGCTCTTTTTATGTATGAAAGGTGTATAACTAGACGATCAAACAATATACCTAAAGTGGTGATCAAATCTGACCCGATAACTTTACATTTACGAGCTTTATAGTAAAGGATCAAAAAAACATTGCTTTTCTTGAAAGTAAAACAGTGCTTTTATTGTGTAATATTTTTCGATAATTTGTTTTTCCATCGTGATCCCTGTTTATATGCAGTTTTTCTCTCAATGATCGATGGGGGATGTAAAAGGCGACGCTCCGTCGCTTATTTATATCCGACTTCGATCATAATTACAGTTCATTTGCGTCCGTTGCAAAACTGAAGCGATTTCGTAAAGATAAGCGAAGTCTAAGTACATAATGCAGATACATATGTAAAGTAGAGCCAGGTCGCTCAAACTAGATTATTATGCAAAATAGAGAAAATAACTTTTAGATAAGAACTATATGCGTAGCTAAAGAGTCTAATAGCAAAAGTTTATGCCATCATTTCTTCAGTTTAGTGGACATATTCCTCCAGGAATACGTTAACTTAATTTCGTTTTATTTGATGTACTTAAAGATCTTCATGACCTTTTCAAGATGTTGCTATAACTTTACTTTATCCTCGATTTTCAAAGATGAAAGTGATACTTATTTATCCATTATGTTCGTAATTATTATTTTCGCCAATAATATTTATACCTATTACAAAAATAGTAATAGAATTTTTAGGTTCATCATTCAATACCACCAACTGAATACTAAAAAAATCAATGATGATCATTAAGTTTCTTTTTTCACTTCGGTTTTTCATTTTTAAATATTAAATATAAAATTTAAACTTCGAAGGGTAATCGGTCTATATTTATATATATATATACCCCCTAGTGTAATGTTTTTGGCTACGGCGACTTTCGAAAGAAGTAGAATTTAATATTGTATAAAAAGAAAGAAAAAGTGGAAGGCACTTCACCTGTTTCAAGTAACTGAGGCTGGTAGAGACAATCACCGTCTGTCTGTCCTTTCACTAAGCAAATACATCGTTCTCGGTTACGTTACAATAAAATTATAATATTGAATGTTACTTCCTGTAGTCGTATGGAACAATAATTATGAAAAAAAAAAATGTTATTGTTTCCTGCAGTATTTATTATAATCCGACTATTTTTAATCGCAGTTATGAAAACATATTTACAGATTCACTATATGCGAATATTTCGCCTATCGGTTTCTACTGTCATTAGAAATTTTTAAATAATTTTTTTAAACCAAAACATTAATTTCATCAAATTTGTACTTTATTTTTTGTTTACGGTGGGAAAAATAATCTTTATAGACTCATATCTCAGTTATTAATTTGGGGAAGTATTAATAGGAAGAAAAAAAAAACATGAGGAGAAAACAAACTGCTGTAAACGTTTTAAAATGCGAGAATATACATATGCATAATAAAAGATTTTAATGTTACAATTTTTTTTCAAATGGATACTTTTTATAAGGGTTTTTTCTACAACAGAAGGTTGAAATAAGGACTGGTCGAGCGAGGTATGGTATGAAAGAATTCTGTTTATATATTCTTGAATAGTTTTTTATTATTTTGAAATATTCACTACTTACTTCATTTAGAATCAAAAATGTTCGAAAATATGTTATTCTAAACACAGGCAGAGTCGTTCGCAATTTCTTTTTAACATTTATAGATCTCTTTTATTTCAATTACTTAAATTGATCAGGAAAGATACCGAAATAACTCTGACTAATATTTGAAATAATTGAAAGGAAATACATATGTAATTTTACAAATTTCAATTAGCTACTATTGATATACTTGCGTTTCAGAATTTAGCAGTTAAACATGTCTAACATTTCTATTTTTATAAAATATGAATCATAAAAATATACGAGTAATAAGTATCTACAAAGTTATTAATAAAGAACAAATAGTAACAATTTTTTTTAAATGTTAGTGGAATCATATAAATTTGATACCAATTCATATCAATATAAAGTAATTTATATCCTGAAGTAATTAAGTACTAACTAACGAAAATTTAATGGTGATTTTTGCCATTCCGCCTTTAAATTATCCCATTAAGTCAAAATTTTTAATTAGTAATGGCTATTTTATGGACTTTAATTAGTTAATTTTCCAAGTAACCATATAACGATTAGCTTCCAAATTATTTGGTGGAGATTTTTATTTTTTTTGTACGTGTACTATTCTGTGCCTCTCGAATGGATAAAGAAACTCGGAATGAACACAAATTTTCTAGTAAGTATTGAAATTCAGTTTACAAGTATTGAGGCATTTTTTATTGGCAAGAAAAACTTGATAGTTGACATCACCTCAACGTCTGAGGTGAGATGATTATTTTTGAGATCTCTCTTGAATAGAAAAAAATCAAGGCGTCAGATTGGGGGATGAAAGAAGGCGTGGAATTGGTTTAAATTGGTTCACATTATGTATGTGTTCGTATTCGGTGGTGGTCGTAAGTTTGCTTATTAAATTCTTCCTGATTATGCAAAAACGCGATTTAAGAATTTTAAGAAATCCACAAGGCGTAGAAAATGGACATACAAATAATTGTTGACTCGTGTTATTTATCGTGTAACTTCTGAACGACATGACCGATTGAGGTAATATTTGCTTTGGGGGACAATGATTCATAGTTATGACAGAATTGGATAGGTGGCGATGCAATCAAAGAAAGGGGAAGAAATAATGTTTGTAGGTCCAGCGTTCAACTAAGGCTTACGTACAGCTTAAAAACCCGGTAAAACTTATTGTCACCTGTAAGTGCAGGGCAACCCATTATACATGTAATAATCGAAGATCGGCTTGTGCAAATTACCAAGCGAGAACGGTGTAGAACGCTCTGGAAACAACATTCTCGAACCTTTCAGAACGACTATCTGGCCTATATTAGCAGCCGTCGAGATCGAAAGCATCTGTAGTAGTGATAACGTGGCAAGCGATAACGAAGAGAAGAAAAAGGCTATCAGGAAGTGATAATTAGTGGCCAAGTGAATAGTTAGAGAAAAGTGTTGAAAGTTATAGCAGAACATGTAGAGTGTTAAATAAATGTGTTCAAATACGAATAGACTAGTAAAATCCCCACATATAGAGCCATGAAAATTTACGACCTTACGAGATGTTATTAATAATCAAAATTTAAATTGTTTAAGCAAATTTTGTATGTGGGCATATGTAATGTTTTGATTTAAGTAACAGTCTAAAATTAGCTGTAAAAATACAATGACCGACTTACGTGGTCTACTCGAATAAGCCCAATTTTCGTCTCGATTCAAATAACTTTCATTTACTTGGCACATATTGTGTGTGAAACGGTTGCAATTACAAATTTATGTTCATAAATCTAAAAATACCACAATATATTTCAATCATAATTTGCAACGCTATTTTTTCATAATGTTTATATAAAAGTCGTACAGTAGTTAAAATGGTAGATTTAAAAATAAGTACCAGTTCGATGAAAATTTAAATAAAACATTAAATGAAAACGCGCATGAATTTTTCGTTAATATTTGCGGTTACTTTTATTTGATCAAGTCAAACATCTGTTTATGTAGCTACTAAAATTATAACTTTCACATACACGAATTCTGCGTTAGAACACTTATACAGTGCAACATTTTGCTTGCAATTGCTCCAAAACACAGTGACACGACAATAGGGAAGTCGGTACAAAAAAAAATACAAGATATGTACTTATTGTTTGTTAGACTATGACATCAAATTATAGTTTGTCCAAATCAATCCGAACAGTACAAGCTGAAGCTACAGCATGTTAAACTTACATGCAACAATCCAGCTTGGAAGTGTAAGATAAACTGCATGTACTGCATGTACCTATGGCGAGAATTATTTATAATGTAGTGTTCGTGGGTTTATTAAAAATTTATTTACAAGACTAAGTACAGGAATACAATTTATATACACTTAGATTACTATTTATTCAAACGATTCACTTAAATGCACTTTTTCGATTTATTTTATTCTCACTACTGTCGATTTATTTCCGATGTTACCACTGTCACTGTCAATTTATTACAAACTAACTCGGCGAACGTCTCTATCGCTTTTGTAGCATCATAGAACGGTCAGGAAAAGGTCTGGAATATTCGAAAGATTGTTTACATTTTCGGCGAACAGCTTAATTACTTTCTTGGAAGGCAGGTACGAGACACACGCCTACAGATACACGCATACACTGCCGAAAACGGCCCGTGGCTAGTTGAGCCGCTGGCCCGCAATACATGCAAGTGTACCCGATCGCACACAAGCATGCTCGTGTGATATTTCATCAGAAAATTCCTCTATACCAAAATTTTTACACGTAGAAAGAACTTCTCATGGAGTAATTTAATAACCTAACCTAACCTAACCTAACCACCATTAATGACGGCACTTCATGGTAAAGTAATTTATTAATTAAGTACCTACTTCATTTTTTTTATATATGCAGAACCAATGAGCTTTACTAAGTACCTCGTGAGCACTTACTAAATTTTCAGTTGGGTTATTTGTCATTTTCCAATATACCCGCCATTTCTCTTTATGAAAAATGAAAATTGTGATTTTTTATCCAAATAGATTTTTAGAATTTTTACCACCTTGGTAAGAGATCTTGCAGATCAGAAGGGCATCATGTAACAATTGAATTTTCAATCATTTACCTCGTGGTTAAAGCATATCTATTTTGAAGATTTTGTACAGCAATATTTGTTAAAGTTCACCCTTGAGGAATGTCCATAGAAATTATATTGAATAATGGGACTTATCAGAACTATTGTAATAAGATAAGTAGGTAAATCAGCAGTAGAGAAAGATTTAAATTTAATTAGTTTTCCATATGCACATAAAGGGGAACAGTAAAAAAAATAACTAATTAAACTAAACTTTAGAACAACCTCGGGAATTCTTTTAATTTAAGTATTTTTCACGAAAAGCAAGATTTGTGTTGATAATGACGAAGAATAAGAACCCTGTGCATCATGTGGTGCCGTTCACCGGTTTGTTTTTTCTATTTGAACTGAAATATTAGCTAGTTTTGATCCATGTAGGAGATGAAATATAATAATTTTTCGCGGTTGGTTAACACTGTGCTATATTTTGTTGTTGAGTCTCGAGCAACCAGGCCAACGGCCTTCCGGCCTCTCTCTCTTGGAAAAAGTGACCGGACTGCCCATTCGCACCTACCATAAGCGGCTTTTGTTTACTTCACAGTCACAAATTTAAACAATTCTCGCCTTTAAATAAAACCTCAGAATTATTTGGTATACAAGCACGTAACCGATACACCTATAAATATTTTTATGAAGTAAACATGAATGTGGAACTCAAAAAACACAATTCGATACATTTTATTTGCTCGCTTAACACTGCATACAATTTACATAAATGTAAAATACACGATATTGGGATAACTATATACAGGGTGTCCCACAAATAATGCGTCTAACTTTACCAGCAGATTCTAAATTCAAAAATAGTACAAAAAGTCTTTAACAATATAGAGTGAAAATGCTTCCTAAGGAAGATACCACTCTTGAAAAGTCTGGCTCTGAAGAAGTTTTTATTTAAAATTTCCGCAACTAAGGATGATAACAAAGTGATATTTGCTAATTTTATTCTCAAACAGACGGGTTAACCGCAATAAATTTTAGGGGTACGATGGAGCATAAATTACCCAAATTTTTTGTTGTAAATTCTACGTCAGAATCGAGAAACTAACGCGTTTAAAAAACTTTGTACTCCATAGTAGTATTAATACTTCTGCCAGACCACGGTTAAGAAAGGAGGGATAAAATAATATTTATTTATTTCTCTGTCACACAATAAGTAATTATCAAAAAAATCATTAAAAAATTCGAGAACTAATAGAGTAAAATAAGAAAAACTCGAACTCAACAAGTAGCAACAAAGAACCTTCTTAATCGTAGTCTGGCAGAATTTTGGTTAAGTATTAATGTGTCAGACCAATTCTATTCAAAGGAGGTATAAAGAACAAAAATTTTGACGTTTAATTTTTTCTTATACGTACCTACCTTAGGTATATAAAAAATTTAACATTGCCACAAATATTTTGAAGGTGATCTGGCAAACAGTTGTGTCAAAAATAGGGGTGTTACACTTAAATTTTATATTCTACAGTAAAACATTGTACTTATGTCTTATACATCTATTAGACAAAAAATTACGAAAAAAATTTATTCAAAAAAAAAAAAAAAAACAATTGGACAAGTTACAGGACGGTAGACTGTCGGTTTCTTATTTCTCTAATATCTAAAAAGTTATAAAGTCCATTTTTGTACTTATTCTGGTTCACTCCCCTTTTACGGCGGTCGCCGCTAAGATGTTAGTATACTCACTAACTTTCACTCTATTATCATAATATCGAAATATTAAATCAAAACCATCTTCTGAGTCACACATTTCAGCAGCCGTAGTTCCCTAAGGAATCATTTTTCAACCTAAGCTAATTCAGACGTTTGGCATTGTTTCTAATAGTAGAATGTGCTAACAAAGTTTGACGCATTAATTGTGGGACATCCTGTATATGGCCAAATGTTCCAAGGTAAAAAGGTAATTTAAAAATGGCGGCTTTTTTGCAACGCTCCCTTGTAACTTTGACTCTAAACGTATGCTCTATTAAAGCAATAGAAGCTTCTCGATTAAAATTATTACCTATTTCTTGTTTTTGAAGTCATTTTACTCAAATTCCTCACATATGAATTAATTAAAAAAATTTAAAAAAAAGTCCTTATTCTTGTCTCGCCTCTTCTGGCATCTATATTAGTAGCAAAACGTCTTCTTTTAGAAGTTTATCGAAAAACATTCTATAATGCGCCCAAGCGAACTACTTTTGACGTTTATTTGAAAAACTTGAAGGCGACATTTGAGAATTCGCGGCAGCAGTAATAACTGCCAGTAGAAGCAGAAGGAGAAAAGCGTCTAGAACCCAACCCGTTCGTTCCCTTGCCATTATTCCGTCCGGCTCGTTGCCTTAAACCTTCTTCCCTTCCACCCCTTTTAGTCGGGATCGATAGGATATTAGAATTCCAAAGATGAGCTTCCAGACGAACAATGAACGGTCACAACCAAAATAATCACCTACTAAGCTCTAAACTCGCGAATGGAATAGGACGAGATTAATTTCCCTTAAAGTTCTTCTATCGAACGTCATCCTTTAATGAAAAATACCTCAGAAATTTCGATTCAGTAAAGATATAAGTAGCAAAGCTTTAAACTGGAGGAATAAGTGCTAACTTCTCGCATAGTTGAACAGAGAAGTTGAAGAATGATCATAAGCGTCGTTAGGGAAAGCAGAGGTGGGCAGTTTACACCCTACATAAATCATTGCCCACCCTAGGAAAACACCCTGACTACGCCAATGTAATAGATTGTAAGTAATAATAGAAGGATTCTGTTTTAATTGTAAGTGGATAACATTTTTTGAAATTTTTGATGTTTTATAAACAATTACCCCCCCCCTCTTATTTTCGGCGAGAAAGACAATACAAAAGCTAATTTTTCATATATGTGAATCTGTTTTTTATATAAAAGAAAATTTTCATTATAGTTCATCTGTGGTTTACACCTCCCTCATGCAATATCCAATTTGAACATATAACCTTCGTCGCGTCTTATTGTTTGTGTGTGGCGATTGTGCAACCAGATGCAACCAAACATATTGAGATAAAATTTAAATCGCTTATTTCACAGTGATTGCAGTTGCAAATGACCGCAGTCTCATAGCAATCTTTGAACGGTTGCGAAATTAAAAATAGCAAGTAGGCGCAGGGCCTTACAGTGAGTAATAGCAAAAGAAAATTCAACTTCAACTGATGAAAGTTGCAGTTTTGCAGTTCCTGCCTTTATTATCCAGATTACGTACAAACTGCAAATTTTCACAAATAAGTGCATTGAGAAACGGCGTAGATTTCCTTTGATCTTGCCATTCGATCTGCTGAACTCTGTTGCATAACCAACCAATTTATAACGTAGTTTTTGCAAGCCATTTAATTAACTTGTTCTACTTTATGATCAGTTCTCGAGACAAGCGATTAAATTCCGTACAAACTGCTTTTGCAATCTATGACTACGTTCTAAGACAATTAATTGCTTGCTTTTCAGCAATATTCACCAGGTCGGCCGGGTCGATATCGTGATAACGACGGTACCTATGCATCTTGGACCCATTTTGTACGCATTAAATATACGTATTTGTGTAGTGTATATGCATTACGATTTAGCAGCTTTTATCCGTTACCATCGTTATTGAAGGCCAGAGCACTAACGTGCAACGTCATACAAGGAAGACCTCGTAGGGAATTGATTTAATCTTATAGCCGAGGTATTTATTGTGCAAAATTCCTTTTGTTCGCGGATTGTTGCAGAGGAACATCAGAAGAGCATTTGTGAAAACTTTTAGCATTGGCAAATAATTGTTACTAGTTTTTATTCAACGTTAAGTTTTGCAGAACGTGTTGTTTGACCTTTCGACGCTTACGTAGCCAAAACCGTGATAGATATGAAAATTGTATATAGACCTTTTATGTAGATAATTAAATTGTCTACAAAAAAGTCCAGGGCAGCACCTCTCTAGCTTTTACAGATAAAAAAATACAGCGTTTCAATGAAGCGCTTCAACGTGTAATGTACTACCTAAGCGCTCTTGTAGTACTGTTTTTTTTACCTGTAAAAGATAGAGGGGTGCTGTCCCGGACTTTTTTATACAAAAAGGTCTTTATACTTTTTTCGTGTCTATCTTGGTGTGGGCTACGTAAGCATCGAAATATCGGAATATACGTTTTGCAAAACTTAACGCTAAATAAAAAGTAGCAACAATTATTTGCCCGTTTAAAATTTTCAACAAATGCTCCTCTGACCTTCCTCTACATGAATCCGTGATCAAAACAATTTTTGGACGATAAAATCTCTTGGATATTACATTAAAACAGTTCCCTATGAAGACCGCTATATATTATTACACAAATCAGCACTCTGGCCTTCTTTAACGATGGTAACGTTTCATCACAAGAAGACAATGCTGGGCAATAGTGTATTTGCTAAGTTGTGATTACACTTCTGAGAGAGAATAGAAAAATTATTGTGAAATAGTTAGATTTGTACCTATTACACTCAAAATTTAGGCAAAATTTTGGAGTTAGCATCGCCTAAGGTGCAATACATGAAAGCAACAAATAGAGTATTGTTGTTTACCGTCAATTCATAATACAAATACTATACATGGATAAATGTAGCAACAAAAAAAGACGAGTGTGTCGAACCCAATGTCGAACAAAGTACTCGATTGGTACAGGCTACGTAAATGCGATTGTTAATTTAGGTACGAGAGAGTAAAGGGAATTTACTGTCAACAGCTGGCCGGAGAGTGAACGTGGGCGTTACGGAATTCGTAAGACAATTATCATTAACAGCGAGGCAATGTTTAATGGTTAATAAAACTGAAAACGCTTTTACTGTATAACATTAACCTGAGGTTTGCGCGCAACTTTAACCGATTGTACGTGCATAACCGGAGGTTTTACCTTTGCGAAATTTTATTACCAATTACGTTATTTTGTTTAAATATTCACAATGTTTCTTTGAATGTTTTCTTTTCTAATTCATCTTCAACGTGCAATTTCTTTCTAACAAACAGAAAAAGGTAAATTAAGTTGTGAATCTGAAGATTGTTTAAACACTTTTTTTATCCTGAACTAATCATCGTATTTCTGAAAAGTTACAACGTTTTACATCCTTAACTATTTGACTCCCCCTTAGTGACGTAAATAACGCCCTCGCAAGTTCCGCTTTCTAAAGAGCCTTTTATTCTCCTACATCTTCTAACGCCTCCCCGAAAGTAACAGGTTTCTTAATTTTTTTGTTATTTATGTGCATTATCCCACATTTCAGCTTTCTAGGACTTCAGAAAATACTCTAGAAGATTTAATAACAGACCTGCTTTCCTTCGAGGGGAGTTGGACGACTTCTTCATTTGTTTGTTGTTTATTAATAGTAGTCTGCATATCAAATTTCAGCTTCCTGGTACCCTCTAGAGTTTTCTATGATCGTGTATGCCGTAGTTAAATGAAATTTTATGAATTTTGTAACTTTAATAAGTCTATTAACTGCGTTTTACCCTGAGAATTGGCGCTCTCTAGCTCTATCTAGAACAAAGCGCAAAGGAAAAGGAAGAATTCAAAGTCCTTTAGATGTATTGTAGCGAACGCGAGCGTGCTTGTGTGCGACCGGGTACGCTTGTATGCGTTGCCGGCCGGCCCGACTAGCCAAGGCCGGTGTCGGCAGTGTGCGTTGTATTTGTGTACGTGTGTCCCGTACCTGCTTTCCAGGAAAGTAATTAAGCGGTTCGTCGAAAACGTAAACAATGTAAACAAACTTCCAGACTGTTCTGGATTGTTCCATGATGTTATAAAAGTGGAAAGACATTCGACAGCGCAGTTAGTAATAAATTGACAGTGACAGTGGTTACTTCGGAAATAAATCGACAGTTCCGTATTAATTAATAGTGTTTGTAAGTAGTTAATTAAATTAGTGTAAATAAATTGTGTTCCTGTACTTCAGTCTTGTAAATAAATTTGAATAAACCCACGAACACTACAGTATGTAGTGTTATGGTGTACCATGGATAAAGAAAGTAAGAAACGAAGAAATAATGGGAGAACAAAGGGCATTTTGGAACTCAACAAAAAAAGTGATAGTGGTAGGTAGATGTAGGGCACCTTCTGAAATATAAAGGGTTAGTTAGTTAGAGTCTCAAACAGAAGTAAGGAGGTACAAGGGCAGACCTAGACTACATTGTTGTTCGCAAATAGTTGAGGATGTTGAATGTTCTAGTTTGCGTAGATCAGTTTAGAAATAGAAACGCGTGTTCAACCAGTCATTGGACTGATGACCCTGATGATAAAATAAATCAAGGCAAATTAATCAGTGTAGGTACTTTACAAACATCACGACAATTTTTTATTTCGATTTATATTCGATTTAAACTTATGGGAAGTGAGAATATCCATAAACATATTCATTATGTATACAGATATATCACGGGAAAACCGGTATGGATTTCGTAATTTATTTTTTGTGAAAAGAGATAATCGTATTCACGTGGTGTTTTCGTGAAAAACTAATTGCTATGTAAATAGACGGATACGCGTTTTACATTAAATATTTACAACTTAAAATTTGGTCTATAATATTTATCTATCTAGTAATACAGTGTTGGAAATAATCAAACTTATATTAATTGTTTAAGGTAGTAATTAGGTACAAAGGACAAGACGTAAAGTTTCCAACTATTGATGGAATAACAATTAAAAACTTAACGGAAGGTACCGCCTTTTTAATATTATTTTACATGAAAGAGGCGATTATTAGCATAAGCAAATTAGAATGTCAAAGAATTTCCTACTTTCACTGTTTTAGATGATGTTTGCTTGCAGCAATATGCAATACATAAACATATATGTGAAAAATTAAGTTTATACCTAATAGCACATTATTTCCTTACTTAAGCACTTCTGTATAAACATAACATAATCACTATGATTTTATTACAGCTGTGTACTTTATAGTGTTAAAAAAAATATCGTT
This sequence comes from Agrilus cyanescens, assembly GCA_947389935.1. Classification (NCBI taxonomy): domain Eukaryota; kingdom Metazoa; phylum Arthropoda; class Insecta; order Coleoptera; family Buprestidae; genus Agrilus; species Agrilus cyanescens. The sequence goes on from OX376705.1 coordinate 26,716,901, forward strand.
GTTAGAATATGGTTGAATAAGGTTTAGACCAGGGATTCCCTTAACTGCGTCGCAACGTTACCTCCGAGAAAGCACAACCCGACAACTCTGGCGTAACAAGTCAGATATGGCGGTGTTGGTAGGCCGTTGTACGGAACTCTAATAGGGATTTTATCCTACAAAAATTTTTTTAATGACGAATTCTTGTAAAAAGCGTACAGCGAAATAAGCGTATGCTGGGAGGGTTAATTACGCCTAATAGAGGCTGCTATTTGGGTATCTTTTACTTAAGCGTACAAGGTTATCATTTATGATTTCCATCTTACTGTATCTGAACAATTTGTATAAATGAATCATTCTGATTGTGTTTTAGAAATATAAGGGCAATTTACTGCTGAATATTGAAATCTCCAGGGAATAAAAATTTATAGGGTATTTTCCGTTAACCTAGAACTATGAAATTTGGCATGTAATATCGTCTTATACTATAAGTACAGAGAAAAATCTGAAAACTATACATTTGTAATTAAATCATAAAAAATTTAGTCGTTATTTAAAGCACGTAATCAACCACAACAGTTATGCGCGGTCATAATTGTATGGGTGACCAAATCTTTTTGTAGATTTTTTAAACTTTTACTAATTTGTACAGAAGAGAAAAATCTGAGTCGTTTTTTTTTTTAAATTTTACTAACAAAAAGAAACAGGTTCTTCATGCAAGGAACGGGGGCCCAAAGTTTGAAGTGAGTTAACCGCGTCATATGGGGTATCGTATGAAAGGGCTTCATTTGCACAAGCTTAAACAGATTTTTAATTATTTTTATAATGAATAGGTTTTGGAAACTGAAATTCGGAAAAAGCTCCGAAAAAACTAAACTATTTATAATATGTACCTACAAATTTGTACGGAACCCTCCGCGGGCAAGTTCGACTCCCATATTTCCGTTTTTCTTTTTTTTTAATTTGGTATAAGATGCGATCGACCTCTTGAAACGCACTCTGCATACCTACATAAATAATACATATTGTTTTGATGTAGTAATCATTAGTCATTTAACGGTTTTGGCATTGCTAAATGACGCATTTGTTTTGTTTACTGATCGAAAGTTTTGATATTCATGCTCTTTTTATTACCGTCCGCGTTCTTGTTGGGAAAACCCAGCGTTCCTTTCTATTATAAAAAGGTCTTGTTATAGTAGTCCATAAAATTATGAAAATGTAAAATTTCTTTAAGTGACGTCACCTTGACAAAATTCCATGTGCATCCGGAGCTCATTTATCACACTTTTAAAAACAACCGTATTTTGCTGCTTAAAATTCTTGCTAAGTTACATAGATTATATCTATGAATCCAAGTAAAGAAACTGCTTTATAAAACAGATGTTTTAAGTATTTCCAATTAAATAGGATTGTACAAGTTTTAGTAGATGAAAAAAAAAAAGATTTTCAATCATATGTCTACCAAATGAAAGCTAATGTTGAAAGGGCTTGAAATATGAATTTTGAAATAAATAGCCGAAAGATGTTAGAATTCTGTCAAACGAATGATATATTAATAGGAAACACCTACTGGGAACAAGAGCTAGAAGAAAGATATACTTTTAGAGCAGAAGAAAGAAATGCGAAAAGTATAATCGACTATATTACATATACACAAGAAATAAGAAAAGAAATCCAAAAAGTTCAGACAGAAAATGATGCAGAACTATCAACACACCATAGACTAGTAAAAGCTATCTGGAAAATGAACAAAAATGAAAACAGAACAGAGGAAAGAAAGGAATACCGAAAGATAGCAATTAATAAACTAAGAGATGAAAATAAAAGGAGAGAATATCAGGCAGAGATAAATAAATCTTTAACAAACATAGAGTTAGAAGGAAAAATGATGACAATAGAAGAAAGATGGAAAAAATTTAAAGAAAGCATAATAAATAAAGCAACGCTAATTTGTGGAACTATTAAAACAAATAAAGAAAGGAAAATGACAGCGTGGTGGAATGAAGAAATAAAAGAGGAAGTGAAGAAAAAGAAAGAAGCTTGGATAAGATATAATAGAGACAGAACAGAATTAAATAGACAAGAATACATAAACAAAAGAAATTATGTAAAAAATCGAATAAAGCTAGAAAAGAAAAAGAGCTGGGAGAAATTTAGCAAAGAACTGGAAACAAATTTCAAAACAAACAATAGACTATTCTGGAATAAAATAAGAAATATGAAAACAACTCAGAAAAAAGAAATAAAAGAAATGAAAAACGAGAACAACCAGATTAAAACAGAACCTAATGAAATAATGAAGGTATGGTGGGAGTACTATAACAAGAAGTTTGGAACAAACGAGAAAAAGGAAATAATAAAAAACACAGAAGATACGCAAGAATACAAAACTGAGAGAGAAGAAGTAGAAGAAGCAATAAGCAAAATAAAAATAAGAAAAGCAAGTGGAGAAGATAATATAGAACCAGAAATGATTAAATGGATGGGCCATAAAGGGGTAGAGTGGTTATGGAAAATATGTAGAGAATCATGGGAAAAACAGAAGATACCGGAAGAATGGGAGAATAACCTAATAATACCAATATATAAAAAAGGAGACTCCACCAAATGCGAAAACTACAGAGCGATATGTCTATCAAGTGTTTGCTTTAAAGTATATACAAGAGTGGTGGAAGGAAAACTCCGAAAAATAATAGAAGAGAACTTAGAACAAGAACAAGCAGCTTTTAGAACAGAAAGACAAACAAGTGACAACATATTCGTACTAAGAAATATTATAGAAAGAAAAATAAATGAAGGAGAAGAACTATTTCTAACATTCATAGATTTAAGAGCAGCTTTTGACACAATAAATAGACAAAGCATTTGGGAGAGCCTAGAGCAAATAGGAGTACCAAAACAGATCATAAAATCAATAGCAAGCATATATAGAAAAGTAAAAGGAAAAATACAAATAGCAGGCAGGAGATCGGAAGTTTTTGAAATGAAAAAGGGACTGAAACAAGGAGACAGTCTGAGTCCTTTACTATTTATAATAGTAATGGACAAAATACTGAAAAACATCAAAGAAAGAATAAAGGGCCTAGAAACAACAATAGGATACAAAAACCTAACACCAGTTAAAATCAATTGTCTACTATACGCAGATGATATAGTTATAATAGCAGATAAAGAAATTAAAATGCAAAAACTAGTAAACATATGGATAGAAGAAATAGAGAAGATGGAAATGGAAATAAACATAGATAAAAGTAAAATGATGATAATAAACGAGAACAAAAATATCAAAACAGAAAGAGAGATAAAATGTAAGGGAAATAAACTAGAGAGAGTAAAAGTATATGAATATCTAGGAACTATAATAACACAAGATGGAAAGATAGACGCGGAAATAACAAACAGAGCAAGAAAAGGAACAAGAATATACTATACAATAAATAAAACCATACTAAGTAATAAAGACATAGAGAAAGAAACAAAAATACGAATTCACAACATAATAACGGTACCAACCATAACATATGCAAGCGAAAACTGGACGATACAAAAAGAACACCAAAAGAAAATAGAATCAATTGAAATGAAACACCTACGTAAAATAGCAGGCAAAACAAAATGGGATAGAGTACGAAATGACGAAATAAGAGAAATGGTAGAACAAGAATCAATAGTTAAGAAAATAGAAAAGAAACAATTGAAATGGTATGGACATATCGAGAGAATGGACACAGAAAGAATAACTAGAAAAATACTAGAAACAAAAACCAGTAGGAAGAGGAAGAAAGGAAGACCAAGACGAACATGGATAGAACAAATAGTAGAACTGGGAAAACATAGAGGAAAAACACAAGAAGAAATGAGAAGAATAGCACAAGACAGGAAAATATGGAAAAAATGGGTTGAAAGCAACCCAAACTCCGACGCCTGAAAAGGCATAAGGAGAATGGAGAAGAAGAAGAAGAAATAAATAGTTTTAAAGTCATTTAAGAAAAAATATGAAAATTGATAATCATCTCCATCCCTTAAGTGCGCACTATAGGACGATAGCAGACTGCAATATTAAGTTTAAAGACAAATCAAAAAATGAAATATTTCTTGGTTGTTGTGGAGGTACTCAAGAATATACGATAAGACAGAATACACCAGATTTAAAAGAAACACACTGTATATAACATATTCATCGTATAGAACCATCTTCACACGAGTTCAATTCGCAGTTGTCATTTTTTTTTATAAGAATTGTATTTGACTTGACACAATCATTATATGTACCTACAGATAATTATTAGTACAAAGTGCATCGTTTTATGTCATGGATTTATGTTAAGTCAAGCTTCATATTAAGGACATGAGTATGGAGACCGATTTTCTGAAATTATGAAACGCAAAATTACGGTATGCAAGGCATTAATTTGTTTTGTATTAGGTGTATGTATACACGAACATTTGCACATTTAGGATTATTTGCATTCGATGTGGAAATAGCGAACGAGAGAAAATTTCTACACTATTATTACAGTTGATGGCAGATAGATCGTGTCTGTGCTGTTCGAAATACAACAGCTGTAATTATTTAATCATTATGTTTGTTTTAAGCGAGATGCTATTGACTGTAACAGTTTACAGTCAGAAAGTACATGAGCTTGGTGAGTCTAGATCAGGGGTGGCCAAATTTTAGGATTTTGAATGTTTTTACTGATCATAAGGAAGGCAATAATCAATAATTAACTAGTGCCTTAGCCAAGATATTAGACGTGGCCACCAGTTGAACGTAGCCACAAGTAACATTTACGGAGGCAACTGTATGTCGCCACAAGTTACCACTCTGACAGCTTGTGGCTCGAATACCGCCACTAAGATGCTCAGTTTGCGTTGAGAATATATAAGAGAGCATGAACAATCTCGACAACGACTTGACTCCTGCTAGTCGTCGTCATCGGTGGCCTGGTTGAACGCAGATGACGCTTTGACCACCCCCGTCTAGATTTTGAACATATTCTTTATGGAAATTTTATCTAATAGCAATCTTACCTCGTAAAACTTCGAAACTGTCTCCTGTCTGGAAACTGATTGTGACGCCTGGATTGACGTGGAAAAGAACAATGTATTCACTATTAGCGCCACCTTGACTAGGGCCGGCACCGTAACTTGCCTGAAGATGCGATTGGGGTTCAAAACCGGGACCGAAATAAAATTTTGCCGGCGAATTGCCACTGTTATTGGAAGTGTTATTAGATTCGGAATTCTCTGTGGGATAATAAAAGTGGTAGTAGAAGGGATGCTGGGGAAAAGCGTGATGGTGGTGTCGATGATGGGGGTGAATGTGAGAGCGAGATTTTCTGGAATTCTGAATGTTTGTGGGAATAGTGTTATTGCCAACGTTGTTGTTAGCGTGTGAAGTGCGGTGGTCAGGGGTGGCTACGACAGCAGGTTTCGGCTCTGCCATCGCCACCTCTTCTTGAACCTTAACCATTCGTTAATATTAACACGAACCGGTAAATGCTACACCTGAAATAAAGAAAATATTGTTTAATTAATCAGTGTAAATAACGTCAGAGTTTTTTTTTATGTTAGACGTCACAAATATTACAGTCATCTAACATCTCTATCTATTTGTGAATAATGAAATATAACCAATAACATTTTATACAAAGTAGGTATCAAGCTCGAAACTCATAGCGTTTTGGCACGTCTGGGCTGGAGCACTACCGTGCCCTCAGATCTTGATAGATCTTCCTCTACCCCTCTTTAATAATACAATATTAAATCGCTACTAGTAATACCTTAACTTTTTCCTTCGAAAGACATGAAACGAAAAAAGCCAAACAATGTCTATGAAACACTAACACTTATCACATACTAATCAAAAACAAACAACTGGCATTGACAGTTAGTCATACAATAGTTAAAAAATATAGTAGGCAAATAAAAAAAATATAAAGCGTTTTCTATCGGAATACAGTGGCGTGAGTAATAAATTATGCACACACTGATGTCTCAGACGTTATCGCGATACAACGAGATACTTTCTGGAAAAAGTTTAGGGGTTTTTGAATAAATTCTCGTATTTTCGGGAGAAAAAAAAAATACAAGTGTCAGTGGACAGTGTTTATTAATTTTTCGTTAATGTAAACTTTAGAATTATAGGTAGATACCTCATGGACGGTTATGGTCGTTAATTTTTTACTTTTGATAAATACCTACCTATAGGTACTGAAAAATCTTTAATTAATAATATTTCATGCAAGATTTAAGAAATTTTATATTCTTGTTTATAAAGCACTTGAATAAATCATAAATAAAAATAAAAACAATTACAAATTGCAAGTGGATAAAATTGAAGGAGTTAACTTGGTTTAAGTTTTTAGCCTAAACCTAACCAAATTTCATCATACCTGATGGGTTTGGTTTTAAATTTTTTATAGACAGAAAGATTCATTCCATCTTTCTCCCCTTTAGGGTTAGATGTAATAAAGTAGTCTACATCATTCTCCGGGCACATACATACATACATAAAGTGTCATCCCATTTTCACTCCCTTAGTGGTTGATTTTGAAAGAAAGGTAGTCTACGTCCGCCCTTCGATAGCTGTGGGCCAAATTTAATCAAAATTGGTGCAGCGCAAACCGCTCTGAGACGATACCATCGTGAGAGAAGGCCTGCGTGCTGGCATGAGCCTACTATAATAGTAGGCTAAGTTATGTAAACAGCGCACAGGACTTGTCTCACGATGGTAACATCTTGAATTAGATTAATGCAACAACAGTTTTTCATTCTTCTTTCAATTCAAGAATATTATGATCAAGAATATATATTTTTTTTAGTGTAACCTAACCTGACCTAATAGATGTATATCATGATGCTTCCCTTTATAACAAATATTTTAATGTTGTTCAAATCAAAATTATGCAAAATGTAGTTTTCTCCTTGTAAGTTAGAAACATAATGTATACCAAAACAGGCTACACCCACTAGTAGGTAATTAACTTTTTAGAACAATCGATTGTTTAGCTAAAAGCCCGCACAAAGGAGTTGATAAGTCGGTAACAGAAGCTTGAGGAATGACAGGTAACTTTTAAGAACGAATAAAACGATAAAGAGTTCACGAACCACCAATTACAAAACTCAATTTCGCTCTGTATCGAAACGGAAAAAAGTAAAGAACGGTAGCAAAGCACTTTCGACGATTAGTTGGGGGCAAGTGAATTTGCTGGTAGTGAATGAACGAGGCATCAACGAAAAGAACATTAACCTAAATACGTACTTAAACGAAAGAGTAGACTGAAGGGCTTCTAAAATTGTATTTTCAAATAGGTTATAAAAGTAAGTTCGTATGTGGATACCTATGTAGTTATTTTTAGGCTGAATAGGGAAAAAGTTCTTATTTTATACGAAGAATCAAGGTTTTTGGATCGTAGAATTTAAGGGTCGTACCTACAGTAGTTTCCTTCTCTCAAGCGAACTTATTTTTTATAAATAGGTAATATGAATCAAGTATTGAATATGTTGTCGAAAATAGTGACTTGCTCTATATTTTTAAAGAAAGGAAATCCCCCAACTCCATCACCTGTTCCTAAAGACGTGTAGCCCCAGCGGCACCATTAATAACAGAGCAACACTGACCCATCTAAATTACTGATTATTTATGGGACGTGTAGGCTTAATTTCGCTAATAAAATCAGTGGAATTTATAAACAGCCAGTGCAACAACAATGGTCAATTGCAAACGGGTGGTCTTTTCCATCGGCGACGATGTGTCCTACACACGTCGCGAAAGAGAGAAAATAATCTGCTGCTACAGCGGCATTATGACCTTTGCAATAAAATTTAATCGTTGTGTCCAGTTATCGAAGGCGATCGGACCACGTTCTTTCTCGAGAGACCAAGATAAAGTTTGATAGATAGCCGAAGTCTTTTTTTAAATCAAGACTGGCTTGCAAACGTGACCATTTTGAAGTGATACAGTGTGGCACAAAGTAACAAGTGCTGGCTTGTGTAGTGCTCGTTACCACCAACTGAAACGGACTTCAATTAAACTACCAACTGAGACTGTTTTATTGCCAAGGTGTACTACCAACTGAGACAGACGTACTAACCCTCTCCCAAAGTGGGAGCTTTATTAGGTGACCATAAAATATCAGCGATATAATGATTGATGTAAATGCATCACAATGTGTAAATTTCTTCACTTTTCAAAAAGAACATCATGAGGTTAGCTTAAGTTATTGGCTCAGTTTAAGTTCGTTTAAATAGTTACTGAGTATGCTATATTTAAATATAAACATTTACAAAAATATAGTTGGTTCTCTTATGTATATACATATATTGTAGGATTCTTAATTAATCAAAATAAACGTAATACATCATTGGCTTTGATTGTAGGGGCATTTGAGTTTTAACCTAACATAACCACCTCAGTTGGTATATCTGCGTTATTTCAGTTTCATTTTATGGTCTGCCTCAGTTCGAGTAAGTCCCATTCAGTCGAATATATGGCAAAAAAAATAGTTAAGAAGAATTGCTTGGTTGATCGAGGATGACCAATCCAACTGCATAACTGAAATTTGATGCACAGTCTTAAATCGTTCTTCTATAATAATTTTTGACAAAATGCTTCACCATTTCAATTTCTTCACAAACAAATCTTTCACCAGGAATAGCAGACACAAACTTCTCTAGTCGAAATAGGAGTTTATACTGTAGCGAACACGAGCATGCTTGTGTGCGATCGGGTACACTTGTATGTGTTGCGGGCCGGTTTTCGGCGTGTGTTGTAAGCGTGTGTCTCGTACCTGCCTTCCAACAAAGTAATTAGGCGGTTCGCCGAAAATGTAAACAATCTTTCGAATATTCTAGACCTCTTCCTGACTGTTCTATGATGCTATAAAAGCGATAAAGACGTTCGCCGAGTTAGTTAGTAATAAATTGACAGTGACAGTGGTAACATCGGAAATAAATCGACAGTAGTGAGAATAAAATCAATTAAAAAAAGTGCATATAAGTGAAACGTTTGAATAAACAGTAATCTAAGTGTATATAAATTGTATTCCTGTACTTAGTCTTGTAAATAAAATTCAATAAACCCACGAACACTACAACACTTTGGCCTCAACCTCAAGATCCTCTTCGAGGAATTTGGGACTTATTTTGGAATTTACAGACAAATAAATGCATTTCATTTAAAGGCAGATTTAGTCCACAAAGTTCTAGTTACTGAATTCTTAATATCCTTAAATTTCTGGCAATAATTTCAAATTCCTAGTGATCTCATTAGGAGCCTCCTGTAAATAAATGAAAGCAAAATTTTGAAACTTTTCGTTTGTTTGTGAATCACGACCCCATGCGCCTTGAAATAGACAGATAAAAAGAAAACGCGATGATGTTTATAGGTGATCATAACAAAACACACAAGGACAATTGCCTTTGTGTAATAGATTTATGTGTGTATTTTGAAAATGAATAATTTACGACTCCATGGCCGACTACGAAACGACCACTCAACGCACTGTCTGAAAATACATGACTCGTCTCGCGTATGAATATACGACGTAAAAGATCACATGTCGAACAATAACATTTTAATGATGGGCAGTTTTATTTTTGCAAAAATTCAAAACGTGCAACGAAGATCACAACTATGACAATGCCATGAAAATACTGCATACTCATATATTTGATCATAAATAATAGACATACCTTTGTATGGAACGAATTGAAAAATTAAAACCAAATTTGGATATCGTCCAAAGAGCTTTTAATACGAACACTAAACTGATTGTCACATTAAAAAATTTTTTTGGTGACTGAAGATCGGAAATTTCTTAAATTATCATAAATGGGAATGCTAGCGCCATCTCTGGCAATTTACTAATTTGTAACCTCTAACAATATATTTTATTTTATTATCAAAATTTCTCTTTCCCATTAAATGAAGAATTTCGTTTAATTTCTTCAATTAACATAATAAAAGTTAGTAATTAATTACTATTGATACAATAATAGTTTTCGTTGTGTTAAGCTTGATTAAAAATTATTAATGCATTACTAGTCCAGGTCGTTGATTAGTTGTAATTGTGTGCACATGGCACAGTGTTTTAGTTAATTACTAAAGTCGCCTATTTCCGCCTACAGTTTTGTTGTCTTTAAATCTATTTACAGAATTTACTACATTTGTATGATAACGACCTATCTCGAGACAATTTTGCATGCCGTTAACGTGACATTTTCATTTTAATGAAACGACACCCACAATCTTCAACCCACACAATCTCCGGTTTTTACCATAAAAGAACTACACACGTACACTGTAGAGCAACAGGTTTCAGTTAACTTTGTCAAAAGGGATGAATACTAATTCGCTTAAATTTTGTAAGTATTCAAGCCTACAAACATTAAATTCTCTTCAGCAAAATTAATTTTCTATGACAAGTGCTTTGCAAAATTTTTTATGTTCTCTAAAAGTATCGTAGTTGTTTTGGTTGATTATTGCTTCAGATAATAATCTACAAGTGTAGTTTAAATTAGCTCAAAATTATATGAACAACATTTTAGCAATTTAGTAAAGGGATTAAATTAAGAAATTAACAATAAGAATTTGACAATGTTAATGTAAATTATTAAAAAAAAAAAAATAAAATAAGACCAGGACGACATATCGAATTTGAAAATCAGTTTGTGTTCCTAAATCAAAATTGCAATTTTTGAATCATTGAACGACGTAACAAAAAATTAAACAGTCCGAAAAGGAAACTAAAAAGTGGAAATTGAAACAAAGGTGCAATTTTTTTTTTTGTTTGATATTAATTTCAACAAAAAGCTATTGTAGTATATCGGGAATGTAATGTATAATTATAAAGTATTATTTAATAGAGTTTGTCCTTGGTCACTTAAGTTAATTGTTTTTAACTGTCGATGCTGTGCGTAATTAAAACTTCCATTAGGATTATAAAATAAGGGTTCACGTTAAATTTTGGAGCTTCGTCATTTCATTATTGTTCATATGATAAACAGGGTACCTAACTTGTAATGTACGTACTCACACGAAAGTTGATTATGAAAGTGCATCTCTGTTTAACTTGGCGACAGTCTCCCAGGACTGCAGTACACAAACGAGCCTGGCCAACAAACTTCCCTAATTAACTGTTGGCAGGTTAAACTACAACTTCATCATTCAATAAATCAGTAACGGGACATAAATACAAAGAAGTTGGTCCCACTATCATCACTAGTAGTTATTTTACTCATCCCTCTAACTTTAAAAGGTTGCATTTCTGTCTGTACGATTTAAATAGGGATTGTGCAGTGCAAGTGCTAGGTTGGAGGCATCTTTATATGGAAATATGTATCTACTAATTGATTGGATTGTACTATATTAATTATGTGCGTTGTTCAGAACAAGAATTAGAGAACAAATAAAACATATTTTATTCAAAATATTTACCGTATCTTTTAAAAAATTATGAGATGAGAAAATAAAGGCATTTAGTTTTTCGTAAATAATTCAAAAACCATAAGTGATAGAGCAAATTGGAAAAAAAACACCTTAAAGGGTGAGGAAATTTCCAATAAAAAAGTCTTAACTAATTATTAGATACTAATTTAAATTTAACGTTAAAAATAGAGAGCACAAAAATCACAAAAAAGCGCCTTTATTACTATCACTTTTTTATACTACCAAATTTAACGTTTATTAAGATTCCACTTCTGATTCATAACAATATGGTATAATAAAGTGTATCTCCTATTTGCCAAATTATACTGGTTTTTATCTAAGTTGTAGATTTTACAGTTTTGATTATTTAACCCGAATGTAAAATGTAAAAAAAGAGGATTTTTATAAACATTACAAGCATTAATAAAATGCATTACGTCAACATAAATATCAGTAACTTTGAAACAAAATTATTTAAAAGTTTAACATAATAAAAAAAAAACACTAATTGCATTCATTATTGCAACAGAACAAGATCACGTTAACGAAGTTCTAATAGTTCTCACGCCTAAGAATTGAACATACATATGTGGAACTTAATTATAAAAAAGTGGGTGTGAAGACATAATGTGTATAAATTGTATTAACTCTTGATTAGTCGATAATGGGCATGTTGACCAATGGTAATTATGCTGCTGACTCTTAAATTATGCAAAAAAGTATGTAGTGTTGTCCGCAAGAAAGAGAATGTAAGTAGGTACGCAGACTCAAAAGTGTGCATTATTTATTCGCTAAATTTTCAACTAAATGAAACTGAAATGATTGAATATTCAAGCGGGACGTATTTAAAACCAATTGATCTCTATATGATTTTAAATATTCATCTACAGTTTTCTAGAAAATTCCTAAAATATTCTGGACTTGTTTTCTCTTTTCAATTATTTGTGTTTTGTTTAATTATTTTATGGTCAATTAAATAATCTTCTACTTTGGGAGCCGGTTAATTCTCAGTTGGTAGTGTTTTAATGAGAGCCACCTCAGTTGGTAGACGTTCATAGATAATAATATTAATTTATGATTAACAAATGAGATCGTTTAAAAAATACGCTTTTGAAATTCATATGCTTTGAGCCCGATAGACTGACTAAAACTTCTGGGTTTTGTTGCTCTAAAACAGTGACGGCCAAACTTTTGACAAGTGCGTCAAGTTTTGTTTCATTTTTTTTTTTTAAATAATATAAGCTCGTGGCTCATTAAGTCAGTAGTGTTGCTTGGAATGAGAGAAAGGTGGGATAAAAATAGTACGTATAATTTTAAAACACCGAAGACTTTTGGAGGAAGTAAATATTTTTAAATTCCAGGGAGGGATGTACAAGTTAGGTCGTTAAGTTGTTCATATCCCTACACCTCCTCATTTACTCGAGCATTCCACCCTATAATGTACAGGGTTCACTGCTAACTTGCAGTAACGAACTAAGAAAATTGTATTTTGTATTTATTAGGGTGGTATTACCGGGAAACCAATTGCAAACTGAAACAGGGTGAGTACGATTAGATATGGTAAAAATTACAAAATAAACAACTTTTTAAGAGTTTCGTTTTGAGAAAGGATAAAAATAACACATTTAACAAGTACAAAGTGGAATTTAACTATAATTATATTTCTTTTACGATGTTGATGTTTCCCTCAATGTTTTAAAAATTTGGTAGACATGATCATATAATTAAACTAATAAATTAAAAATTTTGGAATTAAGCATCAGTAAATTTGGTCACTTTCGTGCTTTCGATATTATTTGTGAATATGCCATATAATCGAAAAATTAAATCGTGACTTATCTACGGTCATTCGTCCATCCACATGGGGTTCAGGTGCAATGACATTTTTTATTTTAGAAATCGCACCGCGTCGTGTCGTATGTATGTAATAATTTTGTCGTTAGAATCTAAAACATAGTACGTATAATATGTATAAGTATATATGTTGGTACCTGTACGTATTTGCAAAATCTATTGACAATTCAATTCAACGGTTGAATGGCAAATTCACAGGCCATACGATGCCTAATTGAATGCGATCGATTCATTGGAAAGTACACATTCATTTTGTGTACACAATGCCACCAACGAAATAAAGAGCTATAATTTTAAAAAGAAATTAAATCCACAACAGTTGCACAAACGTAACTAATAAAACTCAAGAATGGTTTACATAACTTAAAAAGGAACAATACAATAGTCGCACTAAAATGAAAGGTTTATGCTACAAAATTTATTCGGAATTGGGTATGTCCCTATTCATGTACATATTTTCTTACGAATACGTCTGGTTTATAAAAACGACCACAGATGGTGCTCCTTTGCTATCTGTAGTCGTATGTAAATCCACCTGTGGATAAAGTAGACTTCGGTTGGTCGGTATTTTGTCGAAAAAAGAACAAAATTGTCTGGAAGATTTCGATAGAATACTCCAAAATTTAGATTAGGAAAATAAAAATAAAATTTACCAGCTATCAACAACTAGTAATTCATCAAATCAAGTAGATTGATATTTTAACAAATAACTTGACTAAAGAATTAAACTTTTGACAAATTACATACTTGGCTTGACTTGACTTCAAATGGTTATTATTTGACATGATATCAAGTAATTTTAAGCTACTCGAAATTGCTTGAGATCGATAACGAATGCATATTATCAAAACACATAAATCATTTTTGGAAGCATCACATACCTAATCGATGAGAATTAATATTGGTAAATTAATAATTACAAATGAATTAAAGCGAAGTTATTATAACTTCTGAAAATAAATAAGTTCGAAATTTCGTTAGGGAGAGCCCGTAGTTATTTCGGAAATAATAAAAAAGCATCAAAGATAAAAACTTCAAATTTTAAAAAAAGAATGTGTAAGTTGGTATATTTAAAAAAAATTACCCTCTCTCAAGAAAAAGATATGTTCTAAAAAATTTTTAATTATCTGAATTTAATTTGGTTGGTATAAATAAAAGCTAATCTTGATATTGACGATAGCCGAAATTGACGGCCGAAACGTTACTTAATTAGTCATTGTCAACAGTTGTTGGCAAGATCAGCTTTTATTAATTTTGTTTTAAAAAATGTTAGGAATCCTTGAGATAGAGTATACCTACTAGTTAATCTGATATAAATGCGATGCACCACCGTCCAAATTTGGAAGGGTTCAAAATTAATAATGTATTAAGTAAATTAATTACGAACATGGAATTATAAATCAAGTAGCTTGAAGGTTGTTTGACTTGATTTTTCAAGTGCACTTGACAAACAAATTCTTGACTTGTCAAGTTATTGGAAAATTACCACTTGACTTGAGTTTGATTTGATTTCAAGTCAAGTCAAGAAGTCAAGCCGTGAATCTCTACAAAGACCGTAGCAATGAGTAACTAAATTAAACGAAAGTTTATTCACTTTTCATTTTAGAAGCAAATAAAATAAGTTTCTTTAAGTAAATAAAAAAGGGATGGCGAATTTGGCCTACATTTAAAAATATATAAGCGAAACCGTTCTATTTTCAAAGAAATTACACCTACGCGTTAAGTGAGATTTATTAAAGTTAGTTTACGGAAAGTGGGTGAAATTCAATGAACGAATTTCATCCCCTAGTTGGAGAGTTTGGAGATGGAACACAAATAAAATAAGTAGCTAATAATTTGTGTCGTAAATATCAAATTTCACATATTCTTCAATGCTGCTGTATATGTATGAATGAACAAGGGGAAATACTACATCATTTCTAAACGTTTTCGTCCTAAATAATCCAATTAATATTTAACAAACCCTCGTCATATACGTCGGTAACCCTCAAGGGTGTCATCAGATTCGTTCGACACGAAATTAATTTCTATTCAAGTGATTGTTTGCGTCAATTTCGCTGTATTTCCGAAATGATAAACTGCGTTAACAGTTGAAAGCCCGCTGTTATCGAGAATTGAATTCGATCGTGCCCGAACATCAGGGTGACAATTATTAACGGATTATGGTTGGTATGGGGAGGGTAAAAATAAAGTGGAACTTTGAGGATTATATTAATAATAATTCGAAATGTACTCGTAGGTAGTGTATCTTAATATATATATTATAAACCCTGCATTTTATTGTAAGGCATTAACTCAATTGTCATTAATAATGTATATTATTTAAATAAACTGATATATAAAAATTCCTGATTTTTTCAGAACATGGAATTAAAATTTCGGGTAATTGTGTAGAATCACGGAAATTTACACACACCCACCCTCTACCCTAACCTTTCCAACTCTAGTATTCTTTGACACCCTACAAGCTCCACTCCCTGCAACCATCGTTTCCTAGAACCCCCATTCCCTAAAAGACATCACCACCACCACCTCTAAACCATCTAAAAAACTTGTTGAACAATTTTATAAAGGATTATTTAGGAACAAATTATTTAATTCTATTATTGAGTATAGATATTAACAATAATAATCAATCGAAAAATCAACTTTTTTCTATTTGGTAGTTTTTTTAATGTAGATTATGAAAAAAATATATATATAAGAACGAACTGAAATCGTGAACAAAAAATATGAAGGTTTTTCTATGATTCTATGCAAGAATTACCAAATTCCGTGAGTTACGAAATATAGAGCATAATTACATAATGAATTATGGTAAACTTTTGTAAAAAAAATACTCATCTTTACGTATTTACCACATAAAAAAATAACATACAAAATTAGAGAAAAATGAAACAATAATTTTACGTCATTGCATTAAACAAAACCTTCCTGTTTTGGTAGTTGGCATATCTTCGCGGATCATAAGATCATGAATTAGATTTTGGTGACCTTTTTAAAACTCCTAAACACCACCCAAAAAGTCTTCGTTATCTTTAACCTTTTAAATTAAAAGCAAAAAATGTATCAACAACCAAAGAGAAACATATTTTATTTCAAAAATTTTAGCATATAAATTTGACTTTTTAGCAGAGAAAAAAATAAATAAAAAATTATAAGTAACATATGTATGCAACTTACTATTTAACTTTGACAGATAACGCCCACATGGATTTAAACAACACGGTTATAATCCGGTTTAATGAGTAAACAGTGCGATAACATAAGACAAACATTCGGTATATGACTCTCATATACACGTACTACAAGTCTCAATAGTTTATTAAATGCGAAAAATTTAATAACTCACCGGAATTTTATGAAACATGAGACACTTGATGATAGAAATATACAGAACCCGCCATGTTTATTGATTTTGGTTAATGATATTCTTTTTGATACGCACCCTCTCGCGCACATATCGTTTTATTTTATCATATTAATTTGTGGCAGTGTTCTACGTAAAGCCGGAACATTTCTGTCTTTCACTCCTCCTCTTCAATACATATAATTCCTCTCTCTAGTAGATGGCAATACGATGCTTACATGTGAACAAACTGAGGAAAACGTTCGAAAAGTCACTAGAAAAACTGAAAAACTCGTTTTTGATATAGACTCCAAAAATTTGGTATTTTAAATTCACATAATGTAGAGCAAATTGTTCTTACTCTTAGATATTAATTGTCGAGGAAAAGATAATCCTCAACTTTTCGTCAATCTTTTGCGTCATTTTTCCACTTTCAGTTTACTGATATTCAACCCTGAATCTACAGTTTTTCCAAACGGGAGCAAAAACCTGATTGTAGAGCTCAGTGCTCCCACTTCTCTCCTTCTTTTTCTCTTCTAGATAAGTGCCAAAATATATAATAGAAATTCATTTCATTTTAAAAATCTTGTTTATTTTGAAATAGATCCTTTAATTTTGAAAAATTGTAAACTTGTGATAGAAACCGTAACATATCTATCTATAATCGTGATGATTTTACTTAATTTTCCTGGTTAGTCCTGTAAACTCAAATGTTTTTAATCGCTTTGACAATGAGTTTTCTCAACTTTTTCAAATGCTCATTTTCGAGGAAAACGTTTCTTTTTTGGAACCTTTTAAGCATTTTTTACAGAGCGCATTTTTTGCACTGGTTTGTTTATAGGTAAAATATTTATTCGTTTCTGGAGTAAAGAAAATTCGTATTTTATGCATGAAGAGCCATTACAAACATTTTGATGTCGGGTCTACGGAGGAAAAGTGATTATATCATATTTTTTGAAGAACAACGTTACTATGACTTGTGAGGCTTCCAGAACTAAGTTGAAAGACTTCCTGATATTCAAAATTGAACGAAATATAATAAATAGTCCTAGAACGACCAAAGGTAGAGTTATAGTTGGTAGGTCCTAAGGATATCTTCGAGAATCGGCTACTACCCAGGCCTTCAGACTGAGCACCTAATAAAGAGTTCCCTTCTTTCACTAAAGAAAAAAATAGATACTAAAAATTAACCCCATATTATGCAGATCACTATTGTAGGTTTTTTTCTTAAGGACTACCCGACTGAAAAAAATGTTGGTTTTTATTTTTACTTAAGCTTAAAATGAAGTATTGATAAAGTTCGTATTCAGTGCATCTAAAATTTAGTCTGCTTTGTATAAAGTCACAGAAAGAGACCAAGAATAGTTGAAAAAGACCAAAAATAGATTGGAGTAATAAAATGTAGTTTAAATGAACGTTTTTTAGTCTGATTTGGATGTGTTTATAATAAAAGAAATTTTTTTGGACTCAGGAAGTGTCTACAAATGAGAGAATGTGATAGTTCTTTTGCTCGATGAAAATCTTTGTCCTCTAAACTTAATTTTAAGGTGAGAATAAAGGAGAAAAGACCTGTTAAAAAAAGGGGTTGGTCTTGACCTTTTTCAGGACAGGTTCACCTTTTCCTCACAGCTGTTTTGACTGTTTCAACTCAGGAGTGCGGTGGAAGATCCAAGTTTTATCAACAGTTATAAGTATATTCAAAAATTTGCCTTGTTCTGCTCCAGCAGGGTTCGGATCAATACCCAACTTTTTCAGAAAAAACCCTCAGAATGGTTCACTATAAATTATTGTCAAAAAGAGAATAGTACGATAGCTGAAATTTTGAAAAGAAAATTCCAAGGCTTTCGGAAAAATATTTCCCAACCTACTGCTGCTGCTTTTCACGTTTTGGTCGAAAACTTTCCAGGCAATCCACGTATTTTTATATATTATAAATATCGTGTTAAGAGAAGTAGAATGTGTTGAGAAATTTTGTTAATTATTGTATATAATTGTGCTTAATTAAAAGCAGTTTTCGAGTGGAAGCAGGTCATCGATCATCACAACTTAGTTGTATTTTCTCGACACTTGTTAGTAATTTTCTTCTCGTGTTTGCGTGGTGTTTTCTTTATGAGAACATTAGCAATTAAGTATCGCAATTAAGCATTTTGATGTTCAGAGAGGTTGTATTTCGTTCTGGTTTCAGTCGGATATTTTACCTTGTCATTGTATACCAAACAATTACTGCAACAAATATAACAATTTTAATTACAATGTTCTAATTTACATGAAAAGGAAACTTGGAATCCTCAGTGAAATTAAAAGGCTAACAAATAAAAGAATTTTCATTGCGTTTTTCGTCGAAATACTGTTGAAAAGTGGTTGAGGTATTGTAGTGACTATAACGTCGGAAAAACAGCCGATGATATTGCCTGTATTTTTCTTTTTAATTTGGTCTATTACATCACTGTCTACCTGTATAGGTTTTGGAGGATTGAGTTTAAAAAGAAAGTCGATCCCACTTGAATAGTTTTTATTTACAAAACATGATGATCAGACGAATGTTATCAACGTATAAACAAGAAGTTTAAGAATGTACACTGATCTAATAGTGTTATTAGAGTTGTTATATAGATTAGATAACGATCTGGCTGTCGATTTACCAGTAACATGTAGCTTTGTTACATCGAGTTCCTCTTGACGTATTCGTTTGTTTTCACATAAACTATGATATTAACATTCGTAACGAAACTGTTTTGCATACGACCCAGATTTTGTAATTAACAAAATGGGATCGGATCATTAACATATCCATACGTATTTTGTAGCAAATATGTAATTGTATTTTAAATTAATCTTATTTTATAGTCACCGAAACAGGAAAACTATTGTCGCAAGAAAATTTTAAAATTCAAATTGTCGTTATATTTTTCGGATTTTTTGGGCGTCATTTGCTGAGGTCTAGCGCCACCTGCAATTTTTAATTGTCCAACTGTTTGGGTGCAGTTGCGCAACTAAAAATTGCAAGCAGACGTAGGGCCTAAGAGTTTTTGACTTCAGAGTTAGAGTTTTTACTTCCCATAAAGATGTACATAGTCCTTGCGTGTCTTCGAAGACCAAAAGCTTTTCTAATTACGGCCAAAAATACCGAAAACCACTTAATTAATTTATATCGATCAACTTCTTCTTAATTAATTTTGTTTGTAAGGGAGAAATTTTGGGTAAAAAACTTAATCTTTAAATTCCATATTCCCCTATTATTTATACAATGTAACCAAAAGAATAAATACTTTTTCAATAAGGTGTACATCTTAATTACTACTTTGATTCTTTTGGTCATAAAAAAAAGGAAAACTAGGAGCGAACCCATTAAATTTAACTCGCAGGATGAAATAATTTTCAAAAATTTCGATTGATCCAAAATACAATACCTACTATTTTTTACAATACAGTTTTCTTTTAAACCAATATTTGAAAACAACAGTTTACGTTTTTTATTAGTTTAAAATTGTACATTTAATTTATTTACAAATTATACCAATTCCTCCAGGGGTTTATTAATTTATTTAAAAAGAGTTCTCGATCGTCTTCTATCGATTTTACCTACTTACATATAAATAGCGTCATCACGACAAGAGCTCCGTTATATGGAACTTAGTTTTTAATAAGTGATTAGTAAGTTTAATCGATCGCATTTCGAAATGCAGTTTCAGAAGTTAAATTATTGTAACAATTTTTTTTTTGTAAAGAACTAAATCTAAATTTTCTTTCCGGAAGTTGATATCCTTAAACCTTAAGGATCGTGTTGGATCCAGAATGTACATACACATTCAGCGTTGTCGTACACTGAGCCATTAGTGAGCACGACTTGAACCAGCCACAAGTCCTTGGTAGGATTTTTTTCAAGACTGATAAACTCTAGTAACTTGAGGCGACATATATAGATAGTCGCCTGTGTTCTTCTTGGGAGTGGTGGCTATACTTGGTAACCTGTAACTACTACTGGAAGCTGCGTCTAGCTACTTGTGGCTGCGACTGGTGGCCAATTCTAGTCGTCGCTACTGTTGGCCCAGTGTGATCACTTAACTGATCGGATGTAAGTTGAAAGATCTTCGCTTGTAGTTGTGCTTAATAATAGCTTGACCACTCCTAGACATTAAACCTAAATTGTAACTAATAACCACAGATGGCGTTTACTTGATCATCTATGGTAGTTTAATGAACCTAAATCATATATTCTAAATTAATGTAGTTGTGTTGGCTTTTAAAATGATAGTACATTTTTTTGTTAATTAATTTCGAAGAAGATAACTATTGAATCTTTTATTTAAATGACTATAATCTGTTGGAATGGAATGATTTTTACATAAAATATTTGATGATTCTTAAAGCTGAAGTGGAAGATATTTGGAAAAATGACCCAAGCAGTTTTAAAAACTCAGTTCCATTTAGCGTGCTCTATGTCGTACTTAACCAGTTAATTAATTATTTAAAAATATAACTACGGTATCACACTTCTGTTATAACTGAACTGACACTAGATCACAGTTACTTTCGACTGAAGCCGAATTTTCGTTCTTGTAGACAGTGCGCGAAGGGTAATCGGCATGCCCTTCGTTCAATTGTCGCTATACCGTTATCTCCTGTATCTGCACTCTTTTCTTAACGGTTCCGGCGGGTGGATTGCTCGACGTTCGAAGCGGGGGTGGCGGTTTTTGGTTGTGGTTTCTTTTTAGAGTACTTTGTTTCAACGCAGACATGGAATTATTCTCTTGAACTACTGTATAACAGGGTGGCATGTCGTGCTTGTCTTTAGAACCCATGATCGGAGACTGCGGCCGAGATGATCCGATAGGAGTGGCTGGTCGATGAGACATGGGGATGCTTTCGGATGAAGGTGACGAACTCGATCTGAAGTTAATGAAACACTACGTTAAATACACGTAAAAGTATAGATATGTTACGGATTTGCTTCGAATTTACTGAACCAAAATTATGTTGAAGGGGTTGTTATGAGGGTCTCAAATACCTGTATGATGTACTTTTTATAAATCTAAACTAAATTTTTTCTCCAAAGCTACTGGGCCGAAAATTTGCACGAGCTATTAATATGATATTTTTGGTTTACAATATGGAGGGTGTGACCACCGCAGGATTACTTGTAACTGTAAAACGTATAACATTAAATTATTAATAATCACCTAGGAGACCGATTATTCTTATTTCGTTTTCTATCTCGTTCCCTCTGATAATAAATTCCCGCAAAGATCAGCAAATTGAGAACTAATAAAAGGCATCCAACTCCAACTGTCACTCCCAAGGCGGTTGTGTAGCTGTAGTAATGTCTCGTGGCCAAATGCTGGAGTAATTCCGAATCGTCCTCTTCAGCGTCACCGTTGTCTTCCTTTTCGAGATTCTCGAAAGTTTGACTGCTTGTGGTCGTGTTCGGAATGCATTCGGTGACGTCCCCGGAGGACGAGCGGGCGTTGGTCATGGACGCGGGGTGCAATAGGGGTGGCAAACGGGTGAAGGACTCGGCACGAACCGGCCCTGTAAGCAAAGACGTCAATGAATCAACTCTCGTGACATATTTGATAAGGGTGGATATTAGTTTCGGGAATTTATGGCCGGGAGGCGGACATCAACTGTTGAAGAACGGAAAAACTGGATGAGCTATAGATGCGGGTCCTATCACATGTTCTTATTCCCTTTTGGCTTCAAAAATCCTGTTTTCAAATATAAAAAACTTACAGCTACAAATCCAATTCATTAAATCACTCTGTTCTAATTTGATGGCTTAACTTCTATTTTAATGAAGACGTAAAAATATATCCTCGTCGAATTAATAGAAGGATCAGGAACTGAATTTAATTTATTATCCTTTAGCAAAGTAGGTTTTGTCCTTTGTTTAAAATTTCATCGTTGATTAAACTGCATATACAGGGTGTCCCCTCTCAATTGGAAAAAACTTCTAGGGCATATTGAGGAACCATAGACAAGCAGTTTGAGATATTAGACTGATGTCCGGAAGTGCATGGTCTTCAAAATACAGGGTGTCAAAGTTTTTTTGAAAATTTGAACTGAGCTTTCTAAAAAATATAAAATTTTCAAAAAAAGTCAGTGGCGTACATTTTTTTGTCATTTTTATTCGTGACACTGTCCCCCGGGGCGCCACTGGAAGTAATAATTACCATTTAATTAGTGCTAACTGAGCGTCTTATTAAAGCTTACATCACCAGCGAATTTCAAGAAAATCGGTCAACGTGCCTTTGAGATATTGATAAAAAAAAAGTTTTTTGAAAAAAACTTTGACACCCTGTATTTTGAAAACCATGCACTTCCGGACATCAGTCTAATATCTCAAACTGCTTGTCTATGGTTCCTCAATATGCCCTAGAAGTTTTTTCCAATTGAGAGGGGACACCCTGTATGTTTAAAGTTACATTAATTCCGTCGAAAACGTAAAAAGCAGTTGCATGTTTTGCATTATTTTGGTTTGCTAAAGTAATGGCTTGTGTATTGTGTGGTATGTGTACGAACTTTCAACTTACCAGCATAGTAATGTGGTTCTCGTTCATGGAAGTGATGATGGCGCATGCTGACATCGTCGTCTCCGGGTTGATGGAGTTGTGGGATGAGGTTAAGCCATACTGCCATTTTATGTCCTCGATAGTGAGATTTCATTCTCGGCTTTAAAGCTGTAATAAAACAACTTTCATTGCTGATACTTTAACAGGTACTTAAAGAATGCCACGTAAGTGATGACAACGACAGAATGCCTAACAAAAACGAATAGTAATAAACTGATTGATATTTAACACATCATGTACAGTATAATATTGCGAAATGTCCATAAGATAATCTAAAACACTCGGTGCATTGGAATATACCGGGTGTTTTAAAACTACCGGAACAGGACAATAATTCGCTTTAGGAGTGCAAAAGGTAGGTACATCATTTCTTCCTGGCTATTCTTTGGTGGCCTTATTTTTGATCTCAAATATCACCTTCGAGGCCATTAAAGGTCAACGTTATTTTTTTTTAATAGGACTGTAGTTTTGAACACACAATTGAAAAGATCGGAAAAAGTTACAAAGGGTTATGACTTTTGAATAACCCTATTTTGACCTCTGAAGGTCTGTACCCTAATCTCGCTTTTAATAAAGAGAGACTGCTAGGATAGACAAAGGCCATTGGAAGGGTTCGATTGCCTTTTTATACGACCTATTGCAATGAATATAGCCAACTGCCTCACATACCATTCACAATTTTTGAATTTTTTTGTAGATCTCTTGATTAATACGGTCTTGTCGATTTAACTTTTAGAAAGTGACTTTAAGGGGTCAAAGAAGGGTTATTCAAAGTCATACTCCTTTGTAACCTTTTCCATTTAAAAAAGTTATCTTGACCGGTAAGAAATAATGAAACTGTTGTATGTTTCCAAAAAATGCAGTCCTGGCGAGTTATTAAGCTGTTCCGGTACTTTTATAACACCCGGTATGGTCTTCTATGACGTGGGATAATTGTATGGGGATAAAGTGAGGATGAAATAGGCAAAAATTTTATTTCTGAGGCAAACAAATTATGAAGAATAATTTAAGCCTCCTAAAGTTACTGTTTGTTATATGTCATGGTATTTATGGAATAAAAGTGATTGACCCATATTTTTTGGAGAACTTTATTGAACCCTAAGTAAACATTACATATTATTCAACGAGAAGTAGAAGACCACGAATATATTTTGTTACACTTCAATTCAAAAATATTTAACAAGTATATATTTGTGTTATAATATGTAAATTTAGTTACGACATACAAGCAATGCAAAACAGTGGTAGGAACGTCATAAAACTTTTTCGCTCTTAAATTTTCTCTCTGGTGGTCGTTTGTTGTGCTACAATGTTTATGCTCGGATTCGCCTGGTAAATTCAAGGAAATTCTTTTTCATTAGAGCAAAAGTCCGAACGAAATCGACTCATCGTCATTCGCTGGGGGTTCCAATTTCACTAGTGTTATCAACTTGGTGAACGAAGGCCGTAAAGTTGGAAATTATGGTGAATTGGCAACACTTTTAATATTTCGCGGAGCGAAGCGGTCCAGAAGGAGGGGGTCATAAAACACAGGCGCTTGCAATGAGTTATAGGGGTAGATTGGCGAAAGGTTAATGGCTAGATTCGGCAATAAACTGACTAAACTTAATTTGCGACCAGCGGAATAGAGAAGAGGAACAGGATCTCGTTTGCTTTCGAATTGGTTTTCAACGTAGGCAAACACTGCGCTCGACGATGTAAGATTGCCTCGTTTGTCAAGGAAAATTGGAATCCATTTTTATTTGTTTCGATCCAAATTATTGTCTGCCATATTAGATAATCTGTGTAGGAAATATTGCATATCAACTAACCACCTTCCTGTGTAAAATAATCAGTCTCTGAGAGTCTCTGACAGTCCCTCATGGTCTCTCAAACAGTCTCTTGCAATTTATCAGTCTCTCACTGTTCCCTCATAAGAATTTTTACATTTCTTAATCTCTTTGAAAGAGATTTTCTATGTTTTCTATCTTCTATGTCAAAATTCCGATCTCTGTAGGGTAGTTACAATATCAGTACCATGCATTTCTACTTTCAGAAAATGAAGGAAGTTAATAATTGAGATGTATGTATTATTAATTGTAATTATTGAGGGCCGAAATGGGCACATCTCTGGCGTTCAGTTCACGTAATAAGGTAACGAGAATGTTTAACTCAGAGGCCGAAACTAGAGGGGCGAAACCTGCATAAATCTATGGAGGCAGATCTACCTCTAATCTCAGTCATTATTTATGTGTTTTCTATTGATTCGAGATTATTCAATCATTTTGTTATTAACGTGCTTATCAATTTAATCTGAATATGAAACCTGGCTTTGCTATGAGGATAAGATTAGGTATAATATGGTACAACAGTTGTATTTAACTGATCGATTGTTTTTGTCGAAAATTCTTTGTCACGTCCGGTGATTAAATCTAATGAGTGAGTGAGCACGTTTTCGAGTTTCACTGAGTTTGTTACAAGCACCTATATAAACTCACTTTGTGTAATTAGTCCTTTCTCCGAGCAGTTTTGCTTTTATTCTATGTTTACAAGCGCCAACGTTTTGTAAACTATCGACAATGAAACTGGTATCGATTTCAATAATCCAATGACCGGTAGTGATACTTTGACCGGTCGATTTTTTATGAAAATATTTGTAATTTTTCCATATCGACCGATCTGTAAAACTTAGAATTTCAGGGGATATATACGTCTACCATCATCAAGAGGAAAATCTTTACTTTAAGTGAAGAGTAGAGGTTTTGCTCTTGATAATGACAGACCCCTGTCGAAATAATTGTTGAGCTGCTTTCGTTTTCAATAAATGGATCAAAAGTTTAGCTTAGTTTAGTTGTTTTAATTACATGGATGAAATGAAAGTGTTTTTTCTATTTACAAAATTTCATTGTCATATACAGTTTAAAAAAAGAAAACCGATTTTAAAA
This sequence comes from Agrilus cyanescens, assembly GCA_947389935.1. NCBI lineage: Eukaryota > Metazoa > Arthropoda > Insecta > Coleoptera > Buprestidae > Agrilus > Agrilus cyanescens. The sequence continues at coordinate 26,743,007 of OX376705.1, forward strand.
TTGAATTAAATATCAGACAATCAAGCATTATCCTTTGTAAAGTTTTAAACATTACCTAACCTAGTGTACCATTTTCCCTGGGATTGTCATAAACTTAACATAAAAATACTGTAGCGAACGCGAGCGTGTTTGTGTGCGACCGGGTACGCTTGTATGCGTTGCCGGTCGGCTCGACTAGCCAAGGCTGGTGTCGGCAGTGTGCGTTGTATTTGTGCACGTGTGTTCCGTACCTGCCTTCCAGGAAAGTAATTATGCGGTTCGCTGAAAACGTAAACAATCTTTCGAATATTCCAGACTTTTTTCTAACTGTTCTATGATGCTATAAAAGTGACAGAGACGTTCGCCGAGTTAGTTAGTAATAAATTGACTCAGTGACAGTGTTAAAAGCGATGAGACAAATAAATAGAGACGCGCATATAAGTGAGTGTTGTATATAAATAGTAAGCTAAGTTCCGTATTAATTAATAGTATTTTTAAGTAGTTATTATTAAATAAGTGTATATAAATTGTGTTCCTGTACTTTAGTCTTGTAAATAAATTTTTAATAAACCCACGAACACTAAAATACGAAATATGTATCAAGAAATAGGAAAAACAGACACAGATTGGATATATAGGTGTAGGTAAAATAAAAAATTGGTTTTTGAAATTATTGTCTATTAATAAGGGTCAAGCTTTTATTGAACAGTGCTTATAAAATATAGGTTTCGACTAAATTTTTTGTTTTGTTAATTAAACACACATATATTGATTTTGAATACTGTACTAATCTATTACGCCCTTTTGCATAAAAATTATACTTATATTGTACAAGGTGTCTAACAGGATTTTTAACCATTTTTATTTCTTACAGAATCTGACGACCTGAATCTCAAAAAGAATATTGCCAGCTGTAAAGTTTGCTCGGTAAGTACAAAAGTGATTCTTTATTATTCTTTTTTCAAGTATATTCTAAGTTCATTTTAAAACAATTTATATCAAAAGGGCGTACACTTAAAATTTTGTGAAATAAGCGTCAAGGGATAATTATGTAGGTAAAAGTTGAAAAATGTTGGAGGTGTGGAAATAGCGTACACATCTCATGTTTTTAACGAACTATAACAGGAACGAAGAGGAAATCGTTCTATTTTATTTGAAATATAAATCTGATGTAATAGTGGATATAGAAATTTTAAGAGTAATTTAGAATGTTTAGAAACCTAATTAAAAGTGATTTTGTTTTTTCTCTTTCCTATTTCTCGCGAAATCATTTTGGTTGCAATAATAATTATAATCATTGAAATTAAAAAATATAATAAAACTGTACAATTTTTTATTTTTACGTTTACCTATCTATTATGATTTGTTATGTGCAGATGATATCTAAAAAACGTCAGTTGGCTATTTATTTAACTTCAAAATAAATATATGGACGTAAGAAATTTTTTTTGGCTCCTGTTTTTACTTAATTAATTATAAGCAATTTGTTGTTTAAAAGTTCATTCCTTCTTTTGCGGGCATCCAATACTTGATGCAGACAATTAACCTTTAGGAATTAGAAGATAAAAGAATAAACATTCCTTAAGCCTTGTCGATATATTGTCGCTCCGGTTATTAATATCAGAAAACAGAGTCTAATATTGATTTTTGATAAAAGTAGTCTCTCGGTTTAGATGAAAAAAGTTGGCCGAAACGTCGTATCGGTCTAATGTTTTCGGATGTCTATCAGAATCCGACTGTCTTCGAACGACCTAATATGTTTTGCATTAATCTTTTCCTCCGTTCTCCCAGAAGTGAAAAGAAGCGAGGGCGGCTACGCTCGCCTGTTAGCGTTGCACGAATACGTAAGTTTAAAGAGGGTCGAGGGAAGAAACGTCGGCGCGGTGTCGGCATAGGCACTGTCAGCGCGGCGTTGAGTTCAAAGTAACATTTCTGTTACTTCCTTGTTGTATGTATGTTGGATCGGGTCGTTTTATATTCACGATTCGTTTTTAGCGCTTTCCCGAAAGTTCATAGAAAAAGTTCTCCAGAGAAATTATACGATTTCGCGGCTCTATCTGTAATATATTATCCGCCGTTCGAAGATTTTCGTGACAAGCTCAAAAGGAGATTTATGAAAATTTTGCAGTCGACGTACCATTTATTCAAGAAAAAATAAATGAGTATCTACTTTTAACAATAATAAGATAAATTATTTATGATTTACATGTACGTATGTGTACCTATGTACATAAGTACATATACCATGCTTATACAAAATGATTTCAGAAATCTGAAATAAAAATTAAAAAAACAAAAATTTTGTGAAGCAAGCGATTTAATCAGCAAAAAAGTCCTTGTTCAATTGGGTTTAGATCCGGGCTCTGAAATGTTCACACCATCTTTTTTAACATCCCTTCTGTTTGGTTCGGTTCTGAATATGTAATTCTTGCTTAATTTAGAACTATGTTTTGGATTATGATCCTGTTGGAGAATAAACCCATTTTCAATTAACCTTAACCCAGAAGGAACAGCATTTTGCTGTTGAATAAGTTTACACTGCTCCTTTTTCGATTCGTGTTAATACTCCAGTTTCATGGCTTTAGAAACAATCCTAGCTCATAAAGGGACCTCTACAATATTTGACCGTTGGTATCAAACATTCTCGTGTCTAACATATATTCCTCAGCTCTACGTCGAACATAAATTCTTCTATTTGAATTAAATATCTTAAAGTTACACTTAACAGTCTGAAGAAGCCCGAAAAAGTCGTCTCTTTTTTCTTTTATAAATTTTTACATTTAACAACTCAACACGTTAACGCATGTCTATTTCAACATTTACCGTGTCTTTGAGGAAAAGAATCTTAAGATTTACCAAGTGAAAGGTGGTAAAAGTTACTAATGCGTGGTGATTACAGAACTGTAGTATTCAGACTTGGTAAATTTTAGGTTTTAGGATTTCCGTAGTTCGGGCTTTTACATTAGTATATACATAGGGATCTAATTTTAGAAGGGGAAATCCGGGTTTCTGAGTTTCTATATGGATACTTCAACTCTTGATTTTATAGATGTGGACAATCCCTAAAATTTGAACAGGGGAAAAAAAATGGAATAGAACCTCATTCGAAAATTTCTTGATTATAGTTACTGTCAAATGAAAAGATCTGTAAGTCTTATCTGTCTGAACAAATTTCTAATTTTGTAATTGAAAAAATAGAATTTCGTGTGTGGAATCGTTGAGAATGTTGAAAAAGATATAGTGTGGGATGTGGGCTATCATGAACTCATTTTGTTTTTAAATAACGATAATGTTTCATCATAGAGGTATAATTGTCATCAAACCTTAAGCCAAAGACGCAACAAGTACAATAAAAAAACCAATGTATTCCCATTTTCGAGGGTTGGATAGATTAGGTTAGGTTAGGTTAGGTTAGGTTAGGTTACTAAATTCGTAGAAAGAGCTGAAGACTATACTAGAATGTGCCTGAAAATAGTGTTTCTAAACGGTAATAATCCTATCAAATGAAGAATACTAAGCAAATAAGACCGGATCTACTGATTTAGTTGAACTTTGAACGATTCGTGCCTAATGCGCCCTGCAGTCTACGTGCAGAAGCACAATTTTTTGTTTAAATTGTTGAGCATTTTCACGAATGTCCGAACCAGAGAACACTTGATTTTAGATAACGAATTCAAGTATGTGTACATATACAGCAATGTGTGTAACTGCAAGAAAAAAAATAGAATCGATTACCTAGTAGCAGCCACTCGAAGTTGATGGCTACGGCGAAACAACAAATGGTGCTGATTCTGTCAGCATTGTAAACAGTACTGACAGACATTTAATTTCTGTTCTAGAACTGCTTGAAAAAATGATCTCTAGAATGATATACGTAGGTTTGAAACTGTTTTCAACATATACGTACAACCCCGATTTGAAAGTTTCTGCGTTCGCTGACACGAAAAAATAAAAATCCAATTTGAATTTATTAACTTGTGACAAAAGCAGATGGCGTGAATTTTAAAATCTGAGCTTTATTTTACATTTCGTTATTTAATAACGATTTATGTCAATATCTCCGTGTGGTTGTGACGTCACGTCGTCGAGGCGCAACGCGACGTGTTCCATTCAATCAAGAATTTTGGGTAGTGCGGTGTATGAATTGATAGACTTCAAAACTGGAATAAAAGCTACGTCAGGTCGTTTTTTATCAACTTTGAAGTACATAATTTGCAAGAAAATGACACGTTTGCGGGCTATTCTGCGTCGATAAATCACTGCAAATGATCTGCTGTTCGAAGATTTATGGCATTACGTTGCGATCGGCTTGCAGACTAGAATTACGTGGGTTTTGGTATTTAAAACCGATAAAAATGCACGAAAGTCAACCGAAAATTTTGTATTCGGGGTATTTGCATTTAAAAAAGTGGAAAACAAACTAGGTAATTCGTAAAAATAAATTTTATTGTAACACAAGAAAATAACAGTGACATTGAATTATCGTAAATCGAATTCTGTCTGAAAAAAATGCCTAATTTATAACTTTTGTAAAGGCAAAATCACATTTTCCTTCAAAAATTCGCTTTTTTGACTAACCTATATTTGAACATCAGGGTTGAGATGGAATTGGGAATGGATTCTTAATCTGAGTTTATAAAATGGTCTTTATTTCATATAGGTACACCTATAGGTCAGAAGCAAAAGACTCTTTTGATTGATTAATTTGAGTCTGTAGAATTGGTTGAGAAATATGTTCTGTGAGTCTGGTAGAGATACTCCATTTTGTTTGACCAATGTCGCAACCTTCAAAAACCTAATTCCTGACATTCACTAATTGGCTTATATTTCCAAAAATTGAAACATTTGGTCGTCAGACAATTTTCGAGATGTATTTTTTTATAAATTCAAACTTGGTCATTGCGTTGCTTGGGTAGTAAGGAATATCAATCAGACTTTTGAAGGAGGATGTTCTAACAAAAGACCTATTATTCGTCGTTGGTTCTTCAGAAGATATGACATTTCACAGTAAACCTCGTGAACGACCTCCAAAACTGATGAGCTGGCGATCTTCTCATCGAATCTATAGAAGAAATCCTTATGGAACTGTCCGAGAACTTGCAGGAATTTAAAATTAGCCAGAATGGTTTAATACTTAAGCTTAATACTTCCTTACTGTCACGTTAGAGAAACGAACCCTTTCTTGGGAGAATAATTGTGAGGGATGAAAAAATATCAATAGACTACAATCGACGCCGAACTGGTTAATGACCAAATGCCGATTAAGAGATTGGTTACATGCTGGAACATAATCTCCATCTGAACGAATTAATGACCGTTATGACATCGATTCGGACTTCAAAAAATCGTTTACTGACTTTTTTATTTCATGGTCTTGGAAGCGTCAATGTGCGCTACTTGTCTTCGCACCGCAATGCGTTTCACTCCTCATCCATTATTAATCAAAAATGAAAATAAGTTTTTAATTGGTCATGATAGGAATAGGATATGAGTATTACCATCAGTTATTACTTGGTCATACTCTGCGTCGTCCCAGTTTCAACTAACAAATCAAAGGTATAATCCCAGTAGCGTGTACTGTTGTACTAGAATGAACATTTGAAAAGTAATTGAAGTCGTGCTTATTTCCAGCAGTGCAATTTTCCGCACCTGCATCCGGTACTGAGTGTGGTGCTTACAGGCAGCCTTATTCCATCTCTTTTTCTCTCGCTTCATTCAACCAACCAACAACCCCTTCCCCCGACAACTCACCATCTATACTAAACCATGATGGTGGTACGTATCTTATATGGCAATTCGTGTACTAATTACTCTTTCATAATTCTGAAAGAACGCCATTAAATTAAATAAATGGTTTTCGCTTGGACTGGAAAGTCCTTCTCGACGAACTACACTCGTCCTTCGTATTTTCTATTTCTATTTTTGCACCCTGATTACGTCCAACGAACGAGCGCTTGCATTAACTGAATAAAGCAAAATGAAAAGAATTAAAAAAAAAAAAAAAGAACGACAGAAGAAAGTTTTGTAAGTAATAAGTATTTGTAATTTTCGAACTGTACAGCTCCTAGACGACAATTTAAAACTAAAATTTCTTTTGTAATTGTAATCCTTTGAAAATTCCTTATTCCTCGAACTGGGTATTAAGTTTCAAAAGAATAGTTTCTGTTTCTTTATATTATTTTTATTCAATCTGTCCAGCTTTTTAAAGCAAAATTCATTTAGGTATCATATTTTTGTAAATCAATAATGGACAGTATAAATTATTGCTACGGTTTCTTGTTTCTAAATTCTTCATCGTTCGTGACATAAATTTAATGGTTAGAAGTATTAAAAAACGTGACATAGAAAATAGTGATATACGTATTTGTCTATAAAAAATCAAGTTACATAATCTAACAATTTCATTTCTATTTGGTGACTTTTATTTTATTTTTTATCTCACACAGCTCATTTGATATTCTTTCAAAAAACAGAATCTTTCCACAATTAACGTGCTTCCGTGCAATACGAAAGAGCGCACGCGTATTATTACTGCTTACCCCTGCATCATTTGGAAATGTAGTGGACAAATCGTATGCATATGATGTGCGCAGTTTAAGAACGCACGAGATAGTGAATCTCGTATCAGGAATATTCTTATGATTATTATTTTCGAAGAAATCTGCTAACAATTTTCATTAGTTGATTGACTCCATAGATACTAGAAGTAGCATTTGACATTTTCTCTAAGAAAAAACTCCTGTTGACCTTTAGTTTGAGTACCCAGCAGAAATCGTTCACTAATTGGACTGATAAGGCGTGGAAGAAGTTAATTTTCGCATCATCGTCTAATGTCCCTTTTTTGTGTGTAATATTTCCCTGCTCTCAGGAAACAAGCATGCAGCGTGGCGATATCAGAATGTAACACCGAGAGCGACACTTTAGCACGTTCTATGTCTGTCGGGCAATTTTTTAGTGGTTGTCACAACTTGGATTGTAGTCATTTATTTTTGCTTACGTGAGATTACGACCTTTTACGGAATTACTTTTTATTTATGTTTCCTCCGAGAATGGCACAACAGGAAACAAGTTCATTCGAATACACGTTAAATAATAATTCAATTTACTTTGTCACGTGTTACCATTAAAAAAATATTAAACGATAAATTAGAGTCCTCTAACTAGATACATTTTTCACCAAGAGCTCCTATTTTCTATTAGCTGTTTTTGATTTTTTTTTGTGCTAAAAACCATCATGGTCATGAATAAAGGGAAAGCCCAGAGATTGCGATAATGTTTTTCAATAAATGTTTACCATATTTGGAGTTAGAAAGAAAATATAATTAAAAAAAATATTGTGTGTGTTTTAGTGGAGTGGAGAGTTTCTAATATTCAAATCTTTTTTTTTTTTTACAATTATTAACCTCATTAATTAGTGTTAATTGTTCGTTTTGGTTTAAATTAATTTATCCATTAAAGTTATATTCTAATGGTTTTGTATTTTATAAGATAAAATTTATTTTAAATCGTACTGAATGGTCGCTCCGAAAATTTGTAAGGCACTTTACTATTTCTTTTTATCGTAGGGTTCTAGGCCAATTTTTTCATCTTGAGAAAACTAGACCATACAATATACTCAACTATCAAATCCAATCTAGGCCTCTCTTAATACTCTTTGCTCCTATTTCTGCATGAATGTCCCTAATTAACATTTTTACGTCCCAGAAGGTGTCTTACCTACTTCCTCTTCTCTTATTATTTAATTTTTTTTTTAATAAACATCATTAATAAACAGCTTTTTTATCATTTCACATTTTCTTTATTTCACTTGTCGTGATTTCGTGCACGCTTAATTATTTGTACGTCTAAAGCTTAATGTCTAGCGATTTATCGACAATGGTGTCCATTTAAGAACAAAACCTCTGAAGCGTCGGTTTGTTTTTCGGTGATTACAAAAATTGCTCTGACCATTAGTTAAAAGGACGCTCGCATTCTGAAGCAGTTGCAGTTAGACGTTGTCGTAGGGACATTAGCTCGGGGTAAGAGAGTTCAACGCAGTCATGTTTAATTCCGGAAAACTGGCTTGAATTTATCACTGTCACCTCCTGTAAGTAACGGCATTTCTAGTAAATAATCTTTCGCCATTGAGCCATACTGCACGATAACTGATGATGGCAAGAAAGCAACGTTCACTCTACGATAATAAAAATGCATTGATACAGTCAAAAACGATATGTTTGTAGGACATGTTTTAGACAGGATAGTACACGATTTTTCAGTAACTAACGTTCCTTTTTATTCGTGACATCACTCCCTCCTTTTTTATTTCGCGCCTGCACTCAGAGTAGTACCGGTACTCTCCCAACTACCCTTGTCGATAGCGCCACAGTCGATCTCCAGCGTAAACGGCAGTAACCCCCTCCTATGGAGTGGAAGTACTGCGCCTGTATCACCACTACCCCTTCTCTTCGTTGCTTCAAGTATTATTTAAGAAGCTGCACCTCCCGAAAGCCACGAGTTGTAAGTCCGCCAGTTAATGGCTTATCTGACTGTGCATCTTTCAGGGGATAGTCGCTTTTGGACCTACAGGAATATCTTGCGAACGTGTTATATATAGATATATCAATAGTTTAAGAGTACTATTCATAGTGTTCATATGCTTTTCAATTTGTGTAAATAAATGAACTATGAAATTACTATAGTGTTCCATTTAAACCCCGTAATATGTTTAAATTTCGTGGTGCAAAATGAAACCGTTTTCCTTATTATTCCGAAGTTTCTTATATGCGGTAATTTTAAAAAAGATTTTCTAGAATCTCACGTTTCCAACCTATGGACTGTATTTACTGTAGTATTGTGTTGGACATCCAGGTGTATAAAGGAGTTAGTTTTATTAAAGATATTGAGTAATTAGGGGTTTGTTCCAGTATCATAATAATGATTTTACGTTTGAGCGAAGCCTTTGGCAAAAGTAAGTCCGTAATAAAATTTTAAATCCGGGCTTGGTCCCGAATGCCGAGCCGATTTGTAGTGCGCCAAAGGGTGAAGCGGAGCCCGCAAATGTACATGAAGAGATCGAGGTCGGAGACACGTTTAAAAAATTCGAGGGATTATTCACGGTGACATTGCAATTGTCGTTATCGCAGGGTGCTATTGTTCGTGAGTACATAGCGCAACGGAGTATCCTTTTCCAGGACAGTGTCGGAGAAAATACCATCGCGTATGTTATACGACATGTGCAGTACGTGCATACGTATGTGTATTACAGAATGGTCGACAATAAACGTAGTGACAGTTGATTTGTCGGTAAACTGGCTTCCCATTTTGGAAAGACAGTTAAAGTGATCGAATCTGAGATAGAGCAAATGGTAGAAAGAACTACATGCATTATTCACTTTATTTTCTAGGAAACGCAAATACTTTTCGTGAAATGACTTTGATATTTACTGTTCTGATAGTATTTACGATGAAGAACATACTATTTACTTCGTTCGAAAAATACAATACATAGTTCGAATTGGATACATAAATGTATATTATTAAACGCAAGACGTTCTTCCATTTGTCCGCAATTTTCTCCATAACTACATATCGCCACCCACTCTTGGTTGTATCAGTAGATAGCCTATAAACTCCCCTAAATAATGTGAAAGTTTGGTCGTGGTTGGCGGAAATGAGTGCCAAAATACATAAAATTTTCTGAAGATTTTTAAGGAATGTTCCACTAAAACGATGTAGAATGTTCTTAGTAGGTATTCTTTTTCGATAATGATTTGGAATATTTGAGATCGATTTAGAGCGTTCCTGAATATTAAAAAATGCTAGATAATGTTTCACAAATGACAGGATGATTTGAAATTTTTAAGAATTGTCTGAATTGAAGACTTTTCGAGGATAATTACAAAATATTCTAAAATGATCTAGAAAGTTTCAGTTTGTCATTAAGATTTTATATATTAGTTTGTAGTTAAACAAATTGATAAAATTAAAATTATTTAAATTAATTCTAAGATACCATTCACCTCTAATACGGTCTACAAAACCGAGTGTTAATTCCTCTATATATTCTGATTGTAAAAGCCTATAAAATTATTATTGTTGTATTTTTTACATACCTATACTTAAGTAGAGTTGAGTACCAATTTCATACGGATCCCATACCAGTCCTTTGTAGCGGGTTCTTTCCTTGTACGTCCCGTAATCCGGAATTTCTTTCGTGAGACCGGGTTGATTGGGATCGCCTGTTTTTGCAAAATTGCTAAAAAAATTGAGCATGGCTTCCGCAACACCCATATCTTGCCTTGTGAAGTTTTGTGGAAAAAATGGAGCGCCACTCACCAGTGGCATTCCCAGAATGTAGGTCATGTCCTCTCCCCTTACGCTACCGAGTCTCTAAAAAAAGATAATATAATGTAGTCAGCGAAAAATCGTTTCCGGTTAACAGCCTGCAGAATGAATTGAATTGGCCTAAGTCTTGATTATCAATTGACTCAAGGTGATAGAATATGTATAAAATTAATTTTGTAACTAATAAATTCTGTACATTTAAGAATAGGTACCCTAAATTATATTTCTATAGCCTTCCTAAATTGTATTCTTACGCGCTTTCTCTACGTTATTTTGGTAGTTATTAAAAAGTATTTTCCATTTAGCGAAAATAATTTAAATTTACATTGGAATCAATATAATTAATTACAAATTATTATTTGTAACAGTTTTATTGTAATGGAGTACGGTTTTCACATTTATATTAAGTACCTTTTTATCGCAGTATACATATTTGGAATGTTTTTGGGTACGTTATTAACGATATCGCTTTACATGGGTTTACCAATCGTTTTGTGATCGATGGCTTTATAGACTTATCATAAATGGTAATTAGGTAATAAAACATTTATGCCCTAAACAACATTAAATGTTAAAATTATGCAGCAAAACCAGTACAGATATGAGTTTAATACATATTTTATTGACTATTACATTAAAATTACCCATTAATTTTTAAACGTTTAATAAAAACAATTCTTTTTCTTAAGGGACATTAGACTATTTGAAAATATGATGGTGTTTTCATTGATGATAAGGAAAGTGCAATTTTCCTATCGGAGTTACACGGTTTGGTGTGCCCTTCGCCACCGCATTTATAAAGGATTTTTAAAAGAGGGGTTAGGTAAGATGTCGGGAGTTTATTGCATCAATAAGCTTCTTACATTATATGTAAGTTGCGAATTTCTGAAAAAAGGGTACTTTTAAACATTTTCTATATTTTAAGTCCTACCCTGTACGCTGATCGACTTGGAACCATTCTAAGCGCACCTAATATAGTTATCGAACATGCACAGCTGTTTAAAAATTAATATTGTTTATGTCGATTTTATACAACAATTTGGCAGGAAAAGGTGGCGTCGCGTCACGTCTAGTGACAGATTTATCAATATATAATCAACATATAACTGAATTGACATTCGTAACGATGAATCTCATTTCGGGCCACATAACGAAAGACAACTGCAATTCTCATTAGAGTGTAACAGGATTAGTCCGGAGTTTATTTGCTCTACAATTCCTTCCGTGTTACACCGGATCAAATTATATATCGACCCAATGCTATGCTCTTGTCTATATCTCTTCTTGTTTGCCTCTCGTTTTCCCTGCGCTTAGTTGCCTGAATGGTAGCGCCTCTAGCTCCAGACCCCTGCCAAATTATGATCGTAATTTTGCCTTAACTTATTTAGGCAGCCAGTGTGAGTGTGTATATGTATCTATATATGTATATTTGTACCAATGTACTTATCTCTTTGTGTGCGTTTTATGTAAAACGATTTGACACTATACCCTTTTGCCTGCGAACGTGTCAGCTGAATCAATTTCCATTAAAACACGTGACGAAATTTAATCCTGAACTCTGTAGTAAGTATAGACTCATCTTTGGGTTTATGGTTATTAGCTCTATAGTCGCGGTGTTAGGGGGAGCGATTTATTGAATATATATAGGTGTAGTTCACTTTCATTTCTTACGGAAATAACGTCCTCTAAAAATGACATTTAGTATTAATGTTGCGTATAAGTGCGTGTTAGTGGACGAAAAGTTCGAACCCAAACCGGTCAGTGATAGTAATCTCATAGATATACAACTGCTTATCAGTGGCTTGCGGCTCTTAATAGTAGTCAGTGATCGGCGTTTATAACTCAAAAGAATTATAATGAATATCATCGGTCAAATATTGTTAACATTTTCGCAAACTTCTGGTACTTAATTACGACTACATAATAGGAAATGCCTAACTAATTATCATTACCAAAATACAAAGACCCAATACAATTACTGCACCTTTTCTCTGTTCTAATGGATATTACCTAATAACTAATTATTTCGGGATACCGCTGAAATAATACCTTTAGTATTTACATACCTGTGGATAATCGCTTTCTTTGGTTTGATATCCAAAATGGAAGAAATATGTTTTAGCACCTCTTCGTGCATGAAGATACCCCACTTTGATTAACGGCGACACCGTATGTCCGTCACTCAAAGCTTCCATCGTCGAATCGCGAATATTGATGGGATGCTGTATGGGTTTATCCCAATCCGTGTATTCATTACGAACGGCGGAAAAAATTTCATTTAGATGGTACACGTAAGCGTTTCGGATGTAAGTCCTTAGAACGCGATTTCGTTCTTCTTCTTCGAAACCGTATTGAATGTCTTGAGCACTAAAATCGTTGTAACTTTCGGTTGTAACAGTTCCTAACATTAGGTCACACATGATGAAGTTTTCGCTGGCGTGTTCCATCGCGAACGACGGATCAGGTGTTTGTGGATCGAGAGGTAATGAAGGAGCTATCCTGGGCATGAATCGGACTTTTTCAAGATCCAGGTCAAGCAGGACTTTCAAAGGTCTAAAACAGTGAGCAAAAAAATTATGTGACTCTAAGATATATAAAAATTTATCTTCTACATCTTATAAAATTAATTATTCTCAACCTTAAGAACTGACGGTTTTGTCCAAACATCAAAACTTTTCGCTTTTGTAAACGAAGTAGATTACTACCATAATTTATTTTTAAAAATTACTACCTATCTTCTAAGCTTGCTATGTACAGAAAAAAGTTGTTTCTTTTAAATTAATATCCAGGACTTTTTATTAGAAAAGTTTTTTGATTCCGTTACTGAGATCTCCCGTCTAACTTTTATCTATTAGAGTTAGTACTGTTTTCTCAAACACTAAGTAATTTCATTTTTGTTCTGTGTATACGGTATAAATCGGATTCTTTTATATGTGTTGGAAGTTATAAGGAACAATTTCATTAAAGGTGTATTATTTGAAGTACATCGTAAAGTTGTTTTGTCGTTCCTTTTGTCGCTAGTTCTGCACTCAAAACTTTCCAAAGACATTAGTGGATGAAGTTTATAGTTAGAAACTTTTGTAAATATATCTACACTTATGTATTGTACGCAGCAAATGCTCAAAGAGTAAGAGCCTTTCGCAATATAAAACTACAAGTTGGAGCTCGAAAATTGCCCCAAAGACGGACCTGGTATTAATTATTTAATTAATTAAATAAAACACAATTTAAGTTGGTAAAATTTCCACTGTTTCCAATCTTCTGAAGATGCTCTTGTAGGGTGAAACAATTATTAAGACAGTTAAAAATAAAAACAGTGGAAAATTTACCATTTGATGATGATAAAGTAATGGCAGAAACAATTAATTAATTATTTAATATCTGAGTATAGTTATCGGTAACAGAAAAATGTCGTTGTATCGAATATATCAATAGATATTGATATTTCCAACACATCGATAAATCGATAATTATTTAATATAATAAGTATTGAATAGCGATAGCCATCAGTTGTTATAATTTCAATAACAATCGAAAAAAAAAACATTTGTTGTCAAGAGAATACAGTGACCACTTCCATCTAAATTTCATAAAAGTAAAAAGTTTTTTTGGAGATTTACATCAAATATAATACGACAACGATCATTCATTCACTGGAACATTAAGAAATTCTATTTCCTTTGCTATTTCATGAAAAATAATTACTTAAACTATGTACTTCGGTCAGAGGAGGAAAATAGTCTTTAAGTAAATCAGATTTTAGCTCATTTAAATGACTTGTTCGGTCACGTATTACCATTAAAGTTTTATAGCATCTAGTTAGCAGTTAAAAGTAACTGCCACTTGTTTATTATGGTCTCTTACATCATTAAGTTTGAACATTAATGACTTTTGAGAAAATAACGCAACTGATAAGCTGAAATGGTTTGAGAAAAGGGTGTATCATATCTATATCTATTCTATTATGTACGCTGCCTCTACTTTGACCTACATACAATAGGACTTCTGTCACATTATGTTCAGATTTAGATTGCAAAGATTTCATTTAAAAAAAAAAGTGTGTAAATTCCATCAAAACTGCTAGTATAACTGAGGATTATAAACAAAATTAAAGCTTAATCTAACCTCAATGTTAAACTTAGAAGAAGTTTAAAGGGCTTTTAAGCAAAATTATTACCGTGATCTTAAACATGAAGCGATATCTTCATCGATTGAAGCTTCATCAGAGTTTAAACAGCCTGCTTGTTTTGCTACAGTTTCCCTTATATTGTCTGAATTGTGTTGAGTTGCCCACGGACTTAATGCTGTTCCACTCAAAAGAATAACTCTATTGAAGAGTCCTGAAAAAAAAAAAAAACAAGAAATTATTTCACAGTTTAGATGAAAAATAGTTATTTTATTTCTAGAGTGACGGTGACACCAATAAAAGTATAAATGAGCTACTCTTTTAAAAATTAAAAAAGTTAGAATTTTGAAAAAATATTTCGTTTTTAACCGGATTATAGTAATTCACATGTGATCTAAAATTGAGTAAAACTGCCACACGAACTTTTTTCATCAATCACTTTTCGATTCTAAAACTTGTATCCATTATATAAAAAAAAAACCGCAAAATTAATATAAAAACCAAATGAAAAATATTCAGTTCAAATTCGTTTATTTATCCATTAAAGTAACGTAATTAAATACAAATAATTAATGTAGATTATTTATTCGGAGAAAAAAATATTTGTGGAACAATTTCGTCTGTTTTACGAGGGCTGCATTGAATATAAATTGGTCCGTTACTGAGCCTTCGTTTAAGATAATGAATACCAAGTAGCAAATTTTTGTTGAAATATCGGGATCTGTAATTAAAATTCTCTCCCTCTATCGAAAATTAAATTAAGGGACTGAGGTCGAATTTTCCGTGGAGTTCCAAAGTAAACCGTTTGAAAAAGAAAATCAAACAAGGGAGAGCTGTAGTATTTTAGAAAATTAATTTTCAATATGCCTTTCAAGTAGAATTAAATGTAAACTTGGAGATGAAAAGAAACTTTACAAACAAACGTTTTTACCCTTCGAATTTGGAAGTATCAAGAGAATATTTGCGATAGCAGCCCCAGTATCGTGTCCAACCAATGTAATCCTTTTTGGATCCCCACCAAAGGATGCGATGTTCGTCTTTACCCACTTTAAAGCAGCCGCAACGTCTTTCACTCCAAGATTTACACTGTAAGGATCCTTGTCACTTGATACTGGCTTTGTTCGCAAAAATCCTGAAACAAAGGATATAGAAATAAGTATATCGCAAAAGAAATAAAGAACAGTCGGTAAAGGGGGACTTTTTGTACAAAGGGTGAGATTTTTTACTTTTTATTTGCTCTAAATATATTAAAAAAAAATCAGAATATGTCCGCTCTTACTAAAAAGGACAAATAAGTATTTTTCATGACGTGAGGGTTCCCTATTGTTACATCCTAAGTGTGAAATATTTGTAAATTTTGAATTGAAATTACTTTGTATAGCTAAGTAAATCAAATAATTTTTAATTTTTCAGTTTCTAATACCTTGAACGAAATTTTTTTTCGATCTTACAAAACAAATTACGACGTTAGAATATTAATAAATTGACTCTCGTGTTTGCCCTGGTTATGAATATCCCAGGCTCAACTAATCCGCTTTCTAATAACAAGGTCCTTAAATAACAGATTTGTAAAGCTTAAGGGTGAAGTAACAAGGGTAGATTCTAATAGTCTTTAATGAAATCTTTCCCAACTTACGTATTGTTTCGTAATATGCATATTAATTAAATGAAAACAAGAGACAGTAAATAAACATTATTTACACATATGTATCTACGTATTAAGCACCATATTACTTACTCTGGAATGATTATTTTAATTAACTTACTTTCTAAATTACAGTTAGAATTTAATGTATAACTATGAAAACGAAAATTTTTGGGTTTGGTCGTTTATAAAAAATCATTTCGAAGTTTGGTCGTTACGAGGCGACCTTTTTTAAAATTGGTTGCCTAGCAGGGGCGCGATTTTATTTTGAGGAGTATATTGGGTGGACATTAACAAAATTTTAAAATTAAATGTGGATTTAGTATATAATAGGTAGCTCTGAGGTAGTCCCATTTTAATTTGATTGTACCTTCGATTTGAAGTCGTTGCTGCTGAAAATGAAAAAATTATGAAAACAAAATTACAATCTTTTTTCCTTAAATTTATTTTTGTTGCTTAACATCGACTTCAAAACTATAAAAAGGTTAGGTATTTCCTGCTTTGTAGTGACCTTTTTGAATTTTTTTTTTATAAAACGCTATTATTTTTAAATTGTCCGTGCATGTAAACAGTAAAAGAGATAAATTGTTTAATATTCGTAAAAAGAGTTGATGTGGTCGAGGTGTACGACGCTGAGCTGCAGTAAATCATACTTATCCGACAAAAATCGAATAGTAAATACTTTTAAAAAACGGAAACACAAGAGAAATGCTATGAATAATTTTGCATTACAAATCTATTATCTCGTTTTAGAGGACGTACACGTAAAAGCGTCGGGGTGCATTTTACATTATAATTGTAAAACACGGTTTTTTATGTGAGGTACCTATTGAAAATAACAAACTATTATATTCTTTAAAATATTTATTCGAATTTATAACAAATCGATTACATAGCACAATTCATTTCAGTTATATATTAATGTGTAAAAGCTTATTTGGGAATATGACGAAAAGTTATATACAGGGTGCGCTATGGTGGATGGCCTATTAGAAGTGTATGGAAAACTAAGGATAGGAAAATTTTGAAAAAACTCACATAGTAGTTATAGTTGAAAGCAAAATCAAACACAAAACCATTCTTTTAATTAATTTATGTTACAAAATTACCAGAAACGAAAATTTCAAAATTAGTTATTCTTGTAAAAACTCAAAATTACTTGAAATTTTTCTAATAAAACATTAGGAAGTATCGAAATGGATCGAGAGATGATAAAAACATTAATCTAATGAAAAATTAAAATATGGTAGGTGCCATTTGAAAAAACTAAACAAAAGTTTTTGAATTTTAATTTTTTTCTGAATGCTCTGTATATATTATGAAGCTTAGTTTTGGTAGAAAATTAGGTTAAAGACTCGTCTATAACTAGTAAAAATTTCAGCACCCTTAGTCATTTTTGCTGAAAATTACGATTTCTTTATAATTCCGGAAGCGATTGAGATTTTTTCTATAAATTAAATTACCTCAGAAACTGTTCATCTGTTCATCTTAGGATTACAAGTGGGCTTACTTACCTTGGAACTCCACGTATTATCTGAATTCGTCGTAAAAAATATAACATTCTATTTAACATAATAAAGTTGGCATCAATTTCCGGTATAACCGGAAGTTCTCCAAAATAGAAAATGTTTTAAAAATGTAGATCGTATGCCAAAACTACAATGCAATTTTTTTCAAAATTGTCCTGCGATTAGTTTTCAATACCTATATAGGCCATCTACCGTGGCTCAACCTGTATATGAACCTATTAACTTGTAGCAAACCCCCACAGATGGCGTATACTTATTGTCTTTGGTAGTTTAATAATCTATCTATTAACCAAGAGATTCAGTTGAATTAAAAATAATTGCAGACCCTCTTTAATTGAAGACCTTTTTTGTTTAAAATTTTTGAACGACTCCCAAGAAACGAATTTCGGGCCCATTTAAAAAAAATATTAGGTTGTAGAACACAAAAAAGACCTTTATTTCAAACACAAAAAAGAAAAAAAAGGTAACTATGTCGAAAATTGATAAAGTTGTGAAGGAAAAACTATTTTTTTAGAGGTAAGGGTTGAATTAAAAATTTGGGGATATTCTTTAGTATTGTTTTTTTCTCAATATCGCTGGGACATTTTTGACCTTTTTATCCGAATAGGCCCTTTTTGCAACAATTTAGTCCTTTACCATTAAAAAACATTGTCTCATTAATTTGGTGGACTATAATTATTAAAGAGCTTTTTTTTTGACACGTCCGCCATCCCATTTTTTTTTAATTATGTACAACGAGCGTATCCATTTTATCGACGTGAATATCCATTAGAGATGTTGTGGTAGTAGTGCGGTATTCATAGTTTCAAAAATGCATTACGCCTAGTGTGACATAATTACATTTCTAGACAAAGTTGCTCTTTCGGCTTTAAACAAAAAATAAAAAGAGCGATACCGTTTAGCTTTTTAAATTCCCGTCCAATTGCCCCTTTATCAACCGACCGCTGCGCTGGCGAGCTGCGATGGCAGCTTTTGTAACAGAATTGTGTTTCGAAATTAGAAGTCACATTTGCAATTGCATTTTTTTAATTGAAAAACTCGTCCCCGATAAATCACTTTCGTTCTCGTCATTCGCCACCGGACGATGCGGTTCGCTTTTTAAAATGCGTTCCCAATGGCCATTAGGTAACACATGTAATTAATGCGGGCTAGCGTCGCGGCGGATTGCATCGCGGCGCCGTTCTATGGCGGCTTACTTTCTTCTTTTTCGTCGGTGCTCGGAATCGTTGAGAGATTAACATTAAATCGTGATAAAGTTCCACATAATGGATTTACTTAGGATCAAAAGCAATTTTAATGCAAAAGTAAAATGTAACCACAGAAATATTTGCATTGAAAAAAAAAAGGATGGTAGATTGAATAGACGAACATCTATAGCTATAAATAATATAAAATTGTCTCCGTCTGTCTGTTAGTTCGGGGTCTGAACTGATTTCGATGAAACTTTTTAGTTTTGTGGCCAAGGGACTTCGTAGTGAAAAAAAATTTTGATCGCGGATTCATGTAGACTGTAGAGGTTTATGTAGAAATTACTTGTGCAAATTGTCAACACTGGCAAATGATTATTACTATCACCTATTTGATGCTACAGTTTTGCGAAATGCGTTTTTGTCCTTTCGGCGTGAAGATACAAAAGAAATATACACACATTTTTTTTTAGAGATTTGAACATTTTATGAAAAAGTTTAGGGCTAGCACTTCTCAATCTTTGACAGGTAAAAAAATGTAGCAATAGAATGAAGCAAAAATTGGGGTTAAGGTTTTTATTTAACAAATAATCGACACTAATGTTTCGCTTTTAGGTGAAAGGCTTTATCAAAGTAGATTATAAGGTCACTAGAATAGCAGAAAACATGATGATCATAGTTAAAAGAATTTGTCCTGAAATTCCGAAAAATTGCAAAGGGATAAACAACAATAAATAATTCAAATTACACATATTAAAATAATAATAATAAATATGAACAAATGCAATTTTAATTTATTTCTTCATATTATTTTTACTTTAATACATATGTATATTTTAAATTATTTATTGTTTGTGACTGTCATTTTCGGAGTTTCGAGGAAAAAATTTTTTACTGTGATTATAATTAAATATTTGGTGACCTTATAGTCTACCTTGATAAAGCCTCTCACCTAAATACGTTGTGTCGATTAATTGTTAAATAAGAACCTTCTTCCCAATTTTTGCTTCGTTCTATTGTTTTATATTACAGAGAGAGTGGTGGTGCCTGGAACTTTTTTGTAGAAAATTCAATTCTCGCCATAAAAGGGTTGGTATACGTTTTTATATCTATCTACGTAAACGTCGAAATGTCAAAAAAACGCATTTTGCAAGACAATTAAAAATTTTATTTGCGAGTATTAATAATTTGCAGAAAATACTCTTCTTATTGACTTATACAATAAACCGCGATCAAAAAAATTGTTTTTCACAACAAAATCCCTTTGATACTAGACTAGAGGAGTTCCTTAGATCTACCCCAATGGATGACGTCGCGCGTAAGCTGCTCGGCCTTGTTTCATCGATGCTAACGTTCTAATCACTGAATCAGCAGCAAACACTTAAGGTTACATTTCGTATAGTATTTTAAAAGGTTTTCATGAAAATTACATCATAATTTTCGAGAATTTCGTTACATTTCAAGATATTAAACGATTTTCCTTTTAATTTTGTGTAGATGGGAACTTGACATAGACGGGAATTTTTTATGTTTCGTGAAGTTATCCACTTAGTGCGAATTTTCGTTTTATGTGAACAAAGGAAAAGGCGATTTGTTATACTTGCGCTTCGCTTGTTTAATGAATGAATGTTGACGTTCCCGAAGAAGGCTGTCGGTTTCTGTACTTTAGAGCTTTGCCCTGTTAAGTGTTTATTCAAAGCGCCCTGAAGTCGACGGAAGTGATAAAAAGGTGTGGTTCGAAGAACATGTTTTAAAATGAAACAGCAGTCAAAAGCATACGTTAGCATTTGACAAGTCTGCTTTCAAATTACAAATACGTATATTAATTTTCCAATAGCGAACTTCAGCAAGAGCTCAATTATCATTTTCTACTTGAAAACATAATTCTCATTTCACATTTAACTAATGCAAATTTTTTTTTGTTGTAAATGCTAAGTACATATTTCATGGAATCTGTAAATATTTAGGGATCTAGATCAGACATTTGCGTAGGCAGTATAACTATGTTTCTGAATGAGGGACGGTATTGGTGAGTATAAAACTCAGTTTTCGAGATAAATCCTCCCATTAGGCCGTTATCCTTAAAATAGGGGTGTAAATAATTACTTCAAAAAAATTTTTTATGGGTACCGAGCCCTTTACGTCCTCTTCATTTCGAACTTCTTCTAATTACGATATTTTCATCATTCGCCTATATCTAATCCCATCAACAAACATAAATGTGGAAATGGAAGCCAACTTCAGTACTAAGAATATGTGTGGCTGCCAAGATCTGTAGGTTATTTATAAAAACATACAAGATTATAAAATAAATTTAAAGCACAATTTTTTGATTCTTTTGGCTACAACAATGTCCGCTATTTAAAAATATAACTTCTTAAATTTGAACAGTCCAATTATTTAAACAAACTGAAGCTCAATATTTAACTTGACTATTTTCCACATAGCTTTCCATTGTCTAAGTTCTAACCCCTAGTTAGTTGGTGATTTTAAAGACTCAATGCGAATAAAATTATTTAACTAACTAGAAATTACCTCAAATTAATGAGGAAAAATCTGTTGCTGTCATCATGTCCTCGTCGGGATTCGAACCCATGTCTCTTATGGCTTTACGCGCCAATGCTCTTACCACTAAGATTCTTTTATGGCCTCAGTTTGACTGCTTACCATCATGGAAATTGTTTCCTTTTATTGAAAGCGACTAATCCTGTGTCATCTTTTTTCAAATATTTTTGTTCTCTTAATCAGAAACCTTTGATTGATAATTTTGCTGACTTCCAATTGGTCCTGTGTTCGTAACAAATTTATATACTTTATGAGCACTATTGTTCAGTTGCTATTCCTAATGCTGACTTGGCGGATTCTACTTTAAGTAGAACACGCACCGTTTTTATCGGGAGGCATTGTGAAAATCGTGCTCGAAGGGAGAGAGGGTGAAGGATCGTGAACAGGGAACTGGGTCAAAAAGGCCGTCTGTTCGTGCAAGAGAAACATATCAGGAACAGACATTAGGGCAGTTGCAGATGTTTGTAACATGGTAGCCCTTCATAACTCATAACGCAACAAAATCGTAATAAATGCGTTCGAAATGAGAGCACTACGTCAATATGTGCACGATTGTGATTTTTACATGGTCATGCTCAAAAATAATTAGGTATTCTTTTATCAACGTGCATGAAACAATCATAAATATGATCTTAGGTAACGTTTCAATAGGTACAGTTAAATAATCTTACAAATAAATACAATTAAAGAACATGTTTTCTCAGGAAATGCATAACATTTAGTATTCTTTAAATTCGAAAGAAGTATGGTCCAAGTCCAAATGATAGCACTAAAATTTTACAAAAATTCAAAAACATTGATTATGAAGTTCAAAAATTACTGTTTTTTCCTTTCTGTTTTTTTTTTTTTTTTTGAAGTTCAAGGCACAATCGGTATTAGATATTGAAGTACCATCCATACAAACGAAAATTTCGCTAGGTCTTCGAAATTTTATTTCCATTATTCCACTAATGGAAACTCTGCCTCATTCATCCCTTATTAGATGATCTCTATCTACATACCAACCAAACGTGATAAAGTAACACTGATGAAAAGTTCCATACCATTAAATTAACGTTGAGTGGAATGTTTGTTTTTAAGAATGCTGAAAGCAAGGAGATTTATCATCATTTGGATGAAAATCGACAAAACCCGTTCACTCCTGATTGAAATATATTCAGAGCTATTTGGAATTCCAATCATTCCCTGTATTACCCTCTCTTTGCTTTAAATTACAAATTTAATACTCGGTTCTCGAGTTATATCCAGCGAAAACACTTTAAATGGAACAAGTTTAACACTTCAAACAAGTCTTTACTCTTGAATCGATGTGCTTTACGTTCTGGTATAGAGCTTCTGCGGGGCATGAAACTTCATAAAGTGTTGTTAGTCATTATAAACTTGTTACAAATTGATCTTTATTGCTTCTGGGAACTTTTTAGTTAAATTTAAGAAATCCGACTGCAATTTAATATTGTGTCGGACATACCAATTTCTAGTCTCTTTCTACTTCTGAATCTATTTTTTCAGTTCCTTCGCAGTAATTCTTTATTATATATTAGGAATGCCGTCATTATTTCCGTTTATAAATGTCCTCTCGGGTTGGAGATGTCTTCATAAAATAATTTCAGATTGAACATCCTCTTGAAGATAATTAACAATTGTCTGTATAAAGTCATCACTAAACTCTACATAAAAATACACGTGTTTTCTGAGACTTCCTCGTTGCCAAGTTGAATTTATCGATAACCCATAATCTACATTGGTGTCAAGAGTGTAGGTATGTTTTCGAGTCTACTTGGTGCCCATCAAACCTAACTTACTGGTAATTAGAAATGTGGAAGTCGACGAAATTCCAAATTCAATATTTTAGGGGTGTGATGGATATTATGATTATGATTAGCTGTTAAGCGATAGTAATGTTGGTCGGCATTAAAATTAAGGTTTTCTAAGTTATTTTGTAATTTCGTATTCAAATTTTTGACCGAAGCCTTCATTTTCCCTTCTTTGAAGTGATATTTGTGGTAAAGATTACGATATTCTAGTAATTTTTATTGAGGTGATTAAACTTACGGTGATTATGAATGCTCATTGGCTGATGAATCTTAAAAATAAATTTGCTCATTATGTGACAGTTGATTGAAACATTAGATTCACGCTTTCAACTCCCGGTTTTGGTGAATTGTATTAGTAACTGTTTCTTATGATTCCTACAGATTTAATTCTACATTGGATTATATAGAGTTATGATTAAATTCCACATAAATCTAGACGTGTTCTCTAAGATCTAATATTTAATAAAGATTTCTTCGTATTTTAAATTCATCATTCATCTATTTTTTACACAAGTGTCAGGCAGGGGTTTACGTTTTTACATCTTTTTAGTATCTAGTAAACTTAACTTATTAGTAATTTGAAATGTGGAAATCAAAACAATTTCAAATTCTTCAATCTGCTCTCTAGACTATATTTTATTAGTGATGAGTATTAACTATGGTTAAGTACTAAGTAATGGTATAGTGCTGGTAGCTATTAAAATTGAAGGTTTGGTAAATTAGTTTAAAATATAAATTTGTTTAACTTTCTTATGGAAGCTCTTGTGGAGATTATCCTACAATTCATACAGCTAGATTAAATTCCATGTCAAGCTACATGTGTTTCTTGAGATCTAACACCAGCAAATTTTAGGTAATAGTTTCCATCCTGTTTTAAATTTATCATTCCTCCATATTTTACATTGCTGTCAGAACTGTACGTTTTTGTGTGCTTTATATTTAACTTATTGGTACTTTGAAATGTGGAAGTCGAAACAATTATTCTAAATTGAAGATTCTGCTCCTCAGATTAGATTTTATGACTGACAATAAGACGATTATTCTGATTAACTACTAAGCAATAGTAGTGTTGGTAGCTATCAAAAGTGAGAGTGGAAATTTGAATTAATTTAAAATTTTATTGAAACACTTATTTTAGGTGGAGATTATGATATTCTAGTAATTTTTATTGAAATAATAAATTTGGAAGATATTGTGAGCTGATAATTCTTATATGACAGTTGATTGAAAACTGTGATTCATGTTTTCAATTCCAGGTTTTTGTGTATTGTTTCAATAACTGCCTCGTTGAGAGTATTGATCTTGGATTAACCCTAGGATTCCAGCGGATGAAATTCTACGTCAAACTGGACGTGTTTATTCAGATCCAACATTTAGTAAAGATGCCCTTGTATTTTGAACTTATCATTTATTCATGGTTTACAATAGTTATAATCATCGCTCGCGAGTTTAGTTCTTTAAATATTAAGCGATTTATTGATAAGTCCATGAAAGGCGATTGACATCGGTGTGTTAGGGCTTTAGATAGTTTATAGCGGAAATACGTCTAAATGGATTTCTGCAGAAATTATGGGAGATTCATTATTAACAGCTTCGGAATGCTGGATGAGGTCAGTTGAGATTCTGGAACATTTGGCATACGTCTTGTAGAGAGGTACCTATGTACGTAAGTATGTATAGTCGGTTAAGGGATAGAGAGAAGAACATAATCTACTATTCGAAGCTAAGTCCTGCTGGAAATACACGTCTGTCCGCACGTACGTCTGGTATGTTCTAGAATTCTGAGGAATTCTCATCTGACAGCCGTCTCGTTCTAGCTTCTGCTTGCACGAAGCGTAAATCAAGTCGCCTAAGTGAATCTAATTTTGCAGAGAAATGCTTGGGAAACTGGAAAACGGCTCGTGATCGAGTTTCCGTCGTTTTGCGGTTTTCCCTTTACTAGTGCTAACCTTTTGGCCCTAAAAGTTGTTGGAATAGATGGCGATGTCCAGTTGAAGTTGAACATTACACCCGCTTATTTCAATAGATGCATTTAGGTACGAACATCAGCTTTGTCGCATTAACAAAGTTCTAGACTGGGGCAACGCAAATTACACCATTCTTTGCTTTCTGCATGCTACCTAAACTAACAGGTTTAGTTTGAATTTACATCTCAAAGGACTGTCGCAAAATGAGTTTGTGGTTAGAAATTCTGAAGTGTATGATCAAGAAAATGTCTAAAAGGTTATTAGAAACTTATCTCGGAAATAAACAGACATGCACGTTAATTATTATTAATTTACTATGTATAGAAGACTCGATTATGGTTACACGATAAGACACCTTCTGATAAAAGTTAGGCTAGTGTGAGGTATATAAAAGGTTGAAACAGGAGTACATGTTGGCAAAAGGAGACCTGGATTACATTATTGTTGGAAACTTAATAAATTCTGGAAAAAAATCATATATTTTTATCTAATAGTAGCAAAAATACTTTTATAGTATTTGTAACAATAAAGAAATGGCAAAAGAACGATAAATATGTAAGTTTAGATTCGTTGAGTTTCTATTTATTCTTTTGAATTATCATTACGAGGTTTATCACTAAAAAATAATAATTAAACACTATTAACAACAATACATATTTAATAAAAATTTTAATCTTTTTAAAAACGATTAAAATTCAATGAATTTAACTATAAATTTTGATTGATGTTGTAAAAAATGATAATATAAAAAAATAAAGCACAATGAAACATTGATATTAACAATTAAATATTACACCACACATAAACTTATCAAGGATAATTTATGAATAAAAACTGTAGTGACTTATAAACATACGAATGTGTCGAAATTTTCGATTTTCATGAAAATTACTCTAATTAAGCTGGGAAGTTATTCGTGTGGACCTCAAGGGTGGCTTGTTATTTTAATATTTAAGAAATATTTAATAGTAGTCTTAACAGTTTGTACAATATATAACAAAGACCATCCGGCGGATTAGCCTAATATCAAGAACGAAACTCTTCTTATTGGTAATGATTTCAAGTATTTAATGAATTATTAGTTACAGTTGTAGTGGATATCCGGGGGTGGGTTTGCGGGTCCAGTAACGTTTATTCACAAAGAAGATTTGATGCTTTCTTCGTTTCATTTTATACATCAGATGGACAGTTAAATTTTAAAACTTCTTCTATTTGCTTTTGCCACCCTGTTGTAACTACTATTGGACAAACTGATGAAATCTTTTTCAAAAGGCAATCATTTAAATTTTCGAAATGAGAATTTGTCTAAATTTTTTTGGTCTGAAAATGGTTATTTGCGTTTTTATTTCACATCGGTAAAATATATAATACATTTTTTTAAAACTGCTTTTAACTTTTTTTGGAGGAGAAAGTAGTAAATATACATTATGAGATCTCGTTTCCTTTTTATAGCGATATGATATGTCCCAAAAAGGCACCAATATCATTAAAAGTTTAAATAAAAACGGACCTAAAAAACAGTTTCGTTTCCGAGATAAGAAGAAAAAACTTGAAAGCGCGTCCTCGGATTACGACCACTTTTATCAAAAACTGATTGGAAACAGTAAAAAAATTACGGTGTTGGCAACTGGAGAATATAATCCGGAAACGACTTTGTAGTTACGAGGTCGTAGAAGGCACTGATATACCCTTACTGATCTCAAATTTGCATAACGGTGGTTACTAAAAAATGAGAAATTAATGATGTGACTTTCAGAGTTGGAAAAATCTCTAGTAATGAAAATAAATCAAGTCAGTTTTATTTGTGGAAATCAGAATAGTTGTTATGATTACAGTACATGACGTGGAGGGATAAGGGAGGGTAATGGTAAAATAACATAATTATTAAAAAAAAAGGATTCGTATGGGGTTTGCATACACCTTGGCTTTCAAACACAAACGTCAACTTTGTTTCAATGTAAAGCCTTAGGGATGAGGGGGATATCAATGTATGCTTATTTCACTTTGTGAACATCCTTTATACGTCGCTATACATAACATACATAAGAAATTATTGTTTGTCAGTATTACTACTTGATTAGGTATATTTATTGTACCCTTTCATCGATTTATGGATGTCATTTACGATCGTTATGTGCTCATGAGAAGTTACGTTGATACTTCTTTGTTGTTTTTTTCGTTTTTTGGCGGCTATTTCTTGTAGAAACTCTACAAATTTAGTTACACTAATGGAGCACTAATTGCTCTGCAAAACCTCTTCTGCCAAAGTTGGGAACCAAAGGCAGGGATCAGTATCTGGAGTAGTTACCCCATCTGTAGAGCCCTCTTGACCGACCTTTAAATTACTGCATTGCAGAGCACTCTTCTTAATGTTCAACGGAAGCAAGGATTGAAGGGCAAATACTTACTTTCTTAGCAAACATTTCAAAAGATATTTGCATCAAATGATAAGCTACAAATTGTTGAAACAATGAAATCAACTAAACATTTTTGTGTTATAAACGTGTGGATGAGTCTAATTGCCAACATGTTTTTGATGTCAGAAACTCATAGAAGTGTCTATTGTAAGAAAATTTAAAACTAATATAGACGCTTACATTAAAACCTCATCACAACTTTTTTTTTGATGTTCAGTTAGTTCTGTAGAACCAGATGACTGTTTATCAGTCAAATGACTTCTTCAAGGTTTTTATAATCCTGAACTTAATTCCACAACTAAACATAAAACTTCGTGCCCTTTTTGAATTTGCTGCAAAATATAAGCTCCCTCAAGTTCGTTCCCTTTCATTTTTGCACCAGAATTGTTGTCAATTTTACCGATAATCGTACAAATTTTGTTGGAACTAATTTCCAATATTATGTCTTCCTTAAGGGATATCTGTCTACGTGACCAATTAAAATTGTTCATCCTGTATGAGTAACAATTTGAATTTTCTCTCTATAACACTTGTAATAACCACCACTTTCAAACCGATTATGTTGTGATTTATATATTGACGATTATCAATTCAAATAAAAAAAATTCTGGAATAGGACTGTTTCCAAAATCAAAATTTCTTCATTTGTATAGCAATTAAAAGTGATAGCTAATAATTTGTCAATTATTCAGTTCTGCGAGGGGATACCTATTGTTAACCCGAATGCAGTTGTTGAAATTGGATGATCCTTGACCGAAATTGTGAATAATTGCATAGATCGCAGAAACGTGCAACCCTTACATGCACCTTATAAGTTCGATTGTGACGTCGAGAATGACGTAGTAGTGGTGAAGTAGCATTTCGCAAAATACTCAGTAGGCGACTAAATGTATCCCCTTGACTCTAATTGCCCCTTTCACTCCGACATTATCCTCAATTTGGAACTTCATTTAGCTGCATTCATCGGAACAATATAGAGAGCGTCTAGGTAAGGGCACTTGAAAATAAAAAAACCTTATAGGTACAAGAGCCTCTTTTTTTATAACTAGTATACAACAAAACCTGAGTTGGCTTTATTTTTTTTCCTTTACTTTTCTATTTTTATCGCCAAATTCTGAACATTGAATGTATTGTTGTATTATCTACTTGACATATTGATGGTGCAACGAAAAAAAAAAAATTGAATACAGAGGTACAGTTTCTACGTTTCCTACTTTTATAACGATTTATCACTTTAGCATATCGAGTTTTATCCGCCACTTAGTGCCCTTAGGGGTGGATTTTTGTATTATAGAAGCTTATGTCCATCCACAGGTCTCAGTATATGCGTACCTTATTCAACAAAATTTGTTCAGCGGTTTACCATTTCCTATACAAAGTTTCTTCCTCTATTTTATTCCCTTAGATGTACATATTAAAAAAAAAGAAAAAAAGAAGTTGTATAGGTGTGTCTCTGGGCATGTACTACCTCTGCGCCTCAATATAAAAAATTCAGTGGTTTAGGATTTCGTATACTCATTAAATGTCATCCTCGTTTTCACTCCTTAGGGGTAGAATTTTTTTTAGAAAGTTTTTTTTTATAGATGAATAATGGTAATGTTAAGCTTCAGCGTCAAAGCAGTAAGAGAAATAAAAATTAGTCTAAACTAATAAAACGGTACCAAAAAGGTACAATAGTTTATTCACTCTATGTTTGTTTTAAAGTTTCACTTATAGATTTTTAAGAAGCTGTAAAAGGAAAATACAAATAGGTGATTATTTGATTAAGTTAGGTTAGGTTAAGTTATCATTTGGTGACTCACCCTGTATATAAGTGGTACTGTATAATGTATATTATATAGGAACGTAGTAGGTATTATTTGCTGTACTAGAAACTCAATTTTAAAGACGGGTGTGAAAACAGCCACATCCACAGAATCTGATGAACCAAACTTCGACATACGTTCCGAAACCGATTCACCGTTAACTTCGTCACAATAAAAAACTTATAATTTCCAAAATAGTATAAAAGTCCATTATTCCTGACTATGGAACGATAGAAAAGGAGTAAACTGCCTTGCTTACAATTTAAAAAAAAAAAACAATACGTATGAATACCCAGCTCAAAAGTTCGTCAATTCTACCATTCCTAACGGCCGTTTTCGTGTCCCACTATAATTTTCTGTATTTAAGCTCTAAGGGGCATATAGAGCCCGATTGTGAAGGTGAAACCATTTGTCAGGGGGTTTAAGGGGTAATTACAGGGTGCGATTTCGATAAAAGTTGAATAATTTTTTTGGGAGCGAAGTTTTTCTTGTCCCACAATAATTTTCTGTATTTAAGCTCTCAGGGGCATATAGAGCCCGATTGTGAAGGTGAAACCATTTGTCAGGGGGTTTAAGGGGTAATTACAGGGTGCGATTTCGATAAAAGTTGAATAATTTTTTTGGGAGCGAAGTTTTTCTTGTCCCACAATAATTCTCTGTATTTAAGCTCTCAGGGCCATATAGAGCCCGATTGTGAAGGTGAAACCATTTGTCAGGGGGTTTAAGGGGTAATTACAGGGTGCGATTTCGATAAAAGTTGAATAATTTTTTTGGGAGCGAAGTTTTTCTTGTCCCACAATAATTTTCTGTATTTAAGCTCTCAGGGGCATATAGAGCCCGATTGTGAAGGTGAAACCATTTGTCAGGGGGTTTAAGGGGTAATTACAGGGTGCGATTTCGATAAAAGTTGAATAATTTTTTTGGGAGCGAAGTTTTTCTTGTCCCACAATAATTTTCTGTATTTAAGCTCTCAGGGGCATATAGAGCCCGATTGTGAAGGTGAAACCATTTGTCAGGGGGTTTAAGGGGTAATTACAGGGTGCGATTTCGATAAAAGTTGAATAATTTTTTTGGGAGCGAAGTTTTTCTTGTCCCACAATAATTCTCTGTATTTAAGCTCTCAGGGCCATATAGAGCCCGATTGTGAAGGTGAAACCATTTGTCAGGGGGTTTAAGGGGTAATTACAGGGTGCGATTTCGATAAAAGTTGAATAATTTTTTTGGGAGCGAAGTTTTTCTTGTCCCACAATAATTTTCTGTATTTAAGCTCTCAGGGGCATATAGAGCCCGATTGTGAAGGTGAAACCATTTGTCAGGGGGTTTAAGGGGTAATTACAGGGTGCGATTTCGATAAAAGTTGAATAATTTTTTTGGGAGCGAAGTTTTTCTTGTCCCACAATAATTTTCTGTATTTAAGCTCTCAGGGGCATATAGAGCCCGATTGTGAAGGTGAAACCATTTGTCAGGGGGTTTAAGGGGTAATTACAGGGTGCGATTTCGATAAAAGTTGAATAATTTTTTTGGGAGCGAAGTTTTTCTTGTCCCACAATAATTTTCTGTATTTAAGCTCTCAGGGGCATATAGAGCCCGATTGTGAAGGTGAAACCATTTGTCAGGGGGTTTAAGGGGTAATTACAGGGTGCGATTTCGATAAAAGTTGAATAATTTTTTTGGGAGCGAAGTTTTTCTTGTCCCACAATAATTTTCTGTATTTAAGCTCTCAGGGGCATATAGAGCCCGATTGTGAAGGTGAAACCATTTGTCAGGGGGTTTAAGGGGTAATTACAGGGTGCGATTTCGATAAAAGTTGAATAATTTTTTTGGGAGCGAAGTTTTTCTTGTCCCACAATAATTTTCTGTATTTAAGCTCTCAGGGGCATATAGAGCCCGATTGTGAAGGTGAAACCATTTGTCAGGGGGTTTAAGGGGTAATTACAGGGTGCGATTTCGATAAAAGTTGAATAATTTTTTTGGGAGCGAAGTTTTTCTTGTCCCACAATAATTCTCTGTATTTAAGCTCTCAGGGCCATATAGAGCCCGATTGTGAAGGTGAAACCATTTGTCAGGGGGTTTAAGGGGTAATTACAGGGTGCGATTTCGATAAAAGTTGAATAATTTTTTTGGGAGCGAAGTTTTTCTTGTCCCACAATAATTTTCTGTATTTAAGCTCTCAGGGGCATATAGAGCCCGATTGTGAAGGTGAAACCATTTGTCAGGGGGTTTAAGGGGTAATTACAGGGTGCGATTTCGATAAAAGTTGAATAATTTTTTTGGGAGCGAAGTTTTTCTTGTCCCACAATAATTTTCTGTATTTAAGCTCTAAGGGGCATATAGAGCCCGATTGTGAAGGTGAAACCATTTGTCAGGGGGTTTAAGGGGTAATTACAGGGTGCGATTTCGATAAAAGTTGAATAATTTTTTTGGGAGCGAAGTTTTTCTTGTCCCACAATAATTTTCTGTATTTAAGCTCTCAGGGGCATATAGAGCCCGATTGTGAAGGTGAAACCATTTGTCAGGGGGTTTAAGGGGTAATTACAGGGTGCGATTTCGATAAAAGTTGAATAATTTTTTTGGGAGCGAAGTTTTTCTTGTCCCACAATAATTTTCTGTATTTAAGCTCTAAGGGGCATATAGAGCCCGATTGTGAAGGTGAAACCATTTGTCAGGGGGTTTAAGGGGTAATTACAGGGTGCGATTTCGATAAAAGTTGAATAATTTTTTTGGGAGCGAAGTTTTTCTTGTCCCACAATAATTCTCTGTATTTAAGCTCTCAGGGCCATATAGAGCCCGATTGTGAAGGTGAAACCATTTGTCAGGGGGTTTAAGGGGTAATTACAGGGTGCGATTTCGATAAAAGTTGAATAATTTTTTTGGGAGCGAAGTTTTTCTTGTCCCACAATAATTTTCTGTATTTAAGCTCTCAGGGGCATATAGAGCCCGATTGTGAAGGTGAAACCATTTGTCAGGGGGTTTAAGGGGTAATTACAGGGTGCGATTTCGATAAAAGTTGAATAATTTTTTTGGGAGCGAAGTTTTTCTTGTCCCACAATAATTTTCTGTATTTAAGCTCTAAGGGGCATATAGAGCCCGATTGTGAAGGTGAAACCATTTGTCAGGGGGTTTAAGGGGTAATTACAGGGTGCGATTTCGATAAAAGTTGAATAATTTTTTTGGGAGCGAAGTTTTTCTTGTCCCACAATAATTTTCTGTATTTAAGCTCTCAGGGGCATATAGAGCCCGATTGTGAAGGTGAAACCATTTGTCAGGGGGTTTAAGGGGTAATTACAGGGTGCGATTTCGATAAAAGTTGAATAATTTTTTTGGGAGCGAAGTTTTTCTTGTCCCACAATAATTTTCTGTATTTAAGCTCTAAGGGGCATATAGAGCCCGATTGTGAAGGTGAAACCATTTGTCAGGGGGTTTAAGGGGTAATTACAGGGTGCGATTTCGATAAAAGTTGAATAATTTTTTTGGGAGCGAAGTTTTTCTTGTCCCACAATAATTTTCTGTATTTAAGCTCTCAGGGGCATATAGAGCCCGATTGTGAAGGTGAAACCATTTGTCAGGGGGTTTAAGGGGTAATTACAGGGTGCGATTTCGATAAAAGTTGAATAATTTTTTTGGGAGCGAAGTTTTTCTTGTCCCACAATAATTTTCTGTATTTAAGCTCTCAGGGGCATATAGAGCCCGATTGTGAAGGTGAAACCATTTGTCAGGGGGTTTAAGGGGTAATTACAGGGTGCGATTTCGATAAAAGTTGAATAATTTCTTTGGGAGCGAAGTTTTTCTTGTCCCACAATAATTTTCTGTATTTAAGCTCTAAGGGGCATATAGAGCCCGATTGTGAAGGTGAAACCATTTGTCAGGGGGTTTAAGGGGTAATTACAGGGTGCGATTTCGATAAAAGTTGAATAATTTTTTTGGGAGCGAAGTTTTTCTTGTCCCACAATAATTTTCTGTATTTAAGCTCTCAGGGGCATATAGAGCCCGATTGTGAAGGTGAAACCATTTGTCAGGGGGTTTAAGGGGTAATTACAGGGTGCGATTTCGATAAAAGTTGAATAATTTTTTTGGGAGCGAAGTTTTTCTTGTCCCACAATAATTTTCTGTATTTAAGCTCTCAGGGGCATATAGAGCCCGATTGTGAAGGTGAAACCATTTGTCAGGGGGTTTAAGGGGTAATTACAGGGTGCGATTTCGATAAAAGTTGAATAATTTTTTTGGGAGCGAAGTTTTTCTTGTCCCACAATAATTTTCTGTATTTAAGCTCTCAGGGGCATATAGAGCCCGATTGTGAAGGTGAAACCATTTGTCAGGGGGTTTAAGGGGTAATTACAGGGTGCGATTTCGATAAAAGTTGAATAATTTTTTTGGGAGCGAAGTTTTTCTTGTCCCACAATAATTTTCTGTATTTAAGCTCTCAGGGGCATATAGAGCCCGATTGTGAAGGTGAAACCATTTGTCAGGGGGTTTAAGGGGTAATTACAGGGTGCGATTTCGATAAAAGTTGAATAATTTTTTTGGGAGCGAAGTTTTTCTTGTCCCACAATAATTTTCTGTATTTAAGCTCTCAGGGGCATATAGAGCCCGATTGTGAAGGTGAAACCATTTGTCAGGGGGTTTAAGGGGTAATTACAGGGTGCGATTTCGATAAAAGTTGAATAATTTTTTTGGGAGCGAAGTTTTTCTTGTCCCACAATAATTCTCTGTATTTAAGCTCTCAGGGCCATATAGAGCCCGATTGTGAAGGTGAAACCATTTGTCAGGGGGTTTAAGGGGTAATTACAGGGTGCGATTTCGATAAAAGTTGAATAATTTTTTTGGGAGCGAAGTTTTTCTTGTCCCACAATAATTCTCTGTATTTAAGCTCTCAGGGGCATATAGAGCCCGATTGTGAAGGTGAAACCATTTGTCAGGGGGTTTAAGGGGTAATTACAGGGTGCGATTTCGATAAAAGTTGAATAATTTTTTTGGGAGCGAAGTTTTTCTTGTCCCACAATAATTTTCTGTATTTAAGCTCTCAGGGGCATATAGAGCCCGATTGTGAAGGTGAAACCATTTGTCAGGGGGTTTAAGGGGTAATTACAGGGTGCGATTTCGATAAAAGTTGAATAATTTCTTTGGGAGCGAAGTTTTTCTTGTCCCACAATAATTTTCTGTATTTAAGCTCTAAGGGGCATATAGAGCCCGATTGTGAAGGTGAAACCATTTGTCAGGGGGTTTAAGGGGTATGTTGAACAATATTTGAGGCTTATATCAGCGGAAGAAAGATACAAGGTGCCTAGAAGCTTGGAAGACAAGTTAATGAAATTTTATTTCTATCGCACCTATCACCTATTCTCTTTCGTATATATATTAATAAGAAACGATTTGTTATGGTCGCCATTGGTCGGGTTGTGGCTTAGTGAAGTTGTTGGAAGGTGATGCATAAAGCGCAAGTGTTTCGATCAAGAATTGTGCATTTTTGGTGAAAATTTTTTTTACAAACAATGCATTGTTGGATATTCTCTGTAAATGTTGCATTGCCGCACAAAATACACAAATTATTCATATCGTCTGAACATTCTAGGATCGTAGATGCGATATTGTTACGGTACTGCAGAATGTCGGTTGAAGTCAAAAAAGTTTCACTTTTCAAAAGTTTATCTACGAAGTATATAATGAAAACACCGCAACTGTAGGTGTCAGTTTGTTTTAGATGGTCGGGTAAGTGTAAATGCCAATTTTCTGTACTAAGCTGAGTTTCATGGAAAAAATTATATTTGGATAAAAACTTTAAGAATATGTTCTGATATTTAATAGGGGTTTTTCTAAAAGTGCATCCGCGGGGATCTATGAACGAAAATGTGTTTGTTTGTAATTTGGCGACAATTAAACACCAATGATTTCTGTTGACATGTAATGGGATGATGAGATTGTCTGTTTGTAAAAATGTTGGAATATCGAAAAAAAATGATTGCTCTAAGTTATCTATCAAATTAAAAATTGCAAAAGATTGTTCAACGGAAATTGTTTTATAGGAAGGTACTTTTGACGAAAGTAGTAAGGCATGTAAGGCGCAGTTTATAACAGAATCAGTTAACCAATTCGAACCGGAAAGACTAAAAAAATCATCAATTTTTAATTCGTTGCATAGTAAGTTTGAAAATTTTGCCACAATGTAGTTCCCATACTTCTCATTTCTTTGATAATACTGAACATTTTTTACTAAACCATTCCAATACAATTCAAAACTACTTTTATATTTCACTGGAATATAAGAGAAATTTTCCGATGTTTGGCGTTTCGTAGAGGATTGCAATTGTGTTGTTGTTAATATGGGCTGTGTTTCGGTCGTATTAATCAGTTTTTTTAAATATCTTCCTTCGAAATTGCTATATTTTCTTTTTACTCTCTTTTCCCACTTTTCTTCAACAGTTTCGTCAACAACGACAGTCCTTTTGTTCTTTTTAGTCCGCGCACAATTTTTTGATGGTATATTTAGCGTTATTTCCTTGTAGGTGTTTAAAACATAACAACGGAGTATTCGGACAACTCTACTACATTTTTGATTAGTGTTCCCTTTGAGGAGATTGTTTTTGACAATTGAGAACCAGTTTTCAACGTTAGCGTTGCTGTACCTTAATTTTCCGCTGTTACAGTTTAGAATCCCTGACCAAAGAGGAGCAAAAGGAAGATACTTCTTTAGAATCAAGGATAAAAACTGATGATTATAATAGCAATTTCTTTCATTTCCTACATTTTCTATACTGTCTTGAATGTCGTTGTATATTTTATATAAATCTTGATAGTATTTGCTACTTTTGTACAACTGTTTATCGTGGTCATACTCACTAAATTTTATTTCAGAAATACTTTCATCGGTTTCATCAAATTCTTCAAAATTTTCGGGTTTTATAGAAAGTTTTATAAGGTGTTGTTGTGACTTTTGTACGTTGGCAGTTAAATATTCCGATTTTAGTAATATAGCGAGATGTTTAAACCAAATTCGTAGTGAGGAGTATGAGGTTATATTAAAAGCACCGGCCAAAATTTCTCTCATCAAAATCCTATTATTCTTGTTAGAAATACATTTCTTAATATCTGTACTTATTATTTTAAAAAAGTGACTGCAGCAAATGCGAATCTTAATTAACTTTTTCGATAGATAATGTTTTTGTATAACAGTATCGAAAGTTAGATTTATATATGTCTTCAGATCCATTTTATTCCAAAAAAGTGTAATTGCGTTAATCAATGCAAAACTAAAATCTGTTACCGCTGTCGTAAACAACGGCCACTTTCTTCCATTTTTTAAAGCAAACCATTGAAATTTAGATAGCCAAAGACCAATAGAAGTGGAATCATGTTGATTACTAATTAGTTCAAGAATAGGAATAAGTTTGTCCTGAATCTTAATAACGCCGGCATAATAATATATTCTTTTCAAATTCGAAGGGGGTTTTTTGATGATAGTCCCTGTTGCATCTAAGTGTATGCAAACTTCCGTTGACGTTTCATTGATATTTGGGAGAATTTTTAGCTGTTGTTTACTAAAAATATAAACATGAAGGGGTTGTCCAACAGTTTGTATGTAAGTAGAATTACTCCTTTGCATCAACAACAAATCAATCATATCATCTTGATGTCGATCATTTCTTCGCAGATACTGAGACCTAATTTTTCGGAAAACGGCAGACGATTTAATTGTTTGTAAATTTCCCGCTTTGATAAGATTGGAAGATGACCGTTTAATAGCATTCTGTCTCATCAATAAAGGTTTTGAATTTGCTGCTTCCTGTTTTACTATACTTCTTTCAATCCCCTTTACATATCTTGTTAGCTTTTCTTTATGATTAAAATGCAAAGATGAACTATGTACAGTAACTGTATGATCGGAAGGAACTGATACGCCGGCAATATATATACAAAATAATTTGCAGTTTTTGTGCGCACAATACGCATAAATTTTTATTATATCTTTTGAGGGAATATAGCGACTATGTTTAAATTGCAAAACACATGTATTATTTACGGATTGAATTTTTTTATTGATAACATATGTCCATTTTCCTGGTATGAGACGATAATGTTCATCTATAATGGTAGAAAGAGTTTCATGTGGAATTAAAAATATTCCTTCAAAAAAGTCACATTTCGTATAGCTAGATCTACCCAACGATGCAATTGCAATATTTTTTGAGTTGATTGGTACAATTTTCTTGCTCATATCGCAAGCCTGAAGCTTCATTAGTTCATTTGGAATTATTTCTGTGTCGGTGGAAACTTTTTCAGATATAGAGGTTTTTGACATGCTAGAGTACGAATTTTCTGTTACATAAGTAATTGATAAATTTGAAATGGGTTTCTCGTTGGAAGCAATAGGAGATATTATTATATTCTGAGTATTGCAGCTTTCTGGATTTTGTATATGATGATTAATATAATTGCTTCTCAAAATGGAAAATACGTCTTCCGGTAATCTTAAATCTGGAGGAATTAAATAGTTCGATAATACGTTTATTTTTGGATTAACGGATATATCTTTATTAATGGGAGTTGAAGTAGCATAATCATTTGTCTTTTTAAAGCTGTAGATTCGTTTTAGTCTCTGTTGTAACTTATATCTATTTTTTAAAGTGTTTTTTATTTTCAAATTTTTACATAAGTCAGACAACGCAGAATTTTCTTTATATTTAGACGAATGTATTAATGATGTAATGGTGGACTTCTCTATTTTAAAAAGCTCTTCGCGAACACACACTGGTTGCACCGTCTTCTCTCTGTAATTTTTATTGTCACCATTACGAAAAACGAATCTATTCTTGTGCCTTTTCATGGTTTGTTGGATTAGATAGCATTTATTATAATCCACATACCCAAACATAGAAAGACAAGCTTGTTTTATTTTAAAAGAGTTTGGTGTAAGAGAAGACAAATCTGGAAAGTTTTCATTATTTACAAATTGAACAAGCTTTTCTAAATCAATAGTAGCCAATCGACCCATTGTATTATATATTTTATGAGTTTTCAAATCGCAAAAAGAAAATACTTTATGTAAATAAGAAATATAATTAAAAAATGTTTAAACAAACTCCACAGCAAACGAAATGACTAAAAATAATCCTAAATAACAATAAAATAAAATACGAAACAAACGCAGAATGAAAAAAGAAACAGCAGGAACAATGTACTATATAAAAAAAACACTTAAAGAATAAACAAAACAAAAAATCTTAACACCTAAGGAATGGGTTGCTATTACAAACACAATGAACTAAACAGAAACTGATACCATACAAACGTACTCAACAACCGCCTACGACGAAATGCCACTGCAAAATACTGACCCCACCAAGAAACCTCGGTTGCATTTACGCATGACAATTCTCATAGCAAATGATTATGCTTACAACTTCATACATTTACCACAAAGTCCGTTTGATGATTGTATCAATATCAAAAAAATTACAATCACAGAATAACAAAACAACCATTCCTGCTCTGACTAAATACTTAGGGATATGCACCTTTCTTGAAGCTTAAATAAATAAATTGGCATTTACACTTACCCGACCATCTAAAACAAACTGACACCTACAGTTGCGGTGTTTTCATTATATACTTCGTAGATAAACTTTTGAAAAGTGAAACTTTTTTGACTTCAACCGACATTCTGCAGTACCGTAACAATATCGCATCTACGATCCTAGAATGTTCAGACGATATGAATAATTTGTGTATTTTGTGCGGCAATGCAACATTTACAGAGAATATCCAACAATGCATTGTTTGTAAAAAAAATTTTCACCAAAAATGCACAATTCTTGATCGAAACACTTGCGCTTTATGCATCACCTTCCAACAACTTCACTAAGCCACAACCCGACCAATGGCGACCATAACAAATCGTTTCTTATTAATATATATACGAAAGAGAATAGGTGATAGGTGCGATAGAAATAAAATTTCATTAACTTGTCTTCCAAGCTTCTAGGCACCTTGTATCTTTCTTCCGCTGATATAAGCCTCAAATATTGTTCAACATACCCCTTAAACCCCCTGACAAATGGTTTCACCTTCACAATCGGGCTCTATATGCCCCTGAGAGCTTAAATACAGAGAATTATTGTGGGACAAGAAAAACTTCGCTCCCAAAAAAATTATTCAACTTTTATCGAAATCGCACCCTGTAATTACCCCTTAAACCCCCTGACAAATGGTTTCACCTTCACAATCGGGCTCTATATGCCCCTGAGAGCTTAAATACAGAGAATTATTGTGGGACAAGAAAAACTTCGCTCCCAAAAAAATTATTCAACTTTTATCGAAATCGCACCCTGTAATTACCCCTTAAACCCCCTGACAAATGGTTTCACCTTCACAATCGGGCTCTATATGCCCCTGAGAGCTTAAATACAGAGAATTATTGTGGGACAAGAAAAACTTCGCTCCCAAAAAAATTATTCAACTTTTATCGAAATCGCACCCTGTAATTACCCCTTAAACCCCCTAACAAATGGTTTCACCTTCACAATCGGGCTCTATATGCCCCTGAGAGCTTAAATACAGAGAATTATTGTGGGACAAGAAAAACTTCGCTCCCAAAAAAATTATTCAACTTTTATCGAAATCGCACCCTGTAATTACCCCTTAAACCCCCTAACAAATGGTTTCACCTTCACAATCGGGCTCTATATGCCCCTGAGAGCTTAAATACAGAGAATTATTGTGGGACAAGAAAAACTTCGCTCCCAAAAAAATTATTCAACTTTTATCGAAATCGCACCCTGTAATTACCCCTTAAACCCCCTAACAAATGGTTTCACCTTCACAATCGGGCTCTATATGCCCCTGAGAGCTTAAATACAGAGAATTATTGTGGGACAAGAAAAACTTCGCTCCCAAAAAAATTATTCAACTTTTATCGAAATCGCACCCTGTAATTACCCCTTAAACCCCCTGACAAATGGTTTCACCTTCACAATCGGGCTCTATATGCCCCTGAGAGCTTAAATACAGAGAATTATTGTGGGACAAGAAAAACTTCGCTCCCAAAAAAATTATTCAACTTTTATCGAAATCGCACCCTGTAATTACCCCTTAAACCCCCTGACAAATGGTTTCACCTTCACAATCGGGCTCTATATGCCCCTGAGAGCTTAAATACAGAGAATTATTGTGGGACAAGAAAAACTTCGCTCCCAAAAAAATTATTCAACTTTTATCGAAATCGCACCCTGTAATTACCCCTTAAACCCCCTGACAAATGGTTTCACCTTCACAATCGGGCTCTATATGCCCCTGAGAGCTTAAATACAGAGAATTATTGTGGGACAAGAAAAACTTCGCTCCCAAAAAAATTATTCAACTTTTATCGAAATCGCACCCTGTAATTACCCCTTAAACCCCCTGACAAATGGTTTCACCTTCACAATCGGGCTTTATATGCCCCTTAGAGCTTAAATACAGAAAATTATAGTGGGACACGAAAACGGCCGTTAGGAGTGGTAGAATTGACGAACTTTTGAGCTGGGTATTCATACGTATTGTTTTTTTTTTTAAATTGTAAGCAAGGCAGTTTACTCCTTTTCTATCGTTCCATAGTCAGGAATAATGGACTTTTATACTATTTTGGAAATTATAAGTTTTTTATTGTGACGAAGTTAACGGTGAATCGGTTTCGGAACGTATGTCGAAGTTTGGTTCATCAGATTCTGTGGATGTGGCTGTTTTCACACCCGTATTTTAAAGCATAAACGTCAAGTTCTGAGAGAATTAGGCTTATCCATGTTGTGTTGGATTTGGTTGGAAATGGCAGATTGCTTGTCACCCGGACATGTATGTCAATATCCCATCCAATTATGTATTCACTATACAGAGAATTTACGTTTTGGTGTAAATCACCACTTTCCGAAACATATTAACAAATACATTTTTTTACTTATTAAACATTTACATTTGTTCTAAACAAGGCAAAACCACGTAAAAAATTGTGTACAAAAGCTTTTTGTAGGATTATTTTGCATAGTCATCTTTAAAAAATTAGTTATTTGTCTTTTTTACTCTATAACAATGTTATTAGTTCTTCTGGGTGATATAAAACATAAATATGTAATTTATATCACTTAAAAAACTTGTACCATTATTTAACAACTCAAAAAAGTGCAATTTTCGGTATACGTAGAAAATAAAATTTGTTTCAACAAAATAGAACTTGATGTTTTGTTTGATAAACAACGAATCCTGACATTTTTTAAAAGGGCTTATGAAAAAAATTCTTTTTTTAACAGATCAAATGCATTGGTCTAGTAAAGACCACTAGTAGAACTAATTTTTTATACGTAAAATTTATCCTTTTTCTATATGTTTTGCATTCTTTAAGGATGTTAGTAATTTTTTTTTTTTTAAGGATTTACGTACATATTAAAAAAATGGTTCCTCATGCACTTTGTTTCATAAAAGTGTAGAAACTAAAAGAAGTGCTAAAAAATCGTCAAAAAATGATTTCTGATCGGTCGAGTGTGTCAAATTTAGGAACGACGTCTAATGTCTAACCTAACCTAACATAACCTAACCTAACCTAGATCAGAAGTGATCGGGACGTGTCAGTGCATTCCTGAACCATACATTAATTTGTAAGTGTAGGACTGGCGAGAATTCATCACATTATTGATGGAATCAAAACGTACTTTTGTAATATTGGAACTAGATTTACACCATATGGAAATATGTATATTATTTTGAAACATTCTAGATCATCCTAAAAAATTGTAGAACATGCTCTTACCCTTTGGAACATTTCAAATTAATTTCGAAAAATCTGGCATTTTGTGAGACATCTACATTACATATATCTGAATGGGCATTAGGTGGTAATTCTGGTAAAATATCGATTTAGAGATAGTCATCAATAATAATCTATATATCGATAACACTAATATCAACTGATAACTATCGTTAGTTACGATGTATACACTAACTATCGATACAGGGTTTTTTTTTTTGGTATCTATAGCCGATAACTAAAATCAGTTAACGTCCAGAACCAACCAGAGCTGATACGAAGCTGAAACCTGTACTTGGGAAGAAATATGGAAACATCGATAATTATCCGTATAGCGATAAATCTATAACAATAATAGCAATTGATAACTATCTATCAGTATATAGATTTATTCGATAGTTAAAAAAATCGACAACAGTAATTTGATAACTGTCAGTATACCGATAATTGTTATCGATTAACTGATAGATAACAAAAAGTAGTTACAGTCTATAGGACTAGTACCTAGGTGGTAATAGAAGAACGTGAGAACCCACCCATTTTATCACATAAAATCCTTATTGACGTAACACTTTAATATCAGTCTCACGTACCTAGATCTTTGTTTTATCCTTTATTTATCTATTTAAAAAGAATTAATTAGTAAAATTTCTCAGGTAGTAATAATTACTAGTATAACAAGAATTCAAAATTGTTTGAAAACACGAGCGGCTATTTCAGTGGTATAATTTTCTCCAAACAACATTAAATTAAATGTCTGGCTGAATAAAATAGTCCTTTTATAATTTCTCTCTCTCTCTCTCTCTCTCTTTCGGTCTAACCGCGAAGTGTAGTTAGTTGGCCGTGGAAATTCTGTATCTGGTTACATTATTCTGACCGAGTCCACATCGTGTTTAGTCGTTTGGGAGAACTGTCTGTGATAAGCAAGCAAGTGTGTGCAAGTGGTATAACAATAATAAAACTGGAAATTCTTTTAAATCGTGCCCGATAGAAAAACGTGTTAGAGTTGTTAATGATGTTACATTCGTGTTTTACATCGAATCGTTTCCATGGCAACCGTGCCGGCTTGTTAACGCTGCAAATTGTGGTCTGTCTCCATCCATGTGGATTGCTTATTGGCGGTATGTAGGTATATATTTACTTTCTTTACTTGGATTCAGCGATTTTACTTGAGCAACATGAAAGTCTTTTCTTGTGTATGAATACAATAACTTTGTTAGCAACAAATACAATTAAGGTAGATACTTTTATTAAATTTGCTATTCATAAGTAAAAACAATAAAATGTAAAACCATGTCCGCTTTTTGTAATAGGTATAATTAGCTGTGATACTCATCTGATAAATTAAATTATTGGATTATTTATAGGTACCATATTTTATCATTTAAATAATTAATTTAGTACTGCATATAGATATGCTGACGAATTTCTTTTTTCATTAATTGCAAGGGGGTCATGTAACAGGTTTGAAATCAAAAAAATTGGGATCCATTCCCTTAGGGTTTGTTGGTAAATCCAAAAAGTATTTGCGTTCAATTCTCACGCAAACGGTAAATCGACTGAACGTAACGGAAGTAAGCGTAACGGAACTACTGCTGCTACTTCCATATGCTTTCCCCACCCATTTTATACTGAACGCATAGGAAACCGGAAGCGGTTATATGTACGTGTATGTACTAATAACAATATACCGCCAGCACGTTTAGGACGAACGAATCAACAGTACGGTTGTAAACATATATGCAAAAATATATGAATTTGTCTCTGTCCGGTGACTAGAGCGAGTGCGTGAACAAGTCGGAGATACCAACCTATACAGAAGTGTCAGGTTGGCACAGGTTCTTCCGAAGTAGACAATGCTCGGAATTTTTTAATGTTTTAAGCTAAAAATCTGGTAATGTCTATAAGGAAGAGGATCAATAAAGGGTAAACCTAACCTAACCCGAGTTGATCTCAGAATAGTTCTCGTTGATTTTCTTTTGTGTATTGGAATTTAACCTCATTGTTTTAAAATTCTCGTATCTATCCACACTCTTCTTTTTACAACCACGTTTTGTTTGTAGTCATCCAGAACTTGTGGTCTAATTTTTTTGTTCTGCGCACTTTAAAATATCTGCTTGCATCCAGTCTATACGCGGTGTCTTATTATTCTTTAATTCTAATTCGTATTTTTTCCTCATTATGGGATATTGAATACCATCTAATACTTCCTCACTATTTTCAATTTTCTAATCGTTCCCCTATCTTTTGTCCTATGTAAAGATTCTCCAAACTTATGTTAGGTATTCTTTTTTTGTTTATAGCATACTAAATTTGGTTTATATTTTCTTCTAAATTATGCATTTTTCAGAAAAATCGACGTGTTTTCAATTTAGAGCACTCCGAACAAAATATTTTAATATCAGTTCACAACTTACTTAAAAATCAAGTTGCTTTTATCCTGTGTTCATACATAATTATATTAATTAATTAGCTTAGTCTTAGCTGTAAAAAAACTGAAAAAATTCATCTATGTAGTGTATGAAAAAATTTCCAGACCTTACTTAATTCACCTATGGTGTCGCTATAGGCCCCAAATTATAAATTTCGGTTTTTTAAAAATACCTCTGCTATTTCTAAACTGATCCCAAAAATTCTTAATGGAGGTTAAAGATAAAAATAATTAACATTAACTGAATTTTTGGAGCCAAATTCAAAATTTGGCACGCGTTAGAAACTTTCAAAACATCGTATGAAATCGATTTTGTTGAGTGTAGCACAACAAAGACATTATGTGTCCAAAGCAAAGTAGGTACTCTT
The DNA here is from genome assembly GCA_947389935.1 of Agrilus cyanescens. Classification (NCBI taxonomy): domain Eukaryota; kingdom Metazoa; phylum Arthropoda; class Insecta; order Coleoptera; family Buprestidae; genus Agrilus; species Agrilus cyanescens. The sequence continues at coordinate 26,787,932 of OX376705.1, forward strand.
CGGTAACAAAGTGGAAAAAATTTGTAAAATTGTATTTTAGTTATTATTCATCACAAAATTGTCTTTGTGTGAAGATTTGAATTTGAGTGGAGGTTTCATCAAAATGTGTCCGGTTTTTAATTTTGCGGGTTGGAAATAGAAATTTAATACGAATTATTTCCACAGTTGAGTTTCCCTTTGATTTCCCGTCGTTTCTCACTGGATCCTTTCTCGTTACCCGAGCAACTGTGTCAATTACATGAAAGTAACACTCTTTCAAGAAGCTCCATTGTTTTAAGCATCCTTTAATAGCTTTTTAATGGCTAGACGCGCGAGATAAAACCGTTTCCATTGAGCCATTAAACTAATTCGATTTTCGTTTTTGCTTTTTCTCTCTCAATCTCGCGTGTGCGTAGATGAGATGAATTGAAGCTGATCAAGAGAAATCGATTAAAGGAGGGCTAACGAAAACGAGTCTATTTTCGTATTACCCACGAAAATATAATAAGATTGCGTGACCATACGTCCCGTTTTGAACGTCCCGGCGCGGCGTCCCCGAGGAAAACCGGGGTCGCAAAATTGTCCCGTTTTCAGAACCCTCGCTATAATTTGAAAAGGGATATATTGATTGTAACGAATTTACAGAAGTATTTGAGGAATTTTCATTAATTTGTAACTCAAAGCAAATTTGTAATAAATAATTTTGATAAAATAAAAAAAAAAAAAGGGGAATTTTTTCATGGAGAACCTAGGCTGGTATGTTTAAAAATATAGTTTCGTTTTATTATTTTGCCAGTATCCAGTGTTACATTGTGTCCAAATTGCAAGTATTTAACTCAAACGTAGTTATGGTCTTCGGATAGTCGACAATTTGCTACTAACTCATTCATTTACCTCTGAAATTATGGGTTGTTTCTACCGAACTTGCAGTAACACAGGTATATACGTATACATATTTATGATCTTTGATGGCTGGTTGTGTTAACTCAAAATTTTAAAATTGAAAATGTGGGCACATGTTATAAAAATTTGCATCAGCACCAATATATTCGACCTGATGTTTTTGAATTATTTATTATATTTATATCCATGGTATAAAGCTGTGGGTTTTCCCCAGATTGATAGAACCATCTGAAATTCTATGGTTGAAATGTTGAAGTATAATGAATCTTCCAACAAATATAACAAATTCTCCAATCGGTTAAAATATATTCTACGTTCTTTTTTTTCGTGCAGTCCAAATATAATTGATCATAATACAAAACATCTTCAAAAATTTGAATGTCATTTGTTTGAATACGTGCCTGTATGTGGGGGATTAACCCTACTGTAGTTGTGGTGCGGTAGAAATTGCTTTATTCAATTATAAAAGCTTTTACTCGTACCCTAATCTTATCTGTAACAACTGTTAATCTTCGAAACTCATACCAACTAAGAAATTTGATCATCAGTACGTAAACAGTTTCAAATCCTTGAAGATATTTCAATTATTATTTTAAGGTGTGGAGTTACTTCTTGTACTAATAGGTATTCACTATAGTGTTTATGGGGTTGATTTGCTGCACCCCCAAAATTTTAGCTATTAACTTTGTTTTTTGGAGTCGTGCTTATTATCGAGGAATCGATTTCCAAGACAGATCTTGCACCCAGATGCCCCAAGAGGTCGTAGTTATAGTTGGAATATCTGCATCGGTTTTGACGCTTCTGCTGACGAAAAGCAATCTTACACCGAATTACTCTCGACACCCTCAAGAGGTGAAATCCAATATTCTCAGTGGTAATTGCAGAAATGGTTGCAGAGCATATTGTAATTGATTTGTTCGTATATATATAAGCACGAAAGTTGGGTTTTGTAGGAATGGGAGTATTAAAACGATTACAGTTTTCCATTTTTGGAGATACAGTCTACAAGAAGCAATTTTCGTAAAATGGGGAATTTTATTTGAACAATTAACTTAGGTCTGTTATGTGTTGAATAAGAATGAAACTACATAATTTAATTTTAAAAATGACGCTTTTACAATATTGTTTCATCTCACAATCATTTTCAGAAATTGAAACTTGTGCTAATCAAAATTATTTTTCTTTTAACAATAATTATTATAAACAGATTGAAGGACTGCCTATGGGCTCACCCATTTCACCACTGTTTGCTGATATCTTTATGTCTAACTTTGAAAATAATCTATTTAATTTGAATAATAACTTAACAAATAATATATTATACTGGACAAGATATGTCGATGACATTTTCGCAATTTGGATAGGTACTGACAGGCAATTAGATCAATTTTTAACTTATTTAAACAACATTAACAAAAGGATTAAATTCACAGTAGAAAAACAAGATAAAGACCTTGGCTTGAACTTCTTAGATGTAAATATAAAAATTATTAACAACAAATTAGAGTATGATATTTACAGAAAACCTACAAGCACAGACGTTCTTATACCGGCAAAATCAAAACAATCTTGGCAAATTAAACTTTCAACCTTTCATAGTCTAATTCATAGATTATTAAAATTTCCCCTAAGTGAAAATAATTTTCAAAAAGAAATAGCAATAATTAAGAACATTGCTAAGAATAATGGATACAAACCCAAATTAATCGATCAATTAATCAACAATAAAAGGAAAAAAATGATTTTAAAGAATTTCTACAATTCTCATATTGAAAAGGAAAAAAACTATAAATTTATTAATTATATAAACTCTAATAACAACTTATATAAGGAACTAACCAAATTAGACATAAGACCAATGCCAGTAAATAAATGTAACGTTAAAAAATATCTAGTTAATAATAAACAAAAACTTAATAAATCAGAAAAAAGCGGGATTTATAAATTGAATTGTGCAGATTGTGACTCCTTTTATATTGGTCAAACAGGCAGGAATTTTGGAATAAGACTTAAAGAACATAAAAAAGATGTAAATAATAAAAAATCAACAACAGGAATAAGTGTACATTGTCTTGAAAATAATCACCAGGTTGACATAAGTAATTTTACAATTCTTCACACTGAAAATAAAGGTAGACGACTCAATGTTTTAGAACAATTCGAAATTAAAAAAGCTTTCAAAAATAATAAGAGTATCACGAACGATAAATCCGAATAATTGATGAATATTTAAGGAGTACAGTATAACAGATGGTAGTTTTTCCATTCTACCTGAATTTTACCTGATATATTTTGTAGGTACCTATAAATGTAAGAACTTTGTACAATAACTTTAGTAAACAAATTACTCTTGAAAAAGACCTAGTCGGTCGAAACGGCTGTAGAGTTTTTAATAAAACTTTTGTAACATCTAAAAGTGTTAGTTGCGTTTTATTTTTATTTTTTTTTTTTAATTGAAATGTATTTACATTTATATTTAATAATAAATGACGTAAATACTATTTATTGCTAAGTGGGAGTTATACCCTTCAGTTTCTGAAAATGCTTTTGAGAGGTGAAACAATTTGCAAATATGTATCTTCTTCAAAAAGCTTGAAGTTACTTTATTTCTTATTGAAAATCAAATTTAACTTAAAGGCTAACACAATTTACTATTTGTAGATCTGTTACTTTTGTTAGGGATGACTTAGACTGGGAATCTACAACTTTTTTGAGTTTGCAATAAGTAGATGAATTAATTTTTTCTAATATCCTTAAAAAGTACATTTTCGGAAATATATACCGACGATGTCGTCTGTGATTGAATACGAAACATTGGAAGTAGACGAGAATGCAAGGCCAGAATTTTGAACTTAAAGAGGCTTAGACCGCTCCTTTCCAACAAGTACGTCTTCCTTACTAAAGTCACCGTCTTTGAGCGAAATTGTTTCAAAGTTATACGTCCTTAGTAATTTTCGTACTCGTTAGGAACTTATCGGTGTACAAAAAATTTTTGCCAACGAGGGGGATGCGACTGTCGACCCGCTATTGTGTTATATTAACGATTGGTTGGCAAGAAATTTTGTCACGTAGAACAGAAGCAATTATAACTTGGACAGTGTGCTTTAGTTCGACGAAGGAAACCGACAATGAAGTTACAACAATGAATCTACTGAAGGAATACTAAACTACCGTTTGTTCGAACTGAAGAATGAGCAGAATATTTAGTTCAATTTTGCTTGTTCACTGGATTGAAGAAACAGACAATGGATTTATTGCTAATTCAAATGTAAGAGCGTTTGAAATTATTAGTTCGCAGATAAAATCAGTTTAATTATGTGCAACAAAGAAATATTCTCGTTAATTTATATAAGGTTGAGTACAGTTAGCAACTATTCTTAAAATTATGTATTATTCTAACAAACACCCTGTACATTAAAATAGACATTGTTTCGAAAGATTCAACACAGGAACTTGGTTCCTATTATAACGAGAAGACGGAATACAGTAACTAGAAGAAACTTTTGATAATGTGAATTCATGGATCGTTTTGTTGTATTCAACTCATACGTGACTAAATATTTCAGGAACCCGAGTAAGTTATACACTTCGCATAAATGTAACTTTGCTTTTAGTTGAATATACATGCACCTTCGTCTAATTAGGTACTGACGACGTCAGTCCTACTTTGCCATTGCTTAGACTATTTCCGTTATAACGCATCATTTGTGAAATATAACTTTCAACATGAAATAGATGGAAGAGAATATTGAAGACGACTAACTCTCGTTAAATTCTAATTTAACAGCGAAAAGTTTCATAATATGAATGGAGAATCGACAATGTGCATATATTACATACGGGAATCAATTGAAAGAACTTATTTTGAGTACAAAAAGGGCGTATATAAAAAAAATTGCAATGTAATTGTTTATTAACGTATGTAGGTATCTCATAATTTGCTTCCTCTGATATTCGTTTACTGCTTTGTGAATGGTATAAGCACAATACCATATCTACCTAATAAAGTTAGGTATTAGTCTTTTGAACGACTTGGATGGCTTTTGTGAAGCGAAATGAAAAATGCATTGGATCTATATTACAGAAAAATAGAATGTTCAAATATGAAAATTCATGATAAAATGATAAATATAAGACGAAGTAGTTTCCTGGAAAGTTAATAAAACGTCGAGTTCAGTATTCTCATGTTGAGGCACTTCAATTGTTAGGTTAGGTTAGAGGTTCAATTCTATTTACATTTTTCGTCTTTTATAAACGAGCATCCATTGTCAATTATTTTGAAATATGAAGAATATATTCGAAAAGGGCAATGTTTAGTGTAACTTCTTATAGATGCTTTAAATAAGTATGCAGATTTTGTAACACAAATTCAGAAGAATCCTCGTTATGAGATATTTATTTGACATAATGTATCTACGTATATATGCATAAGAATGGGTTAATAATGCGTGGATTGAACATTAAGTATGTCTTTGTTGTATGTGTTACGAAATGATTCAAATAAAACTTTCACCAAACAAATTTTAAAATATATGTGTTTTAAAAGAAGTTTTTCTTTTTTTGGAATCTTCTATTCCAAAAATTTGAATAATCAAAAAACAAATGAAAATTTCAACTATTTCCTGACATAAATTGCCTGTGGCTGAGGTGTGACCAAGCGATTGCTACTGCACGAAGCCATAACGTCGGCAGTCGCTATAGAAACTTCGAGATACAATTTTCTCTGTCGTTGTTTACACAGTTTCCACTGAAGAAGTTAACTGCGATTGCCGATGAAACGTCTGGACACAATAGTTCCTATAGGCCACGCCATGACGTCAAAGGTCACATTAAACCGAATACGTACAGTAAATTATACCAAAAAAGTTATAATCGTTTTGATATTCTTATAAAATTAGCAACTTCCATACAAGGACGTATGTTTTTGAAAAAAATATCTATAATTTTTGGCCACATTGGATTTAGACGAAATGGAATTCTACCAAAAATTTTTCTTGCCCTCATAAGATTTTACCTGAGCAATTGGATGAGTTTACATAATGTCCAAATAAGAAGATTCGGGTTTTACCATTATGTACTTAGAGCAAAAAATTACTTAGGTATAGTAAACAGTATTTTTAATTTTATTTAAAGCAAATGTTAAATAATACGTTTCTCAATAATTTTTCTGTAGATTTATTATAAACGGAAAAATTATTACACATCTTTTGGAGACATTCTGGAAATTTCATTAATATGGCTCAAAATCGACACCAGGAAAGAAGGAGATTGATCCAAATTTTAAGAAGCGGAAAGACTCGCTGTTTAATATATATTTTCACCCTCTTCGCAACTTTTCTTGTTGCGATCCTTGATCCTTGCTCATTTTCTCAAAACGATATCAGGATTCCATTTTTGTTTTGACGGTTGTTTATGGCGCGTAAAGTATATGAATACAGAGGATAACAGGAAAGCCTATTAAAGGAAATGCCGTCTTTTATCACGCCATTAATATTTTTTATGGGCCATAAGCGGCTTCACGTTTCCCAGTCCCAGTCCGTCCCAGCTTTCTCTTTAATGAACATTCTAAAGGTAGTAATTCTCAAATTGCAACCTAACTACGGATTGAAAGGAACGAACGAGTTCTACAAAAGAAAGAAGATAAAAAGGCATTTATTCGAGATAAAGTTTCTAAGTTATTACAACACAGATAATCCATCTCCGAAATGCTTCTGTAAATTTTCAGAAAAAGTAACTCTTTTTGGGGCGTATTTGGGGCGCTGTACTTTAAGACAGAACGGTTCTCCTCCAAACACTATTCTACAAAATTCATTTCTAGATAAAAAAAATATCTATTCAATATTTTTGTATCGTAAAAAAAATATTTTGCATATATGTTAACTTTTTTTTTTTTAATAATCAAAGCTGGATGTTCTAAGAAGACATATAACTTTATTTATTAAAAACAAGGTTCGTTTCCGCTGTTTTCGCAATTTGTGGTATTGCAGCCTCTAAATTGGGATTCAATTTATATCGAAACAAACGGTTCGAGCGATGAAAACTATCGAAGTAATTTAATTTTGTGAGATGGATGTGAAGTTGGTACGAAAAAGCCAAAAGCTATATATCTTAAGGAAATTAGAAGCGGTCTCGAAGTATGCACTCGATATTATGCGAAAACTGGAACTTTCTGCCAACTATCGAAAATTAAATCAACTTCGAATTAAAACAATTACGCGGCAATTGATACGGCAGATAGTAATTGCCGGGTCGTTAAGCGAAGTTTTAATTGAATCCGAGGATTAATTATGACGAAATTATGGCATAATTATAGTAAATTACATGGCTTCTCATTGTCATTCGCACTGACGGTCTTGGGATAGGAAAACCTATTAAATTAGGCCTCTATTTTGGGAAAGATGAAATTATATCACTATTCGTTAGTTATTAGGTAACCACTATGATATGGCAAAGAATCAAAAATCTTTTTATATTTAGTTTGCATACAAAATCTTAATAATGTATTGGTTGAAAACTTACCAAGTATTCCGAGTCGAAAATTGAGAGTGACAACGATTACGTGTCCATAAGACGCTAATACACTACCATCATAAGGGTTTCCCGAACCCCATTCGAAACTCTCCCCATGAACGAAAACCATAACGGAATAAGGAGCCTCGAATCCCCTGTTTCCTGCAACAGTGAAAGCGACCATTAACCGTTTCCCAAGAAACATTTTTTATTAGATGATATAAAAGCTCAAATTTATTGCTTTGTCGTAAAAGCACGAGCGCCATCTATTTTTACGGCTCAAATAAGCACGTTTGTTCTTTCGAAGATTTTTAAAAATTACAATGTACGGAAAAGGGTGAATACATTTAGAATTAGGTCGATATGGGTAATATACAGGGTGAATTGAATTTTCAGTAATTATATAACTTATAAATTCAAAATAGGTTACGTAGAATTTGGTATGATCAACATATTTTGTTCAAAATTTAGGGATTAATATTCACAATTTTGAATTAGTTAAGAAAATCAGAAGTTTTTGTTGGTTTCATCGATAGTTCTGAACGTACTGGTTTTTATTTATTAACATCAAGGTTGCTTTATCACACCGTTAAAAAAAGCTCCTGTGAATTGGCTGTTAAAGCTCATACTGCGTTTACTTTTTACCGGAAACGTCTTACACTGGGAAGAACCACTGAGGGAGGTGATAAAAAGGTCATAACGTATATCCAAATAAGCAATATAATGTTTATTAGGGTAGGAATGAAACAATGTTACTCGAAATTACATTTAAAATGATGACGTTATACGTTTCTTAATGTGTATAAAAAATACTACTTTTTGGGAACGTGTACGTTTTTTATTTATTTATCAGTCCTCAGTAGTTGCTGCTACAAATAAGTATTTAATAACAACAATAATGAAAGTAGAAAAGGAAAGATAAAGCCACAATGTTGAAATTTTAACAATATTACACATCAAAAAAACCTATGAGCCAAACTATACAGGGTTATCCAAATTAAGTGCCCATCATTAGTTATTATTAAAGATGGAAGACCCTGTATATTATTTTGTTTGCTGTTAAAATTTCAAACTTCAAACAAAAAAGCATACCTATAGCTTATAATAAATTTTCATAACTAAAGAAATTTAATTAAATTTACAAACTTCATTTAATATAAATTAATATAAACTAAAAGAAACTAAGATATGAGAGTTTTTTTATTTCCTTTTTTTCGAAAACCACTACATTGGGTGGTGGTTTTGAACATCATTTATTAAGAAATTTTCGTTTCTTATTTTTCTTTACTATAAATTAATTTGTAAATCAAGTTTGTTATTTTTTTTAAATGCTTTAAACATAATATACAGGGTGTTCCATCACAAAAAGAAACAGAAGTAACGTCATACCACTGGAAACACGACAGCCACACATGATTTGACATTATGTCAGTGAATAACCAAAAAAGAAATTGTGAAAAACGTGTTCTCATCACAAGCATATTTAGCTAGAAATCCAGTCTTCCTGTACAACTTTTCTGCAACCCCTTTGTGTTTATCTATACTTATTATAAGTATGATGTACTCTTGTGCAAAATTTAAACCAAGTTAAGCCTTTTCTACCTCATAGAGTAAAGAAGACGATTATTATTGTGCGCACAGCTGCAGTCAAGGGTAGTTTACTTTATTCGCGCGTTCTCGGTTCTCGGTGGCAGTTTAATTACCAACAGCATTAGACGCAATCGTGATAGTATTAACTTAGTTTGCAAATTTTCCTTTTCCGCAGAGCGGTAAATCGTACTAAAACACGCCAAGGAAACTCGTTTTGTTTACTCAAATCACCTCGCTAACTTAACTACTTGCTCACAACAGCAACACTGCAACCGCAAGTTAAAACGTCACAGCAAATTTGTTAACGAAACTAAAGAGGCAACTAATACTTTAAATTAGCCTTTGCGGAAGTGACCTGATATTTCCGTTGGTTGTCTGGCGGGTGTTTTAGACTAAACAAATAATTAACAGATGCATTTCAGAAAACTGAACATTCCTTCTTCAACGTACCTATTAAATATTCACTGCAGTTCTAATTACTGCCTTTAATTTGTAAGATTGTAATCTTACTGAAATAATCAAATGATTATTAAATTTGTTCTAGAATAAAATTGGCACTTTTCCTTTGCTTTTCCTGCAACTTCCATTTGTAAATTGGAATAGTTTGATTGCTAGGTGATTTTGAGTTTTAACTTATATTCTATATATGCTCTATTCAAGCAATAGACGATACCCCTCTTCGTAATTACTATATAATTTTTCAAAAAAGCAAAATCAGTTGTTAAATCAATACAAGATATACAAAAAATATTTCCTAAACTACTAATATCATTTAGTTTATTTATTTCACTACAAATACTATTTTAAATATCTACAGACAGACGTCCTAGTCTTGTACTTGTACCAGGAGAAGACACCGTTAGCTAGTTGACCTCGATCCTGGATACATTCCAGAAGACAAAATTCAATTTGCAGTTATATGAATTTATTCATTAAATTTATAAAAAATCTGTCTGTTTAACATTTAAGAGTTCCGTTGTAATCAAACTGAATTTTTGAAAACAGCATCTATGAGAAAAACTAGATTATCGGATAAAGAACTTTTTGCTGATTTGGTAGAAAAATCTAGGTGATCAGTGTCCTTAAAACTGGGTTATGGATCAGATTTCAAAGATGAGCTTCGCTCAGGAAGACCAATTTCTGTTCCATCATTCCAGAAAATACTGACTCTGTCGATGAAACGATTTAACATTATCGACAAATTGGATTCACACAAATAGCAGAAATATTGCACATATTATACGAAGGGGTATTTCATATTGTTCATCATTCACCACGATTTGGAAATGAGATAGGTTACAGCCATATGGATTCCGAACGGTGACGTTACAGTCGTGAAGGCCGGTGTACCAACGCGTGACGTAATCTACGGGGGTCCTGGCAAAGAACTAGAAGTTAGGTGCATTAAAATATAATTTAATTCTGCATTATGCAGAGTAAGTGTGCAAATGGATGGAAAAGAAATTATAATGTCGAAAATCGTGTAAATGTGTTTCACTTCCCTAAGGATGGTGATCGTGATTCTATTGTAACAGATAATAGGAGGGTTTGCCAACGTCACTTTAATGATGAGTGTGTAATTTGGCATAGTAAGTAACGGAAGTATATTATAGGTAAAATTAAGCTTCACCCCAATTCTATATCCAACAATTCTTCTAAATTTTCCACTTTACATGTCTAAACCTGATACTGTAAGCAGAGATGAAAAGAATGTGTTATAAGACCAACAAAATTTATTAAAGACAATAAAAGAAAGTACGAAAAAATCTTTAGCAAATAGAAAAGCTTTCACTTTTAAAAATTTGGATAAATTTGTTACTATTCTCAAGATATGGATAAAAATGAGGTTATTTTATTTAACATTAAGTTGAGGATCCGTTTGAATGACAAATCGATGACGTCGCGCGTTACCATTCCGGCCTTGTAGTAACGGTGGTAACGACGGTGATTAGAAGGCGGTACATTCTCAGGAGGAAAATAGGTAAAAAAAATTTTCAAAGGTAGATAACAAGGTATTTTTTAATTCTGGGTCAACTGAGACACATTTTCGGGCGGGCGAAAGTTAAGACGTAATCAACTCTCCCAGTGAGAGACCGTACGCTTATTTCGTTATACGCATTTTTTTTAGCCTATTTATTCCAAAAACATTTGAAAGGCAAAATAATGAAGTCATACGTGCTATTAAGGTTGAAAAGTGGTTTGTAGACCAACATAAAAACAAATTTTCCAAGGATATTAAATAACTCCATGAACGTTGTGCTAAATGTAAAAAAAGTCTCAAAGAAGATTATGTTGAGTAAATTAAATTTTTGTTTTTTTTATGGTTAGGTTACTTTATACGATACAACTTTAGAGTTGAATTTAATGAATGACATATGTACCTACCTACCGATACTCGAGTTTCGTTAGTCGTAAAAAGCTCAACCAAATGTTCGTCAATAATTACTGAATCGATAAAGAAATTAAAATCTAGCTGACCGCTTTAATGCGAATTTTGTCTTGGAAGGAAAGGGGGTGCGTACTTAGTGAACCATTTGACGGTTTACGGTCGGTGAAATCAAACGATAAAGGATCATAAACTAACTGCTTTACGTCTCCATCCTCAATGTTCCGGTAAGCTTCTCATGTAAACAGTCTTAACGACACTTTAAAGTGTCTTTTGCCGCAAAGAGCTTCGTGGAAAACGACCCCAGGGATTTGCAGCATCAGTTCGAACTGGTTGCACTAATGTTCAAGTTTATTATGTGAATCGGAATGATTTTATGTTAACGCAACTTAACAGTTCGAGAGTTTACCAAGTGTTATTAAAAGACCATCGAGCAAAGTTCTGTCTCTTTCTAAGCATTTTGGAAAACTTTTGGAATGACTGCTGGCTGCTGACAGTCTAAAGTATTGTTATAACTGTTTTCATATCCGTTGGCTTTACTATACTAAAGTAAGTAATAAAGAAAACTTTAAGTGTTTTTCATAATTTTAGTCTTCTTTCTTTTCGTTAGAAAAGCTTTCATCAGAATTATTGTTTATTAATTTTTAAGATCATTTATAGATAGAAAAATTAAAATTTCCTTATTGAGAATAGTTGCAATATTTTCTTCTAAATCACCCCAATAATTGTAGCTCAAATTTTCAAGAATCACAACGATTAGATAAGTTGTTAAGGATTATTATAAATGTTACTGCACCATGAACTTTTAATTTACTTGTAACTTTATCCCATCCAGTTTCTAAAAGCTGATGAATAAATATTGAAATTTAAATAGATGTTAATTTTGGCCAAATAACTTTCACCATATTGCTATGACGAACGAGAGAATGTCTCTGATTCATCTTCCCGTCTTGTGAATTTTGAAAATGTTTTCTACGTTGTCGACATCCGGCTAGATTTCTCTGGTCATTACTCGTCGTCCGGAAATCTCGGCGGACCCTCAGATAATGAAAGATTTATCTCGGAGAATGTCTAATTTCCAGGGCACTGGCATTTGTCTCCGCCTTGAAGTGTAGCGAGCAAGTTGAACTGATACCTAGTAATTAATGATGCAAGAACTCGGACAAAAATAATTGTTTAGTTAGTTCTATTCTCAGAACCGCAGAAGATTTCTACATTTCATTCTGAAATGATTAAGATTCCATTGTGTCTCAAAATTTTGCTAACAGGATAGCGATATCATTTCAATTATATTGTCGCAAATTATGAGCACTTTAGATAACTGTTGTTGAACTGTTTGACAAATATAATAAATACTATGAAGATTATTAACTAATATCAAATCGGAATGTTTAGTAACAGAATACTCCAATAATATTAGACAGTTATAAAGGTTGATTTATACATATCCGCAACGTGTCCGTTCTGTGTCAGTGGTGAGTCAAGGTATTATATATTTAGATTTTTATTTTTTTTATTCATGCTCATCTTTATTGTATCAATTGTGACGACTTCAACATCTAAAAATGATCGATTGTATACCAACATACTGGAGCACCCCTTTGGCAGTATCCAATTTCAAACTTTCATGCGGAATCGTAGCCGCGTTAAACAATTTCGAACTTTCCGGGATTGTCCTGAATCCTATTAGAGATAATCTTTTTGAATTACTTTGCCTCGCTAGCGACAATAACTTCGCTTCTGTTCTACACATTAAATATGAATCACAGTTTGAATAAAGTCTCCTTTCGTGGAAAATATTCGGGAAAGTTAAAAGTAACTCAAAGAATTTAAAACACCTGCATCTTGCTCGAAATAACTTAAAGTTCATGCTAAAGATAACTTAAACTTCCAATTGTAATTCAAAAGGCAGAAAACTTTTAACAAGTATAAAATAGAATTTTTCGTAAAAGACGCAACTGTGTTGTTTAAGTTCTTCCAGTTATTATATTACATATTTTTGTTAAAGGGCATCTCATAACTAGCATTGTTGCCATTTTATTTACATAAAAAAATGTCTGGAGTTATTTGACTCAAACTTTGCAAATCATTTTATAGAAGAAAATTATATTTTAAATGGTACATGTTATGTACATGTTTTTTACTTTTAAAATAAATTTTGCGAAAATTTGGTTTTGTATTTCTATTTTATTTTATTTGCAGTTTGACAACTACGTATTCTACGTGTTTGTACTCAGATTAACAAACTTTTTTATTTACAAGTCGATTATAGTGACGTTTTTTGTTGGGTTCTGTAAAATTTGGTCCCATATTAATTTTATTAGTTTCTGATTTGAGGTTTTAAAGATACATTAGGAAACTCCACAAAATTTAATAGGAAATGTAAAATAATTAAGGTACTGTTAGGTTTATGGTATACCAAAGAGTCCTCACTAATTAGGTCTTGAAGAATTGGCTTTCAAAAAGAAAACAAAAATCGGTTTTTGACATTTTTTATGCCAATTACTACTAATGCATGTACCTATATTTATTTTAAAATTCATTAGTTTTGGTTTAGTATTTTAATAATTAGCGTACTTAATAATTGTGTCGTTTTGGAAGTTTAAATTAAACGAAATTCTACCAATATCATAATTGAAATAATTTATGAATAGCGTATGCATTTTGTAACAAGTATCGCGTATTACAACATACATTTCGTGGCTTGTTAATCATTATTTAAACATTATCCTGTCAATTATACAGCCAACGATATAATATTAATGTATATCGTATGTATTTGTTGATGCTTCCCACGAATAACAGAATTTGTAATCAACTTTATGAATAGTTTTCAATCAACCAAATGAACATATTACAACTTCAATTTCATCAAAAATACTTCTAAATACCCTTTGATTGTGTGTTTTTTATGAACATACAAACACTTGTTTGCTTCTCATTCTACTTACAATTAGTTGTACGTCGCATTGTTTTACACTAAATTGTTATTAAGTTTTCTTTGACGAACAGAATCTCTACCAAAGGTTTTGGTTATAATAATTAATAACAAATAAACTAAAAGAAGAAGAAAAAGAAAAAAATATCAAGGAGAAAATAATTAAATAAGTAAACTAGATAGGGTGAAGAATTTTAATAACATGTTACTTATTGTTTATTCAAAATAGTATGAGTTTTTTCAAATAATTTTTTTGAAAGGAGAAGTTTAGACAAAATTAAAATTTAATTAAAGACAAACAAAAGTTTTGTTAAATCTCTCCAAGAGTATTATTTCAATTTTATTAAAATTTTCAAATAATATTGTTTCATTTTTTTTTTTATAATTTACTTCCCGTAAGGCCACATTTTTAGAAGAACGAAAGTTGTATCTTCTTTTATTTAGTATTGATTCAAAGCAAATGTCGAAGTGTACAAAAACTATTTTAATAAACATTGACTTTTTTCTCTATTCCAAATATACAGCGAGTTAGCTATTTCGGCAAAGGGACCAGAGAAATTCAATATATTTCCGAAAAAAATCTCGGAACTGTAACAGAGTAGCAGGCCCTCTTCAAAGGATCTGCTCTATCGTAATGACAATATCCATTTACCATGAGATTAAATTAAAAAAGGCCTTATGCAAACCTATACCCTCTTCAGCTTTCTGAAAGCCTAATCATTTTTTTTTGTGTAGGAATGGTTGTAAGATGTTTCAAATATTTGCTATTAATATTAGAATACTTTGTCCAAGAATTTGTCCTTTGCAGAAAATGTATCGTCCTTTTATATTAAAAAAGATGAAAGTATGCAACTTTCTTTAATGACTACTGATAATAAAGATTTAATAATGAATCTACGAAGCTCATAATTCTTGTAGCTCCATATTAAATAAAACAGGGGTATTTTCAGGTGGAATTACGATTTTCTTACCTACAAGGGGTGTTCCTTTAAAAAAAAATACCTGTGACGTCATTTCTCGAGAAATATGATAGTCAATGACGATCACATTACGTCAATTAATGAGTAGAAAAAGTTAGAATAGATTAACTTTCAGTTCAATTTGTAAAATTCCGTAATGGAAATTTTAGTACTAAGGACTATCCACATTCTGGTATAAAAAAATAAATTGATGTCAAAGTCAAAAAGAGCTTGCAGAACAATTAGGGGTTACTCTTTAAGCAATATCACTTCGACTGTATGCAATGGGGAAGATACAAAAGGAAGAAAATGGATTTCTTACAAACCTACAGAACTACAGAAGAAAACATGAACCGAAGAGTTATTATTAGCTTTTTTGAAACAATACAAAGAATTTTTTGAACAAAATCATCACTGCCGATGAAGTTTCATTACCGTTTTTTAATAATACCTTCAAACGCAGAAAAGCGTGGGTTGAACCATGCCAGCTACCAATATTGGTTGCATAAACGAATATTCATTCTAAAAATGTGTTGCTGTGTGTCTGTTTGGATTGGAAGGGAATCATTTACCGAGAGCTTTTAGAACCTCTTTATACTGTTACAGCAAGGACCAATTGATGAAATGATGCTTCGGAGGAAAAAAATGATAATGATAATGCTGATCTTCATACAACAAAACCAATTCAGGAACTCATATTTTTCTTAGGCTGGGAACTTGCTCAGCATGCGGAGTATTCTCCGGAGTTGGCTCCTTCTGATTATCATGTATTCAGATCGAAGGAAAGTTGAAGTTCGATCAGAAAAGCTGAGTTTCTACCCATTAGATAAATATTTTAAGATTTAAATAATTTCATCAAAGTTGACTTAATCGTAAGATTAAAAGAAAAAGGAATATATAAATGTCTAAGATTTAGTCGAGTGAAGCTGTGAGCAAAGACTGTCAAAAAATACAAATAGAGGCATTCACAACCCTTCTTTTAATGTTACTAGGAAACTGTTTCATCTTTTGAAACTGAAAAATAGAGCAGTAAAAGGACGACGTGCAACTAAGCAGACTATGTACATAACTGGGTACTTGAAGATTACCACAACCGTGTCTGTATCATAAACATTTATTTAGTCATATATTACGAAATGTATACGAGAGCAGAGTCGTTAGAAAACTTTAATAGTTCCCTCATAAATACAAGGAAGGAGGCTCGTTCTTTTGATATATACGGCACTTATTGTGCTGCTTTAAAAATATAAAAGAGTTATGTTATTACCGAATAATGTAAAATAAAATAAATGAGTTTTATAACACCAAATATATGTGTATGACGTGAGAGTTATTTTCTTGTGTGTGTAATTTCAAATTGCAATGTAAGATCCGCATAACATGTATTATTACTCGAAGGTATAGTTAATTAACGTTTCTCATTAATTAGAAATAATGAACAAATGGTTTAATAATAATAGGTATTTTCGTCATAAACTTGAAATTTTCTATTGAGCATCGGGTTTCTTTATGGACATGTTTCTTTCGGGAAAATAGTTTTGCACTTCTTTTGTGCTTTTTGTGATGAATAATTTTTAATTCTCTGGTAAAAAAATATTTTTAGACTGTGATATCGACATGAATAAGTATCGTATATCATCATTTGGATTTGTCTTCAGTTCTCTCTACAACTTATGTTTTTTATTTTGTAAAAGAGGAAAAATAAAAATTTTCATTTTTACTTTAAGTGATAAATTGTATTTTGCAAGCTATAGAAGCATCGCTCCTATTACATGACAAATTCCTGAAATATTTAGTCTTTACCTGCAACAAAAATTAACACGATCCTGTTTCTATTAAATGCCAGTGATTTATAAGAAATTTGAGATTTCACACTTGTCAACAACAACGATGGCATGATAAATTACATTATTTATAAATACTGTGTAGTGGTGGGGTAGTTTTTTCTTCATTTTCGCAGCATTTATAACATAAGGGCTCCTTCTAAAATTTCCTCCCAGCCTCTTTCATTTACTCTTTTTTGCTTCGCGTGCACAGTTAAGAATTTAATTTAATCTAGTCCCGTAGCGGCGTCCGTCGTGGCGATAACGTTGCCGCCGTATAAAAAGCGCCGAGACGTGCAGTAAAAACGATAAAGGACTGCGCCACCTCCGCCAATTGTTATTTGGTAAAAGAAGTACCTTATTTATGGACTTGTATTTTTTCTATGGACATATTCATTTACAAAAACACAAGGGTATGTTCTTGGAGAAAAACTGACCATTGTCTATAACTGGAAGTAATAGAAAATTAAAAATATTTTAAAAATGTATATTATATGCCATAACTAGTAAGTGATATTTTCAAAAAATTTCCTAGTCTTACTTCTTCCATATATGTATGTATATAATAGGTTATCCACCGTGGCTCACCCTGTGTATGAACGTGTCCAGGGTATTGAATATTCAATTACAAAATTTTTCATTTTTTAAATGTTTTATAACATTCTTCGTAGATACTGAATTGCAAAGTAAAATTTCATCAACCGTTTGATTTTCAAATACACGAGCAAACATGGAAACATGTTAGATAGATACCTAATATCGGAGAGGTGTAAAAAAATGCCTCACCAACTGAAAAATTGTTAGTGCTAACAGAAGCGACGGCAAGCGGAGCGGAATGAACAAGTGCTTGATGTATCTGGGAATTATCCAGGCCGGGCAACTCTAATTTAAAAGGGATACGTGATGCTCTGTTAGCAAAACAGCTGCCCTAATAACGGGCACCGGGACACCGTTCTCTTTCCACTTGCCCGACTCTCATATGACACTTTTAACTCAAAATGTGCTTTCACACCAATTTATCGGTGCATTTAAGTTGACAAATTTGTTTAATTTACAATGCTCGTTCACTGGTGCGAACAAATACAAAAATCGAACAGCTGTCAATCGTTTTGTAGAGATAACAAAACAAAAATATTAAAATAACTACTTTATTTTTCGACTAGGAAAAGTATCATTTTATTCAGTGCATTCAATCACTCTTGTTTACGATTGTAAGTAATATCAGAGTTTTAGGTGAACAACGTAGTCTTTGATACATAGATACGAGTTCCGTCGTTACCATCGTCATTGAAGGCCAGAGCACTAACACGCAGCGTCATATAAGGGTGTCTATAAGGGGGATTAATTTTAATTTATTAAAATAAAGCAGGAAAAACTGTAAATAACAGTATATCAATTAAAAATGAAAGCACTGTTGACTTTACCACATCATTCCATCTTTGACTAATTAAAACGAAGACAGTTGAGTGAGCTGAGTTTCCTGAACATGTTTCGATTATGTATGATTTGCTTCTCAATATAATACGTGATGCAAACAAGTTTGTACACCCCAAAGCTTTGAAAGAGCAGTTATTTCTCTGTAAGGGTAGCTAATCAATTCTTTTGTGTTGATTCAAGTCCTTGTTATAAAGTGTCTGTGAACATCGGGTAAATCGATAAAGGATTGCATGGATAATAGTGTTCACTTATGCATAAAGTAACTTTGCACACACACACCGGAAAAGTTAAGGCCAGTTCCGGCACCGGCACACGTAGTTCGGTCCGGAAAGACTCAAAATTTTAGCGAAAGTTCTTTTTTTTATAGGATTAGTATTCTTCGGTTTAATGCATGGCAACCGCTAGAGGAAATTTTATAAGAATTTGTATGTTACTGCACTTACACAATATAAGGTTAAATTATATTTGATAACAATAATCCGGAGTAAAATTTCTTTAAGACCACCTCGCAATTCTGGAGTGGTTCTTGAGTGTTGTGATTGAAACTTCTTTTTCGTAATATGTGTAAATGTTGTAAAAAAACAGCTAAATTAAAGCTAAAAATGTCACTAATAAATTTAAATGTTTTGATTTGAAAGAACCTCCCGGAAATGCTGAATAAAATTAATGAATTTGGTGGATATTACAACAGGAAGCTCCCGTTTAAATTTATTAATTACAAACTTCACTGGTTATATGACAATATTACAAAACTGCTCCGAGTACTAATGCAAAATAAATGGGAAAGGTAACAGCCTTTCGCCTTAGATGTCACACCCTATTGTTAGACGACAGAAAGGAAACAGAATTTTAGGTGCCAAACGTCTGCTTGAATTAATTAAATTTCGTCTGCCAAGTCGCGTAGCTGTCGCTACCTACCCGTTGTTACATTATTATAATAAGGACGAAGTTATTATACGAACGAACCAAGTTCAACTGTCAAAGAAATTAACTTTATATTCATGATTGGTCGTTAGCCTCCTTATTTTTAAATGAGAGACAGGCCACATTTTAATATTACTACTTCTTAATTAAGTTGAAATGAAGTAGGTAGTCAATTAAAAGTTTGCCAAGTTTTTAGAGAATTAAATATTAGGTTCCTCAGTTATTCGAATAATTTTAATAATCTCAACAGACAGTTGATTGAC
The DNA here is from genome assembly GCA_947389935.1 of Agrilus cyanescens. Classification (NCBI taxonomy): domain Eukaryota; kingdom Metazoa; phylum Arthropoda; class Insecta; order Coleoptera; family Buprestidae; genus Agrilus; species Agrilus cyanescens. Next base: position 26,807,644 of record OX376705.1, read on the forward strand.
TTTCTGTGCAACATTTTTTTAAAAATAATATATTGGAGGTCATATATGTAACACTCCTATATTGCTAGTGGCCGTTAGTGAAAGTGTTGCCCACCAAGTGAGGCAGCAACTGCATCGTTCATATACTTATTTATACTTAATCCGTCGTGCGCATGCGTTGGGACTGTAGTGGGGAGGTGGGCAAGTGTAGTGGGAAAAACTGATGCTATATAAAATTGCGCTTGTGAGTCTGTTCCAGCCTGTTCCATTCTCGAGCATGCTGATTGACGGTAATACACGTGTCTGTATCGTTGGGTCGCCATTCTTTCCAGACATTGGTAATATAGGGGATATTGCGTACAGATATGTTGGATGTATCAATATTAAATATTCGTCGGTAATCATTCATTCATCAGCGACAGAGCCTTTTGCTCTATGGTAAACAAATATGCATAGCCAGTCATAAAAATAACAGTCTATAATTGAGACTAGATATGTCTACTAATAATAGAACAAAGAAATTGATGAATTAATTAAAACAATCTCTTTTGTTTTGGTTTTGAGCCAATCAAAATACAAGCGGAAATGAAGGTAGATGTGGAGGTAGAAATGCAGGCATTTGTGTACTTGTATGCACACTCTACATGTTAGATTGTAGAGGTAGTGTGGAAACGCATAGCTCGTAGCACATGAAAATGAAATGGAATAAAGGAAAATTCAAAAAGCTTCTATAGCCGACTGGAAACAATGCGATGGAACGTACCGCATAAAGCATCGACCATGTAACTAAATTAGCCAATGTTTATTGTTATTCGAACCGAAAGGTCGGACGAGAGTGCTGCCCTGCCGTAGCAACGATTCGACGTGTTCTATTTTAATGATAACAAATGGCGTTCACGAATTATATTCAAATCGATGCATTGTTTAAGATCTTTATGACCGACTTTAAATGTTTAGCCACGCGGACAACTGAATATTTACCCATAAACCGGCTGCATATATGGTATATTTCATTGAACATGAGCATTTCAATCAAAACAAACTTGACCAACAAAATTATATGGCGCACATAAAAGAGATACCAAATTAATTAATTTTTGGGGTTCCCTAGCAACAAATGCAATAACGTAATTTTTACAGTTTCGACACATTCGTCACTATTTCAATGAAAAATATGGTAAAGAGGGTGTTTTGCTAAATTATGCTTTTCATACTACACATGTACACATGTTTCCCCAAAAATTAGCGAAGTAACTACTTACTCTACATTGAGGAAACGAAATGTGAAATGTATCTTCAGCAAGTCAATACTATCGATTTTCATTAAGTAAAGAGAGCTAATCCCCGAAAACATCTAACATTCTTATCATCAGAAAATAATAGTCTCTCCTAGGTCTCACTATTGTGCCCCCTTTCTACCTCTAATATTATTTTAAATAAACGTTCATCACCACCATCTCATAAATGGTCCACCATCTCATCTCATCTCAATATTGTAACGAGCGTGCATGTATGCGAGAGCGGCGACGAGATCCGAGAGCAGATAAGCGGAGTTCAAAGAATACCGGCGTCGGTCGGCGCTTTGATGACAACAAATAAGGCCATAAATCAAACGAACACGAGTAAATTCTAGTAAGTCATTCCCGATCTTTCTGGAAATATTCTACGTCTCTAGAAATACTTGTTGACGTAGTCAGTAAGAGCAGTTTACAGTTAGCTTCCGAACGAGTAATATAAATACCGAACTACGACATTTAGAGTGATATAAATACGCATTTTCCTTGTCATATAAATAAGTTGTTGAATTGTTGTTTATGTGTTCTATTAGTGTTTAAGTGTTAAATAAATAGTTGTAAATAAATATCCGTTAAATAAATAAGTTAAACTAGAAAAGTCGTTACAATATTAAAATAAGATTATAAGAATATGACAAAACTATCAGATGTTTGTTTATTCAAAATTTTGCTGTAAAATCAACTAGTACATCGGCATCTATTTTGCCTTGCTTTCAGTCATCAAGGAGGTACAAAAAAGAATTTGTTTTTATAATCGTTTTTCTAATTTTAATATGTAGATCACTGGTTAAACATATTTTCATTTCCTATTTCGCTTTATTGTTCTTCGCCCGAAAAACTTATTTTCATCATATTTCTCTTTCTGTTAATTTTTACTTCTTGGTTTATCATATCCTCATTCTATTGGCTCATATGCGCACTACGATAGTAATGGAAGAATAGTTACACACATGAGTTTAGGGAATTGACATTTTCATTTAATTGATACTTGATTAAACAAACTAATTATCTATTTGCAGAAATTGAACGCGGTAAACAGTATTGGATCTTTATGATAAATGCTAATGATTTCCATAAATAATTCTGCAGTGATTACAAGTAACGTAAACGATTGTACTTATTATTTATCGGTCAGATGTGAATTACTAAGCAAATTTACGATAGGAATTGGATATTGCATAATTCCGTATGCATTGTGCATTATACAATTTCTCTCGTTTATACAGGAACTCAAAAAGGGATAAACTGTATTTAAATCAAACGAAACGTTTTATGAACAATTGCATACTTAAGTATATTTTTATTTAATTACTGGAAACAATGTTTCCAATTCATCTTGGAATGATTATGGAACATTCTGAAAAATTTATGATATTTTAAACCATTTTAGGTTATTCTTGAACATTCTAGATCGCCCTGCACTGTTGTAAGAACTTTTGGAACATTTAAATGATTTTCTAAGAATTTTGAATGTATATTTTTTATACACTCAAATAGTTTTAATCTGTCACTTTAATGTAAAACAAAGACAAATCCTTTGGCTTCTAGTTCCCTGCGAGGACTCCCGTAGATTCCGTCACGTGTAAGTACTCCGGCCTTGTAGTAACGGTGGTAACGCTAGGCAAGTTCCTTCGTTAAAAAGAAAATATGAATATGGTTGAATGGATGCGATGTTGCTCCTTCATCCATTTTCACTTCGTGTTTCAAATGTTGTCTTGACTCACAAAGTCTTATCATTCTTATCCTCATGTATTTATGGGGTATAAGGAGGAAGAGGGAATTATGGACGTGTATTGAGAGTATTAGTATTTCAGTTATAATTGGACCTATATCAGTTCGAAAAGCACCCTCATTAAAATGTTGACTTTACGTGTCTATTAGTTTAGGTGATAAAATTTTCCTCGGAACGGCTATTAAGTTTCCTTTATAGTAAGAACTTTTCGACGCTCTTTGCATACACCAGGAAAATATGAAAGTTATGAACTTTTTTGCATTTGTCTTACGACTGCGAAAATCTTCTTGAACGAATTATAACTTCAGGGCCAATTAAACTTCGACGATAAAGTTAGTTGATTGAAAAAGTGTTGGAAAAGGATGAGTCGGCATGGTGCCAATAACTAGTGGAAAATTACTGTGTGTATCCAAACAGACTAGGCGCCGCACCGGTTATTTTAGATGTCTGGACTCCGCTTGGGATTTCCTCCTTCTTTCCGATAAAATAACTTTGATAATTGAATTAGTTCCCTTAAAAAGTTGGTGAGCTTGTTTTTTTTTTTACTTTTTAAGAAACGGAATTTAAATCAGAATTAATGCAAAAACAAACATATGAATATTGTTTTTACTTGAATCTAGACATTGATTTGTCTATGTTGTAACATTTGTAGGTACTTCACATATTTTATAAATATCTGCAGACAATTTATTTATTTGAAAATTGCAAGACTAAATTTACCGTGAAACACTGGACGAATCTTTCGCGGTGCACGACTGTAAGCTGCGTATCTCGTGTACACTTGATTGTTCTGTTATTTCTCCTACAGTATTATGATTATTACAATTTCAGAAGAAATAATTTTTTTAAGTATGCTAATAATATAAAGTCAGTATCAATAATTATACTAATATCGAAAACAAACAACTAATTCTAAAGCGAGAATATTTTTAATTTAACTGTAACTGTTGAATCTTGTGTCTTACAAAGATGGTAAAGCAGTCTCAGGATGTTTTCTTCGCCCTTATAATAAGTCACGTCAAAAACAAAGGTGTATACCTATTTATAACATCAAAGTTATAAAGTAATTCTGGTTTCCTTTCTGCTCGTTTGTTGTTTAAAATTTGAATGCTTCACTGCCTTTTGAAGAAGAAGTTAATTAAAACACCGAAACAGGAATAATAAATTTAAGGGGTAATTAGGGTTTTTACAAAGGAGTACCTTAATTATAAAGTTACCGTTTTGTTTATATTTAAACATTGGCGGCTGTTCGTTTTTTATGTGTTAGAGAACATCAACAGGAACTTTTTTTAAAACGACAAACTTTCATCTTAATTACTGACGTTGTTTAAACATTCAAAGAACTTTCTCCAGTTTTTGTTTTTTTGTTGTTTAGGATACAAGTATTTTAGCTACACAATTAATTATACCTCCTGAGACACTCTAATCATCAAACATGTACACGTGCATTTACTTTTATTTTGAAATATAATTTTGTGTATACGTTTAAAATATTAAAGTCTATTTTTTTTATCCACTTACTGGAGAGGATGTACCTATGTGCCTCCGTTCTAGTCTTCTTAAATTATTACTACAATAACGACGTTTATTTTTTCGAATTTCTTTTAGAATTCTATGTTATGTATTTCCACATGCTATAGGTAATTACTTTCACCTTTTTCTGTTGTAATTTTCAAGAGTCAAAATCTACCCCTCTACACTCGTTTCTACCTCTGCTATATCTCAAGCTAACCCTTTATATTTTCAGCGCCCTTTGTTCTCGCAGTTTACCTCATACCTCTATGTTTCTATCCTCTCTTATTCACAGATAATGCTCTACAGACGTGTTGTTTAATAATAATTGAATTTTTAATTGAAGTGCGTTTTTTGAAATGCAGTATAATAATTTGGATCTAGTATTTACCTTCTCATGATAAATATGTCATTTATTAAATCAGCTTCTTTAAATGCAACTAACTTTGACGTTTCCTCTCTTCTTGGGTTGCTTAATAATAGTAAGCTAATTAACTAAGCGTGATATTAAAATAATTGATGTAGCAAACTAGTTTCGATTCGTAGCTTCGGTCAGTTCATAATTTGGCCCGAGATTTTAAAATTTGTAGTGGATACGATGTTATTGTATATCAATTTAGCCAACATAAAAAGAAATATTTATTTTTAGTACTCATTTAACGTTCTTTGAATACAGTCCCACAGATTTTACCGAGATAAATTTTAATTTATTAACTTAATTTGAGAGCTGTCATTCAATGTCACTTTTCTTTTTTGTTAAGGACTATAAACTTGGTACAAACATAATATCCTATCCCTATTTTTAATAGTTAATTAATTCTCTTTCTTTGTAGGTATCTTAAAAATTTTGTTGCATGGCTATATTAAATTGTCTCAACATAACAAATACATTGTTATATTGTGAGATGAGAAAATATACTCTTTGGATTGACTAAATAAAATATAATATAAATACTTCATTTGGAGTTTTCGTTTATGACCAACAGTTTTTGGTTTAATTTTGCTTTAGTATTCAATAATAACTAGCAAAATTTTCAACACTTTTACTCATTTTTTTGTGAAAGTTGTGATTTTTTATAGTTTGGGTTGAGATAACGACTTTTTTTGTATAAATTTAATTATCTCAGAAATTGTATACATCGTAAATGTATTAGTTGGTTTTTAAACTTACTTTAAAATATCGCATTTTATTCGAATTTGCCGAAAAAAATATACTAATTCATTTAAAATACTTCCAGTATAACTTGAAGAGGTTAACAGTGGAAAAATTTTTTGATTGAAATGAATACCCCTAGTAACCCTTAATGCCAAATTTATAAATTTCTGATGCGCTTAGTTTTCTTAAAACGTGTTATAATTATTAAGATGTAAACTAATTGCTTTAATAAATCAATTTATTTGTTAAAATATGATTAAGGGACGAGTTTATTTCCGTTTTACATATACTTCTTGTTTATTTTTAAATCCATGGATTAAATAATCGGCTCATTTAGTAGAGAAGGTCTATTTTTCGAAGAGATTTATATTGTCGGCAGGTCAAGGTCTACCAAACTAGAAATTAATTACGGGATTTACAGGATGCTGAAAAACGTTGGGGATAGCAACCTTTTTTCTCCAGAAAATTAATTAATTTCCCAGAGGAGCGAGTATTTATAAGCTTTTTTACGAAGACTCTGAAGAACCTCGGTTCTACTTGACGTTCTCGATCTTTTTAGCCTCTGACTGCGGAATTATTAAGTATTTCAGAAATTTGATTGAAAAGTTAAATATACCATTAAAAATGTATAACTGTAAGTTCAATTTAATAAAGGGATCTAGTTCATTTTTTTTCAAATTGGAGGAGGTAAAATGAAAAAAATATTTTTTACATTAAATGTATCTTCTAATATATAAAATTCTCGTGTCACAGTTTTAGTTATCATACTCCTCCGAAACGGCTTGACCGATTTTTATGAAATTTTATACGCATATTCAGTAGGTCTGAGAATCGGCTATTATCTATTTTTCATACCCCTAAGTGATAAGGGTTATCCACCCCTAACATTTTTTTAAATTTTTAAAAATGTGGCATTAAAATTACATACAACTCTAAATTTTCACCCTTCCATCACCAACCCCTATTTTTTAATAGTTGTTTTAGTAATTTAATCATTTAGGTGCGCACCAGCAAACCCTGCCCTTGGGAGGCGGGTACAATGTTGGAAGGGGCAGGCACTCTAGCTATTTCCTGCGCTCGATAACTGATCAATTAGGGATCCTTACTACTACCCGTGCGAAGCCGGGACGGGCCGCTAGTTTATATATATAAACAGACCCAAAAGTTTTGACTTTAAATTTGGAGAAATTTTCGGGGATGATATAGATATTTTTTTATTTTTTTTTAGCTGATGGTAGGCATATGTACAGTTATTTGGCATTTCATGTAATAGTCCACACTTAACAATGAAACCTTGAGTACAGAAACCACAAGGTCTTAATAGACGACTACTAAAAAGTCTAAAGAGCATTAACCGTAGTCCTTTATTAGTTGTATGGATCTGTTGAGTATCTTTTGAAGTTGTCGATGGCATCTTTGTTTTGAGTAGAGTGTAGGTACGGTATACCGCCACCACGGGTCTCCGTGTCGTTGAGTTCTCCCCCAGTGTTGAGTCTTCATTGAAGTAGACAATGCCAAAATTTCTCATGTCATTGAAGTGTGTTAGCGTGACTTTAACGAAAACGTTTTACTTTAGTTCTACCGTTTTAATCTAAGTGTATGCTGAAAAGCCATTAATCATGGTAACACGACGAGCAATTTTTTTTCTGTTAGAAAGAATCAACTTTTTAATTAAATAATCATGAACTTATCGGGGTGGCGATCCGCAGAAAATACAGTTCACGCAAAGTACCCATAATGTGACGGTTACGGATTTATGCTTTAAATAAAAAGTTGAAAAATCCATGCAAAAAATAATTATCTTCTTAATCTCAAGAGTTCTTACGTACATAATTCTCAATTTTCTTCGAATTTTGACTAAAGAAGCGTAGATACCATAAAATATCGAAAATTAACATTTAATTGGATCTCACATTGCAAGAGTTTGAATTACACTTCCAGTTTTATGCTTCGTCGAGATCGTTTCATTTTATTTGAATTTTAATCGAAAAATTTAAGATAACAAGATCAACAAACGTAAAACCGTCTCTAAAGAACGTAACTAAAATTTTTCTTTTTTGATACACATATAGTAATTACCAAAAAAGCCTTATTCTTCCACACTATTTTTTTTAGTCCCTTTAAAGGTTTTGTTTATTTTGGACTAACCTAACATAACCTAACCTTTTGAAGTATCTCAGATCATTCTTCAACGTTCTAAATAATTCTCGGAGTATCTGGGACAACCTGACTCATTTTCTAAAACTTTTGAACATTCTGAAACGTTCCAAATCATTCTCAAACAATTCGGAATATTTTACAGCATACTGAACTGCTTTTTTGGAATATTCCTGCCAATTTAAGAACCATTTGCAACGATTTTTTCTTCTATTGACTGAGCTGCCTGTTTTTTTAAATTTGGAATGACTAGAAAATTTATTTCATTGAGATTAGTTGGTCATCATGAATCCGTATCAATAGTCGTCATCTGATTAATAAAAGAATTACAGAACTAATAACAACAATCATAAATAATATGCAAATTTTTTATTTTATACTTCCTATCTCTAACTAGGGCTTTTGCACAACCATGATAAGGGTTGCAAGATGAATTTTTCAAACATAACTTTTAAGTCCCGTGGAAACCACGAAACTTTTCCTACGTAAACTTTTCAAATAAATGTCTTGTTAGAATTCTTATGAGAGCCGACGTAATCTAGTTAACTCTGTTATTAAGCGAGAATGAAAAGTTAGTCAGAAGCAGAGAGTAGAAAAAACTGAAAGTAATATAGATCTTTCAAAAAATTAAAAAAATTTAAGAGTGCAGTTACATTCAGGCCAGTACGTATTCATCACTGTTATTAAAAGGAGGACGGGGACCTCAGAGGCCTGAATATCCCTAAACGACTTTTAGGGGGAAATTTAAATGAAAGAGCACGGAATGTGAAGATGATTAAATCAAAATTACTTTTCACAGAATACGCAATGCTGTTAAAAATATTAAGTTAAATAATAATTTATTTGTTAAACATTGTTTTGGGAAAGTGTACCTACGTAAAACAAAATTCTACGTTATTTTTAGAACCGGGTTAAGTTAAGTTACGTTAGGTTGAGGAGGGATAACATTATTAAAAACAAAAAAAAAAAGTTATAACCGTTTTGAAAAAGAAATAGCAGAAGATTAATCTATAGAAATAGATGTTTTTTTCTTAATTGTGGGTGGTTGATACTACGTATTATTGTACAAGTAGGATAGATTCAAAAGTATACCAAATATTATTTGTGATTTAAAATTAATCATATAAATATCTATAATGACATGAATTAGGAGAATATAAGAATATAAAAAATAATATAAACAAGAAACACTTGCCCGTTGTTTATGAAGTATTAGTAGTAACAAGGGTGAATCTACTTTTGGATAATTTAACAAAGATGAAGAGGTATTAATTTCTGGGGAAACTTGTCGAAATTTATAAATAAATCCTTTTTCTTAAAATCAACAATAAGTTAACCAGAACGTACTAAATAGCTCGAACACCAACTTCAAAGCTTAGACCAAAAATGTCCGAAGAACGTTTCGATAACACTCATGGACTTTAATCTGAAGTCTGAAGAAGACTAACAATTTTAGAAATTCTACAAAGCCTAACAAATCAAGTGAACGATACAAAATTTATTCAACTGTAGTCCATGAACTAGGAACGCATTCTTTTATATTATTTATGACTTGCATAGCATTCACTTCGTTCTCGATTTGAATAATGTTACGAATATTTTGTGTGTCAACATTTTAAGATGTTCATCCTACCATACACCATCGTCATCAGTTATCAAACAATGAATTTCCCTGGCATGTCAAGCTTCAATTCTTTGAGGACAAATTTTCGTGATGGGCAAAATCCCTTACATACATGGGATGTTAAGAAGCTCATGACTCGCTTCCCATTCTTGGACAAAGTCACATTTGAAGCTCTTTCTGTAAGTTATTGATGATTTCTAAGGTAGCAAAACGAGTGTCGAAATTGGGCAATACTTTATAGACCGCAGAAAAAGCTCTTGTTAAAAATTCAAACTGTGATTTTGATATACAAAAATTTTCTTCATAACGAGTTTTTTTAGAATTTTGTACTTTTTTAGTGATTGGTATGTGTCACTCGTAGAGGGTGGTTTGTCAACCAGATGCATACGTCAAGAAAATAATAAGAAATTTCAAAATGTAAGAGTAGGTACACCCTTATTTGTTTTGGCATTTTCTAAAAAAAATTGGTGGAGTAGGTACTGTGGAAATACACCAAATTAACACAAAATCTGAAGTTTCACAAAAATGTTGAAATTTCGAAAAAACTTAAAACACGAGTTTCGGGGTTTAACCCTTATTTATTGCCTTCCTACAAAAACTTATCGTAATTAAAATTGCGTTTTTTTTTTGTTGCAGAATACCATTAGTCAGTAAGATGCACGTAAAACTGGTAAGTTATTTTTATTTATTTTTCTTATAATTTATACAAATATTGTTCGTTGCACAATAAATTGGTAGGTACCCATAGAAGTCCACGTAACTTTATATTTTTCTGGTTATATAAATGATATACAAAAAAATAAGGACGACCTTAATGCATGCAAAATAGTAGGTACTAATTTTCTTACCACTTCCGGGCACATATATATTCAAAAAGAGACAATCTTCGCTTTGGTTAACGAGGAGTGGTACGAGTTTTTTCAAGAAACTGAAGCGTCCCTTTGGCATTTCCATAAGTGCGGCAGTTTTGTTACTCAAGTCGGGATATTTTTGGGGACACACGGCTCCAAAAGTGTCTGCTAGTCGCGTACCCGGCCACTTAAGTGGCGGCTGCGGTAGTGCGAAACGTAACGGTCCGAGAGGTGGAGCTGCGTACGGCACTCCGCGAAACACTTCGACGGGCTCGAGGTGGCGTGAATTGAGTTCGAGAATAATTCCGCGAATGGCGCCCGTCTGAATTTCAACTATACGGGAACTGTAACGGGGACCGGAAACAACAACGTCGATGTAAATCAACAGCAGAAATGCTACAGGCCATGTAGTAAACATGGTCTGAATTCTGCGTCCGGTTGAGCATCACTTTGACCGTCGTTTAGTGGTGATTGAAGGGCTATCGGAATGTGACGACAGCTTCGTCTGGAACATAAAGGGATCGCAATAAGGTAATTGTTTAGATTAGTGCCGCGAAATCGATTTTCTTGAAAATACATGTACATATATGTTGGACACGGAAAAGAGCCGTTAATTTTTTTTTTTGAGCTTTAATAATTTCAAAAAGCTGTAGTAGTAATAATAATAGTTAGGTAGTAGTTATATTGTTGTGTTTATTTTAATTTTGCGACCATGTAATGTTTATTTTGTAGATTTTGTTAGGTTAGGTTGGAGTTTGAGTAAGTACCTATATACATTTACACACACACAGCCAATACCGTAACCTAATATATTCAATGGAACTTTATCTAATCTAGAAATAACTAACATGTTATATTTCCAATAGTAAAATACAATTTAACTACTAAGGTCTCGTGACATCGAGTTTGCACACACATATTGAAACAATTACTACGGTTTTCTCAATTTTTAGAATTTCAAAAAAAAAAAAAATTAACGCCAAATTTCGGTGTCCAACATACTGTATTTTAAAAAAAAAAAAAATCGATTTCCCAGCACTAAACTAAACAATTACCCTAAATAACAACGAAATTTGGATTTAAAATGATCGAGTTCTATAGGAGTTAATCGAAAATGGCGTGTCACATTTAATCTCGACAAAAGGAGCAAAATTTTCATCTGGAATAGTCCTAGATGATAACTGATTTAACTTATCAGTTCTTGATAGTTATGGTATTATTATCGAAATATCGATAATGGTAATTGTATCTAGGATCACGGTCACCTAGTTTTTTGTCCGTAAAAAAATCGAAAAATGAACTAATCTGCATGATTATCTTTTTACATTGAAAAAATCGTTTAAAAGGAAGTTGATTTTCCGATTGATTACCATTATATTATTGAAATAGTATATTCAATAACAGGATTAAACAATTCGTTCCTAAATAATCCTTTAAAAAAAAGCCCCCCCCCCCTACAACCCTCCAGAACCACCTCTACTTGCAAAACTCGCGAAACAATTTTATAAAGGATTATTTAGGAACAAATTGCTTAATTCTATTATTAAGTATATTATCAATGATAATCAATCGAAAAATCAATTATCTTTTTAAACTTTTTTTCACTGGTCATTTTTTGATGTAGATTAAGACAAAATATATATTAAAGCGATACAAAATCGTGAAAAAAATCGTTCTTTTTATCATTTAAAGTCAGTAATTCTTACCATAAATTCGCCTTAATATGAAACAATTAAAAAAAAAATATTAATTGTAATATATAGATAGATATAAATAAATAATATTACTAAATTTTAATCATAACATATTTTAATTATTTTGTTTTCGCTAAAGGCTTAAATTTGAATGTAACAAAATTCTTAGTTCTACTCGATTAAAACCACTTTAGAAGTAAATTAATTAAAGTTGTAAGAAGATATGTTGCTAGTCATACGTTGAAGAATGAGTACAAGGGTTAGAATAAATCATACTCACGTTTATCTAGTGGCAGTGGAAACTTGGAGCTTTTATCAGTCGTGTATGGTTACCGTTGAATCGAAATCCCCTCCGTAAACGAGATAGTTTTCCGAATCTTATATGCACATAAATTCAGAACAATCGCGCCCAGCGGCAATTTTCCCCAACATTCCACAAAAACCCATCCCATATTTCATGTCTCCTTCATTTGCACTTCTGCGAACGTCCGTGTCCAAGTTTTGCCGAAAGTTTGGAACAAACTTTTTTTGTCCGCGTCCCGTAGGACCGTATCTTCTTAAAACAGGGCCCGCGTAAACTTTAGACCACTTTGAGGCCCTGGTCGGCATTCATTTCGGAACACGTACGCAATAGACGTAAACATCGTGGCTATATGTGTGTAGGTTTCGAGTTTGGGAAGTTTGCACCCCCGATTTATTTAGTTTCGCATGTACGTTGGCCGAATTCCAACTTTGTCTGACATCTGTTTTGTTTCTCACAACAATCTGGTCGTGTGGACGGACGTCCTTCGGATGGACGACGATGTTGTGCTTGATGGTGATAGCGGTGGTTTGAATCTGGAACGTTCCTCGTCTTCCACTAAATCGCGTTTCTGGCGTTTTTGCGGACGGCGTGCTAATGGAATTCCATCGTCTTCCTTTGCTCTCAAAGGAACATCGTAATGGCTTCCACGGAAACCTGAAATTATATAAATTTTTTACGGATAGGAAAAATAGCGAAAAAAAAGGACGTCTTATACTTGTCATACTATCAGAGAAAATTTGCACAACCATTCGTACAAAACGTACCCGACTTATTCTTTTTATATAATATATCCATTTTCAATTGAACAAAAAATATATCAATAATCAATAGTAGCTAATATTGCCAATAGCCAATAATTATTAAAAATCACTTTATTTTACCCGGTGATGGGCGAATTTGACGGTCGAAATTAAATTTTTATGAGTGAAAAAATATATATATATATATCTTATATCATTCTCTAGAACTTTTCCAAATCATTCTTAGAAAATCTGTAACATATTCTCTCGAACCCTTTCATCATTCTCCAAAGATCCGAAAATTCCTAAACCATTCTTGAAAATTTCAGAACATCCTAGAATGTTGTAGAACATTCTTTATATTTTTGAATATTTTGGAACATTCTAGGTCTCAAAAATTCTGAATCAATCTCGAAATATTTCGACCATTCCGAGTCATTTTAGATCATTCAGGTACATTTATAATCTGAAATAATGAAAAACATTTTTAGAACTATCTGGGAAATTCTACTATGTTACTATTATTGTCCGGCTCACGAAACGCCGTTTAAAATGTTTTCGAATGTACAACATTTGTTCCTCCATCTCCCCTGTCTTATTTTCGAGAGTAGGCTTAAGATTATCTAGCAGTAGGTGTACACTGTACATAGTAAAAAGTGAGGACAAGATTAAAAAATTTTTGAGCAAAAATGTAATTTTATTATGCTACAAGTTATCTAATTTTCAAATAATGGTACGAAGTGTGATGAGCTGGTTGTCAAAATAATATATTTAAATGATAATGGACAGAATGGCATATCACTTGGTGTCTTCCTGTTTGTTTTATTTAATTTTTAGCGTTATCATAATTAACAGAGTCCGTTCGATGGTAGGGCGTTCGTGTTATTAATTAATCAAGCCTGGTTGTTGTACTGGTGTATCAGAATTATGCAAATTAAACGCTATTCAACGTAACCATTCATAAACAGCACCTGTGTCCATCCTCGATTAAGAATTCCATTTCAATGAACCTGATTAAGCCATCGAGCTACCTACAGGCAGGCGAGCGAACGGACGGGTTCCAGGGGACGCCTGAATTACGTGGGTTTTACCTAAAAGTGACACGGCGAACTCCTGGAGATTGAATTTTAAGTAGTTTACGGGTTAAAGTTGAGACGGATATATTGGTTGTAATCTTTTAAATGGATTAGTGGCTTACTATGAGCGGGTGGTTATATTTTCTTGAAAGATTTTCATATTTATTAAGTACTTAATTTACAAAATTAATTAATAAAACGTGAGTTGTTAAACACAACTAACACTAGAACCCAATAATAAAAATCTAAAAAGTGTTTTGACATCCAAGATGTCATCCTAGGCTGAAGCTTTAAAATACTACATGGGTTGTTTATATGACAACAAAATAGTTTTGCGTTTATATTGCTGTCTATTTGTTAAAACTTAGGAGATATATTGAGAGCCGGGTGAAGGTTTTGACGTACAAAATTGCGGCAACGCCTCGCATCTTCAGTGGATATGCGAACATTATACCTCGAAGTCTCGACAGCGACTGAGTGGAGATTTGGATGTGCAGTGATATATACTGGGTAGCGGTAGGCGGGTCGTAGAAGGGGCGGTTTCTGATTCTTAACGGTTCGTCGGTGGATTGGACTTCGTTTGAATAAAATATGGCATCCAGCTCAGCGCTGAAGGCATCCAATCGTTACTAGCGTTAATGAAGGCCAGAAGTGTTGATTTGCGGCCAATAATTGTTGCTACTTTTTATTTAGCGTTAAGTTTTGCAACACGTGTATTTCCATCTTTTGACGCTTACATAGTTCAAACCGTGATAGATACGAAAAAACTGTAAAGGCCTTTTTGTGTATAATTGAATTGTTTTATAAAAAGTACGGGTCAGCACCCCTCAATCTTTTACAGGTAAAAAAAAAAACAGAACTAAAGAACGTTTAGGCGATACATTACACGTTGAAGCGCATCTTTAAACGCTGTATTTTTTACCTATGAAAAGTAGATTTGGTCCTCTCCGGACTCTTTTGTAAAAAATTTAACTTTCTACAAAATGGTTTATATACTTTTCTAATATCTATTATGGTTTTGGTTACGTAAGCGTCGAAAGGTCAAACAACACGCTCTACGAAACCAAACGTTGGATGAAAAATAGTAACAATTATTTGCCAATACTAAAAATTTGCAGAAATGCTCTTCTGATCTTCCTTTAGAAGAATCCTCGGTCAAAAACATTTTTGCACGGTAAATACCTTGGCTATGATAACCCCATATATGACGTTGCGCGTTAGCGCTCTGGCCTTCAATAACGATGAAACGACGAACCATTCTACGACGCGCCCACCGCAATCCGGTATATATATGTATCAGTGCACAGCCAGTTCTCCACTCAGTCTCTGTTAAGACTCCGAGGTAGAATATTTGCTTTTCCGTCGAAACGTTTGGGTAAAATAGTTTCTTTGGACAACATTCTACAAGCCCGAACCTTTGTTTTATTAGTAGGGCTGATAATAGTCCAATATATAAAGCTGGATTTCAACGGCGCGTTCTGCCCTGAACCCCGAAAGCTGAGCGGTGAAGCTTAGGTGCAATATGCAAATCAGTTTTCATTTTTAAATTTAATTGTATTTTTTTAATCTAAATTATGTTAAGAATGGTTATTGAACATTCCATAGAATTTTATTATAGATTTGTTGTTAATTCTTCAAATGGTTTAATTTCGATTATTGAATTATTTTACGCTGGTCGTTGGAGAAGACCTAAACGAAAGCTCGTCCGTTAGGTAAAATACAATTGCACGACACGTCCCTATGTCCTTTTAAAGTGTCTCTTGTGACCTGTTCGCGGCTCGAAGTTCGATTTTACGGCGCATTCCTGGTCGTATGTATTGCTTTCATAAGTGCCTAAGGCAACGTAGGAAGGGACTTTATTCGATTTAGAAACAACATTGCCGATACTTTCACGACACCATTGCACCTAAAGTACACATTGATTTCGCATACGAAAACAGACACTTCCAAGAAAAAGTGTGAAGCTGAATACGGCTAAATATTTGAATTTTATTGTTACAATAAGATTTGGAAACCTGGAAGAATGGTAGGTACAATAAGGACGTCCTGTTAAAATAAATAGGACCGTAACGTGTGGAAATTGATTAAGATATAGTAAAACCTGACTCACTACAGTTAAATTGTATTAAAAGTCCTGGCCATTCTCATATAAAATACAGTAAGGATGACCTAATATTTTCAAGAATGTTCTAGACGTTTCGAGAATTATTTAGAATGTTCGTGAATTATCCAAAACGTTTCAGAATGTTCCAGATTTTTTCTCGTTTTTGTCAGGAATATCTAGAATATTCAAGCTTTCTCGAGAATGATTTCGAAATCTTCTAGAATGTTCTAATACGTTCCAAAATGTTGCATAACATCCCAGAATGATCTAGAATGTTTGAGAGCAGCATCTGTGTAAGTCTAATAATAAGATGAAAATGTTGGTCTTGATTCCATCAATTCTGTGACATTTCTTTGCGGCTATTAACTGAATAAAAATTCTGAAATGGTTCAATTTCTGTAATGTTTCATCAAAAATATTGTTTCATTAATAAATTTGATTATCATTTGATATTGCCCCACATATCCTTATCCCAGACTTGTGGGGAGCCCTTAAAATCATTATGCCACCCGGACTCTTCAGGCCCAGTCCGACAACATCAACCTCAGGGGGATACATTTAAAACGAAAGCTATAAAATACAATATATGTAATTCAATGGGGGTAGTAAAATTTTATAGTTTGCCACTATACTTAGGACAAAAGCTATATATTTAACTGAAAAAAGTATTTGTACTTAATGGAGGCACCGACACATTGATTTCCAATACAAAAACAAAGGGCTCGGTTGTCACGGGAAGAGTTTTGTGATATGTGCGAACTCGGAATAGCATTTGAATTTTATTGCTGGCGTAAGAATATAAAATTGCAAAGAGTACGCCGCTTGTTTCGGTGTCTGCTGTTTTTGTTCTTCTTGATCGACTGATATGCCAGAACGTTTCTTGCATGCATGTATGAACCCTGGTGTGTTTATATGGTTTGTATGTATGCAAGTAAGTAGAGCCGACTGTTTGCCCGTTCATGCATTTTTCTCGTTCTCTGAACAGTAAACGGGACTTTTACAACCCTTGCGAAAATAGAGTAAGCATAACGTAGACCAAGTAACTCGATACTAAAACACTAGTTTATTTACGAAGATTTCTATACGGATCTAACAGATACATTGAAATTGCATCTTTTATTGAGGAATTGTAGATCTATTTAAATGGAGTGGAATTTAAAAGTTATTTTTATTGACATTTTTATCTACTATCTATTTTCTTCCATTAAAATTTGATCATATTTTCTCGGAATAGTGTATTACATGTTACATATTACAATAACCCAAAACTCAGTGGCGTTCTTTAAGTAAACGATCCCTTTTCAAAAAATCATCATCGATTACATATGTTCACGTTATAAAGACAAAGTTTTAAAATTTCTATTTAACTTCGTAATGAGTTTTCACGAGCTTATGCTGTGTAAGTATCTATTATCCGCTTATGAAAGCTCGAGGAAACTTGACGAAGTTGAACTTTCTATGGGTTTCTTTTACGATAAAGTGGGACAATACTGGCCACTTAGTAGCTCTATTGCAGTTTAAAATCCGTAATAGATTTCTAGCAAATTGAGTTTTCAATGAAGTCAATCGAATTCTAAATTACTTAATTTATGTAAAATGAAATTTCAAAATTTTGCTTCGATTTTAATTGATGAGGAGCTTCACTTAAATGATATAACTCAGTCACTAACATCACAAAGTATTAAGAGATAGTTGGACACACACTCTTCCACTTATTCCTAAAAGCGCATATTTATAAATTTTTTTGTTCGACATTCTTTGTAAAAATGTCCACAAAGGAAATTTTTTTGGACATTCAGAAGACACAAATTTAAAAGAGGTAGATTAAGCTTATAAAAAGCGTCGTGGAAAACTATCATTAGGCGTATTGTTTTTTCACGATAACGAAGTTGCGCCCAATGCAATCCGCTGTGCTGGGTTCAATCTCCTTGGCCATCCACCATATTTTCCGGATTTAGCTCCTAGTGATTATCACTTTTTCCCAAAATTAAAAGAGCATATTCGTAGAACTAAATTTCACGACCACGACGCGGTTATGGCCGCCGTAGAGAAGATTTTTGAGAATCAAAAATAGAAAAAGATTACAAGGAGGTTATGCAGAAAAATAAAATATTTTTGTTTCTTTTTTTTGGCGTTTTTTTATATTGAATAATTTTTTGATCCATTCCCGTACGTCTTCCTCCACTTCATCCCATCCCTAGTACTATCTCTAACATGTCTCCAACTAACTCTTCATTTCGAACTCTATTTATGGCATTTTCATCATTTGTCTATAACACAACATTTCAAACGTTTCTAACTTTTTCTTTTCCGTCACGCTCAACGTTTTGCACCCATACAGAGCGCTGCTTCAGACATACAGTTGGACGGTTGTGACGATGCCTTTAATATTTCTACCGCCTTTTTGTCTTATTCAAATATTAACTTTTTATTTTCTTTCGATAACAGTATTTTTATTTTATTTATATTCAATAATTTAATGCTTACAATAACAGGATGAAAATGCTACCAGTTCATGATTGTTTCCAATTTTTCACTTCTTACAGAGCTTTTGGAGATGTCCTGAGTTAGTTCATGATAATTTCACAAATTGCATGTGTATGATCACCAAAGTGTATTGTAACCGACTTTTGCTCGAGCTTTTCTTCCAAGAATAGCTGTATCAATCTACGTTGGGTACTAGAAAACTGTTATTCTATGCAAGTAGAAAGCCATCTGAAATTTCAACTATTCTAATAAGAAATATGGAAAGCTTTATCCACCACGTCTAACTTATTTTATTATTCGCTTTATCTTTTCGATCTTTTGATGTCCTCTGGGTTTTAGTTTTAATATTGTATTAGGTTGAAATGCTGAAAACGAAAAGTGAATTATAGCTGGCATTCCGCCTTTCCGCCTGCACCTGCAATTTATTTATTCAACCAAATCCAAACAAAGGAAAAGCTCATTATTTGGTTGCTTGTAGAAACTTCAGACAGGTTTAATGGAATAGCTTGTCAGATAAAACGACTTCGACTCTGTTTCCACTCAGATGGAGAATTCGTACTCGATTCAAGGGAATTGTGTAACAGAACAACAATTCGGAACTATACCACACCATTACTCTAACAGTTTTGTGAAAACGTTTTCTGTGGTTACTTCAGGGAAAATTGGACGCAGACACCGATGTCACTTTAATGTCAATTACAATTTAATACATCCAGATGTGATGTTCCGTAACTGACTTCTCTGCTGATCAAAATTTAAGATGATTTAAGGTATAATAACGTCTTCCATGTTCCAGAGACACGGACCGACTTCAAAAGCCATTCTATAGATATGATTCATTTAAAAATTGTCCTATACAATAGATTAATAAATATAATGGAATAGTTTGAAGATGCGCTTTTATAAGTGTTGTAATAAACAACAATCCACCAGAAGTAAAGGAAATGTGAATGGTATTTTTGTATTAAAACTTCAATAAAAGAATGTAGCATTTAATTCTGAAGTTGTACTGTTACGTTTTCTTAACAAAAAAAAAGTGAATTTCAGGTGGACAGTTTCAGAGAGTTTCAGTACACAGAAAGTTCTACAATTTGGAGAAAAATTACAATATGTTTCAGTTTATTCTTAAATATTCCAGATTGTTTAAGAATAATCTAAAATGTATCCGAATGTCGAAACTTCTCCAGAATGAATTTAGATTGATTAAGAACATATTTTCCCAAACTTTTTCTGTAGGTCATTGGTTGTTCAGGTTAGGTTAGGTTAGGTTAGGTTTCTCGAGAATGGTTCCAGAAATGATCTGGAACGTTCCAAAATGATTTAAAATGTATGATAATAATCTAGAATGTTCTACAAAATAACATCCCAGAACGATCTAGAGTTTTTAAGAATGTAAAGTCTAAAAATAAGAAAGAAAAGTTTGTCCTGACTTTATCGATTCTATGATATATTGTTGCTTTGAAGCCACTAACTTAATAAAAATACCAGAAACGAACAATTTTCCATCTATTTTTATAAATTTCTGCAAATTAAAATTTCTTTGTATACTTCTTTAGGAACTATTGCTTCATTTAATTTATATTTAAAGAAGGTGATTTTCTATCCACTTGACTATGGAAATTGACTAATGTTTATGGTAATAGAGTACTAAAAACCGCTAATGGTTTAATTCTTTTTCGAATTAACGATAGTTAAAAACTACTTCAGATAGTTAGATCCCGGTTAGTCCCATTAAATTGTTTATTTCATCAATTTTGAAACTAAGCTTCCAAATCTATGTACATGCGAACCCAGATCGGAACTTGTGTCGACAAAATCTTGTAGTTAAAATCTAAACTGGTCTGATTTTATAGTAAACATAAGGTTAGGTTAGGTTAGGTTTTTGGTATAGTTTTGGTTAATAAAATATTTTGACAAATTAAAATTGCCTCCAACCAAATCAAAACCAAACGCCCAACGCCACTTTTTATGCAGAAGGCAAACGTTTAGTGAATATTTATGTAACGATTGTAAACCAATTTTAGTGTTTTATCTTCAATTTAAGTAGGTAAGTACGCAATTATTGAAAGCCTTATTGTTTTCTGATACGTATTCTACAGTAAAAAGGTCATTTTATGCTTAAAGCATTTAAGTTTTGACGTAATCTCTGTTTAGGCAGTAGAAGCTTCACTAATCCGGACACAAACGTGCCTCATTATTTTGGGATTCTTTTTCTGGCAACCAGAAGAAAACACATGATCAATATTCTAGTAACTTTTAGTGAAGTTATTTGAACCGTCTTCAGAAAAAAGCAGATCTTTTACGTCTATTTCTCCCTACCCCATAAATTTCGAGGATATTGGATTTTCTTGCGTCCCACAAGCATTTTATTCTTCCCAAATCGTTATTAAAAGGGCAACATTCTGTATTCTCTCCCGCTAACGATAAAGTTAACGTTTATGCTTCTAAGGAGACGAACTTTAAGGGTGGTTGGTAGGTACGTCGGTACGCAGGCAAACATTTATTCTCGGCTTTTGCTTCTTACACAAAGACACACACGCACGCATACACTCACTGACGCACACACATCGCAGGAGGATGTCGCACATTAGCATTGATTTTTTGTCGGAAAGTCTTCGAAATCTCTGACTTAACTGAAACTTCTTTCGAAAATGTTTGTCTGATGAACATGTTAGAAAAGATGACGGAGCGCCACTTGTTTCTTACACGAAAATTGGTTTGGGAAGGAACAATTTGCTTATAGTATAAAGGGAGAACTTTTGAAGTAAAAATCACCCACTCAGAATCAAGTTCATCTCGTTGATTAAAATAACAAATTTTGAAGCGAAGTTGAACTTGAATACATATGAATTTATTAGACTGATCGATTTTTATCTTTATTATGAAAACAGAATTCAGAATTACAAGGTTTTGACGAACATAATAACATATTGCTGTATATTAGGGTGGGCCGAAAATCCACTTTTTTGGAATTATTATTATTAGTACTAAAAATATTGTTCGTTATGCATAAAAAAATATCTTGACAGGGAGAAAATTGTAGGTCGATGTCTTAGGCTTGTCAAATGCCGTTAAAGTTCAAATTGTCAGAAATGATTTATTTTGTACTTACTTTTATCGGAATTTTCATCCTCTACAAGAAAGGTCGTCAGAAAAAATCATGTCAACTTAAAAGCTTCTGAGATAATGGCAATTTCGTTAAAAAATTAACGTTTTTCACTATATTTATGTTTTTTAAATTATCCAATAGGTACGTGCTAAACGATTAAAAACTAACGTTGTATTTATTATTCCCACAATCTTTTAAATAGATGTAGATACAAATATTGAGATTTGGATAGATATATGAGGAAGATTTTTCAGTTAGTAGATAAGGTTTTGACTAGTGAAAATCAGATGGATTGATGCCTTGGCCCGTGAGACCCGGGCCTTGGGCGTCATAATTTGTGGGACGGCAAAATTTTAGAGGCCAAGGTGACTAAAAACAATTCATTTAAATGTTGGTTCAGATTAGCTTTTATAAAAAAAATCTAAAGAATATATGTATTATAATTCAATCTTTTAACTTACTATTCTATCTGAGGGTAAGACGTTAATTTTTTAGTTATGAATTATAATCTTTATCGAATAATTTAAAAATTATATTTCAATAAAGTAAAGTTATTTTAAAATGAAAATTAATAAAATTCATTTCATGAAAAAGGGGAATCAGTTTTGATCGTGATTAGTCCATTGAGATAATGGATGTGGGCTTTGTTTAGCAGAGGTCCTTGGTTACTTCGAGTGGAGCTACTATAGTAGTTTAAGGGGTCCTACAGGCTAATCGAATGATATTATTCGTCTTTAGAGGGTAGCCCCTTAGGTGGATGCCCTGAGACGGTCACTGGGATGCTAACTACTACGGGATGATTGGGTGACACGTATTTTAGGGTCGAATGATAACTAGAGAAATTATTAAGCATGGATTGGGTCAGACATTATTCCATGGATATAGGGGGTTAAGGAGTCTCTAGGGGGGGGGGGGTAATATCTCTTGCGGTGAGTACCTTGAAACCGTAATTAATTTCGAGACTATGAACTTTATGTTCTCTTTGTGATACCTATGAGAGAAACGGAGAAATTCCATCCAACTTTGCGGTTTAGCTAATTTCAAAATACGTACGTAAAAATCGTATTTTTAAACAATAAACTCTTCTACCTGTGTTCTACATAAGATGCAAACAATGCGGTAAAATTTTGTTAGAGGAATGTAAGTTGTTTTTATTTTCACAATTTTCGTTTACGTCATGATTAAATTGCGGGTGGTGACTTGTAGACAAGCACGACAATTGCAAGCCAGCAATCGGAAATACTTCAGAAATATGCAAGAAATTCTCATGCAAATGTCAGCCGTCGTTGTCACTGCGACAATGCACTGCGAGAAATTTAGAATAGTCGTGGTAAGAACTTGAAGCAATGGTGCAGAAGAATCTTGTGCTCGTTCTTTGCTCCAAAGGTGCAGTTAGTTATTTCGGGAGCTTTGTTGAACAAATACGGCCAAGTTCTCGATGCTTTCGGGTTATTAAGAGCCGAGTTCATACGTCTTTTAAACCTTCACCAAACCACTCCTCTTTAACTGCAGTACGACGAGAATTATTTTATTGTCGCGTGTTCTGCTAGTACATGAGCACACAAGTACTACATATTGTACATAAAAATAGTTGAGAAATATGCTCACACTGCAGTGTTAGTACCTTCAAAATGGTTTAAATTTACATACTAAAATAGCTTAAGAGTTTTTCAATGGGATTTGCTACACCACTTGAACCTAAATTCTCGTACAAGGTAAATAATAAGGAAACTATGAAAACCACCGTGAAGAAGTGCACAAATATATGTAGGTTAATCTATGACCTCAATAAACCTAAAATGTTTAATGAATTTAAACTCAACCAATAATCGAAGATATAAGCAAGTCTCGTGATTTTTTATAAATGATCTAGAGGGAAAAAAAAAAAGCATGGCACCAACAGGAATCGAACTAATGACTAACCACGTACAACACCGTAACGCTAACGTATTTGGTATTTGAAACGCTGAATAAACTTTAAGGGTGGTTTTTATCGAAATTGGCTGGGTGGTGCGCTCCATTACTTACATAGTATCATGTCTAGTTTCATATTTTTTGAAAAGTTTTTGTTATATTAAAAAAATAATGTTTTCATAAATAAAAGAAACTTTTCTCACATTATCTTATCAAATTAATACACAGAACGAGCTCCACGAGGTGAAAAATTTTTAGGTCAATTATTTTAACAATCTTTATTGCCTCATTTGTTAAAAAATGGACTTTAACAATTTTTTCCAACCGGACCATATTCCTTGAAGTGTTAAGATTACGCCATAATTTTTTAAATTTTCAACGTTAAATTTAAATTAGTGATAATGGAGATAGAGTTTCGGGAGTTAGGACTTTTCCTTCTCTTTAAAGAAGTTTTTTCCAATTTGCGCTATCACTTATGGTTTTTGAGTTATTTATGGAAAACTAAATGCTTTTATCTTCTTATCTTAATTTGTTTATAACTTTTACAACTTTTTATGTGATAATATTATATTTTAATACATTACTCTAGGCGTTATTCTGAATCCAATACGCGTCCTATGTTCGCTGTTTCCAAGCGAACGCTAGCACGTAATATATAACTGGCGAGTACTGTTGCCCAGTCGCCGGTAGAAAATCCCTAGCGCCTGGTGGATTCGTACCTCGTAAGGCTGCGGCCAAATAATATTTGTATTGTATTAACGCTAGGGATGCCGAAAGGCGATTAATTAAGGATGTATTAATTATTTACTAATGAAAATTATTAATGCTACATGTGGACAGTGTGCTCCGCACTGCTATGGTCACATCGAAGCTTATTACAACCTGAAATGATCAGTACGGTTAACTGTTAAGGGCAGATTTAGAGCGTTGAACTTTTGTGTTTGTCTTAGATAGACACTGAAGCTCATCGGGGCTTTTTTAAAAAAAATATATACCTAGTCTTACACATAAAAGGCCTTTGCCCTTTTTTGTAGGTGTAGGTACGTCATTACGGTTTTCGCTACATATGTGGAAATACAGCAATTAGATAATCCTTAACTCCACTTTCCACGAAGATTTTGCTCGTTATCGAGGTCTTACGTCATTTGCGACTATTATTTTCTTTTCTTCAGTAAAAATGTGGAAAATTCGTCTTCCCTTAAGTTTGCTTCACAACTTGGCCGTTGGTTGGTAAAATCAAATTTCGAGTTACATTTTTTTTTATCCTCATCGAAATTACTAACTGAAATTCTATATTTTATGAAATTTCAATTCCTTTAATTATATATAATAATTAGTCTTTGCCTGCCACATTGTCCACGTATAATTATTAAGAAAAAATACAAAAATCGAAAATTAACCCTAACAAACAGACAGATAGACCCCCTGATTTTATTTTCATTTCCTAATAACTAATTTTGTCAGACTGTGCTTTTAATTAATTAAGGGGTTAGTGTAATATATCTTTAAAGCTTATGTACATCCCTTAGAATGTCGTCCCATGCAGTGTTGGCTGCATTATGATTCGCGATTGCTTAATGACAGTGTCTTTGTATACGCTCCTACAACGTCGTCGACATCGACGCCCGTTAAAAGCAAACCCCGGCGCGCTATGTCGACGTTCAACAATGCACGCGACGTCAAAGTGCTCAATTACAAAGTTTGATGGAATCCCTGAAGAACGAGCACGTTCCTTTTCTTGTATATTACAGTAGATGATGAACTCGACAAGAAATTGATATGAAGCACTCATACTTCCTGGAACGTTGATAAAAGCGCTAAATACAATGCTGAACTCTTATTTCCGGCATCTCATCCTGCCACTTGACGTTCGGTAGAACATCGATTGAAAAATAATAAAAAAAATATTGGATTTTCTGACAAGAATGAAACTAAAGAATACTTGGAAACAAGGTCTTTGCAAGACCTTATTATTGCTCTCAGAAACTATACAGATATTTTGCAACAATAGCTTTGAAATCATAGATGATGGGATTCTTGAGCAGGAGTGGATTTACCGGGGGGGTGGGGGGAATAGAGGCGGTCGTCCCAGTAGCGTAACGAAAAATCAGATGCCTGCCTCAACCCCCCGCCATGTGTGATCTCCTTTATGTCATTGGATTGATCTCCTCTGAATTCGAAATTTGGGTTGCTACTTTCATGAAAACTCCTCAAATTCTGCTATCCTTTTGTTCATGTTCTGTTTAATAGTTTGTAACGTTATAAAGTTTATTACATTAAATCTATTTTTAATTCGTAGCTTTTTCGAAAACCAAAATATTTTTCAATGAAATTTTGATAGAGTAAAAAAGTCCGAAAATCAATAATTTATGATTTTGTTTTGGAATTTTAAATATGAAAAAATTTAGATTTTGGTGGAATGAGAAATAAAAACTTTTGAGATCAGTTTTTTCAGATTGGAATGCTAATTTATGTATATGACTACAATCCGTCAAATGTTTACGGTTCACTGATCGCAAATAGTTAGAAAAATGTTCAGTCATTTCCAATAAACCCTAATAATTTGGAACGGTACATGTAACCTTTGATTTTTTTTTAAACGAATTCGTTTAGGCGTTTAGGGTAAACAAATTATTCTGTCGTCATCATGTCGATATTATAGTTTCGCATTTCGATGGTTAGGCATAAAAAAGCTGAACATAAAGTATTGCGAAATTGCCGCTAAATGAGAATTTCCCGTTTAATTGGAATAAATCGAAATTGCGGTTCCCTCAGTGTCAATTCAGCGCATTATTTATTTCTCGTTCGATGAACACTATTTTAGGGTCGTTATTTGAACTTGTTTGACACCATTTGTTAACGCTACTATCGGTAAACAATTTTTGTTGTTAAAATATTTAATTACGCTACGAATATTATTTTAACAGCAATTACACTACTTCTTTTGTCGATTTCCTTTCGTATATACCTACGTTTATATTAAGTTTTAGTTTTGCTCAATTTTACGAACAAATTATTGCTTTACAGAATTACGTAATTGCCAAAAATGTCTGTAAATACGTAAATATATTGATTGTTATTTTTTTGATTCAGCCAAGTTGTCATTAACGGGGTCAAAGTTGGGCAAGCTGTCCCATAGACTTACGCATTCAGGATCAATGTGAAGTTGTAGTGGGTAGCCTGTGAAACTTTTTTAATCCTCTAGGTCTATTGGGAATAAATGGGCAGAGATTGAGGTCCCGCGTCTACTTTTAGTTTTTTTTAGTTACGCGACTGTTCCGTTGCAAAAACAACGTGCATGTTTTTTATGGAAGTGAGTAGTATAGATTCGACGGTTTAGGATTGCTTTTAGTCTAGTAGACAAGGGATTAATCGTATAAAAAAAAATTCGGCGCGGATTCTTATAGAGGTCGATGAGAAAAGTAGTTGTGCATACTAGCTAATAATTGTTACTGTTATTTATTTAATGTTAAAGTTATGCAAAATGCTTTTTTTGACCTTTTGATGCTTACGTAGTGGAAACAGTGATAGACACAAAAAAGTATGCCAACCTTTTTTCTACTGAATTGAATAAAAAAAAAAAAGAAGTTCAGGTTAGCACCTCTACTTCTAGTAGGTAAAAAATTGCGCTACACTATTTTACCTGTAAGATAGAGAGATGCTGACTTTCGTTGAAAATTCAATTTTCTATAAAAACGTCTGTATATTTTCTTGTATATATCAATTTTTTTAGCTACGTAAGCGTTGCAATAGTTTCAAAATTGTAATACTAAATAGTACTTAAAAATTTTAGGATATTCTTTTTAAGAAGCCACTCTAAAAGTTCTGCAACTATTATTTTTATTCTGGAAATAACTTAAGTCTTACCATCCAATTTAGCATTCAAATTTACTTTTGTGCTGTATGCAGATCCTCTATGTCCGCCCCTAGAGACGAAGGGAGTCGTGTGTATGTAATTCAAATGAAATAAATCTTACGTTTTGTTGACATTATTAAAAATGCAATATATGTGTTGTATACGTATGTCTTTGTAGACGGTATATGTATTTCAAGTGTTTTCATATTCTTTTTATTGGTATTTTGAGTTACGGTACTAATAATACAAAAATGTCACCTGGGTACGCTTGTGTAACATATGTGTGAATATAATGGTACACCAGGTGGGAATAAGGGTAACGAAGTTGGGGAAAATATAAACTGGGTATTAAACTTAATAAAACGTGCTTTAGGCGAAATTTTCAGTTAGAATTTTTCTGAAAGCGGTTTTGCCGTTTACACGGTTCTCAAAACTGATTTTTGTTTCGATCGCATATGTCTTTATTTGTAGGTACAGTTCTAACATTATGACTTGGCAGAGTTTACCGGAAAACAATGGAATAAAGGACACAAAAGAAAAATTGCGGATACTCCAAAGCTATTTTATCTTTCATACATTCTTCGAGTTTAAAGAGTAATATAATCTATAAACACACGTTTATATTTATCTGAAAATTTTAAGAACACCGTGTATGCTGTATTTATGTCTTGTTTGCTGTTTGGTATTGTTAATCTGCGAAGTATGAGCTTTACATTTTCGCATTCAAACTAAAGTATTCTTACCAAAAAAGGATTTTGAAATTTAAATGAACTCTCGAGGATTAACTATAAAAAGAGATAAAGGAGCAACTGAGATGAATATTTCGCTCAACAGGATGGTAAAGAACCTTTAGGCGCGTATAGAAAGGATTTGGATTATTCTCGAAGTCGCTGTTCCATTTTCTATAAGAAACGGAATAAGGAAGCGAGTTCATTAAGGAGTAAAGAAACACTAAATTAACTAAGCCATTATGCTAATAGTTGCCAAAAATTCCATTAGTAAGCTTACTTTTTATCTGTCATGTTATATATATAATTTTAAACGAGAGAGAAAGATAAAAAAGAGGAAAATTTTAATGAAATTTAGTGTCTCTTTTAAGTCAATGTAATTCCCCCAATTGAAGTTGTTTTAAAACACTAGGATTCTTTTCTTAGAATATTTAAATTTAGATAATCAGCATGTATTTCAACTAATTTCATCAGTGGAAGTATTTCAAGATTTTTTTTGTATCTCCTACTACCATAAATCTGGACTTAAAATGTTAAACGAAATATTTGTTAAGATAAAGTAATCCAATATGCAATGCTTGGCTTAGTAACGCAATAATAGAATAAATTTTATTCCGTGATACTAATTCAATTTATCGTAAATAGCAACAACAAAATAATAATTAACTAAAAAATTAGGTTAGTTTAACTTAATTTTTTAGGGATGTTAAAATTGACGATCAAAACGTTTTTTGTATTGTATATTTTACAATAAATTGAATGGTATCATCGAAGGAAATGTGTTTTATTTTAAAAAAACTGAAAAATTAGCATGCAAATTAAATTAGTAAGTACTAATTAAGTGGACTTCGTTGATCGTCGGCCCAGAGTTAGTTCTCTATTTTTTCCTGTGGTTAGGTTAGGTTACGTTAAAAAATAAACTTCCAAATGAGATAACTGAGGACAAAGTAATGAGTCATATAATCTACTAATAGCTAAAACTTCAGTAGATGAACGGTCCATCTTTTCCTATTTTTATATAACTTCGATATAGTATAACCTATACAATAAAAGAGTACTCCGTATAAGATAATATGTAGATTCAATTTCGGAGAGGATAACACCAGTTGTAATGGCGTTTTTTAGATTTTTTTTTTGAGAAATTGAGCTGAACCCTGAAGAGTTATGATTTAACAATTCTCGTCCATAATATTTTTGCAGATTTACGCAATCTTTCAGACACGTGTGTAAAGTTATGAACAATCCCTGGATAAAGTTCTAGCGACTAGATCTGGAGTTTTCGAGAAGCTTCTTGTGATTACTAGACAACAGCGAATAAGTATAAAAGTAGAATTATCAAAGTTTCGAAGTCAGTTAGTAGTCAGTTGGTGTTGAGTTGCTGTTTAGAGCTGTTATTGTGTTTTTACCGTTAATTTGGAAAAGGATTTGTTAAATTTGAGTCATTAATAAATAAATATTTGGAAAAAGTCGTTACAATATTAAAAAAAAAAAAACACGAAACATTTGTTTAAAATCTAAAGCTCTTTAACGTGGTAACGCAGTGAGGGATGATATCAAATAAAATTCGCAACGTAATATATGCGTCTGAAAAGACAGAAGTTGAAAGGGAAGAAACACCGCTTTTTGTGAACGGTATCAGGGCGCGGAATCCGCAATAAAACCTTTAGCGTTGACATGCATCAGTGATACTAGTGGATTTTAAACAGACGTTAATGTTAAAGGCTATCCAAACATACTCCTCGTAAAGTCGACTGTAAAAAATTGACAACTACGGGTTAATATATTCTGGAAGGCGAGCATAGACGGCAGCTCCGTTGTGGAACGGTCATCCATCTTCCGGTTCTTCCTTTCCATGCCCTGATGGCAACGACGACGCTCTTGCCGCTCATCCCCTTCATTATTCAAAGATTGCCGCTAACAAATCGGAGCTTCCCCTGGCGCGGATAGCATAAATTTGAATCATTTTGCACGAGTCCTCGCCTATAAAACTACTCATGCAAGGCAATCGTACAAATGAGGTTGGTCAACCGAAAGACCAAAAGAAAATAAAGGTATTTACTTTTGTATTAGTTGTTGCTTTTTTCATGAGGGACCTCTGTAGAATCGTAATCGTAAATATTTTTACAACGCGCAGGACGAAAAAGCGAAAGAAAAGAAAAGGAATTCTTATTAGTTTTACATTTGTATTCATTTTAGGGCGAAAATAATAGGATAGCATAATTCAAGACGTAGGATTATAATAATAGAATATTTGGTTGACGTACACGTATTAATTAACCTGTTTTAAATCCCATTACCTAGTACAAATAATTGATAAAGCGATTCGGCAACTCTTAATCTTATTGGACAAACAGAAGAAAGTTGGATTTTTGAATAAATCTTTTTTCATGATTCTAAATTAGGTCCCAATAGTCCCCATCGACCCGCGTGCCGCTAAAAATATTATGCAAAGGTTAAAGGTCACCAACAACAGCCAGTTACGAAAAAGTAATAACTGTTATTAAAGAGGAACAATTTGTGGTTATCGAATTTGTAATTTAGAAATACAAATCATTCTATTTGTTTTGTCGGTTTTCAAAAAAGCAATTATTAAACTATTATTTTAAAAAAACTCGGTCTACTACGACTTGATAACGAGCTTAAACCCCTGTAGTGGAGAGAAATATTGCACGATAAAAATTGATCTTCTATCAGAGAAATTGAGGCACTGAAATCTATGACAAGATTATTATGTACTATTATTGACGATGTAGAAAACGGAAGAAGTAGATATTAAAGAAGCAGAGATTCAATACAGCTTGGATGAGGACCATAATAGTTAAAAATAACTCAGAGGAATGAACGAAAAAAGACAAAGTATTTTCAATTTTTTATTGAAAACCGTTAATCTTTCGAAAGGAAGCTGTATTATGATCTCTTTTTCGAGGTTGATAAAACTTCTAAGGGATCAACTAAGGCGGTCCTCTCAATGTTGTAACGCAAAATCTCAAGCCTCTCTCGCTATATTATTATTATTCCCACCCCCACAGAAAAATTTCCAGATATTTTTTTTGCCTCCTGGGTAGAGATCATGCGAGGTTTGCGGAGGTGTACTTGACACCACTCCTCAGTAGGAATACATCTATTTCTAATCGTAAGCTACAAATCTAATAATCACTATTGTTTTTATTAATACGACCTCTTACGAGTGTTTCGCAAAAAAAAATGTTACTCGTGATCTTTGACTTCTTGCAATTTTTTTTTGCAGTACCTATATGGATATATAGATTCGGGATTTTGTTTAGAGTTACAAAAGGAGGAGCTCTTCTTCACGTGTATTCCGAAATTTTGGTTTTTGTTTTCATTTCCTAAATTAACACTGCAATTCCTGTAGGATCCTCTGTAAGTAGGTTTGTTGATCGGCGAATGATTTGAGATCTGATAATATTAATAGTAAAAATTAAAGCTGTCAGAATTAATTGAGTGATAAGACTAATACGAACTTCGAGTAATTTCGGCCGATAATTCACTATCTTAGATGTGTACAATGTACATCATTGTTAGTATTAAAGTGACAGTGAACCAGGATCGCTTTTAAAATTTTTAGGGTGGTATCTCTTAAGTGTAATTGCAACAGTAATAGAAGTGGTGTAATACGTCACTCCAGTACCGTGTCAGGCATTCTTTACTACAGCTTCTGACACTTTAATTAAACCAATTGCAGAGAATGCCGCAGAGGAACCGAGACAATTGCGGTAAAGGCGAGCAAATCGCTCGGGCATAAAAGAACCGCTGTCAATTTCTCTTCGAATGTCCCCGAGGAACGTTTACGGCTAACTGTGAGCTGGAGTTAATTTTCCTACTTCCATAGTTTTGGTCCTCAGTTCCATATCGTTTTATTGTATGCTGGTAAGAAGCATTTTCAATAGAGAAATTCAAAGATTAATGTAACCTTTGCAATTTTGTGGGTCGAAAATAAAAAATGAATTCAACTGCAAATCAATTACAAAAAAATATGCTTATTAACGTTGGCCAGTGTTTCACGAACATCTTGTTCTGCAGAAGAAAGATCTGATATAAAAAATCAAAAATGATGGTTTTGGATTTGATAAATTGATTAAGGCTTTCGCGGCCAGTTGATGAGCTGGTGTTGTCCTTCTTCGGGCGTAGAGGCCGTCGTCGGTTGGAATTGCTTTCTGACGTTTCGCTAGCACGAGTGGCGAGCTTCTTCTGAGGTACTTCCATCTTCGTTGTTGGTCGTAAACTGATTTGATAAACTGGATTTGAAGATTGCATCTTGGTATTGATGTTGTATTATTTGTTTTAGTCTTGGTCTTGGTCAATCGAGTTTAGTTTTTGATCTTGCACCAATCATATTTTCGACTTTTAAGCTTCTTTAAATTCTCTAGGGGATTCATTAAAAAGTCTTGTTATAATTCTTGGTCTTGCGCAAATAAGTCCTGGTCTTGCAGAGCTAGGTCTTGGTCTTGTAGAGTTGGGTCTTAGTCTTAATCTTAATTTATATAGATTAGGTCTTGGTGCTGGTCTTGTTGAAGTGATATACTATATTGCAAAGTTTTCAAGACTAAGACTGCAAGACTGACTAATTTTGCTCATCACTAATCAGAAACATCTGCAAGAACAATACAAAGTTGTAAGCAAGGGCAAGACAAGAATTTCTCTTAGCAAGAACGAGATATTTCTTGTTAAGAAATTAGCTATAGGAGCAAGAATTCTTGCTATTGTGTACAAGTCTGCAACTTTTGAAAATAAAAGACAAAAGCAGATAAGTTTTGACGAAGACCATTAATTAAAAAACACTCAGTATTCACATGGTTTCAATTTTGGTGTAAACAACTTTTAAAAGTATAAAATATTTTGTGCTATAAATCTAAAAATAAATGATCATTTTTAGATTACAATCTCTATCAAGTTTAACTACCTAATAAGTTTACTTCTTATTCATTACAAGATATACATATCCTGGTTAGGAAAATTTAAGGGTCTAAATTAACTAATTTGTAACCATATTTACAAAATCGTAACTTTCGACCATTTTGTTTCTCCTTCTAATTGTTAAGTATACAAAATTAAGAAGAAATTTGGCGTTAAACCCACGGACTATTTTCGGTGTTTTAAACGGGAGTTAAAAAGCTGGTTGCCAGTCTGAGAATCATTTTACTCCAGTATTAAATTACTTAACTTTCAAAGGGATTTAACTGCTCCCTGTAGAATAATTTTCGTTTCTAAATTACTCGTAGGAGCCAAGTTCTAATTTCGATTAAACTTAATTTTTGAATGCTGCTGCTGTTACCACTGCTCCTAGAGGAATGGAACCCTTTTGACCGAATTTAAATTACAAATCAACAAGCACGCAGAGAAGTAGGTTGGGTTATTTTACCTCCGTTAAAGTAGTTTAAAAGGCAAACTGAAAACAGTATTTGCATAACAAAGTACATATTTAGAAACCCGCGCGAAATATGAAAATTAAACCTGTAGTTGGAGAGCATCTAATAGATTCTCTTTTTTTTTTAAAGAGGTGTGAATCCAAAGTTAATTGTTTATTCAATAATTTCACAAAACAATTAGCCTTTTATTATTTTATAATGGTAACAGGTATTTTTCTAAAACAATGCTAGTCTCTGAAACAAACAAATGTATTAACAGATATATATACAGGGTGTGCCACGTAAGACGCGGTGGTAGCTGTATTTCTGTTACAAAGATGTTCGAGAAAATGTTTAAATGAATACCTACTTTAATTGAACTTGTTTGTTTTATTAGTTTTTGTAACAAAAATAATTCGAACCAACAATTTTTACATGGTTTGTCGTTAGTTGTTCGATATTTCGACCATCGTGTCTTAGGTGGGGCACCCTGTATACATAATCTTGCCTGCATGTTTCATTTTTCTGGAACTACTAATTGAAATTTCAAGTACTAATTAATGAACGTTCTTAACAATATTACATTACGTCTTTTTACCCTGAGGTATTTTAATTTTATAAATTATTCATAAAATAGCAGAATGAGAAATGTAATTAAATTAACAAAGAAGACGCTAAGTTCATTTCTAATCTAATTCAATCAATTATAACCACCCCCAGATAATAATGGAATTTTTAATTATGATTAAGGCTTCGTCAGAAGTAAATGTTAAAATACATGACCATGTGAGGAAGTGATTTTATGTTCATTAACGGTTTCTAGAAACGTTGTGAGTTTCTGAAAATAATTTTCATTAGACATATGGCCTTCGTCAACTAGATGATTTAGGTACTCAATTAGAACCTAACTTTTTATTCTTGATTGACTTTAAATGCTTCATTATTCGCCGTTTAAGGGTACGTTCTGTTTGTCCAACGTAGATTTTACAAGAGTTTTAGTTTTTATACATACAACTGATAATTTATCTTTGTTGATTTGATATTTATTATTGTACGTAGTTGTGAAAAGCAACAAAAATATTGTAAGATATGAAATAATACGAAAGACAATAATTACTGTCAGTCAGAATTAAAGAATGTGAACAAAGCTACGAAATAATTTCGAAGAAAAACTAATAATATTGTTCTTTTTCAGTTTTTCCCTTTACAAAGAGATATTAGTGATTAGTTTTCACCGGAAACAGTTGATAATAAGTAATAAAGTCTGTTTCGTTCATTTGAATATTTAATGTTATTTTGCCAGTTCGTTCAATGCTCATTATTATTCGTAATAACTCTTCTTTTTGAATTTATGGATGCCAGTAAGGTAACGGAAATCTTTCTCTGAATAACGATAGCAAAAGAAAGTCAGTCTATGTAGCCAAGCGGTAATGGAAAATTGATGGGATACGAATGGCAAATGATATGCAGCAGATATTTTCAAGGGAAAACTACTTTCTGCGGTGTAATCCATAGAACTATTTTACTTTTCTTGAAAAGCTACTTATGGATATTTAAAAATTTAAGTATATATACGTATTTTAAGCAATAATTTGATTGAAACTGAGCCCTTAAGAACTCATAGTTTCGTCATGATCAGCAACTCATATTGACATATATTTTTATTTTACTTGGAATTGCCAATTAAAATTTTATACGGGGTAATTAGTGACTACGTTAATCAATATCTACTTCATATTTCCGAGATTACTAATTTATTTTTTATCCATATTTTGATTATCTACCTTTTATGAAGATCTTCGTTTTTATTATTCTTTTTGTCTCATTTCAAAAAAAATAACTGTGAAAAGTAACATTTGAACTCGTCTCCATGACTGATGTTAATTATCATTGATGAGAAAGGTAAGAACTTTTCATTTATTTGTTCTCTTTTATGTCTTGTGCTACCCCTGGACCTGTCTTATTTGTTTTGGCTATCTTTTTTATGGTATTTTCTATAGTGGTCAACAACTAA
This sequence comes from Agrilus cyanescens, assembly GCA_947389935.1. Classification (NCBI taxonomy): domain Eukaryota; kingdom Metazoa; phylum Arthropoda; class Insecta; order Coleoptera; family Buprestidae; genus Agrilus; species Agrilus cyanescens. The sequence continues at coordinate 26,843,342 of OX376705.1, forward strand.
TTTCATTTTATTTATTGGGTTGTTAGAAATTGATTTTCGCCCCAGTCGCGTTCGCTGAGTTCGTTAAGCTGCACTAGTTGTAAAAAGAATTGGAAAACTTAGAAAGTAACCTCGTTAAAACGCTAGTTCCGTGTCGTTTATGTTTATACATCGTTAGTAGTTTGAAGAAAAATAACATCTCTACCTAGGCAGAATTTTCAAACAAATGCGTCAAAACTGCATCACTCTTCTTCGAGTTGTTGGTCTTCCCGGTTGAGTAGTGGACAATTTCCCATGTTGTTATTGGAAAAATGGTGGAAAGGCAGTTTCTCTCCACGCCGCGCCACACAGGCAAACAACTCGTTGTTTATCCGTACATACATACATAGCTATCCCCCAAATTAAATAACTCTCCGTAAGAGCGTCTCAGATAACGAGGTTAAATTAATTTTTGATTCGAACAACGTACGAACGTGGCCAGCAGCAAACCTATTCCCATTACGGTTAAAAGGAAGAACCAATTACCTATTCCCATTTGTTTATGGATGATTTGATATCTGGATAACGGTATATGTACCTACTTTATTTCCTAATTAGGGATATGAATTTTTCATATTTCAAAAAGTTATCCGAGTTTCTACTACTGATTGAATGAGTGGACTAATGAATTATTAGGATCCAAAATTTATTATAGAAAATTATGATGTATAAGATTTATTGATATACCGTTATTACTACTATTGAATTGGGTTATTTGGGTATGGGTAATCCTGTGTCATCTATTCTTCTCACATCTTGAGGATAGGAAGAGGGTAGCATCTTTTAGGCCTGCATGTCGGTGACGTCCTCCGCTTCTATATAGGATCTGTGGCAGTGCGTTACCATCGTTATTGAGGGCCAGAACGCTAACGCACAACGTCATCGACTAGTCGTATAAGGGGGCCCTGGCAGGGAACTGTTTTAATCTTATAGCCGAGATATTTATTGTTCAAAAATTTTTTAATCACAGATTCCTGAAGAGGAAGATCCGAAGAGCATTTGTGGAAATTTTAAGCTTTAGCAAATAATTGTTATTATTTTTCATTTAATGTTAAGTTTTGCAGAACATGCTGTTTGGTCTTTCGACGCTTACGTAGCCAAAACCGTGATAGATATGAAAAAAGTATGTAGACCTTTTTTGTAGGGAAGTGAATATTCCACAAAAAAGTCCGGGACAGCACCTATCTACCTTTTACAGGTAAAATAACACAACGTTTCAAAGACGCGCTTCAACGTGTAATGTACCACCTAAATGTTGAATGAAAATTGATACGCATGTATTTCGATTATTTTAAAAAAAATATTTTGAATCAGTAATTTTCTGATTGTACAGCAAATTTTCGTAGAACTACGAGTGAACATTGTAACTATTTTACTTAAAAAAATTAAGTCAGTTAAATAAAACTACAACATCTAATGGCTCCCTAAGAAAAAAGAAGTTTTAGGAAAAATACTAATTCATTTCCAAAAAAATGTTTTTTTTTATATTCACCTTAAACCGTGGCATAAATTGATCAAAATAAAATCCATCTCGCATAATTTTGTTCGAATTCAAGCATAATTTTAAAATTAACTTTTATTAATTTTTAATTTTTTAGGGAACCACAAACTTCATGCTTGTTACAACGATATTAAACATAATTTTAAAATTTCGCAAAAATTCTTTTTAACAAAGTAAGAAATTAGTAATGATAGTATGCATATTAAAAAACTATCTATCATTTAAAATGCAAAATCTTTATTTTAAATTTTTATTTGGAAATGATTACGTATATTTCCAAAAAAAATTTTCTTAGGCCATGCTTTGGTATTTAGACATAACTTTTAATTCTCAAGAACTTTTCTTAATAAAATTTTGCTGAATTTTCTGAAATAGTGGAACTTTACTCTTATACAATTTTGATATTTTAAGTCCTACCCTGTATGCCGTTTGACATGCAACCAATCCAAGCGCACCTAATATGATTATCGAACATGCACCAACTTTCGAAAATATTTATATTTTTGTTGTACAATTAATTAAAAAAAATTCCATATGTTGCACACCAAAATGACCACGCTGTATAATTGAAACGTTGCGACCTTTTTATGTTCTCATAAAGGGTAAAATTATGGCGTGCTTGATTAATCATTCTAATGTTAGGATATTTTTTTGTCTATTACTTTTCACCGGCTTCAAAACTATAAAGGATTTTTTTATGGCAAATATAAATTTCCGTTTAAATAATTTGATACCGTTTGAAAAGATTGAAATCGTTTGAAAGGCAAGAAACAGAAGGTAACAACGTAATATCAATTTAACGTTGTAAAGAATAGCACTTGTGCCACGCTGTGTAATAAAAGGGCATCATCTAAAAAGAAAAAACGGAATCTGAAGGCAGGTCAAGTGAGGTTCAAGAAATTTAAGAGTATTTTCGCTTACGCCATTGGACATCGACCCAGCTATTCCCATATTAACGCTCCAGAACAAATATGTCTGTTCGAAGCTTTTGTTCACCATCGAGTACCGTTTCTAAATTTCAATGACCATCGAGGACCGTTTTTGACTTGCCTTTCGAACATGCACATACGTTACGTAGGAGTAAAAGAAGAAGAGGATTTCGAAAATGTAAGAAAAATCAATATCTAGTGTTGCTGTAAGTTCCTAAGGAATAAAGGATTCTTGCTTTAGATAATAAACGAATTTTTGTAAACTTATGGAGCGGGAAACGGTACCTTTGGTTAAAAAATTGATTATTTTCGTTACAATTTTCTTTTCAAACCAAGAAATAGATCGACATGGTACCTACTTAATGAAAATAGGTGATCAGCATCCGGTGAGAGATTTCCCTTTTTCCACTAGACATAAGCAAGTAAATATAATAAAATAAACTATTTATAATTGCATATAAATAATCTGTGGTTTTCTCGTGAAAATGACAGTGGTTTTATACAATTCTTTATTGTCCCCAATTATGAAATAACTTTTTCTATGGGCGGAAAGTAAATACATATATACATATATTTTTGGATGGCAGTACGGAAAATTAACGACTAAGAGAAGGCCTTAAGCTGCTAATAATGGCTAGGTTCTGCGAGGAATCGCTGTAGCTTTAGATAAATCAGTCCCGAAATGGGTGGAACACAATGGCTTTATGCAAGTTAAGGCGAAATTTATTATCCTTGAAATGTGTTTGGTACTCTAGAAATCATGTTTTATGGCGCATTCTCGGATGGATGGAGACTTGCATCGGGTTCCGACCAAATTTATCAACCACTTCGTTAATTTAATTAAAGATTTTGTGTCGTATTTGTATCATAACCTTAGCTCCTCAACCCATACGAATATATAATAAATAATATTTTGGCTTTTTTACCTTGAAATGATCTGAAATTGACCATGACTTCCTATCACAACACTTACAGTGTTACAGTAAAAAGTAGAATTTTTTGGGATTTTAGATTCCAGAGTGAAAAAAATGCGGGGTGTAGCAAAACTTAACCTTAAAATTTGACTTCAAGGTCATCATTCTGTTTTCTTCTACACTTTTTAAGTTGTCTTCCTCTAGGATTAATTTAAAATGGGTCACCCTGTATAATGGATATACAGTAAATAAGTATTTGATGTACGTTTATGTAAGGAAAAATTAGAACTGGAACGTTGAAAGGAAGTCGTCGACTTTTTATGGAGAAGCGACCATGGATAGTGGGGATTACGAACGAACAGACGAGCCCGTTTTGTCGGTCATTTGTTAGACTTTGCCGATGATTGGCTTCGCAATGGGGGATTTTCGGATTTGTTCTGCTCTATTTAACCATTTCGAAAGCGGCTCGATGCTCTTTCTTCAAACTACGCTGCATTCTTCCATCCGTTATTACTTTTATCAGTTGTCGCAATGATGACTACACGAACGCGATATCTTGAGTGTCTATTGTTAGTTTCTATGAGTTTTTTTTTGACATTAGGGTATATCTTAGTTGTACAATAAAAAAAAAAGAACGAAGAATTTCGACTTTTCTTCGTAGCCAATATTTCAGAGGAATTTAGTAGAAATATACTACGCAGTGAAAATAGTGTCTCGAAGCAAAGTAAAATTTTTTAAGTGGTCACTTTATTCGTGTATTAACCCCAACAGGAATTTAACAAACAGTTTAGGGATAAAACTTTCATTACTTGATACAGTTTTCCAATTTATTTGGTGGAGAAAGTCCCATTGGTAACCGTGAAAATATTTTATTTGAGATAGTAGCGGTACTGATCGACATGAAACACACAACATAATAATTGGAGAACATAATTTGGTTATTTGGTTAAATCTTTAAGGCTTATGGTAGGCATAAATATACCTAGAACAAATATATGAGTGGAGAAAGAAGAGACTAAATGTGTGTGGAATGGTAAGGAAAAGATGCAGTGAAATTATAAGAGGCGAGGAATTGAGCAAAGTGTGGGAGTCGTGATATGCGAAGGGGATGACAGAACTGATGTGGGAAGATTAGCAGGAAGATGGGATACCGACAAATTTGATTGAGGGAAGGAATATAATGGCTAGATTCATAACGAGGAATTAATGTAATTATAATAAGTTTTGGATGAAAGAAGATAAGAAAGTACTATAGCCAATGATACATGTTTTGGAGGAGGAAGCAGGAAAAAAGGGAATGGATGAGTTCAAGAAAACAATAAATGTAGACGGTAAGGGACTGGAAATATTATCAAAAAAATTGTAGAAGAAAACAGAGAGGGAGAAGATGGATGAAAACATGGAAAAGGAAAAAAAGGGGGATGTGGATTCTTATTTTAAGGAGGGATTTTATTAGTTAAGTTAAAACGATGATATGTTTAGTTAGTTTTTTTTAGTGTGTAAGAAGGATACATAAAATGAAATGTCGTTTAAATAACATTTTCGTTTATTAATTAAATTCTATAGGTATATGATGAATTTTTAATTGTTCATTTTATTAGTTAATATAAGGTTAATTATGGTTGTAATAAGACACTGCATAATATGTTTGAAATACATATTTGCTTACAAAAAAAAAAATTATGGTACCGCTACCACTCTATAATACCTCATTTAAAACTTTTTGGGACGGTCATCAATGGGAGTAAGCCATTTGGGGTTGCTGATATTTTATAATATAATACCTACAATACTTTTTATTATCCACTAGTTCCTATATTTGTCAGGAAATGACAAAAAAGTAGTTATTAAAAAAATTAGACATAACAGAAAAGGACAGATCGTCTTCATATATCTAATCATATACAGGGTTGTTACTCATAAAACCCCACTCTCGGAGGTTCTGTTTATATCATATTAAAAAACAAATATTTTTAACATCCACTCATTTCCTTGTTTCTTCCGTCCTACCTTTATTCCTCTATTTCTTTTGTTTTCACATTGTTTTGTCGTATCCTGTATAGATTCTGGCTCTTATTCGAAGAATATACGGCTTAAATTGTCCCATTACATGTCTCAACTTATCAAAATATCTATAGTTTGCCATTATTTTGAAGTATTTATATCTTCTTTTAGAAGGTATAATTTTTTTGCATATTCCTTCTATTACTCGTTACTTTCTTCTACCGGTTTCATATTCTGTAATTTTAATTTTAATTTTTCGTCTCTTCTTCTAGTCGGCCTAACTGCTTTAGGAGATTCCACATTTTAATATCTCTTTTTTTTTCCATAGTTCTTTGATTTTCATTTATTCTTAGCTGAAGATATCTTTTACTTCGTATTTGTGACCTCAATACCATCTTTCACCTTTGTACCTTTACAAATTTGCAAGTGCGAATTGCAAATAGTGAACATTAACATAATTTTTCACAAGCTTATTTCCTTACTGAATACAAACGTTATTATGTCTACGAAATTGTCGGTGTTACTTATGAAGTCATGCTATAATAATCCGCGCGATGCGATATTACCGTTGGTGCCGATAAAATTGTTTCATTCGTTGAAAATAGAACGTGCCGCATTGAAATCAAACTGTTTCACTAGCAGATATAATGTCGTGTCGTGTTGTAACGACCCTATTTGGAAAGCAAAATGGAAAAATGGGTTTTTAGTCGCCGGTATACCTACTACGTTCGGGTATAATACATAGGGTGACAAAAGTCAGAGATTATTCCGTTCTATTTAGCACGTGGCTGAGTGGATGTCGTCTGGCACTGCAGTAACGACGAGAACGATGGACGGTGACAAAAACGATGCAGTAGCGCTCGTTTTGCCACCGATTTCGTGGCACTGTATTTTCCGGTGGAAATGTTACCGAACTCGCATGACGATCATTCCGGAGAAAGGAGGCAAATTAGTAGCGAGGACTAAATGCGTCCTGAATACAGGAAAAGCCAAATTAGCATGCAGTTAGTTAATGAAGCTCTGCTTCTCTTTGTCCAATTCCATTTCGTCATTGAATTGAAAGGCGATCTCCAAACGAAAAACTATAGCTAATTATGTTGACGCTTAACAAAATTGGAAGCTGCAAGCAATAGATAACTAATAAATAAGTATAGTAAAATTAAGTTACATGAAAAGGGGTGATTAATAAAAATGTAAGTTAAAAAAATTAAAAAACCTAACCAAAAGAATTTTTTTCTGACATGGAAGATTTCACAAAAGGAAAACTAACAATTATTCTTGAAACATAATTTGTGTCTAGAGTTGTCAGGTAGAGAGGGTGTCACGTTTCGGGACAAAGGGTTAACATAATCGGGAATTTAGTTTTCAAGTCGGTATAACTATTATTACAGTGACTATAAACAAGCAGGACTTTGTGAATCTATATTTATTATTATCAAACCAAAATAAACAAAATTTTACAGAAGCCCTGAAGACCTACAATATGGAATCATTATTTTTAATCTTTTTCCAACAAATATTTGTTTTTTATCTTTATTATATTTGTTTGGCAAAATGTTTAGAACTTGTCGATCAAAGTATAGGCTATAATGAGGTTTATGAAAAATGGGGAGAAATGGGCGTCCTGATCAAGGGTGAGTTAGGTATCTCGTTAATATTATGAACTTAACACCGCGAGCTTCCACTTCTTCTGTTTTTACCAGGATAATTCAAAATATAAACAGATGTAGTAGATAGATATAAGTAATGTTGATATTTACTCAAGTGATTTTTTATTAAGTAACGAAATTTTTGTCCCGGGGTTGATAATAAATTAAAAATTATGATTTCTTGAAGGATTCTGTTTAATGTAATGTATTAGACGTGTGTAAATACCATAATGTCTTATTCGTGCATACAAGAAAAAGTTAAACATCGATTTTTGTTTTACATACAGAGTTAAATTGAGGTAATTTGTATTCAACGTTGCGGAGGCGCTTCGTTTCACAACAAAGAAGAGATTAAGAATAAAGGGAAAGGAAAAATCCACGGAAAGACTTATTTGCTTTAGGAATTTCCGTCACATAATTTTTATTTCTTTTCCCAAATATAAAGGCTTTTTGCAATTTTAATTTAACTGATCCAGTAAAAGGAAAAACCACCCCGCAAGTCGTTGAGAGTTAGTGAAGCGCTTTAATGTACATGGAATATAACATTCACTGCTTGAAATAAAATTCTTTGATTCAAAGCAGCAATTTTCTTTTCGGAAATACAAGTTTTAGTTCTGTGAGTGATCGTATAAAAAGAAATGTAAAAATAAATGATGGTTATGTTTCTTGTTGATTATGAGGCATGATGGACTAAATTAAGCAAAACAATATATACCTAGTAATTAAAAAAATAAAATTTTATCAAATTGATTCTCTCATCACCATAGGAAACCAAATAGTAAATCACGTTCATCAAACCTGTATAGTGGGATATATTCAGATGTCCACTTCAGTTAAGGTTTTCTCTTCACGAGCCCTCAAAAAAAAAAACATATTTTAGAAACGGGATTTTATGATCGATAAGGTTACTTCGAACTAGTAAAGTCAATTGGTTATACAAGTATAAATAATAACATATTTTGAATATGTAGCTACTAGAGAGCTAGAAGGCTACGAAAGACGTATGAGTAAAACAATATTTTCAAAAACCAGTTTAGAAATTTTATAGAAACAACAAAAAAATTTTTGAACCGGCTTCAGTTTAGACAGAGGATTTTTAGTTAATATTAATGTATATGTATTTCTAGAAACAGAATTAAAGTTAGATTATCTCTGTTTTAATAAGGTGGAATAAAGAAGATAATAAGTGAACTCCAAATTGTTTTATATTAAGCAATTAGATAGATCATTACTTATGCCCATTTGTTGCATGTACGACACTTTGGAAAAAATAATTTTTGAATGAAGCATATTTCATGTAATATTTAAGAACTACATATTTTATTCTTGTTTATAAAAAACGTAGGTTGGCATAAAAACCTAACCTAACCTAAGGATTTTGAGTGGATAAAATCGAGGGGATTAGGTCTACCCCTACATCTAATTAATCATGCAACGTTTTATCCTCTTTTTCGCCCCTTAGTGATAAATGTTAAAAGAAAGGTAGCCTATGTCCGATGTCCGATAAAAAATTTTTCGTGCCAAACTTCATCAAAATTAGTAAAGCGGTTTAGCAGTGAAAACATATCAGACAGGCAGACAGACAAACTTGCACACTTAGATATATTACTTAGTATGGACTAGAATATTTCATACACAAAATAATCCTCAATTAGCTTAATGAAAAAAAAATCATTCTTAATTAAAGAAAATTATGATCAAGAATAAAATTACATCATTTTTAACAAATATAGATCATTCTCAAAAAAGGATCCATTATTAGAAGTTTATGACTTTTCTCAGTAAAAACTCGTTCCACCGTACTAAATTTTATAAATTTTGGGTAATGTAATTTTCGGAATATATTCAGAAATAGACGAAAGAGTATTTTTTAATTTTTGTTGCTTAAAAGCTTCGAAACATTTATGTTTTTAAAAAATTCCTCGTTCTCTATCAGTTTAAAAATTGTACCTGTTTTCTGTTTGCGTTAATTTAAACTGCAATGTTGTTTTTAGCTATCTCGTTCTCATTCAAATTGATTTAAAAAGTAAAAAGGGTTTATTTAAAAATCTCATGAACGAATTTTTGATAAAATTCCAATCTTTTTGATTTTACTGTATATACAGATATTCATATTGGATAAACTATGTATTAGTTACAAAGTTGCAAACTAATAAGTTGATGTAGTACCTACCTTTTCGATTTTAGTTTGTATCGACTTGCGGAAACCACTTACGAAACAATATCCGTATGCTTTAGAACGAAACGATACAGGGAAGTTTAGAACATTATCTGATTGCGAGATGGTGGCTGAGAGCTTTCAGAAATTCTTATACGTCGACAGAAAAACTCCGTTCACTCTCTTAAAAGCTCTGGCGACTTTTCCAACTCCGGCGTTTTTAATAAATTCCAACTTTTCCATAATCCGCTTCTTCACATCCCGGTTGGCCACTTTTAATACTACAAATTTACGACGCTCGGATGTTGGCAACGCGTAAAATCCCACAGCTAAAGCCGACAGTTACTATTTTAATTAATTAACTTCCTCTTCACGTTCGTGTTTTCATTTGAAAGAACCTTTACGAGAGGAAAATGGATTTGCCAAAGTTTCACCTACAGTTGAAATTAGTAAAATACTATTAACATCATAGTTGCTAATGTACATAATAACGGTACGTTTAATTAATGTTTATTAAAAAAATAATATAAAAACGATTATGTTGGTGCAAGTATTCGTTAAGTTTTAGATTTTTGAACTAATTCCACTTATTTTGTGTTCAAATTGGACACTAAAGTTGTGGTTTTGTTTTTCAAGTGCGCTCCAATAAGGGTTGCTTAAAAGACAGTTTCACCTTTCCTGCAGAATGTGCTGTATTTAGATCGCTACACCTTTTCTGTAAATGATAAGGGGGTGCTGACCCGGACTTTTTGTAGAAAATTAAATTCTTTACAAAAAAGGTATACAGGGTGTTACTGATATAACTGCGGATATTTAAGGAGGTGATAGGGCAGTAGAAAATAAGAAAATTAAGCAAAACTTCGCAGGTCCTAAAGTTTACCGTTTTCGAGAAAAACGTATGTGAAAATACAGGCAAAACCGAGTACGGTCCTGTGTAAGACGTGTCCTCGATTGACCTGGTCGTGTGTAGTAGCAACGCTGTCTTCAATCAGCTGACCGTGAATGAGGTTACTCGGTTACTGTAACCTCTGTAACGTAAACAAGTGTGTTCGAAAATGGCGTTTAGTTCATCAGAATTTTGTGACAGTTGCCAAATGTGTTGCTTAAGTCAAATTAATTCATGTTAAGATGTTTTTCAAAAATTTTGAAAATTTTTTTGTTTCTTCACCGCGCTGCTGTAGTGACCATTCGATTACATATTGCATCTAGTTGACACCCTCCAAAAATCCGTATTTATATCAGAACCACCCTGTATATTCCTATTCTTGGAACTATCACGGTTTTTGCTACGTTGGATTTGAAAGGTAAAAAGCGCATTTTACAAAACTTCAACACTAAATAAATAAAAGCAGCAATTATTTTCACAAATGTTATTCTAATCAACTTCTACAAGAATCCGTTATCAAAAAACTGTGCTATAAAACTAAAAAAGGTTTCGTACATTAACCACTAACAATAACGTCAAACGTAAGCTGTCACGTCTTCTTATAGTCTCGATGGTAAAGAGCCAACCCTTAGTTCGGCCCTGCGTTGACCCTTTATGGTTGATAAAATAGTGTTGGTCATTCAGAGTCGATTGTGAGTCCACGTTCGTCCATGACGAGTCATTCTCGTTACCGTAAATCTTTTCGACTCGTTATTGTCAAGAGGACTTGAACTACCAACGTTAAGGGTGGCAATGTCTATCCATCCATGGTCTACAGCTGTCATCTACCAAACAACCGATCTTTTCCTTAATATTGAAGACCACTTCGCAATTTGTGGAAATCAAGAAAGCACATTATTGTTTTTGAAAATTTATATTCGTTGTTTAGTTAGTAATGTCTCTTAAAATTGTTATAACATGAAAACGGGACAGTTTTTTAATCCGATACTCAAATGAACCTATGAACTTCTCGTTAAAACTCCGTATGAGCTCTTACATTCGAGCTCAGCTCGCAGGATAAACCTTTTCAAAATAATTGGAGCAAAAGAAACACCCGTACGATCGATAATGTCATAGTTTTGTTCATAAGAACTTGCCTTGTAATTGCAAAGCAAAAAAATGGTTCTGTGAAAAGTACAGCGACTCCAGCAGTTACTAATAAGTGATTTAAGTTAAACAAATATTTATTTTGAATAAAGTTTACATTAAGCCAGTAATAATTTGTGGATACAGGGGCATACTTTTTATGAAAATTCTTAAAAGTCATTTTGTTGGAAGGTAGTAGGTAGCCCTTTGTTTCCTATTGATAAGAAGATATGAAAAAACTCTTCTTTACACAGTGGTTTTGTACAAAAAATCTGAAAATGTTCCAGAATGTTTGAGAATAGATTCCTTAACTAATCAGGGAGAAGGACCTACTGGTGATTGTAAAAGAATGTTTCATTGTGCCTTCACTCACAAAATTAGTGTTTTTGGTGTTTCATTCCATATTAAAAAAAATATTTATTACAAGACAAGAGTAAGATGTTTGTGAAACACTCCGTGAGTCACATCACAACAACACCATATTATTTCCTTTTTTTTTATTAACTGTTTTTTTTTTTTGAAATTCATATTTACGCTTTAAGCGGTAAAATCTGCTGACGTATTTATGCGATATCTATGATATCATTTTAGTTCAGTACCTGTCCACGTGTACGGGAGCGTATAATAAATAGCAGAGGAATCTTGTACCACGTAATCCTCAGATCCCCTTATCTGGCAACAATCCAACCATTTTCATTAGAGACAGTTACGGTCTGGTTGGTGAATTGTTGTATACATATTCCTATGTAACTATGTAAATACATACATTTATGTAATTTATGGAATATTGTTATGTTATGTTTTCGTGCAGCTAATTATAATGAGATGATCACCCAAAATAACATATACGTTGTTAACTAAAGGTAAGAGACGTCTAATATCTCTCTGACTACTAGTAAAAGGGTGTTTTTAAATTTTCCAAACTGTAAGGTATATTTCAGTTTTTAGTAAAATTTAAAATTAACATTACAATTGCTGTGACTACAATGAATTGCGAGTTAAAAAACAATATGCGTAAGATACGGAATTTTTTATGTTACATAATTCAAAATGTTTCTTCAATTCAATGTCTCAAAGTAGGTTAACAGAAGACACCAAGATTGCGCATATTAATCAGACGCCATGATAGTTTAATTTGTTCCTTGATATGGTACAATCCAGTATAGTACCTAATACACAAGCTTGTACAAGCTGATACAATCTTATGCAGGCTAATACACGCCTTTCATCGTTGAGATCACCCCGGATCGGCTTATTTTGTTTTACGTGATGATCACTGCCTTTCGAATTATACTCACCACGGCCCCCAAGGTTGCAGAGAAGTCTATATGCCCAATATGAGCGAGGAAAACCGATCTAATTCCTGCTGGACTAAGCAGGCTTTGTACCCAAACGGATACTCCGCTCACCCGTCGTGTTAACCTTGCCACTCCCCTGGCATATGGATCAATCTCTGCTAATATGAGTGCAACCTCATTTCAGTCGGGCATTAGGTAAGGTGTACCTGCCTGGAGCTGCCCCGCACATCCCGTAGTCCAAATTTACATCATTGGTCATTACGGTTTCTTCCAGTGAAAAATACTTGTAACCTATGGTAAGCCACTGACACCCCAAGCGGCTAAGCTCTTCTACTATCATAGGAAATACGCGCCCGGTCCGATGTCTGAAACGGCTCCAACGATGGGACATTCGCAATAGGGCTCTAAGTAACTAGAATCTTAGTCCCTGCAGCATAGTCTTCCGGGGTCGCTTCGAATACTAGTGCCGGCCAAGCAAACCTCCACGATACTTCAAACAGCTACCCGCCAGTTTACCCGGCAGAGGGATTCTCTCCCTCAGCAGTCATGTCAGCTAGGCTACCCCACCACCTTTGATGAGTGACAGACGAGGACACTTGCGTGAATCTTTACCACACCCCTCTACTGAGATCCCGGCTGTTACACATTTAAAGTGGAATCGGTTGTAGAATATCTCAATTTTATGGTTAAGCGGCGTATTGTCTGCCCAATAGACTAGCCTCAGATACTATGATAAGCATAGGAGTCCGGTCTGACACCTCAAACGGCTCCCAGTAGAGTGACTCCCTCAAAAAGGACCCAAAGTTACCAGCACCTCTGCCCCAGCGCCTGTCCTCGATGAACATACCTCCATGGCACCTCAAGTGGCTGCATGCCTGCCCACCCTTAGACGTCTATACCGCCGGGTCACCTCGAGTCGATTTTTTAGTTTAACGTGGTGGTACCGGCCTTTGGACTTACTCACCACGGCCCCTAAGGGCACGGAGTTTGGAATACGCGCGTGAAATTTCGAAATTAACCACTACCAGTTACTCGCGAATGGTTGTAAGATCACCGGTACCCTACCAGGCTTACCAGGATTTCGTGGACCCTCTACCTCTTATACCCAGCCTGTACCTATTTAAAGAGGGATCAGTTGTACAATAAAATTTTATTGAGTAAACGGCGTGTGGTCTGCCCGCGAGAATAGCCTCGGATACTACAATAGGAAATACGCGCACGGTCCTCGCCACAAACGGCTGTCCCGAGGGATCCCAGAATAGGGACAGAGGTGACTAGACCATCGAACCCAGGGCCGGATACGACTGCCGGCCGCGCAATCCTACACGACACCTCAAAAGGCGGTCAGCCCGTTTATCCGGCAGAGGGACGTTCTCTCTCAGTACTCATGTCAACTACGCTACCCCAGCCACATTTGAAGAGTAGCGGTAGAGGCCACTTTCTAGAACCACTCAATTTTATGGGTGAGCGGCATGTGGTCTGCCCTTGAAACTAGACTCGAATACTATGATGATAGGCATACCCGCCCGGTCCGACACCTTAAACGGCTGCCAGCAGAGTGATTCTCGAAAATAACACCAAGGGTTACCAGCATCCCACAACCAGCGCCTCGGTCCTAGTGCCGACCTCGCATACCTCCACGGCACCACAAGCGGCTGTTCTCCATGTTTCCCAGTACAGGCTGATACAATATGGCATAGGGAGATCCAGTCTGATGTTTCACTAATTGATGAAGGCGAACAGAAGACAAGGATTGCGTATGTTAAACAAACACCATGAAAGTTTAACTTGTTTCATGGTATGATAATACAATCTGGTAGGTACATGCACACGTACTTACAGATACGACATTTGCGCAATATTAGTGACATTCAATAAACATAGACACTATTAAGATGTAATTGTGAGGCTCGTTTAAAGGAACTTGTTTGCGAGATGAATTTAACTCCCCTGAGATGGCGCTAGATGGCCTGACGGGAAACAATGGACCAAGATTTACGGTTCTCTCCGGTACGAGTAGGACATGGCAGCAGAGAGCCGGAGCGCGGCGGCAAAGCGGTAGATGAGATGTGCATAATACAAAGGTTCTGATGAATGAGGATGCATAGTTCAGTCTGAATTCTTCTGGGGAGATTCATTGCAACCGGTAAACGGAAGCATAATCGGCCGCATTATAAAGCTTTCTATGTTACAGCGCGCTCTGATTTAAAGTTTTCATCATCGTAGGGCTGCTCCCGTGCCCTTGTCTTTGTATTTAAAGCTATTCTAGTTTTTCTTTCCTCTCAGACTCTTTTTATCATAACCTCGTTATACAGAGTAGCATAAGGAACTGGGTCAGAAGTCTTTGAGTTTTCATGAATTTCAAATCATACTTCATCAAAAAATTGCTTGGAACTGGTCCAATTTCGTTTAAGCATTTATGAAATATGAAAATGAAGAGAAAGGAATGTTTTGTCATAAGCAAGTAAATGCAGCTAAGGCCTTGTACCCGCTTGGAATTTTCAGTTGTTGCTTTTCAAAGTTCGTGTGGAATGACCGCTGTTGACCTGTACAGATAAATTGGTGCACTAACATAGGAATAGAAACTAAACTGTTTAACTGTACCTAACCTAACCTAACTTAACCAAACTGTTTGGTTGCAGTTGAACGATGATGCTCCCATCGAATGCAACTTGCACTACGAAACTTAAATTTTCATGTTAAAAAGAATTTTGTGTCAGTTTTCGACTGATGGTGAAAAGAACTTTTGTATGATGGTGCAGTAACAATTTTAAAATTAATGTTGGGATTTAATAGATTCATTTCATGCACCAACATTTTCATTTGTGTTACTGCGGATGCTTTTACCCATCACGGTCACGTCGTTTTTCAGAAAGTTGAACAAAATTAGTTTTGTTTAACACGTGAAGGGACGTATGTACAGCATAAACGGGACTAGTGGTCATTATGGACTTGACTTTTCATTACAGATATAGTGAGTGAAAGTTTATTTGTTTTACCTTTTCCAAATTGTTTATTATAGTACTTACAGCAAAGTTATAATTGATGTCCTGTTATTACATTGCATTTATAATTCCTTCTGGCTTCTACTATATTTTTTAGCAGAAAAAAAATTGATAATGGAACTAATAATGAGTAGGTACTTTAATAAATGGATCTCTTAAATATGTTAAACTCTAACATCTGTAATCGATCTATCTGACGTTATTTCCTGTATGTGGCTTTGTCCTAATGCGTCAGTGTTAAATCATAACGGACTGTTTCGTTCGATTCGATCGGTGGTTAAAATATGACCTTTTTCTAAAAATTCTCGTATATTTTTCAATTTCCTACAACTACGATATATTGGCCCGGAATTCATTGAACCACTAAGTCGAACAAAATTACCATTATAATTTTTAGATGATGGAGAGAAGTCTTTTATCAACTTTTCATTTCTGTATTATGCAATTAATTTAAAAAACAGGTTCCATATATTGCCAACTAAAATAACCACACTGTATACATATTTTATTTTTTGGATTCGTTTAAAGTAAATTCAAGTTATTTTGTGTGAAAAACAATACAGGCCATTACCTATTGTAACATTTTTCAGAATATCAGAGGCGATTTTTCCTTTTTGGTAGTCTGCTTTTGAAAGTTCTTTTGGTTCACCGAACTGAGATATTAGACTTTCAAATGTATGCACGCGTCGAAAAACTTCCGTTCGTGTATTTCCAATATTCAAATATGTAAAATATTGGAAATATGCAAGAACGTTCGAAGCACGATGCTGGATAGTGCCGAGTAAGTCATCGACGTCGACACCTTACATTTTTACCAACGTTTCTAGAAGCGACTTATACATTTTTGATGAGGTTTTTAAATTTTAAATTAACCAGTTTATTTGGCGTTAGTTGTAGTCAAGTTCTACTCAAAAATGAAAACCAACAGGGTGTAATATGTAGAGAATTATTATAACAATGTCAAGAGATTTATTAAACCCATGTTAAAAATTCATATAGCAAATAAATAAAGCCTATGGTATTGTTGCAGCCTTTGTGACTATGAAATAATTTTTTTATAGTGTAGTGTTCGTGGGTTTATTCAAAATTTATTTACAAGACTAAAGTACAGGAACACAATTTATATACACTTGGATTACTATTTATTTACAAGATTCACTTATATGCACTTTTCAATTTATTTGTCTTTTCACTTTTAACACTGTCGATTTATTTCGGATGTTACCACTGTCACGGTCAATTTATTACTAACTCACTGTCGAACGTCTTTCCCCTTTTATAGCCTCATAGAACAAGAAAGAAAAAGTCTGGAATGTACGAAAGATTGTTTACATTTTCGGCGAACGGTTAATTGCTTTCTTAGAAAGCAGGTACGGGACACACGTACACAAATACAACGCACACTGTCGACACCGACCCCGGCTAGTCGAGCCGGTCGGCAACGCATACAAGCGTACCCGGTCGCACACAAGCACGCTCGCGTACGCTACAATAGTATAAAAATTAATTTATACGACTTGTTGCATGAAGTAGGTAATTTGCATAACTCTTGTAAAATGACTGATCATAAAATGCAGTGTTTTATACGCAATATGTTGTTAAGTGAAATTATAAATCGGATAATAATTTGCACAACCGGTTGTTCGACAATGCAGCCGGATTAAAGCAAATTTTTATAAAAGTGCATATGCCATTTGACAGATTATCCCTATCAAAAATATTACATTCTTTTATGCTGATACTGTCGAATTGCACACTCGGTAATTGTCGCCATTATGAATGGTTGAGAGGATTTTGTGCGGATCATTAATCATTAATCGTTGTTGATTTTTTAATAACAATTTATCCCGAAAACCGTGCGAACAACCCTGTAGGACAACGAATTACGACCCATGTTTTTTTAATGCAAGTTTTAAAAAATTCTCTTCAAATAACCTCACGTAAATTAGCTCGTAAAAATAAATTTCTGGTATACAAAACATGATCTTTACAGGTTCCCCCATTTGCATCACAAAAATATGAGCACGATACTGTTTCGTTAATTACAATTATTAGGAGAAGTAGGAGAACAAAAGTTTTGGATATCGATGAGAAAAAGGAGACATAGAGTGGTAGGACGTAATACACATGAAGAGCTAGTCAGGGACATACTTATTGTAGGCATAAAGAGGCATAGAGGAGGGCATAGAGAGAGACTTAAACATAAAAAAGAATTACGTTTCTGTAGAAAATTTTGGGAAGTTTGACTTATTATGCTATTAGTTGTTTGCCTGGTGGTGACTAAAGTGTCCGAAACGTTGCGTTATTACAGTAATTTTCTTTAATTATTATTGCTTTTATTGATCATATCAACATTGCATTTATGTTGCAATTAATTAGGTATGTATTTTTGGTGTCTGTCTCTTTTAATAGACGTAAAAATTTTCATCAGTATGCTTTGTGTCACTATTTATCTTAACTTTTGTTGCCCTAAATACATACTGAAAAATACTAATTACAAAACTTTTAATGATTGAATAGTTTCAGTAGTTCAGAAATTATGTAATTTTATATTGTTGAACTAATTAAAGTTGGGTAGCGAAATCTCCGTGGAAAATGAGTATTAAACGTCGGACAATAGCCGGCCGGTTATGGATGCCATACCGGCACTAGGAGACACGGAATGATGCAAACACTGCCACAGAATGGGATAATTTCCCAGGGGTGTAAGCCGGACGTACTGGTTAAATAAAGAAGCAACTTGCAGTCTGCTCCAAAATGACTGTGAAATACGTTAAGAATTCATTAAATTTTCTATTTATCAGGAGTATTAAATGGACTGAAATGCAACACAAACTGGATGATGTGATGTCATTTTTGCATTATTTCTGGAAACGTTTGTTTAACATTTTTAATTTCATTTAGTTGTCATTATCACAGTCATCCTTCCTCTTCCTGTCCTATTTTCGCAAACAAAATTAAAATAGAATCAGTCGTTACCGAGACTTCGAGATACAATCTTTGATTTCGTCAGCTGCAGTTGCTGACGAAACGTCTGGACTAAATAGTTCCTATAGACCACGACCTACGAGCCCGAGCCCTAGTTTTTCTATGGATTCCGGCCGTGAAATCTTACATTCTTAAAATTAAAGTAGATCTTACATCTTTAACTTGTGGAGTACGTAACCTTTAACGTGATACATATCTCAGTAATTAATTTTGGTAAGGGATATGACTTGTCCAAAAACCAAAAAATACCTTCTTAAAATAATATATCGGGATATTTGTTACTATATTTTAAAGCACAGCTTGGGGATCGCGACCTCCTGGAGGGCCGTATTCAGGTAAGAGGTTGACGTAAAGAAATACGGGGGTTGCAATATACTCAGTAAAATATATCTGTACATAAAATACCAACCCTTTATCCTGGCGATCGATAAACATCAAATTAACATATGTTATTGAGTGGGGTCGTAACATTTCTGTCTTAGTGGACGACGACTATAAAAGACTTGAGAAAAGACGGCTGACAGTGTAGTGCAAAAAAATAGTGTCCTTTTCTATTTCACGTTAAAATCAAAGAAAGGAATTTTATATTTGAAACGAAATTGATTGGATTCTTGGTGTGACAAGATCTGACATCAAATCTACAG
Organism: Agrilus cyanescens; assembly: GCA_947389935.1. Classification (NCBI taxonomy): domain Eukaryota; kingdom Metazoa; phylum Arthropoda; class Insecta; order Coleoptera; family Buprestidae; genus Agrilus; species Agrilus cyanescens. Next base: position 26,862,461 of record OX376705.1, read on the forward strand.
CTGGTATTACTACTCTACTACCACTACATCTATTACGTATGTGCACGTGGGGTAGGACGATAGTCTGTGGCTTACGAGTTCAACCTTTGACATTTCGTAGAATGCAATGGAACTTTCGAGCACGAAAAGTAAATCAGAGTCTCAGTTTCTCCAATCCTTCGGTTTCCTGTGTATATAATACATATAATTGGTTTTAAATACCACTGCGAGAGAAATGAAACTTTGAAGTATCATTTAAACAGGCTCATTAATAAAAATTAGTATTACCATTTGTAATTGAAAACTTTAATATTGTTTTAATTGAAACTTTGTTCCAAATTAGATTAACGTTGTTCGTAAAATTTTGATTAATAATTTGGTCATTTTGTCCTTTTTCTGGCATGTTGTTCTAAGTGTACCATGGATACACCTGTGATTTAATGCTTTTTTCTACTTTTCTTGTTCACATTCATAAACATTTTTTCTTATTTACATTTTATTTTTATATTTCACTTAATTACATTATTAAATTAACGATCCAATATTTTTTGTTGATTAACATCACTCAACTGGTAAATATAGGACGTACTTACTGTCCCTTGCGGATATATCATTTCTAATTTTAAGCATGTATGTTGTAGAACAGGCAACTGACAAAAGCGTATTAAATTTTCATATCCTGAACATTAGGTAGCTACACGTGAATCCACTCTTTTATTTTGTAAAACTTTTCAGCTCAGAATTTATTCCACAAATAGCTCAAACACAGACTGAGCAGCTATAAAATTTCATTTTTGTTCTTGCAAAAATTGATGTAATACATTGAAATAGCCTATATCCAATAAACGCACCAATTACTGTCTACAGCGTGATGATGAGAACTAATAAATTCGAAATCTCGATACACGCCCAGTGATTGCGATACATTTAAGAAATAAATAACAATTCAAAGTTGATTTGAATTTGTCCTGAACAGTTAGAAATGGGTTACGAGAAAACCTACAAGAATAAATGTTCGTAATTTATATTGAAACTCTGAAACAATGGGTCAATTTAAAAATTAGTTGGGAAACTTTCCCACATTATTCTTTTTTTTTTTAATATGAACTTATAAGTAAATCACAATAAAATAAGCGTTTGGAAATTAATTTAATATGTATAACTCATGTAAAAAGAATTTCGTTTGCCTTAAAAATGTATAAACCATTGTCTAAATCTGAGGCCAATATTTGCAAACTATAATTATATATCTACCCATATTAATCTACATTGTAGATTGTGTATGTACCATGGATTGCAATATTTTCTGTTTAGTAAACTAATAGCAGAAAGTGCGCAAACACTACTGCATAATTTCTACAAACAATGTCAACAAGAGCGATTCAGTTTGCGATGCATTTGTAAACATATCCGATTCTGTAAAATTTAATTCAGAAGTTGGGCAATACACTTTTTTTTGTTGACGTAATTCGATAGATGCATTCTATCATAATTGCACTCTGCTCAATGAGCATAAATCGAGAAAAGTGTAATCAATGGATTGATATTCATAATAGAACGGCATGCTACTGTTATGGGTATAAAGAGATTTTATTTTTGAACAAAGTCGTTGTACTTAAACCAATAACTGGTTTAGGTAATTATTTTGAATACATTAATACGAATTAAACTCAAGAACAATCTACAAATTACCTCAAATTAATGAGAAAAAAGCTATTGCTGTCATTATGCTCCCGCCGGGATTCGAACCAGGGCCATTGCTCTAACCACTAAGCTACGGCGACATGATGGCAGCAACATCGATGAAACGTACTTACTAAGTCACTGAATCGCCGTAGCTTAGTGGATAGAGCAATGGCGCGTATAGCCAGAGACCCGGGTTCGAATCCCGGCGGGGAGCATGATGACAGCAATAGCTTTTTCCTCATTGATTTGAGGTAATTTGTAGATGTATCTTGAATTTAATTTTCATATTAATGTATTTAAAATCAACACTACTAAACGTTTCTCGATATTTCATTGTTAATTATTTTACAGTTTGAATTTTAGTTTTCTTGGTCAAGCAATATTAATCTACAAATTGAGGATTATGATATGTTGTTATAGTTGTAGAATAGAATCATCGAGGTAAAGCAACGGTAGCCGCGGTCATAATTGTACGGGTGACCAAATCTTTTGTAGATTTTTTAAAACTTACTAATTTTCACAGAAGAGAAAAATCTGAAAGCAGGATATTTTTGATAAAATCGCAAAAGAAACAGGGTTTTGTGAAAGGGCTTCATTGGCACAAGTTTAAATAGATTTTTAATTATTTTTACGATGTATAGGTTTTGAAAACTGAATTTCGGGAAAAGCTCGGAAAAAACTGCGAGACTCGTTTCCTAAACTATTTATAATATGTACCTACACATTTGTACAATCCTCGATGGACGAGTACGACAAAGCAGCGTCTATTACTTATATCAAATTATTTATCTTCCTTTTAAAGTAGTGGCTTTCAAGAGACTTATTACCTCGTTTTGTCAAATAGCTCATAAAAAAGAGAAATGATCCGAGCTTTATTTAGTGACAATATTAAATGATCGTTATTGAATTTATCATTGTAGCTGAGATTCAACAAAAATGTTATAGAAGAGGGATGATCAATGTGCACATTTTTAGCATTGCTGCGCACTGGGCTATCGATGACAACGACTAGTGGCAGCCACAAGTCGCTGACGAGATTTTTTATGCATTATACATTATGATTTAAACGTAAAACTGAGAGTTCGAGTGGTCGTATTCGAGTTACAAGTGGGAATGGTCAAGCTTGCTACTTGTGGCGACTAGGGAACAGTCTACAGTCTAGGAAATTGGATAGAAAAGTTGATGTGACTTGCGACCGCGTCTCTTGTAACTGTGCGACCAATGGTACCGCATAGTCGCTGATGAATCAATAATTAATGCCTGCGCCTAGCCACTTGTGGCTTAATGAGTGGCAGCGTTTAAGTAAAACTGTTTTTAAGGTTTAAATTACTACATTCCTTATTGGTAGACTTACTAGGCGATAAACAAAAATTCGGCCATCCCTTGTATACCACTTTTCAATGCCATATACCGGGTGGTGCATTTAACTTGAGACAGGCATGTATCTCAACAACCGTGCCTTTTATAAAGAAAAAGTTTTTATGAAAGTTGTTTAGTATTAAAGGTGGTGACATTAATTTTTTAGTGTGACATTCCTTTGATGGTTACTTCAAGGTCTCTTCCCCTTTTTTTTAATGGAAATGTATATTTTTTATTGCGTAATATAATTCTACGAAAAAGAATAATAAGGTTTTATTAAAAAAAAAATAATAATCCGATTGTAGTTTTAGAAGATAGAATATGAAATTTTGATGAATAGTGGGCAATAAGGCAATTACTCATTAATACAACTTCCTTAGATGATCAAGAGTGTAGTTATCAATTTTTAATCCATTATTCATCTAGATCTCAATTTTTTTATACTTTAATTACCCGAATTAAAAAAAGAGAACGACTCACCCAAAATTATACTGTCAGATTTAATGAAATTAAATTAATTAAACTATTGTTAGTGTAAGTTTTTTTTTTACTTGTTAGTTTTTACATTTTCTGCTAAATATGGAATATCTTTCCTTAGAAGAAACGATTGAGATGAGAATTCGACTCTTGAATAAAAATTGATAACTACGCTCTTGATCATTGATCACTGTTTATTAAGAAAATTGGATTAATGAACAACTGCCTTATTGCCCTTATTGCCCACTATTCATCAACATTATTAACGAACAATGCTTCATGTTCTATCTTCTAAATTTACAATCAGATTAATTTTTTTCTTTTCAATAAAAGTTTATTTTTTTTCGTAGAATTCTATTATGCATTAAAAAAATATACGTTTCCAATCTAAAAAAGGGAAGTGATCTTGAAATAACTATCAAAGGGGTGTCACACTGAAAAATCAATGTCACCATCTTCTTTCCCTCTTAAAATCTATAAACTTTTCCTTTACAGGAGGCACGGTTGTTGAGATACAAGCCTGTCTCAAGTTAAATGGACCACTCGATATATATTTGTATAAATATTTTTGGTATTCGCCATTTACAAAGAGATATGTTTTGGTTTGTCGAGAGGGTGCAAATGGATCGGAAAATTTGCACTGAAACCCCATAAAACAGCGGTTTCCGGAATGATGACGTTCTTCTCTTATCGGGTTTCCGGAAAGCGATGTTGTTAAGTTGCGCAAAAGGAAACCAGTCCCGGAACGCAAGACGCCAAAGCGCTGATAAAACTCTAAAATAAATGAAGTTTAATGGAACGGGAGGCGAGGGTGGCCGTGACATGACGGCGAGTGCGACGGGCGAATGGGCGAAGTGGCGAACGACGGGCGCTGGCTGAAAGAGCTGCCAATTCGAAGGATTGTGGCGCGTGAGTCAACTGTCAATTGCTGCATTTCGGGAGATTTGATACGCTTCGGTGCGCGTACGTGTGCACTGTTCCAGTCGCGCTAGAAAACGGACTTTTTAATTATCCAACTCGCGCCTGAGTGCCGTTTAATTCAGCCAGTTAATGTAACATGTTGCCATTTCCTTTCGCTATACAGCTAACTGTTCATTGTGTCGATTTCCACGTTTCTAAACTTTTTAATAATAGACTCCTTCATCAGTACCTAAATATTGAACTTCAAGAACTTACAGAAGTTCACTTTTGTCTTCGTGTAGTCTATTACTATTTACGGAAAAATTACGACAATTTAAATATCCAATACATATATCGTGAAAAAATTTCTTGTCTATGAAGGCCAACTGTTTAAGGAATTAAACTAAAAAGTTTGAATTCAATTAAAGAACCAACTACAAATTACCACAAATTAATGTAAAAAAATGCATTGTTGTCATCATGTCCCCGGCGGGGACGCCACTATTAAATATATATTTCATTGTTAATAGTTATTAATAAAAAGTTTGGTTAAAATGTATTCCAATTGCTCCGAATCTACTGGATCGATTAAGTTGAAAATTGGTACACATATGAAGTTCAAACACACAAACGTGTAACGGAAATAAAGAATTTTAATCGCGGGTGGGTAAATTTGAAAATTGAAAGAGAAAGCTGTATTAACTGTTCTGTGTGAAGCATTAACTGAGAATGCTTGGTGTAAGAGTCTTAAATAGGTATTTTTTTTAATTTTAAAACAAATATTACTATTAATGTTATTTAAAAGAATAGACCACCCTTTGGCAACACACCCAAAATAGTTTGGTACTTATCGATTACATGAAAATCTGTAAGATATCTATGGTATTAAAATAGACAAGTTTTGGTCAGATTTCAGAAATGAAATTGAAATTTTTCTAGTTTCCCTATTTTTAGTAAATATGTTCCTCATCTACCTTTACAGTAAATTTGCTGCCGATAATTTTATAACTATCTGATAGAAACCAGAAGCAATTTTCTACTGAAAGTTGGCAATTACTTCCGTTCGTGCTAAGGATATCCTCTTAAAGTAAGGGTGTGATACGTAGCTTCTGCTCGGCTTTTTACCTTCTGGCGTCTCAAAGAGACCTTAGAGAGTTAACCCTCCTGTTAGTTTAGCAATTTATTTATTAATTTACACCCTTCCTATTCATCTTAATCTCTTAATTTACTCCCTTCTGATACATCCATCTTAACTGGTGCTTCTTGCGATTCTTTTTTCTTGGTTACGATTTTGAAGTTGTGGCTCTATCGCACATTTATTTACGAGCCCACGTGTTTGGATGTGCTGTTAAGTAATTTTTATAATAAAAGAAGTAGGTACTTAAGCAATTATTTTTCTTCTATCTATCTGCATATCCTGACATTCCCAAAAAAGTATTCTACCTTCCTGCCTACAAATTTTTTTTTGACTTTCATAGCGCCCATTCTATTTTTTTTAAGTATCTCATTTATATTTTTTCTCTCCTCGGTGGTTTCATCATTCTTAATAATAATACATTTCGAACGCGTTTAATCTTATCTTTTCCGTTGCGCCCTTCGTCGACGTTTTTTCCACCCTTAAAGAGTCATTCTCCAAACACGTCTTTAAATGCCGGTTTTGTATTTACATATTACCAAAGGTGTTTTTTGTTGCAAGCGTCATTTTAAATTTTTTATTGTTTCTTTTCAATGTAAAAAATTCGCGATTTCAATTTTTTTACATTACGTTTGTTCTTGAAATTGTGTCCTTATTCTTTTATATGATTCATGAAAGTATAATTGCGATTATTATAGTAATTATACTTTTATAGATTTTATAGATCATACAAAAAAGACAAAGTCGTGACTATTTGTAGATTTACGACCCCAATTTAGGTTTTAGTTCTAATCATATTTTTTCTCATTGCTCGTCCTATACTCATTTACGTATTAATATGGTTTCCAGATTGTCTAAGGATTTTTAAAGTTTCTCCTTTTGATAAATTGTATGTGTTATTGATTTTTTTGTATTTAACTTTTTTTAATATAACAATGAAAACTTCTTTTTATCACAGTATCATCCAAACGCATTTTGAATGCACATAATTCGTTTTGTAGTCTCAAACTGTTATTCGTTAATTTGGTCGGCAATTAATTATTTCGGAATCACCATTCGGTTCGCTGGTCTGTTCCTTTCCTATTTTATTAAACACTAGTTTCCAAAAGGCTGTCGTTCTAAATTAAATTTAATTCTTCCCTACCGTCCTTCAGTCTTATTCGTTTCTTTTAATTGTTTTTCAGGCCTTCTCTTTTTCATATTGCCTTGCTTTTATTTCGACCTTTCCGACAATTTATATTTGCAAATCCATTTATTATTTTCTGCTGTTATTAAAAACAGAATTTTCGCAGTACGGTATAAACGAAAAAGTGGAGATATCAAAAAAGAAAAACTGAAACAAAATTAACTTTTGTTGGTGATTTATCGTTATCTCAGCGTTATCTAACGTAGTTGGGACTTTTGTTTAAGGAAGAGGTTTAAAAAAGTAATTTTATGTATTTTTCAACACTATCTGTTGACTAATTGGTAAAGGCTTTCGATTCCTAACGTTTTGCTAGCATGTGTGGTGAGCTTCTTCAGAATTCCTTCTTTCGTAGATGCTGGATGTAGACTGGCGACTTTTCCTGCGCGAGTTGTATTTAAGCCGGTGGGTAAGGGGCGGTGATTGTTCCGTTTCAGTTTGCCGCAGTATATTGGTCGGTGTCGTTCGGGTATTCTAGATCCGGTTGAGTCTGAGGGCCTCCTGATTTCTGTTGAAATTCTCCCGATAATTATAATTTATTTTTTTTAATTTTATAATTTCTGTTGAACATTGTTAAAAAAATTTAACAAAGACTAGTGTTAGAAAAAACTTAAGACGTCTGTAAAATCATTGGTTTACGGATTGACGATCTACTGTATAGTTAGACATCAATTAAATAGTTACTTTAAAAACAATCTTGACAGATCTTCTGTAAAATGACTAAAAACAATTTCTGTCAAGAAATAATCTAAATTATTTATATTTTTGTTATATACATTTAATTTTGTTTAGTCTTTCTTCAATGGTTGTTGATCACAGTTCAATTTTCATACTTTTGTGAGTATGATTTTTCAATTATACGTAGCTATAGAAAAGGATTTTGCCAATAAAATAATGTGGGGCTGTTTTAAGCTATACAAGAAAAGTTCGTGCTCATTTGCGTTTGTTATCTCAAAGCTTCGAGTTTCCTATTCTTTGTCCAGAAAATCCGCCACAGCATAGCCTTTGATACAATCTTTTCTGATTCATAACATTTAGATGCTTCTTCCATACGGATTTCTGAAAATCAGGATTTCTATTTTGAAAATGATGTAACAACAATATAGCAAACGTCTACGATTGACCTTGGTAAAGCCTGGTTTCCAACTAGGACAGCGAATCCAAATATGTAGGATTTGTAGAGCAGCCCGAAAACCAATTACTATACTGTGTCGTTACAACATTAGTTTCATCAGAAGAACCTAAATGAATGCGAGGTGTATTTCCGGATGGGAAGCAGTTAAGCTCCCCTTTTCTTCCCTCTATTGTGTACACTCATCCAAACAGACGAATGAACGAACTGACATTTTTGTAAGGAGTCCTTCCGATAGCATACACATGTACAAATTAAGTAAATTGATTCTGCCAGTTTACTGCATCAGCCAACTAACAATCAGACGTTCTAGTTGTCTGAAGGAGCAAACGACCCGAAGTTCTGGCAACTTTTACGAGTGCCGCCCTTACGAATGCAACACTGTATAGTACTTATGTATTTTTGGAAGTGAAGAGGTCGACTTGGGGATGGTAGGTATGGCTACTGTATTGTTCGCCCACCCTGTTACCGCCGCCGCTGCCGCGTTCGTAGTCAGTCGCTGCCGCCGCCCGCCGCCCTGTCACGGCGTAAACTGCTCGAGTTGGCTCGCGATTTATGGGGCGGCAATAAAAGCGAGTATGTGCACAGAGAGATAGATGGTTTCGTGAAACAATACTTTTAAATAATGAAACCGAAATAGCGATGCCGCATCGTCGCAACTGTTACAAGAATACACCAGTAAATGTGCACCCCATTTTCCGCTCACATTATTCATAACAGTGTAGAAAATTCGCGCCCGTTACGCTAAAATAGACAAGCCATTCAATAAACGTCGCATTCGATCAACATGAACTCTAACCGAATGTTACGTACTTACGAGGAAATATAAAGGGTTGAATATCGTCGTTTGTGGAGCTTTTCAAAAACCATTAAGATAAACATAAAAATAAACTGCCTAGAAATATGAGATTTATCAATGGTACGTTACCTGCGGATACGTTCCTGAACTTTTCTACGGCAAGTAGGAAATATTGGAAATATTCTATGTGCAATAATGAAGCGGGTATATGAGAATTAGATAGGAAAACTACGGTCTGATCTTTTTAAACTGACGGTTCAGGCAATAAAACTGCCAATATGTGGCCGCATTTGCTTGCACCTAAGTGCAATTACCTATATATGTATTCTTATGGTATCATTAAAACTAGTCACTAAAATATACAGCCAGTCACGAAAGCGTTCATATGTCAATAAACACTTCATCATCCATAATCTCAAACTAGGTGAAAAGCTTCTATTCTATTGATAGTGATAAGAAGTGTGCTGTGTGGCACAATGTTGCGCAAAGCAAATAAGTAGCACAAAAGAAAAATAAAAATTCCAAGTACCTATTAAATATAGTGGAGGTGGGTTATGGTTTTGGGATGTGTTATAATTACCGGAAATTGCCGAATTACTTTTTCGTTGAAGGGAATATTAATGTTTTAGTATATACCTCGAGATAGGGCACCATGATTTACTCACAATTAGTAGCGTTGAACATTGAAAGCTGATAAACGACTCGATTTTTATTACAAAAGAGTGATCCAAAACGTAAGTGGGTCAACAATATACTGAGGAATTCGCAAAAGAAAATGGGATGAGATTTGAATGTAATTAAACATTTTTTGGAAGAATTAGACTGGTGCAAGAACGAGTAAGCAGGCGAGCAGCCACTTGAGGTATCAAGGAGGTATACGCGGCCGGCGTTAAAATCCTAGACGAGTCCAGCGAGGACGTAGTCTCTGGGGCCAAAGTGCTGGTCCTATTTGTGGAACCTCAGTAGAGATGTATGGTAGAGGTCTCCCAAAAGTGGCCTCGGCCGTCACTCATCAAAAGTAGCTAGGGTAGCCTGGCCGACATGAGTGCTGAGGGAGCTAGTCCCCTCCACGGATAGACCAGCGCGCAGCCGTTTGAGGTGTAATGAAGGTTTGTGCGGCCGGAGCTAGTATCCGAAGTGACATCGGAGGACTAAGGCGCTGGGACTAGGGTACTTTGTTACCTCGAGTCCTATTCCGGATGTCCCATAGCAGGAGCCGTTTGAGATGTCGGACCAGGAGCATATTTCCTAGCATAGTATCCGGGTAAACCACACGCCGTATATTCCGCAACCGATCCCAAGTGGGTAAATGCCTGGACCTCAATAGAGATCATCATCCGACCAATGATGTAAATTGGTGCTTATTCACCACTATAAACATAAAGGTGTGTTATCTATGGAAATATACTTTCGAGTTTCAAGAATTACCTTTTAACCCGGTTACAGAAAAAAATATATATCCTAAGGAATTTATAATGTAATCAATTTTTGTGCGGTTGTTATCGGTTAAACAAATTTTGATTATGTTTACCTTCTCTACCGCCTCTTGTAATTAAGATTGCAATTGCAATTATTCGCCTATTATGGTATGCACGTACATATTACACCCTCATCTGAGTGAAAAGTTCTACAATTAGAGAAATGTTCGCCGAACAAACCTTTTAATATTTTCGCAAAAAAGTTTTTCCGAGTAACTCCATTTCACCGCATTCACAATCGGTTCACATGAGCCCATTACTTCGGGCTTTCAACATCATTTACTGGATTATGCCGTAATACATGAAAATTCGCATTTACATTATAAGCCTGCGGCCATAAATATAATTAATGTTCCCTTCCGCGTGTTCGTAATGCTCTAACGGATTAATAAGATGAAAAGTGAACAGAGATTTCGTCGGAAAGAATGGTACAATGTGAGATTAATTTATTAATTATTTAGTGCCAACATATCATATTTAATAGAATTAATAGGGTGCATGCTTGATAACGGGTTCAAACAAAGTAGAATTTAAGGGATTTTGTACATTAAACTAGCGTTTGCCAGAAACTTTCTTCACGTGGATTTATTAAAAGAAACCAAAACAGAAAGACGAAATAACCCGAATTTGGCAAAGATTATATAGGCTTTTTTTCAAATCTGTTTTTGACAAAAACGGCGATTGTTGAATATTTGTTTGAATAATTATATATAGGTTAGGTTAGGTTATATAGAGTACATTTTTTACCACCCTTTACATAATTTATTTCTAAATACAACATAGACGTGCTAAAAATGCGTCTAATTTTTTATTTTCAAACAAAAATTAAAAAAAAAACTATCGAAAACTAGCTGATACCCGGTGTCCGTTGCCGCACTTCAATGTTCTACCATTAATTGATTGAAATGCGAAAATTTGGGATTGTATATATTTTTTAATGTCAAATAAACAGTTCTTGTCAAAAAAATATAAAAAAAAAATCTGAATAGGAAAACCCTAATCACCTAGCGGTATGAAATATAATTTACGACCTATTCTCATTCTTAACAAATACACATACAAAATTTCATAAAAACCGGTCAACCACAATACGTGACACTAGAATTTTATACATAAGATAGACATTTGAACCAACTTTTGTAGAATATTTATTGCTTGTGAATTACAATATTGGTAATAATTTCCTTTGCTGCAATAAAATACTGATCATGTAGATCTGTGTTTAAAAACAAATTTTTTTGTTTGAAACGGGTCTTGTATGGTCTTTGCCAAAACTTGAGGCATATTTCCTCAGCCTATCGTTACTTCACCTTCTTGATAAAAATCTTTATCTAAAATGAAATTAACACTTTATCCCCTTACTGGTTTCATGTATTTCAGTTTCTATAATAAACACAAAAGATTTCTGATTTTTCTTTTTTTTTTTGTTGGACTTTAGTAATTTTAGTTGGTTATTTCAATACTTAGTCACAACTAACTTTAAAACGATGTTTTGTGTATAATAGTTTAAATAATAATAATAATGAATTATTATTAAAGATTTTCTGGACACTGAATGGATAATGCTGATGATATAAACAACTATCAACAAGGAAACAGTCACCATTAAGTTAAATATTTTAAACTATAGATGATTCTTTGTTTCAGATTCCATTGGCTAATTTCTTCGATGCGAAGGATAACCTCTGCAGGGTAAGTTTCGATTGATAACTTTTTTGTCTTGATGCTTATTATTGTAATCATGACAGTTATTAGGTAAGTAGGATTCCATGATTATCTCTGTTGTACATAAATATGAACAAAAAAATTAAATTTCTATTTATATAACAACCAAACATTTATATCTTTATAATCAATAAGTGAAACGTCTGGTTATTTACAAAATAAATACAGTATACACTAGAAGTTTTGATAATAAATTTTATAGGTCTTTGAACTTCTCCTTAAGGAACGTGAATTTTAAGATATAAAAACTTTGAAAAAGATCTTTTTTTAATGACTTTAAGTTAATCGTAAAAAAACAAATGCATATATCAATTGGTTTGAATTGCTCAAGTTTTTTCTTAATTTTGAGTCACTTCTTCTAACAATCCTGCCTTTTTTTTTGTTATGGCGTTGAGTATCACTAATCACCAAAGTGATTTGTTTGCTATTCAGTAGATGTCACTTAAATTTCATTAATACTTTATTTAACGGAAGGACTAGCGTATTAGAATGTTCAATTAAGCGCAATTTTGGTTTCGAAATTTCACCAGACGCTGCGGAAATTACTCTCTTCAGCCCACCAATTTCCGTGCTGTTAACAGTGTATATTATTCACAGATACAGATTGCATGCATTATAATTGTATGTATAGGTACGTTCGTATATTTGTACTTATAGTACATTTAAACCGCTTGGTTTAGATTTCGTGTTGGAAGTCTAATTTGTGTGCCATATTATATGTACAGCAACGCCGAAAGGTGGAATTGCGGGACTTCGTCGTAGGGGTGCAGGTACGTAGTCGGCGGCTGCCGTCAGTTAGCGATATTTCTGCACTAATGAGATTGTACTTTAGAGATGCAATTAACACCTGATCTTTCGATAAGATTACCGTCCGAGGACTGTTCGCTCCCTAGTGTAACGTGATATAATCACGAACTTGCAAATTTTAGCCGTACAACCGTTAGCGGTTCTGCTATTCGCTATTTCGTCGCTTCTATATCTGTTATATTACCTATCATATTTTCCAACCCATCGGACGTGAAATACTTTTTAATTACGTACCATAATATAAGTAAAATCTTATTGTACTTTGTTCTCATTAATTTAGATATGTGGTCAATTTCAATCGTTTAAATGTTTGATTAGACGGTACTGAGTTAGCTCCCAAAGGTACCTAGATAGTCCGACAATTAGGTGATTGAATTAGCTTATAGGTACAGGCGTTATGCAGGTTCAGAATGCGGAACACTTTACCCCTTGGATATTTCACCCCCTGTAGTAGAAAAAAGTGGGAAATTTTACTCCCTGTTGCACCTACAACTTCCCTTCCTGGGCTATTTTATGACTTAATGGTACAAAACCATTATCAATTACTTATTAATGTATAGATAAAGATTTAAATGTCAGTTAATTTATCATGAAAATGAAATAAAGATATTAATTACTTTCTAGTAGGTAATGGGATTGGATTATAATTACCCATTAATATTTAATAACTAATTAATTTGAAATAGCATTATCCATTATTTTCTAATAGTTAAGTTTGATTAGCTGGTAGTAGATTAACCAAATAATTTTTTCTTACATATCATCTACCTACTTGTAACAAACAAATTCAGTAATTGCATTATACTGTAGGTACTACGCTTTTTTACCATTACAACTGTATTTATTCTGTAAGCAAACTGCGCTGTATAAGTTCTAAACATCACCAATTTTGCAATGTAATTGAACCATATTGATGTTCAATAAATACATGAAAATTGTAGGAAAAATACGATGTGCTCTGATCAAAATTCAGCTTTCGTGTTGTTTTTTTGTATTTTATTGTTTCATTTTTTTTAACAAAAATTAAATGAATTACAACAGCTACACATCATAGGATCACGAATTTCAAATATATTTTAAAGCAAAAATACGGGAAATATTAATAATAACATCTTCGACACATTTTGTTAAAATTGATTTTAATTATTCATAATTTTCATTGTCGGTAAGAGTAAAACAAAATACTGAGTTTATCAAAAATTTTATTTTTATTTTATTTTAAATTTAAATCTGATATAATATTGCATATAGAACTTTTAACAGTAATTTAGACTATTTTAGAAACTTAATTAAAAGTGATTTTGTTCTTTCTCTTTCCTATTTGTCGCGAAATTATTTTGGTTGCATTAATAATTATAATCATTTAAATTCAAAAATATAATAGAATCGTATAATTTTTTATTCTTAAACTTCATTTATTTCAACGGAAATGATTTTGCGAAAACTAGGAGAACAGTCTGCTTTTATCAAGAATACGAAATAAAACCATTTTTGATTGGGTTTTTAAAAATCGTCTGAATTACTACCTAAAGTTCAATATTTAGCAGTAAATCGCCCTTAAATTTCTATACAAACTCTTCGGATACAGTGCGATGGAAATGAGAAATGATCACCTTGTACGCTTATTTCACAAGTAGAAAGTAAATAGCAACCCCTACTAAGACGTAATTAACCCTGCTAACGTTTATTTTGTTACACGCTTTTTCGCGACACTTTTTTCACACACTAACTATTGTTATGAATTTTTGAAATTGTTCATTTTCGGGTATTGGAAATTTAAATTCCAGACGTTTCGCCAAGTGATTCTAAGCTTTTTTAATGGCTAAACAAAAATACTCATTAAGGATCTTATCGCTAATGTATTCCATTAGATTTCATTATTTTCCTATCGATTCTGCTCAGTCATTAAGAAAAATTCCATACCACATCCATTAAAATGAAACCACTGCTATTTTACAATATTAATACGGAATTTTTGTCCTAACGAACTGCGAACGTAATTGTGGACCAACTTTGCTTGAGGCCCATTAGACATTTATACCTGGTGGATCCATGTTTATCCCCCAATCGATTCGTGGTATAAACTCTACCGGAACAATTGAAACTCGGCGCGAAATTTACGAAGCCGCAGCAGCTTATGCCCAATCGTAGTAGACCAAATTGCTCTCGAGCGATTTACTTGCATGGGTCGATTGAACTAATTCGATTGTTTGTTTTACTGTGAGATAACGGACCTTCAGGATGTCGTCGTTATTACGGAAAAACACCAAAGCTTTACAAACAAATACATAATAGGTATATTTACAATATATATATACGTAAATACATAAATTTAAATGAAATTCCAGATGGATAGTTTATACTATAATACGAGTGTTTGGTTGAAATTGAACATTTTTGAACGTTTCTGTTTACGGGCCGTTATTACCTCTCGAAATTCATAACCCCATGGGCTATTTACTTTTCAAATATTGATACAGCTGTCCTTGCAACATACTGTATATAATTAGCTATTCCAAGCCCAATATTAGTATACGACTAATTAATACCGAAACTCCACAACTCGAGTTTATCAAATAAACTCAGTGGCTTAATCGCTTAATTATCGATTATCCCTGTTTATGGCAGGAGCCAAAAAAAAAACTATATCAAAGTTTAAAATATATAAACTCCTGAAGATGCCCCAATAAGGCGAAATACGTATTGAGTAATTAATCAGAAACTGGAGAAAACTTTGGCGGTGTTGTAGAACGTACTAAATAGCTCAAACCCCAACGCCAAAACTTGGATCAAAATTGTCCGAAGCACTTTTCGATAACAAAGTTATCTTCTTCAGGGACTTGTTATCGAAAAGTGCTTCGGACAATTTTGATCCAAGTTTTGGCGTTGGGGTTTGAGCTATTTAGTACGTTCTATTGAGTAATTAAAAAACAGTGAAAATATTTCCAAGTGTTTTTATTTCAATTTAATTTATATATTTTAAATAAAAATGTTTCACCAAGTGACAACGGCAAATACCTTCAATTTATTATATCAAAGTTATAATTAGAGCGATTACTGTTTCGAAATAATTAATTTGTAACACAATTACAAGATGAAGGTACTTAGTACTTTTCTATGAGGAAAGTTGTAAAAATTTTTACTAAAGTAGATTTATAATTAATTTATGTTTCCCTAACTGATATGAGGCAGACCATAAAATGGGATCATGTGTAACTGGGTTCACGTTAAAACTCAAATGCACCCTACAATTAGAGTATTGTGGCGTATGGTCTTTTGGTAGGAGGCGATTTAATTTTTTTTGAGTTGATACTACCCAATGGCAATAAAACTGCCTCAGTTGGAACTGATGTTTGCCCTCTGAATTTATCACCACAATACTTAAAGTCTTCGCCTGATATTATTTAATTTTTATAACGTGTCTATCTACGTTCACGTGGTTTAATTTATAGAGACGAAAATCATTTTGATTTGTCATTTTAAATTAAACGCATTTAACACGATTTTACAACTTTATCAAGCCGTAACCCGAGGCCTTTAGGACGGTCATAGAAAGGATTTATGGTAAAGTTCAAAAGCGGAGGTCATATTCGTTATATGACGTGTTTCAAATCTAATCTTTGCTTGCCCTTAGGCTCTTCTCCTGTCACTTTTATGTGCTACTAGATCTGATACATGATCCCGTTTGATATACGACATATAGGACCAGAGGATGGACATAAATTAACGATCAAATTCCATTCGAGCTTTCTATGTCGTATTTCGGGTAAAATAAAAAAAAAAGTTTTGCGATAAAATAAATATTCAGGGGTTTAACGAACATTCAGCATCAAGTAGGGTAGTTTCTGAAAAATTACTCGAATTTCTGTACATACTTATTAGACTTCCGTACTTCATGGCAATCAAAATTTATAGGGTACTTTTCATTGACCTAGAACTATGAAATATAGCAATTAATATCGTCTTATACTACAAGTACATGGAAAAATCTGAAAACTATACATTTTTAAGGATAAGGATCGAGGATAAGCAACGGTATGCGCGGTCATAATTATTGTATAGGCGATTTTGTAGATTTTGTTAAACTTTCACTAATCTGTACAGAAGAGAATAATTGTTAAAGCCGTATATATTTAATTAAATCACAAAAAGTCTTTACATAGAAGAAACGGAGGTCCAAATTTTGAAGTTATTAGTTGACCGTGTCTTGTGGGGTATCGTATGAAAGGGCTTTATTTGCACAAGCTTAAACAGATTTGTAATTATTTTTATGATGTAGCTATAGGTTTTGGAAACTGAATTTCGGGAATAGTTCGAAAAAACTGCGAGACTCGTTTCCTCAACAAGTTTCTACAGAACCCTCTGTGGGCGAGTCCGACTCGGGGGCATTCATTCTTATTAATATCATTAAATAATAGTCAATAAAAAGATTTTGGTCATTTGTACCAAGAAATTTTAGTCCTTTTCATAGATAAGTTCAATTCAGTCTCATAAAGAAGATGACGCTTATTATTTTCATGTATTTTGATTATCAAATATAATTAAGTACGAGGAATAATAAGGGAAGTTAAATAATATTTTGTCTTCTCAAATGTCTACCTACGGTTAAAGTGAGTCTAAAATTCCCTCTGGAAAGGAGACAGAGTCTCGTAAACAATTCTCCGTCGGATCCAATTACCGATATCCCATTGTTAACTAAAAGCTGCTGCTCAAACGAAAGACCAAACTTCGAAAGTTGCGGAGTAAGGCATCAAGTAATGTATTATACTACTGAGGGCTTTACCCCACCGCACGTTCGACCCCGTATACCAATTCTAAACCCGCACTCACCTTGACGACTTCAACATGAATAAAGGTTCCAACATAAACTTTCCTTCGCTTTACCTCTATGACTTAATTAAATGGGTTTTAATTTAAGACAGGTATTTTCCTAAATTAACCTTTGAATTAATTCCATTCTCCGATTACTCATCTCTTAGGTACAATATTTTGAAGCCACAACAATAAAATGTGTTTAAATAAAGTAGAAAATGAAATCTGGGGTTAAGAATAAAATAGTTAAAAAAAGACTCACCCTAATTACCACAACACTTAAAAATAATGCGGACACGTGTTTGGAGTTGCTTCGTGACGTTTCGTTAGCAAGAGTGGCGAGCTTCTTCAGAGATCCTTCCTTAGATTCGGCATCGGAGATGGAAGTAACTCTACTCGTGCTAGCGAAACGTCAGGAAGCAACTGTAACTGCCGATAACGACATTTAGACTCGAAGAACATCACGCATTATTATTGTTTAAATTGATATAAAAGTCTAAACGGAATGCGTTTTTTGGATTCATTTATAAAGGTGTATGTACGTAAATATTGATCACAATTATGTTTTTCGTTATTCAGTAACCAATAAATCGCTTGTGCTTCTATTCTATGGTAAGTGATCTAACGAGCGCGTTCATTCTTACAAAGCGATTAATCAAAACTTATCTTACACAAGGAGGAACACTTTTAAAGAAGACTAATACGTTAAAACTTAAAGCAGATGTCTCCTCTCAAATTAATCAGCGAAGACGCAAACAAGCTGATGACACGTCTCGACGCCAGCCAGGAAAGCGCTAACTCTCCTACGCGACGCGACGTACTATCGAAGACCACACAGTGGTTAACAAAGATATTTGCATCTTCTGACAAAATAGAATTTTTTCAGTAAACTTGGTCAAGTATAATCTACCCTATTCGAAAACGAGTAAATTTGGATTATACACATTTCAAAAACAAGATGATTGACCTGTAATAAATATGTTACTGATTAGTTTTCGTCCACAGATTCCTTAAGAAACAAAATAGCCACCTCACTGCTCATAAATTTGAGTATTAGAAACAAAATTTAACATGAGTAACAGTTTCTTTTAAAAATGATGTTGTTAATACGTAAGGGGATGTTTTTTTTTGTTGGCGCACTGTGCTATGTGGATGGACGTAAGTTTAGTGTAAGCGTCCCCAGTTTGGCACCTACTCAGCTGCGAAATCAGTTACCCAAATTGAAGGCCCGTTCCCATGGAAATGTCTGAAAGGGACGCTCGAAGATGGCGGAATTGATTGGTTTGTCGCAGGATTAAAGGAGCAGAATTAAAAATAACTACCCTCTGTGGAAAGGATGCGGGGAAGATAAAGGGATCGACGATAACGTCCTTTTATGGCATTGATATCAGAGAAGATCAGCTTTCTAACAAACTTTAATAATAATTAATTTTCTTAGTCTAAATTAATTTTCAAAACCTGAAAACGATCTCAAGTTTTCCTGAATTCGTTCATAAATTCAAACTATTAGAAGAAGTTTTTATTACAAAATTTTATAAGAAAATGTCTACTTATTTGTTACACTAAGTTATACAGCTTCATAATTATTACCTTCCCTACTTTCAACCATTTTTTAGTTGTTAAATGGACGACTTCAAAGATAATTTGAAAAAGTATGAAATTAATGAGTCCTATAACTACTTTAATGGGGTGGAAGTTGCGATTTATATTTTCTAAAATTTAATATACTTGTATAGCTGATGCTATAATTAAAAAGCCGTTGATGTACTTAAATAAAGATGTCTCTTTCCTTAAGGAATTCAGGGATGTATTTGGCAATAAATTGTATATCAGTAACACCATGGACGTGGCCGTAGCTTTCACATGGAGGAGGTTCGTGGGTTTAAAAGTCTACAAAGATAAATACGGTACAGGACAATTAAAAACCTACATTTTGAAAGCCATATTCTTAAAAAAAATTTACAATAAATTCTAAACCATGACAAAATACAACCTCATTCATTAAACAAAGAGAACTGTAAAAATATTATGATTCTTCTTCCTTAAATCAAGCAAATTACTTAGTCTGATGTTGGATTTTTATGAATATTTATTTTATTGAATGTAAATACTGAAGAATCAAAAAAAAGACAAAAGATATACCTGAAGATCAGCTAAACAGTCGGTACTTATTTTTTTTTTGTGGACTAAATGAGGTGGTCCTCAAGGCGACGCATAAATTTTTTCGTTATTTATGACCGCGTATAATCTTTAACAGTGTGATCCGATTTTGATAATTCCTTTTTGATTGTATAGCATATCCCTTCACGTTTCCATTTATGTTTCCTAAGGGTGGGAAATTAAGGGATGATTGATTTGTCACTCATTCAATTTTTACCTTTTGACCGATTCTACTACGCAGAATGTTGTAATGCGTTATCTGATTTTGATTATCCTTTTTTATTACATAGGGAATGCTACAAGGTTGATCCTGTATAAATATGAAAAACTGATTCTCCCCTTAAATGCAGGAAAAGAAAGGATGATTGTTCACCCACTGAATTTATACATTTGTTAGCCAACCCTTGTTAGTTAACAGCTACTAATTAAAGTATTAATTATAACTATTAATACTTAGGTTCACTCAAAATTATTTTGTAGTTATTACATTAATATAGATTAATTCTTGCTTCGCCACTTCGTGTTTCGTCACCTAATGAAATAAAACCTGCATAGACTTTTTTCTTCGTGTAACGAAACACGAAGTGACGAAACAGCAGTACGTCATTTCCTAGTTTAGTTATAAGGACTTAAAGGATTTACTTACATTTTCACTTTCAGCTACTTTATTTTTTTGCTGATTTTATTTTTTGTTAAAACTTTGTAATTAATTCTTTTTCAATGTTTTTAAGTAAAAAAAAAAACGGAGTAACGTTTTGCAAATGAATGCACAGTTTTCATCGAGTAAAGTCAAATTTATGGAAATCGATAAAGACGAGTAAACTAACAGTCAGAATTTTCTTGCGAAATCACTTAGGATATATTAATATTCAAAGAATTCCGTAGCAGAGAAAAGTAACAGAGGTTATACGATATTTAACAGGCGAGAGAACTGGAAGACAGATGCTCTTAGAAGTTGAATGTTCTTTTGCAATTTACATATTTATTAATGAAAATGTTTTTAAAAGGTTTCTTGTCGTTGGTATACTTTATATTCATCAGGTTTAGTAAAGTAATATCAGAAAGTATCCACATAATATCCTTTTCCTACAGCTGCAATTTTAAAATCAAAAGGATGAAATAAAACAACCAGTAAACTTTCTACCCCCTTCGGTCATAAATAAGATTACATATACAGGGTGTTACCGAAACATGTGCGTATAATGTATAAGAGCGAATGACGCTACAAAACAGAAAAAAAATAATCAAAAGTCTACAGGTCCGAAAGTTCGCCGTCCTCGAGAAAAAAACTATTTAAAAGAATAGACAAATCTGGTCCGGCCCTGTTTTAAAAGTACTTCACGAAACACAAACACAAATATTAATGAGGTCATTATCGCGTTGGTATACATACACATTGAAGACAAAAGCAAGACATTTTTGAAAATATTAAAGCTGAAAAACGCCATGAACTGCTCATTTGCATTCCCTACATATAAATTTATTCTTGATCAGCATGACGAACTCTACAACATACTTTTCTTTTTTTTTTTTTTTTTTGAAGAAAATCGAAATTAACCCTTATGGCAATGCGTAATTTAGTCTTGTGAATAAAAAATGAATTTTCGAAAATAAACACATTCATGCTTCCATAAAAGTGGAATCGGATCTTCTTGTTACCCCCGATGTCACAGGTGAGTGAAACAAATGCTTCTCTATTGAAGCTTTTATCGAATTAACCACAATCCTGTTCAAGAAACGGACGACATCTCTTCGAGTTGGGCACTTTTGTGTGCTAACCTTTACCCTCACCCTTTTATCAATAGCTTCGGAAGTAAACGCTTGGATAACTTACAACCCGGGTTTCAGAAATCAACCTTCGGTAAAATAAACTTCGATATTTAATAGAACATTGGCCGACCTCTGCCACTACGATTCGGTAGAAAGTATCTTTCTTTGAAGATTTGAAAAATTGCGATTGAATAAGATGCATAATTTCGTAACAATTCATTTTCTTTTTTTAAAAAAATAGAAAATAAATTAATATTGTGAAGCACGTCAGTTTGTCCAGAATTCAATACTACTGACATTTATTATTTTAATTTCTATCGAGGAAGTCCTTCTGGATTTCATAAGGTTTTAAGCCTTCATTTAACAACTATGGAGACTACATCACAATAACTTACTTATACATTTCAATCGATTCTGTATGAAAAATTTATGTATCGATACAACTGCGGACTACTGGTGTAATTATCATATAAATAGGGCATTTTCTGGGAATTTGATATTTCCAGACGTTTCGCTGTTCGTTGCTCATGACATCTTCAGTGATGACTAATGGTTTGAAATCTGGTTATCCTTTTTATATCGGAAGTGGAATAATACGTAACCGTGACTAGTCCGCATCCACTATAAAAAGGACGACCTTATACCAAAACACACTACTAAAGATGCCATTAAAAATAAATAACGAAACGTCTGGAAAGATGAAATTTGCTTACTTCTTGTCTTGGCTTGATTAGCAATTCAAGAAGCTGTTTAAAATCTTGTCGTGTTAAGTTTATGTTGGCTTGATTGTTGTCTTCCTAGTAAATGATCTTGTTCTTGCATGCTTGGGGAATTCCCAGCTTTATCAGGCATCAGCCTGAAACTTTGATTAAGTTAGGTTATGCATACAGACAGTAGAATCTAAATATACTGAAAAGGTTACACTCACTTAATTTTTGCACTTCTCGTATTATATATATATATTGTATTTACTATGTAGCATGTTTTATAATTGACCGTCTACGTCAAAATTTACTCGCTTATTCTTAGTTTTTGTTAATTAATTGACAAGAAATCTTGCTATTTGTAAAAGAAATGTTTGTATTGTCTTGTTTTTGCACCAAGAACAAGAAGAAACAAGACCAGCATAAGAAATTCGCAAAACACTAATTTCTATTTCAATAAAATAGGTACTCCTTAAGTCCTCAGATACAGAAAAATTGAATTAGAAAAAATAATAGTTGTAATTATCAGTGTTACTAGGTACTTTATTACTGTTTGTCTGTGTTTATATACATATTTGTGTAATCTTGAAACTGAAAGTTCAAGTAAATGCCGGAGATGTTTAGAACGGCGTTAGTGGTCAAATTAGAACTTGCAAAACTTTTTCAATAAAAAGTACTAAAGTTACCGAAGCAGTAGAACAAATCGCCCGATAAAGCCGTCCACATAGTTACCGACCGTGTTACGGTAATGAGAATTAAGCTCTTAACTTTAAACCTCTTTTCCACGTTGTGAACTCTGTAAACTGCATCGCTTCTATTGTTTAATGCCCTTTTCAAGCTACTGCGACTTTGTTGTGTACAATAAACACACATGTCTAACATAATTTATTACTTCATAGCGAGAATGGTTCCTAACCAAACCTAACCTAACCTAACAAAACAATTCAGTTACTAATCGAAATCAATGGGGTTTTCAAACAAGATAATTCTGAGACTGTTAGAGTCTAGTCTGACGGATAAAAGGAACTCTTTTCATTTCTGATCTTAGCTTGGCATATAAATGTAGTTTAATTATGTCAAAAAAATTATTTAATATCTGAAATTTTTGATATGAAAAAAAAGTTGTTTCTTTCAAACTGCTCTAATACTTCTCAATTTGTTTATAGAAAGTCCTTATATAAATAATTTGCTCCATATTAGACTAAACTTTATAATCCAATATTAATTTCGGACTGTATAATTTTTGAGATGTACCTGAACTGTGAAAGTAGGGCGAGGAGTTCGAAACCTAACTTAATATGGTTTTCGTTTCTCCAACGACTACATTATAGGAAATTAGGCCTAATTAAACACCAATTATGTCTTATCGATAGATAACTATACAAAGGATGACCATTTTCTCAAATTTTTCCGGGACAGTTCCGGATTAAAGCCCCGTGTCCGTATTTATATACCTCGAATTACATAATTCATCTTATACATATATATTTTCTTAAATAACAGACATATTAATATTTTTAGAAAAAGGTAAATGATGGCAAAAAAAAGGAACACAAAAGGAATTTATTAAAGATTATGAGAAGGTATTTAAATTTATTAATAGAACGGTCTGTCTCGCATTATGTTACGACAAATGTGGTCGCCCTCTTCGTATAATTACATACCCTAATAAACATTGAATTCTTAGCCGAAGAGAATAAATAAATTCTTCTGAAATCTGATTTTAGGGACCGTCTATAAAGTACGTCACGCAGAGTTTTATCTTTTTGGATCCCTCCCTTTCATCAACTCCTTTTACAAATATTACGTCACAAAGCTAGCCATACCTTCCCCCCATAAACCCTTAAAAATAAGTAAATGTTAATTATATTATAATATCTTCAACTGTCCCTATTGTGACCATATACATAAAATAAGTTTAGGTAAACAATGTGAAACATTAATTTTTAACTGTAGGGCTTTTAAGTACATGAAAATTACTGTCCAATGTAATGAGAAATTTTTAAGGACTTTAAGAAAAGAAAAAAGATTAAAATAAATTTGATGAACTGAGAATGCCACATTTCCTTAGCCCCCCTATACCCCCTGCCCCTTAAAATTCCACTAAAGGTTTAGAAATCTAAAACATGTCAATACCTAAGGTGTCATCCTCGGACTTATGTATGTCATAGAATTATAGTTATTAATGTTGTTTAATATTAGTCTGGTGATGACCGCCATTGACGGTCGAAACGTTGTCTAACTAAAGTTGTGCGTGAAAAACAAAAAAATATGAATTATTGCTTGTCTGTTCAATTCTTTTCCCCAATTGTTTCATTTAACCCTGTGTTATAATTATGAAATTGAGTATCTTAATTCAGTATCTTAAAAGGTCCTAATTCATTCTCAAGTCTTACTCTGTACTCGGGAGCATCGCCACAATTGCTGCCTCGACCTCGCCCTTTCCTCGCTATATCCGGGCTTTCGTGGTTGCGCTCGCAATTGAATAATCGTTTCTCAATAGAGTCAGCGACTTCACCCGAACAGAGCAGTCTGTTTCTTAGATTAATAAGTTAATTTATCTGATGAACCATTGCAAATTACCATATATGAGCTAATTAAGGTTTATATAATTTTAAGTTGTTAATTAATAACTTGAGGATTATACGCCACAGATGGCGGTCCCTTGCTGTCCGCGGAGGTGTATTAATCTACCAGTGGGTAGAGAAGGCCTTGAATGGTTAGTATTCTGTCAAAACTACCTACGGTACGCCTATGAGAATTGACTATTTAATTAAAAAACGTAACTTGTGTCCGGTAGTTTTGATAGAATCTTGATTAGTAAAGTGGTTTTTGTAAGTATCATACCTATGAATCGGCCTTCTTCAGAATAGTTTTCATTTTATTTAACAAAATTGACGTAACGTAATTCTTTTTCACTTTTTATTCCCTGTAGTGATGAGCAAAATTAATATTGGTCTTGTAAAATTTTTAAGGGCAAGACTTACACCAATATAGTATCACTTCAACAAGACCAATACCTAAACCCTATCTATATAAATTGAGATCAAGACCAACACCCAACTCTGCAAGACCGAGACTCATAACAAGACTTTTACCAAACTTATTGCTGAAAATAAATAATGAACCCTCTAGAGAATTTAGATAAAATTAAAAGTTCAAAATATGGGTGATACAACATCAAAAACAAGGCTCGATTGACCAAGACCAAGACCGAGACTATTTTTGCAAGACCAAGACTCAACTCTGCAAGATCAAGACTCGATTTTGAAAGACCAAGACATATTTATGCAAGACCAAGACTAAAACTAACAGTGCAAGACCAATACCAAGATACAATCATCAAAACCAATAGGAAGACCAACATAAATTTGGTCTCGCTCATCACTAATTCCCTGAGGTACATCATTTGTTTAAAATATAAAATTGATTGGTTTTTGAAAATAAATAGGTAGGTATTTGTGCTAATAGGTTTAACTCTTCTTAATTGCCTTTAATCATCATCAATCACGTGAATTCGATTTAAAGCGTAAATGATTTAACACGTTGACTGCCGATACCCGATAAAGGTCTTTAAATGGTCTTTTCATTTAGACCATTTCACGATTTCTGGAAATCCCATGAACATATGTGTGGCTTGAATTTGAACGAACTCTGAAGTGTTAAAGTTAAATGAAAGGAAGACTGGCAAATGCCAATTTTTCTTTAAGTTATTCCTTTCTTTCCACCTTAATTTAGAAGTATTCAATGCATTTACAATGCTTATACGAGTAAAATAATTGCTACTTAATTGTTTACTTCTGACCGTAGCAAGTTAAATTAATTATTATTGTCGAACGATAGTTTGGTATAAAACTCATAAAAGAATCACTAATCAATGTAACTGCTTACAGTAGGTATATAACGTTCGTTACTTACAATAATTTTCTATTCTTCGCAGAAAAAATAAACTTTTTTAAAAGGGTGAAAATCATCCAAGAAGTTCATACTTCATTAGTGGGTCTTCAGTTGTCACATATTTCTGGTTAAGCTATTCCAAAACGACCTAATGGATTTAAAACAATATGGAAAACCCATTAGTTTTCTTTCGATCAATATCGATTTAATTGAAAAATAATAATTACCTAATAGGTTTTGAATTAACGATTTTGTTTCATTTTAGAATTAAAAAACTAATATTCTTTAGTGTTTTGAAAATGCGAATGAAAGAATTTTTCATCGTCTTTTATATTATTAAATCACAAAATTATTTTTGGAAAAGATTAACGATGAGAAATAGTGATGAGCGGGACCTAGACTAGAGTTATCCTGGTCTTGGTGTTGGTTTTGATGATTGTATCTTGGTATTGGTTTGGTCTTACATTATTAGTTTTAGTCTTGGTCTTGCAGAGTTGAGTATTGGTCTTGGTCTTGCAAAAATAATGTTGGTCAATCGGGTCTTGTTTTTGATCTTGCATCAACCATATTTCGGACTTTCAAGTTTCTCTAAATTCTGTAGCGTGTTCATTAATTATTTTCAACAATAAGTTTGATAAAAGCCTTGTTATGAGTGTTGGTCTTGCGCAAATAAGCCTTGGTCTTGCAGAGTTAGGTCTTGGTATTGCTGAGTTGAATCTTGGTCTTGATCTTAATTTATAGAGGTACGGTCTTGGTATTGGTCTTGTTGGAGTAATGCTATATTTAATTGGTAGGTATTGAAAAATTTGCAAGACAAAGAACGAGACTAATTTTGCTCATCAGTCCCCATATGAAATATGTTTTGATTTTACCGCCTATAAAATGTTTTTCCACAAAAAAGCGCGGCTTAGTCGGAGGCGGTCATCTCAAAATGTTTCCCAGTTTAATAAAAATTAATAAGTTTTGAAAATGGTAGCACTTAATAGCCCATTAGTTTAGGTACAGAATTCGAGAAATGGGGAGAAAATTTTAAATTTTCGTTATTTATTCCACATCTCATTTGTATTCGTATTAACTACTGGTTGCGACTCCAATGGAGTTCTGATTGTGCAGAAGTCGGTCGAGTCAAGAGCTTGAAGTTTAATGAGCTGGAGGCGAAAATTCGCGGAAGTTTCTCATATCTTGCGCTGACAGGAAACCGATAGTGAGCCAGTAAGAAATTCCATTCCATGTAAAGTTTGTTTTGTGCATGTATGTAGTGTGTGTATGGTACGCGATCCATTTTAACACCAGCAAGAAGGCGCGTGTTATAAATCTCGCTACCGAAGAAGGGCTGCTTGCACCCCGCCTGCGCCCGACCGCCCTCCTGATCAGGCTGGCACGCCAACGGCGACGCCGCTTCTCGAAAAACGACGCCGACACCACACCCTGCAGATGTCGCTGTCTGCCGCAGCCACCTATGAATAATATGAAATCGGATAAGCTATTGCCGTAAATTGCTTTTTATTGGCAGTTAAATTTAATCGGATATTTTGCGTTTAGCAGACCGATTGCTTCTCTAATTCATACTTGTCATAAGGGGTGGTCGTGATGGAAAGACAAAGCGACAATGGATTAAGCAAAACTTGAGTCTGAGGGCTGCTGATACCAGGCAGTAATTTATACGATTATCATTCTATTTATTTTCATAGTTTACTCCTTAAAGATCAATATAAGGCATAGGGTATGAAAAAGTATGGGGAGTAAAATCGAATGAACGTAACGGAAGTAAGCGTTACGTAACTAACGCTGCCATTTCCATCTTATACTGAATCCAAAGGGAAAGGGAGACGGATATGTATGTTAGTGCTTTACTTTTATCGTCCTTTCTTGACAATATAAATTATTTCCTCTTTTGTTGTTAATCATCTTTAGGCTCAGTTGATTTCTAGTTTCAAAGTCGTAAGAACCCCTTTGATGTTTTGGGATCGCGGGCTGCAGTCCATAGAGCCCATATCTGAATCTGTGACTGATAATATGGTTCTTATACTCGTGAAATGTCGAATTGAGGATATCGCCTTATTCAAATTACTGAAGGAATTCTTCTACAGGTTATTGAGGATAATTTGAGGAAAAAGTATTAAAAATTTCTTTGTCATTTTCTGACTAAACGTTAATTTTATTCACGGGCGTATTGGTTATGTTGCGGGCAGTTCCATAATTCCATCAAAGCACAACTGATTTTCAGATTCCATTCATAATGTAATTTAATTTTCGAGGAGGAAGTGTTCCACAGATCGAAACAAATGATAGTATGGTGGATATGACAAAACTTCCCAGTCAAGCTTTCCCAATTTTTGTTGAGTTAGGTTAGGTTAGGTTAGGTAAGGTTATGTGATCTGGGATTGTCATGGAAATGAAATAAAACGAGAATGACACTATGTTTTTGAGTCCACGGGGCCCAAAAAATGCTTACAGTTTAAGAATCTACTTTTCCATAAATTTGTACCCCCACACTCATTCTTAAAACAAAAAAAAATAATAAATGTATGGCATTTGCAATACCCATGGGAACCCTTTCTAATAGTCAATTGAGGGGGTACCAAAAAAGGACCCAGCATTACGCAAAAGTGGTCTATAGTCAATTTTTAGTTCTTTAGCATTATCGCGCATGTGATAATCTTCATGGATACGTTGTAATATTTCAACGAGATGGGAAGGATGTGCATCTTTCATATAAAATTCAATTATCCACAAAAAGGTCTTTATGCTTCTTTTGTATATATTACGGTTTGGGTTACGCAAGCGTCGAAATATCGAAATACACGTTTTGCGAAACTTAACGCTAGATAAAAAGTAGCAAAAATTATTAGTCAGCTTAAAAATTTCAGTAGAGACTTCTCTGACTTTCCTCTACAAGAATCCGCGATTCAAAAAAATTTTTAGACCATGAAATCTGTTGGCTATTAGATTAAAACAGTTCCCTAAGAGGACTCTAATACATTACGTCGCAAATCAGCACTGTGACCTTATTTAACGATGGTAACGGTTAAAATCTCCATTGATAAGCTATCTAATTATATGGCATAATCTGATGACAAAATCCTTTAATACTTTTTCTGTTTTCTTGCTATATTTTTTTTTTGCTAATTTTAAAAAAAAGTCACATGTATTAATGACGAAAATGGGTTGATTTTGTATGGCAAAATCAGGTTTTACTAGGGGTATTAAAATAAAAAAAAATGTATGTATCTCTTCCTGTATATCGGATTGACTAATCGAACGACGCGACGTGTACCTTCCGGTTTTCCAATCATGATTAATACATGGCCGCCAATAATTCTCGTTAAAGGTAACTCGTATTGGGGCAAACGTGAACGTCGGTTAATTTATTATCAACCACCACCAGTGCTACTGCCATGTCTCGAACTTTCTACCGGTAATTATGCTACCGAACAGCCAACCAGCGATCCGTGTGTTAACGATAGGTGACATTCAAATTAAAACAGACGAAAAAGTATAGATTTAGGTGTGAGAACGACGTCCAAAAAGTGACAGGCGATTTATTTTGACTCGTACTCTTTGCCCTCCATTACCGGGGATTTAGTCTAAATTTTTCCTGTCAGGAAAAAGGACAAACCTATCGTAACATTTCGAAACTTTATTAGAGGTTGAAAAGTTAATGCCGTTCTCCCTCTTATTTTGCGACAAAGACGATTACCTTCCAAGCCGACAATTACACCTATCTACTCTTTCTTCGTCTGGTTTCTAATAGACTCCTTTCTAAAATTCCACGTTTATTCAACAAATCCAACCCTTATATATAATCTCCAATTTTATGAGATAAAATGACAGTTGAGAATTGTGAAACCAAAATTCTATTCTTCCTTCATCGATTTACAGAGTGAATGACTCTAATTTTATCTTTAGGAAGTATTCCCTCAATTTAGAAAACTTGATGTATATTGACGCAAAGAAGAATCTCAGAGTTTTTCTGTCCAAATTGCTGAAGAGTTGATATTAAAAATTATGCGATATAATACATAGGGATCTGACATAAAATTGAACTAAGAACCAAAAATATGAAATAGACCTTGAAGTTCGTTAACTCATAATAGTCTGTGAATATCGAAGTTGAAAAAAATAACTACTCCTAAAAACACTGGATGCTATTGAAATATTTTTAGTTTAATGAATTTATTAGTCACAACCGTCAGCACAGGTTACAACTTCCCCGTCCTTCTTTTGTTGTTGGTTGTTGTCGTTGAAGAAGGCTAGAGTGCTGATCTGCAATTTATAAGTTTGTGATTTATTCATAGAATCTGTTATAAATAATTCACGATAATGTTCATATACAACTAAAATACTAATTCATTATTGTAATTATATATATTCAGACAGATAATTTAATTAGCACAAATGAAAATTGTACGAAGAAGCCCTCGTTTCATAATTATCGTTCTCGTTTGGGCATTATCATAATAGGATTTCCATGTATTGTTATGAATTTATTAAATTTCCAATTATGTAAATTGGATAAAAGTCCAAAACTATTAGGTATATAAAATCGTACGAAATAATAACGCTAAAATTGAACTTGTCGGAAAACTGGGTCTGATTGTGAGTATAAAACTTTTTACCATCATTTCTAATAATCCCAATCGACAATAATGAAGATTGACGACCTCGAAGATAACAGACAGAGACAGAAACGGAAAATGCGTCATATAATCATATATCATATAACGTTACCTACCCTACCCTACCCTATCCTAACTTAACTTAACCTTCATGTGTTCTGCTGTTGAAGGCGTCCACACGGTTTTCCATCATTATCTTTTTCCTTTATTTTCTAAGCTATTATTATGTAGTGTATATTTTATAAAATTGATGTTGCGTTTCATATTATTTAACATAATTCTATTCTCTTTCATATTATAATTTCTTGTCGACGTTTTTAATGGGTTTTATGGAGGTACAGGACATAATTTTTTAGCAAGTATGTATTTTTGTATTACGTAGCTTTATTCTTTTAAAACAAAATATGACTTCTCTCTTTTAATTTATGTTCTCTTTTGTTATTCTGCCTTAATTTAATTAGAAAACCAAACTTGTTACCCTTATTATGATGTAAAAACGTCACCATATTTTAAGCACAGATATGACTTATTTAAGATACAAGTATCTGAAATACAGATTACAAGATACAAAATACGTATTTTCATATTGTACATAAAATACTTTTTTAAAATTCATTTTGTATCTTGTATTTAAATAACTTTTGTTTAGTATCTTAGTATTTTGTAAATAATATTTGCTAAAATACTTTTACTAATAGCAATCTATTAATTTCTTCACAAAATGTGACAAGATTCTATGGTGCCATTAATTTTAAATATCAATGTTACCATAGATAAAACTGAACGCGCGGTTAAAACTTTAGTCTGGGACAAAATTGATAGAATTTCATCGGTATGAAGTTCTCCCCCTCCTCCACTGACTCGTGTCATTTATAATTATTCCCTATTTTTTTTGTGTGGTATCAAGAATATCGCTTTTGTGAGATTCGAGATCGCGAACATGGAAACGTAAGTTTTATTTTAACTGGTTTTACTTAAGTCTAATTAAAACCATTAAAGTACAATACTTTGTCTTGTCACATTTGCACGATCAATTCGATTTATTCGTAAATAATTCACGTAAAAAGATACAACTTACGTTCAATAAAATGTTGCTTTTTTAGAAAAGTATTTTATCTTGAAAAATTATTTGAAATATACGTATTTTGTATCTAGTATTTCAGATACTATTCCAGAAAGTTATTTGTATCTGGTATCTGAAATAATTATTTTAAAAGTATCTTGCATTTTGTATTCCAGCGACTTTGTACAGGGTATCTTCTACATTTCTGATTTTAAGTATGTAATTTTCTGAATTACATGAAATATTTAGAAAGTCAAAATTCGATTTTTAAAAGAGATTCAACAATGATTTTCTAAGTCAAAATTCTAATGAGGAAAATTTTAATTAGATTAAAAACCAAATGAAGTAAGTAGGACTTTAATCTTTCAAGACTCCAGAAAACATCTACAGTAAAACAAATACCGAATTGGTCGTCCCACTTTCGAATAAGAATTGGGGTTGGTCATGAAATTAATATATAATGATAATAATACCTATAACAATAGAACAAAAACGTTTAAATAATATACTTTTTTGATTGCTTTGTGCGAATAAACATAGTTTATCCGTATAATAAAAATCTGAAACCTAAATTTTTGCATTAAAGAAACGAAATATTTTTTTAAGGTCTATCAAGTGATATCAATTTATTAAAGAACATAATCTGTTTATTTTTTATTTATTCCACAAAAAAAAGCAGCTGAATATATTCTTACTTAATTTTAGCCATAATTTCAGCCTTTTCACTCTGTGTATTTTAATTAACTTTTGTATCGATGTTAATTTTAATTTGATATTCTAACTTTGGCGTGGCTATTTCGCAAAAAAAAATTATTTAATCCCAATTCGTTTTGCTGACGGGTCACGTTACTGGTGCTGATATTTTGAAATCGTAAAAAAAAATAATAATAACATCAATAAAAAGGTGGATTCTAGGGTTTAATCGTTATTTCAGGTCACGGGTATCGATTCCCCCTATTGGAAATTTATTTCAGTAAATTAACATACATTTATATGTACTCTCACGGTCCCCATATTTGCATTTTTATAACTATGCTGGAACTTCTGGCTATGATTTTTACGTTTTGTAAATGCATGCAGTTATTTTTGGTTTTTGTTTTTTTTTTTTTTTTCGGATACACAGTCTCAGCAAATCGTGTTTCAATTTAGCCATTTAAAAACCTTTTTATGATACACTGGATAATTGTTATAATTGATACGTAACAAAAACATTTGGTATGCATCTATTTCATAGATTGATTAAACAGGAATGCTACTGTAATTGCATAAAAATTACGAAGTAAAAACAAAATTTTGTGTGTTGAGGCCCACATACCATTTTATTACATTCAATAGTAGTACACAAATTAAAAGAAAGTAACGGTTCATAAAATAATTTTTTTTTTAAATAACGCCACTCAAAGTATATAGCCGGGGGTTAACAGTTTAATATGCAGGGTGTTTTTAAAAATCATGCAACTACATATAGAAAAGGGCAATTGATTGGCTTATTTTATGACTAAAAGTTCATTCAAACGTAGGTCTGTATACGTCTCGTCGGCGATGAAGGGGATGAAACAAAGTGGCTACCTAAAATATTAAATCAAATAAAAATGATTTTTAACATATATAAAATTTCATAATGAATTTCGGTATAGATTAAACAAAGATTATGAAAAAAGCGCAAATAAACTAACTTTGAATAATTCAAATTGAAACTCTAATAAAACAAAATTGATGATTTAGATAGGAAAATACACCTTACTTAACTAAAGGTTAACAAACAATTCAGAAAGGTTCAAAATGATTAATAACTAAAATAGAAAAGGATAGTAATGAATCTGATAGGTTTTTATGTGGGTCAAAACGTAATTTAAATAATTTTAGATAAAATTCTGTCGTAGATTAGGTTAGGATTTAATGAGTCCTTTTGGTCATTCAAGGGATGGGATAATTTAGATAATATAGATAGATCATTTTTGAAATCAATCTTTTTCAATAATTCGGTTCTTTAGGTAAATTGTTTTAATGTTCTTTCCTGGTTATGGTTATTATTGAAAGTTTTGTTGTAATAAGTATAATAAATGTGAATATAAATAAATGTAATAAATCTAGCGAATTAAAAAAAATACTTTTTCTTCTCAATTACAGTCGTAAAAATGAAAAAAACCACAAAAGGCTGAAAAGCTTCTTCTTAATAAAACAAGAAGTTCATTTTGTATTTTAGAACCCATCAAAATGCAAAACAGTCAGGGTGGTAAAAGAGGGTACGAGCATTTTTTACCACCCTGATTTTTTTATTTCAAAATCTAACTAACAAAATCTTGAAATTTCAACACCCTATAAATAAGTAACGATGCCACTAATAAAGTACCCCCTTCCGTATGTACCTACACGCTATTTACGAACACCCTGTATACCATTATTTGAAGACCTCTCTAGAAACTTATTCATAGAGTTTTTAAGTTAGAAATTTTTCTACTAAAACGTTTTGTTTTTTAATGTTTAAACAAAAGCATTTTACATTTCTGAGGGAAATTGTGATGCTAATTAATGTATAAGTTACTAGGTACATGAAAGTTATTATTGTTCAATATTATGCACGTCAAGCCTAAGTACAATTAATTGATTGCTTAATAAAAATTAATTTGCTTTTGTCTCCAACTGTATCACATAGATATATTTCTTAGTTTAATTCAGTCACAGGATATTATAAATTTCATCTTTCCAAAACACAATTTCCAACATTAGCTTCAGCCCCCCCGCTATATCATGTCCGGGGTCCTTACTACTTCCCCCCCATCTCGTACAAAAATTATTTATATTTGTTTGAATTTTTCTTTGTCCATAGATGATAGTTCTTAGTAAAGTAGTAGGGAGATGGACTCGAATTAAAAATCAACTCGGATTTATTTTTTATTATATTGTTGGTTAATTTGTCACCTCTTCTGCAATCTACATATTTCTTGGGCCTACTGCACGATACCGTATATTATATTATATACAATAATATAATAAATATATAGTATAACATAGTGTATTGTATTAAGCACCACTGTTTAAATCAAAACCTCAGTATTTTGTTTATCTTTGAATATTCTTTAAATGACGTCTCTTTAGAAACGATCTATGTATTATTATTATTCATTTTCCTACGTAATCGTCCTCGTGTGTCCGTGGAATGGATAGCGATAAGCTCTCGGGCCGATCCGCGACACGATGTATTGAAGCCGAAGTGCTAAAGACAGTCTTATTATCTCTCATCTCTAGAGAACGCGAACGTGTAAGAGACCGATAGATTCCTCCGTATAAAATAATATTTTCAATTTATATTAGAAAAAAGTTTTTTTGTGTAGTAATTAAAACTGATCTATAGAATTGACTGTGTGAATTATTGAGGTGCAAACGGGATAGTTAAAAATACATTATAAACATTTAAATAAATTAGTGATGGTGTGTCCTTGATTGTAATATTCCTATTTCTAAAAGGACAACGAATGAGACCTTCAAAGATGAGAAATGGATTACGTTTACCAGAGTTGGTAAGTTTTTGTATATGTTTTCTCTTATATAATGAATAAAATAATTTAATTAATGAAAAATGTATAATAATTAGATGTTCCCAAGTCTACCTCTAAATAATATAAAATAATTCTGCTTGTCCAATATTCAATAATTGAGTAATTCTAATCTAGTAAGTAGATTTCTCAAAAAACACATGGCATCTCTTGCATTTTAACCTTGATAAAGCCTGCATATAGTCCTGCAAAGTGTCGGATTGATTAGATAATTAATATATAGGACTGTTATTGTTGTAATTTTGTTGCTATTCCACGTTAGGAGAAAAGTGTTACTTCAAAGATCTAACATCCTTTTTAAGGAGTTTTAGAATTTTTTCTGTTAACACAACACTTATAAAATCAATAAGTAAATCATATTGAAGAACAATTGTAAGCCTAATTTTTTTTAATAGTAGTATATTGCAAAATCCTTAAAATGTAGGTAGTTTTTGTAATAAACTATTTTATTTATCAGATAGGTACCTATACAAATCTTAAATTCACAAGAACTTTCCTAGATTTTAAAAATTATATGTGGAACTTGGACTGCGTATGTAGCAGTGTTGCCACGTTTTCCTATATTTTTTAGGGTTCCGTTCTTTAAAGGGATAAAACCGAACCCTTATAGTATCACGTTGTTGTCTGTCTGTCTGTCTGTCTGTTAAGACTCCATTTTTGAAACGCGCAGAGGTATCGACTCGAAATTAAAATCATATACTCACTGTACAAAGTATCTGGAATACAAAATGCAAGATACTTTTAAAATAAGTATTTCAGATGCCAGATACAAATAAATAACTTTCTGGAATGGTATCTGAATTACTAGATACAAAATACGTATCTTTCAAATAATTTTTCAAGATAAAATACTTTTCTAAGAAAATAAAATTTTATTGAACGTAAGTTTATCTTTTTACGTGAATTTTTTACGACTAAATCGAATTGATCGTGCAAATGTGACAAGACAAAATATTATACTTTAATGGTTTTAATTAAAGACTTTAGTAAAACAAGTTAAAATAAAACTTACGTTTCCATGTTCGCGATCTCGAATCAAAATAAAACTTACGTTTCCATGTTCGCGATCTCGAATCTCACAAAGGCGATATTCTTGATACTACACAAAAAAAATAGGGAATAATTATAAATGACACGAGTCAGTGGAGGAGGGGAAGACTTCATACCGATGAAATTCTATCAATTTTGTCCCAGACTATAGTTTTAACCGCGCGTTCAGTTTTATCTATGGTAACAATGATATTTAAAATTAATGGCACCATAGAATCTTGTCACATTTTGTGAAGAAAGTAATAGATTGCTATTAGTAGAAGTATTTAAGCAAATAGTATTTACAAAATACTAAGAAACTAAACAAAAGTTATTTAAATACAAGATACAAAATGAATTTTAAAAAAGTATTTTAGATACAAGATGAAAATACGTATTTTATATCTTGTATCTGTATTTCAGATACTTGTATCTTAAATAAGTCACATCTCTGCCAATTGTGGTTGTTTTCATTTCTGTACCAATATATGTACTAGTATTAATATATTTGATCTTTTAATTAATTAGTGAACTGTAAATAGCCAATATGGGGTGTATACATCTCATAGTGTCTCGTAAAGTTATGAGATTCCAATGAAACTACATTACGAAAAGTTAGTATTTTTGTTTCCCTGTTAAAGCTAAAAGATCATAAACATGTTTTCTACAGCAACACACTGTAGAATTAATTTGCTGAAAAAAAACTATTCGAAAATGGATGACGTTTTCAGTGGTTGTTTGAAAATTTAACTCTCACAGAAATATACCACCACCGCGAATATATAGGTACGTATCTATGAACGTAGTTTATTACCGCAATCTCTGTCGTTAATCTATATTTTGTATTTTGTAACCATGTTTTTTTACTCAACTGATAATTAACAGCATTGGTATTGAATTTGCGAATTGATTTTAAACCCTAATTAAAAACTAAATGGCAGCAAATTAAATGATTTGGCGATAACTATGAACTTTATGTTTTACTGTGTGGTCTCTATAAACAGGTACCTAAACCATCCAATTAGACAATGAATAAATAATAATTAATCGGTTTTTACTACAAACAATTAAATTATATATACAATGAGACTGACAACTGTTTATTAATTAACAAGACTAATTTACCAATGTCCGATATAAATAAATATTTTGGCTAAAATTTTTTCTGACCGCTGCGTGCAATCGTCCGTTGTCTAAATATAAGTATTAGTTGGGATTAGATTTTACAATTTAACAAATTATTTATAGTAATATTCCAATAAATATTGTAAATAATTATAAATTTTACCACAAAACTAATAAAATTAGAAAAAAATCAAATATGAATTGTGAATGTCACAAAAAACTCGTCTCATATTAGGTTAGGTTGGGTTAGGTGTTTTTTTTTTTGAGTTGGTATATATTAGGTAAACACTTCAAAAAATTCGCTTATAAGTATGAATATAAGATTTTTCGGTTTATTTATTGTTATAAAAAATTAACAAAGAGAACGAGTGATATAAATTTTATTTCTCACCATCTAACAGTTTTTGTTATTTTCTGATTTACTTAGTTAAGTCTCACATACTATTGGCTTCTGTGTACAAGAGAAATTTTTGAAAATTTGAAGTTCTAGTTGAAACAAATTGTAATACGATTACCTAATCTGAAATTACAATCAAATCTTAATTAATTAATGATTCACTGGTAAAGATTTTAGACTCAGACTAGCATTTTGATATTTTAAAATATTAATATTTCTTTTTTTATGATGGCGATCAACAATATATGTAATATTATAGTAATATTTTTTGGTTCATTTAACCATCATCCGATTAAAATTAACGAAAGGGGAATTCTACCGAAATTATTACAATAGAAACATTTTACAAACAACTTTCAGAATTTAATTTATTAAACATAATCTTCTTTCAGACTTAAGTACACCTTTAGTACAAAAAAAATCTTTATCTTGGTCTGCAGACCACTCCTCAATCTCAATGGCACATACGACTTTATTATTTGTCGAAAAATTTTTGACCTCCAAATGTTTTGTAAGTTTTGAAAAAAAAAAAACAGTGATTTGACTGAACAGGAGAATAGGGCGGCTGCGGATGGAAAACCAATTCAAAACCAATGTAATCATCTACTTGTAATAAAAGCACACTTTTGGAAAGCTTTTTGGGTTGTTTTTACACAACTTTTTTGCTTAATTTAGTAAATAACTCACTACAATGTGCCCTTGTAGCTGCTCTGTACCTTCTTCCAAGGAATTTAATAGGATTATCTCATCTTCGTCTCAGAAAACTGAAGCAAGAACTTTGCGAGTGCACTTTTTAGGTAATAAACTTGGAGACCCGGAATGTTTCCACCCATAAAATTGGTTTTGAATTGGTTCACTAACCAGCACCCGCCTTAGTTTTTGGACGGCAAACAATTTTCGACAAATAATCAAGTCCTATGTGTGAATCATTTGCAGACCATGATAAAGATTTTTTCCCATGGGTTTAGAAAAAGTTTATGAACGTCGTTCTAACAGTCCTGAGGGAGATTTATGATGATGGTTGTTTATACGTTATTGTGAAAGCTCGAAATACGGTAAATCTTGGGATTATCCAGTAAAACCTAACATCGGCTATTTGAGGCAAATCGTAAGATGTACCAAGTGAATGGTGGTGAAAGTTCGATATGGACGGTAATTACAGAATTGTTCGGACTTTTACCATTCAGAGTTGGTAAATAGTAGGATTTACCATGTTAGGGCTTTTACAGTAACATATACGCAAAAATATTGCTTTTATATTTAATTGCCCCAGTGGATGAAAAACGGTCAGTATATTCAAGATAAGTTAGAACAAATATAAATTCATGCTGAATTGTCGAAATTTGCGGTTTGTATCTATTCTTTGTTGCGTATTTTTTAGAGCATCATCTTCTGTTTTTATTTCCCTTATTTCTCCTTTACCAATT
The DNA here is from genome assembly GCA_947389935.1 of Agrilus cyanescens. Classification (NCBI taxonomy): domain Eukaryota; kingdom Metazoa; phylum Arthropoda; class Insecta; order Coleoptera; family Buprestidae; genus Agrilus; species Agrilus cyanescens. The sequence goes on from OX376705.1 coordinate 26,901,681, forward strand.
ATAAGTTTTCACGTTCTTTCCGTTAGAAGTCGTTTTAGTGGTAAATGGAAATCTACGTAATAGAGTGGTATCCAACAATTTGATGGGTATCAGCCAAATGCACGGCGATATTGTGTAAAAGTGATCAAATCCACCGCCGACGCCCGGTTTTCCGCTCGTAGGCTCCGGCTTCGAGTAAGAGCACAAAATGCAGCGTTGCGGTTTCCAACCGAAATTCGCTTTTAATGGATAAATTGGAACGATACAAAACTTCATTAGAGACCAGTGGCAACAATAGCGCACTATGTCGGCCTTTACTGCTACGTTAAAGTAGAACTAATCTTAAATAAATTAAACGTATAGCTCTTTTAAATCGTTCACACAATTGGCAACGCTTTGAGCTGAAATACAGGGTTTCTTTTCGTTTTAAATTCAATTGCTTTTAACAGGAATGAAACTTTTTAAACCATTACTTTTCTATCTTTTTTTTTTATTATCGAATAATAATATATACTGATATATCTAACGGTCAGTTCAAACCATAAGTCCAATTAATTGTTAAATCAGATATTTCTTGACTCGAAACAACAGCTGTCTTAAATCATTATTAACAGATGGCCTCCCAGTCTAAGTCTTTAAAAATATATTTTTTTAAACGAAGACATTAATATTAAACTTTAAAATATAATTGTCTTCATCTGTTTCCAAGTTATAAACAAAATTTTCGAGTTTTTCTTTTGGTTAATTTAATTTTTTCATTGTATTATCGTTGATGATATGTGAAAATACATACTGTCAAAGCCGGTTATAACGACATCTAAGGAACCAGCCATTTTTGGTCGCAAAAACCGATAGTTGTTATAAATCCATAGATATTAATAGGATCAATATATTCTTGTATAAAATATGTTTTGGTGCGTCTTGTGTACATTTAAGTAACAACCTAATTGAAGAGATATGAGGAAGTGGGCCTTGATTATACTGCATGCACGTCTATTTTATTCCTGAGGATTGATTCAAAACGTTTTTGTTTACCTTTGCTATCTTAATTGCCATTAATAATTATATTGTACTTGATCATTACACTGTTCCAGATGTAGGTACTGTTACCTATTCAAATTGTTAATAAGACTACTGGTCGTTGTAACAGATATAATACTCCCAAGATATTAGTTAAATGTGGTCGTTTAATGGGGTATGCCGTAATAAGCAATGTCGTAAATAGCGGTATTTTTTATAAGACCCTATGAGTTTGATCGATATTTTTCTTCTCATATCTATTCTTCTCTCGGCTAACTTTCATCTCTTCACAAATCGATTCTCTAAGACTTGTTTGCACTTGCAAATTTTAAAGTTAATGCAAGTATTATAGGTATATACTGCATGCTCTCTCTGTTTGCTCTTTCTACAAGCGTCGTTAAATCAAACATGTTATAAATTCATATACCGAATAAAGTTTGAAACTCAAATTACGGTATTAAAAGCTACTCAAGTTATGATATAAGATATTCGAGTACTTAGGCACTTATTAGATGGCATATTAACGAAACTGACAATCGTTAGTTTGAGCTTGTAATTACATAATTTCGGTCATAGAAACAAAAGTAAATACATATGCTTAAGTAAAATTATTCTACCTCAGCTTATTTATTAATTATTGCTAATAGATAGTTAAACTTAAATGAATATTGTAGAGTGGAATAATAAGTTAAGAAAATATTTCTCTTTCTTTATAAATCCGCATATATTTGCTTTGTAGAGACAACGAAGGAGAGTATTTTTTTTTTTTTATAAAAGTCAAATTGCTCAATAAAATTACTTTGAAAAGAGATTTTTAAAATAGTCCCAAACGTAAGTACGTACTTTAAAATTACTTGAGTTGAAGTAATCTCGTCAGATTTGCGATTGGTGATTTGATACCGATTGGATTTTTATCCAAATTAAGCGATCTATCTGCGTTGCAAAGTGAAGTGTAAAAGTCGAACAGACGGTGCAGTTTGCACAATTTGAAGAAAATACTATATTAGATGTGGCAGGGTCACTCGTGTGTGTAATAACTCTTACCTATCAATGGAAACGCCGTGGTGTTCGTTCTTCGTTTTAATCCGACGTCAAGACCACCTCATTCATTTTCCTCCTGAAAAAGAAGACAATTTATGTTTCTGTGCTGCCATTTCACTGAGCAATTTATTATTTAAGAAAAATGAACGCCGACTGGTAAACTTTTTCGGGACACCCCGGGCACGACTGATTTATTTACGTGTCTATAAATCAATTACAACTGATAGATGTTTGCACCAGGTATTGGCTAATCGATACGATGGAAATTTCGAACGTTTGAAAGTTTCACTGACTCCTGCTAAATGACTAAATATTTTCGGAGGCCACCTCTTTGTAGTTGCCCCAAAAAAAAAAAAACAATAGGTAAAAATTCGTTTCAATTAAAAGAGAAAATGTTGCTTCTTTTTATAAAGCCATGGGGTGGTAAAGTAATCATTTTATAATAAATTTGATGGGCTTGTGGTCTTGTTGTCTTGTATCGCTTTTGCTGTTAATCGAACTTTAAGATCTACAAGAAAAATCTAATCCGTAGTTAGGTTAGGTTAGGTTAGATTAGGACTAAAATAAATCCGAGCCCAAAACTAAAATGTGATGTAAAGCAGAGCTAGGTTCAAGTGGATCAAATTCAGAATTGAAAGATAAAAACAAAATCATTTTACTTTTGAACTCAGATTTTTTTTTAGATTCAGGTAACAGAATCCCAGAACCATTCTATCGAATTAGGAGATAATTTGGGTTTTATCCAAATCATAATCGTGTCGCAATTGCATAATTAATTACTTCAAACTGAAATGACCAATATAATCGACTTTTGAGGCATATACCAACTGAGGCGGTCCTCACTTAATCACTACAAACTGAGGGGATTTTATTGCCAAGGGGTACTACCAACTGAGGCAGATCTATTAACCAGCCCTTAAAGATGAAGATTTAAAATATAAACATTTACATTATGTAACTTATGTATAATTTTGAAATAAAAACTAAAATTCTTAATTAATAAAAATAAATGGAATATTTCTGATGCTGCAAGAAAATTAAATTAAAATCGCTGTCTACTAAACGATTATACGTCACATTGCTCTGATTTTAAGGTGCATTTTGGTCTTAACGTGTGCTCAGACACATGGGAGTCAGATATAAGTCGCCCTAGTTAATGTATCTGCGTTGCCTCAGTTGGACATATTTCCACTGTTTTAATTTTATTGTCTACCTCAGTTGATGTACGTCCAATTTTTAAAAGGAACGTTTGTGCGCCGAGCTTTTTCACCCCTATGCTTTGTGGTGCTTCTTAAAGTCGATTTATTACAAAAAATATCTTTATACTTTTCTGTTGTGTCGGTAGTGCTTTTTATTTTTATTTCAAAAAAATTAATACACGGTTTTTCCCATATCTCTAACTGCAAGAATATGCAGAGACTTTTTCACTCATTAATATACAACTGAATAGAAAAAATATAGCTACCTCTTATAGTCGCCATGTGTGTTTTACTATTGGTAACCATTCTCGTCAAATTAATCACCGAAATTTTTAAAATAACTACGTCGTTTTTTATTTTTTTAATTACTGATTTATGAATGTCAGTATATTCGAACAATCAAAATAAAATCAAAGTGTTGTCCAATGTGACTGTACTAATGAAACGAGTAGTCTCAGGAAAGTAAACAGACAGATACGGTGGATACTTTTTAGTAATGAAACGTAAAAGCTTCCGACATTCTTATTATCGGTATTGCAGCAGCTTTGGATCTCCGGATGTCCATTACTTTTGCGTCTGTTTTCAAATAAAGAGCTTCCTTTTGAAACCATTCAATAGAACGTCTAGTAATTTCTGATAAATCGGAAATGCGGAATGCTTGGGATTATATCGACAAATATCCAACGAAAATGGGAACTGTTAAGCTTAAAAATAAATTTGTGACTATAACAGTAGTAGCCAACGAGTAAAAATAAAATAAAAAAAGACGTTTTCTTTCGAAGGAACGAAAACAAAATAGGGCTGTTGTACATCACTAGAAAGAGATCTAACCCAATTTTTGAGAATATCCAATATGGTGCCAATAACAACAGCCGCTTGGAGTTTTACGTCATTCTCAAAAGATTGTAGTGCTTAAAGTTGAAATTGTTACTTAGAAAGGGGTTAGTTTTAATGATGGGGAAAAAACTTAAAATCTGAAAAAGGGAATTTTGACCTACATGAAGGTGTTTTCGAATCTTTTTCTTTGTTACCCCTTCCTTTAGGTGAATTTTTAACCATTCATAATTTAGAGTTAATTTTACCAATTTGACTGTGGCTGAAATTTTCCTTATGGTATTGATGTGATCTTTATGGGTAAGTCTTTTTGTAATAATTGACACAAATGGACAAGTAGATTTTGAGCTTTTTCCTAATCATTGAAGCCATACTGTGATGTACCTAATGGCATCTCTTTTTAAGTAGCACTTACAACTTTTAGCACTTTGAGAATGACGTAAAAAAGAAACGACTGTCAGGCAAATGAAAATAAAAAATTGTTTTATACTCAGCTAAATTGCTGCTTTATTTTTTACTACTTGAACCCGTCCAAACTGGACAGTGGTGCATAGCATTTAGGAAATCATAATCAGGTTGACAATTTAGTATCATGACCTCAGTTGCCCATAAATATCCAAGATGTTCAACTTTTTTGTTGAAACCTGTAGATGTCAAAATTAACGATTTTTAATTACAAATTCTAATTAAAAGATATCACCCTACGTATCGAAAGTAGGCGCAAGGAGCCTTTTGGTCCTTAACTTGGACGTTTTAATTGTCGGAAAATTCAAGATTATTCTATCTTCGGAAGAGATAGATCTGTACAATATGAATTTTATCCAAAAAAGCGTTTTTTCCCGTCTTTATTCGCTAATATCTTCTAAATCGCTTAATAAATCGTCATGAAATTTTGCAAAACCCCACTTCGTTTCAATCTTAATCGATATCTTTTACGGCATTTTGCGCTAACTTTTCAGTTTTTCGACAATCATTTATCGAAAAGTGCAATTTTCGCTACTTTTTTCCATGACTAACTGAGTGAGGCTCAAACAAACATCTATACACTAGAACATTATTTATTATATATGATGATTGTCTTATATTGAAATAAATTAGGTTTGGAATCTAAATAAAAATTTAAAAACTATCCATTGTCTCTGTTCTCAAGCAAACTGAAACCCAGAAAAAAAGAATTCTCTTCACATTATCCGAAAATTTAGTTGAGTGCTTATAATTGGGATTCTAATTTTTACATGATAATTGATATAAATTGCATCACTAATATTCCGGACAAAGTCCTCGTTATTTTAAGAAGTTTCAACATATTGAAACACTACAAACGGTAGGTAAAATAAATAATTTCATCTTGAAAATGCGGAGAACAATTACTAGGTACGGAAGCATTTCATTATTTATGCTGTGGTTATAATTATAAAGCGCATGAGAATTGCAAAAAAGTGTTGGCGTGTTGCCAATTCGGTAGACGGAGAAGAGGGCGATGGGGGTGGACGGGGTGGGCACCTCTCGGACGACTTTTAATCAAATCGACTAGTTCAAAAGGGTGGTTCCGTTTCGTTCTGCGCACGGACGCCTAATGCGGACGGCCGATCTCTCCACTGCTTCTTACATCATGTACGAAAACGGCGTTAATTACTGGCGAAGGAAACTTTGCAAAATTTATGACGTCCAGACAAACGGGAACAATGGATTCCGTCCTAGTTCTCTTCTTCGAACGCGTGAGGCGAGATATCTTAATGAGCTTCGCCGGGAATCGCGACGGAGACGCGGAAAACGCAGAATAGATATATATTTCATTTCTTTTTCATTATTAAGCTTGTCAACTCCATAAAAAATATCTCGATTCAGAAAAAGGGGGATAACTGAAACATCCCTTAATAAATATTTATAAGCTTAATGAGGAGCAAACAGAATCAGGCTAATGCGCTTGTCTTTCAATTTCTCGTTTTTCTCCATATAAATTAAGCACATCAAAAAAATTAAAGTATGTACTTATCATTGAAACCTAAAAAAAAATGAAATGGCTACATAATTTCTAATTTCCAAATATTATAATATAATTTCTTCTTGTTTGTCATTATTATAGACCTTATTCGGGCTCTTATTTTAATTTCCTTTACCCTCATCATCACCAAAAAATAGTGCGTAGTGGACTATTAGGAACGGACGAAACAAGAGTTTTAATCAGCTACAAAATTTTATTCAAACAAAATCTACCCCCAGTCTAGATGGTTAAGCTCGTTGCCAAGCTAAACTTGTACTCGGTAGTAGACAGTCAAATTTTTTTTGTAAATAATTCAGTTTCAATTTTATTTTTCGAAAACTGTTAGTTTTGCGTAAAAAGTAATATGGATGACGGATGAATGACGTCATGCTTGAGCTGTTGGGCCTTGAATTCTCAAAGTCAAGCCGTATGCACTTGGTAAAAGGCAGTCAAAATTTATTATTATTATATATAAAAATTATTTTTCAAAAACTATTCGTTTTACAAAAAAAAGTAGTGCACAATTTTTTATACAGAAAATATTTTAAAACGTGTAAAAAGAAATTTTTTGTCGTAATTCGTGTCAAATCGGAGTTGAGTGTCGTCTAGGTACTATTTATTGTGGTTGGTCTGTAGGCTTCTGTCAATGGTTTAGTTACTTCCGAGCTGTTTGAAGCATCGTGTATTTAAAATGCTTGACGTTTCGCGAGTCGTTGCGATCTCATTTTCAGAAGAATATTCTAAAAAAGAGAATGAGGTTCTCGAAATGTCAGGTATTTTAAGATGATGACCCTGCGAACATTCCGAAAATAACCAAACGACCGTCGTACTCTGTGGTGTAGCTAGGGTGTTTTTCAAGGGTGGGCAGAAGACTAGTTGACCAGCCAGAGCATGGTCTCAATTTTTGTTTTTAACAACGAACATTAAGACAGTACCTATACTGCTTATTTTCCAGGGTTGGAAATGAGTTTTGTAGGGTGGTAGTGCTTATTGTGCCCATGACTGTAGTTTTTACAGCCAAAAGAAGAACTGTGTATATTTCGTAACAACTACTTTATTTTGAAATTACGTAATATAGAAAAGCCTGATAAATTTTAAATAATTAATCGAGTTTCGGAGTTAGGTTCAAGTTTAATGTACCTACCCTTTCAATTAATTAACGAATACCGAATCATAAATATTGAATATCAGTTAAGTTCAAGTAGAAAACTCGATTTCGTGGTACGTAAAGTATTTATCTTTAGAAAACGAAATAGTTTTCACGAAGTTATCTTTAATTACTTAAACTTTCAGTCAGTCGATTTCCACTTGAGTTGAAAATTTCCCAGAATTTACTGTCTACGGTATCGCGGTATCGGCCATCTACCCGGTTGGTCGATCATAAGAGAGTCAAGTGCTCGGGTATCCGTTGGGAACGGGAAAGTTTTTCAAGTGCTATCTATATTTATTTTAGTTGAAAAGTTAATTACTTACCAGCAACGTCCGCCTTCGTAGTTTGATTAACAATAAATTATTTGCATTTGAACGAGGGTGGAATCTATATATACATACATACATACATACATCTTCAATATATAGACGTTGCAGCTTGCTCTGCTTCGTGTCAATTTCCGAGTCACTTGCATACACTACTTCCAAGAAAAACAATTAACCTAAAAGGCTTATAAAACGTTCATACTGTCTCACTTTTAATGGTGAACATAAAAAGTAATTATTAAATTAGCAGCTAACTTGAATTAATTTAATTAATTTCGAGCCATTTCTTGTTAATTTTATCGTAAAACGGTGCAATTGTTTATATTGTTTCAAAAGAAGCAAGTGTTTTCATAATGGTGTGAAGTATGTATTTTTACGGGACGGACACCAACTGAGGCATACCTTAAAATTAAAGTAGTGGGGTCATATCCAACTGAGTCAAAGCAATAACCTAACCTTACACCTTACCTAACCTAATCAAACCTCATGTTTTTGTTTTGTAAAAAATCTAACCAAAAAAAAGCATGTCAAACTCATTGCATTGAATATACATTATTTCGTTAATATTTTATGATCAGTTAATTAATCTTCTAATTTAGGAGCTGATTGATACGTCTGCCATAGGTAGTACCTTCTGACACTAACTCAGTTGGTGTTATTTAAATGAGGGTCACCTCAGTTGGTAGGTATACTCCCATTTTGTGAGGTTAGAATATATATACTTACGGTTAAATATAAATAATATATAAATCACTCAATTCATACTATTCTTTTTACTCATTGCTTGTTAGATCTTAGTTTTTAAAAATTTGATATAAAAAAGAACACGTGACGACCCCAAAGCGCATATTTTTGTTGTGGCCCAGTTAAATCTAAATTAGGGAAGATTCTTTTTTTTTTCTACAGGACATTAATGTGAGAAAAGTTACCTACTACTTCCTTTGCATAATGTCGCCTTAGTCTGGGTTACACTGTTACTGGTTTTGCATTTGCAACTAAACTTTTCTTAATTTATTCTGCGCCATTTCCGTAGAAGCGTTTTCGTGTTCGCCTCCTGTAAGATTAACTGTAAAGGAGTCTTCTTCGCAAGTTATTTATTTTACAAATTGTCACTTGACATTTCATTATCGCTATACCGTAGTCGAACATTTAATCCCTCGAAAAATTTTCCCTCTAATGTGTTAAAAAGTGTTTATCTCCTTATAAGTAATTTATAAGAATCTTTAACTCGTTACACTATCATAGATAATTAATGAATGCGGAAAAACCTATTTCAACGTGTAGGTAAATATTACAGGAATAAATCATTAACCTTCTGAAATAATTATAGACTCCAATTTATTGGTAGAACTACAAAAGAATTTTTAGAAAGTGTTCTTCTTTATTCTAAAAAAAATAATGACGATAAAGAGACATCGGTTTAGATTTTAGCTTCAAGATATTATAGACGCAAGTTCTAAAATGCATTTACATAAGTTTTCCTTCAATTGTAAGGGTATTATTCTCGGGAAGATCCTGGTAGAGCATAATGCAACATTTTATGGCACCCTTAACGACCATGTCAGTTCACGTTCTCAAGCGTCAGTTTAATCTGAAAACAAATCTGCAGACATAAATAACTTCATAAACGGGAGTGGATAAAGTGAATTAATATTAAAATTTCGTTTATAAATTACGTTAGATGTTTCTTAAGCCTTGAGACACCTTAGGGAAGAATTTATTAGCGATGAGAGTTCACAAACTTGTAACAATCCCCAACTTGTGCGCACACCTTCGTACGTGAAATGGAAAATGGAAATTAAGTGGAGACACGGTTGTTTTGCGGAATTTTCAGTGCCCCAACTTCTGTATCTATGATCGGCTTAATACCGCAAGGGGGTGCCGGATAAAATGATCCTTGAAACTCTAATTATAATGTAATCTATGGTTCGAGGGATTTGTTATCGACCAAGTTATCCCCTAATAATTGCCAATTTAATGTAGATGATAATTTAATCATTTAATCCCACATATAATGAGATGTTTGGAAAAACCGCACGGTAATGATCAACTTGGATTGCAATTTATATTTTGATTTGACCCCAAACCAAAAAAAAAAAGTTTATGTTTGTCTATTTATAAGTAGTTTTTTTTTGAAAATGTTAATAGAATAAATACATAGTAAGTCATTGTGAGTTTCAAATATTACCACTTAGGGTTAGAGGTTTAGCGCCAAAGCTTAGTTTCATGGTACGGTTCCGTTACCATCGGTAGATAACAAGGCCAGGCGGCATCAAAGTAAAAGGACTGACACATCACTACAGGTGGTCGATTGTACGGAACCCAGTTTGTTAAATAGCAATGGAGTTTATCTTAGAAAAGTTGTTTTGATCGCGGATTTTTGTAGAGGTCGATGAAAAGAAGATTTGTGCAAATTTCGAACTCTAGCGAATATTTTACAAATAACTTAAAACCTTAGACTAGGAAAGAGAGGGGACACGTAACTCCTATGCCGACTGTACGTCGAAAATTGACGCAATATTTTGGTACCGGCTCCATTTACTGATCCCAAACAGTGCGTTGACAGCGTTGTGTAAAAGTGTCAATATAATTAAATAGTGTAGTTAGGTTTTAGTGGATTTTTGTTTAAAACAATGCTGATTTGGTCTTCTTACGGCTGTAAAAGCCGCAGTGAAAGAAATGAACCAGAAATCACATTTCACAAGTAAAAAGAATTTTACGTAGTAAGGTTAAGCAAAGAAAATTGTGTTTAATTTGTTTATTGTTTACATACTACTTAAAATATGTTATTATTTACGTACAATAATCATTAATGCATCAGATTTGTTTTGTTGGAATGGTTTACTGATAGTGAGAGAAACAATAAATACTTTCAAAGTTGTAAGATGCATGCGTTTACCACAGTATTACCATAGGCGGCGTCACTTTTAGTTATAAAAATCTAAAAAAGTAAAATTAATTAATTAATAAAATTCGTCTTAATGTTTATTAGTTCCGCCACATCATGTTAATTGACGTTAATAAAATAATTCTTTGCATTTAATTTCATTGAACATGTATTCTCTTTGACATAAAATAGATAATATTTTCTTAGTAAAGTAAGACGCAAAAAAACAGTTCTTAATAATTGTTTACGTTATCAAATAAACAATTGATACTCTGTATGGAATGATAATTGTACGAATAATAGTCACAAAACAAACTCCCTCTTAACATTTTATGTTGCGATACTGAGCGCTGTCTCGCGATCTCAATCGTCCTCAATTTGCAGTCGACTATTACCTGTCCCCTCTCTTTCCTAGTCTAAGCTTAAAACCATGTAGTCTATAAACATATTTAAAAAAGCTTGCTTATAAATAGACAAACAAGTTCTAATTTGCAAAACTTTTTTTTGACATTTGAACTTTTATTCGGTTCTTGGCAAATACATAACTTTATTGTTATATTTGTGGTAATCTGTTTTCTAATTTAATATAGTTTTTGTGTTTCTATGGTGATTCCTAATTAATTTTCATTTGATAAAAGCTTTAACAACCCTAAGGCATTGGTTACCTTGTGCTGTCTGGGAAGCATAAGAGAATAATATTTACAATTACATACGTGTTTAGCATTTTAATACTAATTATGCAAATTATATGTTAATATATTTATCTATGCATATCTACAGTTAGTTACAAATTATAATGTTACCTATAGTTTAAACTTCAAGTACAATACATTTAAAATGTTTATTTTATTATTTATTATATTTATTAAAGCACAAAGAATCGTAAACGATGTGTCTGTAATGAGCAGTAAGAGATCGGATAGTGCTTAACCAGATTAAAGTTTTAGTAACTAGAAACATATTCCAAGATGCTGCAACGTATTTCAGAGTTCATCGAAATAATTTAACACTCCAATAATTTTATCACAAATGGAAGATAATCACAACTTGGAAAACAGTAGGTAGTTGTAATACACGCTAATTCGAAATTTACTAAATTATTTATTAATACAGTAAATCTTTGATTATGCCTTTCCATAAACAAAATATTTCGTGCGTTGCCAAAATGCTATTTAAAAATTTCGCACGAAAACGAAATAAATCTTTGCCACACCTACCTCTACCTCCATCTCTTCTTATTCCATTACCAACAAGAAGTTTATTTTTTGACAATTATTTTGAATAATTTTTAAGTGGAAATTAATGTCTTTAACTGCCTTCTGCCTTGTGTATTTATCCCGAAAGCTGTTTTATTTAAGATAATAATGAAAAAAAGTGGAAATAACAACAGAGCTTCTAAAGATCTCCTTTTTTACGTCTTTTTTCTTTGTTATTTCATAATAGAAAGATAAACAGTTTCCTTTCTGCTTAGAATTACATTTTACCGACTACATCCATCTATGACTCGATATTTAAGGTAACAATATTGTAATGTCTTTTAAATTTAAAACATTGCAAAGTAGAATTTCGCCTTTAGCTGTTCTCTAATATCCCAATATTCAAATGAGCTTTCCCAGCATGGGAATTTAACGTTAGAGATGCCGTTTCCCGTGCTAGTCTCTGGTCCTCTTTCCAGCTATTGTTCGATGTTTAACGTAAGATGCTTTTCGTTTAAAAGATGACAAATGAAATTTATCTCCCTTCTATTTGTCCTTTGCATACATATATTTTGAAGGACCGAAGAAAAAGGAAATAAAACCGGCCAGATAAAAGCTCGTCACAGATCGAGCTTTTATTATCTACCTTTGTCGACATAAAAGTTCTACGGTCGTCCACAAGTTACTAGAAATAGCGTCGTTATGAGGGATCGTTGCGTATTACCTAACTTTTATGAAAATTTTGAGGGTATGAAAATATTACATATTAAACACAGAACCACTTATCCTTGTTTTTTTTTCACGTGTTTTTTTTATTAATCACACGGAGGGTTCAGAACAGAATTTTTCATAAACATGTTACTGAACTAACTTCATATTTTTTTTGTGAACATGTTGAAAAGGACAGGAATTTTAAACACTAAGTAAACTTTTAGGGCAATTTTCCCGAAATTGGTTGGGTAGTATGCCCTCTTATTGACATATTAATACCACCATACAGAAGCTTACGGCAAATGGATTTTATTAATATTGTTGACTTTTAAGGGCGCGTCTGGAGCGCTATATTTTTTTCACGTATTTCGGATATGTGGCTGTGACTTTTTGTAGAAAATTAGATTCTCTTCAAAAATAAAGGCCTATGTAATTAAAAAACTTATTTGGCAAAACTTTGACATCAAAAAAAAAGAAAAATAATGGTATCATCTAACAATTATTTGTTAATGTTTGCTCAAAGGCTTTCACGGCCGGAGTCTATACGATGTGGATCTTCCGGGCTAACGAGCCGTGGTCAAGTAGAGTATTCCTAGGCGTCTGGACGCTCCTTAACCTCCGAGAAGTCATCGTCTCCACTGAAGATGTTCAGCGCAGTTTCGAACGAAACGTTTGGAAATAAGGACCACGGCTCGTTAGCCCGGAAGATCCACAACGTATAATTATTTGTTAGTACTAAAAATTTTCACAAATGCTCTTCTCATCAACTCGTTCAGGAATTTTTTATTTTAAAATTAACGCTTCAATGACATGTAGACTCAATTTCCAATATGGGGTTTTGAGTTCAGTGGAGCTAACGTGTCTATATAGGAGCTTGAAAAGTATAACAAGGGATTCAGTAACTGTAAGACTGACAGTACTCACATAATAATAGGGAGGGATTACATTTAGCCTAACGGATTATGAAAGCACCTGCTACCCTTAAATATGATATATTGGACGTTTAACAAGTGGTAATATATGGTGAATGATGACAAGGGCTTACAGCTTAATGTATATGAGTGGTCCGATGAAAATTGTTTCTACTAAATTAACCGCTGGAGTGGTCAATTCGATGACTGAACACGAACTTCCACTTTTTCCTACCCTTGCAAATTCGCATTTACATTTCTAATATTCTTAACTATTTGCGAACAATAACCCAATATAAGTCTCCCCCTGCTGCTTTTTATCTCTGTTTACTTCTGTTTCTGCCTCTAATAAGTTTTTAACTATCTCTTCAAAGCCATATCATCCTATCTCTCCTATCCATTATTGACTTCCGTATGTTCCATTGTTCTCCATTTTATTTTCTCCTCATATTTTCAGTTTCTATTATAGACCTGTTACAAAACATTTTATTTTATTTTCAGCTGCCCCCACCGTCTGTGATTCGCACTCGTACAGAGCCGTGCTCCAAAGGTAAGTGCCTATATCTTTAATAATATTTTACGAAACTCCAGGTTGACTGTTTATGAGCACAGAAGTTTATTTGACCCTGCGCCAAATTTTTGTTTAAATTCTTTTACCGCTTTTCGTTTGTATAGGTACCTCCTATCCAACTGAATTATAAACTACCCCAGGTGGCAGTAGACATAATGCATCAGAGCTGTGCTAAATGAATAATAATTTCCTAGACCATTATAAATACTCGTTTTTTCCACTGGTGGAAAATTTAACACTTTTTTTCAAGTGTCGGTTCAGAGAGTTTTTTTATTCGTACTGTTATTCCGTTTCATTTTCTCCCGGGGTAAAAGGAATAGTAAAAATATTAGGTTCGCTAAAGAAAGTTTCTTCCACTATTAATTCTCGCCTTCCCCATTATCTTTATGCACGAATAGATGTAGAAACAACGTAACCGGTTCGAGAAACTCTGGATTTCTAATTGTGTTTGTTAGTGTCTGCTTCTTTAACCCAGACCAACGCGACATTATGCAAATATGCAGGAAATGAATCGGATAAATTTGAGCTACGCGGAAGCTGAATAAATACAAATACTATTTGCCACAGAAAACAAAAACAAACTAAAAAAATAAGGGTGGATTAGTGCGACAACAATGGGGCTACGATACGCCTTTTTTCCATTTGAAAAGAGTAGATAAAATAGACACGATTTGCTCGATCCAAATCTACCGACTGCTGCTGAATATTTCACAACTTTGTTGCGGGACAAACATAAAAAGGTGATAACTCTGGGGAGCGTTCGTGAAAGTTTGACGACGGACGACTACGGAATATTGTATCACCAACTGGACACTGTTCCTAATAACTTTCAAACTATCTATTTCCTTAAGGTTCTCTTATATACGTATCTATCGAGAATGTGTTAAAATGATTTCGATCCTAATGCTGCTATTAAACTCTACAGGGTATCCCCTCTCAATTGGAAAAAACTTCTAGGGCATATTGAGGAACCATAGACAAGCAGTTTGAGATATTAGACTGATGTCCGGAAGTGCATGGTTTTTAAAAGTACAGGGTGTCAAAGTTTTTTTCAAAAAACTTTTTTTTATCAATATCTCAAAGGCACGTTGACCGATTTTCAAAAGAAGTCAGTGGCGTACATTTTTTTGTCATTATTATTCGTGACTCTGTCCCCCGGGGCGCCACTGGAAGTAATAATTACCATTTAATTAGTGCTAACTGAGCGTCTTATTATAGCTTACATCACCAGCGAATTTCAAAAAAATCGGTCAACGTGCCTTTGAGATATTGATAAAAAAAAAGTTTTTTGAAAAAAACTTTGACACCCTGTATTTTGAAAACCATGCACTTCCGGGCATCAGTCTAATATCTCAAACTGCTTGTCTATGGTTCCTCAATATGCGCTAGAAGTTTTTTCCAATTGAGAGGGGACACCCTGTATATAAACACGAAGATCGGCGATAACTATTTATCAATATCAATACCACAAACGTTTCCACCAAATACTTAAACTCTGGGAACATTATAAATTGTACTATCACGTCCTTAGACTAGGAAAGAGAGAGGACACGTAACTCGTAAGCCGACTGTACGTCGAACATTGTTACTTTATTTTGTACTCGCTCCATTAAACGGTGGCAGACAGTGCGTTGGTGTCGATATTTAAAAGTGCCAATATAATTGAATAGTGTAGTTAGGTTTTAGTGGATTTTTGTTTAAAACAATGGTGAACCAGGAATCACATTTCACAGGTAAAAAGAATTTTACGTAGTAAGGTTAAGCAAAGTAAATCGCGTTTAATTTGTTTATTGTTTACATACTACTTAAAATATGTTACGATTTACGTACAAGAATCATTAATGCGTAATATTTTTTTGTTGGAATGGTTAGGTTAGGTTAGGTTAGTGTAAGAAACAAAAAATTCTTTCAAAGTTGTAAGAAGCATGAGTTTAACACAATATAACCATAGGCGGCGTCACTTTTAGTTATAAAAATCGAAAATATAAAATTAATTTAAAAATTGTTTTAAGGTTTAGTTCCGCCACATCATCTTAATTAACGTGAATGAAATAATTCTTTGCATTTGATTTCATTGAACATGTATTCTCCTTGACATAAAGTTAATAATATTTTTTTAGTAACCTATGACGCAAAACAATAATAATTGTTTACTTTATCAAATAAACAATTGATACTCTGTATGGAATTATAATTGTACGAATTATGGTAACAAAACTAACTCCCTCTTAACATTATATGTTACGCTACTGAGCGCTGACTGCTGGGTCCATCGCGTAACAATTTGCAGTCGACGATTATGCGTC
Organism: Agrilus cyanescens; assembly: GCA_947389935.1. NCBI lineage: Eukaryota > Metazoa > Arthropoda > Insecta > Coleoptera > Buprestidae > Agrilus > Agrilus cyanescens. The sequence continues at coordinate 26,917,796 of OX376705.1, forward strand.
CCCTCTCTTTCCTAGTCTAAGATCACGTCAAAGAGGAGACGAAAATTGTACATAAAAAGTCGTAATCAACTACAATTCTGAATTTAGAAGTAATTTCCTCTTGAGCTCAGAAATATTACGAGTAAATACAGTGGATTTCACTTGTAACGTCCTCGGTTGTAACGACCTTTTGATTATAGCGACGCTACACTTGAGTCCCTGTAATTTAAAATATACTTTCAGTGGAAAATAATGTCGCTATGGCGACTTCGGATGTAGCTCCGATTTCGGGTATAGCGAGTAATTTTACTGAAACATTTGTCACAAGTTCTTAAAAATTCCATGCAGATATTGCGAGTGAGTGTAACAATGCCCTTTTTTGGTTCATGCACCCCAAAATTTTTCATTTCTTTTTTTACCAACTAAAGAAAATCACGAAAATTAATGTTCGAATGTTTTTCTGTCGGAGAAATGAAAGGAAATGCCAAAAAAAAATTTCTGTATCCATAAGATTGAAAAATCGAGTCGAGTAGACAAGTATTATGTTAGCGTTACGATTCCGGTGGTGGTAGTCCCTGGGTCGATTCCTATATATTTTCCAAATATCCTTGTTTATCTATATCTATATTTTTCTGTAGTACCTACTGGTAGATTCCCGATTGTAGAAATCTTTCAAAGTTTGAATTTATTAGTTAGCGCCATATTAATACTACATTATATATTATACCATATAAGCGAAACAAAACAAGGCCTCTTCATTTAACAGTGTTTAATCATGGATTAAGTTATTTAAAGTAGAAAATTGAAGGCAAATTTGAACAAAGGTTGTCTTCCTCTTTAGGCTGCGAACTATTTTATATTTTCTTGGAATTAGTATTCACACTGTTTAATTCTATTTCAATTTAATACAACACCAGGCAGATTCGTTTGCTTAAACGTGAAGCTAATATAGGTAAGGGTGTTTGTGGAGCAGGATGTACGTTTAATTTAATGTTAGATAATTCTAATGAACTAAGAAGACGGAAGACGTACATAAGCACTAACTTCATCATATTGAGGTAAAATACTTCTTACAAATGTCTAGAAAAAAGAAACTGAATCTGCATGCAGTTGGTATAAAAAGTTTGTGCTTCGGGGAAAAAATTGTTTTGAAGAGAGGGACGTTCTGGGGAAGGTATTCTGAGAATAATTTTAATGTTATCCTTTTATTTTAAACCGCGAACCATTGTAGAGACGATGAAAATGATTTAAAAGCAACTGCTATAAATCTGTCGCAACCGTAAATTTTCCTCAGTTTTACCGCTCTATATACTAACTACTTTTATATAAATTCCGTTTTACGGTGGATAATATAAAGATAATAACTTTCTTGTGTTAAAATTTTGCCTTATCATTAAAACAACTAAAACTTAAGCAAACTCACAATGAGTTATCACCTGACGATGGCCATTGTCAACCGTAAACCACATATTTTATGTGGTTACAATGTAATTAAAATATAGACAAGGAAGCTAACAAAACTATTTTTAGGGTTCTGTACCTTAAAAGCAAAAAACGGAATCCTTATAGGATCACTTTGTTGTCAGTCTGTCTGTGTGTCTGTTTGTCTGTCTGTCAAGAGAGTTTATCTCGGGAACGCGTGGAGGTATCGAGTTGAAATTAAAACCATATACTCAGGTCTACAGTCCCTTGAAGCCATGAGAAAATCAAACTTCAAAGTTAACGTAAAAAAAAGATACGGCCGTTTATGCCGCAAGAAACCTCTATTTCGACACTCTCAAGGGAATCAAAATTTATAGGATACTTTCCGTTGACCCAGAACTATGAAATTTGGCAAGTAGTATCGTCTTATCCTACAAGTACAGGGAAAAATCTGAAAACAATACATTTGTAATTAAATCATAAAAAAATATAGTCTTAATTTAAAGTACGTAATCAATCATCGAGGTTAAGCAACGGTATACGCGGTCATAATTGTATGGGTGACCAAATCTTTTTGTAGATTTTGTTTAAACTACAGATGAGAAAAATCTGAAAGCCGTATATTTTTAATTAAATCACAAAAGAAACAGGGTCTTTATGCAAGGAACGGTGAGATAAGGGGCTTCATTTGCACAAGCATACACAGGTTTTTAATTATTTTTATGATGTATAGGTTTTGGAAACTGAATTTCGGGAAAAGCTCGGGAAAAACTGCGAGAATCGTTTCCTAAACTATTTATAATGTTAGTTAGGTACCACAGGTTTAGGTTAGATTGAAAGAAAGACGACATTTGACAGATAACACATCCCTCACACTTAATCCTCTCCACGTGAGTTCAACTCGAATGTGTTAAATTTCCATTTTAAAGACAATTTTTACATTATTTGTTAAAAAAATTAAGTTGAAAGAATTTAATTTAGATTTAACTACATTCCGTTGATTAATTTCTAAGATTAGTTCGTGAAAATTCAACCCTTTTCATAGGTTAATTAGGCAAAGCAAAATTGACAATCCATGCAATAATTTTCAGTCTTTTCGTCTTGATATTTACATTACAAGACTTTACACACTTGTGCGTATAATAAACGAGTGTGGGCGCCTCGCGAATATTTATCCCAGACGACACGACGACCATAGCACTTAATTCATCTCCGGACCTTCTTTGTTGTCACGGCGCCTTTGTTCCCTCGTTTTCCTGTTCATCCCGTCTTTGTTTTCGTATTAATTTTGCGAAACACCAGCTGGGGATTGCGCGTTATTCATATGGATTTCTGTCAGGATTCTGCGTTTCCAGTTCCCAGTCAACGTATCTGTTATTGTGTTTGTATAAGAGAGACGGAGGGAGTAAGAGTGTAAGTGGCAACGATAACAACAACAACTACAACAAGGATGACAAGGACGAGGAAGGAGGAAATGAGGGAAAAACGGACGAAACCGGACTATGGTCCTTCGAACGAGTTCCATTGGATCTAATCTAGCCCCTTGACATTTACCCTACGCGATCCTTAAAATATTTGACGAAATACCGCAATTAGTCCCAATCTCGCTTTTCCAGTTTCGTGTGATTTATTAGGAAAGGGGATGACTTACTAGCTCCCTGGACAACTGACCCTTTGTAAAAACTTACACTGAATAGCAATGGGTTTAAACTCACAACAATTTCTCCATAGGTTCACTTATATGAATATGTTTAAAGTTGGCCTAATAAAATGTTTTATTTTATGGAAAGGAAGGGTGTCTACAACGTATTTATTTCCCCCTGAAAAATGCTTATAATTAAAAAAACCACTCAATTCAAAAGATATTTGAAGGGTGAAAATTTTAAATCTTCTGTCTGATGATGACTACATTGTACGTGCAGCTATTTCCCGGTGGTCTGCAGCCCAGCCCTGGATCTGGACAAGGAACGATTGCGCATAGCAATCAGAAAAAAAAATCGGGGTAATCAATTATCTATTACAGAACAATCACGCGTAGATTGTTAACATCTCAACAATGATATATAGGGTCAATTACGTGCACACGTTCATTGTAACTCATTACTGGATAGTAATACTTATCTGGAATAGAAATGGGGATATTGTAAACGGATTATTTTCATTTTATACAAAGTATAGTCCCTGAAAATAGGATTAGGTTAGGTTAGGTTTATGGTTTTAGGTTATCCCCTAAAAATGAAATGAGATAAATTTAAAAGGAAATGAATGCCCTTAGAATTTTCAAATGTTAACTTTTTTTTTGCTGGACGTAGAAAGAATTTATAGTTCTTTTATGGGTGTGTTATATTAATTTTGGGCCGTCAAATTGTAAGAAACTTGTGCCATTTTCCATCGAATATATAAATTAAAAAATGATTAATGACTCGCTTTGAAAGGAGCTTATATTAAAAGAATTTATCTCAATGGCCTTAATCAGAACCGAGACTGTCTAAAAAATACATTGAGGGCCTTGGGTTTACCACAATAACTTACGAAAAGTTATCAGTAACAGCCAATCAGTATTCATCCTGGAACTCAAGACACTCAAAGAGTGTATAATAAAAGTACTTGGAGTTACCAGAATAACACTAAGAACTAAAACCCAAATTCCATACACAGAAAAAATTCATTCGTGAACTGTGGAAAACTCAAGATCACATACCTTGGAGAATTCTTCGAACCTACAGGTCTTAAACAAGGTCTTCCAGAATAAGATAAAATTAAGAATGGGCAGTACAATGCAGACAAAACAAGCAGCAGTCTTATTCACAAAGCAAAACACAGACCCGTAATAGAAAACACAAAAACGGAGGAATCGAAAAAGAAGAGAGAAAAGTCATTAGAAGAAATTTTGGAACGAGGCCCGCGAAAGACACGGTTGTGGAGCTGCAATCAATCAAAGAATTTAGACATCGAATTGATATTAGCAAAGTGCAATAACATTCTTTCGCATGTTAATAGATTATTAGAAAATCGATTGATATATAAGATAATAGATTATGTAATCCGATTTAAAAAGTCTTTGGCTGAGCGAAATTCGAAAGAGTTTCAAAAACGCAAATTCCATTTTAGAAAGACACCCTTACAATTAGTAGAAAAAATGGGTAGTTTTACCACTGTAAATAAAACAAATGTAATACAGACCAAAATATTTAGAAAAACGTAATAAGCTTTCATAATAAAAGAAATAAAAGCTTTCATAAGTTATGCCTTTAGACAAAAAGAAAGCTTGTTAGAAAGACAATGATAGCCCAAAAAAAAAGAGTTGACCCAATTTCTTGCTTAACGAATTCCACTCATTTGGGACAATAAGAGTGTCATTAGCTTATTTGATACTTTTAGTGTATCGCCATCAAACAAAAAATTGTGAGATCCCAACTTTGAGGATAAGCTATTGTAATGGACCTAAATGTATTTGGGGGTCACTACGAAATGTTTTAAGATAAGCGTTAAGAAGAAATGGGACTGAAATCATATTAATCATTATAGCACCATAAACAGTCCATTGGTATCATAACGACAACGTTTATATTTCACTTTCAAGCTCAATAAACGTTCTTAATTTGCCGCTTTGTTTTAGCGATTTCAATATTATTTCTTTTATGTTTATTTAGGGGATTCGCATTGTAATGATTCTTATTTATGTTTTCTCAAATTAATCCCTATAAATTCCGGAGAAATGTAGATATATTCACAGTATTCTCCGCGCCTGTTGATAATCTTTCTGTGGATTACACTCAATCATTTTTTTATGGGCCATATTAAGCCGTAGTGATTTACGAACTTGAGCTCAGTGCTTGTAAACGCTCAAAATAGCACCTTCAGTTTTCCCGTTTGTGCTGCCCCTGTAAAATATGGCCGAAGCATCCAGTTATACGGCCCCACGGGAAATAACAAAGGAACCTGTAAATCTTTTTAATTTATGATGAGGGAAAGGTGAAATAGACCTCTGAATTAAGGCAAATTTCGAACTAATCAAGTCTGCCTATAAATAAATCGCAACGACAAAACTTTGTAAATTAGGGTTAGTCACTGAACAAGAACGCCACGTTTAATATGAAATCAATTTATGGTATGGTATAACTAGATTATTATAAATTAACTTAACGGACATTATTAGGTACGTAGAATTTAACAAAAGAATTATGGCTTAGGTTGGAATTATTAGAAGAACCATCTAAACTGTTTATTAAAAAAATATATACTTATGTATCTCCAAAAGACGACTGCAATCACTCTTCTAGAGACGACCGTCTTTCTTTTAAAACTGACTATTGAGAGACTGCAAATCTTTCTTCTAAAGATTAAAATTTCTTCCTGCTAAATACTGGAGTCTCTGAGACTTCAGTCTTTCTAGATTTCAGTCTCGCTCAGTGCCAAAAAGAAAGACTTTTTCAGAGATCCGAAGTAAATCTCTGATTCTGAAACTGCTAGAGACCCGTAATTTCATCCCAGGTCTTAAATTTAGATAGTATAAAGTAACTTCATTATATTATCATTATTAGTTAGACACCACCTTATACTTCCTCTACATCGGATTAATCTCCATTATCCGAACAATATTTGCGGACAATAATTTGACTATTAATAAAACAAGCTATTACGATGATACCATTCAAAATTAATAATGGTGGAAGAAACACCGTTTCAATCGGAAATTTTTTGATCCTCATCAAGTTACAAAAATTGAAGGAAAAAATATTAATTTCAGAAATGATTCATATTAAACAACTGTCCCATCCCTTAAATCACCAAAAGATTATTTAAATCTTAACAAAATGTATTATAAAATTGTATCTATAACTATTTGAGTTCATATTTGTTTGATCCACATAAGAGCCTATTAATAATTATAATAGTTGTTAATCGATTAAAACTTTTTACTTGTTAATACTTTTGAACTACCTATAAGTTTTTTTATCTTTATAAAAATTGATCCTTTGTAAATTTTAGAATGCGATACATTTAGATGTTTCTTTATTTAGGTTTTCATTATATTGTTTCATCTTCATTAACTTCAATTTTTGTAACTTGAAGAGAATCGAAAAATTTTCGATCGAGAAAAGTCCGTAGTTTCTTCCACCTTTTGTCTTCAATAAATTTTTGAATCATTTAATCATTGCAAACATTGGACTAATTTCACAATAATTTGACTATTTATCTCCCGTTGCCTTTCTCCATTCTTGATGTTTTTGCCCCTAATATGTGCCTAACCTAGCCCTTGGTATCTTAGATGTCATTCCATTTTTCTTTCTTTTCTTTTTGCATTAACTTCTTTAGTTCTCTTTGTTCTCTTACGTGGTATTCAAAAACTCTCCGTCCTCTAATTTTTTTTCCGCCTGAAGAACGTGAGTGTAGTGATAACAGCTAGATTGACCAGCGCACCCTATGGCGTTAAAATTTGTTTGTTAAGATAACAGATATTAAGTGCAAATTTTCATAAGGGTTTCCTTATCTATTAGACCTCTTCTACAGGAAGAATATTTATAATGGGGATTTCCTCCAAAGTAGAGACCTTTGGTCTTCGGTATTACAGTGAGTTTCTACTTCTGACATTTTTTTAATTATTTTTCGGATTATTCTTCCTATGAAGAATTTCGTATTAGTACCTAGTAGCTCATAATCGTAAATATCTTGAAAAAATATTTGGTTGGTTGTATAACTTCTTCTGAGTGCTACTATGTATGGCATTTTAAAGTACAGAAAAAAGGCTACTTTGTCATTCATAGTTTCTTTCATTCGGTTTTTTTTTATGTATTGAGATGTCCAATATATGCACAGTTTATATAATAATCCAAAGTTATTTAAAAAATTCATAAATATCCCATTTCTTCATTTTCATAATATCCCACCAGTCACATTAAGACCGATTTATCTCATTTATTGGTCTTTTATGTTTTCTATTCACTGACAAAATATCTTAAAGGAAAAGTGTAACGTATTCCTCTTTTAAATAATAAAAAAGGAAATTAAGTTTGGAAACTTAATTCAGTCTTTTCCTCCTTCAGGATATTTCCTCATTTATAGGTATCTTATAAATTCATTCCTTTCTGCGCTAAATTCTCCTTTATATTTTCTCCAAATGGAAGAAAAACAAATTAATTATTTATTAACATAAAAGCTTCGACACCACAATTTTTTACTTAATAATTACTATAACCGATTTAATTACTAAAATTTTTCGACGATTAGGAGTTAAAATTCTTTGTATATTTCTAAGTAGATATATACAAAAAATTTAAGTACAAATTGTAAAACAGTTTTCTTTAGGTATTTTGGTCTGTATATTAATATGTACCTATTATAAGGTAAAGTATGTAAATACCTAGATCTTCAATCTTCTTTAATTATAGATTTCATTCTTTTCATTTATTTATTTAATTAGTCTTCTCAATGAATTCTACAATTTTTGTATACTTTTTTCGGCACACAGAAACGAAGTTTATTCTTATACTGTTTCAGTGAACATCTTTTTTTAATGACTTACAAATATTTTCCGATAATTTCACTCCCAAATGGAACGAATTGTCTCTTTATAATCACCTAGTCTTTTGTCACACACTTTACCAGTCAGAAACAAGTATTTTGGGGAATTTTATGCGATACCCGATACTTTCTTTCGTTTTCGACAATTCGGATTCTAAAGGATCAACGTCGTTGACGCTTGGCGTCGTCTCGAGCACCCGCTAAAAGCGACGTTCGCGTCGGTACTGGTGAGCAAAAGAGGCGAGAGACACGGCAAAACGGAACGCGCTCGCTCCATTCGCTCGAATCGATCTCGAAGCTGGAGCAGAACTTTGCCGCTGCTCGACGCTCGACTCTACGAAAAAAATCGCGCGAGAATGAGGTGGTGTTGGTTCTACTACTACCGAGAATCCATTCGTTCGTGTTGTAATCTTCCACCTACCAATGAACGAAGGTCAACTCTCTCAAATGAGATAAGTTTTTAATCTGGTTATTTAGAAACTAGAGAGCAACCCTTTTAGTGATTCCCTTCTTTAAAGATTCTAGCATAAATTTAAATACATAAGTGTGGGACGTTCTTGCTAAAGTTAATTTTAATTACCATTAGGAATTAATTAATCTAGTCAATTCTTTATCTTGGTTTGCAAACTACATTCAGGGTCTCCATGTCCACGACCCAAAAAGTTTCGTGTATAAAACTGCACTCCCAAAATTCTTGCTTCAGTTTTTTGGAACATAGATAGCATAGATTTTGGAACAAGTTACGCAAGCATATTATAGAAAGTTACTCACTAAATTACACAAAAGGATTGTGGAAAAAATAACGCGGAAAACTTGCCAAAAGTCTGCTCAACCTTGCAAAATAACGCCCCTGCCCTCAAGTGGTTCATAGCATTGCAAACAGTTGATAAAATTAGTTTTGAATTGGTTGACCACCCATCACCCGCCCTATTTTCCTGATTTACCATCGGCAGGCCACTATTTCATTCCAAAGCTCAAAGAACATTTGAAAGCAAAATATTTTCGATAAAAAACGAAGTCGTATGTGTCGTTGAGGGATGGCTTGATATTAGTTTTAATAACTGCTAACAAAAATAAAAATGTAAGCCATAAATCGAAAACCTAACATTAAAAGAGCCCTTTTTACTCGATTAACTTTTTCTTCATCGCCATAGGTTCATATAAGCACCCATTCTTCAAAAAGGTAATCAATTTTCTCTACAAATAAAGTACCTTTAGTTGACTCACTAAACTTACTCGTGTAACATACCCATGACCTGCCATTTACTTGAAAACTGGCTGCAGCAGGTACTTCTTACCGGAAGAGACTTTCTGAGTTTTCCACACCACCTATATATAAAAATCAGCTTGTATGTATTTTCAAAAAACTTGTATTTTCCGTCCTGGAATTCAGGTTCGAATTTATTCGCTGATGCAAATTGGTCATTACGTACTTGTATTATTTCTTTATCAATTTTAAAAAGGAGGAACAGAACATTTCAATCATGTATGTACGTGTAATTTGCCCTTTTCCTAATAGGTCGCAAAATAGGAATTTTTTTGTAAAAGTAAGAAACAGTAATTGTGTCCACTTAGAGCTTTTGAAATAACGATTTATATTCAGTCATTTAAATTTTCGCGCTTGTCGAGTGAAAATTTCTCTCATTTAATAAGGTCGAAGAAAATTAATAAATAGCTCTTGCGACGGTGCCTGCCGCTTGCAGTACTGCGAACTACTAAAGAAATAGAACGTTTTAATGTTTTCAAGCACCTCTTTCGCACTAAGTTTCTCTCCGCACTGCTCGTCCCTCCTTATTTCGCGAATCATTCATACCACGACTTCGTCCTTCATCAAACGAGACATTTGCAGTTAAGGGTCCCTTTAGTGCGATTGCGGACTCTCCAAAAGAAAATTAAAAACGAACCTCTCACTCGAACGGGAGTTAAATAAATCGAGTTTGTAATAAATTTGGTTTTTGTTGGACAGGAATAATAAAAAATGTAGTCTTTCGGAACGATTTCAACCAACACTTGGAACATCTAGAGCAGCAATTCTCAACATTTTTGTTGCTGCGGCACACTTTTAACAATTCCAAAATTTTGTGGCACACTAACAACTTAATATAATTGTAAAAAAAATTGTCATGACATTTTTTCACGATTTCGGTTTAGGTACTTTTACATATTTTTTTCATTGTCTACATGACAAAAAAAAAACAAATTAAAAAAAAAATTTTTTTTCGATTAATTTATCATTCAATAATAAAAATAAACAATTTGTTTTCTAAATAATGCTTTACAAAATTGTTCCACGTTTTTTTTGTGGTTCCAATGGTGTGGGTGGTGATGGGGGTGGAGGTGATGTTGAAGGTGGATATCACCAAGATGAAACAGGTGGTCTTTGGAGTAGGGTAAATGTTAAGAATGGGGTAAAAGTTTGAGTTTACTTCGGAGGTGTAAATTTAAATAAAATCGTGCAGATTGGTCCATTTCTCGATTTTTTACGGCAAAAAAAACTATGTTACCGTGATTCTATTTGATTACCGAATTAAAGGTTACATTGTGTCAGTACTTCTAACCATAGTTCCCTCTAAGCTGCGCGGCCGCGCACTAACTTTTTGAAAGTTGCACAGCCATTTTTCTATTTTGCGCACAATTTTTTAAATCATTTTATGAAATAATTGTAACTAAAAAAGACAAAAATCCAAATTTCACAAAAGAAATGTAGAAATATTTTGAAATTTTTCTTTGACATTTAAAAAAGATTGATGATAATACGTCCAAATGTTACAAGAGGATTGTAAAAATCTCGTGCAAGTACCAGCTACCCAGGCTAAACGGAATTCTGAATTCTGCAAAAAATTTTTGTTTTGAGAGAGAGCGGTCAGGTTAGAATGTGGAACTGGCGAAAAATTTTAACAGACATGTCTATTTTGTGCGGATTTCCCTTTCACATTTCACATAAGCAGTTTTTATGAGGTTGAAACCAAAAAGATGATGAAAAATCTCGAATATCGACATTTAATTTAAAAATAATTACATATCATTTGCTGTTCACTTTTCAGACTATATAAATAGAATGTAGTCAAGGAATCGAATCCGGAATCGTATTTGATTTTAGATTTAATTTTCCGGTTTTATGTCTTGTAAGGAACAACTGTTTTGTTTGTTTCTTTTCTTGTTTTATTTAAAAATGGACTTCCGTAGTGGATGTTTATCGCTGCAAGACGTCAGAGTAAGTAGCTAGAGATACTCCATCAGAGTGACTCAGCGTGTCCGCACCATTTTCTTACTTTTGACTCGCGCCAAAGAGCACTTACATTCTTCACTGTCGACAAACGAAAGGACAAAAAGTAACCTGCTCGGCAGGTAAGTAAAGTGCTGCCAGTTGTGAAGTAAATGAATTGAGTTTCGGTCATCTTTTAGCCGGCACACTTTTCCCGAAAAAACTTCCCAAGTAGATTGCGGACGCGACTTGAAAGAACCGAGAGCCGCTGATCAATAGGGTGGAAATTGCTCGGGAAAAAGTTTTCGGAAAGAAATACTTTGCGACAGTTTTACACTTGCCGCCCTCTTTTCGTTACAATCGTATTCTATTTCCCAATTCCCAGCAGGAGTATTTTGGCTCTCTTTGATTTATGATATTGTAAACCTCCGGTTGCTAAATAGCCCTTAAATGGTTCCATTAATTCTTCCTTTTCTGTTCCTCTCTCACAAACCTCGCCAAATTCAATTTACATTCGTATCTCGATAAGTATTTTTTTGACTTCCCACTCAATAGGGAAATTATTTCAAATAAAAATCAAGGTTTTTAACATATGTTTAATTTTGCAAATGAGCATAGCAGCGCAACATAATTCGGTCGAGTCGTTTTTCTTTTTTTTTTTTTAACAAAAGGACTGAAATTTAGTAAACTGGAATTTTTTAAAAAAGATTTATTTGATCGAATTGGTTCTGATATAACTCTGTAATTAAAAAAAAAAATCAGATATTTTTATCCACAGAAATTTTTTTAGTTTTTTGTAACATTAAAGAAATGGCAATTAGATTTTGTAACGTAATGTTTGTTAGGAGTTAGGGGATCGCTGAAAGTGTGACTTAACGTAACGAAGGGGAGGAAAGGGTCTAAAAAGATGAAATTCTGAGTGACGTATTTTTTATATTGCCTTTCTGCACTCATTTAATTACAATTACTCCAATTTAGAAATAAATAATGGATTTATTTATCTATTAAATTTTTCTGTTTTGATTTTCCAACTGCTATTTTAAGGCATTATCTTTAAGGGATCGTTTATTTTACCTCAAAGAAAAAGTAACTGCAAAATATTAAAAAACTTAACGAAGAAAATAATCTCAATTATATAAATTATATCAACTAAAAATAATAAAGAATTGGGGGTAATTCATCGGAAGACATAATTACCACCCTATAAATTTTTTAAATTATTTAGAACTTCCTTGTCGCTTAAGATTTGACGTAGGTATTGAGTTTGAGTAGATATGCGTACAACAATATATTTATCAAAATAACCCTAGACCTTCTAAGTTTACTGATCTATGGACAACGTTGATAATATACGGGAATACAGGAATTCCCTTTGGAATATGCCGAGAAATCCCAAACATTACAATGGCGGATGAGCGGAATTTAGGGGCCTCAGGGTATAAAGATATGTCACTTGGGTGCATATTATAATGATAACATATTATCTAAACAATATGATATATTGTAATTTAGGTAGGTAACAATTTATTAGTTTAGGAATTAGTTAGTCTATGTAAAAAGTCCTGTTGATTTTATACGTATCCCTATGAATGAAACTGCAAAAACTTTTTTTAATAGTTAACAAGAAGTAGTTTTTTTGTCAGTGCTTGTGCTTTCAAACGCTAAATATCTTTTTAATTAATTTTTATAAAATCGCTGCTTGAGAAAGATTAAATACTTCTATACTTCAAGGGGAACTTTAGCACTTTCGGAATACCAAGCAGCCTTAAGAATTAGGTTTCAAGGTAGAATCGGAAATGAGATTAACGTTTTAATGAGGAAATTAACGTAAATGCGTATTCAGTAGGGACGAAAATTTTCTTTAAAGGGCATTCAACACGTATTGACGTTATTTTATTTTAAAGATAAAATTAGGTTTATTTTAGTTAATGTATTTTTATTATTATGATTAAGTAGGGTAGAAGTTCCTATATAGTAATTTTTTACTTTTTAGGTAGATACCTAATGCAATATATCAAGTTAGGGGTTGTTTTATTATTCCACCTTGTCTGGTTGTGTTAATTTACAATGTTATTTGTGAATTACCTGAACGTTGATTTTTAGCAACTTGTTTTGTATAACATATGATGTATTTATTGTTCTCCCATTTATTGTTCCTTTAGTTATAAAATTACAACAAATTAAATATGTATTTTGTTTTATGTTTTTGTACATTATATGTACAATACGCCACTGTTGGCAATGGTAGTATATATGTATACATAAAAGGACGCAATTGCTCTTAATTACTGTGTCAAAATCAAAAGCAAAAGCGTATAAAACAGGAAAGTCCTAACAGCAACCCCTGGGAACTGGCTCAATCGAACCTGTTAATTTTCCCGCTACTAATCCATACATTTCGTCCAATGGAAATTGTCCCAAATTTATAACCACAAAAATTGTATGCAACAAGTGGGAATTTTTTTAATTAATTGCACAACCAAAATGAAAATATTTCCGAAGGTTTGTTGGAACGATATAAACCACAATTTAAAAATTTCGCCAAAATTCTTCGTAACAAAGTAAGGCATTAACAATGTTAGTATGCATGTTAAATAACTCTCATTTAAAGTGCAGAATCCTTATTTTGAATTTATATTTGGGAATGATTTTTGTATTTTTCCCAAAAAAAAAAAAAAAATTTGAAAGCGATGTAATCTACAAGTATCGGGATTTAATTGACAATTAATGCTAACTTCAGTTCTTCAGTGATCAGTTATTCGAATTGTTTCGTACATATAATCTTGATGATGCACTCGCAATCTTGAAGTAGTGTCACTTGAGCTTTTATGTTTTGTCATTGGTAAAAATAACTTGTTAAAAATTGCAGTGATTTTGTGACAAGTCTTAAAATAGAATGTGGAAGTCATTAGATTTTTTGACTTTATAGAAAATGTTATTGGCGTTTTTGATATTAAAGCAGAGGATTTCCAATATCAGCGATTTTTGCTGTGTTGAAACGGTGCTCCAGGATAAATATGCTTGTTTTATATTTGCGGCAGCTTATTCGTACACGGTGCGGCGACGACGCGCCATGAAATGAACTGCTTTCGGCAAGTTCATTAATTTCGAAAGGCTGTAATAACGTTGGCCTTAAAACTGTTTAATCTTCGTACTACCTCGGAATGAAGAGTATGTTTAGCGAGAATCGAGAAAGCTTGGTTCACTTCGTCGCGGATTGCCGCTGGCGTTGCTATGGCAGACGAGACGTTCCTATTTCTCGTCCATAAGGAAAGATAAATCTCCCATATGAATGCAAGCGAATATCGTTCTTTTGCTCCCCTACGTTCAACATTTCAAGTAATTGAAGCAGTACAACTAAAAGATTCTTCATATTCAACAGTATTCGATTCAAATGCAGAACGTTTTCCTTTACCCTAATATCAATAATTCTTCTACTTAATGTCATCGTCGTATCGAGTTGGAATACGAAAGGTTACTTTGAAGATTTGTGTATAGAAATAAAATTAAACAGTCTGTGATAAATTTCGTATCTATTGCACAGATAATTCGCTTTTCTATAACTGTTGTATTTTATAGATATACTTATTATATTTGTGAAAGAAAGATATAGGGTGTCATATCGAGTGAACGTAACGGAACTATCGCTGCTACTTCCATATTCTTTCCCCACCCATCTTATACTTAACGAATAGGGAGAGGGAAAACGCGCTAGAAGGTTTAGGTCTGTCCGGTGACTAGAGCGAGTGCGTGAATGCAAGGGTTTAGCCATCAGACTATGAGAAACACGAAGATACACGACGTTTCTTGATAAATATTATTGCGTAATGAAAAATAAAACACAAAAATTTGTGATATTAATTTATTTATTTTATTTTTTTTTAATTCAAACTCAACTCATAACCTAATCTAACCTTATGCTGTTTGAAAACATCCAGAAAAAGAAAAAATACAAAAAACTTCCGCGACTCGAACCCGAAATCAAAATCAACCTCAGATTGTGAAGCTTAAATGTTTTCCTATTAAGCAAACGTCCAATATCATATCATAAAAAAAATATATTTTTATAAATAAATACAAATATAAGTGGTTGCACAGAAAAAAGGACACCCAAAATTTCAGAAGATTTTGTCTACTTTATAAACATTATTCACAATTAGATCAAAAGTGATTAGCAAACATGAACTGTAGAATATTAAGAGAAAGTTTATGACATGGTTTCACTTAATTATGTGGAAATTTAAGCTAAATTACTTTATGTTCTTAAAGTATTTTGAAGAATACTACCTAAAGGTTAGGTTCATTTCTGTTTCACAAGTTAATCTAACTGCGAGGTGCCTTATAAGTTCTGCGAAAAGTTTGATGCACTAAAACTTTCTCAGTAAAAACTTTTTAATGAATTGGAAGCCATACGTAAAACATCTGCTCAGAAAATTTAAATAACAATCACACAAACTGAACCTTTTAATATTTTTTATTTACTTATGCCTTATTCTTTGTCACATATAAAAACTGCATTGATTAGACTTTTATAAATTACCTACAGTATGTCGCGAAAATATTAATACATACATCCAATTAAATGAGCACTTTCGATTAGGGTTGAGACTAAAGTTGGAGACATACATCAAAGTAGTTGGATAAAAAAAAAGCGAAAAAGATGCCCAGAAAAAAAATTGTGTACCATGAATTGGAACACTTTTCTGGACTTTATACAGTAGACTCGCGCTAGTGTGAACATACGTTCGTGCGAACTTCCCAGTAGTATGAACAGCCAGATAGAATACACTATGCACTCAGCAGTATGAACAAATTATAATCTCGATAGTATAAATAGTTAATTTTAACACTCACTTACTGTTGTGTGTTTTTGGTTCAATTCTGGGGTTCCCCGAAAATAGTACTATCAACAACATGCAGGAAAATCATTTGATTAGTACATAGTATTGTTCATAAAAATCATATAAAAGACGTTTTCACCTCTTCATGAAAAGTTAAAAACTTTAGATTAGCAGCAAGATGTCAGAATAAACAATTTATCTAAGAAATATATAATTGTCGAATGTACCCATTTTTTTTTTCAAAAATAAGAAGATATAATAACACGTAAACCAGTGTGTTAAGCCAAATAAAATAAAAAAGCGCACTTTAAAAGAACTTGAAAATCCAAAGATGAAAAATGCTCTCAATAAATGGTTTCTTATTCAAAAAAATAAATAAATAAATTTGACTGTAACAGAAATGATATTTAAACAAATAGTCATTCAAAATGAAACCATGAAACACAAGCGAAGAATAGTTGCAAAAGTTTAAGGTTAAATTAAAATACATATTTTAACAAATAAAATTAAATAATTTATGTAATAAATATACTTATACATTTTATTTTTCTTGAACTGAAAGTTTGGATGGCATAGGAGAGATGTTGCTTTCTCCAACTTACACAATTTTGCATATTTTAGTATACCTCGGTGCTATGAACAGTCTCGATAATATGAAACGTCCGTTTTTTTGTGTTCACACTAGCGCGAGTCTACTGCATTTCGTAGTCTTCTGGGTAATGGAGTAAGTAACCAGATTATGGGAGATATTTAATGTTATTTCTGCCCAGTTTATTTTTAATTTTTATTGTGTTTCCTATTTACCGGTCTATTTCTTTTCAAAGATGTTCAAATGTGGTCATTGTGAAGGAAGTTTAGGCAATTTGTGACATTTTCTTTCTAACAATTCTTCATAATTTTATGTTTTGAATCATTATTATTTATCTTGCATTTCGATTTATCGTTTAACCTCTTTCAATTATGGACGCTGCTGAGTAGATTGAGGGGCTTTATCTCGAGATAAATAATTCCCTTCAATAAAAACTAGATTAGCAATTCCCAGTTGTTGTCATAGATCCCCAGACCATAATTCCACCCTGATCAAAGTATGTAATTCCTGTAGTCGTTATTTATCTGATTTTCGCAACATTTCATCACATAGTACATCCCCACATCCCTCTCATTTGTGAATAAAACCTCTTCATCAAGTTTTAGATTAATTTTAGTCCAAATCAATGTTTATTGTTGAAGTGTTCATTAAATTCATTACTGACCAATTGTATCTAATTATACCTATATATGTTGTAATTAACTCCATCCCGCTGAACCCTCTTGTGCGCCACCGATAGTACACAAGGAATGAACAAAAGTGGCTGAACATTTTTTCCAGAAATCCTATCGTTTATTGCGAGTTGAATTTTTGGTTGCGTGTAGATACATCGTTTATTGCCTTCACGTCTTCTTCGATGAATTGGCGGTTTTGTTTTAGGGGGAGAAATATTTTTTTTTGCCACGGATACACACCATCATCGCGGCGCTGCTGCGGGAATCGCTTTCTGTAATTACACACACCGTGTTTCGTCGAGTGGCTTGCCGCATTGATTTTCGTTTAGCCAAAATTACTGACGTTATAAAAAATGCCGTGGACGCGCTCTCGCAACGGTTTATGAAATTCAAAATGCGACCTCAAGCGCTCACACACCACCCCAACCACTTGTAATTGCTTGATTTCCCGGCGGAAATTTAATTTATCATTCTGTCAGGAAACAAAGATCATTGGGCTCATACCCGGCTCACATGTAAACGTATAGTCACTTTTCAGAACCCTTTTTTAAATGATTACTTCAAAAATTACACAACCCATCGCTTACCCTCCTTTTAGTGTTCATTTCTATATTGTAACGATTTTAATGACCCGCATTTATGTACCTATTTCAATTAATAATATTGGGTCAGTAAAAAAAAAAAACGACTTTTTAAGAGAGGTTTCGTTTTTGTGATTTAGAGGGGTTGAAAGTTTTTATTTATTCATTGTTAATCATAAATAGAATGTCTCGCAAGCCTTGAGGAATCTAGATTATGGTTGTAAGATAAGTCCATGAAAGAAAGCAGCAGCTCTTTTAGTACTCAGGGTGGCACAGACCATGGAATATTGTCTTGTGGAAGGTAACGAGATTCCACCCTGTTATGATAATTTTAGTTAACTCCCTGGGGTAAAGAACGTTAAAGGTAAAATAGGCTCCTATTTGAATCTTCTGAAGGGGATAATTGGTGCACTTTATTTTTGGTTTTTTCTACATTTAGATCGTATAAAGAACGAATTCTTCTGATTATTTACTTTGAACTCGAAAAATTCAGCTGATATCCTGAAAGGCGCTTTATATGGATTCTTTATAAGATCTCGTGAGTCCGAAATTCGAACCTCACCGTTGGGATCTCGCTTATTATTGTAGTTGAAAAACCGTTTAAATGGAGAAAGATTTAGGAATATTCAACACTGCTTACAAAATTTCCTGTAATAGGTTTAGGTTTAAATACTAGCGAAGATGCATTTTTTTTAAAGTTGCTATACTTCTTTAATTTGACCTGTGGAAAAAGAGGTAAATGATTAGGACTTTTCAGATAATTTCTATCTTCAGTTGTTTTCGAGAAAATATGGGCACCATATTTGGTTTTTGGCTATATTGGAAAGAGTTTTTTTTGTCTTTTTAGTGATCCATAACACAACCCTATTTTGTTTTCCTTTCTTCGAAAGCAAACGAACTTTTTTTTTTGTAAATTTCACTATTAGCCATGACTGCGACAGTCACAAATTTAATTCTTTACAACAGACTTTATTGCTTAAAGCAAGACAATAACAACAATATATTAAGTAAATAATTGTTCGAAATGTCCATTTGCGTCAACAGACTTTTCGCATCTTATTGTAACATGTCGGAGTTGCTTCCTAACGTTTCGCTTGCACGAGAAATTTCGTCACCATTTGCTATAGGCTTAAAAAGTTGCCAAAGCCTGTTGACGCTAATAATAAACAATTTGTCTAATAATTGTGAGGATACTCGTTTTGTTTTGTATTTGAAGAAATGGAAACAAGAATGAGAGATAAATTTTCTTTCCAAATTTGACAAAATAGAATGTGGCGCTCATAAAGAATAAGAAAAAAAAAATGAAAACAGAAATCATCTGTTAAATCAACGAAACGACTAAAAATGTCTTAATAATGTACTTGCCCACTAAAAAGTTGCCAAAGGTCAAATTAAAGAAATAGGTATTGCAGTTTTTTGAAAGTGCAAAAAAATACGTTTTTGCATATATCCTGAAAACTAAAAGACCGACGAGCAATTTTAAAGCAGCTTTAAAGTGACGTTGAAATTCTCCAAATTTTCCCTCATTTGAGCTTTCTCCAGTTGCAATAATAAGCAAGAACTCTTTGGCGAGACTCGAATTTCGGACACATTGTATATTCAAGCTCATGAAATAGCCTTTAAGACTCACGAAGCAACGTTATTTAACGAATAGGACAGGGAACTGTAGCAAAAGGAATATAACTAAAATTCGCGTAATTGTTCGTTTATGAGGATAATACTTACGATCGCAAAGCGGAAACCTTACTAACAGGAGAAACAAATAAAAAGCAGTTGTAAAAAAAAAGGTGACATTACGTAGAAACAACATAAAAGAGAACGGTCGGTATTTATGTGTGTTTGTGTGTGTATATACATATATGGAGTTATATATGTATGTGTACATGTACACCGTTAATTTTCTTTTCTTTTCTTTCACATCTCAAGTAGCTCGGTTACACACCTCTTTACGTGGCTCGCTCGTTTATTCTGGCAATTAAGTAAAGCGAATCCGAGTGGCCGTGGTCTTCAGAACATTTAACCGTATGTACGAAGACCATAAAAACGCCCTCGGCCACTAAATGATAAAGGAACAGGACACATAAATTTGGCGACACACTTTAATTGCGACTATGGTCAAATCGGCACTTCAAGTATATCCTAAGGTATCAATGGAAATTTTAGAAGCTAATTTTAAAATTTTTTTTATCCTGGAATAAATCCTCGTGGGAAATTGTTAAAACCATTTACGATTAGGTAACTAATTATAGTTTATTAAATTCCAATTTGTAGTACTCGAACTGACGTGTAAGTGTGGAAATATTTTTTAATTTCAAATTTCCGTCATTCATCTTAAAAAAAAAAAACAAGACTGCAAAACATACCTTGCGTGTTGAGGGCACGGTAATATTTTTAACTGCAAGAAGTTGGAAATGCGTTCATCTCCTGGTGTGACATAAATTTCCGGCAGGAGTAGGTTGTTGAAAAGGCATGTTCGTCCTTCGAGGAAAAACGGAACTAACATCAGCCTTGCAGCTTGGCCGTCAGTTCCGGCCACTGGAGAGTGGCCACTTAAAAGTGTCGGAACCAAACCAGAAGGGGTTTCGTTCGTCATTGCTTCTGCAACTTCTCGCCACCGCGCCGCAAAGTTCCCTGTCGTATGATGACTACGACTCCATTAAGACCGCTCTCCATCCTTTCGTTCTCCATCAACATCGCGGTAGACAGCTCCCCTGTTTCCTTAACGAAACGCCGCCAGGACGACGCAACGTCAACGGCGCTGACGACACTACCTGTACTTACATTTACATCCTTCAACGTCTGTCATAGAGGAACATTCCGCTAATATCGCAAATTCAACACGAAAAAGATCTCTTAAATTGAAATTACATTGAAATTGAATCATATAAAAAAGTACGAAGAAAAACAAACCTTAGAGTTCAGCAAACCAACTCGTCTGTTGTCTAAATGTTAAAATATTTATTACTCTGAATTAGAATTATAGTTTCGTTTAACTTTGTCTGCAAGGAAACAGAAAATACATTTGTGTTATGCCTCGAAATAGAACAGCAATATGTCATTGTTTCAAATAATTTCAATTTACATAACTCCTTTCAGCTTGGTTATTCATATACATAAATATATACTTTTAAAGAAAAAGCTAAATTGCCTTTACATTTTCTTAAAATGAATACTTATTCTTTGGAATTGTAATAAAGCATTACATTAGAGTTTTATAATAAAGTGTACCTACATAGAGACTGACAAGTCGCATTTTCAAGAAAGAATTTATAGAATATGAATTTTGCGCCTCATAAAATCATATATTTCTTTACGAATTAGAACATCTGTATCTAGGTTTCATTTATGGCAGTGATCTAGAGAAAATTTTTCAAATAGCATCAGTCGTCCAAATGTTTCTCTAAATTATTATTTGCATAGACTAGCTACACTTACTTTTAATACTTGAAAGCATACAACAGGGTCTAAATCCCGCTAGATAAAATTGCCCGTAATATTTATATTAAAAATTTCCTACATTTTCTATTGAATAAAAATCCCTTTTCGCTAATGCGCTTGTTGTAAGTTCCTGAGGTGTAGGTAAATTGTCCTATGTTGAGAACGTCGCAGATTAAACAGTTTGCGATATGCTTGCTGCGCATAGCTCCGGCGTTATTAGCAGTCGGACGACTTTTTACTAACATAAGATCTATGGAAGCACTGAAGGACCACTGTAGTGTGATGTGGTTAAGACGACTGCTAGTCGTAACACAACAAAACTACAGTCACGCTTCTTACGTGTTGTATCGTGACTAACAGACGACCGCCTCTATGTCGTGTAGTATCGTGACTAACAGTCGCGCGTCTCGTAGTCATGTTGTGTCGTAACCAATAGTCCCGTTTTTTAGTTCTCCTGTTTTGCGACAAACACTTGCGCGCCTCTTAGTCGTATCTTGCGTCCCTTACTTGCCTTGTTTGGTGACTAACAGTAACGTTTCTTAGTCGGGTTATATCGCCTGCATTAGTCTGGCGTCTCTTAGGCCTTTTTCACACGTATACGGTTCTTTTCGGTTCGGCCCATGTTCGATTCGTTTTGGATTATCACAGACCTCTTCACACTCACGCGGTTCATATCAGGGATTTGATATCCGAAATATTCAGTCGCTCAATACTCACCATGGAAAGAAGTCAAATTATTTTTATGGTATTTCTGTATAGAAGAATTAAAAGACGGAGAAGGAAAATTCGGATTTATTGGGAGCACCCCATCATATCCAGACGGTTGCAATTTGGAGTATTTTACACCGTTTTTCCAAAATTAAGAGAGAACAAAGAAAAATTTTACAACTGCTTTAGCATGTCAACAACATAATTTGATGAATTACTTCTAGTGCTAAAGGATCATGTTCAACATAAGAATACGTTTATGAGGGAATGTATTCAACCGGTTCAGATGTTGGCCGTAACTCTCAGGTAAGTCAAAAGATTCAACAATAGGTAAACTGCACATTTTAACTTAAAAATAGCTTATACTTAGGTCGACAAGTCAACGTCAAAAGCAAAACTGAACGGTAACAAAATTGTACAAGTGTGAACGCCACGTTCACTGTGTGTGCCTTTAACCCGAATTAGCGCCTTTATGAAACCGCATTAAACCGATTCGTGTAGAGGGTGAGTTCGGTGCTACGCGGTGCCTATTAGATTCTTCCACGTGCCGCACTAATTGGTTCACACTCGTCGGCGGAAACCGAAAACGAATCGAACATGGGCCGTACCGAATGGAACCGTATACGTGTGAAAAAGGCCTTAGTCGTCTTGTATCGTGACTAGCAGTCGAACGCCTCTTAGTCGTGTAGTCTTGTGACTAACAGTCGCGCTTCTTACGTGTTGTATCATGACTAACAGCCGAGCGCCTCTTAGTTGTGTAGTATTGTGACTGACGGTCGCGCGGCGCGAAATCGTGTTGTATCGTTACTAACAGTCGAACATCTCTTAATCGTATTGTATTTTGATTAAATGTCGTGCTTCTCAGTCGTGTTGTATCACGATTAATAGCCACGCGTCTCTTAGTCGTCTTGTATCGTGGTTCATAGTCGCCCCTCCTTTTGGTCTTGTATCGTGACTAATAGTCCCGCGTCTTGTAATCATGTTGTGTCGTAACCAACAGTCGCGCTTTTTTGTTCTCCTGTATTGCGACTAACAGTTGCGCGCCTCTTAGTCGTGTCCCTTAATTGCCTTGTTTCGTGACTAACAGTAACGTTTCTTAGTCGTGTTATATCGCGTGCATTAGTCGGGCGTCTCTTAGTCGTCTTGTATCGTGACTAGCAGTCGAACGCCTCTTAGTCGTGTAGTATTGTGACTAACAGTCGCACGTCTTACGTGTTGTATCGTGACTAACAGTCCAGCATCTCTTAGTCGTGTTGTATCACGATTAAAAGACACGCGTCTATTAGTCGTCTTGTACCGTGGTATATAGTCGCCCATCCTGGTCATTTTGTATTGTGACTAACAGTCGCATATCTTTTCATTGTGTTGTATCGTAACTAACAATCGCGTTTTTTAGTCGTGTTGTATTGCGACTGATGGTCGTGCGTCTCTTAGTTTGTTATTTCGTGACTAATTTTCGCACGACCCATAGTCGTCCGTATTGTAGTCATGTTGTGCCGTAACAAACAGCCGCGCTTTTTAGTTCTGTTGTATTGCGACTAACAGTTGCACGCCTCTTAGTTGTGTTATATAGCGTGCATCAGTCGGACGTCTCTTAGTCGTGTTGTGTCGCCAACAGTCTCAGGTCTCTTAAGCTTGTTTCAGCTATCCTAACCTAACATATAACTTATAACCTTAAACATTAATTGCAGAATCACCGATGCATCCGGGTTCGATGGAAACATAACCTTTTCTTTCTCAAATTATAGCTTTGTATGTAATTACTTGTAGGTAGTTCACTTTAAATATTATAAATTTGAATTATTTTTAATATTGTTATAGTCCAAATGAAACCCAATGGTTTTTGATTAGGATTCAGTTGTATTTATAACGTGGATGTCATTTAGTTGGTTTTTTAAAGCAAGTCAGATTTCATTTCAAAAAATTTGTAGTGACTGTACTGACTTGCTGATAGCAATTTTCCGTGTTTATCGATCTACAAGTTTCAGCATTTAATTATTAAAATAAAGCAGTCGTTTCTAGAATGCAATTACCTCGTTAGTTTCTTTAGCACTACTGAATCCATGACTATTAATTCAATTTGCCTAAGAAGTTTGAAAACTAGCGTTAAATAATATAATTGAATGAATAACTATTACAATTTTCACTCCCGTCAAAACTTTTCTTTCCCAGAATAATTACAACGCGGTTAATTTCCTTTTAAATGACAAATAATTTTCTAATTATATTAAAACTACCTTACTATAAAACTTTTTGTGAAATATTCTACATTTTTTATTGTTTCAGGAATAATTACGTTAGGCGTTACTTGAAGCTACGGATGCTACTGAAGGGTAAGCAATTTGTTTTTAATTTTCTTAAAAATTTGTTCTTCTTATACCGTTAAAATAATCGATAATTTTGGGTTCTAAACCACGAATGTATGCATCCGAAAGTCCCCGAATCGGAGAATGACTAGGGTAGTTTTCCTGGAGAAGAACAGTCGGTACATTTCTGTTGCTCTGGTTAGTGATCGAACCAGCGCCCAACCGTACACCTCATTAATAGTTTTATAACATAATTTAGACCTTTACAGTTTTTACAAAATTACCTATTGAATCACAGAGCCATCTTCAGAAGCTCAAGTGGATCTGAAATTAATTTTAACCGAAGGCACTTTTATATTACTTACAACTTTTGCATTTGGGCGCGATTTACATATTTCTATTTTTTCGAAAATGTTTTGTTAATTTTTTTTTATGTATAAAATGTTTATGAAATGATGAAGTATGCGACCATAAAAGAGTAATATGTGTAAAAGCAGTGTTCCCTTTTAGCAAATGTCTTTCTTGATGATTAAACAACAAGCAAGGGAGCTTCATGACAGATTTGCTTCATCTCTTATCCCATCCCTCTCAGAACGACCGTCATTTCTTCGGAAAAAAGACAACTAAGGCGTTATCATCGTCGTTAAGGGAAATAACGAGTCCCTCCTGACTTTGCGCCATATTTTTTCTCGTCCTTCTGTCTTTGAATGCCCTCTCTTATAAGTAATCGTGCGTCAAAACAACACTTTATTTAATGACTTGTTCAATGATGGGATCTACCAAGTCGGCTGCGGATAGACGAAAGGTGAATTTATCACCTTCATTTTTAACCCGTTTATCAACGACAAAATTTATTGGCAGATTTTCAAAATGACTACAGAAACTGCTCAAGTTTATTTTACGTTCAGTTTCTGACAGGCAGCCAAAGATCCGTGCACAAGGGTAAAAATCATCCCCGAAAGTGACGACTAAGTATCTCAAAAGGCTGTTTTACACTATTTATGTATTTGTATTTCTTTTTTTTCTGTTTTTCAAAATTATGGAAGTCGAAAAACTATTAATAATTATTTTTTAATAGAACCAACTCAAATAATGTACTCCTCTAATTTTGTATGCTCTTCCATTGGGTTGTTGAGTGTAAGCTTTGACGGCTGCTGTTAGTTTTTTTTTTTTTTAATTCCTAATAAGTATTTTATATCACAGAAAAATAAAATTGTAAGGTTAATTAACAAAAATTCGAAATTTTCGTTTTTTGTTCTTAAAATGAAATTCTCGTTTGCTATGAACCAAATCACTGGAGGATGAGTCATTTCTTTATGTCGGAAGCATAAATTTCCCGTCTGTTTTCCACAACCGGTTGTGTAACACCCCTTTTCAACTTTCTTTATTAAGTACGACATGCCAGTTTCCGTGTTTCGACATCGTATTTAAAGGTAACCCTCGGGTTATGAAATAACGACCTGGGTGTTACTTGCATGTAGTCGACAGATCTCAAGGAAAGTTTTCAATTAAGTAGGTACCCGTTAAAATTACATCTCCTTGGTCTTTGTATACTAGTCCAAATTACTGAAACATTTGATGAGGAAAATAAACCTTCGGCTAAGCAAAAGGACGAGTTTATATTAGTAAAATCCATAAATACATTATTGTGTAACGTATACAGGGTGCTCACTTAAGACGCGGTGAAAGAAAAAAAAATTTGTTTAAAAGCCTCAAACACGAATGACTTTGTTTTTTCAAATGGTACCGACCATATTTTATTTTTTCATTCGATTCCTCCTTTTATCTTCTTTCGAACCATATGGAGATTTTCTATTGTTTTGTTTCAAATATGTTAAGTAATTTTGAATTTTTATAGTACCCAGCCAGACTTTGGTCGATATAACCGGTACGTTGTTTTAAGCGATGTTGTAAACGGTTTTGACTGTATTTTTTACTTAGCAGTTTATGCAGTCGAATTTTTTGGTAGTTTTCTTCCATAATGTATCTATTAATTATCTTAAAGTTAATTTAAATTACATTTGATGTTTCTATAATTTTACCATACATTATTATTAAGAAGCGTAACAACGACGATTATAGTGAACAGGAGGCAGACACATATTTATTCATATACATATGTATTGCTGAGTTTAATTTAAGTCAGAGGGTAGGAAACGCTATTAGTCAAGCGTATTAAAGGTCATTCAGCGATATACAACGACCTGGTAATGTCGCAAACGGCTTTGTTCAGATGTCGACGGATTCAGTCGATTAATGGTTCTCCTTGGTACGAGGTATGCTACATATTAACTTGCTAATTGCTGAAAGCAGTACCCACCTGCCAAGTCCTCTCACGTTGCACATGAATAATGCACCAGCGACTGATACGAATGCTTGCTATCTCCGAACATCTTACGTGAAGATGCTCTTTTGCTGTATCCTTTAGCCGAGTTTCACTACTCATTACTCATGAGATTACCACTTCTCATTAACACCGATTTCGATCGATTGATTTTAAGAATAACTCCGTAAATACTTTTCAAGAAAATTTTATGGTTGGCGTTTCGTGTTTTATAGAGATCATGCTCTTACGCAAGCGATAGTAGCACAAAAACAACTTCAACAGAAAGAAAGAAGGCTCTAAGCTAAACAAAATTTGGACACCAGCCGTAGCAAGAACGAAAACGCGCCCATTGGTCAATACGGCCACCACGTCTGGCCACGCCCCCCAGACTGAATATAAATTGCGAGAGCCGTGCAACGGCAGTTAGTAGCGGCCAGGTGGCCGTGAGGTAATGATGATTAACCGAGCGACTTGATCAGCGGATTACCGCCAAGTCGTTGTCGGTTCGAACCCGAGTATGGGTAACAAGCTTTTAGGAGATGAAAATTTGTCATAATTGTAATAATTGATACAAAACAATAAAGATATGGACAAAAAAAAACGGCAGTTGTAGCGGCCAGGTGGCCGTGAGGTAATGATGATTAACCGAGCGACTTGAACAGCGGATTACCGCGCAGGTCGTTGTCGGTTCGAACCCGAGTATGGGTATTAGCTTTAGACGTATTCCCGTAAAGCGGAAACATTAAAAATGAGACCTTAGATCAGTCATAAGTGCTCAGCACTTGAAACATCATATAATTGCGATGCACCAAAAAAAAAAAAAACGGCAGTCACACTCGACAACCGACCGTTGCGATGACTGCGAGATTGAAAGTTATTCCGTTGCCTGCAACAGCTTTTAAGATATCAGCCGCAGCCGCTGACGAAACATCAGGTAAACTACCAGCCTTTACATCACGGCGAAAAAGCTCATCACCAGTTAGTTTTGAGTAGATATAATTTTTCTCCTTATTAATGTTATGCAAAATTTTGAAGTTATTAACATCTAAACCGTGACTATATTGGAAATACTATGGTCAGCAAACCCTGTGTTGTTATTTTTTAGCAGAATGGTTTCTTTGAGTTCGTTTAACCTAAATATAAATGCTCTAACTGTTTGTCCAATGTAAATGGCTTCACAATCCACACATTTTATTTGATATACCTACTCCATTCTTTTCTAATGTTTGTATTTTCGACGACAAAGGTCCTTCAAAGATCCTGTTTTGAATGCTTTTCATGACGTAAGCTACATGTTACTGGAATGTTATCAGTCCAAAATCACCTAAACAAAATTATTCAAAAAATGTGTTCACTTTCATAAGTGTAGTTGTATTGGGTGGTTTCCTGTTTCGTCTACCCCTTCCCATTCCTTTTAAATATTGAACAGAAGTGAATAAAAAAAAATTACATAAAAGTTCTTGCTTGAATTGGCGTCGTAGTTATTGATTTGATGTTGGTAACGTGGCCAACTAGAAAATGTACATTTTGTGCCCTTTTTGCTACCGTTCGCTTGAAACGTTCATATTTTCGCGTCACGATCCTAGTCAGCTAACTCGATCTCAAAACAAACCATTTCAGCAAACAAACTGCAAACAACTTAGGGCAAAATATTCGTAATCTTAACGATAAATAAGACTTACTAGACTCTTGTATAAGTAAACTGTTCCCTTGATGGCGGTGTTCTGCGTGTATATGTGTGTGTGTGTGTGTGTGTGTGTGTGTATGGATTCGTTATCAACTTTAGTTAAACACAAGTGAGCGCGGATGGTTTACATGCACTTAGGAATAAACACGACAAACAATATTAGCCCCAGAATTTAATCTCTAACGCAAATTATTCAATTTGTTTGCCATAATTGGAAACGCTTAATGCAAAAGCTGGCATATACTATTATTTGCTATTCATGCATCGAACAATGCGAATTCTGCATAAGAGGATTAGATAGTAATTGCTAGGAAGTTAGGACAAGTCGAACAAATTAACTTAACTCTCTATTTGTTGTGTTTGCCAATTTGTTGTTTAAATTTATATTTATCAGACATTCATCAAATATCATGAATGCATTTATGGTGGATTATTTCTTATACTATCGGAAACGTAGATGGGAGACGCAGCGGGAAATAATGGGATGAAAGCGTTCTACTTACTCCTAAAAAGTATCAAATCAAAAAATTCCTATTTAATATTATTCTTCATTCTAAAGTTTTACACCCATTTCACCTCTTTAAGGATTGAATTTTAAAAATCTTTCCTTAGTGCTCGGCTTCGCTATATAAGGAAGATAAATAATAATAATAATATATCAAGTCCACACTCAGAAATATATAAAACATTGAATTCCCGTTTTACCCCTTGTAGGGGTTAAATTTTAAAAAACTGTGACTGTCGCCTAAATTATGAGAATTCCGTCTGCAAAATTTTCAGGTTTCTACACCCAGAAATTTGGTATATGCGATGTTCGGTACTGGTACATCAAACTTTGAACCCCATTTTTACCCCTTTATCGGCTGAATTTCAAACAAGTATTTCTTACTACTTATTTCTGTTGTAGGAGAAACTTCTGTGTCTCTCTTTTATGCCTTGATCGACACATTAAACTTTGAATCCTTTTATCACCCCTTCGAATTTAAAAAAAATACTTTCTCAACACACCTACACTGTGTAAGGAATTCTTGTTCAAAATGTGAGGTTCCTAAGAGTCTGAGCTGACCATTGTTCGAAATGCCAAACTTTGTATTTCATTTTCACCCCCGAAGAGGTTCATATTCAGAAAATCTTAAAAGTACGAATTTGCATTTCAAATCGAAATTTCTATAATATTATTTTTTCATTGTAGAATGTAGGCTTTCACGGCCGGTGTCTATTGATGAACTAATTTCCGGGCTGGGTTGCCGTGGTCTAAGTTGGTTTATGATACCAGACGTTTCGTCTTCTACTGCGGAAGACATTCTCAATGGCGTGGCAGTAGAAGACGAAACGTCTGGTATCATAAACCAACTTAGACCACGGCAACCCAGCCCGGAAATTAGTTCATCAATTATTTTTTCAGTCGTATAAAAATTTCTAGTGTCTCATTGTTAATAAAATTTGAACTCCCATTTTACTTCTTTGGGATTGAATTTCAAAATGTCATTTCTTATTCCTTATATACATATCATAGTTTTAGCTTTCTAGGTCCAAGGGTTTGGATTGAGCTTGGATGTGTCACCTTTCCAATTATAATTGAGAATATGAATTCGAAGCAACAGTATTCAACAATTTATTTAATTAATTCATCCCACCGACATTTTTCTGCAGGAAGGTAGATTAGGGGTAGTCAAAAAATTAAGAGGTATTTCAATTTACAATTAAATTGTGACTCACCTTCAGGGGCAGTATCACACAATTCTGATGAATTAAAAAGCGCCTTTATTCGTACGTTCACATTTGAAATAATAAATTAGTTAAATTAATTGAAAACACCACATGGTAACAAAACACTCACATTCAACTACCATGATAAAGCCTGCATATCTCCAGGCGAAACGTCTGTGCGACTGATTAATTAAATGAATCATTGAGCCCCTTAGCATATTTTATAAATATTTCTTGCATTAATTTCATTTAAAAATAATTTATTTTTAAAGTGTTTCAAAGTCTCAAGTTGTTAGTCAAATTCAGATATTTTTTCGTTTATCAAATGATAAATTGAAATTTAATGAAATCTGAGTCAAATGATCGTTTCCATGGCATACACATTTGTTGGTTTATATCCTAGTAGTAACGATAAGTATATAAATTAAGACGAATCAAAAGAATATCAGAATTTAGAGCTTCAGTAGCAAAACTGAATGAAAGCTTCAACGTGTCATGTTCAACACTTCCAAACCGCATCAGCTGATATTCACTGAGCTGTTAGTTTATTCGTTCTCTTTTGAAATGTTCGACAACACGTACGGGTTTGTTATCCTTATCGAAAGCTTTCAGGTTTAAAAGGTTTTCTTTGCTTGTCTTGAAAATAGTCAAATATAAAAAAAGTGCATCAAACTCATACAGCAATATTTCAAAAATAACATTACAAACTTTGTAGCTAAAAGAAAAATTTTAAGGATCTAAAAGTGTAAGAATTTGGAATCAGTGGTTCTTAAACGTTATTATTTATTGAAATTAGTTAAAAAGAGTCATTATCCATAGCCCTAATAGTACATATGTTGCTTTTTTTTACTGTGGAATATTTTTTAAATATAAACAAACATTGTAGGCTTAAAGACAAGCTAAAAGAAATGCCAAAAAAATAAAAATAAATAAATAAATATCTACTTAATTTCTAATTTCTCTTTCTCCTAACTGAATATAGCTCACTAAGCTTCGTTTATTTTTCATAAATGTTATCAACTATATTACAGTTTAGGGACCATTCATAAAGTACGTCACACGTTAAGGAGGGTTGAGAGGGTTGACGAAGTGAGATATTGTGTGATAAGGGATGAGAGGGGTCCTAAATTTCGTGACGTCACATTTCCAAATCTAATACATTTTAGTGTTAAAATGCCAAATTTGAACTATTAACGAAAAACTTAAAAATATTTTCAACTGTATTTGTAAAATTGCAAACTATGTGAAGTCACACTAGGGCGGGGGGTCTGACAAATGTGATCAACTATGACAAGGACATGGGAAAGATAAAAAAATCACCAAATTAGTGTGACGTACTTTATGAATGACCCCTTAGTTTATATATTGTTTTTTTAATGTATGTATTAAAAAATTGTAAGGTATGTGCTGCATATCCTTATTATCTCGATAACACGACAGAAAGTCCCATAAAAATAAATTTGTCTTCCATGGAGCTTTCTCAGTTTAAGAAATGAAGAGTAATGCGTGTAGACCGAAATAAATTTTTATTATAACAAAAAACATTTTAAAAATACTTAATATTTAAGTTTGTATCCCTTTTTTTCAAAGTTTTAGTGAAATTAAAAAGAATGCAAAAACCAAGTGATTCTAATAAACCTTCCTATTTTTTTACTGACATACGTCAAAATTTCGAACTGCTACGAGCAACATTTTACGATGTACCTCAATGTATTGTCATGTAGTTTGAGTTGCTTCGTTGTAACGTTCAGTGAATATCTTTAAGGAAAATAGAACAAATTCCGATTAAAGTTGAAAACTGAACATGTAGATTGTTCCTGCTTGTGAACTTTTTTAATCTATCTATGAGGATAACTTGAAAATTATGGCTCAAATTGGAAAAATTTTACAAGTCAAAATTGTGGGATTTCGAAGGTGGCATCAAGTAGTGACCTTTAGTTTGATCTTGAGGTTGATTTTCAAGGTCAAATTAATTTTTTCAAACAAATATTTATAATATTTATAACGTGGATATAAAACGCCATTACAAATTAATGTCCAACTACATATGTTATTGTATTCAAAATTTGTTGTAGTTATTGGTAAATATGTGGTTACTGGTATCATATATTGTCGAATTATCAACTTTCTAACCTTCGACTGAAATGTGAAGGTCAACCGTCAGCTAATTTAAAAAAAAAACTTAAAAAGATTTTTGTGAATTTTTGATTTTGAAATCACCGTAGAATGACTATTGACTCATGATACATAGAAGGTAGAGTTTTAAGGGTTCTTTGAATCAATGGTTAAAAATGTAAGTATTCGTTTAAGAAAATTAATTTGATCTTGAAATAATTATGGACACCAACCTGAAAGTCTAAGTTATGGTAACCATTTGATGTTCCCTTCGAAATCCTTTCGATTTAGGAAGTTATCAAAGATAGATTAAAATGGACCACCCTGTAGATTGTAGGCAAATACAATTAAAAAGTGGCACTAATACTTGAAGAAATTTTAATAACTTCATCTGAGATTTTAAGAACATCTGAATCGCTGAATTTGTATTTGAGATTGAAATAACGAAAATGCGATAAAACGGAATGGTAAATGAAGGGTTGGTGTTTTTGAAAATTCGATCGATGTAGAGAGTAATTGAGACAAGCTCGGTCTGGTTAAAAAAAGTTGCGAGAGTCCGTCGAGATTAGCGAATTTTAATGCAGTCTAACTTCAGAGGGGACCGAGAGGGATGGGGTTGAACGCTAAAAAGTTCGCAATTGCAATTTACGGTTGTTTGTTCTAGATGCGGGCCAAGCCTTTGCATCGCCATTGTCTGAAATAAATTGCTCTTACTCTAGAATCGCTGAAAGCCTTAACAAATGATTGCAAAACAAACTGCCATTGAAAGTGCTTTCTAATAACCGGCGAGAACTCTATGTTTGCTCCATTCCGAAATTCAAACATATTTTACTTCACAACATTAACAGAAGGCACATGGGTTCCACCAAGGGTATGTGTTTTTAACACACAACACAATTTCCAACTTCAACAGCAAATACATGTAATATATGTATGTGTGTTACGAACGTGGGAAAATATTTTGAGAGCCTCGCCAAATATGCTACACAAAAGAAACAACCAATTCTTGAAGATTAACAAAAACAGAAGCAAAGATATTGAATCCTAAATTAAACACATCTACAAATTGTTTAGACTAAAATTAACTCTATAAACGTTACTGTTTGATTTTATGTTCAATAAACGTTGTTTTTACAAAAATTGTTTTTTACTTCGTGCCAAAACTGAATCCGATTCAAATTTTCTTCTGAGAAGTCTCGGGACGTCCTGGGATTTTGATCGTGAGTTGTCTTGTGTTTCGGGACTTTGTTGCTGTCGAAGCTTCCCAAATTCTACCCCCTATACAGATCGTGTTTAATTTGTGTACTCCATAAGGGGTAAAAAAAAATTTAAATATTAATATACGATTGCCTACGACTACCTTTACGTACTGTCAGATAGTCGTTGATTTTCTCTCTATAAAAGGGTTTAAAAGTACGTGGATGTAAACTAAGATGATGTCAAAGTTAGGGCTGGCTATTTGCAGAAAAAAAAAACATGTTCTGACACATTTTTTGTCGCCTCTGCCATATTTACGAAATGAAATTGTAGATAAAATCAAGCTGTAGGAAGACTAGCAGAAAAGCAGCATGTGCCAAAGGTTTGATGTGAAGGCTCGAACTTGTAGAAAACAATTTGTCCAATATTTTTCCAATTTTATTCTTCTTCCGATTAGAAATATAAAAGTTGATATCTTAAATAATTCAAATAAGAACTCCAAAAGGGTTAGGTTAGGTTAGGTTAAGGACCAAAATATTTTAACGTTTTATCGTCAACGTCAACGTTTTATCTGGCTTCATCTTTTTATTTTAAGACATCAACTTTTCTACTTCAATCTGAAATTTGTTATTTTTTCTTCTACAATAAGTTTTTTTCCAAACCGTTAGCATGAACAACATTTCTGCCAGTCGTCTTGATTGTATCAAAGAATTTCATTTGGTAAACATGACAGAATCAACAAAATTGTGCCGGAATATATTTTGCTCCTACAAATTGAAAATTGATTTTCCTTGTGTTAGCCACGCGATCGGGCCCTAATTTTCACATCATTGTAGTCCACATTGACGCACTTTTCAATCCCCTTAAAGGCAAAAGCGAATGTTGAAGCACAGAAATCTACCACTCCTCTGGTCAACTTACAAAAATTGGACAAATAACAAGACTCGAACGCAGGCGCCTATTCATCTGCTTTTGAATCTCAAAATTATTTTATTTTCCTTTCATTTACTGCCTAATATCTCCACAAAGCCAAATTGTTTTTAAACTGAGAACTTGAATAATAAAATCAAGTGGAATTACTGTTTCGTGCAGGATTTAGCGAATTAATCAAGAATGGATGTAATTTTAATGAGGATCTTGTTCTCTCGTTTATTCGATTATAGGTAGTTTTAAAATATGGTGTTTTGTGTGCAAATTCATCCAAACATTTCAAACAATGTGAATCATATAAATATATGGGCCGGTGGTACATAAAGCAGAGCAGAGCGATGCACTGGCTCGGAAAGAATGGCTGCAAACGGTACAAAAATGTAGGTCACATCAGTCTGAAAAATTAGCTATGAGAAACGAATACGTCGATCATACTGCTGATGTTGCTTTTAAAACGAAACCATGGATTGTGAAATGTTTCCAAAAGACACACATAAGCATGTAAACCCTTTTGATGAATATATACATCATTTATCAGTTTTTTTCCTGAAATTCCATTTAAACTAAAGAATTTATTTTTTTACTTTTAATACGTAAACTTTCCTTACAAGATAATTGTCAGTTATTAGTTTTATTTTTTCACGTTGATTTAATTTTGAATTTGGAAATTCAACTGTCAGTAGATACAATAGGATAATCCACTGTTTATCTTCCACTTCCGACTGCGTCGCAACTTCCTCCAATAAAATCGATTTCCATGCATTCTGGCAACATAATAGATGAATTCATTCCCTTTTATCCTTGTCTATCTCAATCAGAACGATGGTCTGACAGAACGCGCCAAGACAATTCTACCGGGAATTTCTGGAAACGTTTGCAATGAATACTTCCATTTCAAACTGTTGGCAATCTGAGATTGCCAAGAATGGCGACATTTCAGCTTTCAGCCTCGGCAAAACACCTAATAAAGTCACCTAAAAGGATTTCATAAAATTATTTAGGGTAAACGTGGGATAGATGCCCACCTTTTTGAAGTGGGCTATTAAAAGGCAGAAGATACGCATTTAATTATCTTATAAATGAGTCTTAGTTTGTGTACTTATCAATGAAAAATATAATCAGGATATTTTAATAATATTTGTTTTATTTCTTTAAATAAAAAATTCCTATAGAAGGGGTTAGATACCTACTCTATGGATTAGATGCAGGGATGATATTTGGTGGATATAGTTGCCATGTAAAACATGAAAAAACAGCTGAAAAAGTTCAACGTACCAAACGCACCCTTAAAAGTTACTGGGTTATTTTTCACCCCTTAAGTTGCTTCAGACTTTGATTTTTTTAATAGGAGATAGGAGAATAATAATTGTATTGTAGATTCGGAATTCTTAGTAATAGGTTAAAACAAAAATTACTGGATTAAAGTCTAAAAAATTGTTTATAAGTGCCAGTTAGATTTAGAGAATCAATTTTTATTAGTTTTCTTAAATAACTACCTATTCATTTTAGAGCTGTAACAAAATATACATATTTGAGATAATCATAACAAGCGTTTTCATTTGAAATATCACACGATACACTTTGCAAAACTTTGTTTTCTTAATTTTCTAATTTGCATTCCAAAAGTGATCCTCAAAAATTCAAAATTCTATATTTAAATTATACATCCGAGTTTGGGTCACAGAGATTGATATGTATACCAAATTTTAACACAACCATTCCAGTAGATTTGGAGCAAATTGGCTACGAGAGACGGACAGGCAGAGTGATCCTACGGAATCCTTAAAACTGTGCATACTTGAACCCCACTTTTTGCCCTATAGGCCATAGGCCAGTAGCCTTTTTTTGGGCCAATTAGCGAGTGTTAAATCGGCCAGGATGCCATGATCGACGTTTGAAATTAGGACACTCTCGCTTCAGAGGACTATGGACTACATATTTATGTTCCTACCCGTAGGTGTGGCATTACCAGAAACATTAATTAAGAAAATCACATTAACAGTAACATTTTACGTCGAAAATTACAAATTACCTGTATTTATGCAATTTGTAAACTGAACAATCAACACTGATTATTTAATTTTCTCATATAATACAACTAAACCGTCTAGTTTGTCTGTTGATTTTCAAACTGATTGACTATTATGCAAACTAACCAAAATTGCTCGTCAATTTACCAGAAAATGTGTGCCCCTATTGTAACAACTAGTTACTAGTTTAATTAGTTTCTACTACAATGCGCGCAGTTCATTTCCAAACTGAATTTTATCTCGAACATACGTACACCACATAGTTTGTTAGTGTTCGAATGTTTACCTACATTTTTTTTTTTTTAAAATTGTACATATTTTTTTTATTTATCTAGTAATGCTATTTTCTGGGAAAAAAGATCAGAACCAGACCTTTAAAAATTCATGTGCGATGTTTAAAAAACATATAACTAATTAAAATAATTAAATAATTAGACGGTGAGTGCGTAATGAATGATTCCGAAAATGTACAATTTTTTACTAAGAAATCTCTACCAAGTATCATTATATATCTACCCTCATCCCTCACTCCTCACCATACAATCACGGTCTTAGCGAGATAAGATGTTCTCGAATATCTCTGAGCTTGTTCTGAGTTAGAACATTCTAGAATTCACTGGAACAAATGGTCTAAAACCGTTTTGAAATAGAGAAATGTGTAGATTTTCAATAAGAACGTTCTTGTTTTTTTTTTTTTTTTTTGAAATTTGTGCAATGTCTTGGAAAATCCTACAATTCTCGGTTCTCACCCTCAACCCTCCACTTTACCTAGACTGACTGTTCATTTAATTACAAAGTATTATAAGGACCAAATACAATTGTTTTAATCGTACAAATTTTCTTATTCAACCCTTAAACAATGGATGCGGCCCTGAATCATATCATCATCGTTTGCGAATAAATAATCACGTTGGTAATTTGAGATTTTAGTTTTAAAATTACCATACGACGCTGGACATCATGTTTACTATCGTTTTATTTTGTCGAATGATTGATTTACTAAGACTAGCCAGTTGAGATGATGGATGTCGCGAAATCGAGATGAATAATCTTTGCATTATATATTGGCGACGTGTACATCAAGCATTAAGGTTAATCGTTATTTATCATAACGTTACTTACACTTTAGCAAAACGAGAAACAGTTAGTAAAATATTAATTTTTTATATTTAAAATGAATTAATATTCAATCCTCAAATCAACAAAACTAAGAAAATGTTTTGTATGACTGAGGATGAAACGTTGGCCGAGGACAAAAAACAACCAAAATTGATTAAAAAATTGTATAAACATTGTGCCCACTTTTCGATATTTATTGGTGTTCGGTTATTACAGAAGATGGAGCAACAGTTCAATAGAAAATGCTTTTGCAGAATTTAATAAACAAATCACCTTTTAAATTTCTTTCAATTTTGATATATTTTAAAAAATCTAAATTTGCCTAGGTATTTTAATTTTTAAAATTGGTGGTTATCGCCACAGGGTATCTACTGTCACCGTATTTGTCGTAACTGATTTGGTTACTCTACCCCCTATCTTACGTATTGGGCGTTATCGAGTTATTGAGAAAAATAATTCCAAATTGAAGAAAGTCAGGATAAATAAGAGAGGAGATTCGTTGTGAGCATTAAACTTTTTCAAACATTCCCTATATATTTGTTCTGAATACAAATGGTGAATATCAAAATGTGGACACACTGTATATATTTTTAAAAAATACAAAACAATGGATTTTGGTTGCCTCTCTATCAATGCTGTCAGACCAGTTTTTAATTGAATAAATTTAGTAATTAATCGTAAAATGTCGGATACAGGTTTGTGTTTAATATTCGTTAATTGTTGTAATTGTAATTCGATTCTGTTCCATAAATCGCTGAATGAAATAATAATTTATTTTAGAAAGCATCCGGTATTTCATAAAATGTGAATAATAAATTAGACAGACATTACTTTTCATCCTCTTAACAAAAGCTACGTGTACTTTTGTATATGTACACTGCACTTACATAATAAATATATAGGTACATGTTCATATTACACACAATGTACTTCTGTATATCTTATCCTTTGGTGGGTTAGTTGTTGAGCGTCGCGACGGGATGGTTTTACATATTTTGACAGCGTCCATTGTGTCGCTTGAGCATATCGGCGACGCCAAACGCCTTCTCACAAAACAGCTGCCCGAACAGATAAGCAGCCAGAATATTGTAATTGTGCAAAGTTAACAATCGTATCAGATGACCGACGAAACCTACGGTCAGGGAGTTTACCCTTTAAATCTTATTAATAATCTAAAATCAAAGCACATATTAATTTGTAGGACTAAAATTAAGACGAAGCTATGAAAAAACATTTAAAAAACGCTTGTTACTTAACAATTTTATATTTATATAAACAAAACGTGTATTTAATTAGGCGTAAGGCTTTCTCAGGGTAGGTTAGTATCTATATTATCACTTGACAATGGATTTTTCACCAATTTAATGTATCAACTCAACGGTTGTTTCGATCTATTAGGTCATCTTCAAGAGTTTTATATCACCAAATACAGGGGACTAAAGCTAACATACTTGTCAATAATTTGCTTCTAATGAGAGGGGTGGTAACACTACTTAGTTCTAATTAGTCGTTCATCAGAGTTGTTTAGTACTTTATTAATTTTCCAGACATTCTAACAATAATAATTTCTTTCCCTTGATTACATTGTGCAGTGGAGTATTTTAATATTGTCTTTCATCAATACAATGTTCTGTGGAACCATTCGTTCTTTTTTTGTTACGTGTTCAGAGACCCTAGTTTCAATGGCTCCACCAGTTTGGCCAACATGAATACCATTGCAAGAATCAATATAATGTATATAAATGCCATTTTTTTGCTTTGTTTATTTTAGGTTCAGTGTTCATAAACAGATTTTTGAGTTGAAATATTTAACTTATGGAAATTTCTGAAGGTACATATTTAAAGATAATTAATACTACAAACGAATTAATAGAGCAAAAGGTATTGGATAATCCCTGGTTAAATAATCATTGTTATAGACTGTAGAGTAATCTTTATTATTAATTAATTAATCTCTATTTTCTAGTTTTTTAGTTATCAATTTTTGAATAATTTGAATCCACTATTAGTTAGTATAGTTTTTATTATGGCAAGTGCTTTTGAAAATGTATCTGTAACATTGGTAAATTGGCGAATCTGTCTAATAGAGAATCCAAAGGCTGCAAATTTAATTTTTTGAGTAAGGACGACAAGAATCAGCTGGAATGACAATATCTGATGTTAGTTTGCTATAAACACTGAAGTTTTTTTTAGTAAATTGTACTTTCTTGTCATTTACTAAAAACCTACTCTGAGTAAAAAACCCTCTGACTTAAATTAACTTTATTAATTAGACATTCCTATTAATGAATTATTTTCAACATTCCTTTTTGACTGTAATTTAAAATAGTAGCGAACTCTGGTACCAAAGTATTTTTAATTTCGGAAAGGCTATTATAGAATTGAGAAATTGGAACCAGAACCAAGACTAATATCAAATTCTACCTGGAAACCGAATTTAATCTCATAATAAGGGCACAGTCGACATGAATGAGATTGCCAGCAAAAAGCTAAATAGTACATAATATATAAGACACTTTAATATTGATGAAAGCTTCGAGGAATTACTGAAAGTTGTTAGTTAATTTCTTACAAAAATCCTGATCTACACGTACGAACAAACTAGTATTTAATGAAAATAGGATCTTAGGGGACAATTAATGACTTCTCAAGACACAATAAATGCTACATATAGAAACTATATGGTGATGAACCTTTTTGAATCAATTTTTTTCCTTTTATTATATTAATCGATGAGTACTAAGCCAGTGGCATCACTTGTGGTAAATTAAGGGATGCCAATAATTTTCAAATACTGCAGTGAAATTTGACAGTTGACTTTTACTTTTGATTCTTTTAAAATTCTACATGTACAACATATTATTTTACTTTTTAAAGAATCGCCACAATTGACACTAATTATACATAAAATTTTTGGTAACTTTCCCTGTAATCATCCAAAACTCCGATTACAGAAAGTTATGAAACAGGGCTTGGATAAAGTTTGACAAAGGCAAGCCCCTTTGAAGGGAATGAAAGTTCCTATAACACCTACTTAATTTGATTGAAATAAAAAAGGCCACGTTTTATGCCACCGTAGTGCCCTTTTTGTAGTAAAACGTATAAAAAGCATTTCGGGTATTAAGCGGAAATGCCGATAAGTAAAGTCAAATTTTGATTCACTCTTAAACGAGAACTGAAATTTGTATGCATATGCGAAATATTACGTGACCAAACACTGAAATTTAGTGGACATCGGACCGTGAACATTTATGTAAGACGTGAATAGAATGTAGAACGTGGTAGTGAAATTCTAATATGTAAGTGCCATAGTTTATGATGAGTTAGTCTTTAACCACCCCTATAAACTCCATATCTATATAAAATAATAAATATTAACCACAGTTTTTACTCAAATTTCGTAAATGTGCCGCAATTTTGCTTTTTGGATATTTCTGATTATGCACAAACGCGACGTGAGAATTTCACGAGTTCCACAACACGTTCCGTGTAAAAATTTAGTTTGGTGACTTCAAAAAATTATTCATGTGTCCAGCAGAATTTGCGTGTTCTTTAATTTTTTGGTTCATATGATTTAAATCCGTTACTCCAGTGAGCACTGTACATAAAGTAATTTTTTTGTAGTATTATCAATTTAAAAATTCGAAAAAATGATGGTGTATTCTTAGCACTTTAGAACCTTTTACGCCATTAGTTTATAAATTTGTTATAAACAAGTGGACTAGTTTCATATTCTTGAAATGTTTTCGTTATATTAGGAAAATAATGTTTTTTCATAAAAAAGGTTATTATAAAAAAAGTAAACAACTTTTAAAGCTTTTTACACATTATTTGATCAAATATATATACAGAAAGGGCTCCACGAAGTGAAAACTTTTTAGGCCAATTATTTCAACATTTTTTATTGCATCATTTGTTGAAAATTGGACTTTAACATTTTTTTCCAACGGAATCTTATTCTTTGAAGCATTAAGAATACACCATAATTTTTTCAGTTTTTTAAATTGACAATTAATACCATAAAAAATATCAAACATCACGCGCATCCTGTAGCGACTAGCCCTATTTTCAACGTTAAATTAAAATTACTAAGGACTTTCTTATTGGAAAATTCCTCCCCTTTTAAGGACGTTCCTTCCAATTTGCGTTATCCCTTGTGGTTTTTGGGTTATTTACCGAAAACTAAATACTTTTATTTTCTCATCTCAATTTGTTTATAATTTTTGTAATTCTTTATTTGCTAATATAATATTTTAATACATAATTCTAGGCGTTATTCCGAATCCTGTGAATCATCGCATGTATTTTTAGGAGCTTAATCAAAGCCACGTAAGCAACAGTAGGTAATATGCGTCCTACGTCCGCTATTTCCGAGCGAATGTAAGTACGTCACTGGCGAATACTGTTGCCCAGTCGCCAGTCGCATTCAGGGTAGAAAATACCCAGCGCCTGGCGAACTCGTACGTCGTATCGCTGCGGCCGAATAATATTTAGATGGTATTAGCGCTAGGGATGCGGAAAGGCGATAAATTAAAAATGCATTAAAAAAAAAATTATTAATGCTGAATTGAAAAATCTTATGCGTAGTATGACTGTTAACAAAACTTGGGAAAGTGATTCACCTATTGCGTAAATAGGTATATTAAAAAAGAAAATAACAGGATAAAACAGACTGACAGAAACAAGCCCTAGCAAGCCCTACAACTCACTAAACAGTGACTACATTTTAACCTGTACGTTTTCAAACAAGCGACATACATACATATACAAAGAAGGGCTCGGACAACCAATTTCCAGCGTCATTAATCTTGCAAAAGCAATGCTTTTTGCTGAACTTCAACGTCCTA
This sequence comes from Agrilus cyanescens, assembly GCA_947389935.1. Taxonomy (NCBI): domain Eukaryota; kingdom Metazoa; phylum Arthropoda; class Insecta; order Coleoptera; family Buprestidae; genus Agrilus; species Agrilus cyanescens. The sequence goes on from OX376705.1 coordinate 26,960,025, forward strand.
ATTCTGGATTGGTACCTACTACTTGTTTGCTCTCGGGTTCTGGTTCTTACTTTTTTTTTATAAAGAATCAGTAAACACAATTAATTGTTTTAAAACGAAACGACAGAGAATAGAAAAATGACTTTGAAAAGGTATTTTTAGATTGTACCCGACCTAAGAGTAGTAGAATTAATCAAAAACTACCTTTTATACCGTACATAAATGTGTAAAAGGTTCCATTGTTTAATTATAGTAATGACCTCCCTCGTTGACACACACAAGAAAAACACAATGATATCGGTACCTACTTGTCACCTATTATATTAATCGAAAGTTTTCCTTGGGTGCCTATTTTTGGGACAAGATAACAAAGGAACCTAAATGTTCATAAAGAAACTACGTTTCAAAAGTGTTAATTAGCATAATTGAACACAAGAGCTTTTATTTTGCTGACAAGCTCATTTGAAACCATATAGATAATGAAAAATCCTTAAGCTTTTCATAATAAAATACTAATTATACTACAACTACTAGCTTTTTTTTTATAAATTTATCTCGTTAATTAGTATTTTCAACCATTACTCAAAATTATCATTTTCAATAAACTTAATTCAAATATTACGTTCTCTTAATATCGCTCTAGAATCCTTTAATAGTTTAAGTATAAGGCAAATTATTTTTTTGTTATTGTGTCATATTCGAACTTTTCAAAAACTAAAACTTGAATGAAAGCACATTTATAGCGCATAGTAAAAATCCGCAAAATTTTCCACACAGTGTAAATGAATTTGGAATTCATTAAAGTAAATTGATGTTGTGTTTTTGTCGACCTGAGATACAAAGTTTACTCCACCGTTTTTGTGTTTCCCATACCGACAAAAACCGAACAAGTTATTTGTCACAAGATAATACCCCTGATTATTTTCATTTGTCCGAAAGTTATTAAATTTTGCCGGGATTACAAACCACTTTGTAACGGTTGCGAGAGCTTAGCGACCGACGTCGGACGCTTTATTTTCAGAAAGTATATAAATTATATCTTTCTGATAAAATATTTTACCAGAAACCTTCACCAATGCCGTGTACTTAAATCTTACTTCTATATAAATCATAAACACTTGACATAAACGATGTTTAATTAGAAGAAGTATCTTCATATATTCTACTGAAAGAATTATTGTTTGGAACATTGAACAATCTGTTATATTTTTATGCTTAGGTTTATTATTATTATATTTTATAATTATTCAAAGTTTTTACCTGCATAATCATCAATGAAACCGATTTTTACCAAGACGAGAGAGAGATGAAGAATTAATAATATTATACTTCTTAAAAAAAATAATTAATTATAAAAATCTTCTAAAAATTCCACTAAAAGAATGAGGTTCCTAAATTCTAATACAAATTTATAAAGCAGTCACAATAATTTTATAAATGATTCGTCATACAGTTTTTGAGAAGCATTTATTGGAGAATGATAAAAAGATTATGCATATAAAAAGTTAGAGATGATGGAAGAGTAGGAAAGCAAACTGTTCTCTGGATGCCAGTGAAGAGAAGCAGTGGTAGATTGGTAGAATACCTTGTGGGACATAAAGGACTGGTTAAAAATATATTAGTAATAATTATTGTCTAACCAATTTTCGGATAAAAGACTTTGCAATGATGATGCTATTTTGAAGGTATAATATGGTAGGACGTGATGGGGCACTAAGAGGTTTATAAGAAGCAAAAGAGAGACCTGGATTAGGTTATTGTTCGCCCATAGTTAAGGACGTTATGGAATGTGAAGATTGGCTCAGGATACGAATAAGTGGAGATGCGTATCCAACCAGTCCTTGAACTGACTGAAAATTGACTTAATTGACCTAAGTTGAAAGTCTTGAAGTAATTATTTCAGGAGCAGATACATCCAATTTCCCTCAAACTGGGTACTAGAGTATTTACCTACTGCAGTAAAAATATAAGACAATTATGTTCAGTAAAATTATTTTTCCTCAAACATGTGCCTCGTATAGTTGACAGCATTTTTCCAAAAAGCTACGAATAAATCTGCAAGATCGAGTAGGGTAATGTATTTATTTTTACAGCGGGCATGTGCTTCGTCAAGGCAATTTTAAATGAAATTTTTATATTTTCGTATAACAGGCGCCGTTTCGTATGTAGAGTAAGTAACGTTAAGCCATGCCGTTTCAGCAACGAGTGCATCTGGTGCAAAAATTGCTTGCACGAACAAATTCACGTCCAGCGACAATAATTTACATTGCACGTGCCTGTGACAGGCTTCAGACATTGCTTTGTATTTTAAGCAGCTTAGTACAAATAATGCAATAAATGTTACGAATTGCGTTACTGCACTCTGACCCGGATCATCATTTAGCATATGAACAAGATTGAACAAACAAATCTCCTTTTGGTTGGTAACAGAGTAGCCAGTTTTAAAGATTTTGCACCACAGTATTGTAACGACTTTTCTAGTTCAACTTATTTATTTAACGGATATTTATTTACAACTATTTATTTAACACTTAAACACTAATAGAATACTTAAACACTAATAACAATTCAACAACTTATTTATATGACAAGGAAAACGCGTATTAATATCACTCTGTATATCGTAGTTCGGTATTTATATTACTCGTACGGAAGCTAACTGTAAACTACCGTCACTGACCACGTCAACAAGTATTTATACAGACACCGAAAGTTCCAGAAGAATCGAGAATGACGTACTAGACTTTACGTGAGTTCCTATTGTGTTCGTTTAATTTATGGCCTTGTTTATTGTCATCAAAGCGCCGACCGACGCCGGCATTCTTTGAACTCCGCTTATCTGCTCTCGAATCTTGTCGCCGCTCTCGCATACATGCACGCTCGTTACAGTATCATTTCCTAGTGAAATCAAAATGTACATTGAATCATTTCCAATGCATACATAAAATCACATCCATACATCAAAAATTAGAAACTCCGAATTTGTTTGAAAATTTTGAAAATAAAATACGTTTTGTCGATAGTAATTAGAATACCAGACGAGTTGTGTTTGTAAAAGCAAAAACATTCTTAAAAAGTATGACATAAAATATGAACGTCTAAAGTACCAAATTAAGTGTTTTGTGCAATTTCCTCTTTTCTTGTTGCGAAGCGGAGCGCAAGCTGGCAATTTATTCAAAGACCCCGGTTCGTGATTTATTTTCAATAGAGGACTTGCACCTGTTCAACCCCTGCAGAACGGACGGATGTCCTACATTAGTCCTGCGTCACCTACCACATGTATCTGCCTACACAGTATGGTTCCTACGTTATTCCGAGTGTGCGGATTTTGTTTGCAACGCAGGATAGTTGCAATGCTGCAGGAAAAAGAAGAAGGAAGGACGCCGTTGCTACTATCGGCGTCGTTCTCGTCCTCGGCGCGTTGTGACGCTGGATGAAGGACGATCACTCTTTCATGTCGCGGCGTCGGTTGCTCACTCCTTCCTCTCACGCTGCTCACACTCACCCGGCTATCGATTCTCATAAACATCAACACGAAAGCGGCTCGCCGATCTATTCATCATAAATATAAAACGCGGGAAATGTGCGGTCGCTAACAAAAATGCCCACCTGAGACTTACAGGTTGGTAGTATGGTTTTCGTTTTATTGATTTTTCTGTTTTGATGTCACCTTTCGACTGAAACATAAAATTTATAGATTACCTTTCGTAGCAAAAAGATCCCTAAATTGTATTCCTGGTTTTCAAAAACCGTTTTTAACTATACAAATTGGAAAGCATACACACACTATAAGTTTTAAAGAAAGAACTTACTGTCTCCATGTCTTACAACAACGTTTTCTGTCATTTCACAATGCTGATGTGGAAAAGCTAAAGGACCAACCAGTCATCCGGAGGCAGGAGAAGTTGAAGCAGCTGATGGTCATGGAGGAAGGTCCGAAACCACACCGTCTGGTGTACATGGTTGCCGAGCAAACCCCAAATGGTAGTAGAAGTAGCCGATAACTGGTAGACTCACTTGTCAATATGTCCAGCACAGGTGGGAAAGCTGACGCGGGACTGAACCCGCCCCACCGACACAGGGATCCCGGTGTGACAGTCGCAAGGAAACCTCGATAGCCTTCTAAAACGTTGCAGGACCTCTTGGTGTAACCTCATGTCCCATGGCTGTGTAGTAAGAGCAACCTGACTTATTGGTGTGGTTGTGAAGCGTAAATGCGAAGGTGGAGGGGTACCCCCGCGGACGTTAAGGCGTGAAATGGGGGGACTGCATTATGACCGTTCGGGAGGTTACACTTGACAGGGGCGTTGACGCTAATGCATAGAGATCGGGCTAATCGAAAAAGCTGCAGGATATTCCGTGAGTACGAGAAACAGATGTAGCCCAGCGAGGGGTATCCCGGAGTAACCGATGAAGACCAGTTTTACCCACACTGCTGGTACGTAGGGAGAGGGGGCCTAAGGAATTCGATCCTCCCCCGTCACTGGAGACAGATTCGAAGGGGCAGTTGAAAGTCCTCATGCTGGGTTGGGTTCTGTACTGCTGGGGCGTCCACTCCATCAAGCAGTCCTCGACGTACTATGGGTTAGATAGTCCCAAAAACTCGGAGTTTCCCGCTTCGTTAGCCCTCGGCCTCTTCGTGGCTTCTAAGTTGACAGGTGATATGCAACACAGTGAGGTTGTGGCATGAATGGGTCATTCCTCCAAATTATTCACATACTAAGCTTATCCCAAATTGAAGTTTAGTAGTATATCGACGACAAAGGGCTCATTTGGAGCGCTGGAATGTTTCTTTTTCTAGAAAATTCGATTCTCTACAAAAGGGTCTTATTTTATTCTTTATATTTTTTTTCACATTTTTTTAATATCCTAATTTCTGTTACCCATGTCATGGAGTGGTTTAATATGCCAATTGAATTTAGACCTACCTTTATAAATAATTGCGTAATTTCAATATAAACCTCACTTGAAAGTCATTCCGAAACTTTAAGCTGCTTTGAGGATGTCCTCAAACAAGCCAAGCTTCAAGTTCGTAACTCATATAACGTACCTAGATACCTAGAGCAGCTTATATTGAACAACTTGGCCTTCTTATCAAGCTTCAACTGCAATACACACACACACACACACTTACGTATCCTTAATGGCAACATCACCATAATACGTAATATCTTCTGTCGATACCATTAATAAAGTTCAATGGTGTAAGTTGCGCTTTGCCTTTAACGGTAATCAGAATGTCTTAAACAGTTGCCAAATAAATTGAGTAGACACAAGTAATTTAGTACATACGATAAGACCGTTCATTTACTTTACCAGTTGAACGCATTGTGAAGATGCACTCAACAAGTTAATTAATTTCAGTGTCGAACTATGTCTAAATTTAAACATCCTTACGTTACGTAAGTCAACCTGCTGAGGAATTTGATTGACTTAAACGTAAACTTGAACTTTAATTATCTATATCGACAATCTTCATAGTTTCGTTCAATAACAATTTCCGACAATTTTGTGAGCATAGATGATGATAATGAATTCTAGAATCAAGAGAAAAGTGAAATGTCCTAGGTAGATCGTATTTTTTTTTTTTTTTTTTGAGAACTAATATATTCCTTCTTTATCTGTGTAACCAAATTTTAATTCAATACCTACACATAATCCAACGTTTCTCCAATAAATTCAAACCTTCCTCCATTCTGGAAAGCCTGTAAAGTTATTCATCACTTTCTCGTTTAATTCGAAGTGTTTGAAAGAAAAGAAAGTCTGAATAAGCGTTTTTCATTTTTCTTCTGCCCATCTTATATATATTTTATAATTTCTTATAAAACAACTAAAAAACTCATAACTTTTTCCCATCCTGAATATCCGTAATGCAGAATTCCTTCTCTGTTAAAATATTAACAATTGTATTACTCCTTTCCCAATTTTATATAAAATTTGTTCTCATTTCCGGCGGAAATCTATCTGGTTTACATATCCACCACACCATTAAATTATTGTAACTATTCCAAGTCTACCCTTAACTTTTGATTATCGCTGCTACAATAGCTGGTTCTTATTGTTAAAAATCTCAACTTTTTTTCTAAAGGTGCAACAAGAACTCTGTTCATCATTAAATATGTTTCAAACTCTAAAAATTAATTTACCTATAAAAGATACGACCGAAACGTCGAACTAAATAAATAGGGAATATAAATTTGAATCGTAGAAAAATCAGGATTACCGTCAACGTTTCGCGTAATTTTGTAGGCTTTCTCAAGACTAAATGGGCTTTCTTACAAAAGTATAGGGGTTTATTGTGAGACATTGTGTCGTAGCTAGTTTTCTCAATAGAGAATGCATTTTCCCACGACGTTCCTTATTTCAACACATTTTCTTCTTGCAAAGACTTTTCGTTGACTAAAATGTAATTTTTCTTCCTTTGGCTCCATTGTCTGTTTCTCTTTTTCAGCAGCATCAGGTAATTTTTCGCGGCTACCGTAAACGGAATGTCAGAAAAATTATTAATGGCGTCTGAGAATTCATTTTTCCATTCTTTGGAAAAAATGATAAATTAATTTGTTGGTTTCACATAGACTACTTTTTTTATCCCTTTATCATGTAACATAAATTACATTACAGAAATTTTACACACGTTTGGCATGAGATATTAGAAGCAGTCAATTTTTTTCTCAAAAAAAAAATAATAATAATAATAATCTAGGGTTTCGTTGTAACAACACCAATTATTTAAAGGTTCCTCGATGTGAATTTTCTTCAGATGCAATTAAATGCGGCTCATGTTCATCTTTCCCTATTATGATCGCACTCAAATTATTTCTTTTACAAAATTAATTTGAAATTGCTTATCGAACGTTTCGACTCTAGTTTTTGCAGTCATCTTCAGGGATTGTTACTACGCCTAACGTATGATATTATACGATACTGAGCAGCTCACATTATTTAACCTGATAATCCTTCTACTGTATTTGAATTTGTTTCGCATTTATGGATCTCATTTATTAATAACTATTATATGAAATGTTTATAAGAATATAAAGTACAATTTCAGTAAAATGAAGACAATCTTAGACAACTCGAAATGACGCGATTATTTACCTACAATATTACACAAAAAATATTTTACAAAGTACATCATAGTTGTCTAGAATAAATGGATATTTTTTTTTCAACTAAAATCATTATGAAGCCCTAGAAAATGTAAAAAAGTTCAACTTGAAAAGTTTCGAAATTGCTGACGAGGGTGATGAAACACTCAAAATAAGTGAATTAGGTGGGTGACATGATCAGAATATTATATCAACAAGGGTTTAAAAGACTTGTGAAAAAGGTCTTTAGAATTCGCAAGGGACGCGTATGAAAGAATTTTACTCAAATGACCAAATTCAAAAACTATATTTCAGAAAACCTTTTCATAGATATTCAAATATGTAGAACAGATAAAAAAATGTTGAAAAACTAGATCTCTACTGTATAAAAGGATCTTTTCCAGTAGTACGTAGAATTATTTCACCAACAAATTTAACATTCTATAGGGGTAAATTGCTGGTAGCAGAACTATAGGTAATTATCTGATTATTTTTTAAATTTTCGTTGCTATTCGGTAATACATTTTGAGAGATTCGTCCAATTTTCCATCAGAATAACAAAAAAGCTTAATCTAATCAGAACATTCTTTATTAAAAAAGAAAGTCATTGGACTGTATCATTTGAAAAATGTCTTTCGCATTTGAAATAAGCTTCCTGTCCTTTTTTCTCGGGTTCGTTATCCGGTAAATTAAATGTCCTACACTTTAATGGTACTTAATAATCTACTAACTTAATTGATTTCGGGAATGCGGGGCAGTCATCAAAATTTTCATCGTGCGTCCTGTTCGTCTTCCGACATTTCTCGCCCAATTTTTCTTTCCTCTTCCTGTCCCACCGGAAGCAATTTATGCCCTTTGGAGCGCAAAAACTAGATACGAGTGACAAATATCCTCCTCACTTGATATGTAAAACAGTGTTGGAACGCTAGTCGACTTTTTATAGTCTTATCGGGAGCCCAACGTGACACTTGCTGATGACGATTTTTATTCGACTTCTGCTCGAGTTCGTAGGTAACACGTCCTACATTTTTCCAGTGACGGCTCGTAAAGATAATATTGTCCTTAGTGAAATACCTTTGCAGTGCACGTTGTTCAACTTTTCATCCCTATCCTAAATGGAAAATTTTATGTACTTTTAGAATTCGGAGTCAAAAAAGGGTGTTTCCATTTAATCTTGAAATAACATTAAAATTTGACTTCAAAATCAAATGCAAGCTCAACATTATATTCTCTCTTCAAAGTTGGTTTTCAATGTAGGCCTTCCCTGAAGATTATTAAAGTAGTTAATTTAAACTGATGACCTCACATTGACCGATCAGAAAAAGGTGTCGTCAATCGTAGAACTTTAAGCTTTTTTTAAAGGAGACGTTGAGCTTTAAATAACATTGAAATTTAATCTCAAGGTTACGTTAAAGCTCAACACTCGATTTTACCCTGAAAGCTAAGCCACTATTGTTTCGATACTTGTTTCTACTAAGGCCATTCCTGAGGATTATATAAGTAGTTCATTTAAAATGAATACCCTAAATCCATCTTTGATCCCTACCATAAAACGTTGTGTTAAAATTTTAGCCCATAACTTTACTCTTTCTTAAAATTAATGCAAAATCAGTTTCTACAATTTTTCGAGGTAAATCTACCCCTAAAGTTAATTAAGTAGTCATTTAAATTAGTCCACACTGTATATAATATATACCTACTAGTGACAGACTGGAGTAAAATAAAAAATTTAATAAATTAGTATTTAACTACCTACAAGGAGACCGTATTCGGAAACCGCCACTGGACTACATCGTACCGTTTTCTTTCGACATTGGCCCTTCGTCGGCAGCTTTTTATAGTCTCTCGTTAAGCGTCATTAGTTAGAAGAGGAGCTCGACGACGGTCTCAGGATTTCGTGAAATTTTTCTTGCGACGAACGAGACCAAACAGGCAATTTACGACGAAAAAAGATAAGATGCCGTTTACCATCGCGAAAGCGAGTGAAAAGACGATGTAGAACTACATAAAAAACAGCGGAAATTACCTTCGACCAAGATTATTAAATGAAGTGATTGAAAAACACGGAATCATAAAAATAAATCGTGAACGTTAAATTCATTTCTAGTATAGAAATATATACAGGGTTTTTCGAGTAACCCGTTCGTAAAAAAGTTCCTAAATTTATAATACTAAGTAGTAGAGTTTTGAAAATGTGACAAATAACCTAATAGCTGATACTCTATCTAATTAAAATATTTACAGTCGCCCGTCACTTCCGGTTAAACCGGAAGAAGACACCAACTTTGTTATTTTAAATAGAATTTTTTACGCCGAATTCGAATAAAACGTCAAATATTAAGGTAAGTAAGTTTAATGACCAACGCACTACGATGAGCGGTTTCTGAGATAAAAACAAATCGCTACCGAAACCCAAATTATAAAAAATTGTAACTTCCACAAAATACGACCTAGAATGTTGAAATTTTGACTACTGATAGCTGAACCCCAGAGCTGACGCCTCAAAACAATTGGACTTAATAATTTATACAGGGCGTTCGAAAAAAAAAATGTAAAGTTTAAACACTTCAAACACGAATAACTTCAAATGGCACCTACCAATCGATTCCTTTTTTATCCTCTTTCGATACATATGGATACTTCCTATTCTTTATTTGAAAAATTTTGAGCAATTTTGATATTTTAAAATAATTTCATTAACAAGAGTGCCAATTAACATGAAACGAAAATCAAAGCAAAATCACATTAAAAACCTTTTTTTCGATTAACTTCTGTTAGAAAGATGTTCGAGAAAACAGTTTATAACAAATACTTTTATAAAAGTTTTCGTTAGTTTTTGTAACATCTTTTGTGCGAAAAATGTTAAGAAACTTCTTAGAGAAAGTCGAAAAATAAATTGTTGAAAAAACGTTGTATAACTGTTTGAGGGAAACGGAATTGTGACCTTAAGCATGACCTTGAGTTCAAATTTTAAGGTTATATCAAAGCCAAGTCGTATTTTTTAGTAGGTACTATAACTTTTTTTTCTCTAGACTGTAAAAACTCGTAAAATGTTATGTACGAACAGGAATGAAAGGTTTATTTTTAAGGGTATTTATAGATGAAAGAGTCTTTTTTACAACTAAAAGCTTAGTTTGTGAAAATGGCACTTAATGTCACCTTTAATTATATTTTGAACACTTTCATCAAAAGTAAAATTTTGCGTGTTTTATAATCTGGAGTCGGAAAAAGGGGTTTCAATTAAATAAAACCTAATTATCCTTAAATTATTAATATAAGGTCATAATTCTATTTTCTCTTACAATTTATGCAACTTAATCAGAAAATAGTAAATTGTCACTAGGAATATTGAAATATTGCTCGTTATTTTTAGATATTGGTACATATATCTATCTCTTATACCCTAAAAATTATCAGAAAAAGAAAAACAACCAAAAAAACTGAATTACGCTAGTTAACACTGAATAATTTCGTTATGACTAACTCAGTTATCTTCTCGACTATTAATTTTTATCATGAAAATTACGCCATAGATTGTTATTGATTGAATTGTGAATTTTGTAGTCACACTTTTAGTGTTCACATTCAAACAGAAAATCTAAAACGTGCCGGTCCCGAACATTTACATGTTATATTAATTCGCACACACGGACTCACTCCAGCCTCCAGTGTTTGCACGTAATTTGTTTACAACTAAGTTATGTTTGCATTCATGGACGTCACTGCTGCAATCGTTACACATGCACCTCTACAATCTACAGACCCACCTCCACCACCCTACTGGCCACTACACCACTTTCCAACGTTAAATAAACACAGGCTCCCTAATGTATGCCATTTTTGGCTTATTTATGAAATGTACAATATTCATTATACGGAAATACAAATTACCGAATGTCAAAAAAAAGAAAAAAATGGTTTATGATTTCTTTTGACCAAAAACTGTCGGAGGGTGCTCTTTACGATACAATATCTGGATCATTTATCACAGCGGTCGAACAACAGAATTTGGTGTCGTGTCGGCTCTAATGGTTTTTTTTGTTCTCTACCAGTCGTACCAATCATATTATTGATTCAATTGCTTGTTTAATGCAGAAGAAAATCATTCTGATTCTTACTCAAAAAAAAAATAAAGAAATTTGGTCAATTTTTTTTCCTTTTGAAAGAAGCTTTTTACACACGATTACTGTCAGTTATCAGATCAGAGATGGTTGTACACTCACACTCACCTCTACTTTCAAGACAAAGAAAACTTCATGTATTACCTAAAAATTAAAATATCCAACATCCTTAGCTATTATAGATCTCCCTCAACCCCTATTTACTTCTGTAGAACTAAAAATAAAATCTGATAACGACCTAACATTAGATTTAAATCTAATTGGACCGATTATACTTTAAAAGGTATCTACGTATAACGTTATAATTGATATCTCTGGTGATAGATCATAGTTTCATATATGCAACCGTGGCAACTGTTATGCAACCAGTTGTCTATGAGTTGGGAGCATTCAACTGTCATAAGAAATATTTAAACTGAATTTTTTTTAACCAAATTATTGACTTCGTATTTTTATTATATTTTTAATTGACAATTCGAACAAAACCTTCGACACAGTATATTAATTATTAATTATTTTAAGTATTTCTAGATATAATATGTGTACAAATATTTCTTTTATTATGAATAATGTTTGGGAATAAATTAGAAAATAGATTTTATTGGTTTTGGTTAATTTCTAGTGAATCTTTAGAGCACTCCGAACGAAAATGGTATTAGAGAATTTGCTGGGAAATTTTTAAAAAAATAATCAATTTTTTTTTTAATCGGTTCATCTGTTTAGCGTTTTCTATATCAACATTCACCCCTTCCCCTTCCACCCCATTGACGATATATTTTTTTAAAAAAGTAGTCTATTTCCGTACCCTAATGTCCAAGCTATTTTCAATCAAAATCAGTACAGCAGTTTGGGGGTTAAAGCCAGTTGGAGACGGTCACGCTTTCACATTTACAATATTATTATGGATTTTTAGAACAATCTGATTTGCAATTTCGTAAGATGAAACATTGTTTAAGTTCGAAAATAATGAAAGAGATCATCGATAAATGAAAATTGATCTGCTTTAAACGCTTTGTTTTCTCTTCGCTTTAGTAAGTAAGTATACAAAGTAAGCCTTTAATCTGGTAATTAATAAAGTAACATGCGTCTGTTGGGTGAAACCTCGCAAAAAGCAAAGAACTTGTGCTTTACAGCTTTACTCCTACTTGATATGTATTGCCACGCCATAAAAGACAAAGCTCTGTCTCGAAACCCGGATTTATGTGGTTCCCCTACGAAATCAGTAGAGCTGTGATGTCTGTTTTCTTGCTGTTTTATATTCCCACTACGTCAGATGTTCGTAAACATGTTTTCTTCCAGTTTTCGGAAGTAATAATTGAGTTAGATGGAACTGAATGGTTTCTGGGTTATGTACGTCAGAGTCAGAGTGTATATGGAATTATCCAACTCAGGTAATTAAAGTTTAACCGTTGTTCCGGTGCTTTAAGATGTAACTTTTCATATTAGACTCGAATTGCAGCATTTTTCTTTCGCTCCATTTATTCAGCGTTATTTCCTCTTTTGAACTTGCAAATAATAAGTTGTCATTTTAACTGATTTTTCCGCTTATTTAGATGCCATTATAATAATGCCATTATCGTTAGTTCTTATCTTGGTTTTGTTATTATAATAATATGCATAATCAATACTAATACTTAGATTACGTATAAGCAGCCAGGTGGAACGATAATCAGATTTTGACTTCACTATTTTGTCAACTAAGTTTTCAGTGGTTCAAGAATATTTATGTACAATTTCTTTTTAAACGAAGCATAATTTAAATGAAAACTTAAAAGCACAAACACAGCAAGATTCATATTTAGTAAATAAATTTCTTCTTTTGTACAATTTTTGATAAAAATTCAGCCGATCTGACAGCAAAAGTTTGTCAACAACTTCTTTACGAAAATCTTAATAAAACGATCTCAAGAAGATTTAATTTAATTTTAAATCTTCTCGTTGAAATTTAATTAATTATACACCCCTCGCTGTGTTTCGTTTATAGTCCTGCGACGCACCCTCATTTTTTAGACGCAAATATTATTCTTTTGCAAAAACAAATTGAAAATATGTCTTTTAAGAATACTCTAGAAAAATTACTTGAATAACTGCGGCCAAAAAATATGAAAAAAGAAATTTAACGCTTTTGCAATTTTTTTATAATACAATATTTTATTCTGGTATCAGGCTTACAGTTATTGTTAAACACTCAATTTACTATGAATAATTATAGACCTACGTTATTAGTTATTAGCAATAAAATAAATATTAATATTCATTTATTGAAATATTTAAAGCACACCACACCACAGAGAGTTATCTCGAATTTAACATATTTGCTCCTTTAGTTAAAATCTTTTTGAGGACGCATTGCAATTAGTCAGTTCCAAAAAAACCATAGCGTTCATATTTCTAGAACCAACGTAATCTTGGTAATAAAAAAAGACACCAAAAGTTTTTCCTAGTTTCTGGAGAAATAAAAAGTATATAAAGGGATGTTGACGACTTAGTCAATTTTTCTTATAACGCGAAGTATATTCCTTTTACTTTTTGAAGGTGTTATCTCACAAAGAAAAGGTGATATCTTCCTACCCTTCGCGTTATAACAGTAGTTGTAAATTGCTATTTTGAATACGACAACCACTCAACAAGTCCGTATTTTCATCTGCTGCTTGCGCTTGTAAAGAATAACGAGTAGGTAACCGTTGCGTTGATACAGCCGCTTTCGGTCGGGTTGAAAAAAGAGATGGTCTTTAAAAATGAAAACTGGTCGAAAAGAGCGGCAGAGAAAAAGTGAAATAATACTGCCTCCAATTCCGCCCTACTTTATATGCATTGGTGCTTTCGAAGGCGAAAGACAGTCCCAAGTCTCGACAAGTTTGAATGCATGTATATTCTGACGTCAGACGGCTGAGTATGAAATATACGTGGCTCGTATCCGGAAGATTTATAACTGCACCCCATGAATCGGCAGGCAGCCCTTCCTGCAAATGTTCTATTTATTCAAAGCGATCAAGCTGAAAAGGGGAACGTCGCGACGCCTCTTGAAAAGTCCTCGCGGACACTGCAGATGCAATAACTGGTCTTAAGGCGGATCTAATGTGGATCAACGGTGGATGCAGTCATTGACGGATTTCATTACAGACACTTCTGTATAGTGCACACGAGCAGTATAATTCAAACTGTAGAAAATAGAAAGAGATTACGTCACCATCTTGCTAAATCGTTTATTCTTCGAAATATTAAACTTCCTGGATATTATTGCTTATATAAAGTTTCAGAACTTCATTAAACTTACTTTCGTCCTAACAATTGTTTATTGCTGAAGAAAAAACCGTTCTCTTTGAGGGGAGTTTTATATTTTAATACTAATATTTACAATTTCTATCTTGTAGAAAATATGTAAAAGCATTATTTCATATATGTTAAATGATAAAAACTGCATTGAAACATAAACAAATTCATTGTTATACATTTCAAATTATGTATTTTCAAAACATCTGAAACTTTGCAACTTTTTATATCATACTTTCCTAATCATTCCCGAAAAGACTTCAGAACATTCAAGACCATTCTGTAAAATTTCCAATCATTCTGGAATATTGGACAACACTTTTTAGCATTTTTTTAGGGTTTTTAAAAATAGTCTAAATTACTCCCGAAAGTTCAATATTCAGCAGTAAATTGCCCTTAAATTTCTAGAACACAATCAGAATTATTCATTAATACAAATTCTCCGGATACAGTGTGATGTAAATCAGAAATGATTAATTAATGCTTATTAAACAAGTAGAACATAAATAGCAACCCCTATTAAGACGTAATTAACATTCCCAGCGTGGGACACGTTTTGGTCCTTAAGTTATTTATTATGGAGCTTCCTGATTTTTCAAATTATAAATTACAATCTATAAACACTTTACAATTAATTCTGTAAACCGCACATTGACCAGGAAGATTATTTCGTAACAGTAATATGAATTGGAATGAATTTCCAGTACATATTCACTAAGTTGCTTTTAATGATAGTCTTGGTCTTTTCTTCGTAAAAAAAGAAATAAAGAAAAAGGGGAAATTGAGGAAATGGAACATGAGTTGCAAAGTCCTGCATGAGACAAATTCGTGGTTGCGTTGCACCAGAAATGCTTTCGTGCGTGTAATAGGAATACTAACGTCACATCCGGTGGTTGCCTTTGGCGGCGAACTATCCAACCGCATTTAATTTCAGGAATGCTAGCTGGCTTGCTTGCTTGTTCCTCTGGACCGGTTTATTTAACGTTCCTCTCGAAACATTCGCAACAGCGACAGATGATAACCCTGCGAGCGAAAATTTTAACACGACGACAAAATTCGCGCCTTCCCAGGCGCGACTAACGTGGAAAATTTGCATGCCCTTTCGCCTCACCTGAGGCCGACTCCGCTTGTTAATTTATTTTTCATGTTCATTTACCGTGAGACGGTTCTATAGTCTTTTGATCTTTCTTTCAGTAATAATCGACCAATTCAATTTTTTTATTCCGGTACAAATTAGGCATTACACGTTTTAAAATTAAATTTGAAATTCTAAAATCCGACACCTTAAAAGTCTACAAAAAATAGGAAAATCATTTTTTTTTTTCAATTTACATTGTGTTGGTAAGAAAGTCGATTAATTTCATATCGGATATTTATAACACCAACTTTTTCTCAGAACTATCCATTAGCTCCACTTATGATGGTAAGTAGCCCTTATTCTCCCTCAAAGCCAAAAAATATTCCAGAACGTTTAACAATGAACTTATTAACTATGAAGCAATATCTGATGGTACCCAAAAATCTATAAAAATTTCGAGAATTTTTTCAACTTTTCCAGAATTATAAAGAATATTTCAAATTCCAAGGTGTCCTAAAATATTATCGAAAATTCTGGAATATTTCTGATAATCGCGGATGCTCTAATTAATATCAACTGTACATTTATAAAAAATCAAATGTATGCTCGTAAACGCCGATTTTCCTCCACAACCTTAACAAATAGTTATAGTGGTAGATAGCTCTTCATCCCCTTAGAATGAAATATTCTTATTAACACATTGGTTGCTTATGAGAACCCAAGGAATGTTCTAGAACGTTTGAGAATGCACTTATTAACTATGCAACATAGCAATGTTCAAGAAAGTTTCGAAATTCGAGAAGCTTCTCGAGTTTTCCAGAATTCTGTAGAAGATTCCAAATATTCCAAAGTATTATCAAAAATTCTAGAATACTTCGGATGTTCTTAGGAGCACCGATGAATATCAACTCTACATTTATGCAACTCAATTGTATGTTTGTTCGTGAACACCGAATCTGTGTACTGCTGCCTTCACACATGGCTGTAAGGGTGGATAGCCCTTCGTTTCCTATTAATAATAACAAGGGGTGTTCGAAAACTGCCATATTTTTTTCGCATAAATATGCAGCTTCCAAATGGTTAAGAATGTTCTGAAATAGACTCATTAGTGAGTGGTAAAAATGTGCGAACATGACAGAATATTTTAGATAATTTTAAGATTTTCGAAAAACTTGTTTAAACTTTCTACAAAATCTATGTTTCAAAATTTTGTTCCGATATTTTCGATGACTCCATTCTTTTTAAACATAAACACTTAATCCGAGGAACATAGTGTACCTACTGGTGGGTGGCAATAATGCAGTGGTGGATTCAGGGAGAGATATGAGAAATCCACCCAACCTACGCTGTACTTTGAAATGTTAACCCTAAATTGAAAATATATATATAAATTAAGAACAAGTAAAGTAGATAATAATTTTTATTGTAGATAAAAGCCATTAATCAAGATATTTGATTAACTTGTAATGCTGTTATTTAACTTTAAAGGAGTTTTTTTCAGTTTTATAAAAAACAGTTTAAACATCTGCGTCCCTAAGGGTTAGTATTGAATTACCAACATGAACGAAAAATAACAAGAAAAAAGAGAAGGGAGATATAATTTCGTCAGTGCCATCTCGAATTCGATGAAAAGATACACGTTCTTCGACTTAATTATATAAAGCCTGTCCCTTGGGACCCTGATCAATCTACAAAAAATGTGTTTCGGTTACAGAAAAAAAACATCAATCAGTCGACGATTGTTAAGACTGCTTGAAAAATGTTTTTTTATCGTACAAGCGCGTATTTTTAGAAAAATACAACGCAAAAGTGTAGGTATACAATTACATTTTACTGGATGTATTTTTTTATGTACGCCTACGTATACCTTATGTATGTGTTGCTAAATGTATTCTGTATGTTATTTTTGGTACTCATACAAGAAAAATAAGAAATCAAGCAATTTTTTTTTCTTTAAAAGCTGAAAATGTTCCACATATCTACAGGCTGTTTGACTAATACGAGTTCTTCTATAACTTATTTAGGGATCGTTCAGAAAATACTTTCTCAAATAAGGGGGTAGGATGGGTTTGCCTAGTATGGCGAGATATGACAAGGGGTGAGAGAGGGTCCAAGGAAATGTGACCTAATTACATTTTTTTCAATACAATAGAAAGTTATTCTCAAATACTTAAAAGCATGTAAATAAACATATTTATAATAGTTAATATTTAAGATAGTATACACTTATTCATTTTTCGTTTATAGGGGGTAGGCTAGCCTTGTATCGTAATCTTTGAAAGGGGGTCGTTAAAAAGGAAGAGGGTTAAATTCTGAGTGACGTATTTTATGGATGGCCCCTTGTGTGTGGGTAGGTTTAGTAAAAAAAATATTTCCAGTAAAAGTTCACTAAAATTACGTGGAGTATATAGGTAGATTATTTTCATTTATACAGGGTGTTCCAATACGTGATTATGAAAGTGACCTTTATTTTCCTCGAGAAATTCAAAAATATAAAGGGCATTCCATTTAAAATAACAAACCACTGTGCTGTCTACACAGAAGAAATACACCCTGTGTTAGGTAGTTGTTTTTTTAAAAGATGGAGTAAAGAATTTAAGGTGCGGAACAGATAGTATTTGTCTCCGGATGATAAAAGAAGTACCTACATTGTATTTTGTATACCCGGAAGTGCTACAAAATTGAAAATATTTTAAAAATGCAGATCATGTGCCAAAACTACTACATAATTTATTTCAAAATTTCCCAAGCATAAGTTTACCATGCACTTTTAATTCTCCATCTAGCGTGGCACACCCTGTATTTATAGATACTAACAATATTTTTTGACACTGTTCTGCCCCAGTAAAAAATTGTGAAAAAAATATGTCAAAATAGATCATAGTAAGGGGTAGGTACTTGTAAAACAAATTGTGATGGTGTTTCTTTAAGTGGGTGACATTTTTATTTTTTAAAAATTCCATTTTTTTTAATTTGAAAATCCAACGCGTGCAGAGATGTGATACCCAACCTACCTTACCTGGGGGGCATCTGACCCATGCTTAACCTGCTACACTCTTTGTAAATTACTCTCATTAGCCTCAAATGTGTATCACTGACCGTTTTAAATCTTTCTATTTGATTACTTTATATTTAGATGTTTTATATTTTTAACTAATTTCAAAAAAATACAACAATACAATTCTTTTGCATAATTTTATTTTTATTTCTTACTTGGCGTTGACTTTAAAATTGTAAAAGAGAATTACCTTTTGTGCTTTCTAAAGACTTATCGTTAATTACGTGAGCAAAACCAGGCAAAAGAGGATCTAAGTCCGGGTAATTAACTTAGTAATTTTGTAAATTTACCAAAAATTCTTACTTTAATTTTCCAGAAGATTTAGGAATTTTTTTACTGCCCTCTAATCCTGGTAGGTAAAAGAATCATTTTCGGAATTCCTTTAAAACTACCTCTTGTAATTTGGTAGACTAAACTAGGTATGAATTTTTGTTTTCTTGTAAAGTGTGGATGACTAAATATTGTTTTATTTCTTACAATTTTTTAAATCCAGAAAATTTGATGACAGATTTTGCGGTTTTGTAAAGTCGTATAACATTTGAACAATTCTGTTTATTTTTGAATTTATACTTTTCTAAGAAATATGAGTACCTACTTATTGGCAAGTCCATCAAAGCTTTCAGAAATTGAGTGCAATAACGTTAAACGCTTCTTTCATTTCAACGAAAGGAAACGAAAGCTATGCAGGATCTTCTATTCTGACAATCAGTTCCGTCGTCTTCCACATTAAATTCCTTCCTTCTGGCGTCGTCGACCTCTTTAATTAAAAACTTTTTGTCGCGGTCTTCGATTTGCTGCGTTTTTGTTATATAATTGATCTGCCTGCTTTTTCTATAAAAAGAAACGGGAGTGCGGACATGCCTGGTCCTGTTCGTCCTTTTTCGCTTCCCCATTCGCCCCAGTAATTCCTGCCACCGACTGACATTCTTTCTCTGGCTGAATTGTTTACTTAATCGTTTGCCCATCAGACGAAATCCATTAACTTTTTTGCGATATCTTCAATGTATCGTCGTCATCGTTGTCATCAAAAGGAAGTAAAGAGAAGTATCGTTCTCTGATCTGTTCGTATATTTTGTAGCTTGTTTGATATCTGAAATGTTTACCGAGTTGGATTATTTTTCATATCCGCTTCTGTATTCGTAACAGCATAAGATGGGGATATACCTAATCTTCGAATGTGTGGTCGACGATATTACTTTAAAAAAAACTAAAATTTTAAGTGTGATATACCTATTTAAAAAATAATGTGGTTTGTATTACTAATTTTCGTTTTGGTACAGAAGTATACCTACATTATTAAAATTTGCTTTTCAATCTTACCATTAATTTATGTAACAAACTGCAGAAAACATTATTCTTTTTTACATTTTCTATGAAGGACGATAAGGAAATTGTGCCCTTTAGATATGGTTCCATATAAAAACTGCTAATTTAGTTCTCGATATTTCCATAAAAGCAGGTTTAATGGTTTGTGTGTGAAATGATATAGATAAGCAACAGAAACAGAAGTTTTGCATTATTTTGGACTAAATTTTTATTTTGTATTGTTAATTTAAATTTGCATTTGCTAGAACTATAACACTTATCCTCCATAAGTAGAAATATTTAAAAAATATACCCTTACGAATACTAAGTTTAGTTATTAGTATCGCTTAAATTAGGTTTTATAATACTGAAGATTATTAGAAAACATTAAAATTTTATGAATTCAATTTATTGAATTAATTGAATCTTTCTTATTGTGTATTTTTTATTTTGTTTTTTTTTTTCCATAAAAGGAAAATTAACTAAACAAAGGACAAATAATTAATAACTAAAATTATATAGCTTGGTTTCTTTTTTTATAAATCCAACGACATTTACACTTACAACCCCCTTACCTCACATGTATTTTATTTTTATTAAAAAGAAATGTCAGCCGTTTATTTCGTTTATCATATTTCGATAATTTAGTTTATATTTTATTAAAAAAAGGCCCGCGATTGTCGATGTATCACGGTCGTCAGAAGGATATCAATCGCCTTTGAGTCGTTTTAACTTGTTCGAACGATCATTTTATCATTTTCTGTCGAAGGAGACAAATGGTTCCATAAAACAGTTAAATATTTAGTGAAGTATTTTTATAATTGAACCATTTTAGGTGAGTGCTCACTGAGTAAATTTTGCATGGTTATTATTGCGAAGATGTATGCATAAATATTTATTAAGTTTGAAAAATAGAGTTAATATTATTAGTGACGCCACAAGCACTTTTGGGGCGAAAAATTTTGCTGATGATTTGCTGTTGGAGCGAATTTTGGCCCCATTTTGCAGCAGTAGTCGGTTGTTGTGATAGGCTTCATCCAGAGATAGGGTTAAGATAAGATTAATACTATAAATTACTCGTATTTGTTTTCTTTTATTAAAAAAAAAAAATAGGAAAAGAAAAAGGGATCCAGTTACAGATCGCCTTTAGGGTAGTTATTCAAGTTGATTTATGGTAAGAGAAAACAATTTCTTACACACATTTTAAAATTAAAAAGAGAAAAAGAGAGTCATATAGGTAGAAGAAAAAAATTAAGTTGTGATTCAGGTAATCTTTGCCTTCAAACGGGAACAGAAGTAATGATTATTTATATTTTGTTTTTAAAGGAAAGTAGCAGTAATTGTTATCTAGCAGGTATTTAATTTTATTTTATTTTATAAACATACGTATTTTAATAATGATGCTGATTACAAAGAATTTACTTAAAATCATTGTCTTGAACTGTTGGTCGTCATTTTCTTTGTTTGTTAATTGATAATAATAACTTAATAATCTCATCGTCAGTTAGAACTTAGGTATAAATTAATATCTACACGTAAATTTGTAAATTAAGCTGATTAGCTACAAGTATATGTGAATCACTGGCGTTATTCATAATTTAAATTTCTCTTTATTATTATAAAAATGCTTTTTCCTTTGTCTCGTTTTCCAGTAAAGTAGGAAGTAAATCTCTTGCCAATTATACTGTACTACCCATTTAATGTTTCAAAATTTAACCTCTAAAGCTGTTTGCTGAAGATAGAACAAGTAATTCTTTATTTTAATTCAAGGTGCAACGGGTTTTTCCAAGTTAAATTGAAGGTAACGTTAATTTTTAAATATAATTATTGTCTATATTTAACGAAATTGAAATAAACACAAAAATAACTGCGCTCTGTCGATTTTCCATTGTCCAGAAAAATCCAAACAATTTACTAGTCGAACATTAACAAAGGTGTTCTATACATAGCTGCTTGTTTTTTTTTTGTAATTGTTTCGTTTCAAATTTTCGGAAACAATTCATATTTTCGAGCTTATTTGTGACTCAATTAAAAATTTTTCTTTGAAGCTTTCATGGAAAACGCGTTTGATGTATGAATTCTACTTTAATGGAATAGTCCGAATTTTACATACTAGCACAAGTTGACATTTGTGTATGGAAAATTAAACATTTCATTGGATGAATTTCAAGAATTTCAAAAAAAAAATGGAATGAAATAGTCTATACAAATTAGACTAGAAATACGAGACCGATGAGGTCACTTAGTATTAAGAAATTAAAGAAAAATTAAAAAATATTGCCAACTTAATGTGTTTGGAAATACATAGTTTTTATCGTCTTTTCTCAATCTTTTATGAGATTGTTGTTTCTTTGTTTCAGATATTTAGATATGGAGATAATATTGTTCTACATGAACTATTAATACAATCTAGGTTGTGCATGTTAGATAGTAAGTTATTTTATTTTATATTTAAAATTTATTGAAAGTATTCTTTGATTGTTTCAGATTCATTGGTGAGGTCTTCCTTAGTATTCACATACGTCTCCCAAACTTGAGGGATTTTGACCGTCATTCACACGAGCAGGGAAAATGGACCACATCTGCTACCCGTATCTACTAAGGGAGTTAATTTTTTTATTAGACTATCTTTCGTGTTTAGTTCTTTATAATAGTGTATTTTAAAACGTGGATTTATTGAACAAAATTTACAAACTTTAGGAGTGACACTAAAGGAATCGGAAAAAGCTTGCAATGAAAGCTTAATCGTCATCACTGTTTTCCTCAATGGTAGTTACAGTAAATAAGTTGGTCAAATAATGTACAAATGGAAATAGAAATGTTGGCTGGTGTTCGCATGTACATAGCTGGTTATTTATTATTTATCAATTATCACCAATGCTCCCTCGTAATTTTTTCGCTTACTATGCTGTAGGATAGCAAAAGGGTGCAGAAATATTCAAAAAGTGTTGAATTTCAAAAATGTCTTTGACCCTTCTAATTTTATTTTCTTTTTTATGAAAAGTTGGATTTTTGTCATTTTTATAGAAGCAATTTTTTACAAAATGAAATTAAAAAAATTGTGAACAAGCCCATTGTGCACAAAATACAAGAAAAGCTCAGAGAAAGCTTTGTTTATCATAGCGCCGGTATAAATCAAAAACCAGTCGAAATAATAACTTATTTATTAGATTGAGGAAAATAGTGACGACGGTTAAGCTTTAACTAAAAGTTATTCCCGATTCCTTTATTTGTGCGACTTAGATTTACATTAATTCGATAAAATATATACTTCACTTCATATAAGTCACAAGTAAGTATGATAAACTACCCCTAAAAATTAAAAATGAAATCTTTTATCATTTAATAGGGAGATAAAAATCCGAAGAAAATTATTTCTATTATATAAACTTTATAAATAACCGTGTACCGTTTAAATTTCATTTAGATATTATCTCAAACAGTTTTAAAGATAATGAATTTTTAAGATGAGGGTTGCCACTCCTATACCTCCCTCATTGTTGTGAGAAAGGGTTTGAAAATATTTCTGTCAAAGAACTATAATTTACGAGGTAACCAGTTAATTTATCTTAGAAATAATAATATCCCTTAGTATTTTTGATATTGTATTGTTAACTTCATAGGTACTTTTTTAAATATTTAGAACAACATAACAAATCCAGACAAGGTAAAGGTAAAGGTAAAATAAATCAATAAATCCACTTTTTAAACTCAAATGTATTATTATAATTTTTAGTTATTTTAACAGTTTGTTAATTATGAACATACAAAACATTTATTTATACTTACCTTCATGGTTGTTCATTAATAATGTTTTTAGGAATATTTATTTAAGATGGAAAACTTTATCGTATATATATAATTATTGTTATTGTATGTGTAATTGTAAATATAAACAAAGGGAATGGGGGGTTTATTTTGGGGAGCGACTGAACGTTTAAAAGGGTGTGTGAGGATGAAAATGCGATGAGGGTGATAATGAACATCCGAGAGAAAGATAATGTATGTAAATAAGGAGTTGAGGGTGCAAGGTGGCGAAAAGAGAGAGCGTGAGAACGAGAATTTGTATGAGAGGGATGAGAGTAAATGTATGTGTATGAGGGAACGAGAGAGAGTGAAAGAGGACCTTTCACATTTCCACTCCCACTCACTCACATCCGGGCACTCTGTCTCATCCACCCTTCACTCGAAGAGGGTGGAATGATAGAGAAAACGTGAGCGCGAGAGAGTGGCCGGATGTAAGGCAGTGGAGGTGGAAACGTGAAAGGGTGAGAATAGGTGTATAAGTGTGAGGTGAACGAGAGTGAGTGAAAGAGAACCTTTTATATTTCCACCCCCACTCCCTCACATCCGGACACTCCATCTCTTCCACCCTTCACTCCAAGGGGGTGGAATGAGAAAAAACGTGAGCGCGACGGAGTGTCTGGATGAAAGGCAGTGGGGGTGGAAATGTAAGAGGGGGGTATGTGTGAGAGGGTGAATGTAGGAGTGCGTGTGAGGGTGAATGTAGGAGTGCGTGTGAGAGGGTGAATGTAGGAGTGCGTGTGAGAGGGTGAATGTAGGAGTGCGTGTGAGAGGGTGAATGTAAGGGGTGCGTGCAAGGGAGGGTGATAATATAAATAAAAGACCAGAAACCATAAAACTTGTTTTATTTAATAAAGTGCAAAAATGAATTTTTCACGCCTACCAGGTTTAGTGCGAAAGGTTTTTTCATTCGAAGACCGTCCGGGACAAGGCCCGGACGGAGGAAGTTCCAGATTCGAACTTCGGAGCCTCCAAAGCCCGAAATTCTGAAGTTCCGCGATCCTAAGTATTGGAAACTCAAAAATTCGAATCTCTCTCTCCTAAACCGTAGTTTTGGAGATTGAGATTCGAATTTCAAAGTTTCCAAAACTCAGAATCGCGGAAATTCCGATATTCCGAGCATTGGAGGCTCCGAAGTTCGAATCTGGAAGCTCCAGAACACTCCCGATACACTCGCGACCGACACACAGTCCATTCCTGGCGATTGAAGAAGGGTGGCGTCTGATGTGACTGCTTGAGGATGATCGACCTGCGACAAATAACTGTATTATATTTACATTTCAATCTTAATATTAAATAAAAAGAAAAGACTAAATTCCTACGACATCATATTTGTTTAAATGTTAAAAACAGGGTGTTTTACGTTTGACTGACCAAATATAAAATCTCAAGTCTGGGACCCAAAACAAGAAGAAAAAAAAGAAACGCTTAGTTTTAATTATTTTATTTTTTTTGAAATGTTGAAGTTAATGGAAAAAATAATTGTGGTAAACGTTTTGAAACACTTTTAAAGGACATCTTTTTAATCATCCCTCCTTACTAGATACTAAATGCTGAAATTACCAGCCCACTTTTTGGAACTTTCCCTTTATTTTTGTTTAATTTTTCTTAACTGTTTCGTCCAACAAGGACATCTTCAAAAAAAGAAATCATAGCTTAAACAATACACTTTATTTGACCAGGCGGGGGAAGTAATGGTTTGGTAGAGATTTTTACAATAGGGCAGTTGTAAACGTTTTCTATTTCATTGAAAACATTTTCTTTATTTTCACTTAAATGAGTTTTAATTTCAATTGATTCTATTATTAATTTTTTGCCTTTTTCACT
Organism: Agrilus cyanescens; assembly: GCA_947389935.1. Lineage (NCBI taxonomy): Eukaryota > Metazoa > Arthropoda > Insecta > Coleoptera > Buprestidae > Agrilus > Agrilus cyanescens. Next base: position 26,985,558 of record OX376705.1, read on the forward strand.
TACATGTAGTTTTTTTTAATTGTCTTTGTTATTTGAACCATGTTCTATCACATGATTCATAAATAGCAAAAACTATGTATTAATTAGCAAATGTAAATTTATCAAACTGGAAAATAGTAAGGTAGCGTTCATAACAATAAATAATTGATTAAGACAAGAACGTTTTCTTGAACATTGTAAAAATTATAATAAAAATCCATATTTATGAATCATGTAATAGAACAAAGACATGATTTAAATAATAAAGAAAATATAAAAATACTAAATACTAAAAAGGAAAGAAATTAACACTGCTACAAGCAATTGAAATAACTGAACTCATTTAACTGAAATAAATAAAATGTTTTAAATGAAATAAAAAACGTGTAAGACTCCCCTATTGCAAAAATGTGTACCAAACATTTACTTCCCCTACCAGCAGCTAAATTGTAATATTTAAGGCAGAATTGTCAAATTTTACTATGATCCTTTTTTTTAAATTTTTTCTTGTAGGGCGAAACAAATTTGTTAAGAAAATTTAAATAAATATAAAGTGAAAGTTCCAAAACCCCCTACTTTATATTTTTTCATACTTATTTGCGGGTTCCAACTTCTTCATAAAAAGATATGCCATCAAAAGATTGATTTATTTACAAAATTTTATGATGTTTGATAGAACTACTCATTTTTAATAAACAAATGAAATATTCTATCATAAATATTCGAAATAAATTACGAATTTAAGGGCATACGAATACTTTTATGATGAAATATCAATCTGTAAAAAAGTTCTAGTGAAATAATAAAAAGGCGGATCATAAATTTCATTATTTGTAATGGGGATGATCAATGTCCTTTAAAAGTGATCCTGTTAGTAGAAACTATTTACCGAAATTAATTTTTCCATCTATTTCCTTTGAAACCAAGTTTTAATCCTATCTTTGGAGGGACAGGCATAACTGTTTAAGAAAGCGTTTCTTTTTTCGTTTCTTGTATGGGGTGCAGAATTTGGTTTTTATGTTTCGTCATTTAAGCCTTAAATACCCTGCATAATAACAAGGGTAAAAAATAAAGAAGAATAATTGTCACAAATTATGAAGAAGATAAGTAAGTGTAAATAAATACGAAATTTCATGTTGAAAAAAAAACTCTAAGAGAAAAAAACATGAATAGTTCAAAAAAGTGTTACATAGTTTGTCTTCTGTAAACTTAAAAATCCATAAAAAATAATAAGAAAAACATTTACACTTCCAAATCTTTCCCTGAAAACAGTACCAACAGAATCAGAAGCCAAAGGGCATGAAAATGTGTATCGTATTGGTTACGTGTTTACTAAAAATTTGATAAACATTTCTACCCCTTGTTTTTTATGTTTTTGTTGGTAAAAACGTTTAAAGCTAAATGTCGAATAATTATACAAAATGAAAGGATTGCTTTAAAGACTTAAAAAAAATGGCACTCATATGTAGCTGATAATTTAAGAATATAAGATTAAATTGAATTAAAAGAATGTTAACGTCTATAAAAAAAATGCTAAAAAATACAAAAAGAATAATATTTTAAATTAAAAATTAAAAGGTAGTTCTTAAATGCAACAAAAAAGTTATAGAGAATTATTGTGTTAGATTTTTTCATTTTCTTCTATAAACTCTAACAACGATGAGATAAAAACCAGTAGTTATTTTACCAAGCAATTAAATCGAGAAATAGCGAAAATAAATTATTGAAAAATTCTAGTCAGAACAAAGCACAAAATTAATACCTAATATGTTACTAAATCAAGAAAATAATTTGAACGCAATTTAATAAAATCATAGAGTATTTAAATTGTCTATAAAAAAATTTCAAGACATACCCCACAACATTTTGAAACACGTGGTGTAGTACATAGGGGTAAGTCTTTGTTTAGTTCAATTATGTTTATAAACAACTAAAAATATCAGTTTTTAGCGTTTCCAAAATTGTCCTAACTCTATAACAATAGAAAAGAATTTACAGTAGTAAAGTATACAACTTGGAAAATTAAAATTAATGTAAAGAAAAATTATCCGTAATAAAAAGTTAAGAATAGTTCATAACAAGTAAAAGTAAATATAGGTATACGTGAAATTAAAGAAATGTAATTTCAACATGTTAATTTTTAAAAAAATAAAAACGAATAATTAATACAATCAACCTTAAGAGTAAAAAAAATTTAGAAATTATTGTAGTTGACGAAATTAAAGAAATTGCGTTAATTTCATACAAAAACCCACCCCTAATAAAAAAATTCAGAATGAGCTCTGTTCGTCATTAAGAAAAAGTTTTATTATACTTGATCCTAAAAAAAAAACAATTTACTTATGGCCGTGAGAAATTATGACAACATTTAATAATAAGTTTGATTGTAAGTTAAATTTAGATTTGAAAAAATATTAAGTAGATAGCTATTTCATATTTAACGCTTTTTAAAATAATTATTAATTTTAACTAACAAAATATAAAAAAGACTAATAATTCTATAAAAAAAAAAACTACAGAGAAAACAAACAAATTCAGAAACTAACCAAAATTTTTGTCTTGAACACATTATGAATGTCGTACGCACACAGCGTTGAAATTAAATTTTGTATGTCATGTCTAGAATGCGTTGTGCATAATTAGTAGAACCCATTATGCGAAATAACCACCACCTTCACAAATTCCAAGTAAAAATATCGCTCAAAGTCAAAATTCGGTCATTGCATCCAACACATATACAAAAAGAAAACATACCTTGCCGTTGTGCGTTTTGGTTAAAATCTGGTCGACAACTGACCGGCTTTTCTTCTCGGATAATTACGAACCTCTTCTATAAATCTTGGGAAATCCAAAGGAAGCTGCAACAATATCAAATGTTACTCTATGAAAAATCAGCAAGAAACTTTACACTTAATACAATGAAATACAATTAACTCTTGGTCCTCAAAAACGTAGCGATGTAACAAGAGTTTTATTTAACTTTCAAAATATTAGCAGGTGGACGGGTTAAAATATGTAAAATTAAATAAAGTTATTACTAGAGAAAAATTGGCTATTAATTAAATAAAAACAATTTCAAAATTATAAGGTTTATGTATCAAGTTCAATAATTTTTTTATTTTTTATTTATTGAAGAGACCCACTCTACGTATCTTTGATAATTTGAATTTTCTTCCATTTTGTAAAAACATATATACTTTAACGTTTGTTTGAAGATTGTAGACACGTTTGTGTTGAAAATAATACACGTAGATTGTCAGTTACCTGATGTAATTGTAATTCTCAACAATAAAAACATGGAAAATTAAATTCCAGTGGAATAAGAAAATACTTCAAACAATTAAGTTTGTTAATTTGTAAATATACTCAACAATATGATTAAGTATATACAGTATAAATAAAACACAACGGTTAAAGTTACAAAATTTGTTTATTGACCACAATGATATACTTCCACCTGAAGAAGCCACAGTGTGGCGAAATGATCATTGTGGTCAATAAACAAATTTTGTAACTTTAACCGTTGTGTTTTATTTATACTGTGAATATGGAGTTACAACAATTAAAAGCTTCCTCAATTCAATATTTGATTAAGTATATGTATAATACGCACCTATTTAAATGAAACTGTTCAACTTGGTTTAACAATTCACGACCAAATGATGTAAGTTGTACTGGAAGTTTACCTGGAATGAAAAAGTTATATGTAATTAGAAAAGCGGAAACTAAACCTTCATAATATTTGTAATATCTATAGGAGTGATATGCATGTACGTACTGAACACTTGAAACTTTTGTACACGTATGTAGGTATGTGAAATTAATATATTAACACCAATCTAACTATTTAAACTAAAGAAATGAAGCAGAAAATTTTCTAATTAACTTCAAACATTAACGGTTTTAAAGTTATAAATTTTTTGTCATTTAATAAGAATTTAATTTTGGTACGGAAATTTCAATGTGCAATGGTTGAGACATACCTAGTAATAAAAAAAAAAATATTTTTTTCGATTACAAAATACCATTCAATATTTATTATAAAATCTGAAAACGATGTTTTAATTAATAGTTATATGACATACTTATCAAGTTACACAGAAAATTAAAATTCATGATTGAACTTAAAGAAAGCGATTACCTAAAAATTAGATCAAATACAAGAAATTCTAAATTTTGATATCGAATTTGGCGGTCGCAACGTTGTGTATTTATAATAATTTTCATTATTGTTGGTTGTTGGCAAAATTAACCTTTATTGATCTTACTTACATACTTACTTACTGACTGACAATATGAAAAGTAAGACCGTTTGAATTTTTAAAAGTTGGTACCGAGAAATTTCATAGTGGTGTGTGCGAAATATTTGTAAACAATAGTTTATTTCCTATATTTCTCTATATTTTGAAAGATACGTATGTTACAGACCAATTCAGCCGTAGTAACTCACCCTGTATACTTACAGTAGCTTTTATAAAGTAATAACGAAAATAGTTTTTTTTTCTTTTCACAAACATGTCAGTGCATTAACATTTTGTTTTTCATTTATCTTATGCTTTTCATTATTATGTTAGCAGAAAATAAAAGGTTGCGAGTAACGTCTTTTATACTGTAACAATATTAAATAATCCAACTTAAATAAATATTTACCACTGTGTATTTTATATCAAATTCATGAACACTACAAAAAATTGCTAAATATTCATCATTTGTTATAAGCACCTGTACATTATTTTTAGTACATTTTTATAAAAAGTAAAGTAAAAATTATAATAAAATGAAACATAATAAATATATAGACCGTCAGATAGTCTTGTGCGTTTAGTGAGAGGGTTAAAAACTTAATTCTAAATACAATTAAGCTACGGGATCGCGACGGGCTTCTGGGATTTACATGGGTTTCACACTCAATCAAAAGATATGTTAACCAACAGAATGAACGAAGCACAAGATTGCAATATATTTATTTTATAAGTTAACATTACGTCAATTTATACTAGCAATAAAAAAACAAGGGTATTTGAAAGTAATAAAAAATGAACGAAATTCACGCGGTTTACTTAAAACAGTTTTTGTTGCAGTGTCAAAATAAAACTGTTAAAAAGTACAAAAAGCCCGCATGTTACACACTTGTCCACATCATCAGTTAAACGCCGAGATATCCCGTCTTCCCAGCTCCCCCAGGACCTCGTCCTGGAGAAGAAGACCTGAGAAGTCGGACCCGACGGTTAACTGATGATTGACATGGGTGGAATATACGGGTGGTAATGACGCCGGACTTATCAGTCGCTTATCCAGCCTGTCCTATTGCCATCGCAGACGCAAACTTAAAGGTACCCTCATCTCACGTCTAGGCAGGACAGCCTTCATCTAGCGACTGTATTACCGAAAACCTAACGGCCGAGTCGGCTATATATACTTACAAAGTGGATAACTGTTGCGACAAACAGCTCCGTTTGCATTAGTTTTTTCAAACCAGAAATTAAAAAATATTCATCTGTTTCGTTTAAAAAACTTTGTATTTATGGTTTTGAAGAGATGTGTAGAAGGATTTTTCGATTTAACAATAAAAACTTGCTACTTCGTATTTATTTAAAATAACAATTAAAATTAGGTTTAAATTTATCAATTTATCAAAAATTTCATTAATGCCGACTTCTTTTAAGCTAGTATTACAATAAATATTTAACGTAAATGCGAAAACTGCTATTGGTTTGAAAGTGGATAATGCATTGTTTACATTAAGTGCAACTCCAATTTTTAAACAGAAAAATATTTTAAGCTCTGCAGAAAATAAACATAATTTAGATAATAAAATAAATCAGGAAATATTAGAATATTTTTGGAAATAGGTAGGTATAACACTTTAACTATTGAATAACTTACCATGTTAAAATAATAGAACACAAAATAACACATTGTGGAGCTCTTGTTTTAGTCCTGATAAAATGATAGTTCTAGATATTATGTTTTACACAAAATCGTTTAATTTCCGTGAAAAACCATCAATTTTCCCGTAATTGCTCGCGCAACATACTCTTTGTGATTTACTAAACAACTAATAAGCCATCGCGTGGTCGCCAATTTCAAAAGACTGCTGGCGACATCGATCAATCTAGTACGGAGAGTTTCTGAAGTAAATTTTACGTTTTTTAAAGCCATAAAATAACAATAAACAAATTGAAAATAAAAAATTCGTATCGGTTTTTAAAGTACGAGAGAGTGACCATTTTAATTAATATTTCATGAAATTGTAGATGAGAAAATACTTTAGTAGATGTATCTCCAGCGCCAGATTTAAGAATTTGTCGCCCCTAAGGCACCGCACTTGCCACCCCTTAAAAAACAATAAAATTCACATAAATTAGGGTGCTGTCCCTCTGTACTAAAAATTGATAAAGTAAGAGGTTGAATAAGGGACTGAATTGTATCGAATTCCCTTATTAACAATTATGCTACAAATTAAGCAATAAAAGTTAATTGGTATAGCTATTATTGTACAGAACATACAGAAAAATGTAATTTTTATTAATAATGTAACACAGCTCTACCAAAACTATCCTTTCTGTAATAACAATTCCTTTATCTACCTACCACCCCTTTTCCATCCAACCTTTTTTCACTGAATTATACATAGTGTATCATATTGTGTATTTTAAGTAATTAGTCTCAGCTGTTTGATCTTATTAATACTGATCAGTATACCAATTTTTGAACACATTTCACAGCCCTTGGGGATGCAAACATCGTTTAATGTGTGCCGAAATATTTATTGTATAGACAATAAAACATATTTTTCGCAACCAAGAAACGTGTGCTTTTGTTTAAACGTGAATAATAATTTATTAAATAACTGATAAAATTACTATTACCAGTCCAGCGTTTATTTGCAAAAAAGATATCGTTTATTTTTAAATATTCCAGTAGTATGTCTGAGTATTCGAAAGGTAAAAGATGGCAAATAATTCCATTTAAGGGGCAAATTTCTCACTATAGTTTGTATATATTATTAATTAATTATATGCCAACCATTATGGAAATAATTATTTAAGATAAGTAAATCAATCATTTACTTTATTTACTACTTTATAGGATTAGTTGATGAAAATAATTTTATTTTCGTTACATTTCGACTATCAATTTCTTTTATAATCTGGCTAACATTTTTAATTATGATATAACAATATTACTCAATGTATAACAGCTCAGCTAAAATCGTTATATCATAATTAAAAGTTACTAATTATCGAATTTGGCGATCGAAACATTGTATTTAAAATAATTTTCATTACATTACTTTTTGTATTTTTTTTATAAAAAGTAAAGTACATATTTTAATAAAATGAAGTATCATAAACATACAGACCGTCAGAGTCTTGTGCCTTTAATGAGAGGGTTAAAAACGAAATTATAAATACAATTAAGCTATGGGATAGCTACTGGCAAAAAAGTTGCACACGCCCAAAACTTTGGAGACTATGGGTCCTTCCTCTTAAGATAACCTTCTGGGTTGAAATAGATTTAAAAAAATAATAATAAATTAATGAAGGTTTTACAAGTATTTTCATTCCAATCAAGTTCAGACAAATACAAGTATAACAATTTTTCACATTTTACTCGGAAGTTCAAAATTTGATGGTTATGACCAACTTAAAATGAAAACCTAAAATTTCAAACAAATTTTCCGGTACTTATTTTCAGCTGTTTTTACTTTTGAAGAATTTGAGATATTAACTTTCATACCTTCAATCAACAAAAAAAAGTAAAACTGAGATCTTCTTAAAATATTTTTGCATAATTTCATTCAAAATTTTTGGGCATGTGCAACCTTTCCGTTTATCACCTCAATTTGATCTAAAACTTCGGCATAAATGACAAGATTGTGTCAGAAAATGTTTTATTGCAAACGTAAAATTGATTTTTAATGTGTTATCTGCATGTTCCAGCCCTAATTTTCACATCATTGTAGTCTACATTCAAGTGCTCTGAAAGCAGAAGGGAAGATATGATGCATTGAAATTTATAACTGACGGTCGTAACAAAAGTATATAAAAATAAGCAATGAGATCGTTGAAATTCAAAGAGTAACAAAGTATCTATGACAATTTTTTCAGAACAGATTAAGCCCTTTTTGAGATTAAGCAATTTTATTGCAATGTTGACTCAAAAATTTATCTACATGAGGCATTAGGTACTCAAATCAATTGCTTTTTGCATACATAATTCAATATGCTTTAATAAATGACAAAAAATATACATATTGACCAATTAAGCAAGGGAAAAAACTACCCCTGAAGCTGTAGGTCTCATATTTTTGTGAAATACATAGCTGTACTGATCTCAATTATTGTAATACAATTTTTAATGGCAGTAAAAAAATTCAAATAAAAGTGTCACAATAATATGCAAAGGAGACTTTCTATCTCCGAAAAATAAAAACCTAAAGAAGCCACTGATTTTATCGATAACTTAATTTAATAAACTTTCAATGTGCACAGCTGCATATCGTTTTAAAATTAGTGGCCACGAATATACATACAAACATTATGAACCCTCATAAAAGTTCTAAAGCTTTTGGAGAAGTCAACAGCAGCGAACCTCAGAAGAAACATGGCATCTACACGGGTTTCACACTCAATCAAAGGATATGTTAATCAAAAGAAGTATTAGATTTTAATATTTTAATTGATCAAATTAATATTACGTCAGTTCATAGTAGCAATAAGGAAAGGACATTTGAAAGTAATAAAGTTAAAAAAAATTAACGAAAATCACGCTGTTTGCTCCAAACAGTAATTTTGTTAAAAGTAAAACTGTTAAAAAAGTACAAAAAGCCCGCATGTTACACACTTGTCCACATCATCAGTTAAACGCCGAGATATCCCGTCTTCCCAGCTCCCCCAGGACCTCGTCCTGGAGAAGAAGACCTGAGAAGTCGGACCCGACGGTTAACTGATGATTGACATGGGTGGAATATACGGGTGGTAATGACGCCGGACTTATCAGTCGCTTATCCAGCCTGTCCTATTGCCATCGCAGACGCAAACTTAAAGGTACCCTCATCTCACGTCTAGGCAGGACAGCCTTCATCTAGCGACTGTATTACCGAAAACCTAACGGCCGAGTCGGCTATATATACTTACAAAGTGGATAACTGTTGCGACAAACAGCTCCGTTTGCATTTGTTTTTTCAAACCAGAAATTAAAAAATATTCATCTGTTTCGTTTAAAAAACTTTGTATTTATGGTTTTGAAGAGATGTGTAGAAGGATTTTTCGATTTAACAATAAAAACTTGCTTCTTCGTATTAATTTAAAATAACAATTAAAAGTAAGTTCAAATTTATCAATTTTATCAAAAATTTCATTAGTGCCGACTTCTTTTAAGCTAGTATTACAATAAATATATAACGTAAATGTGAAAACTACTATTGGTATGAATGTGGATAATGCATTGTTTACAATTAAGTGCAACTCCAATTTTTAAACAGAAAAATATTTTAAGCTCTGCAGAAAATAAACATAATTTAGATAATAAAATAAATCAGGAAATATTAGAATATTTTTGGAAATAGGTATAACACTTTAACTATTGAATAACTTACCATGTTAAAGTAATAGAACACAAAACAACACATTGTGGAGCTCTTGTTTTAGTCCTGATAAAATGATAGTTCTAGATATTATGTTTTACACAAAATCGTTTAATTTCCGTGAAAAACCATCAATTTTCCCGTAATTGCTCGCGCAACATACTCTTTGTGATTTACTAAACAACTAATAAGCCATCGCGTGGTCGCCAATTTCAAAAGACTGCTGGCGACATCGATCAAACTAGTACGGAGAGTTTCTGAAGTAAATTTTACGTTTTTTAAATCCATAAAATAACAATAAACAAATTGAAAATAAAAAATTCGTATCGGTTTTTAAAGTACGAGAAAGTAACCGTTTTAATTAATATTTCATGAAATTGTAGATTAGAAAATACTTTAGTAGATGTATCTCCAGCGCCAGATTTAGGAATTTGTCGCCCCTAAGGCACCGCACTTGCCACCCCTTAAAAAAAACATTAAAATTCACATAAATTCGGGTGCTGTCTCTCTGTACTAAAAATTGATAAAGTAAGAGGTTGAATAAGGGACTGAATTATATCGAATTCCCTTATTAACAATTATGCTACAAATTAAGCAATAAAAGTTAATTGGTATAGCTATTATTGTACAGAACATTAATAAAAATTTTATTTTTTATGGATAATGTAACACAACTCCATAATTGGCAGCCTTTACGCAATGATTACAAAAATAATAGTAATAATAAGTAAAACTTTCCATCCCCATTTCACCCCTTAATTTTATAGTGGAATATAGCGTTGTACAAGGAATATTTGTGCCTACGTTGTATAAAAATATTTCTTTCTCACAGTAAAAATTTATTTATTAATAACAATTGATAAAATTAGTATTACCTACCAGTCCAGCGTTTATGTTAAAATATTTCGAGTACTGTGTATGAGTATATTAGAAGTTTAATCATAAAGAATAATACCAAAAATTTCCTTTACTTCATTTAGCTTCATTTGAAGTTGCATTAAAAGAAACCAAATTGTAAATAAAGATAACATATTGATGTAGTTGCAGTAAATCTAAATTACGATAATAAATAAGGTTCTAACAGATTTTTGGTACCCTTTTCACGATTATTAAAGCAATTTATAACAAACGAATATTATTATATCCTTGCATCTGTTTGGCTCACATTTATACACATTTTTCTCGGTCAGCAGATACGTTAAGGTGACCGTATTATCAGACTATAAAAAAGCCATTAGGACGTGGACGACTCGGTTAAATTCCATATAGATGTTCTCAAACCTCAAACTATTGAAATAAAATCTAAGAACGTATTAAATAAAACGTAAAGTTTAGAACAAAAAAAATATTATTATACGTAGATTGAAATTTTTCTTAAATTGTATTTATTTGTGGTGAATCAATTAATTACCTAGTTAGTTAAATGACCAATTAAAAATAATATCTAATTTTTTATAAATACAATTTACATGACGAATTTATTTATTACCATTGCTTGTAATTTTATTTTTAGAAAAAATTGTCAAAAAATAAAAAGCATGGTATAACAGATTGATAAGAACTGAAACTCAAACTCAAACGTGGAGGAAAGTAGGTAAACTCCAAAATTAAGAGGTGTGAATAAAATTTGTGGTTTTCTAATAAATTCCTTTTTTGAACAAATTGTATAAATAGAAGTTTTTATATTTTTATAATTGGTCAGATTAGTTTTAACGGAACTTTACTAATATCTCTCTATGTGGTCACTACACTTATAATGTGATTTACTTTCTAATGTATAAACTCCCTTAATCAAAATATATAATGTTAGAGAGAACTAGGTAGCATTTCCATATTCATAACTAAGGATCGTATGGTCCCCTGCGCATTGCAAATTCTAACGACAATTTATACATCCCTTGGGGCAAATTTGGTAACGGCGTGGCTATAACAATAAACGCGATTGATTGATTTCCAATACTAATCGAATTTTTGAAATCACAGTTATGGACATTTATTCTTTGAATAAAATTCACAATACAAACACAAACCGGAAATTAACATTTTTTTTTAAGAAAGTTAAAATATAATGAAATATATTCTTCAATAAAACATAAATTACATTATACAGGGTGTGATCACTTAAATAATTCCTAGAGGAATACCTAAGTAGGAATATGTAAAATTATTACCTTAACTTTCTTCAGAATCAAGACCACTTTTTTGAATAAAAGCTCCTATTTTTGATTTCTGAAAAAAGACATCAAATTTTTCTCGATTTGACTTTTGACTTGCTTCAATTTAAACAATCCGACTTGATATCAAAATCAACAAAACCCTATAGAATAAAAGAAAAAAAAGTAAGGTTGCAGCCAATATGGAAATTGGAAGAAATTGAAATGCTAACTAACCCAGACGTTGGAAAATCGGCTCAGGGTGGAATCGAGTGCTCTTTGTAAAAAAAATACTTCGGTGGTCACGAATTGTTATCTGAACTCTAGAAAATTTAGCGTGCATATCATGGGTAGAGAAAGAGGATAAAGGATGCTATAGAAGTCAATGGAAGAGAAGAGAACGGCAGGTAGACGATGGAGCATTTCCTGTGTTACGAAGGGCTACTTAAAGAAACAGAAGCAGAAGAAAAACTTGAGATGAGCGTCATATTCATTACTTTGTGAAGAAGATCGTGGGCGAGGGAGGATATTAAAAAAGTATAACAGGGGGCATTATGGAGGTGTATTATAGAAATTAAGTATTTTTTTTCTCTGGAGCTGATAAGTATTAAAAACTTTCCAAGTTATATGCAAATAAGGTGCTTTCGTAATGTTAACTGTTAATTTAACAATATTTTAATAAATCTCAAGACGAAGACTTCCATTTTCACAAAGAATGTATTTCTGTAGTAAAACTCCACTACACAGTTTTTTTTTTGTTAAATAAAACCTAACTTCACTGACCTAATACGTACATCTATTCACCGACAAAATATGCTCTACCTCTACCAAAACTGTATTTCAAACAATTTATTTTTGTATTTTAATTAAAATTTTTTCAATTCCTTAAAGTGGTATAAAATTATATTTTCTATAGGCTTACGGAAAATTACTCATATTTTTTAAAACTAGTCCATTTAATCGACGATGCAGCTATAGTTGGATTTCTTATTTATCTTTAATTCCTGATATAAACATTTTTAATTAACAGTTACGAAGAAGCAACTCAGAAATATTCCCTAATTAACACATATCTTCTGTTAAATTACATTGACAAAACTACCATTTCATAGACATTTCTATCGACTTATGGTAAGAAATTAATTGTGTGATCCTTATGTACTGTCATACTACAAATCTGCAGTATGACCAAATCTTTTTGAACAAAATATAGGATTGAATAAGAATAAAACTAACTTTCACAAATTTACTTTTAAAAAAGGCAGCTTTAGAACATTGTTTGACCTCACTGAAGGGAAATATCCTTCAGCTTCTGAAGATGAGTTTGTAGGGTAGGCCCTGAAGAGTTATGGATTAAGTTCTACATGACATATGCGATAAATTTTTAACAGTGAAGGCGTTGTAAGCTTATGAATCTTGGCACCTACGGTACTTACGTAAAATGTTTTTGGTTTTCTCATATTTTATTAAGGTTATAATTTTTTTATGACGTATCTCAACGTGCGATAAGAGATTATAAGCAATAAGAATTTAATTTTGTTGGTACATAATATGATGAAAATGTATTAAACAATCAATAAAAGCCCATTTTGTTAATTAAAGTGATTTTCATTAACTATTGTTTTGGAGTTAAAATAGTATGCATTTGCTCAAATACTTACTTAACGATTGTTTATTATAATTAATAGTCCACCTCACTCTGGAGCCTCCCCCACCTCCAACCCTATTCCCGGATTCACACCTTTCCTCAACACAATCTCCGGATTGATCCCTTCCCCAAACTCCACCTTCACCCTTTAGAACTCCATCACAGCATCCCCTACACTACCCTGATCATGACATTACCCTCACTTCAAGACTACCCACCTCCGGTAGAGTGGGGCAGATGTTAAGGGTGAGGTAAATGTTAAATAAAATAAATGATATCACCGGCATGGACGTTGTGGGTGAGGAAATATTCGAGGGTGGTTTGGAGGTGGGGCTGTACCTTCGAAGATAAGGATGGTATTTAGGTGAGGATAATATTAGGATATACTGAATTCAGAGTGTAGTGGTGTTAGGGGTGGAGGTGAGCCTAACCAACTACCATCCTCACCCACGGAGAGACCTTCAACCCCCATTCAACATCTTCGCCACCACTAACCACCTTCGTCCCAAAAATGTAATATACTGTCCCCTACATCAATTCTCACCACCACCTCTACCCCAAACGTCATATCCTACTCTGCCCTTTAGCATTCAACCCCCATTCTCTTGCTTTCTTGGTGAAGAATTTGAGAGCAGTAAGACTTGCAAGCTCCATAATACAGAGACAATCCTAATAAACCCTAACTATCCAAACCATACGTTTTAGGCAAAACATAAGACAAAGACTAATAGAAAACAATAAAGTGGTCTTTAGTGTTATATGATGCATTAATTCCACGAAATGTTTGAGCCATACTTTTTGTTCAAGATTTAGGGTTTGCAGAGTTGGGGAGATTGTTCTACATGAGTTCTGTTAACTTTTTAATAGTGAAAGCGGTATGAGCTTGTGAGTCTTGGCACTTATTTTAAATGGAATGTTTTTTTGTTTTATTTCTTTTACAGATATAAACCAACTTTTAATCTGAGAGACTTAGTAATGTACAAAATTTTTAGATAAAGACACCGGCACTCTTATTTTCCACTTTCTACATTACCTACAGTTAAAGTATTCCGTAGTATTCCAATTGAAATGGTATTCAAACTACCTCACAAGGTAGGTAAAGTGTGGGACTTTATTTGTAAAGTACATACAAGTCTACCTCCGCGTAGTATATTTAAACGCATTTGCTGCGCGAATAAATTTCCGGAAAGAACCGAAACTTTGAAAATATTTGAGCATCAAGCGTAAGAAAATTGCAAAATACTGTCGATTTTAATAAAAGTTTGGTTAGTTTTGCCGTCGTACGACTCAGTAAATCACGCTTTGAATGAAATTGAATGACTTTCATCCACTGAGCGGCGCGGCAGACGAGCGAATGAAACTTTGAAGATTTTAATTCGGAAAAGTTTTCTCTTTCTTGAGCAGCTTTGTCTATTTCTTTAATGTCTTCATGTTTATTTAAATAGCATAATACACAAAGTAACGTAGAAATGTTGACACTGTTGGGAATATTTTTAGCGCATAAACTTTATGTCACTCTTTTCGACCCTAGTACCTAATATATACAGATCCGGCTTCAAAGCAAATATCCGAGTCTATTGTAAGGCGGGTAATATCTTCCTAGCTGAATATTCAGAAAAACCTGACCTGTCAGCATTCTGTAGAAACCAAAAACCATCAGACACAAATGTCGATTTCGAACTTTTCTTATCTCATTATAGGCAATTCCGTATGAATACCAACCAATTACCTATTTATAAACTACCACAGACGGTCAAAGGAGCGCCACCTGTAATGATTTGCTATGAATATACAAACTTAATAGGATCCTTTTCGAATTAGCGATATCTAAACTTTTTGAACTGAGCTCACGCATACCATGATAAAAAAACATGTAAAACAGCCGGGGTGAAAATTAGTGAACATACATTTTATAACAAATCACCACAGATGGCGTTTAGTTGCTGTATGTGGCAGTTTATTTATCCTGTCTGTTATCCAGAAGATTCAGTTTGGTTGTGTCTATAGAGCGTTGATGAGAACTAATAAGCTCGAAACCACTAGCTGTGCGTATGGTAATTTCAACAGAATACTAACCAGGCACATTTTGGTATGAGTATTCAGCTTCAGCTCAGAAAAGAAACGACAGGTTTCTAATACATACGAAAGGTAAAATAGTCTCTAACCGCAGGCCCTCAAACCGGTTCTCGGAACGACGTCGCGCCTGCCGGGCAAATAGACGTTATCGGAGTCATAAATCAAAAGCAGGCTATTCGTAAAACTTGTACGAAAAGTATGCTCTAAACCTAACAAGATGTTTATGGAATTCTGTAGAGAAAAAGTAATACAGTATAAATACTGTCGGGATGCGACATCAGTTCAGTTCAGTATACACTGCAGTTCTTTCGGAGGCGAAGTAATATACATAATAATATATTACATATATATATATAAAATAATACAAATTGTTGCTTGCATATATTAGCCTATACGTGTTTTTGACTTGTTTGTATTCTAGTTATTAATTTAAACTGTTTAAATAAGTAAACTACATATATGTACGTGTAATATTAGACAACCAAAATATCTCCCTCGGAATAGGCGTGCGTAATTTGCGAAGGGGAAGCAGTTTCCTCCTGTGTTTACATCTCTCATCCCTGACGCGTTGTAAGGTATGTTGCCATAGTTGCAACATCAGTCGAGATAACCCCAAATTTTGCTTATGCAATCTAATTAGTAACGTACGGCACAATGTTGGTTTTATATACATACGTAAATATATACGTACAGTGAGGATTCGGCCGGTAAATCGGACGATAAATAATCCGGTGCCTCTCCACCATAATATGTAATAACGCTGTTCTTCTAATACCAGGATAAGGCCGCGTCGGCAACAGCGTCGCGACGGTCTGTACACTACCGTTAATTCTAATGAAAGTTTATACCGCGCGCTATACAATTAGCGGAAGCATTTAAAGTTAAAAGCCAAAATATAGGGCGTCATAAACAGGTTTAATGTTAATTGGGTACACGCTTAAATGAACGGAATGACGGGAGGCAAGCCACAACTGTCTTTACTACGAATTAAATGGAGTAGGTAAATATGCGAAAATTTAATTTGTTGTTAGATTGTTGCTTAGTTAATTAAACTAAAAGCTCTGCAAGTTTTCTCTTTTGTTTATTAAAGTTATAACCTGATGCAGTTGAAAACACAGAAATGCACTATGGACTTGGCATTAGACAAATAATTCTACACGGAATATTATTGAAATTTTAATTTAATTTAAACACTTAAAAGAAGTTTCGAAACAACTCTCCTGTTAATACTCGAGTCGTTTATAACAAAAATAAATCGCTTTTGTGTTCACAAAAGGCCAATCTGTACAATGGAAGACGACCGTTGAAGGTGTGGATTGGCATACGTTTTTAAGAACGGAGGGTTGTATGTGGGTGCGAAACGTTAACGATGGGCGCAACAAAAAAAGAAATTAGAAACGTTTGAAAGGCGCACGATGAAAAAAAAATACCATTGTTACAAGTAAAAGTGGAAGAAAAGGACACAATGAAAGTCAATTAGAAAATTCACATGTAGGATTGTAAGACATAGTTGCAGGTATGAAGAATCGTTAAAGATATAGAATATGAATGCATAGCTAGAGATGTAGAATGGTGAGACACTTTCTAAGATATGAAGGAATACAAAGAGGTATAGAATGGTACGACTACTTCTGAGTTATGAATAACCTGCTAGAGATACAAGGTGGTACGATACCTGCTGGCAGATGAAAGACAAGCTAGAGAAAGAGCACGATGGTAGGACACCTTTTGAGATATGAAGGAATACGTAGAAATGTAGAATAATGGGGCACCTTTTGAGATATTAACGAATGGATAGAGATATAGAGTAGTGAGACACTTTCTGAGATGAGAAGGAATGCAGAGAGGTACAGGAAGGTACGATACCTTCTGAGTTATAAAAAACTAGCTAGAAATTATAGGATGGTAGGATGCCTGCTGAGAGATGAAGGATTAGCTAGAGGAAGAGGATGATGGTAGGACATCTTCTGAGATATGGAGGACTAGCTTAATATATAGGATGGTGTGACAACTTCTCAGATGTGAAGGAACACATAGAGATATGGGATGGTAGGACACCATTTTAGATATAAAAGGATACCTAGAAATATAGGATGGTATAACACCTTCTGAAATATGAAGGAGCAAGAAACATGAGCTCAGAGAAGGAATAATTCAGCTTATCAATCTATGATGATGAAGATTATTGACTTGAAGAACAAGAAGAACTTTATTGATATTCTCCAATTGACAAAGAAATAATTTTGGAACGGATCTTTACACAATAAATATAAAACTTGTTTTATCCTGTGGAAGATAATAAATCATCCAATTTATATACGTACCTACCTAAGGATTATTATAATAAATGCGGGCACATTTAGATTCGCACATTTACACGAATAATCGACAAATAACAATTTTTCTCTGAAGACGTGCGACATACTTACATACAAAAATACCTACATACACATATGTATATAGTATCTATTTGTATATATACGATTTATTGTATTCGCACACTCCTGTCACCTGGAGGCAGATTAACGTTATCCTGGTCACAAAAGACTGGCTAGCTATCAATAAATGTGTCCAACGGTGACATTTGAAGGTGTATTCGAAAGGTGCCATCGATTGTCCCTGCCACACGTTTCGAAAAATGGACTCGAATGTGTGAAGGAAAATTGTTGTGCGACCAACGACAACGGTAACTGATCGACGGACGTTACGGTCGGAGATGCGATACGAATGGTCACAAACAAGGGAACGTTTCACGTTTTCCTTATACGAAAATGTTTACTGTGTACCACGCGAAAATGCATTCGATTCCATCTCAACCGAAGTCAAATAAATATCCGTACTCAGGGGACAAGGAAACTGTATGTAAGTAGTAGAAACTGTTTTATTTGGATCTTTATCGTATCAATAAATTCAATCGTAAATGAAAATTTGTATGCTTCTGCAGAAAAACTCAATTTTGACATTTAGGGCAAATACAAACAGTACCTGGGCATAGTATCATTTGATGTGATAGTTTTTAGCGCCACTTCATTGACATCATCTTTTTTTGTGACGTCAAACCAAATAATTGTTTAGTTTTCATTAGCTTTTAAAAACATTTTAACATTGAGAATTAAAAGAAACGTAAACTGTCCAGTTGACGAAGTCTCCGATGTTTCAAAATTATTCGCACCCCTTTTATTACCATCCCCATCTTTTATTTCAAGTGACTTCTGTGCCTTAATAACCCACAAGCTAATTCTTTATCCAAACATAACAAACAATACTTAGCTCATATTTCAAACGGAGTAGCATTACTGACCTAAAGCAAGAAAGAGGTGCATTGCCTCAGAATGACAGTGAGTGATAAGGAAGAGAAGGAACAAGGCAAATATGACGTTACATTGAGGCACTAATTTCATTCATTTTCATCTATTGTGTTGCGGTATCTTATCTTGGTATTATTTACAAGTTTAGTTTAATTAGACCGTCCACTGGTTCTAAAACTTTTAGAGTTTTAGTTTTAAATTGCAACTAAAAGTTTATTATTATTATTAAGAAAATGAATGATAAATGAAATGATATTTGTATTTTCCATATAAGATACATATTTAACTAAATGGTTGCATTGTTACTAGCACAAATTACTTATAGGTTAATTTATCGCTGTCTTTTAATGGTCCCATCTAATGTGATTCTACAAATAATAGTTTGAGTAGAAATTGAACTCATCTCCAGTTCTGTTTGTACTAAACTTGAAAGTGTATTTAACTACTTAGAACTCGGGAAATGTTTATCAAGTGATCATTTAATTTATCGCCAAATGCCTAAATGAATATTAGGTACAATATGTTCAGCTTTTGGTTGCCACATAGTTACATACATAAATAATTTAAATGAAATAAAGCAGGCGCCCTTATAGAAACAGTTAATTGTAATAATAAATTGGAGCAGCTAATTACTCACGTTGAATACACGAAAAGGTTGTTCACGTGTTTGAGTTGTTGGAGGCCCTCGCTCGCTAACTCGTTCATTCAGCCGTTCGCCCGTTTGTAAGGAGAAATAGCGTTTAAGTTTGAATTGCAAATGAATATAATCAATTACAACTCTTAGTGTTCGCATTTCAAATTTGCCGAACAGTCAAGATCAATTTTCCTATTTGATTCTGAAAGCATATTGAATCGATTGTTTACATCATTTTAATTAATTCCAAGTCTCAAACCGTAATTCCCGAACGAATGGGGAACTCGTAAGTTTAGGAATTGGATAAAAGCTCTTCATCAAGCCCACGATTCGAATGATACACGTGACGGGAAAGTCCTGATGTAAAATCGCTGTTTCCTATAAGCTCTTAGCATATTATTGCGATTAATTTTATCTAATTGTCTTATAAAAGACGTTCTCGATGTATAACCTGTTCCATAAATCCCCTAAACACCACCCGATTACATTTCAATTTTGGAATGGAAATTTTACTAAATTAATAGTAAAGAAAAACATAAGATCAATATGATAATAATTAACGATGAAGATTTGGCACCTACATATTTTTTATACATAATATAGTCGGAATATTCATTTAACATTGGAGCAGCAAGAACTGCCTACTTGGCTGAAGAGGTGCGAAATTAATGGACCTCCAACGGCCTGAGATAGAAGGGTTTTGGTCGGTAGGTCTGAGGACACCTCCCTCAGGAATCCAATCTTTTGAAGACAACAAAAAAAAATTTCTACTGACTACACACAGTGAAAAGAATTCGTTAAGTAAATTTTAGAAAAACAAGTAGATAAGTGAATAAGAACAAGTCATCACTTCCACACTGATGACTTGGTTAATGGACAAAATTTGAGTATTAAAAAGTGATCACTGGCTTGGAATGGATTTTGTCATCAATCCATTCTTCTTTGAAGACACAATTGATGAGACAATAACAGTTAATGGTGCTCAGTATCACCACATAATTATTCAGTTCTTTGTGCTTAAATGCGGAGGACAAATGGTTTCAACAAGACCATATGCCGTATGCCACACAGCCCAAGAAACAATTCAATTTATAGTCACATAAGTCATTTCCCTGTCGTATAATATCCCGTTTAATTCATCAAAATTGACCACCACGATCGTGCTATCTAACACTATCGAATCGAAGAAGAAAAAACTTTAACAAATTCAACTTCTACTTCAACTATTTCATACAAAACCCTGCCCTTTACACATAATGAATCAATAAGAAAAACTTCAATTTTTAATCAAAATCCGTGTTTTCTATTAAAATCATTTCCTATGCGTGAACTTTGGGATGGAATGAGATAATTGTTGAATATGAAATTATAATTTATTATTTTAAGCAGTGCATAGGAAAATGATGTTAATCTAGATTTACGATGTACAGATGGTATATTCCAATCGGTAGATGTTTATAATAAGAGAAAATGATCGATTCTATTCGAATAATGTATAAAGTTCGAAACAAGTATTTACGCTGCATAATCCATTTTCACTGCAGTGCAGCAATCAAAATTAGCTTAATTTTGTTTATGCTGTAATAGTAATAATAGATGGCCTAGAATGTTCCAGATTTTTCAAAAAAGATTTGGAGAACGATCTAGAAAAGTTCCAGTGTTGAATTAAGTATTAGCAATGATATCCTAGCAATTATTAAATTGTGATTATTTTAAATACATTAATATGAATTAAATCATTCAACCAACTACAAATTATCTCAAATTTACGCGCAATGATAGAGACCAAGAACATTTTTGTTAATTATCTTGAGGTAATTTGTAGTTGGTTTCGTAATTAAATATTCCAACTCTTTCGGGTGGTTTCAAAAATTATCTAGAATGTTCCAGATTAGTTTAGAATGTTTGAGAAAATATAGAAAGTTCCATAGTGTTGCAGATTTTTCGTGAATGATTTAAAATGTTCGAGGGATGATCAAAAATGTTCCGGATTTTCTAAAATGATTTAGAATAATCCAGGACGATGTAAAATGTGTCAGATTTTTCAGATATTATTTGTAATGTTAGAGAACGATCTGGAATATTCCAGAATTTTCAAGAATTATTTGAAATGTTCGACAAAATACAAAAATTTCCAGATTTTTTGAGAAAGTCTAAAATATTCCAGTTTTCCCAGAATGGTTTCAAACGTTATCTACAACGGTGTTTCTTAACCTGTGATCCGCGGACCTATGCTCTGCGAGTATATGTATGGGTTTGGTTAGGTTAGGTGGGTGTTCGCAGTCTCATCTCTTGACCATCCAACAATAATAAATAAGAACTAAATAATGCACAAAAGCAACACCAACTTAACGTTAACAATTTTTTTTTTACTAATTAGTACTAAAATAAATGTTCTGAAATTTGTTGCTGTCTTTTTTATTTAGGGGGTCCTTGAAAATTTTCACTGATTTCCTCTGGGAGTCCATGACTGAAACAGGTTAGGAAACCCTGATCTAGAATATTCCAGATTCCTTTGAATTGATTTTGGAATATTTAGGATGATCAAGAACGTTCCAAAATATTCCAGAATTTTGAGGAGTGATTGAGAATGATAAAAAAGGTTACATAACATTCCAGGATAATCTACAATATTTGAGGAATGTATCTGCGTAAATCTAAGACAGAAATGTAGGTCGAAATTGTTGAATTATAAAGACCACAAACCATTCTGTGAACATCTGACCTAATCAATCACAGTTTGAAAATGTCAGGAAGAACTGCTACTGGAACACCTAATAAGGCTCTACCAAACCTAACCTAACTTCAATTACCTTTTTGTAACATTGTTCGAAATCTAACAATACTTGCAACAGAAAATCTAATTCATAAACAAAAAACTTGAAATTGATTAGAAACGCTTCAATCGCTTCCCTACGTAAAAATCAAATTATAAAATCCATACAAATGTAAATAGACAATTTCATTTGAGATGTGTACCTATTACCTTTATCTTAGTCTGTGTCAAGTATGTGTGGGGTACTTTGTAACAACTTGACATATAAATTCTCGCAACGTAAGCGATTGAGATCAATACGATCAAAGATATGCCGAACAAGTAAATCCTTTTTGCATATTGCATCCAATCGTAACCAAAATCTGAGGAATTATCCGAGATTTGCATATCGAGCAAAGCTCAAAATTACGCTTGTATTATTCTGTTTGAAAGAGAGGAAGATGACGTCAACCTTTCTCATCCCCGATGTATTACAGTTTCGTAGAAAGAGAACCGTTGAATATTATCTAAGTTACAGACTTGCACATAAAAAGGGTAGGTATGTATCGGATTCCATCAGAACATTTAAAGAAGTTCACAAAAGCACTGAATTTAATTTTTGAAACATTTAAAATAGGAGCTTAGATAATAGAGGTCTAAATAAATAAATATTAATACGAGTTAAGAGGGTATACAAAAGTGCAGTAGAGTTTAAGGGGCGCGTTTAGAATCAAAGTTCGATAATAAAGTTTTTAATGGTATCTTCAAAAATTAATGAACGATAAAAAGTCAAAGCAGTTTAGTTTCTGGCCTCAGTTCGATAAGAACTAAGGGGTCTAGTAGAAGTTTCGTTTCAAAAAGGGGCGTACAGGGTGTTAGGAGTAGAGGAATGCTTTCTGAAGTAAGAAGGGCTAGTTTTAGAAACATTTTAGTGACATGAATCTCTGGGGCGGAAAAATTTGGAGTGTGAGAAAAACAAATTCGAAAATGCATTAAAAAGTGTACCCGTGTTGGAACTATCTTCAAATTATAATAAATAATAGATCTAACTCTTTTTATTATTAAGAGTTAGTTCAAGTATTGCAGTTTAACATCAATACTGTGTCTCAAATTTTATAAATTGTTTTTTCTCATACTGCCGCGGTTACGAAAAATGCATTATTTTGACAATTTGCTTTTGATTTAATTAACAGTTCAATAATGAATGGCTAATTAATTTTCTGCTATAAATGATGTGAAATTTGGGTGGTAGGGCGGCATCTTTTACAGTGCCCAGGGGTGGCATTAAGGTTAAATCTTAAATCCGGCCCTGATTGAAATAATAAAAATTATTTTACACTTCCATTCCGTGAGGAGAATATTAGATTTATTATTGATCGTGCTAAGTACATCCAAGAAAGAAAATTGAAAGTGTTGCATGCAGGAACGGTCGACTGCACTTTTTAAATATTCAATATTTTACATAACCAACACACGTTCATTGAAGCCGAGCGGAGGATTTGCTTATTTTTTTATTTATGTAGAGCTGATGTGGAGAAAGTATAGCCTGTGCGCTCGGTGCATATTCGATGGGAGTAAAAGCACAGTGCTTTTAGGGGCAAACTATTTAATGTACCTACATCTGCTGAAAAGATGAATCGAACAGACAGGAACCTCGGTAAACAGGTTGTCGATAGAAGTAATCATGGCAATATATTCTAAATATATACCTTTCCTTTAGAATCCCATTCACTCACCTGCAACGCGCACCTGAAGTAACTCTTCTGGAAAGCGCCCTTTCTACAATTCAATTAAATTATGAAATTGTATTATAGATGAAGCACCTGCTTCTCAGATGCTGCTTTGAAAACGATTGCAGAAGGATAATAATAGAATGATAAAAAGGGAATTGTTAGAATTTTTAAATTGGTTTCAGTACAACACAAGTACAGGTGTCTTGCTGAATAGATCCAAATTAAAATCGTATATTCTAAAATACAAAAGAAGTTAAATATGATACATAAATCGTAATAAGAAATATATGTATTCAGTTTTTTAAATAATTTATATCTTAGGGACCATAGTCATGTAACTTGGTATTGAAGCTTCTATAGCTGCGTAAACTCTGCCAAACTGAGAAATAAGAAGGCCTTAGAACTTACGCGTGACGTCACTGACAGTGGTCAATGATCGAAACCGTTTTACTCTAGTAGCTAAGGGAGTTAATTCTGAAATCGCGGATTATTGTAGAGATCAATATGAAGAGTATTTTTGTACAAATTTTTAATGCTGGAAATCTACAAATTGAATTGATGAAGCTTTTGAGTAAATAAAAAATAAAATAAAAATACACTTGGAGTTTACAAATACTTATTGTTGTCACTATAATTATCATCTGACCTTTTTCTACAAGAATATGCGATCAAAATAAAAATTTAGACGATAAAATCTCTTGGCTATTAGATTTACAACAGTTCCCTACGAGGAACCCTTTATGTGACGTTGCGCGTTAGCGCTCTGGCCTTCAACAACGATGGTAACGATAGGACTCGATTGATATTTGTCTCGGAGTTCCTTTAGGTCCACTTCTCTCTATCGTTTGCATGGTCTCTTTGGATTGTTTCGCCGTGTACCGATCAATTGCAAGTGTATCATAAATGTTTGTGAACAAGAACGTGCCGGCTCGCGGCAAGCAATTTCGAAATATCGAGTCAGTGACAGTGACACCGTGATAGTACAATAAACATTGGCAGCGGTCTGTAGCGACAACACGCAATTGAATGCGGTGCCGCCCACAACACACCACCAACCGTGCACATCAATCAGGGGAGCCATTCGACCAGAGAGAAATCTTTGCATATCAATCACTATCGCGACGATACCCTTTATTACTGATACGACTAAAGCAACAACGCCGATCGAGAGAAATTTAATTAAACTGCAAGTTTGATGCGTTTCTCGTATGCGTTGATATACGAAGAAAACATTACTCATTGTACAGGGTGCATTTAATTGTAAATCACATAAAACACTTTAGGGGATGATACACGTCGCACACTAATAGTGGTGAATGATCGCGGCCTCTCATGCATTATATGTGTGTTTTACAACCCCCTCACCCAGAAAAACATCCTCGGGGCCATCCCAGATAATTTTATTCTATCGAATTTAACATTTAACCGAAACCCAACATCCCCAAATCCCTATACCACCACTAACACCTCACCACCCTAACTCCTATACTACTCCCAGCACCTTCATCCATTTTTTTCTGCACGAAGTTCTAAATTTTCAGAAAAGTTGCATATATGTTAAGAATTTAAATTTTCAAAGGGAAAAACCTGTGTGAAGGGGTAATTTTTGCTGTTTAACAACAAAATTTATAAAAAACGACTTTTTTGTTGTTGATTATTTCTCGAAAACAAACTGTCCAATTCGATAACTTTTCATTGAAAATAGTCGAAAAAAACGTAAAAGAACTTGTTTTTAAAATCATTCGTAGGGTAATTCCTAAATTTGAGTTAAGATATTTCGGATAATTTTGTTATGTTACTACTTTCAGACGAAACTCGAAAAAAATCTCCAGCTTTAGTCGCTTTTGCAAAATTACAGCACACACAATTTAGGGCATTAATTTATCTGTAAATATGTGTATCGTACCTGCCTTTTAGGAAATAAATTAAGCAGTTCACAGAAGGATAAACTACTCTCGACGTTTCGAAATACCAGAATATTCCAGACTTTAAACACAGAACTATAATTAGAAGAGACGATCACCGAAGAAGCAGAAATAAATCGACAGTGGCAGTAGTGACATAATAAATTCTAACGACTTTTGTAATTTAACTTATTTATTTAACGGATATTTATTTAATACTTAAACACTAATAGAACACTTAAACACTAATAACAATTCAACAACTTATTTATATGACAAGGAGAAATGCGTATTTATATCACTCTATATGTCGTAGTTCGGTATTTATGTTACTCGTTTGGAAGCTAACTGTAAACTACTGTCACTGACCACGTCAACAAGTATTTATAGAGACCTAGAATAATTCCAGATAGATCGGGAATGACCTACTAGAATTTACTCGTGTTCGTTTTATTTATGGCCTTATTTATTGCCATCAAAGCGCCGACCGACGCCGCTTATCTGCTCCCAGATGTCGTCGGCGCGCTCGCACACATACACGCTCGTTACAAAATAAATCGAGACACGCAGTGAAAAGTGAATAAGTATAGTTAGTAATCCATTTTCAGTAGTAATTCGTTAGTGTTATAAGTTTAAGGAATAATTAGTGTAAATAAATATTTGTTTGCTGTATATAACTCTTTAAGTATAAATTTATTAAACCCACGAATATAACAATATTTTCCACTAAATACTTTAATAATAGATGTTCATTTTCAACTTGAAATTTAATTTAACATAATTTTGAAAAGTAAAACGTTAAGCCATCCTTTTCCTATTACCAACTATTTATACAAAATGTATCCAAGTCAATTAGATTGTTTCATCAGTTCCTTTTTGACAGGAATTACCTACTCACTACTTTTTAACCAAATTCGTCTCTATTTTTTTTAGTTTCTTATTCAAACAAAGTTCAGTTCAAATTAGGGTTTGTGATTTCAACCTTCGTGGTAGCGCTGAACGAAAAATCTTTCAAATTGAGAAGACTTTATACTATAATTAAATTTGAAAAAAACTCACGTCAAAGATTGGACAGAACAATGTTTACCAAAATTGAAAACGGTGTTGGTGTAGACTTTAAAGTACCCGTAATAATTTTCACGGTAACGTATAACTAAAAATCAATTCTCTTTTTCTTTATGCCAACACGTAACGATGTAATCAAATAGGGGAATAAAATCCAGCGGTAAGAAAAAATGACACATTTCGAAATAAAATAAAAAATTTGCAAACAATAACACAAAATTTTAGAAAATATAAAATTAATACTAACAATCACAACCGTTTTTTTTACTTTTCGAAAATAAGAAAATAAATCACATCTTCGTTTAATTTAATTTTTTAATGTTACTTTGAGATTATTTCGATTTCTTTCATTATTATATCAGAGCATAATAATAAAGTTAACTCGTAAGTATTAAGAATCGCATCCAGTTATCAACATCAATTGAAAGTGGAAAAATTGCTGATGTTTAATATCATCCCCTATTGAAATGAACCCGCAACGTTTCACTAAAAAAAAAGAATACAAAGTCATAATGTGCATCAAAGGAATGTATTTAAATACATCAACAGTCTCACGCAATGCATCGATTCCAATTTTTAACTGCGGATGTGTAGGGCTTAATCTCTAGGACGAGCGAAAGCGGCTTAATTTTTTTCTTTTTTAAACAGAAGTTCGACTTTTACATTAACGCGGTAAAGTTGAGTACGAATATGCTCAAAAAAAAAATTACCTACTAGAGTGTTTAATAATAAATATAACAACAATATACAGAGTGGCCATTTTATTGTTTCATTTCCATCTACTAATTCAGGGGGATTGCCATTCCAGGACGTTCCAACTAAAACTCTTCCTCTACCTCATGTCATTCTAGGGATATTTCAATAGGTCCCCTTTAGCCGTATGTGTTTGTAACGCGTTTAAGGGCTGTGAAGATGTTTTTAAGAAATCTTATTCTTCAGCGAAGTTCGAATTTATTTAGTTTTGAGGGGTGTTAGGGAATTTCATTCGTAGGTTATTCTTTAGAAAGGTGCATTTTATTTGGGAGGTGTATAATTTATTGGGGATTAGTATTAGTAGTCGTAGAACACACCTCCTTCTTTTCCAGGGAAGTGCCCACCGAAATTCTATATTTCAAAAATACGCCCCACTTGTTGACGTCTATGTTATATCGAATCTGCTAGTTAAGAAGTAAATTAATAACCTACCATACACAGCAAATGAACGCCATCTATGACGATTTTATATAACATTAGGAAACCTACAATTCTTAGCAAACAGCCACAGGTGGCGTTCACTTTCTCTATGTGATAATTTATGAATCTACCTCTTAACCAGGAGAACCTGGATCAATTTGTTTTATAGTTTATTTGGATCACTGACGAGATAATCAGAAGAGTACTAGGAACGAAACTAAAAATTGATAATTGGGACATCATTACTCCACAGATAACTTCCCACTTTTCTTTATTCTTCCTAGAATTATATTATAATAATAGCAATAGTTTTAATACAGTGTAATTATCCGGTTATTAATTACCCAACAAAAATTTTGTGAAGAAGTGGGTTTTATTAAAATGTGTTATTATGAAGATAGATAAAATATCAAAAAAAATCGGAAAGAAAAAAGAAAAATTATGTTAATATTGTTAACTTTCCGACTGGACCGAGTATAATAATTCTAATTGAAACATTCTGGCGTGTTTGAAAATAATATATATTAAGCAGATGGACAATTAACGAAGATAAAAATAGTAAAAGCTGCCACATATTTTAATGAAAACATTTAAATTAAAATTTGTTATCTCAATTACGCGACACTTAGATAAAATATCCTCCGTTTTCCGCTACTGCAAAGAAAATTATGTCTATCCTACGGAATGCCAGAGACTCCGCACTGTGTACAGTTTTATGTAAGTATTTCCTTCAAGGAAAAGTTTTGAAAGTTTCTCCACTGAGAGTCAATGTGCGGAAAAACTTCTAAGCGGATATTTTCTACAAATGATTATGTCGTTTTCCTTTTCAATTTCTCGTAACATGTATAACAGTGAAAGAAAGGATTTGTATGGTGTACTCTTGATGAAAAATGTTTAAATAGAATAAAAAAAGTAAAGACAATCAAACGATTTGTTTCAAATTCTAACTTTTATGCAGAAGTTTTCGTCTTAAAATAAATAATAAAATTGTAGGCAATTTAATTGGTTTCAAAAAAAAAGATGTGTAAACAGTGCTTTGGGAATGTTTTATCAAGAAATAAAAAAATTTCGCCAGAAAAAAAAATTGTTAGAGGTTTTTGGAAAACGTACATTTTCCAAAACCACCCTGTATCTCTGAAACGATTCCATATAACGAGACGCGGTTTGCACCAATTAACTTCTCATAAAAATTAAGCTGCAGACACCGACATCGGTTTTTGTCTATCTCCCCTTTAAAGTTAAAAGTGTCCAATTTGGCCCACCCTGTACGTAACATTTATTCACCATTTTTTTATTTTTCTATTTCATTTCTTATATTCAATATTTGTCATCTTTAAACTTCAACTGATCAGAATTTACGACAAAACTTTTCGTTTCCAGTGATATAAAACTCGTTGATTTTGCCAATTACAGTTTCCACCAAAAACGCCTTCGCCAAAATAGCATTTCAGTAATTTTCTTATCTTTACAAGTTAAGAGGCTGCAGAGAGGGTCACATCCGGCGCCACCCCAACATCGTACGACATAAACCAAAACGTAGCAATAAAGATAAAATCTCGAAAATGGATACCGAACTTCAAATCCCTCCCCTTTCTCCTACAGTCCCCAGCCCGACCAGCGTAACATGAAGAACGATGACGAATCTGCACTAATTAGTTCATTAATAGCTTTGTGATTTGGAAAAGGTTCGCCACACAAATTTATCCGACGTTATGTGCAAAATCTTTGATAGTTGATGTGGAAAATAATTTTGCTCGTTAAAATTTGAATTGCAGCCTCTATTCATCTGGTATCTGCTGAATGGAAACAAAATCCATTTGGTTTTATGAAATTATCATAAATGTAGTATTATTTTGATTAACTGCTATAATAGGCCGTCAGATAGTTGTAGATTCTAGTGTTTCATTTTCTCCCTTCTGGCATTAAGAGGGTTGAAATATATGTAGATGTAGATTACAATAACGATTTGATTATTTTGTCTGATCTAAAATTCTAGAATTCTAAAATCAAGCTATCCGAAGAGTATAGGTGGAAAGGTTGCACATGATGTCCTAAGGTTTGGTATGAAGGCTCGAACGTATAGAAGAAACATAAAAATCTTCAATATTTTACTCCCTTTTGGTGAATGGAAGTGTAAAAGTTGATATCTTGAACAGTTGAACAAAAAAGAAAAAATAAATAAATGCAGAAGGTTTTCGAATGACTAGGTCAAAATAAGGATAATTCGTTAAAGTTTCAAACAAAATTTTCTGGTCCTTATTTTGACTTAGTCATTCGAAAACCTTCTGTCTTTATTTTTTCAAGCTTCTTAAGATATAAATTTTTAAGCTTACAATCACCGGAAGCAACGGGATAATTGTTATTATTTTTTTCTACTAGTTCCATCCATCACTTCAACATCACTCACTGCAAACTTTCTGTCGATAGTTTCTTTTATTTTTATTTTTACTAGTCTCGCGATCGAGTCCTAAATTTGACATTGTAGTCTACATTCACGTACATTTCGACCCTCTTAAAGGCAGAAATAAACACAGAAACACTGTGGTGGTTCTTAAAAAAACATTTTTCTCTAATCATTTTAAATTAAACAAAAGGTATATTAAAATGTTTCAAAATTTATATTTAAAACAATCCCACTGTTCTTTCAGCCATCTAGAATAGTAGAATGGACTACTTAATTGTTAACAAGATTAACTAGAAACAAAAGAAACAACTTCTGCGAGGGCTAATACCCCTACCTGCATTGAATTGATTGTTATTTGTAATCCTTAATTGTTTAGACGTTACAGGAATTTTACCTGTCTTTTAAGATTGTTTTACTTAATTGTTCTTTATTTTCTTAAATTATTCGTAATACTTTGAAGAAGAAAGAGACGAGGATTGTTAGGGTGGTTTACGATTTATTTATTACCCAGTCTAAAATTAGGTTGCTTTCAGAATTTTGGCTTTCATTTGTTGTCAAACTTTAGCATTCAATATAGTCTTCTAGCTCACGCCAGAAAAAGTTTGTTATAACCTCACCGAGTCGAGTAAGCTTTTTATTTCAGAAAATTCTATGGAAAAGCCTACTCTTTGAGTACCACCGCTAACTCATTGAATCGGATCCACAAAAAAATTATGACCTAAACATTGTTTTTCTTTTAAAAGAAAGTTTGTGTTATATTGAAAGCCAAATAAATATATGTGAACGAAAAAATATGTAGGACTTTTGACGTTATGAAATTATGACGTGATGAAATTTAGGATTTTATAGCGTACTTTTCCAGAATAGTTTACTAAAAGTATGCAAAATCAATTCCTAATCTTGTCTGGCCATCAACTATTTTATTTAGTAATTTCCGAATAATTTTCAAAAATGGGAAAATCAATATTTTTAAGAAAATAAAATTGAGAAAACAAAGATATTAAAGAAATAAATAAATAAACTGGTGTCGCGAAAAAGGCGTATAGTGAAAAAAGCGTACAATGAAATAAGTGTACGGTCTTACGCTGGGAGGGTTAATTACGTCCTAATAAGGGTTGCTATTTATGCTCTACTTGTGAAATACGCTTACAAGGTGATTATTTCTGATTTCCATTACACTGTATCCGATGAATTTGTATTAATGAATAATTCTGACTGTGTTCTAGAAATTTAAGGGCGATTTTTTTTACTGCTGAATTTTGAACTTTCGTTAGAAATTGAGACTATTTCTAAAAACCCAATTAAACATGATTTTATTTCGTATTCTTGATAAAAGCAGATTATTTTCTTGTTTTTGGCAAAATCATTTCCGTTGTACTAATATTCATAATTACTACATAAATTAAATTTAAGAATAAAAAATTATACGATTGTATTATATTTTTCAATTTAAATAATTATAATTATTATTGCAACTAAAATGATTTCGCGAGAAATAGGAAAGAGAAAAAACAAAGTCACTTTTAATAATCTCTCAAACTTTCAAGGATGTGATGTGGATATCACGTTCTTTGGATGCGATTCCTTCCTTAGGAAAATTTGCTTATTTTATTGTCCCGTTTCCGTTTCACCCTTATTGTCAGGATTAAAGGAGGGATAGCTAAACTCATCAAGGAAGGAAGCTCGTGACCGTAAATTATGTCCTAATTGACTGCATGACAGCACCTTCGATCGTCAATTATCTAAATTAATGAAAGCTGGCGAATTAAGACGGTTGGTTTATGAGGTCAGACTACAATAACTTGAGTTAGGTTCTAATAACAATGTTGTACACATTGCTCTCGCACCCATCAGGCAGCCCATCGGCATTGGCCTCTCAATGAATTAGCAAGCTACTACTAGAGTTATTTAATTAAATTGAAGTAATGTTTAGTAAGTTTCGACTCAACTAAACAAGAATCAACAACGTTCAGATGCTAATTGCTCCATTTGTTGATCTGCACTACATTTGATTTCAGACATTTGTCTGACTCAATAGTACATCTTTGCCATTTGATGTATAATTCAATATAAGAATTTCAAGCATTCATCGAACTTATACAATTTGCAATTTATGACCTGAGACAGTTACTATTCGCACAAAACATGTCATATCAATAAAAATTTGCACAAATTCCATACTCTCAAATGATATTCCTATTACAAAAAAAAATTGAAACCACAACGTTGTACCCCGTCCTATATGGTAACGACATAAAATCTGCTTATGTCTTACAGACTAAAATAAAAATTTTAATAAAAAAAAGAATTTCAGGAGCAAAATTTGATAGGATTTGGTTCAAGCTTTTGTGTTCACTGAAATAATTGGTAACTATTGTTGCTTTTAAATTACATAAAAATTGAGCCAAGTCGAAATATTTGCATCTAAAGATTCTCTAATGACGTTACACAATATTTTTCTTGTATATAGTACAAATAGACTCGACGAACTCACCAAAGAGAGCGCGATGTGGTAGAAATAAAGAAAGAGGATGCATGAGGACTTGGCGCCGAGTATCTACCAGGTACTCTAGATTTATTTTTTTGATTTTATACTAATCGAACTAGAAGATATGTCAGACGTTGAGTCAACAGGCTGTTGAAGCTAGAATGTAAACCGCTTTTTTTTTCGTGCATTAATTTAGAATGAAAATAAAAATTCATTAAGCACGAATTAATGAGAAAGGTACGTGGAAATTTTAATACTAGCAATTAATTGTTACCATAATTCATCATTTCCTTTTTTTTTTAATTACCTATATTTATAATGCAACGTATAATATCATTACTATAAACTCCTCCGCCCCCTTAATATCAATAAATTACAGTAATAGTTTGCGAAACGGGAATAATAAATTAATTAAATATTAGCTGTTGGCGAAATGGGAATTCACCCTAACACCTGAACCTTTCCTAACAACATAATTGTTCCTAAGCTAGGAAATGCAATAAACGCGTCTTGAAGTGGCGTGCTGAGAACGAGCTTCGTGACTATTATTTCTATTTCTGTTTCATTTCGTCGTTACCACTGCACTGTTATGGCTTATATATTATCGTAACTCATAATGCAAACTCGTGACTTGGTTCAAAAATTAAAGATTAAATAATTGAATGGCACGTGCTAATTGCAACAATTATAAACATCTATGCAAAAAGGGGTGACAAAAGCTGATTTAATGGACGACACAGAATAAATAAAAACAAATACTTATATTATTTGGTTTCGTAACTCTAAAAACAGGCACGATGTTTAATTATTATTATTGTGATTTCCTAAAGATTGAATGTTCCCTAATGTCAGAAGATTGATTCTCTTCCTAAAGGACCTACAATTTATTTTGTGATCCGTCACCTACACTGTTTAGCCATTTTAAACTCACCTTCAGGTAAGAATAATATTCTAATTAGACGATATAAATTATTATAGAAAGCCTTTAATAAATTATTCACAATAATTGCTTCAGTACATCTCAGTGTGACTTCAGATGGAAGAAAAATTGAAACTTTCACACTAATGAGCCACTTTTTCTTCCTTAAAACATTGTGTAATGGTATTTCTAAAAAGCTCTTTCATTATTTTTGAAAATTGGAAGATTAATATTATGGAGAGATCACTGACGAATTTAGAATGGCAACATTTTTTAATATTTTAAATGTAACACCTATAAAGCATCTGATGTGTAATACATTTCAACCACCACAATATATTGCATTTCACAAACGACAATAACATGATTTATTATCCGTAAGGGATGTCTGTTTCCACTATAAAACGGCGTTTTAGTATACTAGGTACAAAATGCAAAGTACCTAACAGCGATCCATCGAATAAGTTAGTAAAATAAAATATGATATAAAAATTTATACGATCATGTAAAACCAGTTGATAATGTTTCAAATTTTTCTCAACATGCACTCCAAAAGCTACAGTCGAAAAAGATATTTATAAAAAAAATAGTGTAGCGAATACGAGCATGCTTGTGTTCGCTACCGTCGAAAGATTGTTTACATTTTCGGCGAACCGCTTAATTACTTTCTTGGAAGGCAGGTACGAGACACACACGACTACAGACACACGCATACACTGCCGAAAACCGCCCGCGGCTGGTTAAGCCGCCGGCCCGCAACACATGCAAGTTTACCCGATCGCACACAAGCATGCTCGTGTTCGCTACAATAGTGATGCTGATGTTTTCTTTTTAAGAGTAAACCATTACGAATTGATATTTCTTATGCAAAAGTAAACTTTTCAGTAAAGAAATAGAGGATGGTTGAGAAGAAAGATATTTTAGTTTGACAATGGAACATTTTCTTTGCAAAGTATACAATTTTCTAATGTATTACAGTTGCAGGTCTGTTCCTCCTCTAGGGTGAAACATATGAGAATTTATTTTGCCCAGTCAGTCACAGCTAGTCGCTGCTTTGTTCGTACAATTGAGAACTTGGAAAGCTTTCCTTTCCCTAAAGCCGGATATTTCGAGGATTTCGTAGCGATGACATCTTATCGCCATTGAAACCGACTTATATGGGATATTTCAACACGAATAACGATGACACAACATTTTGCATGAGCGCACTATAAAGTTATCTCCAGAAACACTCCTCGGTAATCGTTCCTTTACAAATGTACCGAATGCGACAACGTATGGTATGCACTATGCTATGTAGACAATGCGCCAAAAGTCCCAAGGCGAACAAATATTATATCGAAAACTATAGATTCTTGTAAAAAACTATTTCGCACAAAGGGAATTTTAGGATTGCTTTTTTTTTGAGGTACTGTGAGATAAATTTAACAACGAAAAAATCTACATACTTTTTGCCTTATGTCAATATCATATTAGTTTCCCTCAAAGTGTTCAACTTTTAAGGGCCATGTTACTTTGAAGAAAACCTTAAGACGTTTTGAGATTATATCGTCTGAAAACCTAGTATGTATCAAAAAAATGGGAAATACAAAGCTTGTAGTGACTTTTATGGGCTTTTTGGTGATTATAAAGAAACTAATTTTGTGGAAAACCTTTAACGATGTTTAAAGGTCAGGTAAGGATACCTTATAAGGCAAGAAGAGCTAGTCAAAAACATATTAGAGACATTAATTACTTTTGTTTCTACTACTCAAATCATGAAATATTCTCGTATATGTACGGGATGGGCAAACTACCATGTTTGTATGTGACAATTCGATAATTATGACATACACAATAATAAATGACGCATCCCTTCTTGAGACAAAGGCCATAGATAGATACCTAAACAGCCCTTAAGGTAACACAAATATTTTTTTTTGTACAAGTAAAGCCTTTTAGTACTTGAAGGATTTCTGCTAAATTTTAGTGCTGTAGTGCCCTTGGTATTGGATAAAAAATAGTAAAGCACTTTTTAAAAAAAAAGTTTATTGCCAAAATGCCTGGATCTAAGCCAAATGCGTCATATTCGTCGTATACATATATATGCAACTAGGACGTTTTAAAAAAAAATAGGGATAACATATCTACCCCTTACATGGACCTGTCTATCAATTTTGTAATAAAAATAAAATTTTTTTTACACATACAAAGTAGAGATAATGTCCCTCTAATAACTAATCACTTGGTGTCAATTTGCATATAAAATAAATTGCTGGTGTGCAGAATTTCCTGGTGACATACTTCTGTAACAATTGTGAAAAACAAATTATGTAATCTTGATGTGGTATTACACCCTTTGAAACTTATTGATGAAAATAAACCTGCGTGTAATTATTAGAATAAAATTGATATGTAAAAAAATATTCTTCTCATTAATAAATGTAAAAAACAGGCACGTAATAAAGTGGCATGATCCTGATATTTTTTTGAAAAATTAGTCTAATTGTAGGGTGGCCGAAGTATTTTAACAGAAAGAAATTTTATTAAAGTCCTTATTATTTTTTTTTTTAATCCAAAACCAGGTGTAGTAAGTACATCTCTAAAATTTTGCAGAAATATTTCTGAAAATAAAAAATATCTCTTGTGTTAAGGCCGATTTTCTCGTTCTTAACTAGCTATACCTTCTAAATCAGTAGTCAAAAATTTGTTATAGTCTTTTTCCTGGAATAATAAACAAAAAAGAGAAACTACTTTTACGTTCTTCTGGCTGATAGTATACTGTAGTGCCGAAAATTTCGAGTTATGGAAACAAGTTTTTTTTTTTTTTTATAGAAATCATTGTTAGCTTTCAGTAAGAAAGTAACCCCCTTATGTTTCTAATAGTTGCAACTTTTCTACGGGTAATGTGAAGTGATGTAAGTACCTGGGTACCTGAGACGTGAAGTTGATATTAAAAATCTCGCCTCTTTGGCACTTAGTAAATTTATTACCTCAAGTTAGGGCTAAGTGGCAATCTTATTATCATTCAATATTAAAGTTAATCTTCGTTCGAGACAACATTGGAAACATTTTCTCCATTAAACTGTATGAAAGTTCGATGAAGTCGGCTATAAAAATCTATAAGAGCTTATAAATTCAGGCCGTTCTTTAAACTTTTCAGATAAATTATTAACTTTTTCTCATTTCTTTAAACGAAATCGTCCACCTTCAGAATGGAGTGGATACGTACTTACATATATCCATGTATGCTTGCAGGTAAGTAAACCTCTACAAGAGCATCTACGTCTCGTAAACCGGTAAAGTTTCTTTGTTATCTTTTACGAAACTAATTAGAACAGTGCAGAATTTATAAAGTCCGTACTTTTTAATAATTACCAGCCGATGTTTCTGGGAGAAGTTGTATTTGAAAAGTTCTAAAGACACTCTTTGCATTTTAACTTCCTAGTCAAAGCATATATTAAGAACTTTGGTTTAGTTTCCTTAAAGAATATTTACTATTTCCTACAACTCTAACTACCTGGGATTTAAAGGATAAATTACCTTCGTTATCGAATTCAAATCCTTGAAAGTTAAATAAACATTAAACATTTATTGTTCATCTACTTAAACATCCCAGGATAAAATTATCGGTCTCTAGGAGTCTCGGAATCGGAGACCAACTTCGAGTCTCTGAAATAGGAATCTCTGAATACATGACTGAAATCTGTTTCTAAAAAATGGGAAAAATTCCTACATAGAAACAGTAACAGGCTTTGAAAGATCATAAGAGACCCTGTGCAAATTTTTCAAGACCAAGACCAATATAGTATCACTTCAACAAGAGCAATACCAAGACCTTATCAATATAAATTAAGATTAAGACCAACACCCAACTCTGCAAGACTAAGATCTAGCTCTGCAAGACTTATTTGCGCAAGGCCAATATTCATAAAAAGACGATTACCAAACTTATTGTTTAAAATAATTTATGACCCCCTTAGAGAATTTAGAGAAACTTAAAATTCCAAATGATGCAAGATCAAAACAAGAGTCGATTGACCAAGACCAAGGCTCGATTTTAAAAAACTAAGACATATTTATATAAGATCAAGATCAAGACCAAAACTAATACCTAATTCAAGACCAGTACCGAAATACAATCATCAAAACCAATACAAAGACCAAAATAACTATGACCTATGACCTTGGTCTCGCTCATCACTTTATGGGACATCGTCAGAGGCTCTTAGAGACTCATTATTTTATCCTGGGGGCTGTGTTTCATTATCTCCATCATGGAGCTGATTAAGAATCCAAAATTCCTCATGATTAGAGTTATTAACTGAAGATCGAAACATGTTTTAGAATTATAAAACTTTGATGGAAATTGTAGGCTTTTGATATTATTATTTTGTTTTATTCTACTTTTGATTTTCGTGTATAAAAGAGCTAAAATCCTCCTTCTCTATTCAGTTGAAGTGTATTTACTTGTATTAATACGAATTTTAACCAAAAGAAAATAGATAGAACTTAAGAACTTACTAATAGATGGAAATAAGAGATTCTACTCACCATTAAGTAGCATCCATGGTCTCAAGAACGATAGTTATTTCTGCAACAAATAGAAAATTGTAAAATATCTTAATAACTTTTTGGAGCACTAATAATGATAAATAATTTAAAACATTTAATCAATTTTAACACCACTTGCTAATTAATATTGCATT
This sequence comes from Agrilus cyanescens, assembly GCA_947389935.1. Taxonomy (NCBI): domain Eukaryota; kingdom Metazoa; phylum Arthropoda; class Insecta; order Coleoptera; family Buprestidae; genus Agrilus; species Agrilus cyanescens. The sequence continues at coordinate 27,024,077 of OX376705.1, forward strand.
TTATTCTAATCAATACATGTATATTAGCAGACAGCCGGTTTTCGGTTTGTCCTCTCTTTCCACTACGACCACTGATTGAGAGTGAACTAAATTATAAATTATTCCACATCTTTTGAAAATGATTTGGAAGGTTCCAGAATTTTCAAAAATTGGTTAGAAAACATTCTATAAATAACAGTCGAGCATAATGTGTAGGTATATCAGATTTGAAATATAAAACGGTAAGTCAATATCAAATAGCTTTTCTCGGAAATATTATTTTTGTTTGTTTTCCCCATTTTTACAATTTAGCTTTCAATATCAGTCAACAGCATCAATTTCGATTTGTTGTATGAAAGAATTATACAACCCCTCGTCATTCAATCGGAGTCAGATGTCGAGGTCGGAAATTGATTAACCACAGAATTATATCTTTTTTTTTTTATTTCTTACTATATAATTTCAAAAACATATCAAGAGAACCATATATTTATACACATTTTATTATTTAATTAAAAGGAACTATTTTAATTAGATACTAATTTATCTTTGTGCTGGGGATAAGAAAAAGCTTTTTCCTGCTGTACACAGATAAGATAGAAAATATTTTTAAGCTGTCGATTAAACAATAGATACTCATAATAAATACAATTATTAATGTATTAAAAAAATTGTGTTTTCAAAACCTTTACCCAGCTCATCACTAATAAATAATTAAAACTTTTTTACGCTCGTTGAAAATTTTTGAATGTGAAATAGTTATAAATTGTTTCGCTCAACGTTAAGTATTACATTATATAAAAGTTAGTCAATCGAAATTTCATATTTTTTTATTTTTTTAAATCTCTGTATATTATTTGTATCCATACGAAAGCTTTGAGGGTTTGAAAAGTCCAAAATGCAACGAAATACTTTAAGAAAGGTAGATCGTCTTTCGTCTTAATAAGGGCTCTACTTACTGCATTCTTAGTTTTTACCAAAAAGAAATTCACTTTCCTCACTGGAATTTTTTTTTTAAGTTGACGAAATTCTCATGTGTCAGATACTGTTTATATTTGAAATGGAAACGTGCGATAATTCAGTGCAATATGAGACCGTAGATAGTATATATTACAGGTGTAGACCCGGAGGTGGCATTTAAGTGAAATATTTTCGCGAGAATCGGTTTTCCTTCCCGTGGTAAGGTATACTGCCGGCGCACCGCGACGCCGACGCGACGTGGCAAAGCGCCTACGGAGATTATCAATAATCTCGTATATTTAAAACCTGTGACCCGAAAATACAATAAGCTCGGCGGTGTGTCGTTGCCGAGCAGATTATTCCACATGGAATGAATCAGATTTAAATCGACCCATCCGCCCACTCTTTTTCTACTCCGGAAGACTCGCCAGACTGTCACTAATATTTGGTTTGAATTCTGAATACCAAATCTCCTCCTAGAATGCCATTACTTATTTGAACAACAATAGATCGGAATATCATATGCAGAAAGTATTCGGGAAGACGCAAGTTCAAATCAAGCGTAAATTTTTGTAAAATTGCCTTTTCTCGGCGAATAAGAAAATATTGAAGTTGAGTTATTCAAAAATCAAAATAGATTAATAATATTCAACTGTATAATTATTTTGAAATATAACAACAACAATAACAATATTTTACATTTCTTATTTGTCTGCCTGTATGAAAAGATTTACTTAAAAAACTAAACTGCTGACCATTGGAAGTCTTATAGAAAATATCTTCTTAAATTCAAATTACGTACAAAATAGCTTTAATTGATATATTAATAAATGGTTACAACACAAATATAATTCAGTAATCTACACAATTTCTGAACAAGTCTAGAGAAAAAATTTATAATTATCTATTATTATAATAGAAATATTAATAGAAAATCGGTAAGTTAAGGAAAAGCAGGATTTGTACATATTATAATCCTAATCAAAGTCCCAAAGGTCCCCATCGATACGTACACCACCAAAAATGTTATATTACGCAAGGTCAAAGATCTCGAAAAACGTTTTTTCATAAAAGCTCATCAACAGTCATTTTTGTCAAAAAAATAGGGATTATCAAAATTTTAAATTAAGATTTTCTGTATAAAAAATATTTTTTATTGTTTTCGAAAAAAAATTGAAACCGATTCATTTCATGTATAGCTTGGTGGTAAGCTAAAAAGTAACCGTCTAGAATTCGAGGCCCAACAGCCCACGTATGATGTCATTCATCGGGGTGGATGAAAGGAACTGTTTTAGTCTAATAGGCAAGAGACATTATCGTGCAAAAATACTTTTGACCACGAATTCTTGTAGAGGTCGATGAGAAGGTAGTCCACTATGGCACTATATACTCCATTTCTCTTAATTACAAAAATGGATGTAACTTAAGTAAAAGAGTTTGTGCTAATTACCACATAATTAATAATTAATTAATTAATTTATAATTACCATACTAGATCTTTAATAACATCATAATGAAAAGCTTATCAAAGTTGTAGAGTTATCATGTGTCTTGACTGAAATTATTGAAATTTTGGATTCGTATTAGTATTCGTTTCTTATTTGATAAATTTATAACTTCTTAATTTACGATTCTTTTCATTGATCCCTTACTTCCTGTGTAATAAAACTAACCCCTCCTTTTGTTAAACCCTCAAGTGCTCTCCTGACTATGGCAGGAAGTACCGAACAGATAACATGTTCATCTACTGAAAAACTCCTTCCGCCTATCGATGTTTCCGAAGAATACGTTAAGTAAAATTGACGAACGCGTTAGTTTATGGCTTTTCGTCTAAAGCTTTTTACATTTTTACTGCTCATCCGTGAACTAGGGTGGTGATGGTATTGGTGATGGTGTTGTACCTATCACATATGTTTTTTAGTATTGCTTAAAGGAGAATGAAAAGGCACAAGGGATGGGGTTTTTATTTCACACGATACCAGACAGTTTATATGACGGCAAGCATATCTATCTCCCCTGTTTTACAGCCCCTTAACTTCGTTTGCTGTTATGCATTGACAGATGCAATCTCAGATACACATATGAAAGCACGTGGAGGAAACCTGAAAAGCTCCAAATATTCAAAGGGAATTTAAAAAAAAATGATCAAATTCTTTTCAAAAAGCTAGATGCTATAGTGGATATAGAGGCAGCCGAGGAAGAGGATTGTAAGGAGATGATGACACACTGAGTAAGAGCACTGAAAATTTGCCCTCAAAATTTTGGATGTAATTGGAATGGATCCGGATTTGGTTGATCCAACAGGCCTGCAAAAGCTTCGGTTCTAAATATTAACATACCAGGTGTGGACTTGGTTCTTGTAAATTTAAAATACAATCTCAAAGTGGATTAATTCTGATTTTACACTACTCTTCCTTCTCCCCTCGATTGGTTTCCCAAATAGGTATCTAATACGAAAATGTCATGGGGGAAACTCGCCGACCACCCGAGGCGATCCAACCACTTCCCCTACATGTTATTGTAGTTCAACATATCTATTATAACATCACGTAGCTATCGTTCTAAACTATCAAAATTCATATAAATGCAGCGAATGTTGATATTTCTGACAAATTCAATTATCGTACTGACTACAAACACGTTTACTCACTGGGTTGCAAAATTCCATTAAACGGTAATTCGGTTTCAGGTTTGCTTGGTTCCATAAATGTGTGCGTTAGTGCGGGCTGAATGCGTATTTTTAATTACAAAGGCGCACATTATCTAACTCCAGAAATAAGCGTTCTAAATCGGATTGTACAGAAACTCAGCGTGCTTTGATGGTATCGTTTAAAATTATTGAAAATATTTGCAGCAACAACACAACCAAAGGCTTCAATGGAAAATTTTCAAAGGACCAATCAGATTAGACCACGTCCGATTGGCGTTTGATACACGAAATTGCAATTGCATATGTCACAACGTATCAACACATTTAAAAATAAATTGTAATGATAAACATGCTGGATGTAACCGAAATTGAACGAAAAAATAGCAAACATGAATGTACAGAAAATAGGACTTTAAGGGCTCTCCACAAGCTTGGGAGGTATGGGTAGATGGCAGAATATCAGATGATGATGAAATCTAATTTCTCGATGAAGAATTATTTTTAATAGAACAACAGTATTTATTGTCAAATGCCGCAAAAAACGCCATCGCCATCATTTTATTTTGAACTAAAACAGCTCCTCAATGTACAATAAAAACATTTTTGGTCGCTTTGAATTCGTAAATATAGAAAAGGAGGATTTAGGGATGAGTCCAGAGTCCAGGGTTAATAGCTTTTCAAACTTTCATGTTTCACTTCCCTTTAAGTGAGAATGAACTATTTTAGATGTAAGTGGTAAACCTGGGGGAACGTTTGGTAAGGGGACCGCGCAGTCCAAAACTGAGGTCTAACAGTTATAGCTCCCACTGCCGCTCCTGTGGGAAAGAAATGAGGATAGATGACAACAGGGGAATTCCGAAAGATTTTAGATACATCTGAGGCCTGAATAAGCCCAAGACCAACGTAATTAATAATATAATTCAACCTCACGCTCAAAATTAATAAAATTCTGAGAAGAATGTCTGGCTTCAATTATTTTTATTTTTATCTTTCAAAAATTTATATAGACAACTAATTCAATGTCATGTAAGTAACTTTAAAATTAACTAATAAATAACAGAAAATTATGAATATTTCTATAAATAAAGTAAAAATTCGATTTTTGTAACATAAATTTCCAAATTACTTGCAAAAACTATTCAGGTAAAAAAAACACATTCTTTAAAAATTTCTAGACGTTTCTCCTGATTTTCAGATTTTCCTCAATTTCTTCAAATCATTTAAAGAATAAAAATGATTTTTCATCTGGAAAATTCACAATTTGGAAATTAAAAATTTTACTTTATAATCAATAAAAGCTAATATCGCCAATAACCAACGATTATTGAAGCTAACTTTAATTATGCGACGTTTCAGCCGTCAAATTAGGTCATGATCAGACAAATACTAAAATTAGGTAATCATCCCTTTAGATTTTGTTAAAAAAAAATATGCTGTAGAATTCGTCATGCTGATCAAGAATACATTAATTATGTTTACTAATATTTATATTAGCGTGTAGGTTATATGGTTCAGGCGTGGACGCGTGCATTTAAACGAACCCACACCTACTACCGCATAACCTATGGTTCGTTATTTAATCTCAAATGTAGCAAATACAACATGCACCATATATTAAAATAAATCAACAACATAACTACTAATGACACCATTATCGCATTTTACACATACACATCGAAGACCGTAAAAATTTTCCTTTTTGCAATTAGCGAAAGCCTTTTAATTTTGATTTGATGTTTTGACCACAGATACTTGCAGAAGTGGCACCTATCATTCTTACAATTTTTCAGTCTTAATTATGTTTTTTTTTTGTAGGTGTAACACCAAAATCTATGTTGCACGAGAATTCTTCGTATGAAACTGCCTCTGTTTTCTTAATTTAATGGCTTCTAATTTGATCAAAACATTGATAATTACTTAGTAGACGCCTTTATATAAATTCGTTTAATGTTTGGAACGTTTCCCTTTTAGACAACACGTGTTTCCGTCTAACGGCCGTGCATTTTAAACGAGTCTATTCAGAACACAACGAAGTCTTTCAACTTCTTATTACGTATTTGTATATTAAGTTTCCTGACAAAGGACAACAGCGAACAGCCCGTCTCTTCCTTGTGTCGAGAAGGAACAACAAAAGGTAAGCATGCTTACTCACCCTCGTTGACTTTGTCTACATATAGGTATCTAGTATTAGCAGTTAGTAGGTAGCTGTGTGCCCTTCCGTGTTTCACTTTGATGTCGCTTCTGGTAACGAAGGCAAGCGAACGACGGCGGATATCTAAAAGGCACAAAAAAGGACAAAAGTAACGCCACATCCGATTCAAAGACGTGTTAATTACAAATAACGTCGCGTTACTCTGTAGATGACACCTCGTTCGTTAACAAAGAAAATTTAATCACAGCTTTAGCAAAGTCGTACACGCCATCGATAACTGCTTTTACGACACGGCAGGGATAACAGGTAGGGCGAATACTTACGGCAACGGCCTCGATCATCGCGATTGTGAAAACATCAATTAACGACAAACAATTATTATAGAGAAAACGTTCACATTTATTATTACAAAATAGATGTCGATAGCAGTCAGCGTCTTCGCTCCGTCGCTGATGCTCACGAAGCCACGAACGACGCCAAATGACTCACTAATTGATAATAACATTTCATAATTACTAAAAGTCCGTTTTTTAAGCTAAAAACAAATGAAACATATTTTATTCCAAACATTTACCGTTATTTTCAAAGCAACCAATCAACAATAATAGGGGACACGCCAGGATAATATAGGGGATGTGATGGTCTGTACTAAACCTTAGGCGAACGTTATCCTGCAACAGGATAATTCCTTTCCTTTCACTAGTACCAGCTGATGCTCTTAAATCAATTTTCGATGCATTTGGTCAATTTATTGGCAGTAAACCACAACCTAACCGAACATTACCTAACCTAACCTAACCTAACCATAAACCGCCAAAGAGTGACCATTATTTTTTTAGAATAGCGATTTTGTTTCAGCATATGACCAGGCTTTTGATCAACATTGATCGGCATCTACAATAATACATGATCCATTTTTTTTTATCGCACGTCATTGTTCTCCCAAGAAACGGTTCGTTTCCCTGATTTTGCAAGCAGGGAAGCACTTTTTTTTGGCGTCTAAATTGCTGACGTTCTTTCAGCTCGTGTAGGACCCACGTATTGAATTTTGGAAATTTCCATATTTTATATGCCTAGAAACGATCATTATCGGACAGTTATATATAATAAAGATTTTCTTCTAGATTCCATAAAAAAATCGTTAGCATCCTTTTAGCAAATTTTAAACACCAACATCGAATAGTTCTTTCGCAGAACACTCTTTCCCAAAAGCTTAATTAATATTCCTTGATGATTGAGCAGCGGAACGACCAAATGTTTAAATTCATGAAAAATATATAAATGTTTAATTTGCAAACAAACAAATATTCTTATTAAGTAGGAATTGGCAATTGTTTCTAAAGATTATCACTTAAAAAATTACATATGTTAATTCCTACAATCCTAATTTTTTGGAATCAGCTACTCGATTAAGTATCATTTCACTTTTATATCATTGGATCGATCAATAAATCATTATCGACGAAAACAAGTTAGAAATAAAATACAAAATCTGTAAAAAAATTCAGTATTAAGGCGAAGACTTTAAAGAAATAAAAACAAAAACACCTTGTAGCGAACACGAGCATGCTTGTGTGCGATCGGGTACACTTGCATGTGTTGTGGGCCGGCGGCTCAACTAGCCGCGGGCGGTTTTCGGTAGTGTATGCGTGTTTGTAGGCGTGTGTCTCGTACCTGCCTTCCAAGAGAGTTATTAAGCGGTTCGCCGAAAATGTAAACAATCTTTCGAATATTCCAGACTTTTTCCCTTGTGTTCTGTGATGCTATAAGTGACAGAGACGTTCGCCAAGTGAGTTAGTAATAAATTGACCGTGATAGTGGTAACATCCGAAATAAATCGACAGTGTTAAAAGTAAAAAGACAAATAAATAGAGACGAGCATATAAGTGAGTGTTGTAAATAAATAGTAAGCCAAGTTCCGTATTAATTAATAATGTTTTTAATTAGTTTTTATTAAATAAGTATATATAAATTGTGTTCCTGTACTTTAGTCCTGTAAATAAATTTTTAATAAACCCACGAACACTACACTATTATTTTGAAAAAGTCAAATTTGTTTAAAACGAATATCTTCAGCTTATTAACAACACAAATATCGATGCATTTGTTGTTAGTTTTAACGATTTTCGATATTTCGTATTTGCCCACACTTCACCACGGGTGTCGGAAATTCCTTTCATCCATTCAAACCCAAGAAACAAGTTCACTTCCTACCGGTGCTAACGAAGTTTCAGTTAAGCGCTTTACAATATATACGTATGTATGATTAAAAAAATGAACAAATCATGTGATTTTTATAAAGAAAAAATAACGTCAGTAAAAACGGAACAAACCAGAATCCGCCAACTTATATAAACGAAACTTTTCTGATTCCAATTCGGGAAAGAAATAACTACATTCCATAATTTCTTATTGGTTCTTTCACACGGGCAGCTGGCGTGTTAAGTATCGACGTTCTAAGAAACAGGATTGATTAACGAGTGGAGTTAAATAGAAAAAAATGATTTTGTGTGGATCCATTGAACAGAACAGTAAGAGAAATTTTTGCTCAGATTGCGGTTCCGGTAATTCCGAAACTGCCAATATCATTAAACACTTAATTAAACTTTTCCAGTTTGTACGCAATTAATCCCAACTTCTTCACTAATCGTTCCACTAAAAGCCCTATCAAGCTTTACAGCAGCGAAAAGTGAAAAAAACAGAAAAGTGTTTGTTTTCCGTTTAGAATTCTACCAAACGTAAAAAACGAAGATTAGCTCACAAGATGAATCAGAAATTAATCTAAATATATTGAATTAATGTATAATGGGGTTGTTTATTGTTTTTTTCAGTATTTTTTTTTTCAATTTGGCACGCATTTATTTATTTATCCTGCAATGTATTTATCTACCTTGACAGGAATATAAGTTAAGATTAGGGATAGGAAAATGATTTGTGCAAATAGGTGAATGACAATCCCATGTCCGCTTTTCCGGACTTGTTCTGGCGCACTTCCGTCTGCCTAACGAGGACGAGAAAGAGCTTCCTGCACATCAGAAAACTGAAACTCCCCAATCCCTTCATTTTATAACAATCTTTTAATTTTTGAGTTTCTTTATAATTAGCAAAGTACATAGTACCTAAAATAGTCTACATAAAAACCATATGAACGTATTTCCCAGAATATTTACGAACAGAAGTATCCTTATTATGGTAAATTATAAAATTCAACTCTTTCTATTATATGTTTTAACTATTTTTTAATAAAAAAAACTAGAAATACGAAGGCGAAATATGAAAAGTAAATTGTGGCGTGGTGGCGTACCTTTTTTGAGAAGTTGAGACAAACTGAATGATATACAACGCTGATATTTTATTTAATTTTTTTTTTATTCACGAAACTACTTAAATTTTCATAAATATGTAATAGCTACTCTTGCACATACCTACATATACCTACTTGTCGAAATACAAGAAGGAACACTTTTAGTTTCCCAATAAATGAGGGTAGCTAAAGGTCTTTCATTCATAGTTAATAAACTTGAGATTCGAACACACAAAATATAAAGCTCAGCGTATCATGTCATAAATAAAATATTACCCAAGTTTCACATTTTACTGAGAGTATCAGTAACATTAAAGACATACTGCTACTGTAACAAAAAAGTATCCCGAAATTGTAAATAAAAAGATAAAATGATATTTAATTATTCATCTATGTTTCTTTTATCGCTTCAAAATACTCCCTATTTGATTCACTCAGTCCTTGAAACGCTTTTTATAGACGTTTTTCAAAACGACCTTCAGCCCCTTCAAGGAACTTTATCTTATGTCCTCGATCGACTGAAATCCCACGGTGAATACAATTAGTATCTGATAGTATTTTTTTACTTTAATTTGACCACACTCATGGCACAAAATGTTCCTTTATAATTTTGGTTAATCCTGCAGGATTTTCTCACGCAAACGCTTAAATACGACCAAATAGTACTCTTTAATAACCGTCTGAACCTCGGTAATGAATTTATGGATGATTCATGGACCACAACTCGAAAATTGAAAACAGCGACGAACATCACCCTCATCTTTAAGTAACATATCGTCAAGGATTTCTCGACGATAAGCGCAGTTAATGAGGGCATAAAAAGCACAGTCGTTATTGAAGGCCAGAGCACTAACGTGCAACGTCATATAAGAGGGTCCTCGTAGGGAACTGTTCTAATCTTATAGCCCAGGTATTCATCATGCCAAAATTTTTTTGATCGCGGATTCTTGTGGAGGAAAATCAGAAGTGTTTGCGCAGATTTTTAGCATTGGCAAATAATTGTTACTGTTTTTCATTTAACGTTTTACAGAATGTGTTGTTTGTCCTTTCGACGCTTACGTAGCCTAAACAATGATAGATATAAAAAAGTATAGATATAGACCTTTTTGTAGATAATTTAGTTTTCAAGAAAAATGTCCGGACAGCACCCCTCTATTGTATTGTATCTCTGTATTTTTAATCCACAAATTCGTCCAAAAATTGGCAACAAAAAATGCAGTGTATCAGCCTAATAAATCCATATTGTTGTGATATTACTTCCATAGAGGATCTATGCAATCAGTACGGAGCGATCGAAGTAACAACTTTATTGTCACAAACGTTTACCATTTGTTCGAATTATTATCCTGTCAATGTGAGAGCGTTATCGCACAGTGACATACCCGAGTTTTGTTTGGATGCTTTACCAATAACAGTATCGTACACGTACATTTATTTGCATGTGAGTGTATGTGTATTTTGCAGGTAGTCCTGCAAATTTTCAGAAATTATCCTGCAACCGAACAGAGCTCCCGCATCATCGACTACGCCGTCTCTCCAAAACAATTTAATTAGCAAAACCGAACGATAAATCGTTTCAAGGAATAAAGGAATTGTTTCGGGTTACAATGGTGACCTGTAACCCCTGCACCCCCGCGTATGCACTCTAATTGTTATACGAGATATAAAATTGGAGCACAAACGACAATACCGCATCCTGATTGAGTTCGTTCATATTTTAATTGGAAATTAATTATTGAAACCGATTTTCGTTCGGTGGCTATTTACAGAATAATGAATAATCACAGTTTGGAGAACTATAAATTATATTATTGAGAGTGCAAAAAGAAGACAATAGGAAAATGTAAATTACAATAACGTTTACGTTAGAAAAACAGGAAAGAAAAAAGATGGTCTATAAGACGTACTCAGGTAAAATTTGCAAGAGATCCCTTATGAAGAAGTTTATTGGTTCCAAGAAGTTCGACCCTGTATCTTACAAAACAACCAGCTGTAGGTCGATTTGCTGGCCGTTGTTATAATTTACAACCCGTATAATAATTAACTACCATTGGTGCTTCCAGGTAAACATCGCTAAGTAACATTGTAGGGACGTTACCTAATAATGCTTCAGTCATGAACTTAATCTGCTATTCTCAATCCAGAATATCGGTCTGAATAATACATATGTTTCTGGTAACTGGTTGTTAAAATCACGGGATTCTACAAAGTACCCACAGGAGTGGTAGGTACTGGAATATCCTCCATAGTAAAATCAACTTTTTTGGATTGAAAGATTGTCAGAGGCAATATATGTAAATTTGATAAAATGTAAGCAGACCGACAGGAAATTGCAGGTCCAATTTTTGCTCTATTTCCTCGGGATGTTCCGTTCATAAATAACCAGGGCAGATGTCACCGATAGCTGAGATTATGAGAGGTCATAACATCCCGAAAGGCATGCACACTCATCCACGCCGTGACGCCGTCCCAATAATCTCAGCAAGAACGTGGCTCCACTTTGAATATTAATGTAATCTGCAGTGAAGATTCAATCAGAAATCTTGGAATTTGCGGTTCTGTCACGAACAGAACTGTGCTTCTGTTTCATCTCTCTTGCTTTTAATGAACGTAACTAATTTAGTCGTGGCTTCAAAACCTCCATATTTTACTACTTTTTAAACAACCTTATCATAAACATCGAGTATGTGAAATAAATGATTTATCAAATCATGGGAAAACTCTACAGCATCCTTTTAGGTATCGTGGGAATAAGGAGAGAAAGAGTTAGCCAGAGCAAATGAAGAATATAGGGACGATTAAGGTTATCTGTGGAATATAACTGTCCCTTGAACGAGGTCAGTCGGTTCAGGAATCAAACGCCGCCCGGCATGACTTTAGGTGGATTAACAAATTAGCACGGACAGATACTAAAACGCCATCTGTGTACTGTAGAGTGTAGGCTATTGAATGTTGAACTAGACTAGTTCACGTTTAGTCTGAGAGGATAATTAATCATCAGAGAAGTGAATTGAGTGAAAACAGAGAAAGGAATTCTACGGGGATAAAAAGGACCAAACAGCATTTTTGGAACTTTTTAGTTTTATTCTGGTCTTTGTTCGTTTGAATAGAATTATCCTACATAAACAAACAAACAGAACGAACGAACACCGAAAGCAACACCCAATTGTCCAATTTATAACTTCATTCAAATTATTGGCTTGATCATATTGCCATATTCAAGTTTCAAAAAGATGTCCCTGTCATTCATAAATCTATTTGTATAGAAATTCTGTTTATAAAACTGTACAATAACATCAATATCAACGAATCAGTCAAAAAGAATCAAGAACGGTTTCAAAACATTTAAAAAATTGCTCCACTGATTTGTCGAAAACTTTTGTAAAACGATTTTCTGAAAATATCTTCGGGTATTTTGAATTGAAAGATGCTATTTCCTAAAACTGCAGTAAAATTCCAACTGGATAAAATACCGATCTAAAATTTTTGGTTTGGTTTTGGTACAACTACCCACAATATCTGCTGATAGTTCAACAAGTTTTAATATCCATAAATCAAAAGGATTTTGTTGAACATTAATAGACCTAGATGATGTTTCACTCATTGTCTATGGTAGATTGGTCGGTATTATATCGGAACTGCCTAAGGAGCACTGACGAGGACCAACAAGTTTTGGCACATATTCCTTTTTATATGGATCCACCTTCCAGACAACTTTCCGAGCCTAAGTTATAATTGCAGAAATCTCCAGACCATCGGGTCTTCCAAAAGAAAAAATACCAAAACTGCCAAAGCAGACATGTATACAACACAACCTATCAACTGTATTTCAAATTTCTTTTCTTTGTCCTCTATTAAAACCAAACACTTACAAAGGGCTTTTGTTAAAGAAGACTTTCCATAACCTGTATGAATATTTTCGAATTTGAAAATTATTAAAGGTCAGACGAGACGGAATAGAAGCTGTCAGAAAGCTACATCTCCTCACGGGCTAAGAGAAGCTTTCATACAGCATATCTGGGTTACAGCTCATAAATATGGAATTATGAAAATTGTGCGACCCAGCAACACTTGACTTAATATTGCTGGTTATAACATAAAGTTGGAAATTGTAGGTGGCCCTGTTATTTTTGTATAAAATGTCACTTCCCGTTCAACGTCAGTCCCCTTTCTGTCGTACCGAAATATCCATTTGGCAGAATACATATATACATATATTTTCATTAGTTGAAAGTCATCCAAGGGAACTTCAACTATGGCAAATTATTGCATAACATATTCAATCCGAGCAAATAGTAAAGGGTTCAATATTTATTTTAAATGACCGCACGACTCAAAACGCGAATGATAATGAAAGAGAAAGCGAAAGGACACATTTAGAGACGACTTTCCTTATACATTATGTATATTCGTTGGTGATTTAGTTAAAATTTAACAGTGATGTACAAGATACCCTGTACAAAGTATCTGGAATACAAAATACAAGACACTTTCATAATAAGTATTTCAGATAGCAGATACAAATAACTTTCTGGAATGGTATCTGAAATACTAAATACAAAATACGTTACTTTCAAATACTTTTTCAAGATAAAATACTTTTCTAAGAAAACAACATTTTGTTGAACGTAAGTTTATCTTTTTACGTGAATTATTTACGAATAAATCGCATTGATCGTGCAAATGTGAAGACAAAATATTATACTTTAAGGATTTTAATTAAAGACTTAAGTAAAACCAGTTAAAATAAAACATACGTTTCCATGTTCGCGATCCCGAATCTCACAAAGGCGATATTGTTAATACCACACGAAAAAATACGGATTAATTATAAATGACACGAGTCAGTGGAGGAACGGAGGACTTCATAACCGATGACATTCTATCAATTTGGTCCCAGACTAAAGTTTTAACCGCGCGTTCAGTTTTATCTATGGTAACATTGATATTGTAGCGAACACGAGCATGCTTGTGTGCGATCGGCTACACTTGTGCTTGTTACAGGCCAGCCTGGTTAGTCGCGGCAGGTTTCGGCAGTGTGTGCGTCGTGTTTGTAAACGTGTGTATCGTACCTTCCTTCCAAGAAAGCAATTAAGCGGTTCGCCGAAATGTAAACAACTTTCGACGTTTCGAATATTCTAGACTTTTTCCGACTTCTCCTATGGATGCTATAAAAGTGAAACGTTCGCCGAGTAGTTAGTAATAAATTGACAGGAACATGAGAAATAAATCGACAGTGATAGTATTGAGAATACAAATAAATTGAAACGTGCATATAAGAGAATGGTGTAAATAAATAGTAATCTAAGTTTAGTATTAATTAATAGCGTTTTAAGTAGTGTCAGTGTATATATCTTGTCACATTTTGTGAAGAAATTCATGGATTGCTATTAAATGAATTTTAAAAAAGTATTTTAGATACAAGATGAAAATACGTATTTTGTCTCTTGTATCTGTATTTCAGATACTAGTACCTTAAATAGCTCACACACATCTCTGAAAATTAATGATAAACTTTTAGAGATTTAGATGAATATTAATCGATATCAAATGTGTCATAAAGTGTAAAATTAGGGGTGTTATAGTTCTGAAACAATTGTCTAAAAAAAATGGGGACGTTTATAGTTTAAATACTTGAAAGAATGGGAAGATATTATAAGATTAAGGGTGCAATCGAGGTACAATAAATACAAATTCTAAAATGGTTTTTGTCATTGATTTTGTCAAAATGCACTAACACATAGATTCCTAAAACAGATTTTATTCTGCACATCAAAATGGAAAAGAAACCCCTATAGTGTGAATCTACTGAACCGACTGTGTTAAAATTTGGTACACATAATCATGAACGTTCTGCGGGCTTAACACGAATGTACAACAAAACAAAGAATTTTGAATAACGGACTCACTTCTAGGCGGGCTAATTAAAGCAAAAAAAGTTTTTGGCATATCAAATGAAAGGGCTTGTTGTGAGGGTCTGAAATGTATAATTTTAAAATAAATAAATTTGAGATTAATTAGGAAATCATATGAAAATTAACCATTGTCCCGCCCCACCCCTTTATCTCCAAAACCACTGAGTCTAAAATTTTGAAAATACGTAGAAAACAGTTCTTTATGCTCATAAGTTACAGGTAAACCTATCAGAAATCTACAGGGTGGCCCAAATTCAGTGACGTTTATGAAAAACTAATGGTAGAATAATTTTGAAAAAAAATCGTGCTGTACTTATGACACTCCCAGTTTTTATTTGAAATAAAATTCTCAAAAATGCATACCCCAATACGTAGTTCGTTGATACTTAGAAGTGGCTCCAATTTTTTTGAAATATCTCAAGTAGTTTTAGAGAAAATGAATTTAAATTTTAGCGATTACCACCTTCAATATTCCCTGATAATTGGGAGAGGGGTAAAAATTAGCTTTAATGGTATTTTACATAAAAATAAATAAATAAATAGCTACAGGTAGAAATTCTTCATTAAATGCTGATGCAGTTTTCATCTGCTTAATCAGCAACTCATTTCATAAGAAAATTATTAGAATTTCAATACCAAAAATGTACTTCACTGACGGAAGAATTTCAGGAGATATTCGGGAGGGTGAACACGATTTGTCTTTCAACACAACAATTTTTTTGGAATTTTTATTGTATACATAGCACGCGGCTCTGGTTGAAAATGCATAAAAATATGAGAAAGAAAATCCGTGACGTCTCCTTTCGGTCGTTTCACCGATGTATTCGCCATAACAGTTGACTGTTTGAACCGCTGCTTTATGAAAGTAAAATATTGACTTTGTCTGTCAGATAATAAAAGTATGTAAACTGTTGGAGTGGAACGTCTCAGATCTCTTGTGTCTCGCAATGTAATTCGCCTCTTAATGCTCCACTGACGTAGAAAATTCTACTTGTTGTGCATCTCTACCGACTCCTCACAGACTTTTGCAACGAGAGAAACACTATGCAGAATCGCAAAAAACGCATTTCACAGAAGAGTCCTTGTTCGGTTCCTCAGATAATGGGTTACAAAATTAAAACATTTCAACTTACAAGGAACAAAATGTTCAGTCGCTTTGCGAAAACGGTTCTCGAGCTGACGTGCTTTCGGAGTACTTATTTTATATCGAATTATAATTATTGACTGCGTTTCCTTACTTTAAAATTCACATCCCCCTGCATATACCTAATAGGTTTTTTTTTTTCGAAAATTAAATTTTTCAAGAGGTTCATGAAAAGTCTTCGCCAATTTTAAAAATAAAAAATTATAGAATTGATGTAAAAGTAATCTAGGAATAAATAGGTGTCAAAAAAATTGGAAGAATTCACGGACTTTTGCTTTTCATACAGTCAGATAACCGAAAGTAGAAAAAACAATTAAACATTAAACCAAAATTAACGCAAGCTTGAGTATCTTCCATCAAAAACAAATCACTTCTGTGTAGACTGAGAAAATATTTTTGAAGGTTTGCCGGAGATAAAAAAAGTTAGAAACGAGGAGTTAAGTACCTACTAGTAGGGGTAGGAAAACAAAGGGCGCTGTGGAGGTCAATAACAATAAGAAGAAGACACAGGATGGTAGGACACCTTATTGTGAAGCATTAAGTTCTAATTGGAAGCTTTTTACCCAGATTAGATTATTGTTGGCAAATCGTTAAGGATGAAAAGGCTACTCTAATTTTCGGGGTTGAAATTTTAGATTAGAGATTAGCTAATAGAATAAAAGAGTAGAAGTGCCTTAACAACACCCGAGAAGTCAAGGCCCAACAGCTTTTACGCCTTTCATTCATGGGGATGAACATACACAACCCTTTTAGTCTAGTAATCAAGAAATTGTATCGTGCAAGCATTTTTTTAATTTCCAACACTGCTATTATTTAATTAATGTTAAAGTTTTTTGACCTTTCAACGATTACATAGCGATAGATACAAAAAATATGTACAGACATTTTGTAGCGAATTTAATTTTCTACAAAAAAGTCCGACACAGCACCCCTCTATCTTTTATAAGTAAAAAATTAGATGTTTGAAACACACAACCCTTTTGCAAACATTCAATTTTAAAAAGCTCGTTCCATTTTCTACTTTGATGTTCCTAATAAATCTTCCAGAATATTTCGAATCAGAAATGACATAAAAGGCATTCTGCTCTTGCTAATTTTAACGCTTCAGCCTTTTTTGCAACTTGAATTATTAATTTCAGTTTTCTAAATGTACTACGTTCTCATAAGCAGCTTTCAAATATGTATTAAAAATGTCGTGTCTATGTAAGGTATAATATACCTAACATACGTATAGACGTATGTATGTGAATAGAAAATGTTGAAATTTCTAATGTAAAGTTTGTTATAGTGTACACTGGACACAAGAAATTAATTAAAAAATTTGGGAATTACGTAGCAGCAAGAGGATGAGAACTGAACGTAAAAAAAATAAAAATATATGCAAGAAGTCCGGTGGAAGAACAAGAAAGATAGACTTCACTTGGGAAGGAAAAATGGTAGAATAGGTAAAGGAATTCAACTAACTGGAATATGTCATGCAGAAAAATAGTGGAGATGAGGTTCAAATAAAAAACTTTAAGAAGAAGATAGCAACGGCCTAAGGATTGGGAAATGTTTGGAATATAGCAGAAAGAAGAAAGGCATTTTAGAGATGAGACTGGGATAGAAAAATATACCTGTTAGGTGTCCTGGTAGAGAGCATCCTGATGTATGAGGCAGAAATCAGGAGATGAAATTAATACAGAATAAATATACCAAATGGACTTTGAAACTAGAAGAGAAAAACTAGAAAACAGAACAGAAAGAAGATCTGTCAAAAATGATGAGAAGATAAAAAATAAAAGGAATGAGCTGCTGCGAGAATGTTTAAGAGTTAAGACAAAATTGGTCACAGCAAATACATAAACAAAAAATGAGAGGGAGTGAAAAGTGGAAAGAGAGAAGAAAAATATCTGGAAGAAAAAGGATGATCTATTGTGCACTACAGGCAACTACAGAAAACAGCAAAAGAACCTGGGTTGAGGCAGAGGAAACCTGTAGAGAACAAGAAAGCCAAAAACTGAGAAGAGAAGTTGAGGCCCTCAAAATTTATCACAGATTACAGAAAAATCGTTCCAGAACCCAGAACCAAATATAAAACCGACTTACCTAAGTACAGGAATGTCCTGGAGATGAACGACAAGGAAAAAATGAAGATTTCAGCATTTCCTAGAAGGCTGCGTACACACAGGTCGAGGAGCTCTGGAAAAGGAAAAGAAGAGATGAAAACTTGCAACACTAACTAATGCTACCACCAACCAAAATTTTCTAGTTTTGTGATCATCTCTACATCCTTTTAGTTTTAATTTCTAATAATAAAAATTTTCTTGACGTTTCTATTGAATATCAACTTATTAGAGATTAGAGAATTCATGATTCATGCACATTAATTACAATGGTGACTTGTATTCGTGTTTTCAACTGAGTGAATCACCGCCGCGCATCAATTACGCGAGCGACTTGCTACGTGAACGTCAACGCAATGATGTCTAATTGTATGAAACTAACGAAAACTCTTGAAACAACTAGTAATTTAGTGGCATTATAATTAATTTACGAGTTACTAAGAAAAAACTAAATAATTTTCATTTCAACCCTCTTTTCGCATGATTTTGTATTTAAAGTATCTTCTGCGTAAAAAATATGTGGGATTTCTTCTTTATAATATTTTCTTGTAAGCATCAACATGTTGACCGCACACAGTTAGTTAAATCATCTTTGACAAATTATGTATTTATAATTAATTATGCCTTATCCTGTAGACCGGAAAATTTTAATGAAACGCTTTAAAGTAACAACTCCATAAATCTTCTTCGACTCATATTTATAGAGCGTTAAAAGTAAATAATGACTTACCCTTAGAGACCTCATTTCCAAAATAAATAAATAAACTGAAGTGAAAATGAACTCATATATTTATTAATTTTATAAACTTTCTGATTACGAATTCGAATAGTAATCTAAAGGGCAAAGGCCAGTCGTGGAGTTTGATAGGTACCGCGAAGTTTAAGAACAAAAAAGGGTTTTGTCTTCCCCATGAGTTGTCTATATATGTATGTGCTACGAGACCGGAATACTGAAGCCTGTGGACCACAAACGGCTGTTGGAGTGAATTATGTTCTTTCGGGAAATAACTAATTTATCGCAGCAGGCTATATCCACATCGTTTCCCATTTGTCAACCAACAAGAAAACCTATAGAACACGAAGTAATAACAAAGCACCCACCCCTGTATGTACGCAATACGTTTCCAGTTTTTTATGTCGTTTTCAAATTACGTCCTCAATATTTTTTACATCGAAAACACAAAAACATGGGTAGGGGCTGTTTAAAAATAATGTCGCTCAAAATTTCACCTTTTTTTGACCCCTCTCTCCCCCTTCGTCACGCTTAACAAATACTTGAGGATGACTTTCTACCATAGTGAAAAAAAAAATTAAGAATTGCCAAGTTAAGAAAAACAAATAATTGAATCGCGAATGTCACAATTCCTTGAAGCTACCCCACCCCCTTGTTAGCCAACGTATTTTATGAACGACCCCGTATATATATATATGTATAATACAGGGTGTCCCACCGGGAACTGCGTCGATCGATTACTAAAAAGTTAGTGACTAAAATTCTATAAAAAAAATAGAGTAGACCTAGTTCAATGTGCTCTACTCAGCTAAAATATTTTCAAAGTCGCAGCACTTCCGATTATACCGGAAACTGACTCCAACTTCCTTATTTTAAAAGGCACCACATGTTTTTCTTATTATTTTCAGATTATGGGTATTATTTAAAGAAATTTTTATAGGAAACACCATACCATAAAAATCAATGGTTATTGAGATATTTTGGTTTTTATTAAGAAATTGCCATTTTCATTCCACTCTTTAAAAATTGAGGACGCATTTTATTTATTTATTTATGAATTCATTTTTGTACGAATTATAAAGCAAGGTTCGTTCTTTCGACTCAATGTCAGTCTGCCAGTCTACAGCATACAGGGTGTTTTAATTTAATTTTTGAAAACGGCAACTTCAACATGGACTAAGTTCATTTTTTTAAATGAAATGGCCTATTTTTTATTAAATAATCGAATTCAGCATCATATTCTACGCCGATTATTATATTATACCTAATATGATCTGGGATGTTCGAAATGTTCTATAAAGTCTTAGAATCGTCGAGACTAATTTAAAATGTTGGAGTATGATCCAAAATGTTCTAAAAAGTTGGGGAATGTTCTACAACACTCCGAGATGATAAATTAATGTGAAATACGATAAAGGAATAAATTGACTGAGAAGTGACTCACTCTATTTAAGAATACCAATATATATATTATTTCTATGTAGTATAGGTAATTATTGTAAATTTTATTTTGGACCATATTGAGTCTTTTAAAGCCTTTATTATATAAGAGACCTGCATAGAATTTAATAACTGTCACTCACAGCTTTTCGCGTGTCGAATACAAATCTACATCGCGTCGTCGATTACCAGTATATATCCTCCTCGTCCTGATAACATCTTCCCAATGCTTGAGGGAAGAAAGGAAAGAGTTTATCATATTTGACAAGCCCACTTAATCGAATCGTGGTTCACTCCGGAGTTTTTCGCGATAAGGGAAAAAGTGCAATTGCCTAACAACGTTACACCCCCAGGCTGTTTATGGTAGGTAAAAAAAAAAATAAAACAGATTAATAATTGTAATCCATACGACACAATTAAAATATCGCATTGTTTTTAAATAGAATACTCGGTATAATTATGCTAGTTTTCACTGAGAACGAGCGACTACAACCCAATATTTACCCTTATTTTCAACAAGGAATAAAATACAGGGTGTTCTATATAGCACCAAGGGGAAGCGGTACGAAATATAATATACCCACTATTGGCCCAAATTTAGTTTTGGAAACACCAACTTTTCTCTCATCGAATTCTTTCTTTAAAACCAATAAATAACAACGATTCGAATATTAAACACTTTAATTTACTAAAATATAAAAAACAACCCCAATTGGAATTGTCAGTAAAAGAATTCAAGATTGAAATGGAAGGGTTCATTAAAAATTAAAATCAAGTTCGATACTGTAGTAAAAGTTTCGATGATATGTATTAGAAGACATTAATGTTTAAACGTAAAATGAAATGTCCGAAGAGAAGCTGCTTTGTAAAATTCTTCCTAATATCCTGAAGGAATTAGACTGGTCGCTTTAAGCCTCAGGTTTTGGTTTTCCTTGTACCTTAATATTTTATCACCTCCATCACGTCCGCCTTTTTTTATACGCGTCTCTTATCTGTCATAAGAAGGAGAAAAGGATAAGTCAAGATGAAATGCTGAGACGACCTACAACCTGAAGTTCTGAAGGGAAAATAATTGCTTCACGTCAATAATCCTTTATGTCTTCAATAAAACCTAACGAACGAACAGTATAGAGACATTAAGGAAACTGAAGAATATCTACTTGGATTGTTACTTAATCTAATTTTCTACGTCCCGATTTTCTGGAATTTTTCTTAACACGACAATATTGGAAGTTGTACGATTTTATCTTTTATGAAAAAACATCTCAAAGAGGCAAATTCTTAGAATATTCCAAAAAAGAAATAATGTTAGACAGACTCGAGTAGGTAATGTCAGAAATTTTCAACAGAACAATATAGAGAAACTCGAATTTTGTCGTAGGTACTCAATATGTGATGGTTTTGTATTTTTTTTTTTTAATTACTTTTGAAAATACTTTTCTTCAGTACTTATAAATTAGTATTTTCAGGCATTTTATGACATTCATGGAAAATTAACGTAGTTTCTTCTAATAAAATATTTGTATTCAAGACAATAATTCATAATTCCAAAGATAGAAATATGTGGATGTTTGTTTTTTCTGTTCGTTGTGATCCTAGAAAAGTTTTCAGAAAAAATAAATCGAGAAAATTACATAGGAAGGTACGAAAATTCGGACAGACTAAACAAAATTATCTTTGTATGCTTTCTCTATTAAAAATTTCGATGAAGTTTATCAAGAATAAGAAATTGAAGTAACTGAACTGAAAAGTTTTCATAAGTATTCATAGAATAGATATAGAAAATCTGGAAAATCCTATTCCTGTCGATAATGAAATAAAATTATATTATTTTTACTTTGGTTTTTCACTTGAATAATGTCCAATGGAAATCGAAACGTAAATTAAACACCATCAGATTCATTATGATTTTAAATTAAATGAAAGAGAAAAAATATTACGTTAACATGAAATCCTGCGTTAATAATTGAAGGGGTTAGAATAAAAAGGGTATAAGTGCAATATTTAAAATGATGAGATGACTGCGGATTCTTATATTTGAGATGCCTATACATTGGAATAAAAAGGGTGCAAGTGCTGCGAAATACATTTGGCGACCTCCATTGCCTATTACCTAGATTTTACTTAAATGTTTATCTTAGTTTTGTAAACTTACTTAACTTTAAGCTCAAATATCTCCAAACAATGAAAATGTCGCTGATACCCTTTTTTTTCTAAGCCCTTCAATTATGACTTAAAATTGGGAATTTTGAATAGAAATAAAAATAAAACTTTAAAGCTCAACTACTTGTGTTGGTTTTTTTTAATTATAATAAGAACAAATAGATTCCTATATACTATGTATTTTTTTTAATAGACGTGGCATTCAAATGTTGGTGGACGTACCTAAATTTTAAAATTAAAAAACGAATATAAATATTTCAGATTTTTTAATTTGGTGAAACAATTTTAAAAGCTGAAGGAACTGTCTTTTTGGCAATTTTTACAATGTTTTGAATATCTTCCTGCAAATATTATTGTAAATTAGTTCGAAAACAAGTGTTTTTGATCGAACCATTTTTTTATAAAATAAGTTATTCATCAACAATATAATGGTATGCGCGATGTTCTCATTTTTAATAATTAATTATTTAACCGTGTGAATCGTTATAATATTAATAACCCCTATTTTAAGAAATAACCCTGTACAACGTGCTCTCAAAAGGTATCTAAATTACCTTTGCGTAGTTGTTCCTGATAAATAACAGTAATAACAATATTATTAATAAAACAGTGAAAAAATCATTTTAGTATAAAGGAAATATATTTTTATAGCAACTTTAGCTAACGCAGTTACAGTCTGCAGTATCTTCCAATACTCAATCCACAGGAATTGCTAATTTTCACATTTTAAAAAATGGTGAAAATTATTAATATTTGAATTTGTTTTGGTCAAAAACAACTGTTTGCGAATCAATGTAAGATATCAAAGAGATACCGAAAATATTGCAAAATCACACAAAAAATCTTAAAATTGTAAAGAGACAGTCCTATCATTTCATTTAAATTTTTGAACATCTTCCAAAATTTGAACTTTGGGTTAATTTTCATAATAAAATACAAGAGGTACTTTATTTAAAAAAAAAAAAAAAAGAGATACCTAATTGCGTCGAAAATTGAAGCTTTATTTTTTTTGAGGTTAGGGTTAAATTCTTTAGATTAAAAATTTGGAAACAATAATTAGGAATATTTTCTTTCCAACTTCGATATGTAATACATATTTATTACCTTTAGTATCCATTGCTAATTGTTAGCTCACGTTTTCTTCACACGTTCAGTTACTTCAGTTTGTGTTTTACAAAACTTAGTCCGCACAATAGTACATTTTTGTCTTTATATCACGGTGTTCACTTAAATTAGACACGTTTGCATTTAAAGCCCTTATTTCAGAAATAACCTAACCTAAAAGTCCCATTTTCGCCATATTGAGTTTATTACAATAACACGTGTTTCAGGGGTAACATGTAGATAACACATTAATATTTCGGATTGAACGCAAATATCATATCAAATATTCATTTACTACTGAATCCAATGTAGTATAGGTTGACAGTGTCACAAGCCAAATGAAAGAAATATTTGATTAAAAATATTTAAATATGGCGGCGTTTTTTTTGCATAGCCCTGTATATTGGAATTCTGAACAACTTTGTCCTATAAAATTCGTTAATTATGTATACAACATATTTTTTCTTGTTTTTTTTTTTTAAACACCCTGTACTAAATTAACTAATCAAACTGCTGTTGTCGCTGACGATCTTATATTATTAAAATAGGGAACAGATTTTGATGGAAAAAAAACGTATCAAAATGATTTATAATAAAAAAATATATTTTTTTAAATTATAAATGCTTACTGTAGGGATAAACTTTCGCTCTCAGGCTGCAGTATTACTAAAAATGTTTAGACAAACTTACAAAACGTTTTTTTACTTTCTTAAAAACTCTTAAAATGTGACTTATGTGGGTTGTTTTTGAAACAAGACTTCATTTCCATTTTGCACAGGCACTAACCTGATTCGGTGTTATCTCCGTTGTTTACACAATATTACTAGACACATTCTTTGCTTGAATTCGATTCCCCCACTAATTAGATACTTTAATTTGTTAGTCGTGACCTCGTGACTTAATTTTTAAGGCATAACCCCCCTCCCCCATTGATATATTTTAATCTTCTAATTTAAAAACATTTCCATGTATTTTATCATTAAAAATATTTTTTTTTTATTCTTGGAGTAACTAGAAATCGTAAATATGACAAATGCAGTAGATTTCGTTTATAACGACTACAATTTTGTCACTATTTCCAGAAATCGCTATAGACAAAGGTAGAAATAAAAAAAGAAAATATTAAAAATATAACTTACTGCCAGGATATGCAACCGCGTAAAGCACATATACAGGGTCTTTCACGTAACCCGTTCGATAAAAGTTTTTAAACTTATTATACCGGTAGAGTTTCAAAAATGTGACAAACATAGTGACAAATAACCTAATTAAAATATTTGCAGTCATCTATCAGTTACGGTTATACCGGAAGTCGACATCAACTTTGTTATTTTAAACAAAATGGTATATTTTTTACCTGCAGTTTTTAAGATAATTTAATTTTTAGAAAAAAAAAATACCACAGCAATCCAAACAATTAAAATGATGTTTTTCCGGTTGTAGTATAGATTTAAGCTTCATAATTTGTACAGGGCGTTCAAAAATAAAATCCAAAATTTAAATACTTCAAATACGAATAAATTGGTTTTTTAAATGGCACCTACCTTACTTTATTTTTTCATTTTTATTCCTCTTTCAATCCAAAGGAACTTATATATTTTATCTACCACCATATCGGCGAATAGAGTTATTCAATAGTTGTAAAAATTGTTTGCTATTATTTTAAAAGTTTTTTCTATTTAAAAATTAAACAAAATAATCAGCAAATTTTTGTTTTATTTACTAAATTGACGAACATCTATATATAACACATTTTGTAATATACAAAATTGTACATTTTCTCTTATCAATCTGGTGCAAGACACCAAATTATTTTTGTACGCTCCCTACAAATCAACAAACAGCTAACAAAAAAATAACAAAATACTTGAACTTAGGTACTTAATTATGTATACGTACAACGCATAAAACGACTAGTAAATAATTTGTATTATTGCTTCAAACTGAAAATTGGTTTCTTGAACAAGTTCATACAAAAATAAATCCATAACATCTAAAGGAATTCTACGCATATGAAATAATTAAAAACAAATCAGTCATTAAAAATATGCTATCACAGAACATAACAACGCATATTACTAATTACAATACTTTGCCTCCTCATACAATTCAGTTAATTTTTTTGTTTAATTAGAAAATCTACAACAGTGATGTGATACTTAATGATACAAATGAAAGAAAATAAGATTCAATTCAACACCGAAAATTTAATTTCCAGTTTGGAAAATTTTAGTTTACGTGTAACTACATATAATGGTAATATGTAGGCACATCCAACCGTTTATTATTGGTAACAAACCATTTACATTTAAGCGGATAATTTGAGCCCCAAGAATCTTTTAACAGCATCAAAACTAGTAAATGAAAAAATATAATAAAAGTACAAAATGTTTTAAACATTTTTGACTCCAAACCGCGACCGTTTTAAAAAATAATTTAAAACACCTTGTAAGAGTGAGGCCCAAATTTTTGAACTTAAAAACATGAAATTTACATCGTTTAAAAAAATATTTGGCAGTATTAAAATTCACGTATGTATAATATTTTATAAGCAACTTCAGGATGGAATTAAGCCGTTAAGTTTAATAAATAGTAGCACTCCTACTATTTAACAAGACGCTAAGACAGTCTTTTATCCTTTAAAATGAATTAAATAAGAGATGAAGTAAAAGCCTGATCAATTTTCTTATGTAAGTGTCTTTTCTATATATAGTAAACATATTTTCTAATAAAAACCGAAAGCAATGTATAAAAGTTTTGACCTATAAACTAGTTGCTATATGTATTTTGCCGAATCCTAAAAAGGCAACACTGGTTTATTCCTACATTAAAGAAAATTGGTTTAAAAAAACAGGGCACTTACAACTACAACAAGGATTACAGGAAACTCGTAAAAAATGCCAAATACTTTTCGACTGATGATTCAAGTAACTTTTTTTATATTTTTGGCACGAAATTGAAAAATATTTTATAAAAAAAAAAACTATTTTCTTGTTATTATCTATTTTATAACCGTCTTAGGTGCTTCTTATTTAAAATTAATTGCAGTACGAGATTTCTTAAAATTATATTTAGAATTATTATTGAATGGAAAAGTTATTTTGAATCGCCAGCAATTAAAATATCTTATAGAAATCGATAAGTAGTAAAAAAACATGAGGAAATTATCAAAAAATGTCACAAATAAATGTCTTTTACAAAAAAAAAAAAGAATTTTAATTACACAAGAATATCCTGCAAAAAAGCAACATCATGTACCAAGTAAATGGAAAAATAATTGATATTTAATTACCTAAAACATATTTTGCGATCTGAAACAGGAACCCCGTTTTGCTAGAGCAAAACGATCAGGTTAAAGAACCCTATGTCTTATTTCCAACAGCCAGATTCATTAGCCTGATATACAACTCGACAATAGAACTTGTGAGGGTCAGGCACATATAATTTCTTCAATGATATACTCAGCTGTTTATACCAATTTTACTACTCAAACCGTCATTTTGATTTCTAGCAAAATAAGATCCCAATTTAGGCCAGTCAATAGAGCAAAAAAAATGATTTATTGACAAAATTAGTACCTGCAAATAACTTTTCCCTTGCTTTTTAAAGTATGAATTTCAAAGGTTTTTGGAAATTTCAAAGTTTAATATAATATAAAAACCAAAAGAAAAGTTGATTTGCGAGTATTAATTTTGTCACCCTCCAAACCCACACTGACTAATCTAATTCAAAATTTTCATTTACATAAAGGTGTTACTTTTATGTTTCTGAATATATTTCGTGACTTCGACATTTGATCAAAGAAATATAAACGTATGAAAAAAATTCACTGTAAAACTGAAATACATCTAATGTGGTCAAGTAAAAGTCATTTCTTATTTCTACCTCGGTAATGTTAGTTATATCACATTGGCAAACCTGACTGACCGCTATTTCCATTAACAGCTTTCCTTTGAAAGAAAAATTGCCTCATTGTTTTCTTTTTCTGAAATTGTCACAGGAAAAATGTGTTAGCCATCTAAAGGTGGTCCGAGATATACCATTGAAACTTCTGTGTTGCCATAAACAGCAGATACTGTTGGATACAACTTTTTATCAGGTAAACCTAAACAAAAAATATTATTTGTAAAAACGGTAAACTCGAAGATTATAAAAGTGAGCTGAAAAGATCCTTATACACCCAACAAAATGAGCACTACTCCAATTAGGCCAGTTAATGGAGATATTTCAGTGCAAAATATACTATCAGAAAACCAAATGTGTAATGTTAAGTTAATATTTTGCACTAAAATTTAATAGAAAACCGATTATGCCATCACATGAAGAACTATAAAGAAAGACAATTTTTTGTTTTCACTTATATTTTGAAAACTAGCCAACGAAGCGAACATCCAATGAACAAATAAGACAATTAAAAAAACCAATTAAATGATTTCTTTCAAAGGTATAATTGGACGATCCAGCGAGAAAATACAAATAAAGTAGATATATCAAAATTATATGAAAACTAAATAACCTACCACCCATACTATTGGCACACAGAAAGTGTATGTATGTGTATGTAAATTACTACAACTTTTAAAACAACGGAAATATGGATTTTTAAACAAATTCATTTTTCAGTTTTTCACATTATTTTTCATCTAAAAATGATCAAATGAAGTCGATTCAAGACTCATTTTAATGGATATTAATTCTCTACGACTCATCAACGACATTTGATAGTTGGTTTTAAATTATCATAGAAAAATAAATAAAAAAAGGAATTATTATAAATGGACCACAGTTGCAAGTGGAAATAGTATCAGAATTACACTATGGATTTGTTTTTAAATTAATTTCTTGATAGTATACTTTACAAATAGTCAATTTCTCCTCTATTAATTGGTCTAAGTACATATAAAGGCAGAGGAGAAAAAATGAAGCAACAAAATCTACCCCTACATTGTATGATCTGTTGGTATTTATTGAAGAAGTTAATTTATTAAAATGGATGAATATTTTTTTAACTCACTATATGTATATTTACCTCTAAATGCTACTCCAAGAAACTCATAGTTTTTCTCAAAAGACAACGTGTTGTCATCACAGTCTAAAATAACTCGTATCCTTTCACCCACCTATAAATATATAATTGTTTTAGTAAAAAAACTTAAAAACACACACAAGCAGGAAGCTCACCTGATACTTGGGAGCATTATTCAGCAAAGGATAATTCCCTTGTGCATCTCCATTATGTAATAAGTGATTATCAACTAGATTCCATCCCCAACTTTGGTCATCAGCCCCCAAAAGAGCTACATACCCAAGACACTGCAACGGAGCATCTTTTGTACTAATTCCTATTACTGCAACTGTGCCCAAAGGTCCTTCCCAAATCACTTCCCACGCATGCCTTCCATGTCTGAATCCAATTTTACCTCTTGCAGCATCAGTACTTTGTGCTACCGGACTTCTGTGTATTGTAAACCCATTTGGCTTAACATAAATATTTCTTGAGCAATCCTCAGGATTCCACGCGTGATAAAATGCTCTAAGCTTTGCTTTGTACGTCGGTACAGAGGAAAGTAAGTCCGACTTGAGTGCCTCCTCTGCCAATCTTCTGATGCAATGCAATCGCCAGACGTCGTTGTTTTCGTCATTTAAAAATACGTACCACCTTTTACAAACTAATGAACAATTCCTTAAGTCATGTAGGTCTAAATAAGAAAATATTACTTCTAATACATTGTCGGGCACTACTGAATCCATTTTTAAGGTGTTTACGAGATGGAAGTAATTAATAACACAACACAAACTCAAACTGCAGAAACTTACTAATTTTTTTGTAAAACATTCGACCTCTACGTGAACAATAATTACATACGAATCTTAGAAACGATACATTTTTTTAGCAGTATTTATAATATATTAATAAAACGAAAAAACTTAATGGCACAACAATGGTATTGTAACTACTACCACCTTTTTGTTTTGATTGAATGACATTTGTTGAAGTTTTCTGTATTTGAATTTGTTACTCGTCTAGTGGCGCCCCCAGCTACACTATTGTAGTGCCTAGTGGTCGATGGTTGAATTAGAAGGCGCGTGTCCCACGTGAGAGCCACTGACCAATAGCTAACGTTACTTTGTGCCCGCCGCCAAGCTGATCCCAGATGTATGTGCACCAAATACCACGTCTTTGAAACCGCGTAAATAAATTTTGTACCGACAAATTTGTTTAAAAGTTGGAAATAATGAAAGTGCAATAGAAGTTCTGTATCGTTAAAAAATTAAAACCAAATTAACTCGTAAGAGTTTCCGGTTATCAGTCGTGAAATGTTATCCTGTTGGAGTCGCCATTTTGGTCAGACATCCACTTTCGTCCGAACGTAGTCCGGGTAAATTTTAAAAATTTTGGTTTTAAGCAACATTTTGCTCGTAATAATAATATAAAAAGACTCTTAAATTATTAGTGATGACTCAGCAATCAAGTACAGTGAATTGGGTTATCCACGATTCCAACGGTGAGTCCTGCAAAATATAGCATGCTATTTGAAATATTTCTGCACTTGGGGGTTACACACTATAACAAAAAAATTTTTTAAAAATTTAATGTTGCTCTAATTGCATCTATATTGAATAAGCATAATCATAAAATATCAATTAACTCGGGCAATTATCAGTTGAAATGGTAAAACGTAATTTAAAATAAGAGTAAGGTCGAGCTTGCAATAGAGAAATGACGATGTTTATCAACTTATATTTAAATATTTAATCAGTTAAATTTTTCGTCATAGGTCAACCCCAAGTGATCAAAGTCGTTCAATCGGGAGGAAAACCAATTAATAGCATTTTAGCCAATCAGCCTTTAAAAATTTTAAAGTCGACTGCAACCGGGCAAGAAACAGTACAGGTAGGTGTATTCGTAGCTGATTTGCTTTTTTTGTTTGTTTAACTGCATTGTTTTAATGCATTCCGAAGCTGGATATGGTTTAATTATATATATATAGGCACACAATGTAGCTGCGTAACTATTACTTCATGACATAACTTACCGGAATTTACCTGCCTACTTTTTTTTACGATTTCCCGCCGTGATATGTATGTCTCCTTATACATGGGTTGTACATAATGTATTTATAATTCCCATGCGTGAGCCTATCAAACGATACTGGTTGCTTTGATGCCTTTACGAGGACTCACGCACGCTCTTTATTCACTAAATGTATTTTATCACTTTAGTTTTGTAATGGTTGAAATCTTATCATTAAAATAAAGTCGTCATATCACTTCCGACAAAATTTATTAGAGTGTCTAATAAAAATTCGTAAAATAAATAGTTGTACGTATATCGAAATTTAATTATGATTAATATGACTAACTTTTGCTAGAATATCTTGACAAAGAACAAAAAAAATATTTTTTTTTGAGATTAGGAAAAAATTAGTCCGTTTGCTCACACACCGGCTTTTGCCGGAACCAGATCCGATACAAGTCTTGCACACGTTCCGACAATGCTGGCCGGCATTGACCTGCTTTGTAGTGGAAAACTTCACTAGCAATAGGCATTCTATAAATTTTAACACACGCCAAATTGCATAGTAAATTTTAATCGATATATAATAAAAATAATGATGCAGTTGTCTAAAAGACATGGCCGGATAAGCGTATGAAGTGCCCCCACTCGAAATTTATTTTACTTTCAGTATGTTATGTTACTGTTTCGGAAAATTATTCACAAATTTTCAGTTTTTCAATACATATACATATATTCAAAAAACAAAAAAAAAAACTTTTCTCAAAAAGTACTGGATGGATATTGTCTACCCAGCAGAAGATTATTCTTTGTTTCAAGTCATTAAAAAAAAAGAAATTGGAATTTTATTATTAAAAAATTCCTGAAAATTTTTTTGCATTCTTGATATAACACCTCCAGTTTTTTTGTGTACTTATCATTGAAAAGGAAAATGATGAATCATTATTAATATTTTTTTTAAATTTTGATAAAAGCAAAAAAAAAATTAATTCTACTTTTTTTTCGGTACATTTTTTTTAATAGTACAATTGTAATTTTTTTTTTTATAAATAGCTTGAAACTAAAAGAAGAATCTTCTGTAAAAAATGTATATATTTTTCGTTTTTCATGACTAATAATTTCTCCTATAAAATTTTCTTTGAAAAAAACTTAATTTTTGTGATGGTGCCCAACGTGTGTGCCGCGTACAAAAACAATTATCCAAATACTTTCATTTTTTATGAGGGGGCTCTCTTTTTGTTTGAAGTTTGCACCGAACTTTTGGGGCCAATTTTTCAGAAAAAAGGAGCCCTTCAAAAAAATTAAAGTTTTTAGATTTTTTTTATCAATGTGGCACATTTTGGCATATTTTTTTATAAAAAGAATTCGTAAAATGATATTGATAATTAAAATTTGCCTTAGTTTAATTGAAAATATTATTTAAATATGTACCTATTATTTTTTGTTGGAGCAATTGCTAATTCTGATGTAGCATTTCAAGAGCATTCTTTTAAACCTATTGAAAGCCAGAAATTAATTTCCGTGCTAACTTTTTCATTAGAATGTTCACGTTGTATAGGCACCTACCTGTTTATTAGGTCACAAATTGGTTTTTATTGGCACGGTTTCTTTAGCATCCGATGTAATTTTCGATTGATGTGCGAATTTCGTATCTAATTGAAAGACCTTGACAATGAAACAACTCCAGTTTTTAAATTGTTTATTATGTAACCCGTACGAGTGAGTTTAAAGACATCCACTTGTTAGATATACAGAAACGAATACGTTTTCTTTTGAATAAGTGATGGTTTATGTTTGCGTTACTTCTACGGAACTTTTAAAAAATATAATTTTTATTTCTTATGGTAAATAAAGAAAGTTATCTTTATATGATATTTTGCACATGAAAGCATGTATAAAGTTTTTACCTTTTCTTTACCATATGTCGTTTTTTTAAAACAATTTGCATGCAATCGTCTTAAACCCCAAATTTTTACCTTCGCAATGTTCTAGATCAATGATTCTCAACCACTGTGTCGCGGCACTTTTGGGTGCCGTCAAATTTTTGAAAAGTGCCGCCAAATTTTCTAAATGCTAACAATAAAAATTAATTTATTAGAATCGAACGCGATTTTACAATTTCTGTACCAATGCAGCCATGAAAATATTACACCCTTTATAGTTTCTTTCTTTCGCTTTGAACATTTTTTACTCCATCCTTCGAGAAGTAAAATCTTCCTCCAGCTTTAGTTCAGACTTTTTATTCGCACGACTAAAAAGTTTCTCTCGGAATATTGATAATTTTAAATCTAGCTTGTATTTCAGTTTGTGCTAGTTTGGCCTTCCTTCAAAGAAATATGAATTAATACGAATTTAAAACGAAATAAGAGCCATTGTTTTAAAGCCGTCACGAAAACGCGCCAGTTTAATCAATAAAGATTTATAGGAGTTTCAATATAATTGGATACATAAAACATATTCTCAATTTATTAATAGTAGAAATACGTTAATTAATTTGTGATGGAATTACAATTACATATTCCTTAAATTCTTTAATTCATTTATGGTTAATAGAAATTAGCCCCATCCCCTGCTTTCACCTCTTTGAAAAGAAATATTGTTGTAATTTTTTGAAACGAAATTTTTTACAAAATTAAAAATCTCCCTTTTTGGACACTTTGTTGTAAGTAATATAATTATTAAGCTATATTTTATACAATTTTAATAGACACGTTCTGTATTATACACAGCGATAAAAACAATGTACCTATCCAGAGAAGGTACACTGTTACTTTTAACCATGATGGTAAAATTCAACATTTCCATTATAAATGTTATTATTCCTGCACGAAGTTACTCGTTCTTCCGAAAAGAAAGATAATCTTTCGACGTCTTTAATACCGTGGCCGAAGAAACTCTGTGAAAGATATATGTATCTTTTCAGTTCAGGTAAAATAATGCTTTGCAGGGCTTCTCGAAATGGAATTCTTTATGAGGTGTTTCTTTCATTTTAGAACGTTTAACAGCTAAGCTTTCGGTGTCGAGAACTAAAATACACATACTTCAAAGCATTTCTTTTAAAAAGAAGGACATGTATTGATTTTATGATCTCAAAATTACTTTTACTAGTGCAAAAAAGTTTTTAGTAAGTATATACAAATTATTTTCTAATAGGTATGTTTTCATATACATTTAGGGTTTTGTATCATCAATTACCCCTGTATAATATTCCCAGTGCAGAAATCACTAAAATCATTTTTTCTCTTTTAAAAATTCCAGTTATCCTTAACCCTTGACTAAATAAAAACTGTAGAAATTTTACCTATTCAAAATATTCTTGCCAACGAGAAAAGAATAAAATTAACCATTGCAGCTCAATTTTAATTTGGTTTTCGTTCCTGAATTATCGTATAAAAAAACCTTGATAATTATTATTACAATATCCAAACGCATCAAAATCTATTCAATAAAAGTTTAATTAAGAAAAATACAGAGGGTCACATTTGCTGATTCCTTTTTTCCTTGAAAACTTTATTTTTTTATGATGACGTTTCTCAATATAAATTAATTACTAAAGACTCACCCCCTAGACACCACAAGTAGTAAATAAGCGGACACATGTTTCGCCCACTCTAAATGTGGACATTATCAGGCCGGTATAAAGAGGAAATTTGATCCATTCCCGTACGGCGTTCCCCGGGAAAATTCGATTTCCATTAAAAAAAAAAGTGAACTGAGACGATTTTCTAATTTTTGCCGCCTTCATAAATCGATGGGAAAGCATCGAATCTGTGATAAAAACATTTTAGGTATGTGCTGAAAGTGTCGAAAAGGTTTAAATAAAATTTTAAAGATGTAAAAAAAAATTGAGAATTTTCCGTGTAAAAAGATGAGTAAAGGACTCAAAAAGAATTGGCGTCAAATAACTGATATATGTATTATCATTTTTCTGAGAATCAGATTCATACTGTATAGTTTGCCATGTGTTTGAATTTATCCAAAAAAGTTTTAGAAACTTCAAATAAAACATGCAAAACGAAAAAATGAATCTTTTCGCAAATTATTACGCGATAGCACTGGTTGGGTTTGTCAGGACATTATTCGCAAGAACTTTCAAATTAAGTGAATTTTACTTCTCTTGTACATAACGCCGTGCAGATTAATTCAAGGGAGCGTTAAAGTTGTATGACAGAATCAAAATGCTCGGTCTGTTAGACCCAACCCGTGCACTGGAAGATTAGAAGGAATCGACCTTTCGATACTCAAACTGAGAGAGGATCCGTTTCGTGTCTTATTCTTAGAGATAAATAAATCTGCTTGTTAAATACTAACGAGTCTTATCCGGTATACGTATAGAATCTTGGAAAAGTAAACATACAAAGACGTCGACAACGAAACAACCCACATTTTTATATCTATCCTTCAGAAATCAACCGTTGGTGAGTGTATGGGTTTGTTAAAAATTGGTCTGTTGTAACGAAAAACTAATTCCCAACTTCATAAAACAATGATGTCATTGAGTCAATTTTTGAAAAAGTTTTTATAGAAAAAAAAACTCGTGACGTTATTATTATCTTCATTGCCATTTGATTCTCAGATACAGGGTATTCCGTATTCAATTTTAAATTTGAATCTCTATTTTAATCAATTTATAATTGGATAGATGGTGATGGTCATAAGAAGCACATGCTTGCTTGTGGAATTCGAATGTAATGTACTCTGATACATACGCACATGCGTTACACAGATGGTGACGACTTCTATGACTTGTTATAAAATAAGCTAGTAAATAATTTGTCATTTCTGAAAAGATCTGTTAGATGCATGGATTGTGTCAGTAAATTATAGCGTCACATATACACATTTCGTTCCTGTGATACCAAATTTTTTATCATAGATGCATCTAAGTTTCTTTTCGAATCGAGGCCAATCATCATATGGTAGTCAGAAGTTAACATTTTGAATTGACAATTTTTTTATGATTGTGTAGAACAGGGATTGATTAATAAACTCAGTTTTGGTAGTTCTAGAGGATTCCATACCTCAAAAAGAAAAAAAATGCAACTCTTTTAGGATCATTGTTATCCATCTATTTGTCTGTCTGTCGATGAGTTTATTAATTCGATAATTTGATTCGACATCTTATATAAATATTTTGTTAATTAAAATTCACCAAAATAAAAAAAGTTTTTAGGGATGTTTTTTTCGGGAAGAACCTAGAATGATCAGGGATCGCGTATTAGATCGATATTATTCAAAACAGTTTATTGAAGGAATTGTATATTCTGTGTATAATGTTTTTTAGGTAGTACGTCCCGAATATGTACTTTCGAAATCTTTTGATGCAGACAAAAACGTCCAAGTGAAGGAACAAAAACAAACTAAAGCTTTAGACATGTAAATGATAATAAATTTAAATGCTTAAACGCTAAATTTAGCATGTACATAATATGATAACAGATTACAATAAATATCTACATGAATTTTTCAAATATTTAATAATACCATACAATATAATTTGTAGCCTTTTAAAAGTGAAATTTTATGTATTTTTCGATCAAAAAATCGCACGCTTTATAAATTTTAACCATTCGACATGCGGAAACGCTTATACTAATACATATTTATTACGCCAAATATAGAATATCATACGAGGTCAAAATGATCTACATTAAAATTGTTAGTTTTGGTCTTTCAAAACAAATAACTTTGAGAAATTAGAGTATTAACAAACAAAATATCTATATATAAAGAATAAGAATTTTTTCCCTTAGAATTATTTGTCCGTGTCATATTAAATTTAGTAATTTTAGCAAGTTGCTTGACAAAATTCTTGTATTAAATAGATTTTGTTTTCAAATCTTGCTTATATTAAATAAACTCGGTTTTTCGCAAAGTTATTTTGCAAATTAGATTACTTTGTAGCCCGATTCTCCGAACATTATTAGACATGTAAATGGTCTGTGTAATCGTTGAAATATAGGTCTAATCGAATTATAATTTTTTTCCACTCATTGAGCGATAAATAAATAGATAAGTGCAAATTTAACTCGTGATTTTGTAGTGAATTTCAAACTTAAACAAAAAAACGAATCATATGAAAAAAAGTGGTTTGAAATAAAGAAAGAAGAGATATTTTGAAATAATAGGGCGCAATCCTTCGGATCTAAAGATTTGAAATTTTTTACAATGATTCCTTACACAACGGTATCATCCCCTGTAAAATTATTTTTCAATATAGCACCCCTAAAGCTTTTCACTGTAGTTCCTTCAGGGTTACTGCAGGATTCTGAATTTTCAACTTCTATTTCCAAATTTGGAAAATCAATACACAGGCGAAACGATTGGATTTAGAAATATCTAATTTTATTCAAAATGTCTTTACATGTCGGTTGTATTCGTTTACACTGTACACTGTAAACGCTATTGGTACCTGATTAAGGTAAATTAAAAAAAAAAGTTTTTTGAATTTTTAAATCAAAAGGTTGAAGATACGACAAAATAATTTGTAGCTGTTGCTCGCAACGTGGAATTCGATTATGTCTGTTTTATTTCGCGTAACATTTTATCTTAAAATTTGTTATATAAATGCAGATTTTTCTTATGCTATTATTTATTTCGCGTCTATGAATCAACAGATGGTACCTTTTTCTATTATGCTGGCTCCCCTAGGTAGATGACAGGTGCCCTCTTGCCTTCAACCGACTCTCACCCCCTTTAACTAAAAACCACACGTGTTTTATGTGTGTAAAATTTGTATAGGAATTCGAAGGGACCGTTATAAATGCTTCTATACAAAAGTAAAATACAGAGTATATATTTGCATTTGTAGTCACAAAACTGAGGACCGTTATTTCATAATGTTCTCCTCTTACTTGTGAGCAATAAGTTATTATAAGTTAAATCGTTAAAGGTTCTCAATCAACACAAAGTACATCACAACAATGATTAAAAATTGGTAAGTCATAACGTCAATAACGTATTTTCTCGCACTGACGCGGTGACTTGGTCCAAAAGCTGTAAACATGCCGGGAAGTGTCTAACTCTATTAGCTTAGAGTGGCCCTCTAAGGCCATAATTCCCGTAACTGTCCTAGTAGATAGACTTAGCTAACAAAGGTATTAATTTATTTGTATCCCAAAATAATTAGTTGTTAATAATTATCAATAATGAAAATAACAAATTTCGATATGAAACGCTAAGAGAATTAAGCACATGAAGTGGTTTTTAATGTTTATTTTGTAAAATAAGGAGAGTAATGAGAATTTTTGCTTACAGGTAAAGCATAATTAATTAGGCATTTTCCATAATGTTATCGTACCTAATTAGGTATACCATTGAACACTTTGCTAAAAAGGTGACACTGTTTGAACGATGACTTTGTAATTGATTATTTCTATATAAAAAGTAGCACGCCACTGGTAAGCAGTTGCATTTGTAAGATTACTCTCACTGTCCGGTTTGGACTCTAAACCTTCGTCCATAATTAATACATCCCACTATTACAACTCTGTACCAAGATAAAAATACGAAAAAAGCCGTTAGTTTTTAAAGTGAAAATTTATTTTTTTGTATCCTAATTTAGTCGATTTTCTTTTCAGACAGGATCACCGCTATTACGGACAATAACAACGCCACAAAAAGTTATAACAAGTAAGTTTTAAGAAACAACTTTGGAATTTGAAAGATACCACATTTTTTTTGTATTGTTTTAGAACTTTTCGAAGATTATCCGAAACTGATTTTGTTTATATACTCTAATCAAACAGTCAGAATATTTAAAAAATTTAAGCACCTGTGACAGTTAATTTCATTAGCGTAT
This sequence comes from Agrilus cyanescens, assembly GCA_947389935.1. Lineage (NCBI taxonomy): Eukaryota > Metazoa > Arthropoda > Insecta > Coleoptera > Buprestidae > Agrilus > Agrilus cyanescens. The sequence continues at coordinate 27,062,545 of OX376705.1, forward strand.
TTATTTCACGTTTCGCCTTAATTTTTGGCAGGATGTTTGACGGTATCTTTTGATTATATCTCGTTATAATTAAACCGTTAATTAGTTCCATTCACAAAGTTTTATACAACTGATAACGTTGTCGCCTGATCGTCTAAAGATCAAATTCTGTAAAAGAGGAGTACTTACATTATAAAAACCTGTATTAATGAATAAAGAGTGAAACTTTTGTCTTTAATAATAATAAACTATTTTGTAGTTCATTTAAATTTCGAGAAATGAAAATGACAATAAAACGTCAGATTTGATTAATGTTGGCTAGTCAACAGAGTTATTTCAGTAAAAAAAAAAAAATACTATCAGAAAACCGACTATAGCATTAATTTCATAAATAATCCGTGGTCTGATTAATTTTTAATTAAGTTTACAAATTAGTTACGAGTGGAATTACCCTGCGGATTTTTTGCAAAAAGTCTGATTTTCTTTCGTTGCGAAATCATTTCATTGCGGATGTATTGTATTGTATTTTTTTTTTTTCAGAAACGTCATTGCCGGCAGGTACTTTAGCTCGACTATCACAGAAAGGACCAGATGGACAGTACATCCAAAGAACTGTTAGATTAAATCCGTCAAATGTAAGTTTTCAGAATTTTTACGAATATTTAATGACTAATCGTTATGTAAATATAGCGTGATTTCTTTTTGTAGCATAATTTTAAAATAATAAATGCATCCACACCTCAAAAAGTACAAATTCAAAGTCCAGCAGCGATACCCGTCGTACCTCAATCGTCTCCGTCAAATCAGACCACGACGGCGAAAATGTATATTTCGCCGCCAATTTTGGACCACAGCGGGGCCAGAAAACGACAAGACGCAATCGATGCCGATTTCGCACCAGAGTAGTAAGTATTATAATACTTAATACCAATATGCAGGGTCATTCATAAAGCCGGATTGCCAAGTTGCCCAAAGATATTAGCTGTGAAAGTCTCACTGAATAGGACTCCCACATTGTTGCAAAATAAAACTTCAGCACGAAAGACGGAGGCAGCTATACTACGATTTATAGGAAAAAAGTCAGCGGTCCAAAAAACAAAATTCTAAGGTTTAAAAAGTCCAAACACGAATAACTTTCTAACTTCAAATGATCATATTTTATATTTCTATTCTCTTACGATCCATTGTTGTATTTGAAAAAAATTGAGTAAATTTTATAAATTAACCGCATAATCTCTTCAACTTCAACGTGAAATACGTATTATGTATTAATGTATTCGCATTCACACATTTGTAATTATTTTTTTTTTTGTATTACTAAACTCGACTTTGCTCTATGCCTCATAATTAGACAGAATTTTTTGATACGATAGCTTAAGTAATGTTAACTGTGCACTTTTGTTCATATCATGTACGAAATTTAAATGCTTAAACGCTAAATTTAGCATGTACATAATATGATAACAGATTATAATAAATATCTACATGAATTTTTCAAATATTTAATAATATCATACAATATAATTTGTAGCCTTTTAAAAGTGAAATTTTATGTATTTTTCGATCAAAAAATCGCACGCTTTATAAATTTTAACCATTCGACATGCGGAAACGCTTATACTAATACATATTTATTACGCCAAATATAGAATATCATACGAGGTCAAAATGATCTACTTTAAAATTGTTAGTTTTGGTCTTTCAAAACAAATAACTTTGAGAAATTAGAGTATTAACAAACAAAATATCTATGTATAAAGAATGTGAATTTTTTTTTACTCAGAATTATTTCAGTGTCACATTAAGTTTAGTAATTTTAGCAAGTTGCTTGACAAAATTCTTGTATTAAATAGATTTTGTTTTCAAATCTTGCTTATATTAAATAAACTCGGAGTTTTTCGCAAAGTTATTTTGCAAAATAGATTGCTTTGTAGCCCGATTCTCCGAACATTATAGGTTTTATCTCGACGATGAGCCACTTAAAATAACCCCAAAGGCATGATAAAGGAGAAATGTCGAAGATGAAAGTTTTTGCAAGAGCAAATGAGCGTTCCCGAACATATTGCACTGTAAATATAAATTTAATTTTATACGTAAAATATCAGATCTACACGTTTTTCATTGTTATTAATTTTTTTTTTGTTTATAAATAACAATCTTCTTTAATTTTCTTATCTATAAAAAAATTACTTTTCAGCAAACGAAGAAAGACAGAAAAGGTTGGTAAAGGGCTTAGGCATTTTTCTATGAAAGTTTGCGAGAAAGTAAGAAAGAAGGGCACAACTTCTTATAATGAAGTAGCAGACGAATTAGTGGGAGAATTCACAGATGCCATGAACAGTACAATAGCAGACCAGGTAAAGCACGATTTTTTCTATTTTAACAAAAAATTGTACTAATAACATGAAATTTTTGGGCCGTTAACTTGTAAAAATTAACAGATTTTATTTGGGAACGTCTTTAACTAATTTATCGGAAATCTAATTCAAATTATTGACATTTCAACGTAGATTTTTTTCAGCAATATGACCAAAAAAACATCAGACGACGCGTGTACGACGCGCTCAACGTTCTGATGGCAATGAACATTATCTCGAAAGAGAAAAAAGAGATTCGATGGCTCGGGCTTCCAACGAATTCCCTGCAAGAATGTATACAGCTCGAAAGGGAAAAAAAGAAGCGAATCGACAGTATTCGGGAGAAAACTCAAAAATTACACGACCTTATATTGAATCAAATCGCTTTCAAAAATCTAGCGCTTCGTAACCAACACAGGGAGCAATTGCACGGGTCCCCGGCCCCAAATTCCTTTATTCAGTTGCCTTTTATTGTTGTCAATACAAACAAAAAGACTGTTATCGACTGTAGTATTTCGAATGATAAGTAAGTAAAGTATTTGTTGCATACTTAGTTTTAAAAATTTATTGTTATTATTTTATTTGTTTCAGGATGGAGTATTTGTTTCATTTTAACGATAAGTTCGAAATTCATGACGACGTGTACGTTTTAAAACAAATAGGGATGTTAATGGGTAAAAGAATATTTTTGTTTTGTTACGTACCATTTTTTTTATACATATTTCCATTTTTAAGGACTCGATAAAGGAGAATGTAGTCCTGAAAATTTAGAAAAAATTAAAGGATTAGTTCCAAAAGCTTTAGAAGACTATGTCGTTCGTAAGTTTTAATATTTTCTTTTTAAAATCCGTTAATAATTTGTTTGGATAATTGCAAAAAACGTTTTAAAATTTTCTATTTATTAAAAATTGAACCTAGACCCCTGTAACTGGCAAAGTATATGTCTATCATTATTCTCAGTTTACCATAATTTTTTTATGGAAAAATTTTACCCTATAATCCTAGAGCTAAACTATTAAACTATTGCATTTCAAGTCCTCATGTACATTATAAATTATAACGTAGCTTTTTAGTTATTTAATAATAGCTATTTGGATTTTGCCAATTATTATCTTGTCACGTACCTTTTATCCAGCTAACTATTTTTTTTAAGTAATTTAGTGCGAATGCTTGTATTTGGTATTTTACTTTTTAGAATTGGCAAATGGTTCGTTAGACCATTTGGACGAAATACTAGAATCTGCAGGACCAGGACCAAGTAGTATGTCTCTCTTGAACGCGGATGAGTTCGTCGAAACCCAGTTGGATGAGGACAACTCACGTCAATCATCCAGTTTTGACCCTCTATCGCCCAATAACCAAGAGTTCTCCGACGATGAGATAGATACAGACACGTCCAGTGATTTGGATACCAACTAGTAGTGACATAGTTTTCCCTTATTTTTAAGAAGACCCACATCCCTACAATGTTTCTTCCTCCTTCACCACTTATTGCCGTTGCATATCACCATTATCGCATGCGAAGTACACGTAAGTCAATTTTTAATGGAATTTAGATGAATTTTTGTGGAAAATATTTTTGCTAAAGGATATTTTTATTTAATTTATTATTTTTTTTTTTTTTCAACGGAAGGTGGTGACAGTTTACTTTTGATTGAGATCAATTATTGATTATTATTATTTATATTTCTTTCTGTACCCGTTTATTACGCGGTATATATTAAATGTTATTTTTAATTTCTATTTGGTTTAATAACTGATCTAAAAACGTTTTCATTTATTTATTAAAAAAAGTAAATTCGTTTCAAAAAGATATTACGTTGCCATGACTCATTTTTATTGGATTGTAACCCAAATAAGCTGCTGGATAAAAAAGCGGGACATAAAAATTTCTGTTGTAACTTTTTATTAACTAAAATAATTGAAGAAATTTCGAACAATAAAAATATTAAATTCTGATTTTAAAGAACAAAAGAAAAGTTTATTAAACGGCAAAGTAATTTTTTGTCCGGTATTATCTTTTCTAAAGACGCTCCTTGTGCTCTATTAAAAATTTATCAACTTGTACTTCTCCCTTTTTTCTGTCCGCTATCTGACTTTTCGCGGAGAATTATTACTTACATCTGTAGATTAGGAATTAGTTAATTTACCAATTGATTATAGTCGTTATAATGTTTATTGTTATTATATATACGTACATATATATATAAAAACAAAAGCAAATTTCTCACTCGGTTCTTTCAGTAGCTTGTATCATACTAAGTGACAGATTTAACAGCTTCATTTTTAAGTAATTTGTAAGTGTTTTTCGTGTAGAGTAAAATAAGTAAAAAAAACTAAAACTAGTAGAGCGATTAAGTCGCACAGTCGAACGACCGAAAATGTGGTTGCAAATTTATTATTTTTTGCTCAAATTTAGAAAAGTATTGTGCCACTGTTTTGCAGCTCATTCTATAACAAATCTATATTTTTCAGCAAATTAAATTTTTAGAGATCTGTAATGTAACTTTGTTAGGTGTGGGGACTGGTGGCATTTAATTTGTTATATAACGCATTAGGCCAGCCAACAGAGAAAAAATAATATAATTTTTTAACAAAATTGATATTTGCAAACTGTTATTTTTCATCGTTTTATTGTAATATCGTTTACGTTGTGAATTAAACCTTTAAAACGAGTACGTACTCAGTGAGTTATATTATTACCTAAATAAAAAAAGTTATTTTCCTAAAAAAGATTGTTGATTGTCAATTTTGAAGAATTAGCTATTAATAGATATAAACAACTTAAAAGTAAAGTTTTTTGCTATTTAAATATCGGTAATGAATGAAGTTTTTATTATTTTTCAATTAAAAAAACGAAAGAGTTTGCGAATATAAATTTTGAGAAACTGCTTCTTAATACAGTTACACGTTTCCAAAAATTTATCGTGAGAGCGCCCCAAAGTTTACTTTAAAACGTCTATTTTAAATTAAACTTTGACATATCTGCAAATTTACTATTATCATGAAATATCATGATAAAAATGCAGATAAGAGAAACACGTACCCACACCATCAGATTTATGTACCAAAAATTTTGTCATACTTATTTTCCAATCGGAACAAGATGAAAGTGATAATAGTAAGTGCTTAAACGACAAAAGCCTAAAAATAAAAAAATTTTGAGATGGTCAAATTTTTGTAGAGGACCAAATATTTTTTACTAGGCGTAATTTTTTATCAATAGGGGTGGTTGCAAAAGCATAGAAGCACCACAGCTTCAATCCCAACCTATTCCAATATTCCGTTCAAACTTTTTTTAATGTAAAATAATGTAAATAATCGCCAAGGAATTATTTAAGTTTATGTTGCCCTTAATTAAGGAAATGTTAATTGTAAAATTTGTAAATAATATAATTTCCACTCTAGTGAAAGATAAAGAAGGGGAAATGAGAAAGAAATAAAAGAGGGTTACCGTTTAGTTTCGATTTTAAAGAATTATTTAGCGAAATATAAAAATTTTCAACCAAAATTAATTAGGTTATTTATTGGATCAATACTAAACTCAGAAACTGACTGAATATTTAAATAACTTAAAAATCAAGGTGTCGGTAGCCATATAAAACTGGCCCAACATTTCAGAAAGAAATCGGATTCAGTTATGTTAATGAATGTTAATATCCGCAATTAATGTTAGACCTTTAGATAGTTGTAGATTTCGGTGTCTGGTGTCTCATTTTCTCTCTTATGCCTTTGCAGTAGAGATGAAAATCATGTGGGTGTTACTAACACGTTATAAACCAATTTTTAATTTAAAAAAGAAAACACGTGACAATTTTGATAAACAAGAAGGTTGTACTACCCTAAACGTTTGAAATGAAGACTGGATTTAATAGTAAAAATATAAAAACATATGTATTATATTTTACCCGCTTTTGCTCGATGTCTTAATTAGCTCAAAAAACAAATTTTAGACAGAGCGGTTTATTTAGTTTTATTTTTTAAGCTATTTGAGATACCAGCCTTTATACTGATATGTTTTTCCACAAATTCGTGCCTTCAATCCAAAGCTTGAACACACAAAATTGTATCAGAACACGTTTTGTTTTCTGAAAATTGAATAGTTTTTAATGCATTCAACTACCTGATCCAGCCCTTATATTCTCATTATTGGAGTCTACTTCTGCATACTTGTTAGCCCTCTTAATGACATTACAGAGAAAATGAGGTTCTGAAATCTACGATTATTTAATAGTTATTGGCTTTTTTATAATGATGTAACACGTTAAAGTTGACCTGTTTAATAAATTTACATCAAAATAGACAACTTTTTAGTGCAATTTGATATTTCTCATATACTATTAAGGGTTGAAGGAAGCTAGTTCCTTTTTTGGCATGTTTAAGCCACTCCTAATTTCATAAACGAAATTAGTTGGATTAAAGTGCACAAAAAATATCCAAATGCAATTAAAATTCAATAGATCAACTTAACATGTTATTTCAAGTATTTATTTTTATTATTCATATAGAGGTTTTTATTTATTCAGTACACTAACATTTGTTAACAAAATTGGTTGTTGGCAAAATTAAAATAATTTTTATGGATCTCACAATATTTTATTCATACCAACAGAATTAACTTCATATAATTGAAAATTGAATTTAAATATGACTAATTATAGTTTATTACATGTAGTTGAATTTTTTTTTTTTAATTAATATTTAGAACCTTACTTGTTTTTCTTATTCTGTCAGTTTCTTATAAAATATCAATACACCATATAACTAAATATCAATTAAAATTTGTTGCTTCACGTTTCTTTTAATAACAAAAAATATCTTGTCAATATTAATAGAGACGGGTAGTTTATTTCTTTTGGATGTCGATAAAGTTATTTGTTCAGTCGTTTATTGCTCACAAGCATTGTTTTATCTAGCACAATAATGACTACACTTTTTAGCTTATTATAATTATTATTAAGATGATTATTGTTACTGTATGAAGAGTCCATCGTGTAAATATTCAACTTTTTAATGTTATTTTGTACTGAATGTAAATGAAAAGTATAAAGAAATAGTTCGGGGACATTGTCGGGATGAAAGATCGATAACGTCTCCAAAAGGCCATTTTTTTATAGAATAGAAAATTTATTTTTACTCAAGATAAACGTAAAATTTAACGAAAATACACTACAGCAAAATTCACCGTTTTGACTGCAATCTGTGATTAATGAAAAAATAAAATAAATTTTTGGTAATTAACAGTTGTAAACACGTTTAACTGAAAATACATCTTTGAAAACTACAAGTTATTTTATTCGACAAATATGTCGTTATCATTGTAAATCATCTTCATCATAAAGATCATCAAAATCTGTAAAGTAAAAAAAAGGCTTAGCCCATTTATTTGTCAACTGCTAAAAAATGTCAAGTAGACATGTGTAATTGCTAAATGATACCATCAAAAGACGAAGACAAATATGGCTTAACGCCCACTCAAAAATAAAACATATTTACCATTAAAGAAGTCAGCATGTACGGACTTCTCATTAGCAACTAAATCCATAAGCAAGCCACTGGAGCCTCCTGCCTGTAAGCAATAATTATCACTAGTTAAATACTATTACAAAATGTACTAATAAAGTTCAAGTAACAGTTAAAAACTAATGTTAATTAGAGGTTAGGTTTAAATTGCAATTTAAATAAATTTACCTCCTCTAAATCCATGTAAGGACCAGCTCCTTCAGGGAACATTTCATCTGCTACAACTGCTGGTTTCATTTTATTCTCAGAATATAATGGGCAAAAATTATTCTTCCAAACGAAAAATATTTACTCAAAGTGAGGTTAAAATCGTTTTGTATACATCATAGAGGAATATAATAGATGACATAACTCTTTTTGTTTGTAGCGCCCTCAAAGACGTGGTGCTCCAACTAAAATCAAAACCCGCGAAATTCAAATGGATTTCAAAGTTTTTGTGAATTCATACAAGTTGAAGTGGAAAATTGACAAATGACAATGTGTTTTCTTTTTTATAAAAACACATCGTTTCTTTTATAAAATAAAAAAATACGCTGCCATTAGTTTGGACTTTATGTTCATATTAATATATCAATGTAATTAAGAACATAATTTGTTCATAAAAATGTAATTTCACGAGATAGAGAAGCCCTTTAGTTAAGTTTCATAAAGTTGCTGCTCTTAAAACTCTTATAAATAAATAAAAAATGGACCTAATTTATAATAGCAATTCCACGACAAATGGAAGGAAAAATATAATGGCAAGAATGTAGGATATAATTTGGTGAAAAACCTTTTCATTCATTTTAATATAAAACTTAGACCACGCTAAAAACATAAACCTCCTCCTCCTCCTGCTAATGTTCTCCTAATACAAAATTTGGAATTTTCAATTGTAGCAGAAACTTCGTTGATTTACGAGGCTTGGTCAGGAAATATTTTAACTTTTGTTGTATAACAGTTTTCATCAACTGCAAATTTTCAATTATAATATCCATCTATCTGTATGTTGTGAAAGGTTCTTTTTTATTTTATTTTTTTAATTACGTTTATGGCCAATTAGTAATGGTCAAGTATCACCATCTGAAACCCCATAGATTGCTACTATTTTTTTTAATTTTAGCCGTCAAATGTCTTGTTAATTACGTAACATTGACGGCATTTTCGTAGGTGCCATTAAACGGCAATTCAAGTACAGCAAATGGTAAAACGGTTTATTTTACAATTAATATCACCCTTAACACTGCTAAAATTGTTTATTTATCCTTTGTATTACAACCACACTATTGTTAATATCACAATATTTCTAACAAACAACACTGCACTTTAAAACTATTTTAAATGCTTAAAAAAATTAATAATAAAAGGCAAATACAAAAATCATAACTAACGTGTATACGTATCTTAATCAATTTTCATGTTTGAGTAATTTAAAAAGGAGATATAAAATTACATGAAACAATAGGAATACAATTAAGTCTTTTCGTTATATACTAGTTTTTTACCCTTTTTTTGTTTTCAGTCTTAATAATATCCTATAAAAACTGAACATAATACAGCAAATCAATCAATAAAATTAATAACTCGTTAGTTAAAACAAGATATTGTTTTCATAGGGATGTATTCATCAAATTTCAATGTGGAAGAGTTTTCGTCTCTTTTGTTTTGTGAAAACCTAAAATCAACAGTCAATTAAAAACAAATCGAGAAAAAAATTATTGTAGTAATAATTTTCTTTTAATTTAATATTATAAACTAACAAAAGATTTATTACAATTTAATATTTTTTTGAATAATTTTGTCATTATACTTTGATTTGTTTGCTGATTGTATTGCAAATATTTATGCAATGTGTTGCATTGCCTTCAATTTATTCTACTTTGATAAATATATCAAGTTCAATTTAGAAATCTAATAAAGTACTCCTATAAATTCATGAACGCAACAAATGCAGGATATTAAAAAACGCACGATAGAACCTAAAAAAATTTAAATACAAAATTTTGTTTCTTTGTGGATAAGTCGACTTTTTTCCATCTGAATAATAAGGGCCAAAATTTTAACTTGATGTTAAAAATTAGTGAAATAAATCCTTGCATTCTACTAAACTAGATAAATGGAAAGAACCCCTTCTAGTAAATCTATTCTAGTTGTACAACCAGACAACCACATCCCCGAAACAGGTTTGGATGTTTCTTTTTCCCTTTTACTGAGAAATCAAGATGTACTATAAATTTACAGCAACATTTACAAAAAAAAAAAATGAAGTTAAATACAAATACGTAAAATTTCTTTAAGACCAGTATTAAAGTAATAAAAAGTCAAAAATAAATAGTGTTGTAACGATTACTAAACCCCATGGCACATGGATGTAATATTGGGTAAAATAAAAATGAATTACCGTTTTGTACCCCTTTTTAAATACTTTTATTTACAGTTTTCAAGCTTTTATTACATCTTTCATATACAATGAGACAATTTTACTCACAGCCTAAATTTTACGCCAAAAATTGTTTTCAAATAGTAATTTTTCTTTTACATAAAGATTCTTATTTTTTGTATTCAATAACTGTCTCATTCACAAGTGCAAATCACAGATGTATACCATTTAGCACACTATCATAGACAATTATGTATTTGGCAGACACCTTCCTTCAAGACACTAGACACTAGACGTTAGCTGTAAAAATTCGAAAATGCAACAAAGGATCCACTATTTTATTCCTTAGTATTTGACCCGAAACAAGCCCATTGGTATGATTTAAGTTTTATTTTATATTTAAATTATTTTCTTTTTATTACTTTTCAACATTAACAAAAAAATCAGGTAGTAATTTTCGAGTAGGGAAGTTTTACAAAAATGTTTCAAGTCGGATACTTGCAGGAGTACATTTCTTCGAGCCTTTTAAGATAGTTTCACATTTTCATTTTGCTTTAATTCTAGCAACAACTTATGCTGACAATACAGTGTCAAAAAGCCAATATTTAGACCGTCAAATTTTAGTGCCTCAATTTCTGTCTTTTCCCTTTAAAACGCTTGAAAAGTACATAAGTATGTAGATGCAAAATATAAAAATTAGGACTTTGATCGCGCGGCTAATATTTACGAAAAATTAATTAGCAGGAGCAACAAATTTATACCAGAGCATATTTTTTAAAAATTAATATTAATGTGTTAATCCTAGCTCGAATTTTCATTTCATTTTTGTTTACATATTTTCAATTCTCATAAAGGCGAAATGAAAGAAACGAAGCACTGAAATCTGTGTCTACCTGATGGTCTAATAGCAAAAAGTATGGCAAAACTATTAATATTTCTTTTTTATAAACACAAAAATAATTATCAACATTAGTATTAGTAACTATGTCTACTTATTTGTAAGTAAATAGATCTCGACGCCACATTTACACCGCTTTTTTACTTTCTTTTACTAAAAACATTTAATACCTACCAAGAAAAGCAACGTTTTAAATAACCGTACACTAAACATTAATATAATCACTTTTAACGGTTTTATTATTGCAGGAAAATGTTTATTATTATACTTATTTATTAATTAACGCTTTTAATAAACGAAGTATTTTTTTTTTTAAGTTTTTACGTAGATGCTTCCATACAAATTTTCCTTTCATTTTTGTTATCATTAAACTAATTATGTAAATAGAACAAGGATGAATAAAAGCGTTAATAATACCAATTTGTATATTTGGAAACTTCGAACATAAAAAAAAAAACAAATACAATTTAAGGAAGAATTTACAAACGTACAACACAGACGAAAAACGTTAAAAATAATGACTAAAAAGCTGTTTAAATTGTACCAGAGAAAAAATAAACAAAACTAAGTTTACACCACTCTACACCACAAAGATACCAAATAAAAAAAAAATGTGTATAGGGTGTGTAACTACAGCCGAATAGGTCTGTAATGTACGTATGATTCAAAATAGAAAAAAATATGTATTTCTAAAATTTCAAAGCTAGTTATTTGCCTGATTATTATCGAAATCCAAAATTCAGTAATTTAAAGTAACGAAATTAAGGTACACTTCCTCGATTCCGCGGTGAATTTTGCACATTTTATTTGAAATATTTTTCCCATTTTGAACGATACCTAAATTACAGACCGATTCGGACTTTGTGACACGCACTATATGCAAAAAAAGCCGAAGTTCCCCTTATCTCTGCTTTAATTGAAACTCCTACTACAAACCATAAAAAAATCTAAGAAATTCACCTAACCAAAATTACTGGGTATAATAATTGTTACCTAAATTATTTCTATTTCATTCGTCCTAAAAAATTCATTGTTTTCCTCATTATCATAACTGCCACGTAAACATTGAAGACGTAGCAGTAATATTGAACTGCAATTTTTATGAATATATATATATATGTGTGGCTTTTTTTCCGGCGTTGTTAACGAATAAACTGCTTGAAAATTGTTGGTAACATTTAAATTTAACGTGGTGTAAAATGGCAAAAATACATTATGTATATATTTTTTTACGAACATCTATGTACCATGGAGCAGTTGTTAGACTCACATGGAAAGATATCCACGGGCTTGAGAACGTTTTCTTCCGATCAGATAAGCCACAAGGACGATTATAACGAGAGCCGCCAGGGAACAGCCCACTGCCAAAGGCACCACGTCCGATGTACTTATGGGTTCACAATCTTCGGCTATAAAAAATAAATACGAAAAAAACATAAATAACGTATCAACAAATCCTTAAAATCATTCTAAATATTCCTTAACTTTAGTCCAGTTTGCAACAGGCAAGTTTTTTACAGATTCCTACGTATTTTTTGTTGAAGAACACGATTTTGGGGGTCCGTCTACTAGAAACCGTACAATAAATTTTATAATTGACAATTTATAGTTTTTTATATCATTTTTCTGCAAAGAAATGAGCTCCGGTAGAGGTCGCTATGTGCAACTGGTTGTTTAGAAGTAACTTTCAAAATTTAAATAATTTTTTACTCAAAAACGGTTATATCTACGTCTGAAATTTCTTAAGGAAAGTGTCCTATGTTGGCCCAAACATGTGTAAAAAAATCAGCGTGATCAGTCAATTAATTTTTTACTTATTAACGATACAATTTCTTTAATTGTGTGCCATTTCTTCCACAAACGAGTTTCGCTGGCAGACCAAGCCGGAAAAATCAAAAAACTATTCAAATTTATTATCCCGTTGGAATTTTTGCAAATATTCTTTAAATGCATGTCTCTAATTCTTTTGCTCCTGGAAGGGCTCTAATAGAATCTTCAACTAAATGAAAATTTTCTCTGAATATCGCTGAAAGGTAGGATGCGCCAGTAGGTAAAATATTTTAGCTGTTGCTTTCCAGTTTTCTACTGGTGAAAGTAGCACTATCAAAGGTGTCTAACATAATCTAACAGAAAAATTACTAGTCTGATAATCGATACATTGAAAAACTCGAGACAAAAAATTAAACAAATATTAATTTTGATTTTTATTGAAAGATAAGTTCCCTGACCTGAAATTTTACGTTTGTATTAAACAAAAACATGATAAACTAGCTGTCTGTCAATAAAGTACGTTTCGTTAAATAAACCAAGAGATCATTAGTCTTCACAAGTCAAAGTCTCATTATTTTTATACGTAAATAGAAAAACGTAAGTACCTAATAGGATATTTTAATTACGAAATCAAAAAAAATCTAAAAGATATGTACGTAATTACCCTTAGGGCTAAGCATTTTATTAAAAAAAGTTAATTTTGTAGAAGTGTGTTTAGTGCTGAAAGACATATTGGTAGTTGTTCAAAATTATTTGTTATTTTATTCGAATTCATCATTGATTTTTTGTTGCATTATTTGAATAAATATTAATTGATTAATAAACTATATTTAATGGAATTTAAGATTTAAGTTTAATAGTTACCTGATTCAAATTGGTCACTAGAAGAATTGTGGAAAGCTTGGAATTGAGTATGCCAAATATGAAGATGTCCAACTGTGTCGTTCGTAGTTTTAGTCAAATCGAGGGTTTGTTCCTTATCACACTTGTAAGATTTTGACGAGCTTGTTGTAAAGTTAGTGTGGTTATGAATCAACTCAATAACGTCAGTTCCTGAAAGAAATAGTAAAAATAACATAACTTTTAGATAATTTATCTACGCAGTGTTCGGATGGATCTTATAAATAATTTCTTGATTTTTTTAAATTAATGATACACTGATGCTAAGTCCGTATTTTTAATAGCTGTGCCAGATACTTTCTTTATAAACAATGAACCTTGGGGCAGATCCTTTTTTTTTAAATATTTTACGGCAATTTATCAAAACCAAAACTTTTTTGTGATAGTTACTTTTGCTTTTGATAATTTTTAATTTCAACCTGATAAAAGATCTTGGAGTTATTTCAATTAACAAATAAAACTTGAAAAAACACTAATTTAAAATAATTTTTTTTTTTCCCGAAATATTTTCAATTTTGTGAGAAAAAGTTTAATATTGTAAACAGAGAAACCACTATGCATTACGTAATAAATAAAATTAATACAAACTAAAGAATAATTTTAATAAAAAAATCTTGATTATATTTCTAATTGTAAGCAAGTTTCCTAGATGAAAAATAGACATACATACGTATTTATTTTTAGAAAAAACTGCAAACGTTTGATAAGTTTAACATTATTCAATGTTAATGTTGTTTTTTTAAATAAATAAACACGTACATGCATTTATATATCATTAAATAAAGGTACAACAAAAAAAATACAAATATTTAAAAAATCGAATGCAATGGAAATCGATGATTGATTTACATACATATTTTATTCAACTTATAGAGGAAGTATGCATGCATGTACATGTGTAAACATATTCGCACTGCATAATGCATATACGTATACATTGATATGAACGTGTAAAGAAGATAAGAACTGCAATATTATCTTCAATGAGTAAACTTTTGATAAAAGAATACCTAACCGAGCAAAACGACGAACTGAATGCGCGGCATAAAACGTACACTCAATAAAAAAAAGCTGGGTTATTTTAATGGTTTTCATATAAAACAAATAATAATACAGGATATTTTCTCCCGAACAATTATACTTTTTCAAAAAAAAAAAAACAGAGAATTATTAGATTATTATTGTGTAGTGATTTTAAACATATTATGTACAAACTTCATAAACTACAGAATTTATAATTATAATGTCATGTGTTATTTAAAAAACTATGCAGTACGCAGTAATTTATCGAATTGTTTTCATTTAGGTACTAGTTTTTGTTTCCGGAGGTTCAGTTCATCACGTAATTTTACCTTATCATAGACTTACATTCATACAAATACACAAACAGTGCATGCCTTATCTGAAAACGTGAATGCACAATAAACCCGGGAATTATTAAAAAAAAAACGTGAATTATTTTAATTAATTTTATTATTTAAAAAGACAGTTGAACGAACTACTTCATATATCGCCGAATAAGAATTTTTTAAATTTCTAACTATATCTGCATGCAAGTTAATCGAAATTTTGAAAAACTCATTAAATTATTGAAACAAAACGGTCTTGGTGAACATTCTGTTAAAACAATCAATCATCGGTCACGAATCGCGATTTCGGACTTATCATTTCTCATCAGTGAACATGAGAACCCCCCATCGTCTCAGATGGCGTTCACAAGCCGTCTTCAGTAGTTTATATAAGTTATAACTAGTCCTTTAAATAATATGATAAAATCCCATTTTGTATTTCTCAATTTGTTTGTAAGCAATACCATATAACGACAATAAGTTAAAAAAAAAACCATTTGAATAAAAACACTTACCATTATAATCGGCGTAAGTAATATTGGGATTGATGTTTACAGTTATCTGTTCAACTCTGTACTTGTCATCGGTTTTTTGGAATTTAATTACCAAGGAATTTTTAGTTTCATCAGCGGAATCATTTTTATAAAACCATGTCAATGTAAGGGTGGTATTATCTGCATCACAATCTCCGACAATGGAAGCATTCGTAGGCACATTAACTAATCCCTTCAGCGTTTCGTTTTCCTTCTTGTAGGGAAATTCAATTTGAATTGCAGCTTTCAGTATCAGACAACTGCTATTGGTTTTCCCGTAGTGCATGGTCCAGAGCCCAACTGAAGGATCGTCGGGTTTAACAGGAGGAAACGGTACTGGAGTGGGTGCAGGTGTGGGTGGAGTGGGCGCAGGAGTGGGAGTTGTAATGGGCGCAGGAGTGGGAGTTGTAATGGGCGCAGGAGTGGGAGTTGTAATGGGCGCAGGAGTGGGAGTTGTAATGGGCGCAGGAGTGGGAGTTGTAATGGGTGCTGGAGTGGACGCAGGAGTGGGAGGTGCTTTCGTTGGCTGGGGAGGAATTCGAACTGCTATTGTATCTAAAAAATCAAAAAAATACTTCAAGTGCTAATGAAACTAACTTTAAACTCGTATTTGAGATACCGTATAGGCATTTTTACATACAATGTCCTGCAATAAAAGCAAAAGCTTTGCGTTTTGATGAAAAATTTTACATTTTTAACTGAAAATTATTGTGAATAAGTATAAATTCATTTCCTACGGTTGAATAAAAATGCAATGAACTCAGAGGAGGGTTTTTAACACAACGTGAGCTTACCAACTATGAACCGTAACAATAACAAAATAAAACACAAAATAAAAGGCATCGACTCTATAAACTACAGCGGGTAGCTATTTCTACAGTGCTGTAACACAAAATTTTATTCTTGTTGCCTTTCACACTGCTGCGTTACATAGGAATTTCGCAACTAATGTCCACTTTCTAATTTCTCAAATACTTTTCAAATGTTTAGGAAAATTTCTTTTATATATAATATATATTGAATAACACTAACTAGCGAAGATGTCAAAATAAAATTCTAATTCCCCAGTTGTCACCATGTTGTCACTAGATACTTGGTATCTGAGTCTTTGGATTCTCCACCCTAATACCCTGTCAAATACATTATGAAACGTATACATACATTCTTTCTATTCTATTGCAGCAAAATAATTTCAGAATGTATTTTTAGATATTTATAATACTTAAAATTAAAAATAAAACGATTTTTGTAATCCTCACAACAAAACCGGATGCATGTTGCCCTTTCTGATATGCGAAGCCCTAAAATCTTTTTGTTGTATTTTTGGATTTAAGTATAGACCTAGTTTCGATTTAAATTTGAACTAAGCTACAGAGCTACAACCCACTTTAACATAGAGGGTCAAATAACACATGTTGAGAAAACCAGAAGTACCTACAATAACAACACCTAATTCTATTTCTTTTGAGGGTGCATTGTAGATGTATATTATTATAATTGTGTACCTGCGTACATGTACATATACTAAAATACCACACAAGTTATTTGTGTCAGAGGGTTCATTTCCATCGCAAAATTAACAACATATTGGACGCATACATATAATAAATATAGCAGCAGACAGTTATCGATTCGCATTACGTATTTTAGTCAGTAGTTGGGTTAATTGCAAAAGTCTGTCTAATCAGATTTCACGCTCATACCGTTGCACCCACCGATTTTGATTATATTTGGCACGCAGGGGAACGGGCAGAGGCTACTTTTTTTTTAATCTATGCCTAAGGGAGGAAAAGGGAAATACAAATTTTACTGTTGAATTTGGTACGCAGATAAAATATGACACCTGTTGATTAATGGGTATTGCAAAATCACGAAACGATTGTTATAAATAAAATTTGGTGCAGATATGGTGGGCATGACCCTTTTTTAGAAATTCCATACCAATATTAATGATGTTTTCGTTAAAATTCTGAATGGACGAATATTAAATGTCAGTCACTCGAAAAATTAAAAATATGGTAACAGACTAATTTATTTGAAAGAAACGATCTGAAAAGACTACTTAGGTATTAAAATTGTAGACTAAATTTTACTTTGATAGGTATCTAACGGAAAGAACTCTTTTAAACTATAAAATAAAACTACCTATCTTAACTTCGTAAAGGTCAATTGAAAGATAAAAACTAGGCGTAAACATGATTAATTACTAAAAAACTAAAATGTTTTATTTCCTTATACTCGAACAATGCAATTAAATGAAATTATGAGATAATTAGGTACTATCAAGTTTGAATTTATTAAGAAGCGTTTTTAATAAGATTATGCCTACATGAATCGCAATTTTATTGTTAATATATTTTAACTAAAGCTAGATAGATACAAAATAAACTTGAGACCTTACTTGAGACGGTTGAGGTTAACTATAGGCTTATCATTTGACATAACGATTTTTAACAAGGAAAAATAATGGCATAATCCAATATAATTTCTTTTAAGTTGCAGACCTACATAATAATAGTTTTTAATTGCACACATACATATAAAATATGTTTGTTTACTTGTTTGTCGCTAATTAACATAAATATATTATTACATGACGTATCGATAAACAAATGAAGGTTCATATTACACTTGATATATGCCAAAGATTTAACGCATAAAAACGAATTATTGTAATCAATGCGAATTACTAAAAAACGGTACACCCCCCAAGCAATGCCAAAAGAGATAAAATACTGGCACACTCACCATTATCTGCTGCTAAAACAGCCACTATTAACGACGCAAAAATTAAGTGTTTCATTTCAAATTTTCGTTCTTATATTAAAATCTTAGCACACGATAATATGGGGTCAATATGACTAGCAAACTTATTTTTTTTATCACTGCAATACTGCCGATGGCGAGCAACGACTTTCGACATATACAACTAAATGGAAAATGAAATGCAAGTTATCTAGCAGAAATAATTATTTTTGTCACGTTAGGTAAGCTACTTTATCGGTAAACGTAAACTGCGATACTACTTCTGCACATCGGTTATAGATGGCACAAGAAATTTTTTGTTATATTAAGAGAAATATGTCGTTATAGGCAACGTCGTGGTACATAGAAGATTGCATAGATGTATACATAACTGCTTATTTATGTATATTCTTATTTTATTCTATTGTATTGTTGCTATACGTACAGGGTGTTTCTTTATAAATTTATAATATTAAAAAGTGGAATTAGTTTTGTTTAATAGCTTGAAACTTTCGTTTGTGATGATATTCATCATCCAGAGCGGAAAATACTACTTCAGATGATTTTCCGCTGCGAAAATTCAAGTAAGTAACTCAACATAGGTATTTAATATTTTTCTTAGAGCTTAAGTTAAACAGAAAAAATAGGAGACGAGTTATAGTAGGTTAGATTAGATTAACTTATATTAAATCAGTTTTTTTTCTCGTTCGACTTATAATCATTCCAGCTTTTTTGTGGATTGAGAAGTTTTGGAAATTTAGGTTAGGTTGGGCTAAATAATATAAACATATGTAAACTAAAAAAAATCACTTATAAAAATCTAATTTTATTGGTAAATCGCCAATAATCAACAATTATTAAAAATCAATTTAATTATGCGACGCTTCAACCGATGATGACCGAATTTGATTGTGATATTTAATAATTGTTGGTTATTGGCGATATTAGCTTTTATTGATTATAAACTAAAAAAAACTATGGTAATTATTTAGAAGTGGGGCTCCAGACAAAACTGGCCCCAAAAAAATTTTCACCCCTTGGAGACCATTTTAATACATCAAAATACATAGTCCATTTACGGTGGGGGAAGACATTTTCAATAATTGTTTATAAACAAAAACATTGTTATAAACAATAAATTTAAAGTTTTAGAAATTACCAAATTAAGAGAAAATTAAAATAGAAGGTAGTTATTGAGAAAATTGAGAAAATTTTAGAAGTGGGGGATATATTTTTTATAAAAAATATTTAAAAAAACGTCGTAATAATTCCCTGTGTCTTGAAATAGGTTATGGTAGAGGGTGGGTGTGTTTACATACACATACCCTACATCCCGTACCCTAACCTAACCAAATACCAAATTAATTATTAAATTAAAATTTTGGGGTGTGGGGTATGTATATATAAACACACCCACCCTCTACCATAACCTATTTCAAGACACAGGGAATTATTACGACGTTTTTTTTGTGAAAAATATATCTCCCCCACCTCTAGAATGCATTTGATGCACTAAAAAGTTTTTTAGTGCAATACAAGAAAGTTTTTGGAGCAATTTTCTCAATAACTACCTTCTATTTTAATTTTCTCTTAATTTGGTAATTTCTAAAACTTTAAATTTTTTGTTTATAACAATGTTTTTGTTTATAAACAATTATTGAAAATGTCTTCCCCCACCGTAAATGAACTATTTTGATGTATTAAAATGGTCTCCAGTTTTGTCTGGAGCCCCACTTATAAATAATTACCAAAACTATAAATTATGGAGATATTGAATGGTAAGACAACTTCTGAGAAATGAAAGGATAGTTAGAGACATATTAGAGGCAGAAACAGGAGTAAAAAGGGGCAGTTGGAGACCTATATTAATGAAATATGGGGCTTGGTATCTATTTATAATTTATTTGTTAAAAAACGCTTACATCAAAGCACATAATGAATTATTTTAAGTGTGCATAACTATTGCACAGAGCATTTTAAACATGAATTTAAGAGGCTGTGCTAAGATATTAGACCATTTAACCAAATTTAAGTTATTGTACAAGAAAATTTGAACGTTCAGTCGTTATTTCTGGAACTCACCCGAATTCGCATTTCGTATCGGTTATAATATTATTCGTACCCTGGCCACAAACACGTTTAATTTAATAACATACTTAAAACTGCATGACAATTAATTACATTATTACGATCTATAAACCTCTAAACTATATGAAGTACAGGCAACACTTAAGTATAATAAGTACTATTTGTAACAATTTCATTTTAGTTCTCTTTAAATTTTTTTTTTTTTCGTTAACACTAGCGTTTAACAGTGCTTAAGTATACTAGAATCACTAAATGCAAGAAACAGGGTAGAAGGGAGGGCTGCTTATCGAATAATTTAATTTAAATAATAAATAGTGAAGCTACAATATTATGATTTACGTAACTAATCAACTGTAAGGACAATTACTGAGTAATGACTTCTATGTACATAACAGGCAAATAAATAATTTAATTAATAATATATAAGTATGTACTTGCACTCTTACCAATCATTAAACACGTTAACACGGTATGTAACAGGACATACATGCCATTTTCATTCACATATAACAAGTATTGTTCTTATTGTTTTAAAATGCATACGCAGCGGGGTATTTCACAAACAGACTAAACATGGTACCAACGTTCGGCTTCTATATTTCTTTACTTTATCGATTTAATCAATTATTATAAATGCATGTTGTGTTATATCAATAGTATAATTGATTGGCTTCCTTTTTTTTTTTAAAGGAACGTTGTCAACTGTGTAAATAATTTACATTGGTAGTGTAGGTATTTATAAATAATAATAAATAATTGTTTCCCATTCGGGACAAATTCGTTATCCATACTGATGGTCGTGGTTCAGAATTGACTCCCTATCTTCAGGGAATCATAATTTCCATCCAAGGACTCACTATTCTGAACCACGTACCTACATCAAACTCAGTAACGCTGGCCATTAGAGCCTTAGCCATTTCATCAAATTGTTCCTTCTTTTTGAAGTTTTCATGACGCTTTCATGTGTTAGTGTTTAGTTATAAAAATAAAATAGAATTGTAAATAAAAACTAAAGAGTATTTATAGAACGTTACATATTGGTACACCTAAAAAATGGGAAGTTTGTAGGTACCTTTTTGTGCGATTGACAATACTCATTTTTTAACGATATCATCAAATACTTGTTCTTATAACTGTGTTGATACGTGTTAATTTTATTTTCAGTAAGTCAATTTGTTATACTTATAATAAAAGAAATTTTACATCTGACGTTTGTTGAAAGTTGCAATTTAAATTTGTAAAATTGTTTGTGCGAATGACTTAATTTATGAAAATAATCAAATAAGGTTCGATAAAATTTTAATTTCAAATATATTCTTGAAATTTTAGTAAGTCGGTAGGAAAACCGAAATTTGTATTTCCTTCTCTGACATTCTCCAAAGAAGTTGTTAAAACTAATACAATGTACCCACATAACGACCCATTCTTAGACATACTTCAATTAGATTCTTTTTGGCGTAAAAAATCAATCGTTTAAATTAAATGAAATTTACAGGATTAAAATACAATAACATAAATGTGTATAAACAGGAGCGCCGAACTACCTGTTGTGTGTATTAAGAACTCAACATTCATTCAAATTCTTCGTGTTGAGTTCAACGTGGGAAATCCCCACGCAATTTTTTATAAATTTCTATGTGGCATGAATTCTTTAAACCTTTAAAAGCTGAGGGCACGAGTTGACTGACAAAGTTGATATCATTTTGAAATATTTCAGCGCCTTTGTGTAGAAATAATTAATTTAATAAACCGATAAAAAATTGGTAGATAAGGTGGACGTAGTTTTTTTTTTTTGAAGTGCTGGAATCTTTATCATATAATACAATTATTCTTTTGATGATGCCAAATTTTGGTGTAAAAACCATTCAGTTTGGCACATTATTTCTTCAAAATTTTTAAACATATTTGTGGCATTAATTTTATGTTACTTCTGAATTAGTTTATAGAAGAAAAAAGTATATTTTTTTCTTAACAAATTAAGTAGTTACGTAAATTGTGATACTATTTACAATGCCTTTTATTTTGGATAAATAATAATTAGTTTGCTGAAAGCAGTAGATTGTATAGTACATTTATGACGTATTTTAAGCGAAAATTTTGAATGTAGAAATTGTTCTTATAATATGTAAATGCAGTTTTATTATTTACATAAATATCTTTATCTTTTGCAAGGGCGTGATATTGAAAAAGTCATTTACTCTTCGTATTTCAGAGATGTATAACATCAAAATATTAAGTAGGTAAATTATGTTCGATGTTATTTATACATTGGTTACATAAAATGATGAAAGTTATTATAATAGAGTAGAATAAGTAAGTACGATTTTGTACGATAAATGTACTTAATACAGGTATAAGCAAAAATTTAAGCTTATAATAAATATTACGTAAGTCAGTACGATATTTACATTTCGATATCTATCTTATATTTGTTTGTAATTATATAATTTTTAACACAAATAGTTTGGAAGCATTTCTTCAAAATATTTGCCATAAATAATTCCAATCGTGGATTTGCGTTTTAGGAACTACTTTAATGCTTAATATAAAGATTTTTACCTTTTTATTTTCAAAGAGCAACATGCAGTCTAATGCAATTTTTACACCAACGCCAAACTTGGTCGCATTCAAAAAGTGATCAACGATTAGGTACATTACCTCAAGTTAGGAAAATCAAAATTAACCAAATCGAGGACCGTCAACTAGTCGTAGGATTTAAGACCTTTTTTTTCTCTCTTCTGTCATTAATAGGGTTGAAAATTATATGGATATAGATTAGACTAGTGATGTAACAAAATTTCTGATCCTTATTTTTACTTAGAAATGTTTTGCCTTTATTATTTTGGAGCTGTTGAAGATATCGACTTATATACTTCCAATCGACAGAAGCGAGTAAAAGGTGGAAAATTGTCCTCAAAACATTTTTTTTTTTGAAAATAGAAAAATAATTTTTAATGGTTTAACCAAGCGATAAAGCATTAATGTAGTCTACATCTTCACACTTTCTCATCCCCTCAAGGGCAGAAAACAGAAAATTAGGCATCGAAATCTGCGACTATCTGAGAGTCCATGATTTAGGAAATTTAATTTTTCGATTTTTACTTACCCTAGATGCAGTTCCTGCTAATTTAAAAAAAAAAAACTTACACTGACACTTTACTGAGAGTGTCAGAGTTATTTTCGGGGTAAACACATGATTAGGTTACATATTGCCCTTTGCAATAAATGCAAGAGGGCTACTATAATACAAATAGCTACCTCTCAATGGCAATTGCTTTTGATAATCCATAAAATACCTAATTTTCGTTCATTTTTTATTCTCATTCGTTCGCATATTTGAGATAACTTATATTTGATATTGAGCCACACAATGAATGGGCAGTAAGAAACTTTTGAGCTCAGATTGTTTTTTTTTTTTTTAATGAGCGTAAAAAAGTATTATTTATTGTTAGTTGAGGACGCCATTAAATATTGAGCCGGTATCAGTTAATTAATTAAACATGAATAGAACTGATAACAAAAGTAGGTATACTTTTTTATAATGAAAGTGAAAATGTTAAGAAAACGACGTTCATTAAAATTAAACGTTTAAGTAGTAATAATGAAGAGTACTTTTAAGTACTAAAAATTTGAGCATGGATATATTGTTTATAATATTCATGAATAGTCAACCCCTACAACCAAGTAGATACCGGTACATTTCAAGGAATATCAGAAATGGATTTCCCTAAATTTCATCCTTTGCCATTACCAAAAAGCTTCTAGAATTAATGTTTTCACTCACTCTCTCTCTTGATTTCAAAAAAGCCATCAAAATAAGAAATTATCAAGTTTAAATATTTGAAAAGAGCTATGATGATAGCGCTTGATTAGTTTCATTATATGATCTTTATATTGAATTTTTGAGACCAATGTAGCCCAAACCACGACACTTGATAGGAGGGTGGCATCTTATTAGAATTATTGAAAGGATTGTCCGAAAAGTTAAACGCATATTTTTCATATTATCATTAAAAAATAAATAAAAACAGGTAATACCAAAAGTGGTTTCAATTCAAGATATCTTTCAGCAATTTTATCGAAAGATTTCCGAAACAAGATTTTCCTAGAGCTAGAGCAGCCGAACCTGGGTACCACAACTCATAAGCAGACTAACAACAACAACGACAACAACCATCTGAACTGATCGCTAGCGTGTTGAGTTGAAATCATTCAAACTGCTAAACGTTTGTGAACTAAAAAATCCTAATATAAGTATTTATATATCTAACTAGACCGCCACCAGAATAAGTACATATAATCACCTAGCACGCGATAAACGCGTATTCGTCGTTTCAGTGTGTGTGTATGTGTATAATGTGTGTTATTGTGAGTTGGCAGTTGTGGGGCCCCGGCGTTGAACCCTCAGGAAGGGCAGGTTACGGGTGGAGGCCGGGGTTGGCGACGGCTGCTTTCTAATAATCTATCATTAGCTCGAAATGAACGGACCCTCGTCGGTCCACTCTGTCGTGATAGATGTTCTTCGCCCACGCTTTGCACTCAATGTTAATCGTCACGCCACCTGCAACAAAATATTCGCATTATTCACTCTCTTTCTGTATCTCTACTACATCGCGCTCTCTTTGGCGCGTTCGCCGAGTCTATTTGTACTATATACAGGAACGTCGTCAGAGAATCTTTAGATGCAAATATCTCGCTAATTACTGCATATTATTGGTTTATATTTTATAGGTAATGAATATCGATAATAACCTTTCATTTTTGGTGACAAAAATAAATTTTTGTATTGCATATTAATGGCCACGCTCCTAGAAGCGATATTTCTGCTACTCAATTTGAAAGCAATTTTGATTAATTATTTCATCCTAACACTAATTAACTTATATAATTTTGTCATACGTACGAGTAGGGCTTTCAAAACTGACGGCAACCAGTGGGCTCAAATAGTTGTCTTGATTCATAAATGGAAAATACTGGCCACCGAATCCGCGCTGAGGGAAATAGATAATCGGGCCGATGTTTTCCATGTCACCGGGGTTTTCGCCTTCACACGAAACCCAAACAGTTTTAAGCTGAAAAGTTAGCAAATGAGTTTCCTTAAAGAATTTTATGTTCCATAAAAAAAAATTACCACGTTGGGCATTTCACTTGAGCCATGGATGCTGTAATTCTTTTCCAACTCCCTGATATGTTCCTGTAGATCTGGGGGCATATTTTTCGGCATAGACGTGGAGTTGTAGTATTCCGGGACCCATCCGTAGATCTATAGCATGAATACAATTCACGAAATAGAATAAAAAACTCGTCCAAGTCATAATATTTTACCTTATTCAATTTAAGGAAAATGCAAGGTCCTTTTTTGGAAGAATTAAAGCTGTAGAAATATTCGGGTAGACATGGCTTCCACGAGGCGTCAACGATAAGTTCGCAAACTTTATCTCTAGCCGGAGAAATTCCTTGCATGCAACTTTCAACGTTGGTCCTGTTGCCGTCCTTCTTCGCTTTGTAAACTAGTAAAGGAAAACAAAACTAAGACTTCAGTCAGTTCAGGTTCGAAATTTACGCATACTTGATAAGAAATCGTCGAGTTGTTCCTTCCAATATTGAACGTTGCCTCTGTTATCGTATTTGTATCGGATTAAGGTACTTTCAACATCGATCAAGGGTGGCATTGGTCTAAATCCCAACCCTGAAACAAAATTTTGTATTTTTCACATTAACTTTTTTTTGCTAAATTCATATAGAAATCAATATATTCGTCTATTTGGCTCACTTTTCCAGAAATCCCTAGGATTTAAAAAAGTTTTAGAATGTTCTCAAATTTGGGACTGATCTGATTTTAGGATGATAGGAAATTTTCAAAAATGGCCTGGAATTTTCCAAAATGATTTAGAATGTTCCAAATTTCGTGAGAATGATTTGGAAAATTAGGGAAAGTTCTCGATTTTTCAGGAATGAGTTGCAATGTTCAACGGTAATCTAACAGAAGGTTTAAATATTACATCTTTCTCGAGAAGGGTTTCAAAAGTAATCTAGAACATTCCAAAATCTTTTAGATTCTTCGAGAACGATTTAAAATGTTCGAAAATAATCTAGAAGATTAAAAAGTGTTCTAGGATGGTCTAGAATATTTGACAATGCTTTCTGAGAGAGTCTAATAGAAAAATAGATCTCGATTCCATCAAACATGTGTCTTGGGACTAGTATTTGGAACATTTTGTGGATAATGTAATAAATTGTTGATTTAATGTGCTCGCTTATTATCTGGACGAACTGATTAGAAAGATAGATTTTACGACTGAATGTCGTGATAACTGTCCATCCGTGTTCAAATAAAATTAGTTATTAACGTTAATGTAAAAAAATTAGTAATCTTCTTAATTAAAATCCACTGTATGTGACATGCAAATTATTAACCACATGAAAAAATTGATTATGTCCAGGGGTGAATATTAAATATATCTGATTAATTTAATTATTATGCTATTCTTAGATCAGTTTCTTCTGGGACTCATTTTCTCTCTTCTGTATTTAAGAGGGTTGAATAGTTATGTAGAATATGCAGATTACAAAGATGTGAAAATTAGGCTTGCATTAATTTTTCATATTTTACGACTATATGACTGTCTAACAGTAACAGTTCCAAAATTCTGAAAAGTCAAATTGAACAGAAAAAAAAACTAGTGTCTACAGTTCTGTGCCATTTTTCCACTTTCCCATGTAGTAATGTAGATGATTATTAATTTATCATTTTAAAGTGTTTGTATTGAGTAATATTTCTAATTAATTTTTTTTTTTTTTTAATTAAACTTAAGTAAAAAATTATTAAATTATTATCGTATAAAGGCGAGCTATTTTTATATTGAATTTCTAAATATATTTGTGTATTTACCTGGATTAGTTCCTATAACTGATTTATCCAACTGCCATTTAGGCTTTTTCATGTCTAAAGTTTGATAAAATACGGCCAGCAGTGCAGCAAAAAATCCTATAAGGGCTGCGTAGAAGATGATGTAAAATAGAAGGATTTTTGCTGTAAACAAAATTAAAAAAATTAAACAAACGTAAACATTGGCTGAATAAATAAATCCACACAGTTTTTAAAATGTACTTATATATATTTAAATTTATCTAAAAACTTAATTACTGACATGTTGCAAAAATTTTATTTTGGGTTGTCTCTAAATTTCTTTGAAACTGTCACCATTCTTTTTATACGAGACAATTTTTTTTGTCAATTTTGGAGATACATACATATATCTTTTTATTAAAGATTAAGAGCTCTCATTTACTTAAATATAGCAAAAAACATTGTTAGTAAAACTAATTCTAGGACCTTAAATATTGAAAATGTTTTGAATTATATTAGAATCTTTTTGCAATGGTCAATTACGAGCACCTTCAGCAAATTATGTTAAATTTTTAGCACATTATTCCTTTGTCTTCCTTGGAAATAATAAAGTACCTATATACATCTTTAAAGGTAACTGCACTTATGTAATCCTTACCAACCCTTTGTTACCATACTTAAGTATGTACATACGTAACGTTACTCTAGGCTCTAGGAGATTTGCTTTGACAATTTTCAAGAAACTTTGCTGAAGCTAATTAGAACAGAGTAATAATGTCTCAAGGTTGGACGATATGAACTTATATGATACATACTAATTTTATTGTAAATTGAATAATAAGTTTTAAATGGCGTGGTTCCACCATTTATCAAATGAAGACAGACGTGAAGGCATTTTTTTGGTAAAATGCATGATTTTTTTTTGTTAATTAAATATGTAATATTATCTGTCATACATATCTAAAGAATTTTCTTTTTGTTGCTTGAAAAGAAACATTTGAGACTACGTGTGTAATACTTTTGCAAATAATTTATTATAAAAATGGTTTTGTTATAAAAAATTAGTTAATTGAATGTATTTATTTTTTAGAAAATATTCAAAATGGTGAGTCAAATAGCAGCTTAGTTTTTCAAACAGTAAGTTGATAAAATTAAATAGAAATAGAAAGTCAGCCAATATGAAAATAGTAATTATTTCAGAATGCAGGGGTGAAAGTAATAAAAAATTAAACAGAATTGTTGATAAATACAGAAACTAGAAATAGAGTTAAAAATAAATTTAATTGCTAAGTACCATTCGATGATCGTGAATGTTTGTGTTTCATTTATTTTCATTTCCAACCACACAATCGATTGAATTATAAGCAATAATATCAATAAATTCAATTTTTCAGTAAGTAATACATAAATACATAAACGTAAATAAGCATTTTTTTGTTGTTCAATGATAATGAAGAAACATTTCAGTAAGATAAATGATTATTACTGGACATTACATTAATGAAGATAGAGTATATTCTTATCACTTTAGTGAAATTTTTAAAGTTTTAGTTTTTCCAAAATATTTCCGATAGATATATATCTACTAGTTGTTATGGTTGAATTAAAATCCCAAATCAACAAGAAATACTAAAGATGTGATAATAATTTCACATCATTTAACCTACATTTGAATTAAGATAACATTTTACGAAATAGATGAACTTAGAACAGTGATTCTCAACCACTGTGTGCAGCGGCACTTTCGTGTGGCGTCAAATTTTTGAAAAGTGCCGCCAAATTTTCTAAATGCTAACAATAAAAATTGTTTCATTAGAGTCGAACGCGATTTTATAATTTCTGTACCAATGCAGCTATGAAAATTTTACACCTTTTATAGTTTCTGATTATGTAGTTCCTTAGGGTAGATTATGTTGGGTTAGAAGTACTGAAACAATGTATTCTTTTCCTCAGTAATTAATCTTTAATTCGGTAATCATACAGAATCACGGTAACCTAGTTTTTTGTACGTAAAAGATCGAGAAATAGACCAACCTGCACGATTTTTTTTAAATTTACGCCTCCGATGTAAACCCAAACTTTTACCCCATCTTAACATTTACACCATCCCCTACTCCCAAAACCATCTGCCTCGTCTCGGTGACATCCACCTTCAACACCATCTTCACCCCCATCACCACCCACACCATTGGAATCAGCAAAAAAAGTGGAACAATTTTGTAAAGTATTATTTAGAAACAAATTGTTTATTTCTATTATTGAATAGGTACCTACTAGGTATTATCAGTGATAAATTGATCGAAAAAGAAATTCTTTTAAATTTGTCTTTTTAATTTGTCGTATGTCATGTAGATTGCAGAAAAAGAATATATAAAAGTAATCCGAAATAGTGAAAAAAATTCGTGGCGATTTTTTTTAAATTATGTAAATTAAATTGTTAGTGTGCTGCCAAATTTTTGAATTGTTAAAAGTGTGCTGCAACAACAAAAAGGTTGAAAACCACTGACCTAGAATGAAGGCTTATTTGTTTAGTTAGACTGAAAATTTGTTGTTTATAAAATATTTGAAAATCTATCATTTTTCTTATAAGTAAATTTATCAAAATTTATCCTATAGATTATATTATATGGTACCTACCTATACAGGGATGTCTATTTATACTTCAGACAATTTACAAAATTTCTAAATAAAGAAAGTCAAACCTTGAAAGCGAATTAAAGTAATCGATAAAAATATATATATAATTCATACAAAACAAACGTTCTCCTCATCTTTTCTCTAGCTTCCTCTATTTTTGATAAAAATTTCTAAATAAACAATGAGAATAGAATTACATATTATGCATGTGTTCGGTTCATTCGCCAAATATATATTAGGTAAAGCTATCTCTGTTTCCTTTTATTTTCAATATAAGGCTGTACCAATTCACAAGAAAAGGTTGACCTTTTGATCTCATTCTGTTATAGAAGAAGTTAAATTACGTAATCCAAAAAAAGGGTAGGTACCTGATACGTAGAATAAAATTTCTAATTTGCAATGAATAAAGTCAAAACATGGAATCCAATTTTCTTGAAAATCTATTTCCCCTTATGTAGAATGGGATTTGAGTGGCTCTAAAGAAACATAAACTGAAAGGAAGAATTCTCATTTTGACTAATTTAACGGTATTTCTTTCCTACTCACTTTCTAAAACAAGAAAATGGAACGTCGCTTTTTCCCAAAGTAACTGCTTTTATAAAATAATTTGGAATGTCACATAGTACCATATAAAAGACAGTTTTTTTTTTAATTTTCTAATTTACCCTCCAAAAGTAACCCCCCATATTCAAATTTTATTTATTTACATTACATTTTCGTATGTAAGTCACATAACTTCATATGGTTACCAAATTTCAACTTAAGATTCCTCCTATAAGGGTTCCGCTTTACAGGAACGAGTTTTTTTTGGGTCACTCTAGTTTGCCTATTCGTCAAAAAACGTTTTTTTGCAAAATTTTTCAAATATTGCATTGTGACGGTTGCAGAAAATGTAAGCGGTTTCAAATGTATAGCGAAAATTCTTTATGTTCTACCACTACACAACACTTTACTGTTGTATGTACCAGGTCGAGACTTCGCTTCATTGATTTCACCGTTCGTGCTTTCAAGCTATCGTTTAGAAATAGTTTCGGCTCGTAAAAGCAAATTGCAGTCTGAACACTCAACCTGCTTTTGTTCCAGTTGCAATAAAATCGGAAAAACGGAAAAACTTTTATAATGTATACAATTCTATCGAAGAACTTCTTCATTGTCGCTGGAAATGTTTCCATAATTACCAAAACGTTATTTAGGGGATGAAAAAAAAAACTAGGTAATTGTCTAATTAATGACGCCATTGGGGTAGGGCATGAGGGTTTCAGGGGGTTATAGAGTAAAATGTCCTTGACAATTAGGTGCCGGCCACCCCATCGAAAAAAATTATTAAGGGTAATAATTCGTTATATTGATACTACTATATTAGGTTAAATGGTAGTAGGTGTGGAAGTGTGCATTTAAACGCACACAGCCACAACCGTATAACCTAAATCTCCTATAACCCCCACCCCTTTCAACCCGTCACCACCAACCCCAACAGTATCCCTAATTTTTTTCAACAATACAAAGGTTGGAAAAGGTTAGGGTAGGGGTTGGGCGTATGTACAATTACACACACACACACCCACGCATTACCCTAACCTTTTCCAACCTTTAAATTAGTTGGCTACCACCCCCTACAACACCCCCACCCCCACCCCTGACGGAGACATTGCAAGCTTTAATTCTATCGATAACATAAGTAATCTCCACCCTGTATATAAAATTTTAACGTATCCGATATAATTAACTAAAAGTTGTAAACGTCTACAAAGTATTTCTGGCCTACGAAACCAAAATGATAACGTGATAAGTACCGATCGGAAAACGTTTGCTTGTTGAACGCTATTACCAAAATTAAATGAACCAGAAGTGACCCAATTCTCTG
This sequence comes from Agrilus cyanescens, assembly GCA_947389935.1. Lineage (NCBI taxonomy): Eukaryota > Metazoa > Arthropoda > Insecta > Coleoptera > Buprestidae > Agrilus > Agrilus cyanescens. The sequence goes on from OX376705.1 coordinate 27,094,397, forward strand.
GAGGGTTTTCTGTTACAAGAGATTACTTTGCAAAATTGAGGGGGGAGGATTTGGCACAAGTCCATACAAAAAAGAATTAACATGTTTCTGGGTTAGAAAAAAAAATCTACATAAACTTGTAACTAACAGCACCATGTTCTTTTTAGTGTTATTTATAATAAATTTTTAGTAAATCCGATATGATCAATATAAAAATTCATTACTTTATTATGAAATAACCGAATCTATTCCTGTTCTCCCAAAATTTTAGAAATATTTATTAATAAAGTTATTACACATATTGAAATTTATTAATAATTTATAAAATAGAAAAAAATTCTGAGCAATCCAAAATGAACCTCTAGATTCGTACAAAACATTATATATTTATGTTTAGGGGATTTCAGATCCCTTAGTCAAAACTCCCTTTTTTTTTTGGGACAGCTGAGGTACTTTCATAGGGTGGGCAGCCGACCAGTTTATCAACTGGTGCAAGGTTTCAGTTTCAAGGTGGGCAGTGTCCTCCCTGACTACCCTTTTGTATAATTACCACTAATTAAACTGGAAATAAATACCTACCACTTTTACGACCCTAAAGTGTTTCGTTTTATGGATCGATTTTGAAGCACTTCCACCCGCAAACATGAAATTCTATATAACGTGCAGCAAAACTGTGAAAGTTAAATATAGAAAACCGAGTGGATTTTAAATTTTTTATGATTGGCATGCAATTTTCTAAAGAAACGAAATAGAAATTACAATTTGAAAACAGTACATTTTAGACCTGTTGTTACACACTGACCCCTACCTTCCATTTTAACATTTTACTTACTCCTATAATGTGATGCCTAACAAAGTCGATAGTAACATATTTATAGACCTAGAGGGTAGTATAATGAAAATTTGGCATGAGGGTTAATGATCATATTTACGTCTTTATAAAGAAACGCTTGAAAAGGTCAAGTTGATTTTATAGGGAAAGTTCTGATTTTCGGGGTTTCAACAACGTCATATCATCAACACTCGAGTAAAATGGGGTGAAAAATCCCTAGAATTTGAATAGAGTCAAACATCATCGGAATACTCCTAAATTTCCTGATAATGGAAAATTGATTGTTAATATGTCATCCACGAGCCCTAATTTTTACACCATTGTAATCTACATCCACATAAATAACTTTCAACCCTCTTAAAGGCTGGAACTATCTAATTGACAGTTATTAAACGTCAAACTAGTTCAACTGTTGTCCTTGTTTAAGTTAGGAATGCTTGAGATAGTCCTTGACGAACCATCAAAGGTATATCTGCCTAATGAGAACATATCAGGCCTAGTCAAAGTATCTATTCATGACACTCCGAAGAAAGTGAAAAGCCTAGACTTTTGTTGTAAAGGAGAAGCCCATACAAGCTGGGACAAATATGAAGGCAGGTGCAATGTGAAACGAGAAAATCGTTGGATCATTCCATATGAAGGAAGAGAAGAGTATTTCAGAGTAGAAAAAAATTTAATCGGCGGAAAAGGATCGTTAATTGAACTAAAACCTGGAGAACACGTGTATCCTTTCTCATGCACCCTTCCTTCCGTTGCGCCGTCATCTTTTGAGGGTATCAAAGGGTTTGTTAGATACTCGGTCAAAGCGACCCTGGTCAGACCATGGAAACTGAACTATAGTACGAGAAAAATAATTAATGTTGTTCGTCCTCTAGACCTGAATGTTATTTCCCGTCTTAGGGAGCCTGCTGGTATTATTATGAACAAATCCTTTTGCTGCTTTTGGTGCAAGTCAGGCCCTCTTAACGTTGCTCTTTCTTTGCCATACACGGGATATACTCCAGGTCAATTAATAACTGTGACCTGCGAAGTTGACAATGCGTCGGATATCGATGTCGAAGAAATAAATTTTACTCTGAAGCAATTGGTCTTCTACCATTCCACAAATCCTTGGAAAGAAACATGGACAACAGAAAATCGGATTGCTGCAAAATCGCACGTTCAAACAATAGCTGCAAAAAGTCGAGAACGATTTGTTGAAAAGTTGATCGTTCCCAGCGTACCACCTTCACATTTGACATGCTGTGCCATAATAGATCTGGATTATCTGTTTCACGTCATGGTAAAATTAAGCCCATTTCATACAGATATGTCCTCCGCCATCCCTTTGACAATAGGAACCGTTCCTCTGGAAGGAACGCTTTTGTCTGTTGTGAACAATTCTCTGTCTGAAATTCAACCTCTACAAAGCGAATGTTTTTCAGACAGTTCAGTTATCGTCAATGAAAATGAAAATGAGAAGCAATCTACTAAATTGTCTCCTGCCTACCAAATGCACCTAACGCCTGAAATCACTTCTAAAGAATATGATGTTAAAACTGTTATGGTATCTGAAGTAAATTAATTACTTATTTGAGAACATCATTAATAAATATATTGCCAATAATTTGTTGATACTCTACTAAAAACATATCCGAATACTGAAGATTTAGGATTTTCACGGCCGGAATCCATCGAAATCCAGTTTTCCTCAGGGCCCTTGTGGCGTGGTCCATGGAATTTTGTTGTTCCAGACGTTTCGGATTGCTGACAACATCTCTAGTGCTGACTTGGGAGGTGTTGGGCGGAAATGATCAAAGGAGTGCTGTATCTTTCAAGTCAATAATGAAGAAGCAGTCAGCAGGGTACGGCGAAACGCCTGGAACAGCATAATTCCTTGGATAACGAAGAAGAAGTGGAATAGAAAGGCAGGATTTCGATCTGCAAAGACTGACTGAATATGACTTCTTCCACTTCGTCCTATCCTGATCTAATTTTCGCATTCCTTAGAAATTTGCCTCCATCATTCGAAGGTTATTTTGGCCCTGGAAGCTGGGAGTATAATTTTGGCAAACAATTTTGACCTTAATTTTGACCCTACGTTACGTGAACCTAAACCAGCAAAGAACGAAGAAACGATAGGTTACTTTAGCTCCACGTCAGGTTCATCAATCTCTGTTCCCCAAAATTGGTTCTAAAGAGGGACTTTGTCTAAAACAGACTATATTTTCTGCCTCGTATTATAAATAACTGAAACTGGTCAAAAATATTTGGAGGCGTCAAATAATCTCTGGTGAAGTAGATAAATTTCAAACCAACATCACTTTTCTGGAAGTGGCTCCATTTAATCTGTCTCCTTGCAGTACCTATGATTTGATATGTCTCTGTAATATGTCTTCGACTAGACCTTCACGTCTCAGAGAATGCCCTGCCATTCTACATCCCCTTTTCTTTATTGACTTCCACAATGCCCTTTGTTCTACTTTTTCTGAACCTCCTCATTTATAACTGTTCCATCCACAGGATTATCATCATTTCAGTAAATTTCAAACGTTTCTAACAAATGACAACAAAATACAATTAACTGTAAGCCTTAGTTCTAGTGTGAATGAAAATTGTACTCTGCTCATTTCCAATTTTAATCTCATAATTTTAAAGCTTCCCAAGGAATCTAAATGAGATTATCCTGGTAGAGTCTCTCGAGAATGGAGTCTAATCCACATTTTCTCGTTTTTGTTTTTTTCGTTTGCTACCACACCCTAAAGTACTGATTATAGAGTTACCTTTCCACATAAAATACCTACTTTCTAAGATAATTGTAAAGTATAAACCAAATTGAAAAGGTTTGAATCGATCAAATACACTTATTCAAGCAATAAATATCTATATTGATTTCAAAGTCGTAAATATCTTTAGTAGTTTTGAGAGACATACAAGATTCGATGCTTTAACTCACTTTAACTTAAATTCGTCCAAGATTGATGAATATTTAATGCCGTAACCGGGACAACGTTTAGACTGGTTTAGACAACATGAAAATACACTTTGAAGAAAATAAATCCTCTTTTTCGGCCAATCAGAAACTGTTTCCCAAAAGATTAATTTTAAGAAATAAATTGCCTTTCCGAAAGTCTAAAGGTTATTGCTTCTAGATTTTAGTCTATGATTTTTATTCATTAATGAACATCAAACTACCGGAAAACAACTATTAAATTAAATAGTAATAATGTTTTTTTTTTAATATATCAATGAATGAATTAGTTTATTTTCTGAAATTAAGGAATAAGTATATTTTGTGCATGTTTTTTATTAATTATCATTTAGGAATTTATTAAATATGATATTGTATACAAAATTCCCTATAATTCAAAGTTCATTGTGTAATTAATATCAGTGTCTCTTTACGTCAACCTGTCAAATATAACAATAAGTAATTATTTATGGATTGTCTGTATCGTTAATTATGGGCTTATCAGTTTTCGAAATTCTATTAGATAATCCCCATGAAACGTACCTTCCAAATCAGACAGTTTCTGGTAAAATTAAAATAGTTAACACCAGCGTTAAACAATTAAGGGGCTTAGAAGTAATCTGCAAAGGCGAGGCTTTTACGAGTTGGCAAAGGCGCAATTTGAAACTAAAAACAGGACAGTACATGCACAAGAATAAGAACTTTCTCATGTATGAAGGAAAAGAAAAGTATTTCAGGTACAAGTATTTTTTGTTGGGCGGCAAAGGTCAAGAGATCGAACTTCCTGCGGGTGAACATTTCTACAAATTTACATATGTATTGCCTTCAGATTTACCCCCATCATTCGAACATTCGAAAGGTTACATAAGATATAGCGTAAAGGCAAGGCTAGTCCGGCCCTGGAAACCGGATCAGATAGCCTCGAAAGTTATAACTTTGGCAAACAATTTGGACCTTAATTTTGATCCTACGTTACGTGAACCTAAATCAGTAAAGAACGAACAAAAGGTCGGTTATTTTTGCTTCGCATCAGGCACAATAAGTTTAACAATCTCCATTCCCCAAACTGGGTACGTGAGTGGGGAGAAAATGACTGTAACATGCGAAGTGGAAAACGAATCAAGTGCAAAAGTGCAAGGAATAAGATTTTATCTCAAACAGTTGTTACATTTTTCCGCCACGTATCCGTTCAAAGAAACTGAACGTAAAGAACTGAAATTGGCGAAAAAAGTTAGGCGATGTCAAATACTCTCTGGTGAAGTCGATAGATTTCAAACAAGCATCACTGTTCCTGAAATGGCCCCATCGAATCTATCTCGTTGCAGTATCATTGATCTAAGATACGAACTTGAGGTCGTCGTGAGTCTTGGTTCATTTCACAATGAATTGACAGCGACGATCCCAATCACAATTGGTACTGTTCCTTTAGGACAGGATAGTAATCCTAATCCTACAGCTCCTGAATTGAATCGTCAATCCCTTACGTCGGTGATAAGTTGGTTAAGCGTTCTGGCAACGCCGTTACTTTCTAGAAATGTACAGCAAATTTATTTGCCATCCGGTGCACCGGAATGTCCACAAAATCCTGAAGGATCAATTTCTTCTACACCCAATGAACTGAATTCGCAAAGCACTTCTTTGAACTCACAAATCGCCAATCCGAATCCGTCAACATTGATGAGTTGTATGGAAAGTGGTTATAATATTTTGAAAACTAATAAAGAAAATTGTCAAAATATTTTACAGTCCCCAAATATAATAAAAAACGACTTAAAATAGTTGTTTTATAATAAACTACTTATATAATTTTACTTTGTTTATTAAAAAAATTGGTTTTAAAACATTCAGAATAATATGAAGTACCTAGTATATTTTGTTCAAAGGACTATTAACCCAAAATATTGACATTCTATATCTACTGGGCTGATTAGGTTTTGAAATTCGGGACATTTATGATGTTCTGTGACCCCTACACGGATATATAACGTAAACAAACACTTAGGGGCAAATTAGAAAATTCCACCCTTATCTCCGAAACTACCGAGCCTAAAATTTTGACAAAAAAAAACACAGAAAATATAGTTACTAACTCTTCAATCACCGAAAACCCTATAAGAAGTCTATTGTCTTGAAATGATATGGTAAATTACTCAATACTATAGAAATCATCAACAAGAATATTCGACATAATTTGACAATTCAAAATAAAAAATTAAAAATTATATAAGAGTAAAGTACCATTGTTTCAGAAAATACAGCAAAAATTCTATAAGGAAAAGTTGTTGAGAATTAAAAGTTGTTTAAACACCAAAATGTGGCCTCCTAAGAAAAAAATTTTTCTGGGAAAATTACTCAATCATTTCCAAATAAAAATTTAAAATAAAGATTTTGCACTTTAAATGAGCGCCTTTTAATATTCATACTATCATTACTTATGTCTTACACTGTTAAAAAGAATTTTTGCAAAATTTTAAAATTGTGTTTAATATTGTTGCAGTAAACATGAAGTTTGTGATTCTCTAAAAAATTAAATTTTTTAAAATTATGCTTGAATTTGAACAAAGTTATGCTAAATGGATTTTATTTTGATCAATATATGGCGGCAGGGTTTATGGTGAATATAAAAAAAAACATTTTTTTTAATGATTAAGTATTTTTTCTAAAAATCAAATTTTCTTTGGAGGCTACGTTTTGATATTTAAATGTAACTTTTAATTATCAACAACTTTTTTAGTGAAATCATATAAAGTCATCGTTATAGGTGTATTAGGTTTCCTTATTATCCTGTTTTCTGTTTACTACTCAGTTTTAGAATTGGCCTTCAGTTTAGGTTGCCTTTATTTCACTTCCAAATTTTTATTCATAAAACATTGATTCCATCTATATATAGGTCAATAATGTCTTCTGTGTCACAAACATAAACTATTTTTTCCATTAAAATCCATTCTTTTCGTCTTCTGTAATACTTCCTTGGCCAAAAATATTGCAATTGAAGCCGTTTTTACTATCATTTTGACTAAAACTCACTACTTTTATTTTTTTATATACCTTTACGTAAAATCGTTCAATTGCTCAATACCTAATTAAAAATTTGATGGTAAAAAAATAATGATGAGGGTTTAGATGAAGAAATCAGATAAATTCTACAAAAAGCCTGGTAGTTCTAATATGAACTCATAAGCAGGTCACTCCAAAAGCTATCGATTTAATGTAAACTAGGACAAAACTTGAGGCAAAATTAAAAAGAAACAAGCTAGGTACTACATATTTATATAGTGTCTACTTATTCATATCATACACCAAAGATTTTTGACTTCATAAAAGAAACCTTTTTTAAAATCACAAAATGTAGTACACGTTGAATAAATTTTTAAAGATGCAGATTTAATTATATTTGGAAAATAAATATACGTACATTTCGAAAAGATTGTGAACGTAAAGGATTAAATAAAAATCATCCTGGATTAAAATTATAAAACTGGTAACATGGTTAAAAAATAAAAATAAACTTCTTCAACCCTTGAAGGTTTTAGAACATAGTTAAGTGAAAGCGAGGAATTAAATGTTTTTCTTTCTTTTTCGTTCTTTACTTAATAGATTCTGCAGATTTCATCGCATCGTATATTGATTTTATAAAAGATTTCAAAAATTAATATTAAAATATTTCTTGAAAGATGTAAAATAAAACTTTTAACGTCTTCCACTTGACCTAATTCTTTTTAATCATTTTTCTATCTTCTTGAACATTCTAGATAGGTTGTACCTACATATATTTAATAAGATAAGGGTGCAGACACAGTTCAGGGAAGTTTTTTCTGGTCGTTTATAATACGAAGGTGGTCGGAATAGCGTTTGTGATTAAGAAAATTCCTCCTCCTTTGTAAGGTTTCCATATCTACTAACACAATTACTGTACCCCCAACCCTTAGCGTTATAACGTTATTAAAAGCAACTTGCTCCAAAAGAGTAACGAGCTGCAGTCACTTACGAAATTGAATCTGGGTGTGGACAATTTATTAAATAAATTTAACTACACAAATTAAACATAAATAACATTTATTTACGTTTAGTCAATATTCTTTCTATAAAAAATATAGGAATAAATGTTTTTATATAATGAAAGGGTCAAGTCTTATCTTCCTTACGTGTTCTATTATTGCCATTAATAAAAATTCTGCTCCGTCATTTTTAATTAGTGGCTTATTAAAATAGAAGGTTTCTGCTTTCGAAAGCATATTAGCAATTAGGGTGGATAAAATGGTTCATTAGTATGCCAAAAATAGAATGTACTCCAGCCAAGTATAGGCCAGAAATAAACTTATTGGCTAAAAATTTGGAAAATTTGTTTGGGAAATTGTTTCTATATAGTAAGTAGCAATTTGAGAAAAAATTCCGAAAATAATATGAGACTACTCTTAAAATACAATTTCACTTTATTTTAAATATAAATTTTCATCAAATAAAGTCAACGGGTTTAAATATTTATATAAAAGCAATTTTGAAGGAAAGAACTGGTTTTATTCTACGAATAGAATCGGAAATGCTGGAAATCAGAAACCCTTTTCTTTTCTTATTTCCACAGAAAATTGCTGTGTAGGTAAAGTTAATCAAAAGCAAACTTACGAAGTGTTATTTGAAAAGCGAACGTTTCCTTCTATTTTCTCACCACAAAAGCACTTGTTCGATGTAAACATCATTAAAAACGCAGCAAAGTATCTTTTTTTAAGAAATGGAGTTGGAAAATTGTTGAATTTTCACAATTGCAAGTTCATAGACGTCACTCGTTTAAAAAAATAAATAAACACATATTTTTGAATATTCACGTCTATATTTTGAATTTTTAATTTTACCAACACTACAACACTATAATTAATTAATTAATTAAGTGTACCTATTCATACAATTACAAAGCTTCAGTTTAAACAAGTAAAAATAAGTTGGTTTTTCCAAATTTATTAAAAAAAATAATAATAATTCTAAATCCAATTTAAACAAAAAGATAGAAGAATTATAAATGGACATTACAATTTAATTGTTTACAAGATGATTAATTCTTTTTTTTAATAATTTTCTAATGAAATTCCCATTTATAACTCTCTTCTCCATTCAATAAAATTCATTAAAAAAAAATTTCGGTTTGTTAATAAAAATTAAATGCTGTTTGTTGGTAAATTCAGAATTTGAGAATATTATTAGGGAAAGAAAAATTAGAAAATTCGCTTGGAAAATTCTACAAAGCTAAAAGTGCTTTTTTACAGGATTTTTGTATAAATTAAAGACCATAACAGACGATTCGAACGATGGACAATGAATAATTCTTTATTTTTTGTTTTTTTCATTGTGGTCCTTGAAGATATTCAAGAAAAAAGTCGAAACAATCACAAAGAAAAGTAGGAAAAGTTGGACAAATTTCAAAATTTTTGTATAGATACACTCTAGATCATAATTATTATTAACTATACATCGAAACGATATATTTTTGCTTGATTCTTTTACTGTTCTCTTCATTGTGCATCCAGAATAGCAGTAACTCAATTGAATGAAAATTCTGGAAGGTCTGGATAAGAAGCATTCCAGTTAAGAATAAAATTACATTTGTTTTTATTTTGATTGTTTAAATAGATACCTGAACATCAAATTTAAAATCGAAATCGAAATATAAATAAAATGCATTGTGATTTCAAATTTAATGAAGGAAACTAAATCACTGGGTTGACATGCAGTTGATAAAAAATGAACAATTACGACGTTATCTTAATAATCATAAGTTAATTTATAACCAACATAATTATTAGAGCCATTTGGACATGATAGGAAATTAATATTTGCTAGATAACGAATTTAGAATGTGATTTTTCGGGGAAAAAAGTCCAAAAACGTGATTTAAAAATTCTGTTGAAAAAAGAACTAAGAAATCCGTTTAATCATTGCCTCCCACAATGACTGACCACAAAATATTTATTTAAACACAATACACAAACAAATGTATGTGTATCGTACAGGAAATAAGCCGTTTATCAAATATTGACTTGGTTTTCCTTGAGCAGTAAAGCGATAGGTCATTTCCATTTCCTGAATTCAATACAAAAACTAGGAACACTATTTATTTTTATCTTCACACAATTTTACTAAAATAGAAGATTTGTTTGTTTTCTTTAATGTTTTAGTCATACTAAAAAAAAAAAATAGGTACGCTAGCAATTTATTATGCTTACAACAGACACTTCGTAATTGATTTTGAATTCATGCATCGACAAATTTTATTGAATAAATTAACAATTAAAGCAACAGACGACAATAATTAATAACGATGGTAATAGTCAATTGATTCCAAAACAAAGCGGATCGATTTAGATTTTCATATAACTACCATTGACTTTGCTTTTAGTTTATAATTATTACATACATTTATGGAGATAAGGGAGAATTATAAAAAATATATATTTGATGTACTCGCCATAAACCCTTTCATTTGATATGTCACATTGTACAGTTTGTAATTTTCTTTTTCTAATTTGCCCCACAAAAGTGACTCCCTAATTCAAAATTGTTTACATTGCATGTCCCTGTTTGGGATGTATATCAAATTTCAACTTTTCGATTTGAAGTAATTTAGCTGTGACAAACGAACAGACAGACACACGAGTAATCCTATATAAAGGTTCCCCCTTTTCTGGTCATATTTAAATATATTTTATTTCTTGAAAAAAAGACTTTCAATGAACTAATTAAACTTTTGATAAAATCCGATGATATAAACTTAATTTTATAGTTAGTAAAAAAGTATTAGTCGTAATAACCGTTTTATTCATACGTATAATATCATAAAATTAAATGGAGTATCTATAAAATTATACTGACCATAATAGTATATGTATTATATATTTTAATGTCATATATATGTTACAGTTAAAAATATTTTATAGTTGTATTTTTATTAATTGCGATAGAAAAACGCTTTTCGTGTTTTAAAATGCCTTTACTGTTTAAGTTAATTTAATTTATTATGTCTATAGGAGTAAAACTTATTGATTAATTGATCATATTTAATTTGAGTCATTCAAACCACATTTTAATAAATTCGTATTAAATATTAGACATAGTTATTCAATATTTATACAAATAGTACCTCAAGATTTGTTCTGCAAGAGTAACTTATTAGCTCCAAGGTAAGGAATTACATAAGATATTATTATTATTATCGAGACGATATAACAGAACTCAATACATATCGTATATCAATTTATGTAATGTAAAACGTGTTTTTCAAATTAATCTTTATTTTAATTCCATCCAAAAAAAATCTGGAGTCTCAAATTTAACATTTAATTTGAAAATCAATAAACGATTTCTGTCTATATATAAAAAAAAAAAGTATTTTAAATTGAAATGAAATTTTCTTAATAATAAATGCGATTGCGAATTCTGTGCAGTATAAGTAGTAATTTTATTTTCGAACAATGGATAATACAGTAAGGGTTTCGATGGTGACCTTTAATAAGAAAGTATCGACTCACCCCAACTGCCACCGGTCCTTCCCAAGAACTGATTCGTTTCGGAATTCCAGAGGAAAATCCTGAAGCCTTCCCATTTTCCTAGTTTCGGCGGTCTTGTATAAAACTGCTGTTCAGTCTTCTTTTCCGCCATTATAGGAAAATCGCCTAGTTCACTGCTTCACCCTTCACCGAAAGGGATGTAGGGCAGGCTGATTCTGGGGTAGCGGGTTCGTGTCCTGCGCAAACCGGTAGCACACTTCGATCCAATCGTCACTACTGCAGAGCGGCAATGCTCAAGAAATCAAAGTCGATCGTTCGCCCCCCAGCGGAAAATTTCTAAACGAAATCAAAGTCGGAAAAATCAGGAAAATACAACGGCACAGGGAAAACTCCATTTTTATGTTGTAACATCCACCAAATTTTATAGGTACCTAGCAGACGTAAATTTCGTTTTTCTTTTCGGCAATTTATCTTTTGTGTAAAGATATAAAAATTCAAATTTTTTACATGTTTAAAATACATAAAAAGCAGCAAAAAGCTGAGTTTGTACCTAACAATTTCGTTGCACGGAATGCTGTACCTAATACTTGAGAGGGTTATTAAAAAAAACTTTTTCTCTCAAACGCAGGGGTACAAGGGGGTAGATAAGTAAATAAAAGATATATGGTCGATTAAAAGCTCATTTTATTATTTAAAATTACGAACTTTTTCTTCATAAGAATGATTAGACACTTGTTATTAACTGTAAATTAACAAACCTGCACGAATTGGTCTAATTCCTTTAAAAAGCACGTAAAAGCTCGTATAAAAAAATCTGTTTCATTTTTTCGTTGAGATAATACTTAATTAGTTCATTAGTTTTCAAAGCTTCAGAAATATTAAAAAAAAACAATGATATAAAATCAAAATTTATGGTTTTTTATACTTTTATAGATATTTTTTGTTTTATTAATCCTTTAAAATCCGAAAAATAATCATACAAAAATTTGCTCAGAAGAAATTTTATCAAATTTAATTTTATTAGTGGAAAATTGGTACTATATTTTTTAATCTTAAAAATGTTCCTGGAATTTAAAAGCTAGTTAAAAATTAAATAGTAAGATATTTTAATTAGTTTCATTTGTTTAGGGTGATTAGTTTATGAGGAAAAAATAAAAATTTTTACAATGGAAACAGCTACCAGATATTTTGAGCTTTCCTTTGACCACTGGTCATTAACCAGAGTCCTTTTTTTATGCAAGTAATTGCAAACTATCAAACCTGTCTGAAAGACTAAAAAAAATATCAATTTAAATCACTTTACACTGACTCCTCGGTCATCATTACTGATGAATTATTCTCTTAATTTACACTCTGAGTTAATTAGTTCCTATATTTCCAAACTGTTTTTCACTTTTTTTTAATTATTATTAAAATTAACGAAATCCTATATATATATATATATTTCACTCATCTACCACAAGCTTTTAGTTACGTACGTACCTACATACTCAAAATTCCTGATCTTATTCAGAATTTACCTTAATTCAAGGACCATCGTTGCAAACTTTCAAAACTTATCGTTAATCCTTACACCTATTTATTCCAAAACGTTTCACGCAACTTTAGGAATCCGTTTAAAATTTATTAATAATTTCAAAAACCACGAATGAAAAGAACATTTTATTATCAATAAGAAAGATTAAATAACTACAGTTTCGTGTGTATGGAATACAAATAAATTAGTAATCAAGCAGGATAAGATGGAGTAGAACTTGACCTTAAGCCATGTAGATAAGGCCAAGGCTGAAGTCGTAAACCTCCTTCGCCGTCAGTCATCAAGTTTATGCCACAGCTTTATTCAAATACGTTATTGTACGTACATAATATGTATGCATACGTTGAAGGATCATAACGAGGATCATCAAAAACTTGAGAAGCCTCTTTGTTAAATGTTAATTGGGTTTCAAGTCAATGAAAAAATCATTAATTTTGAATTTTTTTTTTCTGTTTCTGTAAAATAATTAAACTTTTTTACAATATAATAATTTTTAGGATTCAGGATGTTAAATACCTACTAGCTATAATACTATAGCAATATTTCAAACCCCTTCATTTTACTCCTTTAGAGATTTAATTGTATTTTTTGAAATTCCAAATCAGTTCACCCCATCGAAAGTAGAATTTTCGAAAACGTTTTCTGTGAATTTTTTTAACATTCTAGAACGGCCTTATTATTTATGTGTTTGTATTAAAGTTTTAACCACTTTTCACAGCATGAATGGTTCGATCCCTGAAATAAGGGAGGCTAACGCCCAACTTGAAGCAAAATAATTGCCAGTAAAATTCGATGAAAGTAAGTAATAAGAAAATGCGTAAAGTAAATATGAACATCTTGTGAGACAGAAACAGGAATAAAGAGGGGCAGAAAGAAGATCTAGATCATACTTTTGTTCGCGAATAGTCATAGATGTTGGATCAATAGCGCATATGGGGAGGGAGGAGGGTTTGGATCTAGATCCCCTGGAGGATAAGAAAAAAAACAAAATTCGATAGTTTTTCGCAGTTATTAATATACTTTAATTCATCACGTAAGTAGGGAAAATCCGGCGAAGTTTTTGTAGACCTTTGTCCCAGAGTCCTGGATTCGCCCCTATGTTGGACGCTTTCGTTTTCGGGAGATGAGAAAATCAGTTCAGAATACGAAAAAGTGGAGGTGTGTCTAAAAATCACTGATGCATTTGGGTTTATATTATTACCTTTTTCTTTTAATAATCTATTCTTATTATTAATAATAATAATGTTTTCTATTGCTTAGATCTATCTAAAACTTAATATCCATAAATAAAATGTAGGTGATATTTTAAACTGAGTAACTCATGCAATCCATGAATTTATCCAGCACAAATGCTTCAATTTGTGTGCCTTTAACGTATGTACATACAGACACAAAATTTACCAGTGTCTAATGTGATAATACGTGAGGCCACATGGAGCGTCTTAAACAATCTTATCCGGACCCTATCTAGAGTGAACCAGCAAAAATTTCCGCATCCACTTAAGTAAGTAAGGTAATTTTGTTAAATAAATTACTTTATGGTTCTAAAAATGTTTCAAAAGCTCCCCACGTTCGTATTAATTATGTAAAAAAATAGAAATGAGGAGGTGTTAAAAAAATAGTAAAGCAGGGGGTGCTATTGCTATGAATATCAGCAGTGAAAATATGAAACCGGTCGGTAGAGTGCCTTCTGAGACATGAAGGGTTAGTTGGAGACATATTAGAGGCAGAAACAGGAACAAAGAGAGGATTAGATTAAATTCGCCAATAATTTAGTGTTGCAAGAAATTTTTAATTTATTGTGCAGACAAGCTTAATTGATTTGTTCTTAATTCCGATCAACATTATGGCCTGTTCATTTTATGTCAGGAAACAAATATTTTTTGTTCGAAATTTTCGTTTTCGGCGACTATTATATTATTCAGAGTAGACAAGTTTTCCTGAACTTCATTTTTATGTTTAACATTTTTTATTTTTATTTAAAAAAATCGTATTGTAAATAAATAAAAGCTTTCATTGATTATACAATACATTTTGAACTTCAAATTTATTAAGACAATGAAAAAATCATTAATTAACCATATCTATTTGTTTTTGTTTTTTGTTGAAAAGTTTCCTTTATATACGAAAAATTGTGAGTATTTACTAGCGCACTTTTTCGAGTATATCACACATCAAATGGTACTGCTGTACTCTAACCAACAAAACTGTCTTGCATGTTACTTAAATAGACAGTCGATAGGTGGTACCCTCGGTTTAAGCTTTTTAAACATTTTTTTAACAATAACATTAACATTAAACATTTTGTATGTTTTTCGTCACTAGCGGGAAACGTGATCTTTCAAATAATACCCTTAATCATTAATTTTGGTGAAGTATCAAGGGAGAATTTTTGATATTTTTAAAATTATTTACTATATAAATACTTAAACAAAATTAAAACTGTAGATTTAAAATTAGAAAAATTAGGAATAGGACCGTTTAACAATTAACAATTTCAGAAATTCTGATTCCATAATCTTTCTAAAACATACATTATATAAAAAGAGAAATATACGTAGGTACAGGGACTTATGTAATTATCTGCGATGACCATTAGTACTTTTTTTCAAATGGACATACGTCATAACCTTTGTTTGGAACTTCTGCTTGGGATGTGTTTAAGTACAAAATTGCTAATATCCGGACCCTCCTCCTACAGTCCATCTTTTATGTCCTCGGTCAGTTTATCATTTACACCCGTAATAGTAACTCGCACAATTTACCTCAAAACTCCGAACCCTTTTAGTTTTAACCATTTTTATCATAAATTTCCTTTTTTCCACTTTGTGTCCGTTTTATCGATAAATATTAAAATATGACACCATCTACGTCAGCTACCAGAAAAAAATTTTCAGTGCCGTCCACTAAACAAGACGAACTTCTCAATTCTCAAGTTTCTTATTTTTTGCATTTAGAACCTAAACTTACTAGGAAAGAGAAATTTAAAAGGTTTTTTTGGAATCCAGAGGAAAATAGCATTTGTGGAAGGAGCCCTTCGAGTTGGTGTAAGTAAAATTTCGTATTTTCAATGTTTAACAACGGATTTTTTCTTGTACGTAAAAGTTTTTTATCGGTCTAGAATATTCGAGAATGTTTCCGTATATTTTAGAATGTTTTTGAATTTTCCGAAGGTTTCGTAAAGCCATGGGATCCTCTAGGAGGTTCTAGAATGTTGCCGAATATTACAGAATATTTACAGTATGTTTGAGAACGTTCCTGAATGTTTCTAAAAAAATCTCTTAGGCCGTTTCTAAGTAACATATTCAAGAACGTTGTGGGATGTTCCCGAAATAATCTAGAAACCTTGAAAATGTTTCAGTATGTCCCAAAATTAAAAAATTAGTTTTCTGGAACGTAACTCCCCCAAGCCCTTGTAGATTTTGTACTGACTTTAGGCTTATATAACACGATTTCACACAGAAGTATTTTACGTTTTATTTTGTTTTTATTGAAAAAAGGAAACAAAAACTGATTTAAAGTATGAACCTCGACATATCCGATAGTTATCGATAACCAATAAATAAAATCAACTATCGCTCAGGACTAATTAGAGCTGATCTGAGGTCTAAACCGGAACTAATCCCGGACAAAAATTTCGATAGTTATCGACAATTATCGGTTTATTGAATTATTCGATAACCAATAATCGATTAATAAAAAACGTTATCGTCCAGGATTACTGACTAGTTTATCGAATTTTCTCTGAGGTTGTCTACCAACCAATTTCCATTAATATTAGTACGTACAAGCAAATTCTCCGTTATTTCTTTCTAATTTATGAAAAAAGAACAAAACTAAACGTTATATTTCTTTTATTACCTCATTCATTAATTTTGGTGAAATATTAAGGGACATATGACCCGTTATGAAAAAGGCCTTTTTAGTGAGGTAGTTAGCATTTGGGCATTATCATTAAAACTAGTTGAACCCGTCCATATTTGGACGGTCTGGTGCATAGCATTTAATAAATATTAGTCAGGGCGACCCTTTAATACCATAACTTCACTTGCTTTTTGTGAATTTCTTCCTACATCTACGTACATGTCCTTACAATAGAATATAGGCAACCCATCTGGCCTAACGTAACCGTCCGTGCAATTGTTTCCTTAAAATCCGGAGTTGTCAAAATTAACGACCTTTAATTACAAATTCTTATTAAACAATATCATTCTGCATCTCTAAAGTAAGCATTTCGCACGTCTTCTGCAGTTTTTCGACAATCTTTAACTGATGATATTATTTAATAAGAAATAGGGATTTCAACCAAATAAGAAATAAAAATTTTGCTAAAAATGATATTTTTAATACAATAAACTTTTAATTAACGGGAACACCCTGTATATGGAGAAAACAGCGAAGGATTTCACGCGACGTTGCCACTTACTCATCAACAACACAATCACTCATTTATGGGCCTCGCCTACCTGTGAGGTGGCGTTTGTTTACAAATTTTTATTTCGGTCCAAAAAAGTTTTTTTATCACTTTTCCGTCCTATGTATTTATAGTGGTAAAGAAATTAATGTGATATAAAATGACTGTTTCTAATAAGTTTAAAGATTCGACTCTTACGAGTTTTTTTGATAAAGTTTACAATGAAGAAAAGGGAACTGTGTTGGGGCGTACTGGAAAAAGTTGGGGTAAGATGAGTGAAAAATTACAAAATTTATAAAAATAACTTCAACAGTAACTTAAATATTCATTTATATCATGATATTTTTACTTTTTTTTTTAATAACACCTATGTTTACAAGGTGGGCGTTATATTCAATTTAGGTTAATTAAAACGATTCATTCATAGCTTTTAATTTTTTGTTTTTAGCTTACACCCAATTATAAGAAATGTACAACAACAAAAAATCTTCTCTGCAGAATATTCATTTATTTAACAAATGTTGTTTAGTCCTTTTAATAAAAATAGAATATTTACTTTTATAATGGTAAATGGAACAATAGTAATTGTATTCCATTTATGCCAGTCATATAATAGAAGAGTGATGAATATAATTTTTAACAGAATTTTACTTTGCAAGTTCTATCACAGTTAAGCCATAAAACGTTTAGTTCGAAGATGATTTTTACAATTTATTAATAATATAATTCAACCTAAACTCATTTGACTTACTTCTGCAGGAAATTATTACTTTACATTTATTACGGTTTAATTTTATTAACAAAACCAATTAAAAACAATATCCAAATAATTCTGTAGACAGATTTGATCATAAAAATTGTTAATTTCTCAAAAAATCTATTCATGGTATTATTGTTTTCTTTTTTAGCAAAAATTGGGCTCTTTTACTTGATCTTTTATGGGATTTTGGCTGCACTTGTTGCAATTTGTATGTGGGTATTCTTCCAAACGCTGGACCCTAGAATTCCCAAATGGCGTTTAGAACGATCTATCATTGGATCAAATCCTGGTTTAGGCTTCAGACCAATGCCACTCGAAACAAATGTTGAAAGTTCTCTAATTTGGTTTCAGGGCTCAAATAGAACCAATTATATGAAATGGGTTAATAATTTAATGGGATTTTTAGAAAGTATGCATGCATAAAAATTAAAGTTGTTATTTTGATAATTTTATTAAATATTTGCAGAATATTACGTGCCTGGTAAAGCAGAAAAGGGTACAGCAACCATCAAAAGATGTAGTTTCACCCAGTATCCACAAGAAAATGAAGTGTGTGATTTTGATGTGAGACTATGGGGACCTTGCAGTCCTGATAAATATTTCGAATATCACAGAAATGCGCCTTGTATCTTTTTGAAATTAAATCGAATATATGGATGGGTTCCAGAATATTATAATGACACCAATGTACTTCCAAAGGAAATGCCCAAACAACTCGTTGATCACATTAGAAATAATGTTAGTCAACATGAGGTAAAGTTACTTTTTTTTATTAAAAACGTAGCAACCTAACATTTTGTGGAAAGTTTCGCCACACTTTTGGCTTCTTAAGGAGAAAGAAATCTGAATATAATTTTACAAAATGTTGAATAAAAAGTGTAAAATTATATATAGATTTTTTTTACACATGAAATAATTATTGTGAAATTGAAATGTTTCTGCTAATATTTTTTTTTGTTATAGTTGAATACAGTGTGGATCAGTTGTGAGGGTGAAAATCCTGCAGATGTTGAATATTTGGGTCCCATTACTTATTATCCAAAAATACAGGGTTTCCCAGGTTATTACTATCCTTACAAAAATGCAGAAGGATACCTAAGTCCCCTAGTTGCTGTACAATTTTTACGTCCAGTTGGTGAGTCTTAGTGATTTATAATTAAACGGATTCTTCCTTTTTTTTACTTTAGCTCTTTTTCCTTTTGAATAAGTCTTTTCAAAAAATTTTTATTGATTCGCTATCAAAAAACTAGCAAATAATATACATACATTGCATGAAATAGTCTAAAAACTACCATGAGAGAAAACAAAATAATTCGTCCAAATATTGAGAGAAAAGTTTTTTTTTGTATGTGTTATCTAAAATGTAATTGTCCTTTTTTATAAATGACATAGCCAAATAAGAAGGCGAAAAGCGCCCCAGGTGATAACAATAATAAAGAATATCCCCAAATTTTGGACGTTCATTTAATTAAGAAGGAATTTGCAATTCAACAAAAAAATGGACATCCAATTTACACGTTCTTAATTTTAGCTGGAATTGTAATAAATATAGAGTGCAAAGCCTGGGCCCATAACATAAAGCACAAAAGAACAGATAAAATTGGATCTGTTCATTTTGAATTACTTATTGATTAAAGCATCTTCTTAAGGTAGTATCGGAAATTCGTTGCCTTTTTTACTGCCTTAAAAATGATATTAATAAGGAGCGAAAAGTTGTGTTTGAGTAAGTGGTAGTACAAAATGAATTTCTGCACATATTTATAAGGATATTAATTGATAAGTACAACTTGTATGACGAAAAGTTTTAAACGGCAAGATTAATCGCACATACACATTCCACAATTTTTTTACCGTTTATTATTATTGAATCTCGATAATACGCTTAAATGTATTTAATTCTTGTAAATATATCCTAATTTTGTAATTGTTTATTGAATATTAATTTATGGAGAATTGTAAGTTTCACTTTAATTTTTAATTCATTAGAATTTTTGGAATGTGAATCATTTGATGAGGAATAAGAAAATACTGTAATTTTATACTAATAATATTTTTAATAAATACCACAAATATAGTAAAAAATAATCTATTTATGACTTATTATTATACATAACAATTTAGTTTAAAATAATGATGTATTTAATGTGTAATTTGGCGTTGCTGCAAATTCTACAGAGTATACAATAGGAAAATGTTGTAATCTACCACTGGACCATGCTATAGTCAAACATGCTCCATGTTCAAAATTTTTTTGAAATTGTATCAGACAAGGCGACTCTTCTGGAGCACCAGCAATAAACACACTAAAAAATAATTTTTCTTGTTAATTTCCTCTTAACAAAAAAAATGAAAAACAACACAAAATCCGTCAGTTTATTAAAAGTTATGGTTTTACCTCGCAAAAATTTGTAAAACAGGAAAAACTTTTGTTCTAAAAACAGCTACATAGTTGGTATTCTGAAATAAAACGGCAACATGTCGACCCTCTTGATCCCACTCCAAATCCTTAACAAGGCCTCCCACAATAATCCCATTCCTTTCAATTTTACTGCAGTCAACAACAGGTATAGCTTTGTTAGGGCCAGTATTTTTAGTGTTAAAGGCAGATGCTCTTGTTGAAGATAAATAATAAATAAAAGGTTCTTCAGAAGTGGCAAACAAAAGGGCTGACCCACATGGGGACCAACAAGCTGCTGTAATTTTTCCAGAATTTATTTCCCATAATTCAGACTCCCATTGCAGACAGTCCCAAACTCTTAAACATAATAAGATAATTTATTATTAATAAAAGCACAAATTAAATATTGATAAAGGGATTATTTATACCTAAACTTAGGCCCGCAAGTAGTGGTTAGCAGTTTGGCTCCAGTTCTACACCATTTCAAAATATCATTGCCATTTCTCCCAGGCCTTTTCAATGAACTATTTTCTTTCATTTCAACATTCCATATAAGCACTGTTGAATCTAAATTTGAACAGGTGGAAAGTAAATCACCTCTGGGACTCCAAGCTAAACTTACAATGGGGACGTGATTTACCTGGTGTAGTAAGGTAGCATTGCTTATAGTGGGTCGAGAAATCTACAATTAATTATCAAATTTAATCAACCTCATGGTCCTCATGAAAAAATAATTACAAAAAATCAGATGACTGAATGTAAATAATTACCAAGAATTATTTCAAAATGTGAAAAATACATTACAGATATTAAAAAAAAAGACTCACGCCAATAAATGGATCCACATTCCATACATAAACACCTGAATCACAACCAACGGCAATTTCAGAAAACGATAGAGGCCTCCATTCGATACAGCTGATATTTCTCTGTTGTTTGTATTTTAATATTGGTCCAACAGATGCATTATCATAGTAGATTCTAACTGTATCGTCAGAACAAGCCACTGCTATTTTAAGACAGTGGGGATGCCACGATATGCACTTTATATTACTAGATGGAATATACTTTAAAGGTGAGATGACTGGTGTCTCAGTCTCTAATTCATTAAACAGGGACATTTTCCATTTATTCTTTACATATTCAGTAACGTCTAAGAATTTAAGAAACATTCTAGCCAGGTCTGAAATTATAAACTTGTTTCCTGTGGCTGCAACACGGAGTGTTTCAAGGGATCCACTCTCACAGTACGTTTGTATTAAATGTTTTAGAAAAGGTACCTCTGTTTCAATAAAAAACGACCTAATATCATCTCCTGTGGTCATGTGTTGCAATATATCTCGAGTTATGTGAACTTTAGGGTGCTTTTTTACCTTAAAAATGAATTTAAAATTTCAAAAATAGAAAGGTATAGGTTAGATTACAACATACTGTGCTCGTGATTGCTTCTACATCGTAAGATCTGTAAGAAGTATGCTGTAAAGAATGTACTTTTCCATCAACTTCACAAAGGGTAACTTCACCAGCACAGGGAAATTGAAATTCACTTAAATATTTCATTTTCCGTTCAATCATGGACTAACCTAACAAAACCCGCCATCGAATGGAATACCCGCCATAAACATTTAAACGCCGTCCTTGTGTATAGTAGATACCATCACAGTAGGCAATTAACTGAAAGAATTTTTACTTATCAACCTTTTAAAACATTCACTCCCTACTTCAAATTTTCTTTTAAAGCAGTAAATTTTGAAAAAAATATTTAAGCATTTAATACTGATTCAATCCACGAGAAATGAGAAATAGATTTTACCATTTTGTATAGTGTTGTTTTAGACATTACAAAAGTCAAACTGTGAAAACATGCTGTCATACGCTGTCAAACCAGGAGGAAACAAGTATGTAGTTGAATTTGTGAGAAGAATCTTTAAAATAATTATTTAAATGTACCAGAATAATATTTCGTATTATGTTATGAACAGATGTGTTTGCCAGTTTATGTGAAATAAGTATTAATATTTGTACAAGATAATTGTTAAGTGATTATTTTTTAAGTGTTCTTGTTTTATAGTTATAATCGGTTAAAGTGTTTTCAAACATAAGTGCATAAAATAACTTTTGTAAAATGGAAGAAACAATTACATTACCAAATGAAATTAACAGATTGTGCAGGACTTGTATGACAGTTGCTTCTGACGATCGAGAATTCTATCAAAATGCTTTATTTGAAGAGGAGTCTTGTCTCACTTCTTTGGGAATGATGCTTCAAGATTTGACTACATCTGAGGTAATATTACTGAATCATTAATTAGATTTACCTCCGAAATGAAATTTCAGACATTTGTTGATCAAAGAATTCTTGGCGCAATTGCACTATAATTTTTTTATGGACTTTAAAGATTTTACAATGTTCAAACCTTAGCTTCAGCCCATTATTGGCAACGGCAAGATTATTTTAATACTAGGACCATGTAAAGTTACTTATTTCTAGATTGCTTAAAGAATAATTGAATATGTACGTGTTAGTGTGGTAGGTTACGGTAGCGTGCGTGTGCGTGTGTGTGTAAATTTTCAGACACCACTTCCTACCATAACCTACTGTATAAAAAGCAGACTCCTCAAGTCGAAGTTAAAAAAATAAATTAACGTCTTTCTTGGAATTCCCTGAACTCATAGCAATAAAATCTAAAAGGAATGTTCTAATCTGTTGTTTTTACCTTGTATATGTGCAAAGAATGAATACATTGATTAAAGTCTCTATGTAAGACAACTGTGTACCTTATGTTTCGACTCACTGCTTAAAAAGAAAGTCTTGTCGAGTCGAAAACTCATTAAATCGAAATTTTTTACGTTTCCCTTGATATTCGAGTTATCAATATTCCACTGGATTACCTGTAACACCACCATAAAAATGTTATGGTACATTTGCGCGAAAAGGCCTTTAGGGGGTTTTCATATCCCATCAAGATCAAGAAATAATTATTTGTAGCTTGATTTGATAAATGTTTACAGATATCAAATGATGGGTTACCTACGGTTTTATGCGATTCTTGTGTCAGTCAACTAAAACAGGCTTATTACTATAAAAAACAATGTGATGAAGTTCAGTTGAATTTAAAGGAACTGTTGATTTTATTCGATGGCAAAGATGCAAATTGCAAAGATTTGGATGAGTTAAAATTAATAGAATCAGAAAATTTTAAATTTTCTTTTGCAGAGAGCACAAATGAGTTTGTATGCAATATATGTACAAAGACATTTGATTCAAGATACAAACTTAGTAGAGACATGATTGAACATAATAAAGATAAGAATCTGTTAGATAGATATCAGGAAAGTTCAGACGAAGATGTTAAAGCTAATTTACTGATAGACAGGGTCATTTCAGAAGACGTTTTAAATTTAGTACAAACTAGAAAGAACGAATGCAATCAAATTAACGACTCCGTTTTTGAAATAGAAATGATTGATAAAAATAATGGAGATCCTGATGAGGATATTGGTCAAGATCTAGAAATGGAAAGTGTTGATGGTTCAGGAAATTCTGGTAAATCTGTTGCTAAGAAAATTGTATTTCTTTCAAGTATTGATTCCATTAACAATGCGGAAATTATAAGAGCTGATCAAGTAACAAACGAAAACTTAGTCAAGAAAAATCTAGCTGCAATACCGTGTAAGCATTGCAATAAAAAGTTTTCAAACAAAAACAAATACAGATTGCATCACTGTATGAAGAAACAAGATAAAAATGACGAAGAACCGAAAAATAACTTGACAGAACATTCGACAAACTGTGACCTATGTAATAAATTGTTTCCAAACAGTGTAATGGTTTCTATACACTTTATACATCACGTACTTTTAGAGGAGAGTGTTAAAAACACTGAATTACTTCAAGAATGGTTATTTTGTAGCTTTTGTGGACAACTATTTCGAACCGAGGAAGGTATGGAAGAACACAGACAATCAAAGCATGATTGTCAGTCACTTAGTTTTCTTTGTGAACGATGCGGTATCTCATTCGGCAAAGATACGGATCTAATTCTTCACGAAGATCAAGACCATGCAGATTACAACGTGAAAGATTCTTACCAATGTCCTATATGTGGCGATTCCTTTGGAAGCAAACTGCTGCTTTTAGATCACGGTGTTAATCATTTAATGAAGAAAATATATTGTCGTGTTTGTCGATTAGAATTTTGCACTCAAGCAAGTCTTAACGAGCATATGAAAAGTCACCCACGATACAGGCATGTCTGTAATATTTGCGGTAAATGTTTAAGTAGTAGCGGAGCTCTAAAATCGCATGTGATGGGAATTCATAATCAGGATGCCCTGTTTATGTGTACAACATGTGGTAAATGTTTCAAGACGCCTAATCGCCTGTGCATCCATAAAGAAATTCACAGTGCAAATAAGAAATACATGTGCTCGTATTGCGGATATCGTTCCCATAAGAGTGGAGATTTGAAGCTTCACCTGCGAATTCATACTAGTGAACATCCATACAAATGTACCTTTGCCAATTGTAGTAGGATGTTTAAAACCTCCAGTCATTTCAATCAGCACATTCGTCATCATCTGGACATCAAACAATATCAATGTCCTTATTGTTCACGTAAATTTAGTCATAGTTACACCCTTAAATTACACAAAATGAGGCATACTGGGGAAAAACCTCACTCCTGTATCGCCTGTAACATGAAATTTCGAAGAAGAGATCACCTAAGAATCCACATGAAGCAACATAATAAATAAATAAAATCTGTAACAGTAATTGTTTTTATTTATGTAAAAGAATTTTGTAGTTTTTATGTAGTATGTTGGTAATGTCACGAACTAATGTAGTTTTTATTTCTTTTTTTTTTTGTGAGGAAGTTATAATACGGTAAATAAGTTAAAACACATATTCAAGAAGCATTTTCTAACGAATTGTGTTTGTAACTTATTTGTGTGTGAGTTAAATTTCTTTTTGTGTTAGTTTTTATATTATCTTATTTAACGCTGTAATTCATACCGCAATGAAACGGTAGCTTAGTAAAACGCTTTTGAGTGCAGTCAGTAGATTGAAATTCAAGCGCAGCAACAACTTTTAAGCAGTACAGAGAATCTGTGTTAGTACCTTTGATCTGGCATGTCTGCTCTCGGATACGTTTAGGAAAACATTTGTTGCTTACCGTTTTTTATATAATATTTGTAAGGTAATTATAAATGTAAAGTATTAAATAAATAAGATTACTAATGTATGTTCATTTTAAAATTCGTTTATGGATTATAATAAATAAAAATAAAATCGTTTGTCAAACATACAATCACTATTGTATAGCTTTAAAATCCTTAACGAGAATGGGGTACAAGTTTAGTAAAATGTAATGTTATAGATGAGTAACACAAATTTCGTGCATGTGGAATTACTAAAAGGGATGGTAGAACATCTAAAAGATGAAGGCCCATTTAGGTATTAGAGGCAGGAACAGTAATAAAGAGAGGAAAGCGAATAGCTTTAGGGGAAAGTTAAAATTAGCTCGGGGTAGGAAAACTCGAAGTCTATATTCAGCCAGCCTTCGCATTAACGAATTACCCCGATTTCAGTAATGTAATCCTGTGAATATTATATGGATTTAGATTTAATTGCAATTTAAGATAATTATGTAATTTCATTATTTTTAAATAATTTCCGTTCGACTGAAATACATACACTTCCTTCTTGCTATCTATTACTATCTGTGGTCATTTTTTACAATGTTGCCAAATTATAGGTAGCTAAAAGGTTATGTTGGTTTATGTTTAGATTTTAGTTTTTCGACATTTATGTAAAAATTGAACTTAAAATATTTATAATATTATGTAAATAAGTTGGAATGAATAATTTATGATGATAATGAAAAATTGCGAAGCCGACATGGAAAAAGTTTGCCGTTGTTGTATGAGCGTAAGCTCGGAAATGAGAAGTGTTTTTGATAAAGATGTTTCTAACGCACAAGCCATACAATTATCGCTTATGATTATGGCTTGTGCTGAAGTTCAGGTAGTACACTATTTATATTATTGTGTTACTGCTTTAACGTTTAGTTTTAGATTGAAGAAGATGATGGCTTACCGTCTCATTTATGTTCTGATTGTGAAGTCAAATTGCAAACGGCATTTACTTTTAAAAAACAATGTGAAAAATCGGACGCTACTTTTCGAGCTCTCTCGCCAGAAACTCTTGCTAAGGTGGTTATTAAACAAGAATGTTTAGAAAATTTAGACATAGTTGTACAACCAGATGTTAATAATGACTGCACTACATATGATGACAACAATTTCTCAGATTCAAGTTATGGAAACGAAAAAAAGGTTGCAAAACGTGATGCCAAACAAGATAAAAATGACTTGACATGTACTTATTGTTGTAAGTTATTACGTACCAAAAAAGGCCTTAAAATTCATATGAGAAGACACACGGGTGAGAAATTGCGTACCTGTGAAATTTGTTCCGCTTCATTTACCAAAACTGATCATCTAGTAAGACATATGAGGGTGCACAAATTAGGAGAAAATCAGAAATACATTTGCATTGAGTGTGGTGCAGAATTTGCCAAGTCTCATCAGTTATCAAAACATAAAAAGGAACATTCAAATGCTAAGCGCCATGAAGAGTTTGATGATGATAATGATGATCAGAATATGGATAACAGTGTATATTCAGATCATGAAAGCGATGAAACTGCTAATGTAACTATGAGTAAGGTAATCTATTTAATTTACATGTTTTATATCCTTAAGTCATACACTAGTCTATTCTGTTTTGGATAAGCCTTTCTGTGGTCACTTTTAAGGTATAAACATGAGTAAGAGTATACCCTATGCAGACAATTTTGAGAAAATCAGCTTTAAGAGTTCCTCAGTCACTTATATACAAAAAATCAAAACGAGTGGGCAATATTTGCTTATTTGTTGTTTTTTTCTTTTACAAAAAAAAATTTAATCTAGTTAGATAACTATTTATTTTCTTTTATAAATATGTACATTTATGATTCAAATAATAAATTTTATTAATATATTAAATTCATTTCTGGTTTATTCATATTCAAATTCAGCAAGGCAATATTTAATTACTTTCTGTTTGAATAAACGTTGATTAAACTAAAACGAAGCCTATTTAACAGTTTTGTTTTGCATGTTTTCGTAATAATAATGTAATTCCTGCTCTTAGTAAAAATAAAATTCTTATAACTAAGCTATATTTTATCTTTATCAACGTTTATTCATACAGAAATAAATAAAATGTTGCCTTATCGAATTTATCACTGCCTACCTTTATATTGTACACTGTAAACCATTAATAAAATTCATCACTTGAAATACAGATTTATGGAAAAAAAATCGATACCAAGGGAAATAGTCATGTAATCACAAAAAAAATTGTAAAAGAAAAGTTAACAACTTGCTTAGGAATCGAACACGATCGAATCACTTCCATTTTTAGTATATAAATGATTGAATAAACTTCCAAGGCGATTTTCTAGATAGTGGCCCTTATGCTCACTTATGTTAATACCCTAAAGACATGATATACTACTATCACAAAAAACTTACTCCTCGCTGAATTTGCTAGAGTGAACCCTGTATGTGTTTTAATAGATGTATTAAATTCATACTATTCCTTTTTTACAGGAAAGAGGACACACAAAACTAGAACAATTAAAAAAGAAAAAGGTTCGCACTTTTTGTTGCTTCCACTTCTATAATTTACTTTATTTTAATTATAGGTAATGGAATGTGAATTTTGCGATAGAAAATTTAAATATAGAAAAAGTTTTGCACATCACATACAGCTGGAACATGGGATGTCCGATGACAATGATATTACCGTTACTTCTGTTATTCCCAAAAATATGCAGAAAAAAGAACCTCCGGAAAAAGGTACTTTTGTACAAAAAAGAAAACACTTTTGTAAACATTACAGAAATAATATGAAATTTAATTTAGCTTGCAGTAATTTTCAGTTTAATATTTTAATTTTATTGGTGCATATTTGTAAATTTATTCAATTTTGTTTCTGTTCGTTCCCAAAAGAAGAAGAAGAGGAAGAATCTTCATCTAAAGTACCTGACGAAAGCAATGCCGATGAATCACCTAACACCGATTTAATCGACCTAATGTTCGTTTCTTCGTCCGTGAAAGCACACACTTGTCATGTGTGTGACTCGTCGTTTGATAGAATAAATCATTTGACAAGACACATGACTCTACATAGGGCTGTACTGACGCACAAATGCGATCGATGCGACAAGGCTTTTGCCAACGTTGAACACCTAACGAAGCACAACGACGAAGATCATGTAGACAAGCCTTATATTTGTACTGTTTGTAATAGGAACTTCGTGAGGGGCGAACATCTTATTCGACATTTACGTGTTCATGAAACTGGAGGTGATGTGAGCGTTTTAAGGTGTTCAATATGTGAAAAGGTATTTGATAGGTGAGTCTTGATTAATTGTTTTTGTTTTCTTATGGTACAAAAAAGTTTTGTTTTTTTTTTTGTTATACCTTATTATTTTTGTCTCACATCGTTGAATCTTATTATTGTTTGTTCTATATATTTTTTGAAGTTCTGATCATCTTGCTCGGCACACGAAGGTTCATTTGCAGCAGGACAAGCGCCATGTGTGCCCCGAATGTGGTAAGGCTTTCAATCGCCTCGATAACCTGAAAACTCATCGGCGCATCCATTCTGGAGTAAAGGACAACTCCAAACTTCACCTGTGCATTTATTGCGGAAAAGAATTTAATAACTCTAGCAATATGGTAAGAGTTTTACTGTAAAATTTTAAACGGTAATGTTTTATAAATTCGTACGTTCCTTGTGTAGATTGTCCATATGAGAAGGCATACCGGGGAACGGCCCTATAAATGTAGCCAATGCGGAAAGGGTTTTCCTCGCTCTCACGACCTCAAATGTCACGAAAGAACCCATTCAGGGGAGAAACCTTACCTATGTACTCTATGTGGAAAATCTTTTAACAAAAGTAACAAATTGGTAAGTGTTTATTTTTTATTAATTAAACAAGTTTCGGGACGTTATATAAAATCTATTTATTGCAAGGTTACAAAGAAAATAATTTTCATAAATTCTGTTCAGTCATTTAAAAACAGAATTGTGTTGTTATAGCAAAAAAGCTTACTCATAATTGCTATTATTTTATTTTCAGTTGAGACATTCAAGAGTACATACTGGTGAACGTCCTTATGTGTGTAATTTATGCGGTCGCGCGTTTACTCAGTCAAATGATCTTGCGCTGCACATGCGCAGACATACTGGTTCTCGTCCGTATGCATGCGGTGTTTGTCCTGCTCGGTTTATTCAATCGGGACAATTAAAAAATCATCGGCGTACCACTGGCCATTGGATGGAAACGCAGCCTGAATTAAAAGGGGCACATCGTGTAGAACCTGTCACCCCGGTGACTAAACCGGCACCGATTAAGTTCAAGACACACGGCAAAAATAATGCAGTCGAAAAAATAGAAAAAGAAGATCTGGAATTAGAGGAACCACGCATAATGAGCCATACTGTGGGCATTATGGGCAATTTGAGTATCCAAACGAACAACAAGCCGATTCTTATAGACAGCACTAAATTGCTAGGACATTTTCCTGGTCTAGTAAGTCTAGTTAATGTACAACAGAACGTTGAAAAAGTTGATAATTCAGAAACGAGTTCGATGGAACTGAAGTTCAAACCTGAACTTCAAAACTTTGTGATTTCTGGTAAAGAAGATGAAGAAACCAATGAAGATGACTGTAAAAATAAAAACGTAGTGAGTACATTCTCGACCAGTTCGGTGTTTCCTTCTGTAACAGATCCCACGGTTACGTTCACCACCGCCGAAAGTTACAGTTATCACAGTTACAGGTAGAGATGACAAAAAATGATGAAAGTAGTTGGTTCTTGATTTTACAAGGTACGTAATATATTAACATTTGAAGAATTATTTGAATCAAATACTGTTTGGTCACATTTTGGAAATTAATTTCCAAGAGATATTTTCTTTTAATAAACTTTATTTATTGAGATAAATTACCTTCAAAACTAATTTTTAAATGCCAAAGAATTATCACATTTGTAGTTTTTGTTGTCAGAATTGAACACATCACATGCATTTTTAATTACTTTAAATACATTGATTGTACATTTTGCATAATTTATATTATCAAAAATTAATGCAATCATTCAGTAATTTTATTTATCAAAATATCACCAAAGCAAATTTTTAAATAAGAAAAATATAAAATTGGAAGAATATAATAATAAGCCCTAATTAATAGATACATTATCAATAAATTTGAAACAAACATATTTCATATTTTATTTTTCACATGATCTTGTGCCTCTATTTATTGTTGTAATTTCCATGTGCATTTGTAAGTACTGTTTTAACATCTAGTCTAGGCAATATAGCAAAAAAGGAAGTAAAAAACCAAAACAAATTTACTTTTCTTATATGTTTTTTGAAAACTAGTGGATGAAACGGCCACTGGTGATGTCGTTATTCGGATCTAAAATGCTATCAAATTTTAAATAAAAAAAAAAAAAGATCTGTATTACCTGGACTAATCACATTAAGTAACAACTTTTTTGTGTCTTCGAGTAAAACCCTAGAAGTGTAGGAATACATTCTCAGTGCTTTGTACATTACAATGTATATATTTCTGTAATCATTAAGTAAAAAATAATGTAAGCTCCATTTTATTTATGACTAGAAGTGGCAGGTCGCTCGCGCAAATCATGAGAGTGCCGCTTAATTTATGAGACAGCGGTTGAAAGTTTAACCCTCTCTCGCGCATTCACACACGACCCTTGCCCTTCTTTTGTCGAAAGAACACGTATAGGTAGTTAAAGGTATTGTTATCGTCAACAAATATAAAATCTACAATATCTACTAATGATCATATTCTCATTTTTACCTTTTTCATTTAGGAAACAAAAATACAGTGGGTACTTCATTATTTTATTTAACATGGGCATTATTAGAAAACTTTGAAAATATTACAGACACAGTTACATGAATCGTTTTCCTATTTTGTGTATCAATCTGTTAACTTTTACGTTCAACACTAATCTTTTTTTCTACTATGATCTTGATTTCTATTGCAAATGGACTAGTTCCTATCAATCCCACCTGGAAGTCTTTTTAGTGAATTGTTCAGTTCCATCACTTTTAATAGCAGAATAATATCCTAATTTTTCATACTTGTACTTCATATATGCTAGATAACCGGAACATCCAGCTATGCCTACTAGACCCAGGACCATTATTACTAAATTCTTAAGAAATAAAAGGTACAAATAATTAATTAATTCCTTAGTTAATAATTACAATCCATGTTACTTACTGGTCTAACGTACAACTCAAAATTAGCAGCCCTGAAAAGTTTTGATGTTCTTAATGAGCGTAGGCCATCTCCTGGGGCTGATTCTTTATCTTTTGGCATTTCTAAGTGATATTCATAAACAAATAAAGTAATTGAGACCCGGTAAAAGTTAAAAAAAAAAAGGTTAGGTTAGGTTAAGTCGTCTTTTCCAATACTAATTTTAAATTAAAAATATGTGCACATTCTATCTATCTACTGTTTAACACCTTATAATTTATTTACTTTACAGCAGTCAAGATTAATATTCCAGTTTTGTTCAAAAATATTACGTCTCTGGTTGACGTTAAAAAGGTTAGATGAGGTTATGTTTTGAAACCACTTTCGAAGTATTTTCTTTTAAAATTCAATCAATTTTGAGTTTTTGTAAACACAATTGGCGAAGTAGGATCTGTTGTTAAATAAGTGCTGTGCAAATATCTATTTCTATGCTGTGAAATTGTAAATAATGGCAGGTACAGGAGGAAAGCGAAAACGGAAGAATTCTAAATGTCCTTTGGTTTCAAAAATAAAACAGTTCAAATATGAAAATGAATTGATAAATAAAATTAAGTCAAGGCCCGGAATACAAGGCAAGTTGGTATTTGTTTATCGTGAAAATGAACTTCCATATCCTGTGCTTCTGGCTGCTGCACAAGCAGAAGGGTTTTCTTTGAATATTTTGGTTCCTGACAAAGAGTAAGTTAAAATCTACTGTAGGTGCATTTAAATCATAGCAATTTTGTTACTGCAGGTCTCCAAATGTATACGAGTTACAAATAAATAATGAAATGATTGTGAAAGGTCAATTTGAAAAATTAGCAGTGGCCAGAAATGAACTTTCTCGTTTGGCCTTAAAAAATCTTCAGTATACATGTTTCAGTGTAATAAGGGTAAGATATTTAAATGATTCTTCAAACTGAATTTGGAAAAATATATGAAGTTTGAGTTGGGAATTTTATTTTGCATTCTATGTCGCAAAAAATAGTACGGGGTTCTTTAAGAAAATAAGTTATTCCTGTTTGAATTAAAAATCCCCACAATAATTATGAATGAAGATTATTTCTTTATGAAAGGGAGCGTGGAAATCGCATCCCTCTAAGTGCGTTTGTTCCGGAGATATTTTAAGTGGCGTCAAACACTTCAAACGTTAATTTTTTTAAAAATATGAATTACTGCCGAACGGTAACTTTTTCTTCATGCAACATTAATAAACTGACATTTATTCTTTTTAGTGAGTTCAATAGGTATTTCATTAAAATAACGAAATTAGGCGCTGTGTTTTTACGCCGTTCTGCACTGAATTTTGCACAATTTTAAAATATTTTTCCCTTTTTTGAATGATTCATATATTAATAGACCGATCTGGCCTTAGTGATCCACAATGTACAGCGATTGAAGATTTTTCTTAAGATTAAAAGCATCTTGTAGAAACAACATCCCAATGAATTGGAAAAAGTCAAGGTAGATACGGACGTTTTTGAAAAGCCTTCACGTTCGAAAAGTGAAGATTTTGATAGTAATAGTGAAACAGTTCAAAGCAGTGTTGGGGCACATATGATGAAACTTATGGGTTGGTCAGGGGGGGGATTAGGTCGTCAAGGAAAAGGAATTACAAACATAATTGAGGCTAAAGGTCAAAATCATCGTCTTGGTTTGGGGCGAGGTACTGCTACAGAAATAGAAGCACTCCTTAAAGAATATGCTGAGAATGATGATATTGACTCACTGGTTTTTCCTGTCGAATTTAGTAAAGAACAAAGAGCCCTTATTCATTCGTATGTATTTATGAAACAACCTCTTCATTAGATCATTAATGTTCCTCTTGTATTGTATATTTGTAGATTATCAACTCGATATGATCTTAAATCTCAAAGTTATGGAAAACGAGACAGATTATTAACTGTTCGCAAAAAACTCAAACCTTGGCATTTGGTTTATCACCTTTTAGAAAATGGCAGAGAAACTGTAGAATATAAATTACTTTTACCATTAAACGAAGAAGATGATGACAAAAAATAATCACCATACATTTTGTATGAATATCCCTTATTAATGTACAGTCTTAAAAAAAGTACCCAATAAGTTCATTTGTATATTGCCTTTACTACATTGTAATAATAAATTATAAAAAATATTAAATATAATTCATTTACCAATTTAACTGCATTGTTGTTGGGTACTTTTAACACTAAATTAAAATTAAGACTGCTACATACTTCTACTTGGTCCATGAAACTTTAGGAATATCAAAATGCTCTGTTAGACTGTCTAAATGTTGATTAAATTTTTCGACTCTCTGCTTGTGGGTTAAAGATGCTTTTTCCATGATCCTTTCTGTTTGCTGTAATACAAAGAATCTAAATTAAAATCCGAAGTACGGAGAGTTTACAAAAGTTACCTTTTTTTCCTTCATTTTGAGACATGCCATTTCAGCTTTGGTTTTTCTGAGTTCCGGTCTTGATATTTCACTCTGTTCAGGCACTTCTAGTGTTTTAGCCACCTGTTCAAGAACTTTCTCTTTTTTATTTTTCTTCTTCTTTTTTATGCCTGAATCACCTTTTAATTTTAACTTTCCTTTTGCTACTTGTGCATAAGGATCATTAGAAACCATCTGAAAAGAAAAATATTTACGTAAACAAATAAAAGTGTTATTTTTTAATGTTGACGAAAACTTACCTTTTTAATTCTTTAGTCGAATTAATTGCGAGTAATACCTTTAAATTATAATTACTGTTATTCCAACAATAATTTCACAATTTGTTTACTTTTTTGTAATGTCAAGATGACAGCTGCCATCAGCCGTTGACAACCATAGATAAGTTGACAAAATGCATCAAATAGTGTTTATAGTATAGATTGTTTTGAAGCAATTAAAATTAATTTGTTAAAATTAAAAATTATTTTTACTGCTTCCAATGAATACGTGTCTTCAATTTAGCAAAATTTTGTTGATATTTCTGTACTTGTAAAAAGATTTACTACTAAATTGTACGTACTTTTACATTTTTGTCATGTTTTAGGTTAAGTAGGAATTTTTTTATTTTTAGAAATATTTTAAAAACGAATTGGAAACGATAAGACTGTTGTAAAAATATCACAATTAGTAGTTAATCATTGCTTAGATGAGTTTTATATTAAATGCTTTAAAGTATGTACTAGACAGTATGTTGCAGCTTTTTTCATTTGGTAACACTAGAATATCTAATTTGTTAAATATTTATGTTAAAACGAATACTGGAAGGACCATAACCGTTGCTCTTGATCCTTCGTGGGAAATAAGAAATGTCAAGGAAAGCATTGCACCTAAATTGGGTCTCAAACCAGAAGAAGTTAAAATAATCTTTGCTGGAAAAGAATTAGGAGATACAATAAAGATATCGGTAGTGAAACAATTATTAAGACTTAATTAGATCCAGATTATATACAGTAATTATTTTGCAGGAGTGTGATTTGGGACAGCAAAGCATATTGCATGCTGTGAGGAACAAGAAGAAGGTTGTTGTTCCACAAATTGGTATAAGCGAAGAATTCATTGAGGAAGGTTCAAAACCACTTTGTGAAACACTCAGTGATTTTTCTGATGTAAATGTGAATGGTAGTGAATGTAAGTTGTAGATAATTTTTAAGATCCTTTTTGTATTTGAATTAATTTAAATTTTTTAATGCATAGCCTCGTGTAAAACTAAAGCACATTTTTATGTGTTTTGCCCTACATGTAGAAGTTTAAAAACTGGAAAATTAAGAGTTAGATGCCATTTCTGTAAAATAGGTGCTTTTACAGTACATTCAGATCCTCAAAGTTGGAATGATGTTTTAAAACCAAAGAGAATAACAGGGACTTGTGAAAATAGTCCTGAACTATGTGAAAATGTAAGCTACATTACATTTTCATTGCAAATAATAATTTAAAATCATTTTTAAGATTCTTAATAACAGAGAGCCCACTTTTGCTCAATTCTATTTTAAATGTTCTGAACACGTATCATGTGGTGAGAATGATGAAGCTGTTCCATTGTATTTAATTCGCCCTAATTTGAAAGAAATTCCCTGCCTTGCCTGTGGAGATGTAAAGTAAGTTTCATTAAAAACAATAATTCTAATTAATAATTTTGTTTCTGTTTTTAGTGAAACAGTATTTGTGTTTCCTTGTGCACAAGGTCATGTTTCTTGCCTGGACTGTTTTAGACTCTATTGTCTAACAAGGCTGAGGGAGAGGCAATTCTGGCAACATCCAGAATATGGTTACACATTGGGGTGTCCTATAGGATGCCCTGATTCCTTTATTTCAGAAATCCATCATTTTAGACTCCTTTCTGAGGCACAGGTACACATTTTCTTTTGTGAAGTTTCTTTTTAATTAGACATTTTATGTAATAATAATTTCAATTTTTAGTATGATCAGTATCAAACTTTTGCTACCGAGGAGTTTGTCCTTCAATCTGGAGGAGTTTTGTGTCCTCAACCAGGATGTGGAATGGGAATTTTGGTGGATCCGGGATGTAATAAAATTGCATGTGTGAATGGCTGTGGGGTTAGTTAAAAAGCTATATAATTGTATTCATTGGTAAAAAATTATAATCATATATGTTTTCAGTATGTTTTCTGTAGGCTGTGTTTGCAAGGGTATCACATCGGAAGCTGTCTTTCTTCAAATTCATTGGGTGAAACGGCGCCTTCTAATTGTAATTTTGACGTCGACCCGAAAAAAGTATCCGAAGCACGATGGGATGAAGCTTCTAAAGTTACTATTAAAGTTCTTACAAAACCTTGTCCTAAATGTAGAACTGCTACTGAACGAGATGGTAATTTAACGTTTTATTTTGTAGTTTGTTGTTTTACTTTAATATTTCCTAAAATTTCGTTCCTTTTGGGAACCTCGTTAATTGAATTCAAAAGAAATCTAAATTATATATATTTATATTTTATATGTTTGCAACTGTCGGAATTAATAAAATTATTCTTTGTCTTTTAGGTGGTTGTATGCACATGATTTGCACTAGATCCGGTTGTAATTTTCATTGGTGCTGGGTTTGTCAGACCGAGTGGACTCGAGATTGTATGAGCAATCATTGGTTCGGCTAAATGGAAATTTTGGTAAATATTCAGTTAAATGGAAATTTTTATTCAATAGTGGAATTTTATTTTATTTTATTATAAAGAGAATTGTTGTTTGTTTTTTTTTTTGTATTATTCTATTTTTTGTTGAATTTTTGTTTATACCTACTCATCAAGTCGGCTGTAAAAACAATTGTAAACAATTAAAACATAAAATGTGCAAATAATAAAGACAGTAGCATTTATTTTAAAGCCGAAAATATATTAGAAACAAACTACCAGATTATTGCCTAATAATGAGCTCTGGTAAGAGAAATAATCAACAAACAGGTTCATTTTTATTTAATAGTCATTAATAAAGATATATTTATCCGTTTAATATATCTTACATAGAGTGATAATGTTTATAATTAATCAAAAATGAAGACGTGACGTTCCTTTAAAAAGGTACGTAAATTATTTAATTTAAAACTTAAATATTTTCAAAAAGGAGCAATAATTCGGATATTGATAATACATTTAAATTTAAAAATTTCGATACTTCCGGGAGCAGTGGATGATGGGTAATTTATACTGAATATTTTTCTTTTATTCGTTAATTGTTGTAAGTAGTTTGTTCTATCAAAAACAATGCCTGGAAGAACTTGTCATCATTGTAAGTACATATATTTTAAACCAACCCTTTTAATTTATGCGATTGTTTAGCTATCATTGGTTTGTACATTTTATTGTTTTGTTTGTTTCTATTCAACTTTGTAATAGAACCTTTTCTTGATAACAGTTAACTCCTGAAATTTTAATAATGATTTTCGAATATAATTTAATCTTTTACGTGTTTTTATCTTACTAGTAATTTATCAATAGGACAATTGTATGTTTTTAAAGAAAAATAAGTTTGACAATGCATAGTGAAGCTATTTTTTCGATTGTTGTTTGTTATTGTTCTTTTATTGAATCTGCTCAAGAAGCCATTAAAAGACAAGTAAAGTTTTAATAATTGTTGCAGATAATTTGCAAACAAGGCCTTTATTTAAAATACCAAGACCTGCAAATGCCTTTATGCTGTACGCGAACGAAAACCGAAAAAAAATGGCTGAAAAATTTCCGCAAGAATCAAATAAAGACATAAGCAGACGTTTGGGAAAGAGCTGGAAGTGTCTTGAAGAATCAGAGAAAGAAAAATATTTCTCCAAGGCGAAAGATATTGGAGATGAGCATAGGAAAAGATATCCAAGTAAGTTGTTTTAATTTACTTGTTTGAAATATAATTGTCGTTTATTGTCGTGTTTACTGTTAGTTATCGAGCAGGCGCTCTGCAATTTCATAGAGCACTAAAATATTATTTATTAGAAAATAGGTTGCGTTCAGCGAAATGAAACTGACTGACTGAAATTAATTTCTGGCGTTAAAAAACTAATCTTGAAATGCTCGATAAGAATTAATAATTACGCCAGCAAAACAATTAACAATTCATTTAATACTTGATTTGACTAAATAGATAAACGAACGGTATCATTGTAAATCATTAGTGAAAATATTACCTATAACCAACAAATTGCTACTCAATAGCAGTACCTAAACCAAACATTGAATATATGATTTATTTATTAATTACAACGAAAAATAATTAATAAGGTTTACATCGAAAATTCGATGAAATTCGTATAATTATTTCGGAAAATTCATTATCGACAAACAAAAATAGATTTCTACTCAATAGAAACAACAAGTCGCTACAGATGGCGCTGACTGGTAGTTTTCCTACTTTTTACTTATTTTGAACTTTATAAAATGTACCGAAATATATCACTAGTTGGACTGGAATAATAATACTTGATTTATAGTTGCGTTTGTGAAATTAAATTAATTTAATAAACGGCTAATCCATTTTTACAAGAAGCCTTAATTAACTAATTGCAATATTTTCTCTATTACGAACTTAATGAAAAGGTAGAAAATGTATGGTAATCGATGGGTAATCGTATGTTCCCAGCTTTTCATAAACACGTCACGTAATAAATCTACTATTTATAGTATTGATTCCACGCAAATGTAAATACAATATAACGTCAACTATTAGGCTACCAATTTATGTATTTTAAGATGAAACTTTTAGTCCTCAATTTCAATGGATATTTATTACTGCAATTTTTTTTAATATCTGAGATAAAAAAATTGTATTTCCTTGGTTTTAAAAAAAATAAATTTTTAGTCAACATAATAACGTTTAAAGAAAGTATAATGTCGAATTGTAACTAATACCACTTTACACAAATTTCAAAAAAAAAAAATCAAAATTTTTGAAAATAATTATATATCGAATTAAATTTTTACTTTTTAGACATAGATAATTTTAGATGGAAGTCATGAAAAAAATGACAATGTAATCTGACGACCGGGAACACGAAAACAAAAATTATGAATACATTTGGATCTTTTTTAGCTTTAGCACAATTGTGAATATTTTGTGCATAATTTGGGAAAATGCTTTTTATCATATTTTTTTGAAATACTTATCGAAAAGGTGTCTAAATGCATGTTTTATTAATATTAATTTTTTATGTGACACCGATGTAGAATTATTATTTTTTGTAGCATCATGGGGTAGTTTCTTACAATGTCACAATATTTAATAATTTGAAATATCCATAAGTTTAATTTACAAATAATGAAATTTTTATTTTTGAAATTACAATTACCTAATTGAAAAATTTAAATTAGAAATATGTTTCGAGGTCGTTATTATTTTTCCATTTTTTGACATGGGACAAGTGGGGATTTGAGAAGGAACATTCAAATTATTGTAGTCTAAAATATTTCAAATTCATTTATAGCCCTTTCCAACTAACTTTGTTATGTGTGTTGCATAATTTTTTGAGAATTTTCTTAGTTGGAGACTATCTACCATTTTCCAATTGAAATTTTGTAGTCCGAAGTACATACATAGTTTGAAATTTTTAAATAAGTATATCTAAAAAATATGATGTAGGTAGTAGGTGCGTTTAATTTAATTAAAATAATTTCGAATATCTTATTATTTTTAGAATAAAATTTCTGACATAATATTGTTTTCGTGTCGTAGACGCTTTTGAGCTTCTATAATGAATGATAAGAATTTAATTTTGTCGACATAATTAAAAAACTGTATAATCAATAAAGATTATTCTTACCAATAACCGACAACAGTTTAAAAAAATAACTTTAATTATTCATACGAATCGTTCTGTCTGATGACCGAAATTGATAGTCGAAACGTTGCATAAATAAAGTTATTTTCACAAACTGTTATTGGCAAGATTAACTTTTATTGATTATATAATCTGTTATTAATAGTTAAGTGATGTACCTAAGCTTTCATGGCCGGATTGAATTTGGAGATTTGAGGTTTCCGGGTTTAATGGCCTTTGCCTAGCTTGGTGGAAAGATCTACTAGACGTTTCATCATCAGCTGCAGCTTGCTGTTGGTTGCGTGGTCGAAGTACACCTGTCGGCGTTCCGTTGGCAAGTGATACTCGCATGCGTGTAGGGGTTTATTTATATCCGCCAGGTTGACCGCGGTTCCTGATTGGTCGTTCTGTTCAAATAGTAGGCGGGCCAATAGCGTTGTCGTCTCTCATATAAATAACACCGCTACACTAATACGAGTTTCACTTGCCAGCGGAGCGCCTAGAAGAGTTCAGCAAGCCACTGAATGTGTCATCTACAGCCGATGACGAAACGACCATTAAATCCGGAAACCTCAAATCACTAAATTTTTATTATTAGGTTTAAAATAAAAGTAAATTCTCCCTTGGACAATCTGTTTTCCTACTCTTTTTTCTGCATATAATTGTTGTGTGTAACAAACTCGTAAATTAATTATTTAGTTCTCCTAAATTTCGTGTATGTAACGATTGAGAACAGTTCAAAGCAGAATGTTGCACTTCATAATAATTGTTTGACTGGCGTGCGAGAATCCGTGAAACCGTTCGAACTCCGGAACAGTAATTGTGTTACACGAATATTTGAATTTTCCCAGGATCATGCTCATAACTTTCGAGCGAGCAAATGTTTCAGACCAGCAGCTGCTGTTTGACAATTAAAGTACGCGCACGATTATGAAATGTAATCCGTAAACGTAATCACATTCTATTTAGTAGGAAATACGTTTTGAATCTCGGTTATAACCAGTGGTGGTGCGTGATCCTAAGACTGGGGGTGTATCATACACAAAAATAATAAATAAAAGGATAATGAAGAGATAAATATTTCGTTGATGGCTGGAATATCATGCACCATCTCGTGCGTTTTTAAACTGCGCACATCATATGTATAAGATTCGCCTACTACTTTTGGAGGAGTAAGCCAGTAATAATACGCATTCGTTCATTCGTTTTGCACGGAAGCACGTTAATTGTCGCATTGAAGATAGATAATACCTACCCCCTAACGGACTCGTAGCGCTATAAGCGCACTTTATAACAACCTCCACTTCTTATAACAACTTTTATAACGACAATTCTGAT
This sequence comes from Agrilus cyanescens, assembly GCA_947389935.1. NCBI lineage: Eukaryota > Metazoa > Arthropoda > Insecta > Coleoptera > Buprestidae > Agrilus > Agrilus cyanescens. Next base: position 27,135,723 of record OX376705.1, read on the forward strand.
ATAACGTCAGTTTTTAATGATCCCGCAAATTTACCACTCGAAATAACGAAAAAAAATCGGCAATAACAGCAATGAAGTCGGATATAACGTCATATTTTTATTACTGTAAATCCTTAAGCCGGTCGTATTATTGCCGTAACTTTCACCCGTCAGCATCTTCGTCGGCAAAACTAAAAGTTTCCCACCCCCAATTGCCTTTGTTACCGTTTACTGCAGATGTCTTTATGGAGAACTCCATCTTTTATTGTCATTAGGTACTATGGAATACACAATGCACATAGTGCAAAATGTGTAGGTATAGAAAAAAATAATGATTTTTGCGAAAAACAGGAGAATAGTCTGCTTTTATCAAGAATACGAAATGAAATCATCTTTAATTGGGTTTTTAAAAATAGTCTAAATTACAACAGAAAGTTTAATATTTATCAGTAAATCGCCCTTAAATTTTTAGAATATAATCAGAATTATTCATTAATACAAATTCTTCGGATACACTATGATGGAAATCAGAAATGATCATCTTACCTATACGGTAATTTCAGAAGTAGAATTAAATAGCAACCCCTATTAAGACGTAATTAACCCTCCCAGCGAGAAACCGTACGTCTATTTCGCTGTAATACGCTTTTTTCACGACACCTTCAATGTACTAGTTGAGGAGGGTAATTAAGTTTTAAAATTTTCGAACGTCTCCCAAAAATTCGAATTTTTGAATACGCAGCAGGTCGCAGAACACCTTTCGTTTAACCTGTTTTTTGATATTAAGTTTAAAATTTTGGGGTTAAAAATTATATATATATATATGTATATGTATTATGTATACATATTGATGTCGAGAGTATAATCTCATTTTTTTTTTCTTGATATGGGCTAGGGCATTTAAATGTTTTTAGGTCCTTTTTAGGCGAAGTTCAGATTTTATTCCAGGAGTATATTGCGTAAAAAAAAACGAAAATAAACCGAAGTTGGGTTATTCTGTAGTGTCAGATTTAATCCAATTAAATGCCGAATCGTTGAATCCTTAATCGGTTTGGTTCTCGTTCAACAGCTTTAATGAATATTACAAAATGAGACACCTGTTGCTGTGACTTTGCCATAATATATTTAAGAGCACAAATGCGTACCTTGTACAACGTATAGATATACTTACAATTAGCATTTTTTTATTAGTTCTTGACATCTCCAGAAAAATAAAAATGGAAACCTTTAAGAATACTCTTAAGACCAACATATGGCTCTTAAGTTTGTTACAAATTTAAAACAAAAACACAATAATTGGCCACCAAATAATTTTCTTCAGTTCATTATTTTTATTTGAAAATGTCATCCTTGCTGACAGGATTCTTATTGATTTTTTTTTACCTTTAAAATAAGAATAGATTGTGGTAGTACCACTGCCTTTATTCTTGAACGTCGTAGTACGACTTTCGTCCTCGTAATCGCCACTAAAGGCGTCTTTCGATGTTGCAGACGAAACGTTTGGTACTTTAAAATCAATTCAACCACAGCTCGCAAGTCCAAAAATAATTTCTTTAATTTTTTGGTTTTATTACGATAAATGACTGAAAAGTTTTGCATACTGATGTATAGCATGGGAACGAAAAATGATGAAAAAGTGCATAAGAGTACAATGTTTTAATATACAGGGTGGTCCATAGTCTGGAGACGGCTAAATAACTTTTGAATGGCTGTTAATAGGAAGACGAGGATTTTTTTTTAAAGAAAAGTCTCAAAATTTCGTTGTCCTATCAGCAGCGTTTTAAAAGTTATTTAGCCATCTCCAGACTTTTGGTTCACCCTGTATAATCGTATAATGTTGTATCCAGACCAAAAAAGAGAAACGGGGAATGACTCCAGAATTTTAGAACAGTTGACTACATTTCGTGTGCTTCAATCTTAACTGGAATTCTTAACAGAAGATTGGAAAGATAGACGGCAGAAAAGTTAGAGGAAGATCAATTTGAGTTTAGAGGGAATAGGAAAAGAAGGGAAGCCCTTTTAGCGTTATGGGTAATAATAAAATGATTCGAAGATCTTAAAAAAGTCTTAAAAGGAAAACCTTAGGCTAGCTGCAACTGGTTAACTGTTCAGACTAGGAAAACACCCTCGCCAATGGAAGTGAGTTAGATAGGGATGCTCGTTGTCACCGCTAATGATTAATATTAGGTATAAAAGACAGGATACCTTTCGGGTTAGACTTACAGGCGCAAAGGATTATCAAGCGAATGATATTGATGCGATTTCAAAAAATAACAAGGAAATACTAGAAGCGATATTAATAGAAGTGTATGGGATGAGAAACAAAAATAGGGTTAGGTTAGGTTAGAGTCCTAGATACGGTCATGAGCGCTTAGATTTTTCCTTATTTTATTGGTTTGAATTATTTTTTGAAATCAAACGTCAGAATCGTCATGTTACATGTGAACATTGCGCGTAAAAATTAACCACCTGTTTAATCGAAATCGTGATTTGTTGACTCGAACGAAGCAACTTCAAGCCACAATGATTCGTGTTCTATCCGTGAAATTTCGAACGTCGAATTGGGAGCACTTTATTTCTGCAATTAGGGTTCTTCCCTTTGAGAATGTCAGTTGACGCGGGCGGCGCGGTAAAGATTTATCTCTTGGGCGAGACAATTGAAGAACTCGTGAGCTTCAGCGCGGCAAGATAATTAGCACCCCTATTTCCCTTTCACCGCATTCACGTTACGTCTAGAGCTTGATGGGCAGGTATATATACGTGTGTATGTACAGTACACGCCGTTCATATGTGTTCTTGTAATTTTGTGCGGATTTTCTTTTCGAGAGGGTTCTAAATACTACACTGAAGGCAAGCATTATGGATTGTTACTGCATTTTAGACTACATGTATACGTATATGTCTGTATCAAAGGGCGTCGCCATCTAATAGACTATGGGGGGTAAAATGATGATTTATAAAGTTTTCATCGTTTATTGCAAGATACTAAAATTTAATTAAAACATACCCTTTTTGGATGTTTTGTGGATTCTACAACTATACTCTATTACGTACATAAAAATGTTCGGTAATAATGTACAATAGCTTAGTCCCTTCCGATTTTCTTGAAAAAAAAAAGTATGTCGTAGAGTTTGTTGATTTATTCGAATATTGAGATCGTGTAGTGTTTATTGTTGCAGATTAGATACGGAATAATTTATAGTCTTTATCTGTAGGTGATACATGATACTGCTTGTTTGTTTAAACTTTGAAAGCGGTTATTCATAGTGTGTTACGAATACAAATAAATGTAAACGCACCCATCCTGAACCGTAACCTGTTGCAATACACGGAAGTATTACGACAGTTTTCTGTATTTTTTGAAGCTCAAAACTAATATGAAGATGTCATAAAATACAACAAAAACTGTCCGTGTGTATTGGAATAGGTTACGGTTCAGGATGGGTGCGTTTACATTTACATACCCCTCACCCTTTCCCAAAATTTGGATCTTTACAAAAAAAATTAACTATTTGATAATATATTTTTGAGTCACCAGGGTGGAAGCAGCCTCCATTCTCTGCCCCCTTGGCGACGCCCTTGTCTGTATCCAATACATTTATGTGTCTATGTCGTGCTATTAAAAGGTATTGAACCAAGACCATAACGTCTGCATATGGGGGCATACATGCTTATAAGAGTCCATTGTTACAGAGTTTCTAATGTATCAGGGGTTGTTGTTCCTTTAAACAATGACTTAACATTAACAAGCTAGACTACAACAGAAGCTGGTGTACCTCTTCTTTTATTATATGTATTTACTCGAAAACTGACTTCTAACTAATTGGTAAAGATTAGAATAAACGCCTCAGAAATAAAGCTTCTAATACTGTACTTCTTCAGGATAGTTTCATTTTCAGCTAATTGGGTTCAAAACTGGTCTAAATGATAGATATAAGTAGGTGAAATTTTAAGTTTCGTGGTGTTTGATATTCTTAAGCACAAATAAAATTTAATGTTTAAACTCCACTTATCGTTGTGTGAGGCCAACATATGTAATTAATTATCAGTATAGTAGTCAATTCTAGATATAAAAGTTGAAACAAACTCCAAATATTTAGATAATACAAATTCTAATTAAAAAAGAAATTATAAAATATGATAGGCAAATTAATGAAGTTCTATTACGTGTTTTCCTAAACAATTTCATGATTGGTTTAAAGTTTATTGAATTTTAAAATGTAAATACATTTTCATTGCTGCAATATTTTAAAGAGGTCAAAATCAACCCAGAAGTTAATCATTTATAAATACGACACTGTAAATCGGAAAAAAATATATAAAAAAATAAAGTACATTTGAACGATGAATACAATAGTATTTTGATATTTAATTTTGCATTCGAATTTTGAATTTTTAAGAGAATTAACATATTACTCATATTTGGATCCAAAAATAAAACAAATCAGAGCCAAGAATGGTGTAATACACTTACGTTTCGTCACATATGCGAGGCTTCTTCAGGGTAGGTTTCCTGGTGTGTGAGGCGTAAACGTAGTTCTAATTTTACATAAAAAAATATATTACACCCTTCTCAGCTCTGATTTTGTTCATATTTACCATATTATTTTAAGACTACTGCAAACTTCTTATAGGTTTCTGCAATTTACTTGTAAAAAATTAATTACTGTAGTTCTCTCAAAATTTTAGGCTTAGTAACTTCAGAGATAAGGGGGTAATGAAAAAATTTCATCTGTCTCCTTAAATTAGTCTCAAAATGTTCATTTCAAATTTATAAAAAATATATATATTTGAGACCATCACAGCTAATCCTTTCATTTGATATGTCACACGATAATGTTTTTTTAAATGTCTTATCTACCACCAAAAAAGACACTACATTAATAACTCCTTATTTATGTTAGACGTTATCTATTCTGTTATAAGAGCTCTTAGGTTTATTGGAAATTGCACAGAAAGCCGCTTTAAAACATGTCTTTTTTTTTGTACATGAATTTATTTCAGAATTGTAAAATTATGGATACAGAATAGGTCATGGTTCATTAGACAAATTGATATTATTCGAAAAAATTAAAATCTGCTTTTACTTGTATCAAAAAATTTCGCGACAAATTGAAATTCCAAATGTTTTTTAGATATAAAATTTAGTCTTTTGAAATAGTAATTATCACGTAAAAGCGTCTTTATATAAAGGGTGGGCCAAATTCTAGGCATCCACGATTTCTTTTTTTGATCCAACTAACTGGTGTTTTAAAAAAATTGCTATCGTCTTTTGTTTTCGAGTTATAAAAAAGGATAGAATTTTTAAGTTTTCTATATACGTCCATATCTTGGTTGTTTATTAAATTAAAAAAATCCATTCTAACGTTTTTCAGGCAATTTTTTACGTAGAATACAGTGGCGTCGAAGAAAATTTAAAAAAATGATGCACTTTGAAATGGTCTAAGTTGGCTATGTTTTAGTTAAAAAGACGTTTCTTTTCTTTTTTTGTATCTCTTTCCCCTATATAAACATCAAATTTGGCCCACCCTGTACAACATCAAAACGATAACTGATATGGAATTTGATAGTTTGTTTTTCGAGATTCGTTTCTTATTTCAGTTTATACGCATTTGCGAAAGTGTCAATCGTTATCTGAGAAAACTATATATCAAGGGTGAGATGAAGAGCGTTTTCGAAAAAGGGACGTATCGAAATTCGAAACTATTTTCGGGTTTTCCGTTGCAAAGACCACTTTGCAACGGTCGGTGGTAAATGGCGGTGTCGGCGAAGTCCAGCGGCATCGGTAGCAGTCAATAGATAGATATGGTAGGTCTTTGGGGGTAATTTAATCTGGACGGATTTTCCCTGTTTCTTACATATTTATTTTCTCGGCTGGGGTTGGTCCGTTGCTTGGTCCGCTGTCGGCCTTCGTTCGATGTAAATCAATGGAAACCTTTCTGTGCCGTCGCGCCGCGTCATATCGCTTCTCGTTGACGGTCGAAACTGGCGAGACAGGCGCAGACGGAAGCTGCTGGCGAGGCACGACACAACCAAAGCTCTCGCCTCAGTATTTTGCGCTTTTGAGACTGCGGAGAACAAACAACTCTCACGACGACGAATGACTTTAGATTCGACCCTCCTTTAAGTGCAAAAAGCTTTGTTCACTTTTTTTTTCGCCTAGAGTCTGAATTCACGAAAATCAATGATCATTGGTTATTGATATTGAACAGTAAAACGCGTCGATAGAGCTGGAAAATCTTGATAATCTGGAATTTTCAGGAAATTTATTAACGCGGAAAAAAGTCCTAAGGAAAAATTTAAATAAGGATATTTTGCAAAAATCTCAAACAAAATTTTCTGGTTTTTATTTTGACTTAGTCGTTCTACGTAAAAATTGTCTGTCGAGCGATTTAAATAATTAAATTTTGTATTTCCTTTGGGCACGTGCAATCGTTATGCTTATCGTCCCTCGGCTTGATTTTAAATAGAAACAACCACCTAAGTATTTTCGAATCTACAAAAAGAATAATCGAAATCGAAAAACTCAGGGGAAAGTTATGCATGGTAGAATCGGTTAATAAGTAAAAACCCAAGGGATGGAGAGAGAATCAATTATCCTCATTTTCTTACCTTAGGGGTGGAATTCTGAATTCAAATTTAAATGGGATCTATTTTAAGCTAGGTGTCATCCAATAAAAACAGAATCGTCAAAATCAGAATTCTGTATAAAAATTTACGTTTTCACATTACATAAAAAAAAATTAATAACAAAATAAATTGGCAGTAGAAGTAAAAATTTACAATTAGAAAAAGTTAAAAATATAAAAAATAATGGTTTGTTTGAAATTTTAAATTACCTAATTGTAATTTTAAAATTAAAGACTTCATTGTTTGTAAATTAAACTTATGGATATTTCAAATTATTATAAAATTTTATGAAACTTTAAATTTTAAAATCTGCGACAAAAATGTTATAGAACACCTAGAAATCATTTCTAAAAGTAAATATCGATACGAATATTGAAAATATTAGAAAATAAATGTTAGTAATGATCTAGTTTAGGGTACTCACCCCCGATTCGATTCAAAGTTAAGTATGTTGTACAGTTCGTTCAAATTCCTAACAACATACTATTGATTTTTCTGAAAATTGAGAGCTTTGAGCAGGAGACAGAGGGTGGACGTGGTGGTAGTGTGGTAGGGCACTGTAGGGGGTAGGGGTTGTAGGAGATAGAGGTCGCGGGTGGGGGGGGAGCTGTAGGGAGTCAAAGAATACAAGAGTTGGAAAAGGTTGGGGTAGAGGGTAGGTGTGTTAATGTACATACATTGGTGGTTTTCATGTGTGTCAGTCTACTGGTGGAGCGGTCTCGGTCTGTTTATGACGGTCGGCTTTACTCCTCGTTTTTTTTATCGTCGGTTAAAAAAATACCAACAACTTATAAAACGCCAGTAAATCGCGTCTTGACTGTTTATTAATACCTAACATAAAAAAATTGATGAAGTTTTTGCAATTTTGTTTTGGTAGTCTGTGGTAATTTATTGTAAACGTCGGTTTCGTTAAAGATTTCGCTTGAATATGCATCCACAGCGATGCGATGCGATGTCTGGGTTGGGGCGGAAGCCAAGCTGCGTCTTCGATCTAATAAAGTAGTTATCGAGGGCTTGGCGGTCGATTACCCAAGTGCACCTATACAAGGCGTAGTCATACTATTCACCCCCGCATGTTCCTCTTTTTTACAAGGCGCAGCGTTACTTTATTTCTTATCCACATACGTACATGCATCAAGCCCCAAAATCCATAGATTAAATTCGCTAGAATGTGTCGATAAGGATTTTAAACAGTTTCACACATTTTTGGAAAATTACTCCTTCATTTTACAATCGATAATATCATAGATAGAGAGAAAAATACATAATAAGATACTTATATATATTTTCCCGAATTCATGGGGGTGGTTCGGAATATTAAAAAAATGTACAAAGATAAACTAATTAATAAAAGAAATAAATTCTTCGGTGACCAATTTTTGAAATAAAATTTATTTTAATAACTTTTCATATTTCCGAAGAGTAATAAATTACAGGGGGGGGGAGGGGGGGGTCTAAAGAAATGTGACGTTTACAGTTCATCCATTTTATTTCAATTTTTTTCTTAATTTGGTAGTTCTTAAAGCTAGTAATCACAAAAAATTGTTTATAGGGGAGGGTTAGCTTTCCTGACGTAATATTTATTAGGGGGTTCCTCGCTTTAAGTGGGAGAAGTATAAAAAGGTGAAATTTTGACTGACGTATTTGATGGATGGTCCCCTATCAATTAGTTATGGATTTAAGTATGACATGTTTATGTTTACAATGCATTTATAATGGGGTTGGTAAGTTCGTTCGTGCATTTGTTGTGAATCGGGTAGCAACGTGTTGCGCTCGAATTATAAACGGTTCTAGATGGCAAATATTTCAGATTTATGGACCATTTGAAAATTATATTTGGACGGGCATTCGCCTCAGCTGTTTCGACAGAAACGGCGAACAACAGGTTAGAACATAAAATGGAAACTGATGGTGGTAAGTTGCACAGAACTACATACTACATACTACTACCACCACCACCACCACCACACAACATCAAGGACTGAAACTCGTTGAACCGAATCGATTGTCGACGCGAAACAATTTATTTTTGACGCATTCCGCCGAATTCCTTTTCCGTTTGGGGAAGTTTTGGTGATTTTTTTCTCACCTTGTTTCTAGCGAACTTTGTGGGGATATTGATTTGGCTTTGATACGCTATCGCATATCTACATGTTCCAAATTCGTTTCTATGTATCTACTACCGATAGGAAAACTACGTATTTGTAGTTCTAGTTTTGTATTCTCATTTTTAGAATCGACGTTATGCATTGACGAAAAACACAAAAATAAGGGGTGCCTTTATAGGGTGTGTTCTATCTAAAGATTAACAGAAATTTTTACTTGGAACATGTTGTAGACGTAAATGTCATCTTCTGTGCAATACGAAATAACGAACTCGTATTATTACTGCTTATCCTTCCAAAATTTAGGAAAAGTAAGTGGGCGTATCCTATACATATTATGTGCGGAGTTTAAAAACGCACGAGAACCTCAAATTATTGATATTATTATTATTCTCATGATTATTATTTTTGTGTATAATGCACCCCCAATATTAGGATCACGTACCGCACTGTAACTGTAACCTATAACCCAGGGTAGCGTTTCTCAACCTGTAGGTGGCGACCCCCGGGGTCTTGTTGGGGAATATGGGGGTTGAAATGTATTAACTACAGGAATAGGATCTTTACACAAAATATACTTCATTTCATCTTAGTGAGTGGGATCGCAATATCCCTTTGTATATATATGTTTGTAAAAGTAAAACTCCTACGACTTTAGAAAGAGTTTCTATAGGGTAGTTTTGAAGTGAAAGCTTCTTTAGGAGCGTTATGCGATTTTTAGTAGAAGATAAAAATGTGGATTCGCGTTAACAGACAAGCTGGCCGTCATCAACAGACCGAGACCGCTCCAGCACTAGACTGACACGCGCGCAAACACACATACACGCGTAAAGGTCTATGTTACACGTGTACATAAACGCATTGCAATCCACAGGGGAATTACCAATTAAAATAAACGATGTATGCAGTCTAAACGTAGTGCTCATACCCTGATTATTTTAATTAATTATAATTTTAATCGATGAATTGTTGCGTCACTGTGCAGTACAAATGTGAGTGTTAAATATGTTAATAATTATAAATAAATAACGAAAACAAAACATCTATTTTTAATATTTCCAATATTTGCTTTTAGGAATTATTTCTAAAAAGTGTTCCATAATGAAAGTTTTATTTTTGAAATTACAATCAGGTAATATACAAATTCAAAAAAACCATTGTTATTTTATAGTTTCAATTTTTTTTGACATCCAACATTTTTTGTGTGCAATATGTCTCTTCGACGTTGTTATCATACTAAATGCTGTCCATTAAAGAACTCGAAGAACCACATCACATTAAACGCAATGTTTTAATGACATTATTCCTCACGTCTTTACATGGGGTCACTTCCGTGTCAGGTACTGTTGTGTCGTCGACTATTTAGGTTACACAAAACATTCCTGAATGAGCCTAATGTGTGTCAGTCAAGAATTACAACTAATTTAATCAATTAAAGATTTTCCAGAACTTAATTTGTAGTCATATTTGTTGAAATTGGCCTGTAGATGAATTGGAAGACAAATTAATTGGCTGAGTAAAATGATATTATAGTTCGCATAACTTAACATACGTATCCGTTTCCCTTTCCCTATGCGTTCAGTACAAGATGGGTGGGGCAAGCATACAAAAGTGGCAGCAGTAGTTCCGTTACGCTTACATCCGTAACGTTCACTCGATTTTACTCCCCGGGTTTCATGTTGATTCCGAGAAGTGTTCAAAAATATTTTGGCAGAAAAACTGTTTTAAAAAGACCAGTTCCATTATACCAGGATGAGAATACGAACATACATACATATGTATATGTACTCTACATATTCCTACATATATCGTTAACGATTTTCAGTTACTTATTGCTTAACCTTTGACCCCTTTGACATTTTATATACGTATAAGACTGGGATCTGATCGTGTGGACACGGTGTGAAGTGACCCACTTATGCGGTGGGTGTTCGTGTGCGCTCCGGTAAGCGATGCGACGCGACGCGACGCTGAAGAGTAGGTTCGGCACAGGATGCGGCGGCATGGCGCAACTTATTGATTGCGTCGATCGAAACGCAGACGACGGCGTCGTCCGTCGACGTCGCACGCGTCGCCTTGTGCGCTCCCGCTAGACGCACACGACGTCGTCAACGTCGTCGTTCTTGTCGCACGTTGGCCGATACACTGCGTCCTCGGACACCGGCGACGCTTTTTCGCTCGCGAAATTTTTGGCGCGAAAACGTACACGAGCTGAGTCTGTCTATCTCAGAGGTGACAGTGACCTTAGTTTGATAAAAATAAGTGAACCATTCAGATAAAATGTGGAGGATTTTGTTTAAAACACTCATATATAATTATAAGGACGTTTAATAACAATAAATACATATATAACCGTGTCAGTTTAAATTATTATTTTAAAAGTACATAAATGAGTACTTAAATTTAAATCGTTACAGGGGTGTAGTGGTGATGATTTAAACTAAGTAAAAAAAGTTTTATTTATTGTTAGAAAATATTTTCATCTTCATTAAAAGTTTTTTATACGACACAGTACATACATAAAAAAAGAGGGTGTTTTTCCTTCTTATCCTACCCCTTGCGGACGTATTAAAAATAATTAAAAAACAAGGGGCGTACCCAAAAAATGTTTCAAAGTTCTCCAAACTATAACGTTTTGTGATAAGTGTTTTTTTACGTAAATTTGACGGTACTTTGATGAGTATGGTTTGAAGATGGACTGTTGCAATTATATGCAATACAAATTTCCGTATTACGGACCTTATCACCAGTATTATGAGAACTTTACGTACGAGAGAGAATACTACGGGCATCAGTATCAAAACTACTACGGAAATGGGCCGTGTTATCAGCAGTATTGGCCATGTGCCACACCGTTTCCAGGTAGGACGGTGACAGGAGAGTATAGATATGTGTGTCACAAACTATGATTAGTTCTGTTTTGGATTGAAACTTTGTTATTTTTTGAAATTTTGAAAAATTTATTCAGTTTGCTAATTCTACATGTCGTACTTTTAGGGTTTCATATTAAAATATCGTAAAATTGTTTTTAAATTGCCTAAATGACACTTTAGATAAGGCTTTCAGTTTAAAAGTGTTTATTTACATAGGACAAGGCGTTCGAAATTTCCTTGCCAATTTTTATTTTCAAAATTTGTTTATGAAATCTATTGTCCATATCTTTCTGTAATCATCAGTGATAATAAATAAGAACAAGCTTCTTCAGAATTGGTTTTACGTATTTAGGTAACTAAAATAACATTCCCTGAAGAAGTTTCTGAAATATTAAACTTTACAGTCATTTGCAATGTAATAAGATTGAAAATCTGGCAAAAGATCTTGAAGGAAGGTTTTAATGAGTGCCTTCAATTTAATTTAGTCATTTAGTTCAAAGGTTCCCATTTAATTAGCCTTGGAGTAATCAGAGAATTAGACTAATTCATTTGATTTGCTCATAAACAGTACAATTTTCTTCTGGAGGATTTCTTTTATAAATAATACTTCATCGTTGCTTCAAATTAAATTTTCCACCCTGAAGAGATTCGAAGAAGCTTAATTTTTGTAATTAATAAATTGATCAATTAGTGTATTAAAACTGGGATAATGTCATTTTTTTTAGCATTATCTTCAGGTGTAATTCATCATTTATTGATTCTGAAGTTATGGGTGCGAAATATGGATTATAGGCCATTTTCCCTTAAAACTTTATCAAATTTAGTGATTGCGGCATCATTTTAAAGGTTATGTTTGCTGCTTATGGCGAAAAATAAACAGAAAGTTTAAAATTAATACCCTTGTCAAAAAAAAGAATAAAGTTTAAAACTTAGAGGGGTACCATCTGCCGGAAATCTGTTTGACTAAGATACATGACAGCTGTTGATTGGAGTTTACATTCCAAATGCAACTGAAATTTAATATCAGAAAAATCGATGGGAGAAATGTTTGCAGGGTTGCATTATTTCCAAATGTTTCCATATATTATCTATAAACCTTATTGGTATTAATAAATCAGATACTTTGGGACTTCTTTAGTAGAGATGTCATAATACATTAGTGTTAATTAATTTAAGCCATCTACAAGTAACTTTTCTCTCATTAATTTGAGGTTATTGGTAATGATTTATAGGATGTTAAGGCGTTTTCCATCATATAGGTACATAAACGAAAAATTAATTTTTCAAAAATTTTCGAAAAATCTTCGGCAATAAATGCTTTTTTTTGCTTTATATATTTTTCAAACGTAATAGAAACACCCTATTGAAATCAATTCCGTATCTGCATTATGGAATACGTAATCGTTGTTTCCTAGGTCTCTGATTCTTTATCAACCCATCAAAATCGATTCGATACCGAGTTAATTGTCGCTAATATACAAAAACTGTTTGGATTTAGAAGTCATACGTACCACTGCTAAAATGTTCGAGTTCAGATGTACACTATTTTTGCGCATAATGTAAGCAAAGTCTATACAGCTGTTTCCAATGTTTTTTTTTTTTTCTGGTGGAACTTATACATTAAAAATAAAAGTATTTAATAATAGAACGATGAATAAATGTATTAGGTGCGTTTTATAAATTTTGGAACAGAAAAGTATTAGATATTCAGTTTGCAATCAATATGTTCTGATGGATGATTGTTATGTTTTTGATCCAGATTACGTGTACAACCCTAAAGAGGCGAGAATGCGGAAAGCCATGCGAGAGGCAACCAGAGATCATTCGCTTGGAGGAATACATCTACAAAGTAGGGGAGGACGCCCTATGCAGTCCTGGCAGGCTCCACCAGAGGAGCAGCTTATGATGGTAAGTAAAAGCTTTTTTTTGAGACAAACATTTTTTTTAAACCTTTATCATTTTGTGAATAGTAGAAATTTTAACGAAACAAAAGGGAAGGAAAAAAAGGAATTTAGTTTACCAAATGTAAAGCAAAATTTTATTGAATAAGGAGACATGTGAAAGACGTTCTTCTAAAATTATAATGATTTAAAAAAAATCGACGAATGATTTTTACCAATATTTGTTTAATCAGAAAGATTAAGAAAGTAAAATATTACCTAACTCAACCTAAAATTTTCACGAGGTTAGGTTATAGTAGTGGCTAGTGGCATGATTTTCTTTTAAAAGTGGGGTATCTCGACACCTACTCATTTATCGATGGAAATTGATAATTTTTGAGTCTGACGAGTGTGTTTTGGTGGAGAAAATGCTTTTGGACGACTTTCCAATTTATTTTACTTCGTTACAATTAAAAACAAAAATAATATATAAGAAAAACAAAAAAAAAAATAAGACAAATCATTTTAATTAAAGTGAAGAGAGAATTAATTATTATAAGTACAATTGTTGTCGTAAGGCATTCGGATAATCGAAGATCCGGATAATTGAATGTACGAAGAAAAGCGATTTTTATACGTATTATTAATCCATAATGCTAAGTATTTATGCAAAACAACAACAAAAAATTGGCGTAAAGAATTTTTTCTGTTCTTTGTTGTGTCTTGTTTTTGGTTGGCAGTCCGGATAATCGCGAATCCAACTGAGGTTCGGATAATCAAGTCTCCACTGTATATTAATTTATTTATATACAAAACCGCACTTTTTTAAGTATGCACACAAATTTAATATTAAAATATATAATATTTTACAAATAACAAGTAGAAAAAGGTTTAAATTTATGTTTTTAAAGTTTTTCCTCTTAAAATGCTAGTTTTTCTGGACTATTATTAAAATTCTTACATTTTACATGAATAAACAATAAGTAAATTTAATGTAAATCGTAAGGTAGATAGAAATAATATAGAAACATGCAATTAAAATTAATTTGAATTTTTTCACTAATGCAGAAGTATTAAAAAAAAAAATAGCTAAAATTAAGAAAAAAGTTCTTTCTCTACGAGTAAACAGAATTACAGATTTGTATAGAATACGAACCTGGAATTATAACCTGTAGAAGAAAATTTATTTATTTATTAATTTAATTCTTATACTAAATTGTTAAATACGAAGTAATTACCAAAACAATCAAGAGGAAAAAAAGCTTTTCTCTTTTACCTACTGTCTATATACTTTTTAGTTAATTGCATTCAAATCCTAGCATATCAAATTTCAAATTTTTTAGCTTGCCCATTTTACTAGAGTTGAATATTCTTTTCCCCATTTCCGTTGCATTTGCGAAATTATTTTCAAAAACCTAAAGTTTACACATAAAAAATTAACTCTGTTGTCTGTCTTCTGCCTTGTTCTGTCTCAGGAAATAATGGGGCATATTAAAATTTTATCACATCCTTATTTTGATGGAGCCGATTATAAGTTTTAAAAATCGTCATCTTCATTGATGACATGTGAAACTCTTGGGGTGTGAACCAAACCCTCAATTGTCTGATATTTTTTACCATAGTGTTGTGGGTTTATGAATAATCAATAATCAACCCACAACATGGGTAGATGTGGAATTTCATATTAATGAGTGACTCTACTGAAACTAATTCATAAGCTTTCCATTTAAAATTCTGGCTCTAAATGAATTCCTTGAATGCTCGTCAATATACATAAACGAGAATTTTCCATGTTAAAAAGAACATGCTCATAACAGTAGATATAAATACGTACGTTTGAATACGGTAAAAGCAATTTGCTTCGCTCCGGTTTGCGTAGAATTATTTGAATGGGTTTAACCGCAGGATAAAACATCTAATTATCTGAAGTGAAACTCGGAAGAGTGAGAGAGCGGGAGGGAGTGAAGTTGAATGGAATATTTGTAAAGCAACAGGTGTTATAACTATCAGACAACGAGTGACGTATTATTTTCCTTAAGAATTTCCCGACGAACTTGTTAAACTCGTTTCAGTTCCTCCTTTTTTATCGTCGGTCGTCCGTTGGTATTCATTCAGAATATATTTTCTTTCCTTCCGTGTGGCATTCAAATCGCTCACTTAATTTAATGCGTCGTCGTAACTTTTCTCCGACTTTACGTTATCATAATCGCCAAGTTCTAATCCCCAAGATGTAATAAATTTAAATAATACTTACAATGAGGACCGAGGACCAATAAATTGTAACAAAACTTAATTTTAAGTTCATGCAGCAATAATGAAACGAAACTTTTTCTGTGGTTTCAAAATAAACCTTAGATAAAAATAATGCAGAATACTGAAATATGCCGTAATGTTGAGTAGAACAAAATAAAATTGAATCCATTCCCATATGCTTATGTTATTTGTTTACAACACTCACTTATATGCGCGTCTCTATTTATTTGTCTCTTCACTTCTAACACTGTCGATTTATTTCGGATGTTACCACTGTCACGGTCAATTTATTACTAACTACTCGGCGAACGTCTCTGTCACTTTTATAGCACCATAGAACAGTCAGGAAAAAGTCTCGAATATTTGAATGATTGTTTACATTTTCGGCGAACGGCTAATTACTTTCCTGGAAGGCAGGTACGGAACACACGTACACAAATACAACGCACACTGCCGACACCGGCCCCGGCTAGTCGAGCCGACCGGCAACGCATACAAGCGTACTCGGTCGCACACAAGCACGCTCGCGTTCGCTACAGTATCGTATTTGTGATAAAAAAATTTAGGCATAGGTGCTGAAAGTATCGAAAGGGTTGAAATAATATTTTAAAAATGTAAAGGAAATTTAAAAAATCCTTGATTTTCTAACCGCTGCCCAGTAAAAAGATGAAAGTTTCAACCTAACGGACTCTTAAAAAAATGACATTAAGGCTGCTAATGGCGAAAAAACATTTTAGCTGGGCGATGGATGATGGAAAATTTTACGATTTTTTTGTGATTAATGATTTTTGATGAGTCTTTTAGGGTGAAAACTTTCATCCTTTTACTGGGCAGCGATTAGAAGATCACGGAAATTTTTCAATTTTTAAAGTTTTATTTCAACCCTTTTGAAACTCAACACTTACGCTTAAAATTTTTTTTATCACAAATTCGTTACGTTCCTATCTATCCTATGAAGATGGCAAACGTTAGAAAATCGTCTCAGTTAATTCCTTTTTTGAAAATCGAATTTTCACGGAAACGCCATATGGGATTGGATCTAATTTCCTTCTGTTCTACTCAACTGTAGTACTCGTCGAGGCATCAGTTAGAAAATCATGGACGCAAATCTGTCACCCTGTCTCTCGATCTATACGCGTTTGGAGCATTTGGGAAAGTTGAGAATGATGAAAATACCGTGGATAGAGGTATTGGAAAAGGTATCAGAACAGTATGAAAATCAATAAGGAGGAAGTGATTGGATGCTGGGACACTTTCAGAGACATAAAGGACTAGCTAGAAAAGCATTTAAAAGCAAAAATGGGGGGTACAAAACGAGACCTAAATCAAATTATTGCTCGAAAATAGTTAACGGTTGAAAACAGTCGTGTGAGCCCAATCAGTTTTTCAAAATAACTACATACATACTATTTTTAGTTATACACGAATGACTGTTTTACATTGTGGAATAGGAAATCCACATCAACTTTCACCATAAAATATTTATTAATAACTAGAGGTTACCGTAGTGGCTTCGCCCGCAGTATAGAAAACCACCCTCTGAGCCATCCGAAATTTGTATTCTTTTGATAAAATTTAACCCACTCCAAACATCCCCCTAATCCGTATACCACCCTTAACCTCCCCGCCACACTAACTCCTACACTACCCCCATTTTTCATAACACCTCCACGATTAGTTTTCCTACTGGAAGCTCTTAATTTTCAGAAAAATCGTTTGCGTCAGGAATTTGAAATTTCAAAGTGGAAAACCAAGTGAAGAGGGTGGTTTTTGCGTCCAACAAAGCACATCTTTATGCTATAATACAAATGTGCTCACGAAATTTCATCCAAACTTGACCAGTAGTTTTGGCTGAGCGGTTTTCGTCAATCAGTCAGTCAGGACGAAAGCTCATTTATAAATATATGTATGCAGACTAAGGAAGATATTATAAGTTTTGAAAACTTCAATAGTCCTAACACAGGACAAATAGGAAGAAGCTTCAAAATAAGAGTAAATAACAGACAAATGATAAAATTACCGTGAATATAAAAAGCTAAGAATGAGGAGATTTTATAAACAGTAGTAAATAGGAAAACGTACCTATGGCGTCATGGAAGTCAAAATCGAAAAGAGGGGTTAGGTAGATAGATTGTAGGATAGTAGGATGTAAAGGGATAGTTAGAGGCAGAAGCAGGAATTAGCAGGGGTAGAAAGAGGCAGACCTAGGATATATTATTATTATTCAATGGTTAAGTTTGTTATCTGTTAAATGTTTTGCGAAGATTAACAGGTATAGAAAAAAATCAAAGCTTCGTATCCAACTGGTCTTTGGAGCAACGATGAGGATATATATATAGGATTAAAACGGGCTAAATAACTTTTCTTTTTATCCTTTTCCTTTTCCTTTTCAAAGTCACAAGGGAATTATGCTGTGGGTAGGGCAGGTTTACGCGTGGGGAGTGTTTTGAGTTTCGTCAATATAAAGATACGTCAGTAGGAATTACTAATGAGTACTAAAGAATTGGTTCAGATTTTGACTTCAAGAGCGTGTAGACTCAACTTCCGAAATGGTTTCCAGCGAAGAAATCTATGGAAGCTTTATTTCAATACCTCGAATGATGACGTATGCGATTAATAAAAAATAATAATAAAAAAGTTAAGTGACTATTTCAACCAGTTTTCAGTTCCTTGTTTGTCGAATTTTCCTTTCTATTGTTTGCTTTTATTACTTTCATCGCATTGCAACTTCTCAAAATTATTGCGTCAAATGCCCGAAGACATTGGCGGCATTTAACTCGATTTTCTACTTTTATTCCCGATGGCAATGCAGAGAAGATGGTCGCAGAAGCCCCATTTGTGCAGAATGTATATTGATTAGTGACCCTGCGAACGCCTGCTCGGCCAGAGGGAAGCTATACAAAAAAAGACGAGGATAACGAGGAAGTCGCGCAATTCTGCTTCTTTCGATTTTTTTGTGTACTACACGCTCACATTTACCAGACGAACTACGTAACAACTTCGAAACATTAACAATATGTTAAAATAAACGTTGAAGTAGTTCAGGAGTGACATTCAAAAGTAACCCTGGGACTTTAATTAAGATGTTTTATAAAGGGAAGCCACAACTATTAAGTTGAGGTGGATGCGCAATGTTTAGGAATGATCTAAAATACACCAGATTTTTTGAGAATAGTTTCGAATGTTCAAAAAAGATTTATGAACGTTCTAGATTGTTCCAGAGCTTTCAAGTATGCTTTGGAAATGGTTTGAAACGTTCTAGAATGTTCTTGATTTTCTAGTGTAGTGTAGAATGTTCAGGAAGAATCATGGAATCTTTTAGAATGTTCGATGCTTTTCAAGAATTATTTAGAATACTCGAAAATGATCTAGAATACTGTAGCATAGGTCTGAAATTTTCAAGAATGGTTTAGGATATTTCAGATTTTTCAAGATTCATCTAAAATATTCTTTATTTTTTGAAAATAGTTTGCAATGTTGAATGTTAAGATAATCGAAAATTTTCAAGAATGATTTAGATAATATTCTAGATTTTTTGGAATGTTTAAAAAAACGTTTACAATCTTCTAGAAAGTTGCAGGCTTTTCTAGGATAGTTTGGAATGTTCAAAAATAATCTGGAACGTTTCAGAATGTTCTAGATTTTTTGAGAATAGTTGTTTTAAATGTTTGTGGATGATCTAGAATAAGTTTAACGCCATCTGCGTGAATTAATGAAATAATGATTAAGAATGTTCCTGAATGTTCGATATTTACAATATTCGAAAATTGGAATGTTGCATTTAGGTTAAATCTAAAAATTCTCAAGAATGATATAGAATATTTCAGATCTTTTTAAGAAAGATCTAAAATGTTCTATATTTTTCGACAATAGCTTGGAATGTTTGAAAATGATTTGGGACGTTCCGGAGTGTTCTAGGGTTTTCGAGAGTAGTTTATAGTGTATATGAATGATCTGAAAAGTTTCAGAATGTTCGAAATTTCTCAGGAGCTATTTGGAATATTAGAAAATGATCTAGATTACTCCAGAATGTCTAAAAATGTTGTAGAATGGTCAACAGCATTTCAAGACAATCTATAATTATCAAGAATGGCTTAGAATATTCCCGATCTTTTTTAAAATAGATCTAAAATCTTGTACTTTTTTCGAAAATAGTTGGAATGTTTGAAAAACGATTACAACTTTTTAGTCTGGTTTTTCGAGGATACTTTGGAATGTTTGAAGATGATCTGGGACGTTTTAGAATGTTCTAGATTTTTTAGAGTAGTTTGGAATGTTTGTCAAGGATCTGAAATGTTTCAAAATGTACAGGAACTTTTCAGGAGTTATTTGGAATATTCGAAAATGATCTAAATTACTTCAGAGTGTCCAAATATTTTAAGGATATACGCAGCATATTTAAGATACTTTGAAAATTACAAGAATGGTTTAGAATATTAAAATTTTTTCGAGAATGATCTAAATATTCCAAATTGTTTGAAAACGGTATGAAGCTCTCTAGAATGTTCTACATTTCTCGGGGATGGTTTGGAATATTCGTTAGTGATACGGAAAGTTTCAGAATATTCTAGCTTTCAAAAATGTTGGAAAATGTTTTGCAACATTCTAGGATGATCTTAAAATTTCAAGAATGCTTAAGAATATTCCAGATTGTTCAAGAATGAAAGCAGTTTGGAATTTTTGAAAATGGTTTAGAATGTTCGTAACATTTCAAGAATTATTTCCTATGTTCGAATATTATTTAGAATATTCCAGATTATTCAAAGATGTTGGCGAATGTTTTACAATATTCTAGGATGATCTGAAATTTTCGAAGAAGATTTAGAATAATATCTACAGATTTTTCGAGAATAATAAAAAATATTCCATATTTTTTGGGAGTAGTTTGTAATGTTTAAACACGATTTGAAACGTTGCAGAATACTCCAGATTTCTTAACTGTATTGTGTAATGTTCGAGAATGTCCTAGGACATTTCAGAATATTCCAGATTTTTCTAGAGTAGTTCGGAATTTTAGAGAATGATCCAGAAGTTTAGATAATGTTCTACAACATTCCAGGTTGATTGACGACTATTATTTTTTCTATCTGTAAAATAAATTGTAAACTGAGAAGAAACAGCTTGTCAAGAATCGTTTGCATGCGAAAAGCAAGCGATCTGCTTTTTTCTTCTGCTTTCAAGCTGTTGTTTTCGTAACCGATTTTTTCTTCCAAATCTTTCGCTTCCATAAACGGGCATTAAAGTTGGTTGTGCCGAGTACAAACTTTATACGGCTTCGAGTTACGTAAGTTACGCGGCTACGTGGTATCATCGCAATTCGTATGCTGAAATATGTATTATCATCATCGTTTTCTCACTCTGCCTGGAATTACACGTAATCTTAAAATGCTATCCAAATATCGCTCGCATTTTTATAGGCCACTTCCTTTCCTGACATTGCACCTTTCGGTATAATGGGTTTTTAAGTTGTTGTAACATATCCACTCACGTTATACCGTAACATTGTATCATATTTATGTTATTAAGATAAGAAATGGAACGGAGTTATCCTTTTTTTTAGAAAAAAAAACATGCAGTTTATCCAAATAAATCTAATATAATTTACTAGATAATTGAATGCAGAATAAGCACATATAAATACATACAAATATTAATAAATCAATTTTATTGTCTAGGTGTGTAAATTTAATTAAATTTGCTAATTTACGAATAATTCGTACAAACTTAACCAAACGAGTAAACGTTATTATAAACCGAAATAACTTAACACGAACTTAAGAAAATTCTTCTAATTTTTTTTGTAATGTACCCATGTATGGAATCGTTCCTGGAACAATTAATTCGTCGCTGTCTATAAATTAGCGATAAGTCGTCGATGTTTATGTTAGTCGTCTGATAAGGAGACCGCTTTACTTTACGTCCGTCGGTTGAACAGATCAATTGTTTTGTTGCAGACATTTACGTTGTCAAATCTCTTAATTTCATTGATATAGTAACCATGCTTTTACATATATGCCTAATTGACACCCTCTAAATAGAAGATAGGACTTTTTTCAGTTTTATGGTTCTCCAGTGCATAACTACAATTGCAATTTTTAACTTCCCCCCATTAAAAAATACACTCTATCTGTTTAAACAAATGTTCAAAATTCGCCAACTTTCTCCAATCATAGTGGTAATTTAACTCAGATTTGCTTGTGAAACATAATATGGATGTTAATTTCTTTCATGGTAATAAAATACAGATAATGTAGATCATAATATTATATTTTTTCTTTTATTTAAAAATGGTCGGTGCAATTTTTGCCTATTTGGGACCAATTTTCTTAGCTTATTGTTACTCCCCCTTTCTGGAACTACTAAGTTGATTTTTATTAACTTTTGTACATATTTGACTTGCACAGCTTTTTATAAAATGTTATTATTCATGAAAATCCAAGTCAATTTTTTAGAATCTGTATTAAATTGCTGGTCCGGAAAACTTATTGAAAAATGATTGATCTTTTAAGTTGGAACCACAAAATTTTATTGAAATCGATTGGTCATTTTCTGAGATGAGCCACGTGACTTTTATATATTAAGAATAGTTATTTTAAGTAAAAAGATTTTGATCGTTGCATAAGAACAAAGATTTAAACTTTAAATAGATACATAAAGTCGACCTTTTCATATAAGAGAAATTTTACTTCCTTATTAATGTTAATCAGTTTGTTCATCTGTTTCTGAGATTATTAATTTTAAAAAAAGAACGGATGTCTTTTACAGTTGGTATTAATTAAAAATTGTAAATGGCAACACAAGAAAGTTATTCAGTTAAGTTGTCAAATAAAATTTATTTCAAATGTAAAAAGAACGAGGCATAACCTTTTACTATAGGTATAATTTGAATCTTCAATTAAATGCAGTATAGATTTATGTAATTGGGATTTATTGTTTTAAGTTTTTTTTCCTTCACGCTAGTTTGCTTTTTGTGTCAATTTAATTGTGACAAATTAAAAGAATTTAAGCTCAGCAGAAATCTTTGTCTGCGAGTGACAACTTTCTCTTAACGTTGTACATTTCGTTTTGGAAAAGTTGTATGCCTTCAAATATAAAAGCTTTTTTTAAAAAAATAAGAACGATGACTTATTTGAATAGATAGACCTTATATGGGTATTGCAAACGCATAAAAAAGTAACTAACTCAAAAATATATTTATAAATTTTATTTTAAATTGAGTTTAATTAAAATTAAGTAGGTAAATAATAATTTAATTAAACGAATTTACCCTCAGTTTTAATAGCCGTCCGTAAATGGATCATAAAACTTTCTTTAAATATTCAGTGTGGGCCGTTTTAATTTACAATTGAGGGCTAAATTAAAAAATTTTCAGATTAAAGTTGTAGGATTTCGAGAGGAAGACCAAATGATGACTTTCAATATGACATTAAAGTTGATTTTTAAGGATGTTTCAAAGTCAATTTGGTATTCTTAAACAGATACTACGAGCAATTTTTGGCTTGATTTTACTTTGCCGTTCGTTGTCAAATTTCCAAAGCACATCTTTAAAAAAAAAAATATTAAAATTAGATATTTTAAGTAATAAATCAGAATTACTCAAAATTTCAAATAAGACAACAGAAATATCCATAAGGATCGAAAGAGGATAAAAAAGGAATCGCATAAAAAATAAAATATGGTAGATAGATGTTTGAAGTTTTTAAACTTTAGATTTTTTTCTGAACGCCCTGTATACATTTTTGAGTTAATTTTTGCCAGGGCATTATCTTTACGATTCAGCTATTACTGGTAAAAATTTCAACAGTCTCAGTCGTATTTGGTGGAAGTTATGATTTTTTCTTGCGGTACCTACTGATTTATTTCTATAAATTAAATGATCTCGGAAATCACTCATCGTATGACAGCATAGATACTAAAAAAGTTAGTTACTGCCCAAATGTCCAAAATTCAAATTACAGAAGTTTTCGACATATCGACCACCGCGTCTTAGGAGGGGCGCTCTGTATATTTGGACTCAGGTTCATTGTGTGCTTGAAATTCTACATTCAGCCATATGTATCGTGATACATTATTGGTCAAAATCGGTAGTGGTTCGTAAATATGGGTCATTTTTTGTCACATGTTTTGGGGAATTCAATCTGAAATTTAATCTGCTATAGATATGGTAACTCAAAAAATCATTATCACGTTTTATTCTTGGAATGACCTTTGACGCCTATACATGTGAATGAATGTAGAATTTAGACTCTTTGAATTTGCATCCGTTTGAAATAACTGTGAAATTAATCTCAAAGCGAAATCGAGGGTCAGCATTTGATGCTACCCTCGAAATCCTATAACTTTTTCTTTGTTCTACCTTTTCGATTTAGGCGTACGTTTTCGAGTTGTTCCCAAAGACAGATTAAAATGAGCCACCCTGTAAAGTTTTTCATTTTTTTCGTTAAGTTTTAACTTCATAATTTTTTGATTCTATGAAAACAATGCGTTAATGTTGATATGCCCACAGAACTAATTGAACTGTTGAAATTGTAGCCGCTAGCTCGCGGAATTTTTTTATAGGATAATCAAATAATACTGTATTAGTTGCGACTGGGTGACGGAATTCGCGATTGATTTGTTGGCAGATAGCAGCCGGAGATCAAGCAGACCCAATCAACGTTCCACTTTTTTTATTTCTTTTAATTGACGCCACCGAGCAGGGAGAGAGAACAAATGTTTCAAGCTTATTACGCGCAACAGATAAGTAGGGCAAAATAAGTGGCTGTTAATAAATTTTATGGCTTATAAAATGAAAACTACGCACATTAAAAAACATTTAAAATAATATGTTTCGGGGGAAATAATATTGAGTAAAGGGGCAAAAGAAAAAGAAAATACAATAGATATTAATTCCTAATTTCTTTACATTGTTTAAAGATAGTACTTTTTGTTGATAATTGCTGAAGGGTTATATTCCCTGTTGCTAATGTGGAAAAATAAATACATAAATTCATAGTTTTAGATTAACTTTTTAATAAAAAAAAAACTTTTTTGCAGAAAAACTTTATAAGGCGCCATCTGTTGATAGTCTGTTTAACTAACATGCATGACAACTGTTGAGTCAGCTTTCTATAAGTGTAATCTGACACGCAAATCAACTACGTTAAATCAACGTCTTATATATTGAACATTATAAAAAATGTAAATTTAAGTGTGCTTTTCCTTCGTTAATTTCAAGACTATTATGTTTTAAAAAGAAGCACGAAATTACGTAATTTTGTATTTATACAATTAAAATCGGTTATAACGACATTGAAGTGGTTACCCATTTTTGGTCGTAAAAACCGATTGTCGTAATAGCTAGTGATGTTTTCGAGGTACAAAATAATTTTTGATTTAATATTATTGAATGTATGGGTCGAAATAAATCCATAGATATAATAGTATTAATATATTCATTAATAAAATATGTTTTGGGATGTCTTGTGTACGTTTAAATAACAAACTAACTGAAGAGATATGAAGTGGTATTTGATTATACTGCATATACGTGTATTTTGTTCCTGAGGATTGACTCGAAACGTTTTTGTTTACCTTTTTGCTATCTTAATTGCCATTGATCATTATATTGTACTTGATCATTATATTGTCCCAGATGTGGGTACTGTTACCTATTCAAATTGTTAATAAGACTACTGGTCGTTGTAACAGATATAATTCTCCTGTGATATTAGTTAAATGTGGTCGCTTAATGAGTTATGTCGTAATAAGCAATGTCGTAAAAAGCGGTATTTTTTATAAGGCGGTCATATAGTATTCAGCTGGGACTTATGATTTTGGTCGTTATAATCGGTTCGTCGTTTTCAGCGATGTCGTTGTAAACGGTCTTGACTGTATATCAATATATCTCATTCACGTCAGTTTTGAAATTGGATTAGGTGCATTTAAATTAGGTAGTTTTTGGAAGATTTGCTCGATAATCTTTTCAATTAATAAAGTTTCCTATTACCAAAAGTTATAAGTATATACAAAAATCTCCATGAAAAGAGTAACACTTAAAGATTGTTCAAGATATTAATTTTGCGTTTTTCTGAGTAAAATAAATTTGACGAGCTTATATTTGACATCCCTATCTCTCTTCACATGAAAATTTTGTAAAATCGTCTTGCCTGCAATTTTTTTTTTAAATTCGCGCGAAACTATCGATATTCGATCCTCAAGCTCGTTCGTTTGGAATAAACAAGCGTTGCGTCGTCATGGCAACCAAGATCGTCGGATGGTAACAACGCCTATCTGTTGCTAGGCGACAGTGAAGAGCGTCCTGGCGCCTATTGCGAAATGCGGAGTCGATAGAGAAAAGCGCGAGCTCTCACCATGCATGCGCCCTCGCTGCGCTCTGCTCTAATTCAGCGACGCTCGCGTCGGGGTTTGAGACCAAATGCACTCGCGATTTTCCTGCTTTTTGCAAATACGTGAAATGCATTCATAAAAATATGACATTCGGTTGCATTCCGATATCTCTTAATTTAAACAAGAAACATTATGATTGTTTCCTCAGGTCTTTAAACTTTTTTTTTTAATTAAAATATAAAACATTATTTAGTTCCTTTGATTCAAGTAGTTCAAACTTTCTAGTCTTCCTTGAACTTTAACTTGTCGAAGTTTTAGCCTGTTATTTTTTCAGTATTGATGCTATTACGGCTGTTGTACAGGGTGTTCCAATTTCTTTGTTTCTATAGAGGAACTCGGTAGCTATAAAAGATACAAAAAAATAGTGGCACATACTTGATCATTTTTTCTTTGTTAAAGCAAACTTATTGATGTTTTCAAAAATTGCTATCGCCTTTTGTTTTCAAGTTATAAACAAAAGTTGGGATTTTTGAGTTTTTCAAATATGTCCAATGGTTGTTTGATGAATTAGAAGAAAAAAAAAATCGATTTTCATGTTCTTCATGCACTTTTCTCTGTGTAGAATAGAATGGCGTTGAAAAAAAATTACAAAAATCATGCTCTTTCGAGTTATAGTATAGTTCGGTTTTCTTAAATGGGAACCATAGTTGGCTATGTTTTAGTTATGAAGACATTTTTTCTCTTTTCAAAAATATTAATGATGTTTGAATTATTGGGGTTATGTTGTGTAAGGAATCACATTATTGCTTTACAGTACCTTCTTTAAAAGCGTGCTCGACACATTTTGTAATACCCTGTGTACATACGATAATATTTAATTGAAAGTAAATTGAAACAGTTTTTGAATTATATGGCCGAAACGCCTGGTTCTGAAAATCAATAATTTCAATGAAATATTTGATATGGAACCGAAATTTTTCACGATTTCGTAAACAGTAGTCATCATCAGCGTGTCGTGGGCAATTAAGAGAGAACATCGACCTAACTGAACCTCCTGGTTAACAGGTGGATTATTAAACAAGCACGGACGGGTAAATTAGCGCCATCTGAGGTGATTTGCTGTAATTTGTAGGTTATTAATGTCCAACCATGAAGGTGACTGAAATCCCTTCTCAGGAATGAAAATTAAAATATTTTAATTCAATTTTCGTTTAATTTAAAAGCAATTTATTTTGTTAAAACCATATACTCAGGTCTACAGTTTCTCGAAGCTAAGAAAAAATCAAACTTCTAAGTAAACGTAATAAAAAATACGGCCGTTTACGAGGCGAAAAACCTGAATTTTGCGAAAAGCTAGGAAAAAAAACTGGGAGACGCGTTTCCGGAACTATTTATAAGTCCGACTCCGAGTTTCTTTTTCTGGTATTAGTGGTTATATTCTTACTATTAATCAGAGCTTCTAAAGCACCTTTTTTTTTGATGCAACGAAAGAACGGGAGTGCATTTTCCGTGGTGTTTCCTTCGCTACCGGTATCGTGGCCTGGTGCACGTATCGATATCCAGAAGCGTCGTGACGCCGTCGCACCGGTGGCCCGGTGAAGTCGGTTAGCGGCTCCCGTATTAAGTGGCGCGGAGGCGGCAGTGCGCTGGCAGGTGATGAAACGATGCAAAAAAGTGACGCAAAAGTGTGCAATTCGCGCGCGCACGCGGCACAACGACGCAACGCGTCATTCTGTGTGCGTCCGTCGCTTTCCCGCCTTCTCTCTCGCACTACAACTTCCTGCGGGATCATATTTATTTCCCTCTCGCTCCTTTCGTACGCCTGGTCACCGGAGATTGATTAATGCTCTCGGGGTAAAGCAGAAACCTGCTTGATGCCGAGGCGGAGGAGCAAAACCGTATTCTACGTCGGTGCAAGAGAAAAGATTAAGGACGAAGGACAAGAACTTCTTCAACGAGGGTGGCGCTTTGCTGACAAAAATTCCGCGACGGCACGCTTCGTTGTGATGCATTGCCTTGTATACAGGGCGTTTGAAATCTTTATACCAAAATGAAAGTGATGGATTCGTATTGATACTAATAAATTGTTAGGTACACAATTAGGCTGATCTGAAAATGAAAGATGAATTGAAGAATTGTTTAGGGCTCTTTAATGATTTAATTGTAAAAAATAATTAGTTATTAATTAATAATAAAATTGCAATTTTAGTTAACAATTATTTGACATCAATTATTTTTTATGGATAATAGAATTGAATTACAATTACCCATTAATATTTAATGAGTAATGAATTTTAAATAGCCATTATAATCTAATGGATAATGAAAATTGAATATAATTATTTACTACATTTTAATGCTTATTGCTAGTAAAAAAAGATACATTGAAAACGAGTACTTCAGTAGCAATCGTTTTAGAATATTAAAGTTTAATTTTCAAAAAACCATTTTAAATTACGATTAAACGAAGATGTAGCCAAATGTTTAAGCGTTTTTTAAGCCTTGCTCCTGTATTTGTTTTTTTTTTTTCATTAATCATTACGTTTTAATCATTAATGGGATTTTCATTTCATTGATTATTAAAATTTATCGGAAGAGACGATTATAGAAGATTTTATTGTACGAATCGTTTAATGGTCGTTAGGAAGTGATTCATTTTTAATTTTAGAAGGAACTTTTTCCATATATCGCTGACTGTTGTCACTTGAATATTGAATGTGTTTAATTACGAAATCGCTTGTGGTATTGTTTCAGAATCCACCGTCAGAATTACATCCCACTGTTTGCGGATATTCTTCCTTAAATGGAGCGTACATGCACCAAATGAGGCCCTACTCCAAAACTCTTCAGACAGGCCCTTCAAGTAGCTGCGTTTCTAATTCGTCGTTTTATAGTCAAGTGAGTGAACCAAGAATAATTAGTATCATCCTGCATAATCCTTAATACGCATCCATGCACATATGTAAACACTTTCTGTTTCCGAAAAAACAATTAAGTACCTATCATGCATTTCTAAAAAAATGCTTTTAAGTAGAGCTTTTACAAAACAATTTGGTCAGTAATAAAGAAATTTTTACGAGATTGCAAACGTTATGATGGTGTTCGAAAATGTCATAAAGTCTGGCGAAATTACTTCATCGAGTTGTTTAGAACAAGTACTTATCTGATGGACACTCGTGGTACCAATTACTCTTCCAATAAAATTTTACACTTTTGTGACTCACTGTACATAATTACAAACATCGTCTTTATTCTTAGAAAAATTCCTATCTTTATATTTTCATACCTTTATTATTTACTTTAGACATTCAAATCACTTCGAAGATATAGGTATCTATTATTTTTTTCTTAGGGTCATTCTATGGAACCTCTACAGCATCAGCAAGGCGAAATGTGGCATGATTATCAGGAGACGAGTTCCTGTGGTGAGTTTGTTTTTTTTCTTTTACAAAAGAAAAAGATTATTTATTCAAACGTAACTAACTAAAAAGTTTCATTTGTATGAAAAATATTTTTTGGAATCAAAAATTAGTTTCTTTTTGCTACAAAAAAGAACATGATAATTTAATTCCAAACAGCTACTACGAGTTACATCACAGATGCCCAGGTCCATTCGTTTCCAGCAGGACCAGCGGATATGATTCCTTCGTTGTCCCGTGGGAATTGTCAGTCCGAAAAGGATACATTTTCGAACAACTATCAAATGCAAGCTAATAGGCATGCGACCGAAAATGTAGCGTTAAACGTGACCGAAACGAAAATGTCAACGCCGAACGTGGAGAAGAAAGGCAGCAATTTACCGTTGCCTATGCATTCGCCCGTCTGTTGCGCGAATGATGAAAATTCACAACAATATGCTCAAGTTTTCAATGGTTCCCAAAATGTTCCAGAACAGAATGGGTTCAGTGGTCAGAAAGATTCCCGGACGGAAGAGGTATGTTAATAATATTATTTTTGAATTTTTTTGTAAACATGATTTCCTAATTATTCTTTCTTTTTATTGAAAATGTTTTTCCAATGGTTGTTGACGTGACTTTATGCAAATATCACAATCAGTGTTGGAACACTCACTTAATAGACATTAATTAGCCAGTGGTTCTCAACCTTTTTGTTGTTGCGGCACACTTTTAACAATTCCAAAATTTTAAAAAAAATCATTTAATTTTTTCATGATTTCGGATTACTTTTACATATTTTTTTCATAATCTACATAACAAAAAGAACAAATTGAAAAAAAAATTTAAAAAAGTTTTTTTTCGATTAATTTATCATTGATAAAATACCTTATCTATTCAATAATAAAAATAAACAATTTGTTTCTAAATAATGCTTTACAAAATTGTTCCACTTTTTTGGTGGTTCCAATGGTGTGGGTGGTGATGGGGGTGGAGGTGGTGTAGAAGGTGGATGTCGCCGAGA
Organism: Agrilus cyanescens; assembly: GCA_947389935.1. NCBI lineage: Eukaryota > Metazoa > Arthropoda > Insecta > Coleoptera > Buprestidae > Agrilus > Agrilus cyanescens. The sequence goes on from OX376705.1 coordinate 27,166,191, forward strand.
TGAGGCAGGTGGTTTTGGAAGTAAGGGATGGTGTAAATATTAAGAATGGGGTAAAAGTTTCAGTTTACTTCGGAGGTGTAAATTTAAAATAAATCGTGCAAATTGGTCCATTTCTCGATCTTTTACGGCCAAAAAACTAGGTTACCGTGATTCTGTATGATTACCGAATTAAACATTAATTAGTGAGTTAAAGGTTACATTGTTTCAGTACTTCTAACCCAACATAATCTACCCTAAGGAACTACATAATCAGAAACTATAAAGGGTGCAATATTTTCATGGCTGCATTGGTACGGAAATTGTAAAATCTCGTTCGATTCTAATAAATTAGTTTTTATTGTTAGCATTCACAAAATTTGGCGGCACTTTCAAAAATTTGAGGGCTCATAAAAGTGCCGCGGCACAGTGGTTGAGAATCACTGAATTAGACCATAGTTTATGGGGCTCCTTGACAAATAATAAAACTTTTATTGCATAAGTGTCTTTACACCCCCTGTTATAGAGGTAAAGGTCACCATAGAAATAATAACTTTTTGATCTCATCGGGAGAAGTCGAAATCAAAAAAGTGCAACAATAAAATTCCGCAAGTGTTAGGACGAAAATATAAATGTGACGTGACTCAAATTTGGTCTTTAGCGTTATTTTAAGGTCCGTTAAATGAAAACCTCGATTTCTGACTATAGACCCTTGAAGCGCGTGAAATTTTACCTTTGACCATCCATATTATTTTATGATGGTGTTCAAAGGTCAATTTAAGGTCATTGTTTAAAACGAACACTTAAACAGATCCTGTGGGGGAAGGCATAAATTAAAAAGGTGTGGAAATACAACTTGCATAACTTACAGGGTGAAGACATAATTACGGTCTTACAATTGATATTGATGCTAAATTTCAAGGTAATTCCAAGGTAACGTCCGTTTTTATAAACGGAAATACTTTTTTCTGATTCAGGATTCTAAAAGCATAAAAAACTTTACCTTTGAATTAAGGTCACTATTGAACCATTTAAATAATTCCTTCGAAAATGCGAAAAAATAAAGGTTTCCTCATATCGATGTAAACTCATCCAAAGGTATTCTACAAAGGCATTAAATCCTATGTAAACTCATCCACTTCTTGGAATTCCTACTTTCAGTAAATTCTTTATGATTTCGCAGAACTGTATATGCTTTTACTGATTATTGTTATATAACATAAGTTGGCTGTGATACAGTTATGGCCAGGCAATTGCTACTGCACGAAGCCATAACACTGAGAGCACAGTAGATAATAATCGTGAAAAGTAGTGGACGATAGTGTACGAAATAAACTCAAAGATGTAGGTTCGTCTTTAGTTTTCACATGGGGTAGTTTTTTAATATCTTAATCTATAAATCAATTAAATTATCCTTAAATAAGGTTTATTATTTGAAAAACAAAAGGAAATGAAAACGTTAATTGTTTGACGCCATGTGTTGACTGAGAGAGTTGTAGTCAGGCGATTGCTACTGCATGAAGTCAGAACACAGATAATTTCATCGGACCAAGTACGTAAAATAAAAAACAATCGTGAAAAGTAGTGGATAACATGTAGTTTTTAATATCTTAATCGATAAATCAATTCAATTATTTGTAAATACAGTTTATTATTCGAAAAACAAAAGGAAATGAAAACGCCTATTGTTTGACAGCATGTCAGGCAATTGCTACTGTACGAAGCCAGCACACAGATAATTTGATCGGACCAAGTACGTACAATAAATAATACGTGTAAAGTAGTGTTCGAACTAAACTATTTTTGTTCAGATAGGGTAGTTATTAGGATAGAGTAATTTACTCGATAGATCAACCTAATTCATCGTAATTACGGTTAATTATTACTCAAAATTCAAAAGCTAAAGAAAATATCTATTGTTTGATAGCAAAAGTTGGCTGCGATAGAGATGTGCTCTAGCTATTACTACTGCACGAAATCAGAACGCCGAAAGTATAATAAATACGTATACAAGAAATAAGTGGATAATAGTACACGAAATAAACTGAAAGGTGCAGGCAGTTTTGTTTTCATTTGGGGTTGTTTTTAATGCGCTAATCGATAAATCAATTCAATTGTTTGTAAATTCGGTTTATTATTAGAAAAACAAAAGAAAATGAAAACCTCTATTGTTTGACAGCAAATGTTGGCTGTGACAGAGTTGTGGTCAGGCGATTGCTACTGCACGAAGCCAGAACGTAGAGAATTTAGTCAGACCAAATACGTATAATAAAAAACAATCGTCTAAAGTAGTGGATAATAATGTTGGAATTAAATTAAATGGTTTATTTTTTGTTCAGATAGGGTAGTTATTAGTATCGAGCATCATAATCGATATATTAATTCAATTAATCAAAAATAAAGTTAATTGTTATTTATAATTCAAATGCTAATGAAAATATCTATTGTCTGACATCAAAAGTTGGCTGTGAGTGCTCAAGCTGTTACTACTGCACGAAACCAGAACGTCGAGAGTACAATGAATAATTATCGTGAAAAGTAGTGGATAATAGTGTACGAAATAAACTAAAAATTACAGGTATTTTTTGTTCAGATAGAGTAGTTTTAAACATCTTATTCGATATTTCATTACAATAAATCACAAATAATGTTTCTTATTCAAAATTAGTCTATCTACGTACGTATTATATATTTGTATCTAACTGCAAGCCATACGAGACAAACATTAATTTATTTTCTAATACTGACCAACTCAAAACATTTCTATTAAACTACTTATCTATCATCTATCTATGTATAGTCTGTCTAAACTTTTAGTGCGTTTATGGCTTTGATTTCTTAAGAGGTTTATGGTACCTCCTGTTGTTGTAAGTAATAAAGCTATCAGGATGGTATTTATCCCTCAACAATGAGCGTTAAGGTCCGTAGTAGTTAAAATTATAGTTTGTTGTATAAGTTGTTTGTTCGTTCGCATCATTAACAAAGAATTTTCTACATTGTTTATTGTAATTTAAAATTGTAGTGGTTTATGCGGCGTAAGGAGAATTCCGAAGCAAATATGTATATTTTGTACCTAATGTATATAGATATTAGTCTTGCGTTTATTCAATATGGTTTGTCAATACCTTCATTAGGTACAGGTAAAATCCACTAATGAGTTTTTGGCTATACAAGTATCTTAGAATAACAATATGGGTACTTATAAAATATATTGCATTTTGTTTCGAATTGCAAAACTAAAGGTGTAATTCTACTTAATATATTTATCAAATACGGCCCTGCTCCAAGAAAGCCTTCAAATAGAAATGGGCAACTTTCATTGAAAGATGGCACGTGCAGATGAAGAATTTGTCCGAAAAGGTTCGCCTGTCAATCACGTTTTATAGCTGTTTCCAGGTAGGATCCCATAAAAGTTAAATGGTAATTAAGTCATAACCGCACTAAAACTTTAGACAGACTATATATAAATATGTCAAGGTTGAGGCGCGTATCTTCTGCTAGATACCTTCAGTGACCTTCTGTAGGGACGCCTGCGCCAACTACTCAACATTTACATCACACTGTACGACTGTATGAGCGATGATAACATCACGAAGCTCTTGTTTGGCTGTTTGTTTGTGAAAAATATATTCATTTATTAGGAAATTCGTAGATTTATTATTTTGTTAGTAACAACAGTTCCGATATCGCGTTCCTGTGGATGATGTGTTTTAACTTTAATCTACAGTTCTGATGCCGCTGTTCAATTGTAAGTTTTTATTTAATTTTCCTTTAACTTCTTTGAAGAGATAGTGGTAAATATCTGGTCTACCAAATAAAATGCTGATATATTTTAAAACAAAACTCAATTTATTTAACATAACCTCCATTAGGACTTATACATTTAACACATCTTTTATGAGGTAATTCTAGACCCAGGAAAAAAATTCTTTATTGTGAAAGTAGAAATATTTCGGGTCTCCACGACAAGGGCAAAATATTTTCGACAAATAATGAAGTAATGGTGTTGAGGAGTGTTTTGTAGACCGCGATAAAGAATTTTTCCAAAGGTTTAGAATTACTTTATCAACGTTGTGCTAAATGTGTAAGTTTAAAAGGGATTATGTTGGATAAATTAAATTTTGTTTTAAAATATTGTGGCGGAAAACTATAACGATGACTATAATAATAATTGTTACATTTATTATATTATTTGTCTCCAAAAATCTCTAAATATAAAGATACAAAGAACTTGTGAGTAGAAGGGGTGCGCTAAGGCTATAGGGATGCTATCAAGCCCCTTGATAAAATGATTAAGTGGAGAACGAAATTTGGTAAAAAAATTGGATAGTTTATATGCCTTGCAATTTAAGTATTGTATGTTGTCGTTTAATGAAATTACTAGTTATTGGTTGCAAAAAAGAAAAAGTTTCGGCGTGTTTGTATTAGTAATTAGCTAATTAGGAATGTTACCTATATCGATACATAGTTTGAATTCAGTATAGAATGAAAAGCTGTTAAGAGAATTTTCTTGTTTTATCAGATACTGTTGGGGTAGTAGGGTACCTAGTAGGTACTAGCAAAAGATTTTTCGTAACATTAAAGAAATGGTAAAAAAACGTTAAATAGTTGATATTAATGATAAATAAAACGGTGAATCGAATAACATGAGATTCATTGAGTTTCCATTTATTTTTCTTTATTATCATAACGAGGTTTATCATTAAAAATTATTATTAACAATAAAATATATTTAATAACAATTATAATTGTATGAACTTAACTACAAATTTTCTTTGTTATTGTAAAAAAATAAGTATATAAATTAAAAAAATTGAACGCAATTAAATATTATTGCTATTGCTAATAACAGTCAAATTTTGTCAACATTTTTTGTTTGTTGAAATTTTTAATTTGACTATTACCTATACTGGGAATTATTCGTGTGGACGCTTGTTTATTACCTAATGTATGCGAATGTATTATTTGATATTAGGAACAATTTTACCAATAATTTTATTCACAAATATAAAACTTTAGCTCATAGATTCCCTTTGACGAAACGCGAATGCTTTTATTAGGGAAATTTCGTAGGTGACGAATCACGAAAACAAAAAAGGTCTCTGCAGGTAAAATTTCTTTACGTGACGAAACACGAAGTGACGATACAAGAATACACGGATGAGTTTACATACCACTACGGTCAACATTACGAGTACAAGTTTTGAAGTAGATACTGGATGAGTTTACATACGTTTTGATTCATTTATTTGCCTCTTGTTAGTCGTCAAACTTTTTCGTGTTTTTGTTTTACTTTGAGTTGGTTTTGTCGTTTTCTGTGAAAATGGTAATTTTTATTTCCTCTTTTGTTCTTGATTATTTTTCTTTGTTGTCTCCAGTTGTCTCCTATTTCCAATTTCGTTTGCATATTCCGTTTTATTGGTTGATATTATTTCCGTTTTCCGCTTTTATTATATTCATTAGCACCTTTGTAGTCTAAATCCCACATTTTTAATTTGCATCAAATTGCAGTATCGGTAAAATATCTTATTGTCCTTTTTGCCATTTTTCTTTTATTTTCCCGGATACCTATTTCAGTTGTCACATTTTCGTACAATATCTGTAGATGCTTTTGTTGTTAAAATGAAAAAAAAAAAAAAAAAAATGTCTTCTATAGTTGTCCAGTTCTCGTTCTCCGAAGAGAGGCAGTAATAATAACTCGACATCGTCTTCTATATCAACGTCGAAAGTAAAGGCTCTGCCGGATTTCAACGAGGCATTCGGCTCGACAGAGCGAGGTAGATTCCAAAGTCCGCCCGATCCACGTCTCATTTCGAACAAGTGTTTCGCAGATTACAACATCTTCATGGACGACTGGGTTCGGTTTGACGACTTTCGCATATAATGGTGATAGCGATTAGGGGCTAATTAATTCTCTTTAAACCGTGTAATAGTTTTGTTACACAATCCGATAACCTAGAGGAGGACCTTTCCTCCTTGTTAGACACGGATTTAAATTGTTGAGGAAATTAAATTTACTAAACTGTGCCACTTCGTAAATGAATTACCATTCCATGACTGGATCGTAGGTATTTAGAGTGCATTTAGTTGTGTCACTAAATATTGCCAAAAAAAACTCTGCCTACAAATGGTGTTAAAAAAAAAAAAAGAAAAATGAAGTATCAAAGCTCGTGCTTTTTTTCTTTTAAAATTCTTTATTTTACTGCTAGGAATTTTAAACCTATCTATATCTATTCCAAAAATTAACTTATGCTGTTTAGCAACACAGGCGAAATAATCACGAAAGTAGACGAATACTTGCGGTGATTTACGAAGTCGTACGAGCCGAACGATGTTTTACAAAGCATGATAAACTCCGAACGTCGGTTTTTGTCGGTATAACCATTACCATCGTTATTAAAGGCCAGTGCGCTAACGCGCAACGTCATATGAGGGGGGTCCTCATAGAGAACTGTTTTAATCTAATAGCCAAGAGATTTTACTGTCCAAAAATTTTTTTTATAGCGTATTCTTGTAAAGGAAGGTCAGAGGAGCATTTGTTGAAATTTATAAGCTGGCAAATAATTGTTGCTACTTTTTATTTAGCGTTTTGCAAAAGGTGTACTTCGATCTTTCGACGTATACGTAGCCCAAACCGTGATAGATACAAAAAAAATATAGACCTTTTTGTAGATAATTGAATTTTATATAAAAAAGTCCGGACAGCACCCCTCTATCTTTTACAGGTAAAAAAAACAGCACTACAGGAGCGCTTAGGCTTTACATTACACGTTGAAGCGCGTCTTTGATACTCTGTGTTTTTTTTACCTGTAAGAGGTAGATAGGTGTATCCCGGACTTTTTTGTAGAAAATTCAATCATCTACAAAGAGGTCTATATACTTTTTTTCATAACTATCGCAGTTTTGGTTACGTAAGCGTCGAAAGGTCAAACAACGCGTTCTGCAAAACTTAACGTTAAATAAAAAATAGCAAAAATTATTTCCGAATTCTAAAAATTTTCAGAAATGCTCTTCTAATCCTCCTCTACAAAAATATCAAAAAAATCGGTTAGCAACTTAAATACCAAAAAAACTTTTGCACGATAAATACCTCGGCTAAAAGATTAAAACAGTTCCCTAGGAGGACTCCCTTACATGACGTTGCGCGTTAGTGTTCTGGCCTTCAATAACGATAGAAATAGTATAACTCGGTATATCTCGGGTTCTATAAAGAAACATAATTAGTTTTCTAGATAAAATTTAACCTCTGGCACTACAGCTGAATTGTTTCGAAGTTTAACGAAGGGGAATGATTTTAGTGGTTGTAGAAGTGCTATAGTTGATAAAGTTGACGATGTAAATGTTCATGAAACTTTAATAAACTCGTTAATAAAAAAATCTTATACTGGCGCGTTAGTTCGTTGTAACTCTGGTTTACTTTTTCATACAATCGTCAATTTTCGAACCACTGTACAAGCTTTTTTAACCCCATGGCATATAAGTTTTCCTCCTGGGAACCGAATCGGTATACAGTGGTAGTTTTAGTGAAAAAAGAGGAAATAGTCACTAGGTCGGGACTGTAAAGCGGGTGGTTTAAAAGCTACCAAAGAATTTTCGTACCCACTTTGGACTTTCCTCTTTATGCACTTTAAACAGTGGCTTTTGCCGGATGAAACCAATTAATTTTAGCTGCCTTGCCAGATTATCTCAAAAACAGCATACTTATTTGATTACCATTATTGTAAAACAACCGTGGCTGAAAAGGCTCTTCGTAACTTCGACTCACCGTTGTAAATACTTAATTACCTCGATTAAATTTTAATTAGAGATTGAATACGACAATATACTTACCTTTTACGTAGTTACGTAACACTGGATTAAGTCTATTTGGCTCGGCTTCTTGCTTACGTGTTATTCCTGATTTTCCCGTTTGATATAAATAACATAAAACTCCATACTAAAGTAATTTTATAAACTGAATTCTGACTATTTACGTTGCCCCTTGCTTGTAATCCCGTTATGTCTTTTGTGGGTGTCGTTTTTATCCTGGCTAAATACGTTAGTTACTTGTTGAATAACTATCCTGATTATGTTTTATTAACCGACGTCGACGGCGCGGCGACGCGGTGAGACGCCATCCGGTCTAATAAGGATATATGGGAAAACAATTTGAAGAAATTAATGTACATAAATATTTTACGTATATCTAATTGACATCTAATCTGATAGTAAAAGAAAATTGATTTAGTTTTCGAATAGAAAATAATTATTGTGAGGCTCGTCAGAACTTAACAGTGGGTTGTATTAATTGTGTTTCTGTAGGTAATTAAAACTAATAGGATAATTCTTACTAAATGTTTAAAAACAGTTATCGAACACTTGGTAAACATTAGGAACAATTTTTGATTTTTTCTTAAACTTATTGAGTAGTACGTGTTAATTTTTTTAAATTTAAATTAAGGCATTTAGGTCGAAAAGCTATTTTGTTGTACGTCGACTGTAAATTGAAGTTTAAAAAAAATGTGCCTTCAAACAGGGACTGTTTAAAAAAAACTGATTTGTTCTATTCGTCTGTTTGAATTTGTTTGGGACCAAAATTAAAATTACGTATCATTGGGTTTTCGAATTCGAGCATACTAAAGTTTAACTCGTGCTACAAATATGTTACCATTTACGTAATAACCTATACCAGTGGCGTAGCGTAAAGAATGTGTAAGGATTAATGGAAAAAGTTTCGGTGTGGGTCTTTGAGAACCACTTGAAGACAAAGGCTTAAATTATTAAAAAAGAAAAATAGAAACTAAAGTTGTTGTATGGGAGGGGGGCATTAGATAATGACCTTTTAATTGATTGACCTTTTTTAGACTCAAGCTTTTATTTTCAAGTCATTCTTAAAGATATGTACCTAGATTAAAATGACCCATCCATCTTGATCTAGATGTGTCAAGTAATTAGCATCCTTTATTGCTACGCTCCTGAAAGTAGTTGTAAATTAATATTGTAAATAAATCTAAAGGGTTTGTTAGAGAATACTTTCTCGTTACTGTGTTATGTGAGTAATAACTAACAGTATTTAAAGAATTAGCATCCTTATACATTTCCATGTTTCACTTATATGAGGATGTCGTCCTTATCTAGGAAAAAAAATTGTGTGAGATTACAGCAAAGGGTTGTATAAAAAATAGTTATTGTTATAAACTTAGCTATCCATTATTGTTACGTAAATAAACAGTTAATTCCTTAAGACAGGTATTAATTGAAAGTTAGTGAAAAATAGGTAAAATATTTGACGTAGGTTAAAAGATTAATGTTTTCCTTCTAATTTACAAAACTATTTTATAGTTCCATCTGCTCCAAAAAATGGACAATCGTTCAAAAATTAAATTGAACTAATTGTTATTTTTTCTTTATTATTATTAAAACCAAAAGATATTTCATTCTAATAAAAATACAAATACTTTATATAGGTTAAAACTAGGGATGGGTTCAGGGTTTTGCCAAGGGAGGTCAAAAAAAAATTAACTGAGAATAAATGTCGAATTCAGGTTTTTTTTGTCTTCGAAGATGCAAAGGGTTTAGGATCTGATCCCCATCGTGGATCTGTCACTGTATCATTATTATAATTTGATTGTAATTGTATCAAAACACAAAATTTCTAAAAGAAATTCAAAACATTCTAGTAATTTTTTCTTGAGGTTTTTTTTTTTTGAAAGAAAATTTTGGAATTCCATTAATAAAAGCTTGAATCAGAAACAATGGCTCTTACAAAAAAGTAAGTAAATAAGACTGTAAAACCCCAAAAACATTTAGAAATTTAAAACGTGACACCCAAAATGTCATCCTCATTTTGTTATTGTCTCTAACTGGGACTGAGGATGGCATTGAGTGTCGAAACACGCTGTAGATAAACGTTTCATACGAAAATTTTTAACTGTTTCATTCTATTTTGCCCCCTAGGACTTTTTAATTTGATTTTCTTTTCTGTTAACGATAGATATTAGGGATCTAATGTAATTGATTATAAATTCCTATTATTTCTAATAATAAAATTAAGACTAGAAGGAAAACATAATTAATACCTTAATGTACCGATCGTGAGTTTCAAATTGTGCACTATGCATTATAAAACAAACGTTTTTCCCCCAAAATCGTTGTGTGGTTCATAAATTGGTATTGTAGGTAATCTTGTAGTCTAGATTTTTGAACTAGAACTACAAAATTTTCGTTGTAAAGGGACCAAAAACAATTGTAAAATCTAAGATATAATTTATTTAAAATATTTTGTAATATATTAACTCACCACCAGATGAATTGAAAACGCCTATTGAGGAAGAATTTCAAAAATGTATGTTTCGCTCTTAAATCAAGGCATCTTCTTCTAAATAAATTAGTTAAAATATTTGCATAAAATTAATTTAAAACTAACACATTATCTTAATACAGAGCAGCCGTCAATCATCAAAATTATTAGCCTAATTGCTACAATTTATGCTTATTACATTGGTTTGTACGACTTTAATGATCAAATTCCTGAAGAAACTCAAAATTAAGGGCGAAATAGCTGTCGGAAAAATATTTTTTCTTCCTGACTCACTAGGCTTTGAAACCAAAAGAAATTCGATAATTTTGGATTTCGCTATTTAAATAATAAAGAAAAAAATGCTTTAATAATTGCATTAAAAATTTAAATTTCGGAGCAGTAGATTGGAAATTGTAAGTCTATAAAATGGTGCACAATTTGAAGTATTAAATTAGTTTTAATAGCTTAATAACATAAATTCTATAATTATTAAGGCAGAACTTTTCACAATTTTACCTAATAATCTGTATAATAAAAATGAAATGTTGTTTGTTGGTAAGCGCATCACTAACGATTTGGCAAATTTTTGGAAAATTCTGAAGTACATAGTTTTTTTTATATGTATGATTTTAAGACCATAACTCACGATTCTAAATACGGATTTGTTTGTTTGAGGAACTGTTTTATTAAAACGTCAATAAAAAATTCTTTGAATATTTTTCAATAATTCCTTGTTTAAATAAAGAAATTTTTTTCTAACCATTAAAAAAATTTTATTAGTAAACTTTTGTATAATTCTATTTATTAACTAAATATGAAATCTATGGGATGTATGCGTGCACCACAGTTAATTAATAACATGAAATGACACTTGTGAAAGGTTCTGCATGTTTAAATGTTTAAACTAAATTATAGACACGTGCCTTAACAAATTGAACATCAAAATTTAACGGTAAATAATTAAGCTAAGAGCTTCCTGGTTCTTCCTTTAGTAAATATGTTGATTTGTCATTTTAACCCCTTAGATTCATACGTAAATCTATGGTAAACATCCACTTTATTTATTGTATAGGTGATAATGCAAGTGTGTAGAAATGGAACAATATAGTGCATGATAAATTAATAAGAGTAAGTTGTAGTGACGCTTCCAGTATCTCTAAAACAATATGATGTTTTATAATTTCTGTATGTTTCAAATGGGATCTTGTTAGGTAGGGTGTGAAATTTTACTCTGGATCTTTAATACATTTCAATGGGGTTGAATAATGTGGTCCTCACAAGGGTGTTTTTCAGTTTTTATTTGTTTTTACTTAATTATTTCCAAAACGACGACTTGTTGCTTGTAAATACATAATATAAAAACGAGTGGGCACTCGTATTTACACTTACAAGAAAGAAATCAAAAGATAAAAAAGTTCAAAACGATAACTTAAACCTATTATTTTCCAATGAAGGTAATTTTCCACGAAGAGGAAATGAAAAATAAAGACGAAATGTTCACTCGTAATGCCGTACAGGGCTTGGCGTTCAGGAGGATTGAGGGATGAATTTTTTTTAAGTTTCGGGGTCTTCTGTTGCTTGTATTGTATTTTAGAGAAAAAATACTTCAATCTAGTTAGAGAGCGGAAAATTTCTTATCGATCTATGTCACTCAAAGGGGAATTGCATAAAAATGTTTGAATTTCCATTTACTTTTTGTGTCTTTGCATTTAAAGTTGCAAATTTGCTTTTACATATGGAATAGAATGAATCCAAATATCATACTTTTAAAGCAAAACATTTTTCATCAATTCATGTACATACATATTCATTCGATTTCCTACTTCTGTTTGCCAGTATGTTCTGGGTTACACTTTTCGAATTTAAAAAAGGTAAAAAATAAGTGTACAATGATTTAAAATACAAAAAGCAAATCCTATTAAAAAATATTCGAAAGTTTGATGTAGTACATTTTTTATGAAAATCTACATTAATTTTTTTATTAATCAATTTATAAAAAGTAATACACATTTGAATATATTATTTCAATATAATTTTTATTTGTCTAAACTGGTACGACAAGTCTTGCAAAAAACTGTCAAAAAGCATGACCAAAATCAAGACTGCATTAGTCTCGTCTTGGTCTTGAGTTTTAGGGCACTCTAATGAATAATGGGGGAAGAAAGTGACAGGTTGTTTGGTAATTTTTTGCACCACAATCCTTCACTGAAGCAATTTTCTCTAAAACGCATGATTTTCGAGAAAATCACAAAAGAACTTCAAAAAATTCGGAAACTTCTTCCTCCTCGTAAGTATCAAGGCTTGAGTGACTTTGCATGTGAACATTTTTTTTGCAATTTCAAAATTTAAATTTTCCATGAGGTTTAGGTTTGGAGTGGTTAAAATGGTTTTGACGTCTAATAATTTCGGTGTAGTAAAGGGGAGAAACTAACGAAAAATAGGTGGTTTACTCATATAGGTGACAACAATAACAAATTAAAATTGAAATTTTCTTTATTTTTTTGAATCAGTATATTTGGTTTTTAAATTCGTTATTTTAAAATTTAGAATATTAGAATCGGTTTCATTGGAAAGCAATTAATAGTTTTGGTTCCGGAGGAAACAGATCCCATGATGATTAAATTATTTTGATTATAAGTAGGTACCGAATAGTAGGGCTGGGCGATATCAAAACCGTAATATCGTTTATAGATACTAATTTGATAATGAATTGATACACTATAAAATTATGTCATCTTTAGTCATCTTAGTCCTGGGTAAAAATATCGCTGTATCAATAACAAAAACTGACAACTATCGATCTATTCGATAAATAGATATTTATTTGTTAACTTAAATCGGTTATCACTTAGAACTATAATTGGCTACTACACTCTATCGATACTTATGGTCTTAATATGGTAATGTATCGATTGCCACTATCGTTTAGTATCGATTTTGTCCCAGACCTACCGATTAGTTAATTCGGTCTACATTAACAGACCAATTACATTAACTTACAATTAAATATCTAAAATGAAAATGATAACATTATTTAAATGTCGCTAGTTGAATGTGGTCCACAATATCAAATGTTAAAAAAATAATTATAATTGTGATTGTATATTAGACGTAGTTACTGACAACACCAGATAATATTGTACAAAATCTATAGAGTTAAATGAATTACTATATTTCAGTATATACCTAATAATGATGTACTATAATAGGAGTAATATGGTAATTACTTATTATTATTATTGAGAGATGATAAAGTAGGGACGAGCTGCTTGTAAAAAAAAAAAACTACTGTCGTTATACCTAAATATATTTTCGAAATTTGCAACGGTTTACAAGCAGTTTCGTAACCCTATTAAATATGATAAATAGTATAAACAAAGTTATTACTTATAAACAGTTTTGATCGACAAATACGATAAAAAATTGTCTTAGGGTAGAAAGAATCTTCTTGTGGTCAAAGCTGTGCATATTAAAGTGATCTATCGTTGAATTAAATAATATTGATAAGCAATATTGTTTCAATATTTATACCTATTAATTACCATTCCCAAAAGAGAACAAAGTTTATTAGGTAATTAATAAACCAATCAAGAAGCTAAATTTTTAAAACCCTTTCTAGGTTCGAAATTCCTCACCCAATTTCCAAACCCAAGTCCCTAGAAATGGTCTGTTTCCGAAAAATAGTTTTTATTCTAAAATGGTATTATGCCCTTTGGGTAACTCTGCGACCTCGAGTTTATTTAACAACATGGAACTGAATTCATTGTCTCAAATCTATTCAGAAATTTTTAAAAGCGACTTCGAAATTTTGGATTTTCTGAACGACATGTCAGAAGATCGAGTTGCTCGTCCTGAAAATGGATGCTGTTTTACAATGGCTGAGTTGAAAAATCTTGAAAATCGATGCTGTAATTCACAAATATATCGACCGGATTTCATAAACTCAGATATTGGTTTTATACCGTTTTTAGAAAATGAAGTTTCTGTAATTGACTTGAGCATAAAGAATTATAACATAGAAAGTGATACAAATGGGTTAAAGGACAGTAATAATTAAAAGGAGAAACTGTTATCCTTGTAAGATTTATTCCAATGTCTGATGAATTAAATGATCGTTGATCAAAAAAGAAGTTTTTGTTTAAATGTGGGAATTAAATCATCACGTAGTGTTTAGTTTAAAGACTTAAAACGCCATTAATCAAATTTTAACAGAAAATTTCTCTTATACTTCCACGTATTCATAAAATAAGGAAGTATAAAAGACATTTTTTTTTAAAATATTGGTGATGATGTTTTCAATAACACAGTTAAAAAATGATACAGTTTTATTGTTTTTTTTTTAAACTTTCTTTAAACTTTGGAGAAAAGTACCAAAAGAGAAGTATTTTTTATAACGCTCGAAATGTTTTCAAGCACAATATAAAGAGCTGAAATTTGGGATGAAAATTTTTATTTGATACAAAAATGATTTCCAAAGAGTTTGATGGAATAAATAAAAAACATTTTTTCAGCAGGTCGCTCCTACATGAGGCTTTACTTTAATTCATTGGCATTTAATTTTGAATTGTATGTATTTCAAAAAAATGTTTAGTTCTTCAAATTCAGCGTTTATTTCTTTAGCTAATAATATGTTATTTGAAATTCGCATTCTTTAATTTGAGAAAAATATTTAAGAAAAAAAATTTTCTTTCTGTATTAAAATCTACTCCTAATAAGAGACTTAATGAAGTCAATTTGTAAGATAATATTTCTTTTGAATTTTTAGATTGTATAATTTTTGAAGGTATTTAATGTATCTTTTTATCTTGCTTTTTAAACCCTCCCTCGCTTGTTTTTCTTTTGCTTTATTGGCAAGTCACATAGTCGTGGGAAGTCAGTAATTTTTTTATGAAGTCGTAGGAGAAATTTTGATGAAATCTTTAAAAATTCTTGTCCTAATCTCAACCTTCCCCATTCGATCGCTATCTTGAAAGTAAGGGTGTAATTGATTATATCTATATCTTAATAATAGTTCGTTAATGCACCACGTGGGTTTTAATTACCTATTTAATTAATATTTATTTATTTATCTTCACCCAGTTCTTACTTTTGTTTTTTTCTGTATTTTAATTATTGTCGCCCGATATATAGATTTTTCACAATTAAAAAGAAAACCTTTTTACCTTTCTCTGGCTCGAATTGGTTTTTCTGTATCATAATATTTCAAAAATCATAAATCCGAAGTTTTGAGATGATATAACCTATAAATTTTACAAACAGAATGAACTCATATAGTGTGACTTCTTTACCATTGGCGTAGCTTGGGTGTTTTTCTAGGGTGGGCAGCACAAGTTGATGTGCTTGTGTCAGGTTTCTAATTGGGACATCTTTTTTCTACTAAGGGCAGATATGAAAACACTGATCTTTTTAGGACGGGAAATAAGTTTTGTAGAGTGGTAAAATACATTGGCTTTCTAAGATTTTGCAGCTTTTTAAATATTTCAATTAACAAATACTTTTTCCTCAAAAATGGAACTTTTTTGCTTAGTGTTTTTTAAAAAATAATATTATTTAGGAAATTTATTTTTTCTTGTTGTATAAAATTGATCACATTCGATTTTCGCACCTTTCTTGTAGTGTTGAGTACAATATATTTTTTTTCCTTTATTTTAGAATGATTTTTTCCTTTACAGGACTTTGTTCTACGTTACTTTACGATGAATATCGATGTTCCATCTATTGATTTCGATCCTTCAGATATAATTAAATTAACAGATTTAGTTTGCGTCGACTCTGTAGATGGGAAAGATTTTCTTTTCACGCCAGTTAATAATGACCCATTCAGTATGTTAATAGCTCCGAATACACAAGAAATTGTAAAATTAGAAAATGAAAACGAAGTATTTTACGATGATGTTGATAATTTTGAAAACATAGGTTCGGAAATTGTTGTAGCATCATCAAATTAAACACTGTAAAAGTACAACGAATACCTTTCTGGCTTCTTTTACTAATTTTTATTTTTTATTTTAATAGATAATATAGAGGTTTTATTGATGTTCTCAAAAACTGAACAACATTTTAGGTTTTAAGAAAGCTGAGGTAATTTTCAATCTAATGTGTTAACCTTAATTTTAAAATATTTCCATTTAACACAGTCAACGAAGGAATTACCAGAAGCAATTAATTAACCACTTATTACTAACAAAGAAAAGTATACAGGGTAGACCATTTTAATCAATGTTTGAGAATAACTCAAAAATAATTCGATTAAATTTTAGAATTTTAATTTTCTTTTATTATTTAAATACCAGTGAATTCAATATTTTATTTTTATTGTTTCTTTTAAATGAGGAACAATGTTGTTTTGTTTTTTTATAATTTATTTAAGGTCTAGTTTACAAGTTTTTCCTTTAAAAGTTTTATTAATTAAAGCTTGAAAAAGGAAATTTAGTTTGTTAGTTATTTTTATTTTGTTTTTTATTAGTAATTAATTGGTTTTATTTTTCTATGTTGTATTATTTCGTTTTCCTTTACACATTAACTATTAAATTAAATTAAACGTTACAAAGAAAAAGGTCGTTAATTTTATTTATTTCATTGCAAAAGTCACTTTTCATTGCTTCGAATTTTTACTAAATGCAAGAATATTCTTCGTTTACAAGTAAGTACTTTCCAGAATATTTTTTTATGCAAAGCTGTAGATAGTTGTCTATACAATATTTATTGTATACAATAAACTTAAGTTAAGACTGTAGACTGTTTATTATTTAGTAATAAAAATAAAATAATAATTTTAATACTATGTACAGAATCATAAGATAAATAGTTGCAGATTAGTAATACTGATAAAACTTATACATTACGTTTATGTTACACGAAATAAACAAATTTATAAAATAATTGGAAACATTTACGAGTTGAAATAACAAAATAAATAATCTAATAGTCCAGAAAATGGTTCTCATTGGTTAGTTGATACTTTTAATTCATAATAAAGAATTTGAAAAATTAATTTTAAAATTTTCAGTTATTCTATAAAATAAGAACAATGGAAACATTACAAAGGTTTTTTTTTTGGAACCCTATCTTGGTGACTGACTTGACTTCCGACATTGTGGCGTGGTTTTGATATTTTGTGGTTATTACTTTTTGGGTTTATAAGCTTTGAGTACCAGATCTCAATTTTTTTCACATTTTTTATTTGCTGCGGGGAAGTTTCCATGGTGATGTTACTTTTTTGGAGAAGTTATGTGTCTTAAATGTTAATTTTCCTTTTTTTTTAGACAAAGCATACGGTTGCTTTCATAATGTGCATTAATCATAAGCATATCAATTTTGGCATTTTTGTTTAACTATAATTTTTACTGACTCCACTTTCATTAATTTGTCATTGTCATTAATATTTTCATTTAATATAAATTTTTAAACATTCGTTATTACGACTTTAATTGTAATTAAAAAAAAAGACGTTGTGACAATTCTTTTTTTCTCCCTTAAAACATCAATTTTCCATTTTAACTTTGCAATAATTTTTTATTGCTGCAGCAGTTTTTTATAAATTTCCAATGACGTGATACAAAATCTTGATACGATATGATTCAATGAAACTTTCTCATTTAATGTCTTAAAGTATTTTGTAATCCATTTGTAAAATTTAACTTCTCTATTTAATCGTGAACTGTACCCTGATTAGGTATTTGTAAATAGTTTTTTTTTTTGGGAACCGAGATCAATGCTGCAGTCGTGAGTGAAGACTTTCCAATCTTTGGAGAATTTTGCGTACCATCTAGTTAGAAAGGGTCAACTTCTCAGTTGTTAGTCAAGTGTCGCTTTCAGTACTTGAAAATGAATGATTAACCAGCTGATTTAGAACGCCAATTACCCGTTTTTGGGCCTTGAGATCTTGGTCCTCGAAGAAAGGTTTCGATTTGAATCCTCCTGCAGTCTCCCGGATTGGTTGCTGCAAAGTCCTAGCTGGTCGACTTTGTCCATGGTCCTGTAAAGGCCACTTACGGTGGTACAAGGTAAAAATTTTTTAATTTGTTTTTTATTGCGCAAATCTTTATGTTTTTTGTATTTTTTTTAATACACTTATTCATAATTCAACTGTTTTTGTCTTTAACATTTTATATTCTTCTCATACTTTTGAGAACTACGAGTTCTTCTCATCGGATCAAGATAAGTTCGGGAACTCGCCGAATGAATCTTTCCCCGGCAGTTGTTTTTTTTTTGTACATTTGTAATTGGCACCCGAACATTTTGAATTTTTAATTTTGTGTTTTAAATTTGGTTTGACATGTCTCTTTATTTCAGTTAGATAAACGTATTCTTATTTGCTTATTTTTTGCAGTTGCAAATTTTTGCTTTATTAACAGCGTTTTAAATTTTCAGCTGATTTACTAGGTATTTCTATAAATTCTTTTAAAAATTTCTCCATGTTTCATCTTATACTTTTTGTATTAAATTTTATTCAAAATGTTCAATTGTAAAAGAAGCGTATTGTGAAACAAGCGAACACTCAAAATTTTGTGAAATAGGGTACAGGGATATTTATGTATACCTGGCTTTGGTAATTATAAAAGTGGAAAAATGTTAGAGGTGTAAAAAAAGCGTATACAGCTCATATCCATAGTTCCCTCTAAGCTGCAAGGCTGCGCGGCCGCGCACTAACTTTTTGAAAGTTGCACAGCCTTTTTTCTATTTTGCGCACAATTTTTTTAATCAATTTATGAAATAATTGTAACTAAAAAAGCCAAAAATCCAAATTTCACAAAAAGAATTGAAATATTTTGTAATTTGTCTGACATTTAAAAAAGATTGATGATGATAATACGTCAAAATGTTACAAGAGGGTTGTAAAAGTCTCGTGCAGGTACCAGCTACCCAGCCTAACAGGAACGGGATTCTGAATTCTGCAAAATCTTTTGTTTTGACAGAGAGCGGTCAGTTACCAGATGTAAAACCATAAATACTGAAAAAAGTTTAAAAAAAAGTTTCTTAACGCTCGCCTACAACGTTAAAGAGCATTGGTTTTTTGTATGCATCCCAAGTTTTGTAGTTTGATTCAAAAGTGCAAATATTGAAGAATTAAGGTAAACTGTTGTAAAATTTGTTGAATTTCTGTATTATTGTTACATAAATACATATAATAGTATATTATTATTACTATTATAAGTAGTTGTGTTTATAAAACATAAACATAGAAGAGAGCACTATTTGTGAAACTGCATTTTAAAAATAAAAAAAAAACAGAAAATAAAGAACATAGGAAGTTTCACTAAAATTTATTCGAGAACCTCGACAAATTTGCTTCGACCCAAACGGTCATTTAAAGAGGAATACAGAAATTTGTCGAGGTTATCCAATAAATTTTAGGGAAACTTCCTGTTTTTTATTTTCTATTTTTTCGTTGTTATAAAAGTAAATTTTAAAACATAAATTTTCTAATAGCTCGCCCTAATTAGGCACATATCTGCATGTGAGCATTAGTTATTTTAGATAAAAATGTCTAAACGAAAATTAAACTATTACAAAAATATGGACAAGATAAAACTATAATGTAGAAATCCTTTTCTTGTTCATGTATTAATTAAAATACTTCAAAAAGTAATTATTAAAAAAACTATGGCACCGGACCACCCTCTCACTTGCACACTTACATACGTTTCGAAAATTTTTGCTACTATACAATTTTGTACCGCGCAGTCAACATAAAAATTAGAGGGAACATTGCTCATATCCTTGACGAACTATAACAGAGAAGAAGAGGAAATTGTTCTATTTTATTTTAAATTTAAATCTGATATAATATTGAATATAGAACTTTTAACAGTAATTTAGACTATTTTAGAAACATAATTAGAAGTGATTTTGTTCTTTTTCTTTCCTATTTCTCGCGAAATCATTTTGGTTGCAATAATAATTATAATTATTATTTAAATTTAAGAATATAATAAAATCGTTTGATTTTTTATTCTTAAATTTTATTTATGCAATTATTATTATGAATATTATTACAACGGAAATTGTTTTTCGAAGAATAGGAGAATCGTCTGCTTTTATCAAAAATACGAAATAAAATCATCTTTAATTGGCTTTTTAAAAATAGTCTAAATTACTACCGAAAGTTCAATATTCAACAGTAAATCGCCATTAAATTTCTAGAACACAATCTAAATTATTCATTAAAACAAATTCTTTGGATTCAGTGAGATGGAAATCAGAAATAATCACTTTGTACGCTTATTTCACAAGTAGAACATAAACAGCAACCCCTATTATGACGTCTTCTTCACTTTTGAATCTTCTACAGTTATTAAGGTGAAAATGTATGTCATAATAAGTAGACACGATTCGAACTGGGGAAGTTTTCGTTAGAAAATATATTGCCAATTTATCAGTTTCTGGAGAAAATTTTGCATCTCTTATCTCATGTATGAATTAGTGTCGTTAATTTATTCTTGTCTTTTTCTGGCCTGTAGGTTCGCCAATGAATGAGAGTACGTTGAGGATTTACTTCGACCCTATTGTATCAATAAATAAAAGAATTTCAACTGGTCTTGTTCTTTGCAATGCAACGATTTTTCCTTCACCCTGGCCCTTTTTCCTTGGAGTTAATTAAGGTGAGAATCTAATGTTTACATTAAAATAATTAGTTTAATTTCTTTTTATAAATTTATACAATAGTGGTATAAAAAATGTATTTAATAAAAACAGAAAATGTATTCGTTGTTAATTTGTTGACATCTTATTTGTTTCAGATTTACGTTAGAAAAGACTCGACAGCAACTGAGGGAGTGACTTCGAGATATTATCTTTGTTGTCGTCAACACAAATCCGCTGAAGATGTCTGCGTAATTTCTGATGAAACGTTTGGAAGCAATAGTTCCTTTCGACCACTGCCTGCAAGCCCGCTCGAATCTTAGTTTTACTAAGTAAATTGAATGTTTTCTCTTTAAATATTATAAATAATTTGAAAATGTTTCACAAAGATTGCGATAAACATTCAATCATTTATATAAATGTAATTATCAATTGGGGCTATTGAGGGAGATGTGGGGACTAAATATAGTATAGAATGTATTAAATAGTTAGATAATTTATTGTAAATAATGAAACTGTATTTTACAATTGCACTAAATTATGTGTTTAGTTTAAAAAACATGTAATTGTTCTTCAAAAATTGTATATTAATGTAATAAATATTTTTAATTTAATAACAAATACGTGTATGTGTTCTCAATAAATGTAAGTAATACGATCAGAAAGCGTTTTATTTAACAAAAACTATAATTCCAGAAAATTAAAATTTTTTCGTTGTCAAATTAATTGTTGATCAGACCTCGTATATATTGAGAAATTTCGAAAAATCGATATTTTGTACCAGGAGAGCATAAGTTGCTCGGGAAATATGTCAAATTATTTGTTGATCAGACCCCGTATAAAACCCACTTATGCTCTCCTAATACAAATTTCCGAATTTTTAAATTTTCGAAAAATACGAGGTCTAATCAACAAATAATCGGACATATTTCCCAATCAACTTATGCTCTCCTGATACAAAATCCGAAATTTTTAAATTTTTCAATATATACGAGGTCTGATCAACAAATAATTTGACATATTTCCTAAACAACTTATGCTCTCCTGGTACAAAATATCGATTTTTCGAAATTTCTCAATATATACGAGGTCTGATCAACAAATGTTCGAACTTTTTAGTTAGGTTTGCTAAGAATAAAATAAAAGAACTTCTATACGTTAAGTTTATTTATTTAAGCTACTTTTAAGAAACTACATTCAATTTTACAATTTTAATTTAATATAAATAAAAAATAACAGTGAATAATATATACATTAATAAATTCAGTACATATATCATAAACAAAATGCAAAGGAACATTTAGGATTAGAATTGATATGTTATTGTAAACTTGAATAACTTTCTAAATTAATTTTTGGAAAAATTATTAAAGATGAAACAAAATTTATTGTTTGGAAATAATTAATTTTCGATTGGGTGGGTAGGATGGCCATAAGGGGAAATGTGGAGGCATATAATAGAGGTAGGGATTTTTACTCAAATTAATATGTTTCTAAATGTTCCTTTAGATTTTGTTTATGATATACTGAAATTAAAATGTATGTAACTAATATAACTAAAAAAATTGCAGTGAATAATATATAGATTTATAAATCCCGTATATTATTAACAAAATCTAAAGGAACATTTAGAAACTTATATTAATTTGAGTAAAAATCCCTATCTCTATTATATGGCCTCCACATCCTCCCTTATGGCCATCCTACCCACCCAATCGAAAATTAATTATTTATAAACAATGAATTTTGTTGAATCTTTAACAATTTTGCCAAAAATTAATTTAGAAAGTTATAATTTATCAATTCTAATCCTAAACTAACATCAATATTAATACAACAGTTTATAATATAACAAATAATTTAAAGAAAGAGTTACCAGAAAGCTAATATACTAAATAAGACAGGAATACAACAGGAATTGCGGCAAATACGCTAAATAAATAAATTAATGGATCATACTAAAAATAAAAAAGCAAAAGAATTTACATAAAAATAATTATTAACAGAAAAGCAGTTATGTAATTCTATAAAATAATTAGTATGAATATAAACAAAATGCCTAAACCTGTGGCCTCCCTAGCTTCCGTTATAGCCACTCTAACCACCCAGATTTGACAATTTGAATATAATATCTATTAACAATGAAATATTGAGTAACATTTAGTAGTGGTGATTTTATTTTAATATATTTGCCAAAAATCAATTTAGAAAAGTTTAAATTCATATTAATATAACAAATTATAAAGCAATTAATTCCTGAAAATAAAAATTCAAAAAGGAAATGCAATAATAAAAAAATTACAACGGAATGTACAATAAGCAATTCTTCATGTTCTTATGGTGTCTGTTAGGCGAAGTCGTTCGGGGAGGTCCGTCCTCCTTCCTCCTGGCTGAGTAGAAACATACACGATAACGAAACGTTGAGAAGTGCGGAAGACGTGGAGTTGGAATCTTCTTGGTCCTTCCCTGTTTAAATCTGAAAATAACAATTAAATATAAACTATCGATGCTGCATTTTTTGTGGAACATGAATAAATTTAATGAAAAGAAACACTAATGGCAAGTTTCACCTACTTTATTATTGTTTCGATCTATGACTGAAAATACTACTGAAAATATAAAGCTTACGTGCTAATTATGGGTAACTTAATATAAGAGGGCATGAAAAGTTGCCTAATACTATCCAATTGTTTACAATGTTTTCTAAATTTCTTAACGCCTTATTTATTTCTAGATATTGTAACATAGAAAGCTTTCTACTTTTAGATGTATATACGTAAATATTTTGTTTTGTAAATTTAAACTGTAATTTAAAGTGATACAATATTCACTAATTTTTGACTTAATGCCCTTTTTAATTATAGATTTTATGACAATAATTTCTGCTCATCTTCGAATATACAAACTATTAGTGTTAAATTTAAAAATATTCTTTGAAAGTTGGACATTTCAGCTGTTGAATCTAACAGTAAATATTTAAGGAATTGGCTAGTCAATAATAAATCAAAGATTGATGTAAATCGGAAAAGTGGCATATAGGTACAAATTCGTTTGTAGGACAGACAGGTCGATCTATTAAAACTAGGATAAATAAACATATAAATTCTATCCGTAAAAAAAATTAAGTCACGCATTAGCTCAAATTGTATTACTTTAAATCATAGTTTAGTGCAAACTTTAAGGCATTAAGAAATTCAGAAAACATTGTAAACAATCAGACAGAATTAAGCAATTTTTCATCCCCTCTTATATTAAACAATATTGTAGAGAACAATAATAAAGTTGGTGAAAAAAAGCGTTTCTTTTTCATTAAATTTATGAAACAAATAAGATGGCAACAAATTAGCAACAAATACTATTTCCGTTGTTATCAAATGCATTTATTTATGCCAGTATTGTGTAATTTATAGATTATTAAAAAAATGAAACTAACATAGTTATGTTAACATTATATTCTCACCTTAATTAACTCCAAGGAAAACAGGTCAAAGTTCAGGAAAAACCTTAGCATTCCAATAACAAAACCAGTTGAAATTCCTTTATTTATTTAGTGTTGAAGTCAAACCTCAATATATTTGCGAATCTACAAACCACCAAAAAGGACCAGAATAAATTAACGATACTAATTTATAATTGAGGTACGAGATACAAAATTTTCTCCAGAAACAGACACATTCTCACATTCATATATTGTCACCTTAATCACTGCAGAAGGTTCCAAAGCGAAGATCACGACAAGAGATGTTCATAAAAACGATTCGGTCATGTTATTGGAAGTGTTCTTTCCACAGGATGAGTAAAAGTTGAAACTTAATCTGCTTTCATCCATCGGTTAACCTGTAGAAAATAAAAAGAAAAACAAATTAGTTGAATTATTAGATAAACTAAATACGAAATATATAATGAAAACTCACCGAAAGGCTGATAAAATAATAAAACGTATGAAAATCAGGATGAAACTTGACTCTCACTTCTTTCTGCAGAGAAATTAATATGACATAACTGGACATGTGTCAAAAAGGTTAAAAAGTTCGACTTAATTTATGTAGTGACTTTATAAACGTTAGGCAAGGCCGTAAGAAATTATTAAATATTAATTATTTCTTATTCGAATTTATAGGGTTGTTTTTATTAAGAAAAGGAAAAAAACTAAGATAATGATATCTGAGTTTTAAAAATTCAAATACGAGGAAATATGTAGTTTGAGGGTTTCTGACATGACTATCAAAATTAATTAATTAACCGAAAAATTGTAATGAATTCAAATGCTACCTTTTGGATATAAAACTTTTCTATTTTACTGCGATAATTTTATTCCCATTCTCTAAAATTTTTGCGACGCTGAAAAATACCTAAAGATAATTAAAAAAGCTTTAAATCGATTCATTAATTGCAAATTGTAAGTATTGTAAGTTAAAAAAAGGAAATCAGAATAAACTAATTATTAAATTAAATTGGGACATAAATAAATGTCGCGTCCTGTATTAAATTAGTAGATTTAATTTAAGTAACATGCACTTTAGTATAAAAGGGGTTGAATTAGTGATACAGAACGGAATATTAAATGTTAATAAAAAACAAATGACATAAATACAATGTTAAACTGAATAATTAAATTAACATAATATCAAAAACAGAAAAACTAAAACAACGATATTGAAACAATTAAATGTTGCAAAAACAAATTGTACCTTTACTTACCTTAATTACCGAAGGTAAGAGAATAAATTATCTATTTTTATTATTTATTTCAAATTTCATTTCGTACGTTCATACATATATTAACAAATAATTCCTTACATACACAACTATGAAAAAAATATAAATGATTATCACAAATTCCAGTAAAGTAAATCGACAAAGGGCAACATGTTTATTTCGTATAATGAAATCTACATATTAATAAATAAATATTATTTAGTGGAACTCATGGAATTTAATAATTCGTTTATTGTGTTTTTGGCACTTCTTACATCCTATAGCAACAAAAGTTTCGAAACCAACACGTTGCTCGACTAGATTGGAATGTTAATTATAAATTAATATTCTTTTTTTTTATACATCAAAATCATTACGCTTTTACAGAATAAAAATATTGTACAATAATCTTATACAAATTTATATTTTCTCGATCGAACGAACTAAACAAGGGAACGAGAAATAGTTGCTCTACTATAATAATAATATTTACTTTTTTTTTTTTGTTAATAACAATTAGTGGTATTTGATACGTTTATACACTTCTCTAAACTGAATTATAAAAAAGTAAAAGATTAAAATATTAAGTACTTGCCTAATGACAACAAATAGTAAAGAATTAACCCTTATTGATTAAGTGTGTTACGTATTAATTAATAAAACTTCATTTATAAGTATGAATAACATTAGCAATTAATTTTAAGTTTGAGCCACCTTGGTGTTAACATCCTGTGTTTTTTTTAAGCATATCCACCAAGTCGTTATAAACTTCTCTTCGTAACTATTATGTTAGATATTTTTAGTTCTCCTTCATTTAACAAAAATTATATATTGTGCGGTTAATTTGCTTCGAGTGATAGAAAATGTTGAACATGAAACAGAAATTTTGGTTTTTATTAGAATTGTTGTAAATTAATATTTTACTGAAGGTAAATTATTTGTTTATAATTTATTATTTATTGTTAATTAGGCAACTATTAAATTATGATTTACTTTGGGTTTACTTTTCTGTTTCATTTTCTAACAGTTTTATGCATTTGAATTGGAAAAATATTATCAACCTCACAAAACCACGACAATGTCGTAAATATCCATTCGAAACCTGTGTTTGTTTTCGTTTTCCTTTTCCATTTGTTTTAATTTAGTATTAGGTTTTATGGTGTGCTGCTGCGCTTCACAAAGACCATTTTTAAAATTTCTTATATTAATTTAGTCCTATATTTTTCGTTTAAAAATGCGTGTAAGTCTATGTACTTAGTTTAGTTACGATTGAACTATTTCCTAGTATACGATTTAAATATTAACTTGATTTTCTAAATTCTACCTGTTTCATTGTGATTGTATTAGGGTTTAAAAAGGAAAAAGAGTGGCAAATTAATTAAGATCAAAAGTCGAAAAGAAAGAAACAAAAAATTATTTAAATTAGGAAGATTAATAGGGTAAAAATAAAATTAATAATCTAATTATAAGTATTATTTTAAACGTTAAGCTTTATGTCAAAAAAGAAAAAGGATGATTTTTGGGTTTAGTTTTGGTATTCAAAATTTTGTTGTTCTCCAAGTCTCTCTCAGTAATTATAATTCGGTCGAACAATACACGGGGAATTCCATATTATCACTATATTATGTTTATTAATGATTAAAAAGAAAATCTCTTGTAATTCATTGAATTTATTAGAAAATTTCTTCCCATCATCAGACCAAAGAATTGAGTTTTAAATTACCTAATCCAGGGACGGATTTTTCGAATCATTAGTGAGACTATGGGCCAAGTACGAAAAATTTTTGAAATCAAAATAAGCAAAACAATATTTCTAAAACACCTCAAAAAATTTAGAAAATTATAAAAAGTGCTTTATAATTATTGTATGTTTTTTTTTACCGCTTTCTAATTAAAATGTTAGAAAGAACGAAGACTTTCGAAGCTTTTTGGAAAGCTCTATACTATTTACATGCATCGTGTAAAAAAGCTTAAAAAGGTATTTTTTTTTTAATTGGAGGACCTCCATATGATTTTGGATAAAGACCTCAGATTCGTAAATCCGGCCCTGTACTGTAAATCTCTCATCTGAAGATACCGCTGTGGGGATGAAACATATTACGCGAATTTTACTAATTTTATTTATTTCGTCATTAATACACATATTATATTGATAATTTGATTAGTGAACATAAAAAAAATATTCGCAGCCGAATGAATATCAATTTTCTTTGACGATTTTGCTTTTGAAAGTGTTTATGTTGAATTGCAGTTATCTGAATTAGAGAAATCGCGATTTTCTTATGAGGGGTTGTTTTTTAGATTACGGAGTTCGTTAAATATTTGCGGTAAATTGTACTTAGGGGTTTAAAAAATATTTAAAGCATGCATAACACAGTAACACAAAAATTAAAATAACTCTTGGGACAAAGGCATACTGTTTTTGTTTGGCTAGCAACTGCAATGTGGTCAATAAATGATTTATCAATTGATTAAGTATACCTATTAGAAAAGTAACCGAAATAAATACTTGCAGCAACCAAATAAAATGAAAATAATTTTTTAATTAATAATTGCATTTATCATATTAATGCCACAGAGTAGCTGCTTCGATTTAGGTGTAAAAGTATACAGTGTGTCAAAACTATGTATTATTCAACACTCGTCAAATAGAAGATTTTCTTCTAATATTTTGATTTTCGGCTCGAGAGAAGAAAATTGTACTTATAGGCACTAATAATATTCAAAGAACTATAATTTGTTTTGTGTTTTTACTTTGTTAACCCAAGCATAAGTAGGAGAGGTCAAACTTTTGTTCACTATTTGGATGACCAGTCTTTTAGGTTAGAGACATTGGTTGTGTTTAGTAGCTGCACACTGAGCCACAAGTGGCTACGACTAGCTACTAGAGATGGCCAAAAACCATCCAGCCACTAGTAGTTAGTCACCAATGACTGGACGCAGCCACAAGAGACTAGGCGCTGTGGTTTGGTGTGCACTGGCGCCACAAGTAGTGAACTATATAAAATGTATGAAAAACTCGTCAACGACTTGTGGCTGCCACCGTAAGCTCAGTGGACTCTAATTCTATGATTAAAGTAACTCTTTAGTAGTAATGGTCAATCCTGTAGATTTTGATAAAGTGAAATTAATTAAAATTAAAAAAATCTCGCCACGAATGTGAAGATGAATATAACATTTCAACTAAAATTAATTTAACTCGTTTGTTAGAAATCTTGCGGTTCATTCTGATAAATTTCGTTCGTGACACACTGTATACTTTAGTAGAAAGTATAGTAGATTTCTTAACTTATTTGGATTTAGTAAAATGTGGTCAATCGTCACTATTTACTGTTGTATGGTACGCTATGCAACTCCAGCACGTTATTCGAGTCGATGAGCGATTTTCGCGATGCGCTTAGCGTTGTAATGGGGGCAGCTGCTGATGCACCGGGGTCCTTACCCTTTCGCAAAAGAGTGGTACACGAAGCCTCTAAACTACTGTCTCTTGGTTTCCACACAGGCGACCCTACAACAGCAACAATAAATTTCATAAAGATTTATTGCCTCATAATTTGTTAGAGAAAGAAATCGATCGGATAGTAAAAGGACTTTTACAGCAAAAATTATTTTATTGAAAAATAAATGTGAATAATTATTTGTCTCACATTTTTCTCATTTATTTTTAAGAAGGTTATATACAGAAAGATAAGTAAAAAACAGTAATTTGTGAGAGAAAAATGTTTGTTAAAGAAAGGTGAAAAAACATTGACAGAAAGTGCGTTTTAAATGTTTCTATGGCTGTATTGGATCTCGTTTATTAATTTTTTGGATTTTTTACACATACAGCCAATGTTTTGCTCGTTTTTTTTTTCCTGAATTGTAAAATAAATTGGATGTGGCTATTTATACATACAGTATGTATATGCAATTGGCTATTTATACATACAGTATGTATATGCAATTGGCTATTTATACATACAGTATGTATAAGAAATTGGCTATTTATACATACTGTATGTATAAGAAATTAAAAAAATAAAAAAACCGTCGTAATAATTCTTTGTCTTGAAATAGGTTATGGTAGAGGGTGGGTGTGTTTGCATGTACATACCCCACACCCCAAAATTATAATTTAATAGTTAATTTGGTATTTGGTTAGGTTAGGGTACGGGGTGTGGGGTATGTGTATGTAAACACACCCACCCTCTACCATAACCTATTTCAAGACACATTGAATTATTACGACGGTTTTTTTATTTTTTTAATTTCTTATACATACAGTATGTATAAATAGCCAATTTCTTATACATACTGTATGTATAAATAGCCAATTGCATATACATACTGTATGTATAAATAGCCACATCCAAATAAATTATCGGGATGAAAGCTAACACCAACGTCATTTCTTCTGTTCTGTTTAAACTAACCATTCCAAGCAAAAATGAATTCAGAATATGAGCTTTGAAATTAGATGACTTCTAAAAAAATACGATGGTAGGTTGAAAAATGAAAAAAATCACACAGAAGTACAAACATTCTTAAGTTTCAAAACCGTCTGTTCATTGAGCAAAAAGTTTTTCACTCTACCTCCAAAGAATTTTCCGACTTTCCCCGAATCCTGAACTTATAACCTTTACTCTATCGTCCGGGATGTAATGATTACCTTTAAGGAGAAGAAAAATAATTGCAATGCGCAAAATCAGGAGAGTAAAGAAGGAGTGGTAACTTCAGAGCCTCTGTAATTCTGTGCATGTGTCAACAAAACTTTTGTGCATCAACAAAACTTGAAATTTGAATCGACTTCACACCCTCCTTCTGCTCTCGATATTGCGCCTTGTGATTTGTATTTCCCTCCCCTATTCAAGAGGGATCTCAAGGGTAATCATTATACCTCGAACCATGAGATAGAGGTAGCTTTAAGTCCTGAATTTAATTTTTCAGTAACAAAACTAAAATATACATTGATGAGAAATGTGTTAGTGTCAACAGTGAACTAACTACATATATTGAAAAATAAAGACTGTCTGGGATTTTGAAGCTTAAGAATTGTATTTCAAAGTATTTTATTTTTATTAATGTTTTTTGGTGGATTAGTTTTCAGCCTACCCTCGAATAGTAAACTATCGTTTTACGGTTTTTGAATGTAGTGTCCAATTCGATTTTACATTTAGGAAACAATTAAAACACAAAAATATTGCATGAAGCGTGTTTTTTATCTTTTTGAACAAATATGTATGATGCTCAAGCAATTTCTCAAACTATTTAGATTATTTAAGCCAAAAAGTACGTATAAATTTTTTTAATTTTATTTTTATTCTAAGGAAATTTTTGATTTTCCCTTATTTTTAAATGAAGTGAAATTAAGCGGTTTAATCTGTTATAAAAGTCCTTTTAATTCGTTTTATTTTCGAATATGTAATTACTATTTTATTTAACAATTATAGCTATTTTCGATTACCTAGTTAATTAGTTAATTTCTAATTTTAATGTTGGGTCGTTACATTTAATGTGCAGAACTCCAATAGACGTACAATGTACATTAAAAGTCGAAATAACACTGTCAAAGGCTATTAGATATACATACATAGTGTATATGTGTTAATAAATATAGTAACAAAGTGTATAGTCAAATAAGTATCCTTAATCTACCCTCACAGCATTTTTTACCAATAATTTGGAGTCATTTTTGCAAGAAACAAAAATATTTTACCCTAAATTTCAGCTTTTAAAAAAATATCTTTTTCGGTTGTTATTCTATTCTTTTAATATTGAAGTTAAAAATCAACAATTCATGATTTTTTTTAAAGTCGAAGAAGTAGAAGGCATAAAAGAACATTTCATTCCAAAATTTGGAGACGTTTTAAAAAAAATTAATAAAATTAAAATATTTTTCTTAACTGTGTTTTTGAAAAATGTGATTATCAAATTTTCGCAGAATATGTCTTTTATGAGTCTTTATTATCACGAATTTTTTTATTTTTTTTTTCGATTTTCCTCTAATTTGATGGAACATTGAGAAGAAAATTAAGTAAGTACTAATTTATACGAAATTTAAAAAAAATTAATTAGTAAAAAAAATTATATAAATAACGTGTTTTCATTGTTTAAAGTTCAATGTTATCTAAAAAATAGTAGTAGTAACTTAATTATTTCACAATGTTCCACAAATTCGAAAATAATTGAGAAAGTTTTTGAGAATGCAGAAGTATAAAGGACTATTTTTATGAAAATTTGGTTATTAGTTGTTTTTCAAAACCCAATAATTAAAAAAATGATATTATTCTTCTTCCCTTCTTTAAAACATGGCTTTAAATATTGGAATTCTATAACAAAAATTTGTTTAAGAAAACAAATCACGATGTACTAATTACTAAAAAAAAAATGACTTTTTTATATTAATAAATCGACAGACAAAGATTACTTTAGAGCTGAAATTTGAGGGTAATTAATTTTATTTGATACAAAAATGACCACAAAGTATCAGGGTAGATTGGACATACTTATCTGACTATGCTCTTTGAAAATAACCGAAATCTATTCAAATATTTAACAGTATTATTTGACATTGCCAGCAATAATGTGTCATGCAAATTAAAAGCTGCAGAGGCTACAAAGCAAAACCAAAAAATCGATCTATGAGCAACAGTTATTGAGAAAAAAGGTGCATGCTTAGAATTTATGAGTAATGGGGGTGGATTAGTAAGTAACTATCTATGTTGAACCACTTTTATGCTAATGCTAGGTATAATGTAGGTAGATAAAGTTGTAACAGTTTCTTTAATTATTTATGTTTTAATTTATTCGAACAGTAAACATTACCCTGTAGGCTTCATTATTGGTGGTAAGTATGTACATGAGGGTAAGTGTAATCGAACACAATTTTTGTGGGTAGATATTTCAAATTAAAGTTTTACGTTGCGACTAAATTTGAAAAAGAATCATCATTTAGGCTTAAGGTGAAATTTATTCGCAACCCTATTCTGTTAAACTTATTTTTTTTTTGCCATTTATTTATTTATTTTAACCAAGGCAAATGATCGCGCGTTTAAAAGCGTTTTGGTGTTTTTTTTAATTACTAAATTAAATCAAGTAAAATTTTTGCTCGCGGTCTTATTTGATTTATAATAATTTATAACAAAAAGAATAAGATGAAATGTTACTGCTTGTAAAAAATAATTTTTTAAATAAAAAGTAATAAATTAGTAGTTAAATATTTTTGTTAAACCTTCTACTATTTTTATAAGATTTAAGATAATGATGAAATTAGTTCATTATTAATAAAGAATCCAGACATCTTTTTTAATCCGGATGCCTTTGTAACATGGCCAAAATTAAAAAATGATAATTTGTTGGTTTTTATAATATTTACTGGTTTTATCTTTTTGTATTTTGCAAGATACATTTCATCATGATTCTACACATACGATTTCAGATATTTATGAGATATATAAATCGTTTCCTTAGTTAAATAACAAACATTTATTAGATATTGGAGTTTGAAATTTTCTCATCACTAAATCTCTTTAAATCTTAGCTTAGCAGTCGACGACTAAGTCATAAGTATATTATTTTATTATCTGTTATATTATAAGTATATTAACTATAACGAGAATTAAAATTTGGATCATAAATAGTCTAAAAACAGTCGTGTAATGCGACGATATGTATTATAGGTATAAAAATTTAATTGAAAGCAAAAAGGAAACAAAATTCATGAGCTTTAGTTACGTAGATAAAAGTTAAAAAGCATCATGTAAACTATAGATTTATAAGACACTTTTAATTATTTATATTATGCAGCATTAAAGGGATAAATTATTATTGTTATTAATAATTAAATATTTAAATTGGTTAGTTTCTACTTTTTTTTACAATTTAGGAAGTCCAGCTAAGGCCCTGCGCCCAGTTGCTATTTTTAGTTGCACTATACCTCAGTTGAAAAAAATTCTAGTAACTAAATAATTTGGAATTTGTCATAAACTTTTTGGTTGCGAATTTGTCACGAAATGTCTATATTAAAACTTTATTAGTCTTTTATTTTTTGTAGTTATTTTAGCACACAATAAGGGTATGAAGGATGTCCCAGGAGTGTTTTTTATCGACACTTTGAGGATTAGTCTTGTATCAAATAAAAATAATCTAAGTATGTACCGAAAATTTCAGTCCTTAATTTTGAGCAGTTTTCGAGTTGTTTAAAAAGGTAACTCCCTTTGAATTACTTTCTTAAACACTTGAGAGTAAAAGATACGGTAATAGCGTTTCTGTATTGATCTCTAAAATTTAAAGTTAAATTTTATAAAAATAAATAAAACTAAAATCATTACCTAACTGTACTTTTCAAAACGTGTAATCAGCGAATTTTCACAGAAAAATGAATTTTTTCTTTCTCAGGTTTTTCTCAATTTGGTGGAAAATTGTCAAAATAAGAACTATGTTTTTTGTTTAATATACCTTCGTATATATTCCAATACAATTATATAACTGAAAAAGTTTTTTTAAACTCCAATAAACATATTGTACCTAATACAAAGATATTTATAAAAAATTGTAACACCAGCAGAAATTTTGAGTCTTATTTTCAAGAATAACAGGACAAGAAAATGTGTAATTATATTATAAAAATAATTACAAAGATTGGATCTATTTTACTTTTTCGAAAAATTTCTAACATAAATTTTTTATTGATATTATTAGTATCTTTTGTAGTTCGTTTTAAATACGAAAAAACAGTTTTTTATGTTCTTCACAGGTTCCACCAAAACTAAAAAAATTGAAAAAAGGATC
Organism: Agrilus cyanescens; assembly: GCA_947389935.1. Taxonomy (NCBI): domain Eukaryota; kingdom Metazoa; phylum Arthropoda; class Insecta; order Coleoptera; family Buprestidae; genus Agrilus; species Agrilus cyanescens. The sequence goes on from OX376705.1 coordinate 27,200,497, forward strand.
TTTCTGAAAAATTTTGGTGATTGCATGTTTTAAGAAAATGTTCAAGATTGGAGTAAATTGATATAAAAATAATCCCTAAAGTGTCATTAGAAATTTCTGGGGACACATTGGACCCTTTTATAAAAACCTAGACCTCTACTCATTTTCGTAATTTTAAAATTTAATCCCTTTCATGCTGCAATTTAAAATACCTACAATTTTGTATTGTAGTTTCAATTCTAAATCTTTATAAATCCTCTGAAAAAATTAATAGTAAACTTCAACAAGATTCGTTAATCGCATAACTTTAAATAAGCGAGATATCGAAAATTTCTTAAATACATACATAGTAATATATGTGTGTACCTATAGTTTTAATAGTAATATCGAGTATTATATAATAATTAAATAGGTAATTAATTGAACATTAGTTTCAATAGTTTCACTGTTTTTTATCAGTCTTTCCCGATAAATAGCACTCGACGCACGTGGGGTTTTCAATGCTAAGTGACTTTGAGGGTTGCTTCAGCGAAGATTTGAGAGGTTTCTTTTCTTTCAAATCATTTTCGACTTTGGCTCGTTCTTCGCTTATTTTCGAATTGTCGGTCGAAGTCTTAACCGGACTGAGACTAGACCTCCGCGAGTGAGGGCTAGTTTTTCTCGAATGATTGGGGCTAGACTTCTTCCTCGAGAGGGGAGTGTGCTTTTTCGGGGAACGATTTGGCGATGGGGTTTTTGATGCGTGCACTTCGGCTTTAACTGTTTTCGTATTAGAAGACGATGAAGATTGCTTACCTAATTCTTCGACCTGCATGGGCTGATAAAGCTCTGGCTGGTGTGAGGATTGAATCAGACGAGCTTGACTGCCAGTGCTGCCGGCCGACAAAGTTGATGTAGTGCTAAATCCAAATATTAAGTGAAATCGACGTTCTTTTGACGAACGATTTTTTTTCACACCGAACGAAACATTTTCATAATGTGCGGTAGGTATACTAACAATTAAAACGGTGAATGAACTACAAAAGTTTGTGATTGTTTTCTCGTTCTTTTTGATTTGTTATTTTCCACAGAATGTGAGTGATTGATTATAGATTTAAAACATTACAGAATGTTCTGTAACATTTCTGAAAAATTAGAATTTTCTAGATTTTTCGGAAAAGATTTGGAATGTTCGACAAATATCTAGAATGTTCTAGAGTTTTCGGGAATAATTTTAGATGCTTGAGAATGTGATAGAAAGTTGCAAATTTTTCTAGAATTATTTGAAATGCTCGAGAATAATCTAAATTTTGGAGAATGTTCTCCAGTACTCCAGGATGATCTGGGATGTTCTAAATTTTTCAAGAATGGTACCAAATGTTCGATAATGAACTAATATGCTCCAGGTATTCTAAGAATCATTTTTAATGTTCGACAATGTTGAAATGTTCCGAAACTTCTGAGAATGTTCTACGGTACACCAAGATGATTTAGAAAGTTCCAGATTTTTCGAGGGTTATATTAAATATTCGACAGTGGCTTAAAACGTTTTAAAGTTTTCGAGAATGTTTTTGAATGTTCGAAAATGATGCAGAATATCCCAGTATTTTCGGGAATAATTTGAAATATTTGAGAATGATTCAGAAAATTCCAGATTTTTCGAGAATTATCTACAATGTTCCAAAACTTTGGAGAATGTAGGATAATTTAGATTGTCCAGATTTTTCGAGAACGATTTGGAATTGTCGACAATGATTTCAAATGTTTCCAAATTTGTAGTATGTTCTAAAAAATTCCAGAATGATCCAGGATGTTTCATTCCTTTCTGTAATGATTTGGAATGTCCGAGTATGATGTAGAATGTTCCAAATTTATCGAGGATTATTTTGTATGTTTGAAAAATATGTACAATATTCTAGATTCTTCGAGAATAATTTGGGATGTTCAGCTATGATGTAGAATATTCCAAATTTTTCAAGAATTATTTAAATTTTTTTTACAATAGTCTGGAATGTTTCATATTTTTTGATTGCTTGAGAATGATCCAGAAAGTTTTAAATCATTTGATTTAGAATGTACAAAAATAATTTGGAATGTTTGACAGTAATCTAAAATGTTTTAAAACTTTGGAGAATAATCTGCGGTACCTCAGGATGATCTGGAGTGTTCCAAATTTATCGAGAATGGTATGTCTGAGAATGATCTAATATACGCCAGATACTTGGAGAATAGTTTTGAATGTTCGACAATAATTTAAAATGTTACAAAAATGTTCCAGGATGTTATAGATATTTCAAGAATGTTCGACAATGATCTGGAATGTTCCACATTTTTTGAAATGATCCGGAATAATCTAGAATGTTCTAAAGTTTTCGATAATTAGTTGGAATGTTCGAGAATTACCTTGAATTTTTCACAACATTACAGGATAGTCTTAAGTCAAAAAGGTGGTTGATGTATGTATTCCACAGCTTGGAAAAACCCGGAAAACACGGAACAAAAAATAAGTATAAGTTTGTGTCATAAAAGACATTTACTTTTTAGTAAAATTATGTTACTTTTGTATTTGTTTAAAAGTTAGTCATTGTTAGCTTTGTTAGTACCACATGGTATTATTCACGGTTATTGGCTGGCACAATTATTGCTCTCAATAATAATGAAAAAAGTCTAATTGTAAGTTACCTGGGTGGGCCATGTAAACTGGAACGTTCCTTTTTAGTCAAGATGAAATGAGTGATTCCTATTAAAAGCCTGCCATTTGACCATGGGTTCATAACGGCATATCCACGATTCATCCTTTGGTGTATTATACAATTTTAATTAAAAAACATTTACGTTCTGGATTGCACTCCTACTCATTTTTGAAGTAATTTTTTGAACTTGTAAATGAAATAAGTTGAAGGAATTTTCATTTATTACTAAATGGTCAACTTTCTAGCTGCCTATAGCTATTTCCTTTAGTTTGTTTTTTTTTCTGTGTCATAAATCATTATCGAATTACGAATCATAATTTTCATTGAATCATTAAAATTGTCATACACTTGGCCATTAGTGACGTTGGCTACTTGTCGCCACAAGTTATGGACGAGGCTTTTCATACATTTTAGTATGGTGTCGCCTAAAACTAAGCCCTCGAAAAAGTGGACTCAAATAGTGGCTACGACAACGCCAAATGATGACCGCGACCAGTGACGACGACTAGTGGCAACGATCAGTCGCCCAGTATGTAGCTCTTAAAATCGTTTACGCATCCTGTGTTGTACTTAGTTAATTTTATATCAAAATAATTTCTGAAAATCCAGAAAGAACTGAAGAAACAGTCCATTCACCGAATTAATTGTTCTATTGTCCATATAATACCGTATTATGATGGATTTTATTTCTAGTAGTTTCAATTTCCAAATGTATGAGGTCATTAGCCCGGTTATATTTTTTTTAATACTAATTGTAAATGAAAACTACAGTTTCAAAATATAAAAAAAATGTTTTTCTTAATTTACCTGAGTGTGAGGTGATTTGGGGTTCTTCCTAAATTTGTTTTTGATTTTGTATTTCCTTGTGAGTCCTCCTCTCCTTCAGACTTTGTTCCTGGATCGGGCTTTTCTTGGTCATGCCTTTTTGGCCCATCTGAAACAACAAAAAATCGACAGGTGCAGCAACAATATCTACAGGGTGTCTAGATAATTATTTAACAATGAATAGGTTCACTGCTGGGTCGGCAGAAGTACAGTAATAAAAAATTATTTTTTTTAGCCACAGAGTTTTTGAAATTGAAATTACTTGTTTTCAAAAAAATTAAACTAAAACAAAAATATATTCTTTACCTGCTGTATCTCCTAACGTTTTACTTCTTGACCTAAAATTTCCGGATGGAGGTTCGTCAGCTTCTTGACTGATGTTATCGTAATCGATATTTCCGGCTGAATGTCTTTGAGAACTTTTCGACTTTTTAATTTTTCCAAGCGTGTGCGACCCTTGAATTACGTGAACCGTTTGCTTATTGGGGCGTTCGAGTGTTTGACTGGACATGGCATCGCCCTTACGACTCGAGACCAAAAGGATGCCAGGACCGGATCCAGGTTTCGTCGATGGTATCGACATATTCCTCACCGACTCCCTAATGATTTGTCTGATAGTCTTTAAGAAGGCGTTTCGAAAATCTGCAGTGCTGCAAGCAAAAATCGATAAAGTTCAGTTTTCTGGTCAATTTTCTCTTTTGCTTTTTTCGGTGCCGATGTTGAGAAGAGTTAGACAGGCAATTAAATTAAATTTAAAATGTAAATTTCTGCTAACGAACTTGCTAATTCTAAAAAGTATTCGTACGAACAAAAATTATCAAGTTATCTATCTACTTAAATGTAGTGTATTGTCGAGGGCCTTGCATGTATTTAGTCTGTGGACGTGCTTTCATTAGTGACCTAACGTGTGGAGTCTTTTAGAGTGTGTGAGTCGAAAAAGGGGTAAAAAGAAGTAGAACTCGACTCAAGCTTTATCGAACTAAAATGCAGTATTCGCTTTGGACTAACGTTTGAACCAGAATAAATTACTAAAAGAAGACTAATCTTAAGCACCAAACTTTTTCGATTTTAGGATTAATCAGATCATGATTTTTTGTTTTAACTTTCAATAAAAGTCTATATATTTTTTTATCACTTAATTAAATTAATTAAATTAATAAAAGAAAAAGATTTTCTAATAATAGGAATGTCTTTTCTTACCTATTGGACAACACGTAAACTTTTTCAGATCTTCGTTGCAGTTGATTTCGTAAATGGATCAACTCCCATAGAAAATGAGAATCCATATCTTTAGCTGACGAAGCTCGAACTTGTACTTCCGTGACGGGTATTAGAACTTGATACCGTATAATTTCTACTTCTGAAGCGTTCGTTTTACTCGAAACGCCCTACGTGAGACAAAAAGACGCAATTAATTTTGAGAACTAGTTAAAATCAAATTAAACCGCTTGGATACGCACCATTAATTTTTTCTTTTGTCTTAAACGTTCTTTACATAAGAAGACTACGGCTGATTTGAAAACGAAGCACATGGCGTGAAGCTCTAGACCTTTTTTAATTTTACCCAAAAAATCGGAAATATTTAACCATTCCACACCACCGTAATAGAGAAGATCACCAGGACTTAAATCTATAGACTGAAAAATGGAAATTTTGAGTAAACTTTGATAAATATTTATCAACGGTGTATTAGATAGGTACTAACTTGTTTACATGACTTTTGATGTTGCCTGAATAAATGATCGAAAATTGCACCGTATTCTTCGTGTATTCTCTGCATTTCGTTTATATGTTCGGCAACCTTTTCCATTCCCTTTAGGGCCTCTGAAAAATGACCTTTATTTTTAACTGTCTCTAACAGTTCTATAAAATTTGTAAAGTTACAGAACTTTTGTCCATCTTAAACTGATGAAAAATTGCAACACTCCAAACGCGCCTTTAAAAATGGAACGTACTGGAAATATATCCAGTTTTTTGAAAATAATCAAATGTAACTAAAATTGTGGATGTTCTTTGGAGAACTATTTAAATGTTATGATTGTTTTTTTTAATTGCATTAAATAATTAGTAATTAATTAAAAAGATATCCATACCGACTAAATGTTGATGCTCGTCCGAATTAGGATCCGTTAGATTCCTCAATTGCTGAAGAAGCAGTGGATATTTGAGTATTCTTTGAATTGGTTTAATTAAATAAGACTCTAACGTTGACGAATGCTGTTGTCTTGGATTCCTGGCAGCCAAAAATTCCTGCAACGCCTGATTGCCCTCATCTAAAATAAATTAAAAACAGTGTCGTCATCCAGATGCGATTTGTGAAACTTGATGAACGAATAAATTTCTTACTTGGATGGAGGACCTTTTGTGCCTTACTGTGGCTTGCACAAAACGAGCTGTAAAGCTTGAAATGATTGACGTAGTACAAGAATGCGCTGCCGATTGAGAACAGTATGTTCTGAAAACAAACAAAATTGAAATGGAAATGTCACTGTTGCAGGGGATGATAAATGGTACACAAGTGGGAATGTGTATACATTTTACAGGCACAACATCACTGAGAACAATGCTTGCAATGGAACAAAAGACTAATGGAAAAAAGTTGACTTATATTATACGATGTAGAACACCTACACGGTGTTCCTTATCTAATACAGACTTATACTATTTCTCCCTTAAAATGCGCTTTGACACCCGTCAGTCTAACTGAGGATGAAACGAAACACGTTTTAGCTTTCTAAAGGATTTTGTGTGGAATTTTGGGTTTTGGTATTTATTTAAACATTTAATAAATAGCGAAAAATTTTGGAACAACAGAGGAGTGAGGCAAGAGTCTATAAGGAATAGACAAACAGAAAACACAGCAGTTGGTAACAAAGCAATATACGTACTAAAAGTATGTTGACAACGCTAAAAAAATATTTTGATAAAGAAAAGCTGACTAAAACAAAGAAAATTGTGATCCTAAAAGGCGAAGGTAAAAAAATAGAAATGGAATGGTGAGAAAATAGAAGAGGTCAAAGAATTTACATATTTAGACTACACGTCCAAGAAGAATAATAGGGAATGGGATGAGGTGCAAACTAGGAGATGGTATAAGTTTGGGAAATAAAGGAAAGAAAATTTGGCGAAGATTTCAGATGAGGAATATTGATGTTCAATATAGTAGTCGAGGCTATCGTAATGTATGCTGTGGAAAATGGGGACATAAGGAGAGAAAGTTATGGAAAGGCAACATGACAAATAAATAAGAAGAATCTAATTCCTCGAGAGATGAACACCAGACACCGGAACATCTATTAAGTATAGAGAAGAAGATACGAATAGGGTTAGGAATTACTAGAAAAAGGAATAGATCCGGAAGATATTATAAATTACTGAGAGAATGCAGGGAAGAAAGTATTGTAGCGAACGCGAGCGTGCTTGTGTGCGACCGGGTATGCTTGTATGCGTAGCCGGCCGGCTCGACTAGCCAAGGCCGGTGTCGGCAGTGTGCGTTGTATTTGTGTACGTGTGTCCCGTAGCTGCTTTCCAGGAAAGTAATTAAGCGGTTCGCTGAAAACGTAAACAATGTAAACAAACTTCGAGACTTTTCTGGATTGTTCCATTATGCTATAAAAGTGGAAAGACGTTCGACAGTGAGTTAGTAATAAATTGACCGTGACAGTGGTAACATCCGAAATAAATCGACAGTGTTAAAAGCGAAGAGACAAATAAATAGAGACGGGCATATAAGTGAGTGTTGTAGATAAATAGTAAGCTAAGTTCTTTATTAATTAATAGTGCTTTTCAGTAGTTATTGTTAAATAAGTATATATAAATTGTAGTCCTGTACTTTAGTCTTGTAAATAAAATTTTAATAAACCCACGAACACTTTAGTATCAACCAAAGAAAAGTGGCAGAAAACAAAGATGGGAAAAATGAAGATGGAATTTAGAGAAACCAAATGGATGATGGGGGCGAAAACGAAAAAAGGAAAAGATTTAGCATAACTGTGGAGGAGGGCAGCAAAAGAAAAAGAAACAAAAACTGAAAAGCACTAAATAAGTTGAGGAATTTTTGTAATGAAGAGAATACGAAATATCCAATTACCAGAGAGAAAAAGGAAAAGCACAAAGACTGAAAATAATCGCAATATTTAAGTTGGGAAATTAATGGAAAGCTAGCAGATATTGGATGAATACAGAAGCCAAATTTTGCCATCTATATTAGACAAAGATCGACGATATGTTGCAACAATTCCGAATACACAAGATCTGAACGAAATGGACGAGAACCCAGGCAGTGCAGAATAGATGAAAAAGCTTTGAAAATAGAATTCCGAAATAAATCAACACAAGATACATAGTAAACCAAGAAAACAAACAAATAAACGTATTTTATTACCAGGGTCAGCAGCTTCATGTCTCTTAATGGGAATCAGTAATTTTGAATTAAAAAAAAAGAACTTTAAAGTGGAAGTGTCGTGTAAAAGTTTTAATTTTAAATATCAACTTGGTGATTAAAAGCCAAGGCCATCTTAAGCCAAAAACTGATAATAGATTTTTTCAAGAAAGTGGTTTTCTGATTAAATGAAAACAAATAGTGTAGGTACTTAGTTTCTCTTCAGGGTGAAAGTGATTTTTTGGCCTTTATGAAACATTAATTTTTAGACACTTTCTCTATTGATGCACGAAATTTCTCGTTTTTTTTTATAAAAAAAATGTACTATTATTATTTTTTGAATTTCATATACTTCTAATTTGAGCTTTCCCCTAGAAGTCACAGTGGCTTTTTTATTTGAAAATAAATATAGATTTAAAAACAGCAAATGACAATAATCAAAGAACAAAAATTTACATTCAAAGCACATCTATCTAATGTCTTCGTTTAGAACTTTTAAACTTAGGTTGTAAAAAATTATTCTTCGTTCTATTCCTATAGAGATATAAATATCTGTTTTTGAATGGTTTTGATTTCTTTGTGGTTCATAAATTTTATTACCAGTACTGTGAGCATTTCTTTTGTTCGGATTCTTTTGAAGTTTAATGGTGCGTCTTAATTTCTAACAAAAGGGTTGGCGATGTATGAGGGCTTCTACATACACGTACAAAAAAGAAAACAAGATTCACCCTTCCAATAAGAAAATATCTATATACTCATAATGACTTAAGAATTTAACAATTTATCGTTCAATTGAAAAAAACATTTAATTCCGTTGTTATAAGAAATCTTTTTATGCGATTATAAATCGATATAAATTGTTGACATTAAACTTTAAACACCCCCTAAATTAGATAATAATATTTTTAACTTATATCAGTACACCAATACGAACATCCTTGTTGAATTGGAATTTCTGCTGGTTAATTCTTTGCAGACATTGTCGAAAATTTTTGAAAGAGGTACAAAATTTAAAAATTGTTAGAAAATAAATTTTAGTTGTTTAGACTTTGATATGTTTACCAATAGAAAAACACAGAAACAGAGGATAACCTTATCGATGGCTTCAAATGGGATGTTGAAAAGTTTTATTTAATAATGGCTCTCCCCAGCACCAAAATTGTCGGACGCAATTTCTAATTTTTTTATGACATCGAACTCATAAGTCAATTTTTTCAGTAATTAATTCAGTTAACAATTAGTCTAATTTATTGATCTTGAAAATTGATTAATAAAAGTAGATCGACTCAGTGACTGTGATCATTACACATATTTTCATGTTTTTTTCGGTAAGTATTGTAATGAGCGTACATGTGTGTGCGAGAGCGGCCAGTGTAACAAGCGTATATGTGTGCGAGAGCGAGCAGTGCAACGAGCGTATATGTGTGCGATAGCGGCAACGAGATCCGACAGCAGATAAGCGGAGCTCAAAGAATGCCGGCGTCGGTCGGCGCTTTGATGACGATAAACAAGGCCATAAATTAGCCGAACACAATAAGCACTCCAGTAAAGTCTAGTATGTCATTCTGGAACTTTCTGGATTGTTCCTAATCAGTATAAATACCTGTTGACGTGGCCAGTAAGAGTCAGTTCACAGTGAGCTTCTGAACGAGTGATATAAATAGCGAACTACGATATACCGAGTGATATAAATAAGTACGCATTTTCCTAGTGATATAAATAAGTCGTTGAATTATTATTAGTGTTTAAGTATTCTATTAGTGTTTAAGTGTTAAATAAATAGTTGTAAAATAAATATCCGTTAAATAAATAAGTTCTACTAGAAAAGTCGTTACAGTATAGTCAAGACAACGATTTGAATTTCAAGTTCATTGATTGAAAACTTGCTTGCAACTCTAAAGTAAAAACTTAAATTGCTGATTTAAAGCCGTATAGGTACCTAATGCTACAGCCATTGGCTGCGCTTTGTAGTTCAGTCCCGAGCGAATTTCCCTTTCACATCGGATTTTCAAAGACGAAACGGCATTATCTAAACATGATTGCGGCCTTTCTTACTTTTGGAAAGTTACTCTTCCAAGTCTGTTTGACGATTTACTGTCTCTATCGCGTTTGTACCGAAAGCTTTAGCAATTTACTCAATCTTATTTCTCCTGTGCAGGTAGGTACATTACTATCAAATTCAGTTTATCAATAACGAAACGATTAATTATCAAACAGGAACCGTAGGAATAGCTAAAGGATTTGTTAGAATGTAGTTTTTAAATCCTATATTTAATTCAAAGTCACAGTCAAAGAAAATTTTTAAGTGTCTCACTAAATTTTTTTAAATAATATTTTGACTACGTCCATAGGCTTAGTTAAAAGGGGAGGAATAGGTAATGTTTACCCTACAAAACTTATCGCCCACCCTAGAAAAACAGTGGTCATCATCGAAAAATAATATAGAAATTAAAACTTTGACCTAGCTGGTCAACTGGTTGTTAGGAAAACACTCTTACTAGCCCAACGACTAACCCATGGATGAAAAAAAATATTCTTACCTTAAATTGACTAGGATAATCGAATTTATGAAAATCGGGTTCTAATTCGAGTGCTTCTTCCAAACTTTGTAGGAACTGCCTTTGGAATGCTACTATTTCTTGAATGTTACCAAACAGTGCGTTGATCTCCGCATTTGAGAGGAATGTTTCTTTCTTGAGTGGCTCCAAATAGTTTTCTAGAAGATTATTTAAATGCTGTAAAATAAAATAAAAGCGCATGTAATAAGCCTTAGACGGAATGTAACCTTACTTTTTTTGTACCCACGCTTGTTTTTTTTTTTTTTAATAAAATTCTGGTTAGTTGAATCGATTTTGGAAGAATAAATGTATGGAAATATGTATACGTATAAAGTTCATTCGCACGTATTCGAAATACGGATTTCATTTTTATCAGCCCCTGCTATTGTTGTCGAGGTTAAATTCCAATGAGATTTTTTTTAACGAAAAGGGGATAAAAGGAAACCTGCCAATATTTAACGTTGACGTTATATATCATATAAAATTGTGGGATTTGATATATAAAAAATTTGACACGAGTTAATATTTCATTTTTAATTTGTCCTTCAAGTTAATACAGTCTTCTGCTATGATGGTATCTGATTTCTGGTATAACCGAAAGTGCTACAAAATTGAAAATATTTCAAAAATGTAGATCGTATGCCATAACTACTACGTGATTTTTTCAAAATTTTCCTAGCCTTAGTTTTCCATATACTTTTGATAGACCGTCCACTCGATCTGCGTTTAAGCATTACCACCAAAAGTAGGAGGCCTAACACCTTACGCGTGACGTCATTCACTCAGGCCAATTTAAGTAACCGTTTTAGGCTAATAACTGAAGGATTTATTGTGCAAAAATATTTTCATTTCAGAAGAGGAGTCTCAAATATTTGCGCATATGCACTTCACATCATCCATCCTCCACAAGAATCCGCAATGAAAAAATTTTTGCTAGAAAAATCCTTTAGCTACTACACTAAAACGATTTCCTACATTGGCCTACGTGAATCGCTCATCGATGACGTCGTGCGTAAGCTTTTAGGCCTTAGAACTTACTGTTGTTGATTTATCAATATTGGTCAAAGATCTAAGTGCAGATTTTCGATGTTCTTCTTTAATCCGGATGCTTACCTTTACGTACGTCCTTTCCGTTTCAATCAGTTCTAAGATGACCTTTTTCAATTTTTCCGCATCAGTAAGTTGTCTTGTGTGTGCCTGTGACGTGTTACTGACAATGCTGCCTGTTGGACTGGACTTCCTGGTTTCGACCGGTGACCGACAGAAACCTGTCACTTGTTCCGCAGTTTTGAGCAAGTTTTCGATTTCGAAAGAGTTTGTTCTCGAACTGAACTTGATGCCGCCGTCCACCGTGAGGATCGAGGGGGCGTTATCAGATTCTGTAGAGTACGACGGTTGAGGTTCTTTACCTGTTGCGTGATGAAATGAAATGATGAACTAACGAAAATGCAATGAGTGATATGATTATTCACACAGGGTGATTTAAAAAGATAAAAACATTTGGTCTATTATAGTTTTTAGGGGTTCATGATCGACGTAAATATCATGCACTCCCTCGGTTGTTCTATGGAATCTCATTTTTTTCTCAATCAACTTTTGCGATAACTTAGCTGGGTTAAAAATAATACACGTAGGTTGTCGAACCTCCATGTCTTTATTGTTGAGGATTACGTTTCGACTGGTATGGTATCTCCAGTCGTTATAAGGTAAAAGTCCTCATGGTCTGATGACTAGACTTATGTGTTCACGCACTCGCTTTAGTCACCGGACAGACCTAAACGTGGTACCTACCGTGTTTCCTTCTCCCTATACGTTCAGTATAAGATGGTGGCAACGGAGTTCCATACCGTACCAAAATATTTAATTTTTGTTGAATTTTCAATACTCGTTTACTCCGTGTAGATAATAATGTTATATTTTTTTATTTCAAACAAACAAAAAAAATTTTTGGGCCAAATTTGCCGCCCCCTAAAATATGTCGTCCTAGGCTCGAGCCAACTCAGCCTGGAAGTTTTATAGTAGATAATAGATTAGAGAAATAATAACTTTTAGAGATCGTTATTGATAAGGTACGGAATCCTCGGCGCGCGAATCAGACTTCTATGGTTTCTGATATTTAGGATTGGTGTGTTATCACGTTTATGAAATGGGGAAATTAAATCACACGGTTGGTACCTCCCATTTACAATAGAGCACTAATATGAATTGTGTCCTGGCGTGGCGCAGGGTTTTTGGTTTCGGCACAGCGTTCGATTTTGGGTGACTACGTACTGTCTACTCGTAATATTAGAGTTGTATTGTTTGTTTGGTATAATAAGCGATGCGATATGAATATATAGGGCAAACCTGTGTGCCTGCATACAAATTCGTTTGAACGTAATTAATTAATCACAAGCAACATATTGTGTGGACATCCATAGCCGAAACGTGAGAGATTGTAATCAAGGAAAAGTTTCTTTGGAAAATGTGCTTCCTTGCGGAAACCAGGTTTCGCTTTTGTTAGGAATTTCGTAAAGTTACTTTTATTAATTCGACCTGTTATACGTTGCTATTAGTTATCGTGACTTTTTGACTTGGTGACGTTAGAAGTAAATAAATTACATACGTGTTTAATATGACAATACACAGGGTGGCCCAAAATTATAGCTTAAAACAAAGACCAAATTTGTAGGATTTCGGGGGACATCAATTGTGACCTTTTAATTTGATCTTGAAGTTGATTGTCAAGGCTATTTTATGATTAAATTGATTTTCTCAAATATATAATATAACATTTTTGACCTCAGAGGCCATTTCAAAACAAAATGTCATAATAAACTTATAACTATTAGTCAGCAACGATCACAAGTGGTAACATCTGGTACTTAACATTCAGAAGAGGTCATTGCTGGTAATTATTTACAATCAATGGTCAAATTTGGTCGATAAATATGGTCAGTTACTGATGATTCATACTTTTTGTCCAGTTATCAGCTATATAACTTTGAATTAACTTCAATTTTTTGGCTAAAAACCGGGCAGTAGAAGGAGTTCAAAGTTTACTTCTAACATCCACTGAACGTTTTCCCACATTGTGGCTTTATAAAATGGTTGAAATATACCAAATAAAAATTTAGATTCAATTTTTCCAATTTTTGTTTTGTATTTAGTAGGGACATATATGTACTTTGTAAAGCTGTAGTTAGCTGCTAACAACCATGAGTTTTTTTAATTCTTAATCTGAAAGGTATTTTCTTGATTAGGTCATATCTTCATTAATACTTTACTAAATTTAATAATTGAGGTATTATTTGGAAGGGTATGTTTCCCGGTCATGACGAAAAATAAACAAAAAGTTTAAAATCAAACTTTTAGTGGCAGAAATAATTTTGAAGCTTACGCCGAGGGTGCCATCTATTGACAATCTGTTTAACTTACTTTCTTTTTTGTTTATATTATTGTATTCATTCATTCTATGAATTCTGTTATTCTGCTTTGTTATAAATACACTTTATTTTTTTTTATAAAATCAAAGAAACTTCTTTATTCATTAATTCGGGGAAAAAAAGAAATACCTGTTAAGTTGGGAACACAGTTGGCTTGAGTTTTTAATCGAAACGGATTTTGCAAATTTCGTTCTAATGAATAGTCGTTTGCGTAACGATTTTGAAACGTCTTTATAAAAATTTCCGATTTGCTGGTTTGTTATATTTCAGTCATATTTCCAGGGAAATTTAAAACGCTGTCTCAAAAAAGAAACTAATCAAATCAAAAAAAATTAATTGTTCATCGCTAAAGCGAAGATAGGTAGGAAGATAGATAAAAAAAAGATATAAATACATTGAAAATATTTTCGTGGAGTAAAAAATTCTATATTATCTATAATTCTACAATTTATGATTATTTTCGTCATAATAGTAGGTATTCTTTAAAAAAGTGTTATCTATATCATGGTAAGAGACCAATTTTTTACGTGAAATACAAAAGTGTTTTTTTGAAATATCAAATGAAAATTTTAAGGCATTCTGAAAATAAGCAAAGATAGAAAGTTCTCTTGCTATTTTTGAAACTTTTTGAGTTAGTGACAATGCACGACTCAGTTATTAATGCAGTAAAATACGTTTTTGTGAATTAGAAAGAGACTTGTTCGTTCAAATTACTACTTTCATCCTGCAAAATGTTCGTTAAAAGTTTGGAGTGTTACCTGCATTACGTTCTAACGGTTGATTTTTAAAAACCAAGCGGTACCAGGTGAGGATTTATAAAAATTTCGGCCTAATTAAGTACCCTTTACTGCTTTTGTGGAAAAAACGACTTTTCATTTAATGTATTAATCAACTTTTTTCCCAAATTTATTTTTTAATTAGTTGGCTAAAAACTTTGCCAATAATAATAATCCACCCTTTGTAGGCGAAAAAAAAAAAGGTTGGGGTAATTTTAAAATACGCAGGACGTTTAGGTTCGTAGCTGATGGTTCATTTTTTTAGTTCAAAGAAATTCTGGAAGTTCGTTATCATTTAATCTAATTTAGTAGAATATCCAGGTATGTACTTTACAAAGCACATTAAAATTTTCAATATTTTAAAATAAAAAGCCTTTTGATAAAAATAATTTTTGTTATTAATAATCAATAAAGTTATCCTGAGTTTAAACTCAAATAAGTATGATATGAAAAGAATTCGCTGGAGGATTCAGACATCTATCGATCTAAAAGATTGATCAACGTCAAATATAATAATGAATGGGCGATGTAATCCAAAATGTGGATGATAAAAAATTTCATGCAATATCTAAATGACATCTACTCCTAAATATTACTCACTCCAACCTGGGGCAGGAACTATGAGGCCGGAGATCATTTCCTCGCTGATGACCTGGGGTTCGGAGGGCGGGGGAGGACACACTAAACTTTCGATGTTGTCATCGGTCGTCCTTAAGATACCCGTCAATTCCGGCGGTTCGGTCCGCGATGATCGCATCATCATGCACAAGGACAACTCCTCCTGCAGAACGCTCTCCAGATACATCATGTCCAGGTCGGAAACGATCGCCCCATTTATTACCATGATTTCGTCGCTTTTTATTATACCTGAAATTCATTTCAATGAAGAGCATTACTCTTAATCTTAATTTACTGATAGTGATACGTGTTAGTGGAATCCAATGGTGTAATCAATTTGGATTAAAAAAGGCCTTTGTCAAATCTCTTTAGAATAAAGTAAAATTTACTGTAACTGAGTGTAATACATAACAAATTCTATATTCTATATATAGTGTGTTGAAATTTTTACCAGTAATAGCTGAATCTGTAGGCTATCTCCCTGGCAAAAGTGAACTCAAAAATGTATACAGAACGTTCAGATAAAAATTCTAAAGTTTAAAAACTTCAAACACGACTTAATTTGTTTTTTGTTCAAATGGCATCAACCATATTTTATTTTTCCATTTTATTCCTTTTTTATTATCTTTCGATGCATTTGGATATTCCCTATTTTTTTTTTAAAGTTTAGGTAATTTTGAATTTCTGCTTAAAACAGCTAATCTTAATATTTTCTGCCTCGGACAAATGGTAACTAATTTAACAAATTAAGTCAAACATCGTTCATTCGATTAATTTCTTTTACAGGTAGCTAAAGATGTTCGAAAAAGTGTTTAAAAAAATACCTCACCTGAAGTTTTCATTTTTGGTCATTTTTGTAACAGTTAAAAAAGTTTGCGTTTGTTTTCAGACTCAGCTATTAACGATAAAAAAATTCTACCCTCTAGATCGTATTTAAGTGGAATTTATTTATAATTTCTTTATAATTTGGGTAGCGGTAATGATTTTTTTTTAAAGTTAAATTAACTCAGAAATCGCTCATCGTAGGTTTACTAATTCCCAAATTTTGGTGGGTCACCCTGTATAATTTTACTTTTGAATTAATATTAAAAAAGCATGCTGAAAAAAATCTTTAGAGTTTATGAGCTGATGAAGGAATAACGGAAAGTTTCTTCAGCTTGTTTTCCTCTCAATGGCATGTTGAAGTTTTCGTTGTTGACAACGTGTATGAAATTTTTAGTATTTCATAAATAATAATTTGAAATTCAATAGAAAACAAAAAGAAACTTTATAACCCTCTTTGGAAATAATTCGTATCATGATACAGTATTATGCTACTTAAAAATTTTCCCTTCTTCCTGAACAAACTTTACAGAGAAAAATCATCGCCAATAACTTTAATACAATCGTGGCAAAAAATTTGAAAAGACAGATGTAAAAATTTTGACACTTCTTCAACTAAAATTTGGATTTTTTTTGTTGATTATTCTTAAATAATATATTTATGGTTCTTTGTTTGTTACAGCAATTTTTTTTTAAAATACTTTTAGGAGGCAAATTACGAAATAAAAGAAAACAGCTTTCAAACTGTATCGAATGTAATATAAACCGAAAGGGCTTATGTTGTGAAGGTCTCAAAATAAATCGCTTTTAAAATTTTTAATAAAATAGATAAAA
Source organism: Agrilus cyanescens (assembly GCA_947389935.1). Taxonomy (NCBI): domain Eukaryota; kingdom Metazoa; phylum Arthropoda; class Insecta; order Coleoptera; family Buprestidae; genus Agrilus; species Agrilus cyanescens. The sequence continues at coordinate 27,217,387 of OX376705.1, forward strand.
ATTAATCATCCCCCTCACCCTATCACGGAAAGTTCTAAAAAAATTGCAAGAAACTGTCCTCTCTAACAAAAACAATAGATATTACGTAAATATTTATATTATGACAATACCATCCACCCTTTTATGATTATTATCACTCATCAATATTTCATATCACGATTTCCAAAATCGAAATGGCTTCCACGTTTCTAACAGTCTTGATTTATTTTTGCAATATGTCCCTTTATAGGCTCAAAGTACTCCCAGATGCCATCAGAAAATAGGAGTTGCTTCTAAATGGCACCTCATTATTACATCAGGTATAATAAAAGTTTCGAAATGTATCAACTGAATTTTACCCATAGGTATTAGTTCCAATTTTGATGGGGGCAATTAATTAAACTGATTGTCGAAAGCTACTCTTCAGATGTGAATTTTCATTAATTAAATTTAGTCATTAATTAAAGTTAGCTCCCGAGTGTTTTTAAATGAACATAAATTTATGTAAATATTTGGTAGTTTTGCAGCAAATTACGTATTAGAAATAATTTTCAGTTAAAAATATCTACTAATTATAATCAATGACTATGAAGTAAATTTAAAGCATATAATTATTTTTACTGTTAATAAGGTTTTTAGAAATAGCCAAATTTGTTTATGTAATTTAAATACGTAGTCATTAACGTCAAAAATCATGGATCCTGGAATATTTGGATATTTTCTACGTCGATGCATGTTAGTTTGTTGCAGTAATCAATGTCATTTATTAAAAATTTAATTCAAAATAAATTGTATCTATATATAGAACGCCAATCACAATTAAATAAGGGAGGAATTTGATTATCGAAAATTTAGTACGTTTTATGGACAAAAGCAAATATAATACATTGTAATTTTTGTAAAATGTCAACAGGAGATTTAATTTTTTTGTAAAGGCTCTGACTAGTTAACAAAATTGAAAATTGCTTCTAAGTTTTCTATATAAATGAAAATGGTGATGTGATTATGAGGACTCTTAAGCCTTAAGGGATTTTTAGATTATAAAAATGAGTAGAATATACGATGTTTTTTTTTTCACAATATTCCATTTTAATAAAAGCAAATATTACAAAATTCAATTTTAAAAATCGAGAATAAAAACTGAATATACAGGGTGGTCTTCAGCAGAGCAGATTATTCCATTGCAACTCATTTACGATATTTCAGTTATTATTTATTTCAAGCAAAAATTGTATTGATATTTATACATCTTTTTATAAAAAACAATAAAATTTTGTGTTTCATCAACCGAACTTAATAATTTAAATAAAATTTCTAGGTTACATATCTAATTGTTTGAATGAATTAAATTTTAAAGTGCCTATCAATATGAGAACACTGACACAAAATCTTGCCAATTTCGAAATTCGTGATTACGAGGTTTTTAGTGGCACAGGTACCAGGACTAATAACAATCTTTAGAAATGTGAAAAACAATTCTTCTTGAAACTGTTAACACTAGAACATAATTTTATAAACAATCTCCTAGATCATCTTCTATAGAAAAGAGAAGTAATTATTTTTAAATTGGAATAGTGAAAAATCTGAATTGAAAGTCAAATCGTATTTAATAAATTATTTTGTTTACCTATAGTTGAAAACTTCCCCTAATTTATAGATAACCTTTGTATGTAAGTATAACATTTAGAAAGAAACAAATCGTTCAAATGGTTTCTTTTATCATATTTATACGACACAAAACGTCAGTTTTACAAAAAATACTGCCCCATTTTTTAAGTAAATCTAGAGGAACAAACATAAAAAGAAACATTTTGCAGATCTACTATTTCAAAAATTGTGAGTTTTATTTCATTTTTGAGATATAATCAGAAGAGATGTCTTACAGAAATATTAAATGTAAACATTTGTTGCCAGTTTTAGTATGAATAATGTGTTTGTCTAACCTACGTATATCAATTTTCTAAATGCAATATTAAGTTTACTGTTTGTTGTTTTCTGAATAATTAGAGAGTAATAAGCAAAAGTTTGCGACTGTTTCGTGCCGAGTAATTTATCAATTCGTCCCTGTTTTAATTCCCGGCTTTGTATCTCTTTGTCTTCCTCATTTATAAACAATTACTGAAGAACTTTTGATATTGAATTTTGTCGTTTGATTTTGTAGTTTCAGCTAGTTTTTAATTATCACATACCGCGTTTTATATTACGACTAGAAACAATTTTTGATTAGATAGATATTTAAATATTTTGATGTGTAACATATTTTAGATCCGAAGAAACCGACTGAGGTGGCAAAAAATTGATTTTAATTAATTCCAATAATTTTTAATGAATAAAAAAATACTTTTTTTCCCCTTTTTGCTATTAAGTTTTAGTATTGCAGATTGAGCTCGACAGTTAGCACAATTTGGGTTATGGTTTCACATCCTTGTATAAATTCAAGACAGACTTGGGTTCTCACCAATAATATTATTGCTATTACTGTTAATTAGTCGTAGGTGCATACTAAGTGAAGAAAATAAACTAAATTGTACAGAATATTGTTTAAAAACTTACCATTTTGCATAGCGACACTTTTGTCTTCGACTCTGCTAACGTAGCAACAAAGTTCATCTTGCCTATCGGCGTTTTCAACAAGTTCGGCCTCAACACTGAAGCCCCACATCTGCTCCAACGTATTCCTCGATAATTCAACTTGATAGAGAATTTTCGCACAAACTTCAACAACTTCGTGAGTATGCAACTGAAAGAAAATAAAACAGCGTACAGAACTCGGTCCCTATACAATTCTCAACTTTTACTACTCTCAAAGTTCAAATCAACAAACCGCATTTAGAGTAATTTTCAGAAAGAATTTCCTCAAGCTAGAGTGAATAAAGTTTGGATAAAATGTACGATTGTGAGGAAAAACGTTGAATAAACCCATACTAAATGGAGTTTTCCTGTCCCTGATATTTTTATCTGATTTTCTTTTATTTTTTTACGAAATATACTTGGATGTAATTGAACCCTCTTTAGGAATAAACAAACTAACACAGATAGACAGCAAAGTCCAAGAAGACCCTTTTCAATTTAAAGATAATTAAACTAGAATCCATCTACAGTTAACTTGCATACCATACAATATGGAAGAAAATGAGCTTGGTCACCATTCTGCCTAAATCACCAGAAAGCAGATCGTGATTTTCATCTTATATTAAGTAGTTTTCATCAAGCAGTTTCGACAGAAGATAGACCAAACTGAATCTATTGGTTGATATGCAGGATTTAAAAGTCCCAGAGCCCACTCTGCCATTTTGGGAGAGGGTGTCTATTCAATTTTCTGCCCTTTTCTCGATAATATTAACAGTGTCAATAAATGTTGATTTTTGTTTCCTTTTTGGATCATAGAACAGCCAAAAACTATGTTTTTATTTCTTCATGTAATTTTTTGAAATCGACACAAAATTATGAATTCTAGTTTTGAGCATAAACTTTTATTCTTTTTTTTTTTAATAAGAATAATAATTGCTTTTTTTGCATATATTCTTAATTATACGAATTTACGAATACTTTAAAATGTCATTTAAATAATATTCGAAAAATCTGATGGAGAACATGTTTTTAAAGATATTACTAGTAAAATATTTTACTATGCAATTTTTTTAATTTATATTCTTAAAATATTTAGGGAAATACTTCATCAAAATTTGTACAAAAAGTATGGTACATTTCTCATGTTTTATTCCACCCTTAGTAAAAGAATACTAGCTTAAGTATCCGTGAAATTATTTCGCATGTCGTGCCAATTTCTCTCATGATAGATTACAGTTGCGTGCAGAATATAAACTAGGATTTCAGGCAATGGATGGAATACATATCAGTTAAAGAGATTGTCAATAGAGGACGCCCTCAGCTTAAGTTCTTGAACTTATATTTGTTAGCGAAAATAATTAATTTTAAACTTATTTAGTTTTCGTCATTATTGAAAAACCTAATAATCTTTAAAATGACATTTCAGTCTTTAATATTGGTGAAGTATTAACGGGTGTAATACGACGTCTGAAAAATAACATACATAGGGGTTATTTAAAAAAAAGATTATAGGGAGTACGGGATTAATTAGAGGGTGAGTTATATGTACTTAGAAATGTGGTGATTACTTTTGTGCGTTGCTACAAATTAAAGAACCGCAATGTATTCATGAGTATTTAAAGTTAATTTTATTTCGGGTTCTGTAATTGTTACGTATTTTTTTTATCCGATTCTCTTTTGTTTTTCGATTTGGCTCGAAATCCGCACGTGAAAAACGAAAATCTTTTTTAAAAAGACTTATGCGATGAGCATGGCTTAAACGACTAAATGGCATGCTCGTTATTCCTACATTTCGCACACTGTAATGGCCATTATCTAGCGAGAATACGCCATGAGCATTAAAACATGTACTTATTTCGGAAGTTTTCTCCTGCATGTCGAAACGATTACCATAATGGAACGAAAATTAGGACACTGAAGGGTATCGATTCGCTTCTACACACTTTCATTCTACGATCCTGTGCTTTTTAAAAATCGTAACAAAACATTCTGATTACGAGTCATTCGCAGACAGATGAATTAAAGCAAAAGTTTTCTACCGGAATATTCACTTTCTACAGAAATCTAAAGCTGTTCTTCTTTTTTTTTAATTAAGAGTATTTACAGTAGTTTCTGATAATGTGGTGAAAGTTTATAAAAAATGAAACATTACTTGAAAGTGTTGGTCTTGGTCTTGCAAAATGTGTTAGACAAAGACAAGAACAACCGCAAGAACAAGACCATTTTTGCTCATCACTATTCTCACGATATGCCCAAAAGAGAAATAAACAGATTTTGGAAAGTACTTCTAGAAGATGATAAACGAAAAGCTGAAGAAGAGATGATTTGTACTGTAGAAAGCCAAATTTTTGAAAAAAATGAAAAGGAAAGAAAAACGTTTATCTTAAAGTCGATTACAGGCTCCCTGGGGCTGTGCCAAGAAGGATTTATTACCTAAGGTACATCTGCATAAACTGCCAATCTTTCTATAGAAGATTTCTTCGTGGTACGTTCAAACGTACCCCGTTAACTGTTGTCACTTACCCTATTTATGCAACATTAATATAGTTTTTTATTTTATTTTTTTATTGCTAATGTGTTTATATATGCTTGTTTTTATCAACAAACATTGAATTACTTTGAAACAATTGTCTGATAATGTATTTGACTTTTTCTCCATTTCTTACCCAAAATATTATAGAAAAACAAAAAAGGGTTACAACATGCCCCAGACTGCCCTACATATGGAAAACCCATTTTCTTAAAAAAAAAAAACCTTAATCGTAAAATTGTGCAAAGTTTTACATCTAAGGAATCGGCTTACTTATGAGAAGAAATTTCCCTGAAATAAAATGAGCGTTTCCATTTCCCTTATCAAGTGGTTTTAGTGACATAGTGTGTGTCTTGCTCGAGGGTAAACTGCTATATTTTGTGATAGTAATAGCTTTTCGTGGCGTACGTGATTTTAGCGATGTTAAATTAATATGATGCCGTAAATCGTTTTCACAACCAGCAAATTTATAACGTTTTTTATTGGAAGCATTAACGTGAAGTATCTCACAAAAGAAACACTTTTGGTTTATCAAAAAGTACGACGTTATTAGTTATAAATTATCGACAGGTAATTTTCCCTTGCACAAAATGTGCTTATATAATATTCTAAGTAATGGATTGTTTAGTTCCTCCTCGTCTCGCATCAATTTGCATGATTTATTTGAAAGATCCGGCCATAATAATAGCTAACAATTTCAAAACTTACACCTACTATGGATAGAATTAGTACCACCGTAAGGCACTTAAAGGGTTTGAGGGTTCCCACAGGTAAAAATTGGGCTTTAATTTAAGCTTTTGTGACATGAGCATATAATAATCGATCCAAATCCTTTGCCACAGCCCAGTATGTACCATATCAGAGCGGATCTATCCCTTGGCACTAAAAGGGTAATTTTTCAAACTACACACTGAATAAGAAACGATATCTAGTAAATATTCCTCTAGGATTCGGGGGGGGGGGGGGTTCCCGAAATTAGACATTATTCTAAGCTTGATTTGTGGCTTTTGTGACATGAGCCCGAATATTAATCAATCTAGATCCTTTGGCAGTAGCATATGTATGCGTATCTTTTTAAAGCAAAAGCGACCACGATACCCAAAAGATTCTATCCTTTCAAGCTGCATATTTTGGGGTTGGAAGGGTTTAGGTAAAACAAAGGGAAATGCCAAGGGACCATCCATTCATTGGGGGACCGCAAGGGTCAACACACACTGGACATAACGTAGTTTAAAGGGATTCGGTTAGTGGTTAGTTAAATCAATATGAATAGGGCTATTCTAATTTTTGCAAGAAATTATACAAATATTTAAGGTTATAACAGAAAGGTACTATACAGTCAGTCACACAAAAATACAACGTATTCATTTGCTTATCCTGTAACTTAGGACGTCACAATTTGAGGGGCGGCAAAATTTATGAAATGCCAAAAAGGCGAAAATAAGTTAAGGCATGGATTCAGATTAGCATTTATAAAAAAAAGTTCTATAGAGTATATTACAATTCAATTTTTTAATTTGCTTTTCAATCTGAGGGTAAGACGTTAATCGTTCAATAGATTAATTATAGTCTCTACAGAGTAACGTCCTTTACTTGTTGCTTTTTAACTAAATATCATTTTGGTATTCATTCAAAAGTCAGAACATTTTTTGCTTATAAGAATAATTTTTTATTAAAAATAAGTCCCATCTTTTTCAATATTCAATTGTTTTAATCATCAAAATAATTGGACAAAAAATGAAATTTAAATTTTCATTTCAAATCGAAAAAAAATTCTTTCAATTCTCCTTATAAAAAATATAAATTAATAAAACTCATTGGTCACTGGTAATTAATTATTTACAGTCTACACTCAAACCACTTGTACGCTATTGCAAAAATTTACGTCCAAAATTTATATTATTTATTATTTATTTATCCTATAATGAAAATAGTTGTAAACAATAATTTGTTATCTAATGGGGTGTATACTGAAGATAACTAAACGAAAGTTTTGTTCATAGCTGTTCAAGTGTTGATTCTTCTTTAACGGCTTGTATTTTGCGTCGAATAACTAGATTTTATTAATTAACTACTAGTAAGTATGTTAAGAATATTAAAATATTAAAAAAAGAAAGGATTTAATGGAGTTTATTGAACAATTTCGATTCTTTCTCAAGTATTTTGCTTTGTGACATCGTATTTTTTAAATCTAAACCATAGGAAGAATTTTCGTTAGTAATTTTCACTTCGTTGCTTTCAATGAACTTTTATTAAATTGTAATACGGACACAATGAATGACTTGAACTGTAAGTAATAGGCACTAGTGTAAGTAATTTGTGAAGTAGAAATTATTGCGTATTGCAAATGCGTATTGATTTTAAAACATATCGCGCTAAATAAAACATTTTTTTTTTGAGTCAATTTATGTTATCATGAATATTTACTTTGATCTTCCAAATACATGTACACCTACGTATATCGCAAAACCTTTGCAGCAAAGCAGCGAACGGTTTGACATGGAAATGAAAAACGATCTTTTGAATTGACGCATAAAATGTTATTAACTTAATGTTTATCGATTTCTACTTCTCTTCAGTATCAATCGCATAGAAAAGCAGGAAGTTTTATGTAACTCTATGGACTAGACAATTTAAATATTGACATAGAATAAATAATGTAAAAATGTCTTCAGGTTTCCTTCTCAAAAAGGCATTTTATTTAATTATTGTCGTTTTACTTAATTTATTAGTTGCCATAAAGGGGCTATTCAAGTATTATGCAAGCCCTAAAAGGAGGGTGAGGGTGGTCTTTGTTTTGCTTATTTTTGATGACATGGGGGCAGGGGGGGTCTGGATAGTGATTTACTGCAATATTTTCTGATTTTGCTGCAACATTTAGTAGATTCTGATATTAAAAACATATGTTCAGGGATGTTTAAGGATTTTCCAAAATAATTGATATTGCTATGGAATATAATATTTAAATACGATATAAATAATTTGCTTGAATAAACATTAAATATGCATTAAATTTCTTTATGAAATTTATAAATTCCTTTATGAAATTTATAAATTCCTTATTTCTTGACTTGATAACTGCAGCTCATGAATAATAATAAAAAAATTAAACAAATTTAAAGAAATACGTAGAGGTTTGCGAGGGTTAAAAATCCTGCTTACGAAATACTTGAATAGCCCCAAGATAAATGTCAACTAAAATGATTTCTAAATTGATTATTAAAAATTATTAATCATTTAATCTGTTATAAACAAAAAAAATTTAGTGGTATGTTTCCGTGTATCAGAGTGGTAAAACAGAAACCATGGTATTATCACTGGTGTGTCTGTTTGTACGTCTGTCACGCCACAAACGTATGAAGTAAATAAATGAATTTTAATTTTGGGGTTTCCTTTGTACGATAAATTAGAAAATTCAATAAAAGCTTTATGCAAAATATACTGTGTGTCATATCAAATGATAAGGTTTATTGTGAGGGTCTCAAACATATTTGTTGTCATAATTCGTCTTAAAGTTGCTTAGGAAAATAAATAAAAATTAACCGAATTATTAATTTTAAAATTATAAAACTTATTTCATTCAGTCAGTTCAATTTGCAAAAACATTTTCTCAATTTTGTAATGTTCCCGAGTGATTGTATGAGGTTTCCAATAGGACGTACCACGCATGAAAATACAGCTGAACACCGAAAATGTTAGGTTAGATCATTGCATTACGTTTAAGCGCCACTTTGGGGCGCTCTATGTTTTACCTGTGAAAACCAGAAGGGCGCTATTGTTGATTTTTTGTAGAAAATTTAATTCTCTACATAAAGGGTCTCTATGTTTTTTTTTGTATCTATAACGGTTGGCTACGTAAGCTTCGAAAACTCAAAAGACGCATTTTGTAAAACTTTGATATTAAATAAACAATCGTAATAATTATTTGCTAATGTTAGAAATTTGCTCAAATGCTCTTCTTTTTAATCTTCACAGGAATCTGGGATCGAAAAAAATTTTGCACTATAAAATCTTTTGGCTAATAGACGAAAACAGTTACGTACATTCACTTCGATGAATGATGCCACGCGTAAGCTGTTCGGCCTTGTATTATTTATATCTATAAAATTTTCACTGAGAAGAAAAGATAGTAAAAATTAATTGAAAGACCTAAACATTAATTAAGTTTTTTTTAATGTTATGGATATTTGTCTTAGATGTACCTAATCGTCTTGATGATGGCCTTTATTACAGGCAATTTTTTAAACAACGGATCCATTTCCGAAATCGGCGCTCAATGTGTGTAAAAACCCCGTAAAAGCATGTAGAGCGGTTTGTTTTTTGTTGACTCGGAAAAGTAATTTGGACATGAAAAAGGTGTACGGTAGCAGCTTTAGCTGCAGGGTGGTTTCGTTGCCAGTCGCCTCGTTAGCAGAGATCATAAATAAGAAGTACCTTTGGTAGATTTTTTGTGTAAATTGGTATTTCACACACGTTCGTCACGTCGCAACGAGAAAAATAATGACATTCTAGCGCGTCAAAAAAGTTTCTTCTCGAAAACTTCTACGAAAAAGAAATATATACGGCTTATTTTTAACAGACGGTTAAGTGCTGATTTGCAGTTAGTGTCACATACAGAATGGTGGCAATCAACTGAAATCTGCTTATCTTTTATTTTTCGGGTTATTGTATTCTCCCCTTTAATCAGGAATTCAAACACTAACAATGAGTCTTAGACTAGGAAAGAGAAGGGGCAAGTAACTCGTAAGCCGAACATTGTTACATTATTTTGTATTGCCTTCATAAAACGGTGGCATACAGTGCGTTGGTGTCGGTGGTCATTAAAAGTGTGATTTTTATTGAATGGTGTGGTTAGGATTTAGTGTATTTTTGTTTAAAACAATGGTTATTTGTTCTTCTGACGGTTATAAAAGCCGCAGTGAAAGTAATGAACCAGGAATCACATTTCACAGGTAAAAAGAATTTTATGTAGTAAGGTTAAGTAGCAAAGTAAATCGCGTTTAATTTGTTTATTGTTTACATACTACTTAAAATATGTTACGATTTACTTACAAGAATCATTAATGCGTAATATCTTTTTGTTGGAATGGTTTACTGAGTGTAAGAAAAAAAAAATACTTTTAAAGTTGTAAGAAGCATGCGTTTACCACAATATTACCACAGGCGGCGTCACTTTATAAAATTTATTAATTTAAAAAAATTCTTCTTAAAGTTTAGTTCCGCCAAATCATGTTAATTAACGATAATGAAATAATTCTTTGCAAATGATATCATTGAACATGTATTCTACTTGACATAAAATAAATAATATTTTCCTTAGTAACGTATGACGCAAAACAACAGTTCTTAATAATTGTTTACTTTATCAAATAAACGGAATGGAATGATAATTGTACGAAATGGTAACAAAACCAACTCCGTCTTAACACTATATGTTGCGCTACTGAGCGCTGACTGCTGGGTCCATCGCGTAACAATTTACAGTTGACGATTATGCGTCCCGTTTCTTTAATAGTCTAAGCAATGAGCCTTGCAAAACGTGATAAACCATCAAACTTTTAAGAAACAAAAAGGGCTTCTACTTTATAGGATTTGTGAAAAAATCCGCACGCCACTAAGCAATTGCATTTCTAAGATTACTCTCACTGTACGGTTTGGGATCGAATTCTTCGCCCATTAACCGTCCCACATTCATTGCTTTTATTATACTGCTCGTCATCTTTAGGGGTTGTGTTTTGGTGATTGAATCCGTACAGATTGGCGATTTAATTAACTGTAAAATATCATTTCCACATTACGTTTTGAATTTTTAGAACCCGTGAATACCTGAATGCATTAACAGGTAATAATTATATAGAAGTAATAATTCCTGCTTTGACTTTGAAAAGGAAATCAATGCTTACTTTGTAGGTTGTTTAATTTATTTAGACAATTGTTACTTACCCCTAATATAGCCAATCGATTAAACTCGCTCATATTTTGAAAATTATGTTAATAGGTATGTTTAAAATTAGTAAATGTAGTAAGTGTGGTAGGTAAAAAAATAGAAGTTAATTGTATATAAAAAAATTGAATTAAATGTATAATTAAAACAATAAGAAAACAAAAAAATAATATAAAAAAATAAAAAATTAAAATTATCTATAAAAATAAAACATAAAACCATAAAATAATTCTTAAGTGAATAAAAATTAAAACAAACAAAAATGCAATGGGTGCAGCTAGTTATGAATTGAAACACTAATCAAATTAAAAAAAAAAATAAAACTAAAAAATTAGCAATAAAAAAATTATGAAATAAGAAACAAAACAAACTGAGAAAACTAAATTAAAAATGACATACATGCATAAAATTATATGTTAGTATGAATAATAAACAATAGACAAAAATAAAGTAACATAAAAACTATCTAAGAATTTAGAAAAAAGAAAGCATTAGGAAGGATAGAAGAATAAATAACGTGATAGAAGTCAATTAAAATAGAGATGGTTTGATAAGCCAACTTGAAGGATAAATTAAGGATACACTAGAGGCAGAAACAGGAGTAAACAGGGGCAAAGGAAAACCTATATTAGATTACTGTTAACAAATACATAGTTAAGAATGTTGAATGTAACAGTTTTCGGAGAATACAAAAATGAAGTTCGGTTAGGAAAAAGTGGAGATGCATATCCAATCAGTCTTTAGACTACTGACGACTTTGAGTTAATGAAGAAACTTTGATTGTATAATAAAGAAGAGGCAAGTTAATTAATTAACTTAAATCATATTTGTAATGTTTTCTGTAATGCAGTAATTCCGGTAGATATTCAAAGTTCTCACTTTAAAAATTTAGTCTATTTATAATAAAAACAATGACTTACATAAGTTTCTATGAGGTCGCTCCGATGAGGCACAAAATAGTTATGATCTTCCATGTCTCTTCTCTTTTTCACCCTAACGAAATGCTCGGTAGGGCTGAGGTTCTTCCTGGTACAGGCACTGGTAAGAAATTCTTCGACGGACATGCCATCTCGAACATACACCGCAGTGGACTGCGAATCAGGCAGAGACACTCTCACGGTTTTTTCAGATTCTTCTCTTGAGTTCATCTGAAAGACAATATAACAGGTAATTAATACTAGTCTTTCCAATATTTTCAATAAATATTAACAATAAGTTAGTAAACATAAAGCCAATAAAATCAATTTCATACTCGTGATCTATATTTATTATTTACGGTTTTATTTTTTTAGGATGTTTTATGGTAGGGAAGGCTGGGCTAAGAAGGTAAGTGATCAAACCTACGTATTCATAAAATCATTCCTGTTTTAAATATTTTCTCAAATTAATTTAAATACCCAACAAATATTAATCAATTATAAAAATTTGTCATTCTCAAAGAAAGTTATTATTGTAAACAATGAAAGATTCAATTTGAATTTATGAAAAAAAATAAAGCCCAAAATTATCTTTTTTGAAATAATAAAACAGGATGAAAACGTTCTTGAGATAATGACAACAGCTTTTTATTCTGCAATTATTCATTTTTTAAATATTCTATTGTCCATGCCATTTATTTCTGCTTTCCGTATAACTGATTTGCATTTCAATTTCAAACTATTATTGCATTGATAACCAATAAACAAATAAAGGGTATAGAAATATTCTAGGTATTTTATTTGACTATTCATTGTATCAACCGATAAATAAATTATAAAACTCAACAACAAATGCCTGATTAAGGGTTGTTTTGTTGTAATAAAACAAAACGAAATATTAGCTTAAATTTAGTTAACGTTTTGATACCAGAGATTTATTGTTCTATTCAAAACTCAGGATTAAAGCTTGTTACAGACCCAAGCAATTAATATTGCTAAATTAATGACCCTCAACTCGTTCGGTTCCCTGTGGGGTTATGCTATCAAGTATTTGTATATTCACTCTGAAAGGTAAAGGGCTTGTCCAGTGAAATTATTATTTTTATTGTCATTATTGGAGTTCATATTTATAGTAAAAACGAATAGTGGTTTCAATATGAAGATAATTTGACACCAGAAGCTTATTTTTTTAAAAAGTTACCCTTAAAGGAATAATTAAAGTGATGAAATAGTTTATGAGAAATGCTGTACTGAACTGAAACTGAACCGATTATTATGAAATTTGGTACAAGGATAACATATGCCAGCATACAAACTTTTTTGAAAGAATGTAGCCGTAAATAATTTAAGAGTGAAATTTTTAAAACTCTTCATATTCTTTCCTTTTTTACTCCTGTTTCTGCCACTAATATTTCTTTAACTAGCCCTCAATTGTTCAGGAAATGCTCTTCAATCCTATCTCCCCATTTATTCGCTGACTTTGTTTTTCTACTTCTTCATTTCTAATTTTATCTATCCCGGTATTTTTGTAATTCGCCTAGGTTTTATTCAAGAAAAACATTAAAATTTCAAGTGTCGCGTAGGTTTTCGTGCAATTACGCGATAATATGAAAAGTCATCATTATAGAACGAATTTTAAAAAGAAAAGTTCAATTTGTTTTCAAAGAAGCAATAATGAAGAGACGAAGGTTGACTCGCAATTACTCAGATTGTTTACCATATTGCATTCGAAGCAATTTGAAGGGCCCAAGTGCTCCTGCTACTTTAATAATTTTATTCGCTTTGTTTATTAGGTGATGTAGGTTAACCCGAAGACTTAATTAAAATTCGCAGTCCTCCATTAAATCAGGCAGATGGGGTGTCAGATTTCCTTAAGTTAATTGATTAAGAAATATTTTAACTGGTAATTAAAACCCATTTTCAGGAAGCGAACGAGAAAACAATAACAAGGAAATTATTGTAGAAAATGCAATGAATATTCTTTGTTTTGGAATCACATTAACTAATGTAATTGATATTTAAATATTTAATATTTAAAACATATTGTTCAAAACTAGTGTTTTAAATTTTCCACGAAGCACTTTAAGAACGCTCGAGAACGTTTAATAATGTCTGAGAAAGTTATTGAGTTCTCCTAAAGGCTCGAGAAGTTTTAGAATGTTCCAGAAACTTATTCAATATTCCAGAAGATTCAGATGGTTCTAGAACGTTCTAGGAAGTTGTAGAATTCTCAAAAATATTCTAGAATGTTCTAGGAAGTCATAGAATCTCACAAAAGATTAGAAAGGGTTCCACAATGTTTCAGAAAGCTAGAAAGTCGTCTAAAAAGTTTTAGAATGTTTTGGATTGTTCCAGAAAGCTATAAAATCCTTCAGAAGGTTCGAGAATGCTTGATAAATTTCCTGAGAATTGAAGAACTAGAATATTTTTTGAATGTTTCACAATATTTAGAATGTTGTCAGTTTTCCAAAAGGTTTCCGAAAGTTAAAGCGTCTTTCAAAAGGTTCGAGAAGATTCTAGAATGTCCCAGAATGTTACTGAATCTTCTAGAAGAATTGAGAATGTTCTAAAATATTTCTTAATATTAAACAAAGTTCAAGAATAGTCTTAAATGTTTGGGAATGTTTTAGGATGCTCTAGAATGTTGTCAGCTTTAAAGAGGTTTCCGAAAGTATAAGTGTCATTCAAGAGGTACGAGAAGATTCTAGAATATATCAGAATGTCATTGAATCTTCTGGAAGAATTGAGAATGTTCGAAAATTTTCCTGTATATTAAAGATGTTCTAGAATAACATTAAATGTTTCAGGATATTTTCGAGAATGCTGTCACTTGTCCAGAAGGCTTTCCGAAAGTAAAAGTATCTTCTAAAAGGTTGGAGAAAATTCTAGAATGTGTTAGAATGTCATTGAATCTTCCAGAAGCTTTGAAAATGTTCTCAAACCTGCCTGAATATTGAAGAATGCTCCAGAGTAATGTTTGAGAATGTTTCAGGAGATTCCAGAACGTTGAAATTTTTCCAAAAGCTTCTAGAATGTTCAATTACCTTTCAAGAGATTCGAGAAGATTATGAAGTGTCTCAGAACGTTATCAAATCTTCCAGAAGTATTGACAATGTTCTAGAATGATGTTTGAACAGGTTTCAGGACGTTCTAGTATGCTACCAACTTTTTAAGAGGTTTGAGAAAGTTTAAGTAGGTATCTTTAAAGATGTTCAGGAAGGCTCTAGAATGTTCCAGAATTTTCGAAAATGTTCCAATATGATCTAAAATGTTACAGAATACTTCTAAAGATTCAACAATGTTCTAAAACGTTCCGCGATTTTGAATAATACTGTTGAATATTCCAGAAAGATTCAGAATATTTGCAAATGTTTTAGAATTTTCCAGATGTTTTGAGAATGTTCCTGATTGTTTCTAGGTATTGAATAATATTCTGGGATGTTCTATAAATGATTCAGGATGTTCTAGAAAGCTTCAAAATGTATTAAAATTTATTTTATTATTATAATTATTGTTATTATATTCCAAACGGCTTCAAAAAGTAAGAGGATATTTTGCGAGGGTAAGTCATCTAGTAGTTAATATTAAACAGGTGAAGTGTAAGCTATCAGAAATACTATTTTGGGTATTCCATTGAAAATTTATATTCGTGTTTAATTAAATAGGGCATTAGCAGGAGAGTGAAATTTAATGTCAAACTTTTTTGTTTTTCATTTATTAAAAATTGAAATTGGTTACAGGGAAAGTTATTTTCTTTTGTGGTATAAATGAGAGGCAAGTTATCGATTTTCTTAAGTTTTCGCTTTAAATTCTGAAAATGCGTCGTTTTGGTAAACGAAATAAAGTAGGATCAAACCCGTGAACGTGTTTTTCCATAAAAACACGAAATGATCGTGACTCCGAAGAATCTCGAAGAAGAAATAAACCCGGAAGATGTTTTTGGTATTCAAAGTGCAAACTTTAATATTTGTAAGATGGAAATTTCTCCAAATTTTTAATACACTACGTACATCCATTGCGGTTGTAGGTGAAACCTTGAAATTCATTAGATCGTACGTTCAAAAAGAACAATGTGACTACGTATAAAAGGCGTTTGCTTTACTTTATAATTAACGTTCCGCAGCCTTTTGTAGAATGAAAAGGAACATTCGGGATATTCTCATTCGTGATTTTCGAAGAGCTTTAAGCCTGAGATAAAAAGAAAGACATTCTTCTCTTAGTTAGTCGAAGAATAATGTGAGATTCGTTTTCTGATTTACCAAGAACAATGAAAGTAACAAGGAGAAAGTTAATAATCCACGGATGCGACTGTTGCAGTGCGACATTACACTGTTGGAAACTTTAATAACAGTAACGCTCCAGTTGGCTGTACAGGGTGACCCCATTTCACAGGGTGCGACTATGTCTAATCGTAAGAATTTTCTTAAAACCCACAAACTGTGTAATACCAGGAACAACTATAGGATGTACACTTTCGGGATATACGTCCATACCTACATACATACAGATATATAGTTACTTTTATTTCAAATCCTATCTACTTTTCTAAAGAACTGCAATTTACTTTTTATTAGGTTTTCTATCCAATTTCTGTTCTACTATTTCACCAGAATGCGGCTATTTAGAGAAAGATTTTGGATTTGAAAATTAGACCATATCAATAGAAAAGAGTCCATGCCAAAGTTTTCCGGAAATGTTGAGGAATACATTTTTAATAATCTAATTTACCTCTCAAAAATGATCTTTATATTCCAAATTCATCTGTTTACGTTGTAGATCAGGAGATAGTAACAGATTTGGGTCCATGATTTTCTTACTTATGTTTCGAGGAGTACTGAAGTTGAGTAAAACAAGAGGAAATTTGACCCATCTGAGTATGGCGACCCTCGTGAAAATTCGATTTCCATTTTTAAAAAATAAAGTGAACTTGAACGATTTTCTAACCTCTGCCCAGTAAAAGGATGAATGTTTTCACCCTAAAGGATTCATAAAAAAAATGGCATAAGGGCTGCTGGCAAAAGATTATTTCACGAAAAATTCGTCAACTATCCCGCAGTTAAAATTTTCTATCGCCATTAGCAGCCCTTATGCTAATCGTTTTATGAGTCCTTTAGGGCGAAAACTTTCATCCTTTTATAGTAGACAGTTGTCAGAAGGGCACGGAACTTTTTCAATTTTCTTTACATCTTTAAAAAAAGTGGAAACTGAATTTTCACGGAAAACGCCATACGGGAATGGGTCAAATTTCCTCTATTCTACTCAATTTTACGGTATAATTCAGTACTCCTCGAGGCATAAGTTGGAAAATCGTGGACTCAAATCTGTTACTATTTCCCGATCTATAAATTACAAAATTTGGAATTAATTAATTAATTAAAAAAAAAAAATTATTTTTAAACTGTAGCGTATCAGACGAAAGGGCTTATTGTCAGCGCCTCAAAAATATGTTTTTATAAATTTCAAATAAATAGTTTTAAAGTTGTTTAGGAAACTAAATAGATGAAAACTAACCAGGTGTTAGTTAAGTTGTTATACCAATTTGTATAGAAAATTATCAAAAATTTGTCAATATTTAAACTAAAAGTCGAATTATCAAACATGAGAAAACAATAATTGTTTATGCCATAGTTACGTTTTCTCTTCACTTAAGAACCTGGTTTAATATTACACATTCCTTTTGATTGGATTCTCCAGCCTAAAAAATTATTTTCTGCGGTTTCTTCAGAACAAACCCCTCTGTAAGGCAGGTAGACACGGAGATTTCGTGTATTGTAAACTTAAAGGGCGATTTTTTTTTAAATTGAATGTTAGTGCACCCTCCTACTCACATAATATTGTAATACCCCAAGGGTACATTCCCACCATACAAAAGATTATTCCAAACTGAAATTATCAGTGTGGTCGAGTTTTAAGAGATTCTTTGTTTTTTTTTTAAGATAAACAGTTTTTCCCGGGAATTTTTGTAAAAAATTCGATTTTCTATAAAAAAGTCTTTAAACTTTTTTGTTATTTATCACGGTTTTTAGCAACAACTGTTTAATCAATTAATTCACTTTTCAAAAATGACAAAGAGGATCCAAAACATAAAAATTGAAAATGTAAAAAAATTAGTTACACATTTATTTATTTATTTATATTAATTATCCGTCATACGTTTTCCGATAATTATATCTTGGCGGGGATGAAATTATGACTGCCTTTTGTAAAGGAGCAAAGTTCATTAATCGTTTAAGAATTTCGTCGCGACATTATTCTTCAGTTCTTTTATTACACGTCAATGGATAGATCACTTAAGGACCTCAAAGGCTCTCAATGACGTGAAGTTCGCTATATTAAATTTTTTTCTCAATCCTTTCAAGCAACGTCGTTCCCTTTAATTTCAGTTTAAAAATTGGCCGTTGATAGGCAGATTATTGTTATATTAGACTACGATAAAGGAATAAAAAAGAAGAAGAAGAAGAAGAAGTATAAATTAAAGTAGGTACCTACCTGAAGTGATCTTCTGCTTGATCCACTATTCGACCGCGAGAGCATTGGGGGTCTTCTTTTTGTTGCACCTCTGCCTGCCAAGAGGTTGTTGAGAAGTGAAGGACTTCTCGCACAGATAAAGGCATGGAACGACGAAACGGTGAACACCCCTAGTTTATTCAGTGTATTCTTTGTAGCCCTCGACACATGGGTTAATAAAGACTGAAACAAATTAAAATTATGTATATTTTTGTTGTGTTTACATAAATCAACGTGTTATTTTTAATGAAAAGGTAAATAAAATTCTCTATGGATTTATTATATGTATATATATGTTTATTTGTCGGAGCCACCTACGACACGCTGATGAGAGCCAACCAGCTCGAAATCGCGATCCGTGCCTGGTGGTTTCGACAGAATACTAACCAAGAACATATTTCGTTATTATATGTAATAATTGCAGGGGCAGGCAGTAGATAGTTCTTCAGATTATAGTGACTTAAAAACAAGGAAACGGTCACAGAGTTATTTAAATATGGCAAAAATTACCCACCAGCTTCAAATAAAAGTACCTACCCTGTTCATTTGAGTAAAAGGTTATTTAAATTTCATTCTTAAGTCCTTTATGATTTTATTTAAAACACTTTGGTCATAGTTTCTCAAGGTAGTCCAAAATTTATTCTATAGTATCTACGACACTACAGGTTGGTACTTAACGAAATATATGCCCCAATTATTTTAACAATCCCTCTGGAGATCTCGAATTCTCGCTGCTGTTCATAAATTGTTGGAAGTTTCTAATCGGAAACTTTTGAAGTTGGGATATTCGGGGAACCAGTCATAAAAAGACGGGGAATAGACCACTAAAACAGTAATTTGTTACAATTTCCTAGTTTTATTTGTGTTTGAGAAGTGCCTCATATAAAGGTATCGATTAAAACTTTAAATTCTTTATTCTATCATCTCGTTTTTCGTGTCAATGTTTTTGCTCAATTGAATTGAATTTAAATTTAAGGAAAAATTAGGACTTGAAAACATGTGTTTTCCCATTTTGCTTCATATTTCATATCTTTCCAAGAGCTTTTCTTAAATTTAGAAAGTGATCACAAATAAATTAAGTAAAATTTGGATAAGACGACATTTGTTGGGTCAGCTAGTTGTTAATTAATTTTACTGGTGGTGTTATAATTGTGGTCCAAAATATGGGAAAAAGACAAGTGCTCCTCATGGTCTGACGGCTAGACACTTGCACAGACCAAAACGTGCTAGCTCGTTCCCATCTCCTTGTGCGTTCAGTATAAGATGGGTGGGGAAAGCATATCTATGGAAGTGGCAACAGTAGTTCCGTTACGCTTACATCCGTTACGTTCACTTGATTTAACTGCCTATATTTTTCATATCTCGGGCCCAAAAAGGCATGTCCAAAAATATACTAAATTTTTGCTCAATTATTTACTAATTGGAAAGGGGCCTTATTCTACAACTGCTTGCAACACCACTGATAAAATCACTAGATAGAAGTTGAGTTTCATGTATTAGAAAAATAAAAAGAGTGAAAAATCCATTATATAGCGTCGTTCGAAGGAGTGAGATAAATTTTAATTCAAAAATATTTGACATGGTTCTGGGTACAGTTAATACTTGAAGGAGAATTGCATGTATCATATTATTAGAGGAGACGGTATTCATAAAGGGTCTTTTTACAAACTGTTGTCGGTTCCAACTTATAACAGTGAACAGGAGGTATTTTGCAATTTGACATGCAAGTTTCGCACTGCGGAAATTCCTAGGCTGATGAAGTGTCTAACGTTTGTTTAAATAGAGTGAAAATGCTGGAAGCGCAGAAATACAAACAAAGGATTACGATGCGCGAACTATGCAGATAATGCAAGTCTGTATAGTGTTTGTGCTTGTAACATTCGATAATTCGGTGTTCGTGATGTTTAATGTCACGTTTACAATTAGAGAGGATGTATCTAAAAGAATGTTCCTGTGGGTGAAGGATAATGAAGAAGAACTGTTGATACTATACAAACGTTTACGCTAATTCGTGTTTTTCGTGTGATGTCTAAATTTCTAATCGGGGCTTTTGAGTTTCGTCGCGGGTTAACAGGATTACTGATAAATGAAGATGTCAACAGCAAGAAACGACGAAACGTAGAAAACCGTAAAAAAACAATTATTATTATTAGAAAAGTTATCGTAAGAATCGAAATGGTTATATAAAAGTTCTAATAAAATTTTATATACGATCCTTAATTTTTGAGTCTTCTTTTGCTATATCCTTCTTAACACTAAACGTATTTAAGTACCCAATTAATAACTCAATAACGAAGTCAATTTATAGCAAAATAGACGGATGGGATTAATGAAATACGTAATGTCGAAGATAAAAGTAGCTCTACTGGAAAGTTAATAATTACTGCACCAATGCATTCGCTTGGAAAATAAAGAAAATCGTGTTGAAACTTTGAAATTTCTCTTTACCTCATTTAGTCATTCTTGTTTTTCGTACAATAGAAATTATTATAAAGTTCAGTAAGTTTTTGAACTACAAAAGACACAAGAAAACAATAGGACGAAATATGTTGAAAACTTTTTAGAGCATTACGTGTAGTCTCAGTTCTTTTGGGGGTGTCCTTTATTTAGGTTTCATAAATATAAGAAGAAAGAACTGTAAATTAATTAAACAGAGATTCGTTTTTCTGTTTGTACTCAATTTTCTACATGACTACCTCTAAAAATTGCTATGAATGTTTGAAACAGCATTAAAAATGAAATGAGAAAAGTCCCCGTCGATCCAGTATCTCCAAAAAAAAATTCTTCAAAGAGGTGTAATGCTCAATGTGGGTGCAAAACTGTTGGACTGTTTTGTTCATTACCATTTACCAGTTGTCAGGCCCAGTCGTGCTCCAATTTTGAATCGCCATTAGAAGATGATTCAATCAATGTCAACGAAGAGACATCTGATTCATCGCTCTTGGAACAATTTACTTGTACCCAGCAGTAAGAGTAAGAAGATGAAGAAGAAGAAGAAGAAGAAAAAGACAAAGAAGGAGAAGTAGAAGAAGAAGAAGAAAAAGACAAACAAGGAGAAGTAGAAGAAGAAGAAGAAGCAGACTAATCACTAGAATTTCCACTACATAATGATTAATTAAACAGGACCACAACAGATCATGGAATTGGCCTACAGGGGAAACCACTAAAATAAAAACGCGCCGAATGAACCACCCTATAAACGGCTTGGAAATGTGTGTGCAAATATTTTGAAGACAACAACATTTTTAATATCTATAACAGATTATATTTTCCTTATAAACCCATCCTAAGTATTCCAGATTTCCTGATAATTATCTGAAATATCTCAGAATGATCGAAAGAATGATTTGGAATAATTGAAATTGATGTAGAATGTTTCAGAATATTTAGAAATGGTAGAAAAAGCTCTGCAATATTCCATGATGATTTTAAATTTTCAATAATGGTGTAGAATGTTCGAAACTTTTCGGTAACGATTTTGAATGTTCGAGAATAATCTAAAATGTTTCAGAATGTTCCTGAGTTTTTAAGGGTGATTTAGAATATTCGGGAATGATCTAAAATGTTCCAAAAGATTACAGGTGTTTCACAAAGATTCTGGGATAATCTAAGACTATTTGAATGACGTGTGCGTAAATGTAAAGTAGAAAAGCAGGACTTGAGACCATCAAACATGTGACATATTCCTGCCCGAGTAACGCTGGGGGTTGAAGCTGGAAATAACTAAATAGGTTAGATTACTTAAATAATAATTTATTCCATTAATAAAAAAAGCTATATTTCAGTATATAAAATCTTGATACAATGAATATATGTTTTAGTGCTTCAAATTTAACTGCTTGGGAAATAGGAAGCTACATATTGACATATTTTTTTTTTAATATGCGACGTACTTTCATATTAAAAGAATATATTACACCCTTCTCAGCTCTGATTAGTTCTTGTTATAACATTTATTTTTCACAATAAACTAGTTACAGTTAGGGTGGGTTTATTGAAATGGAAAAGTTTTTAAAGGTAATGGTCCTAAATCCAGAATAAACGTAATTTGAAGAGACAGGGTGTTCTCTTTAACAATAAAAGTAGAGGACTTTTCCGATTGAACCGGAAGAACATAAACAACACTGAAAAATGTTTTAAAAGCATCGTCATGCGTTATAAAACGTGTGTGAAAATCAAAATCGACGTTTCCATTTTGATGTTTGGTTCCGCACTTTAGCCCAAATCTCTAAAGTACATATTAACTAGAAGGGAAGTTCCATGTTTTTTTTATTTTAAAATCAGCATCAAAATTGACAAAAAACACTGACAACTTTTCGTAAACAAAGATTCGTTTGCTTTCATATTTGTCATAAAGGTTTCAAAAGAAAAAGGACAAAGCTATCAAATCATAAGTCAGGCTTTTGTATTCCCTCTTGAAAAAAACGTGATCTTTTTTTTATATGAGGTTCATATACGTAGATACTAAACCAATATGAAGATTGACTGGAGTTGTGGAAAAATATTCAAGATTGTATTGGTCATTAGAAACTAGAATAAATTTAATAATGGAGAATTATTTAAATTATTAAACGACCAAATAATTTTTCTACATAATCTTTGTAATTGTTCTTTATTTTACAATTATTTAGTATTTATTTAGTCTTTTATTTGTATTGTTATTTTTCTTTTAACTTCTCTGTCTCGTAATTAAGTTGGGTACCTATATTGTTACTACCTGGTTCTCCCAATTCATTGTAAACTTTCCTAATTAGGTATAAATAGAAGCCACTTTGTTTGTAAGACTTAGTTGTATTTTACATCTGAAGAAGGTATTATCTACCGAAACAGCTGTTATGTTAATAAACAATATAAGTAGAAATCTAAAAACCAATTGTGTTTTAATTTCTTACGAAAAATATTCAGTAAATTTTGTACTAAAAATGTTTTCTAACGTAAGTTAGAAGAGGCAATATATCTCTCAAATGTGTGTAAATATACATACGGGCATTCCTGGAATTTTCTTTCACAAAACAAATTTTAGAGAGCTTAAAATGATATCAGCATGTTGAATATGGACTAAAGGTTGAAGACATTATTTAGTTCCCATAAAATTAAACTTAGACATGGAAGTACTCCCCATTTTGATGGTAAGTGAACGAGAAATTTATGGCTTTACTTTGTCAAAAAAATACATTCGCAATTAAATAAAGAAGTTAAAAAAAAAAAGAATATCAATTCGAAACTGCGAGCTTTCTCAACAAAATTTATCGCCAGTTTCCAATGATTTTCATGGTTTTCGAATCTTGAGAGCCTCAGTTGCTTACTCAACGTAGGGAGGACAAATAGAGATCATCCGTGAAGGTGCATTTCAAGACCGTGGTCAAAAAGTTCGAAAAATTTGTAACCATCTAGCTGACGCTCGCGCAAATGATGCGCGACTGACGCTTACTTCATAATACGATAACAATATAAACTGCGTCACTTGCATATGAAGACTAGGTACTTTTTAAAGAATAAACTGAAAAATGCTCAAAGTCTATTCAGTAGTTAGTACGTGTTGCGCTAGTATCGACGGACATATATGATTTTGGGCAACGGACGATTGCACGCAGCGGTCATAAAAATTTTTAAAGTAGTCAATAATTACAGAACAATTGCACGCAAATTGTTAACAGTTCAATCCGCAAGTAGCCAGGTCTTCAAAATTGTATTAAATTAATCAATATTTACAAAAGTGATGCATCATTAAATAAAACTTTTAATTTGTCACAATTTTGTAAAAACAACGACAAATCCCTTGATTTCTGCGAGGACTCCCGTAAATTACGTCACTCGTTAGCACTCCGGCCTTCAGTTTGTGTTGTGATTGGAATATTTGATCTACTTACAAGCTCGTAACATGCTAGAGTAAATACAAAAATGTGAACAATAAATAAATATAAATACATGAACATTGCCAAATTTGAATTTTATTTTATCTGCAAATAAACAAATTTCAATTTTCGATATATTTCCAATTTAGCAAACATAATATATGCATGATTAAATTGAAAATCTTTTGCAGTAGGTACATGTCACACTTCTATGATATTTAGTAATAACGTTTATATGATTTTATTTGCCATATATTCAATGGACAATAATTTGTTTTTATTCATATCGAATTAAATAACGAAATTTGCAATGGAATTAATTTGAACGCACAAATCATAAATAGGGAAAAAATAAAACTTTTAAATGTATATATTTATATGATACGAGTCCTCAATAAACATTTGGCGTTTGTGTGGTGGCAATTTGATAACCTAATAAAACTAGTTTTTCAATTTTAGCGGCATTATGCGCTTATAAAAGTTTTAACTTCGTAAAACTTTGAGTAATTTCTTTCAAACTAATGCGATCGTAATGTTAGACTTCAATTCCAACGCTTTTCCACTTTCTGAATGCTCAAAGTTGATTTTTTAGTGCCAATCACATGCATTCCCAGTTCTATTCATTTCACAACTGTCTACAGACGAGAAAACTGAAAAGTTTGCTTTTTCAATTGAAATATTCCAGACAGCGTAATTTCATGTTATTTATGTGGAATATTTTTTGTGCAAAGAGTTTTTCTACCAAGCTATAACCTTTGCCGTGGATTACACTCAATGGCAGCTAATATTCGCAAATGTAACATTCAGAAAATGTCATTTGGGTTAAAATCGTGAAGAAATAAATGGAATGTCTATTCGACACATTTAGAAAAATACTGTTAAAGTCTGTTTGGAATTAGCTGGAGAAACACAAATAGGAAGATAATGTACTTGACATTAGAATTATTGGTTTCAGTAAACTGTAGCGGATGAAATGTTGGATGAAGGACGAAAAAAACTGGACACAAAAATTTTTATGCAAATTGAAATTGAAATTCATAATTTTAAGGCAAATTAAGTTAAGATTTTGAACACTAAAAAAAACAAAATTCAGATCTTAAACACCACTCCAAAATTCCCAACAAAAGAGTTAGCATTTCCATTTATTACGTCAAAAAGTCCCAATTTTTCGTCCAGAAGAGCAGCTACAATCGAATTTTTCTACTTGGCATAGAATACCAAATTTGTAAAAACAAAAAGGCTTTTTTTTACCTTTGTGTTTTTTAAAGTGGGTTTACTTTATTTTTCAAAAATATTTATTTTAACGAGCTCTCAATAATGTAAGAACGATAAAACCTAATCTTGCCAATAACAAACGAGTAATAAAGAATAATTAAGCAACGTTTCGACCGTCAATTTCCGTCATCATTAGGCTAATATATCTTCGAAATTTTGTATTTTTCAAATTTTGCAATTTTTCTTTGCTGTTAAAGTATCTGATGAATATATAAACTCAACCAATAAATTTGTAATTGTAATCCTAAAACGCGATATGTGAATCCTAACAAACGGCCCTTGAGGATCACACGAATAACTTCATAATTTTTTCATGAAAATCAAAAATTTCCACAAATTTATATGTTTAAAGGTCACTACAGTATTTATTAATAAATTATCCTTGAGAAGAATATGTGTGCTGCAATATTAAATTGTGTTAATTTTTTTTATTTTATATGTTTTTTACAATATCAATGAAAATTTAATCAAGTCCATAGAATTTTAATTGTTTGTAAAAACATATAATAATTACTAAATATATTTTATTGTTATTAATAATATTTAATTATTACTTTCAAGATCGAAACCATTACAATGACTCCTCTAAAGGCTGGGATATAATACATAGTTTTTGATGTTTTGTGAGGTTGATGATTTTCATAAGCAAAACTAAATTTTTCCATGAAAATTCTTACTACGACTTAGATCAATTAGTTTTCTTCATTACTGCAACTTGCTGCAGAGGGAAACACTCTGTCTTCCCTTAAAGATTGATGAGTGATCCTCGTTCATCTTACCCTTTTTGCAACTGAAAGCAGTCAAACAGCGGTAATTCGTCTATAAAGGGGACACTTTTTATCAAATCCTTTTTGTGGTAACATGATTTAAAGGCGATGAAATGATATTTTTTTTAACGTAACTGCATAATAGGTGTCAATTGATCTAAGCGTGTTATTTTAGAAAAGATAAATCGTTTTTAAAAAACTTTTTTTTTACTTTGAAACAACTGTAGTCACATTTGAAATTAACAAGTAACTAAAGCAAAATGTATTTCAAAGTTAACCATCTTCTTCGTATTGAGTAAACAGATTCTGTAGGTATAGTTTATGAATATTTTGGAACTAATTTCGAATACAACCATTGGTTGTTCTATCAATTTTATGTAATCCTATGCATAGATGAAAAATTGGGAATCTATTATTTAAAAAAAAGTTAATGAAACAAGTGTCTTTACTCTTGAAAACGTGTAAAACCTTCACTCTGTAAAACTTATGGTTGTTGAAATAGATGGACAATCTCGAAAATGCATCGAAAGCCGATGGATTCATCTTCATGGGGATCCAATCAGAGAAGACATTGTTACAAAGGGTTACATCACAGATTCATTCCTATTTCTACAAGTTGTTAGCCCTATTAATGTAATCCTATTGTTCAACGTTTATCTACCTCTCGAGATGGTACATAAGGATCATACAATATCCTACATACATTAAATTGGAAAGAATGGTGGGGGAAGGAGGGGGCAAGTTTTATGATACATATTATGTGTTCATATAAATGTACATCTACCTATGGTCAACTACATCATGTAATTTGCTCAACCACAAAGTGTCAGTGACCTTACTCCTCTTGTGCCAGAATCGGTTATCTTACCCTACTATACAGTTGCTTAATTATGTTACTATGTAATTGTGTATTAAATTTCTATCTCGGCTATTACTTACCTGGTTACAACAGCAAAGATCTTTAAAAACGCCAAAGTTCATCTAGTTATGGGTAACCTAATTTTTATACGTTGAAGGATCAGTAACCTGTTAAAACCTCATCAATATGTCAAATCGTTGAGGTGAAAGGAATTTAGAAGTGGGCAACGCTCAGAATCACTTGCATGTAATTTGATTGATTACGAGTAGACATCGCACGAAAAATTGGCCTAATTATACGTGACTTCCAGTGCCTTCAATCGGCCTTCTCATGTGTTCATCCACATCCCACGGATGTAACCATTAGCAAACGTTCTAATAATGGATTCTACGAACTGATTATAATGACTCGCTTAGTGCGTTATGACCTAAATAAAATGTATGGCCTTAATATACACATGTACATATACGTACATCGTACATCTTCGCAATTATGGCTTGAAGCTTAAATTGCGACCCCGATAACGGAAATTATTGTTTACGTAACATGAAGCTTTGCATTTATGTATGCTTCTTTTTTTTCTTAAATAAATACAAAATTAATCGGTGAGGGTTAGGGTTACCCAAATGAGGCAATTACATATAGAAGTTATCAGATATCAAAAATAAACTAAAACGAGTTTTAGGGTTCCATATGTCTAAAAGGAAAAACGAAATTAGAAAAAAAGGTTTTCTAAACTATGACATCTCAAATGAGAGGGCTTGTAGTGAGGTTCTAATAAATGTATATTTCAATACGAAAATAAATATTTTCAGATGAATGAACAAAATTGATGAAAATTTCCCTTCTCATCTCCGAAATTACTGAGTTTAAATTTTAACAAAAGCGCAGCCCACACAAGTTTATGGCTTTAAAATGTAATAAATAGAGATAGACGATACGAGAGCGCCATCTGTGGAAAACTCTATAATTAATAGGTACTTTGTTTGTTTATTGTTCAACTAGATTCATTTTTCCTTTAAGAAAATTACTTGTTGAATAAAACTTTTGTATAGAAACGATTTGCGTGATTGGCATGCATACCAAAATTGAAAAAAATATCTTCTTGGTGAGTATTCAGTCGAAACCACCAGACACGGATCGCGATTACGAGCTTGTTGGCTGTCATCGGGAGTTCCGACAGAATACCGACCAAAGAAAGTTTCTTCAAGGAAATACCTATCATTTACTCTGTTTACCACAGATGGCGCTCTCGTGTCGTCAGTGGAAGTTTGTTAATCCACCTCTGGCCAGAGGAGACTATGTTTGGTCGGTATTCTGTAGGAACTTCCTACGACGTACTGATAAGAGCCAACAACCAGGAAATCGCGCTCCATACCTTTATATTTTGTTCCATTCTATATTAGTAATATGGCTCTGTCCAAAGGAACTCCAAATATCTATTATAATTTTTAGTATAACGTCACAATATTGTCAATTTGAAAGTTGAACAAAATAACTAAGAAGCTTAATTATTTTGGAACAATAATGCAATATAGGTCTTTTTCTGCTACTCTTTACTCCTGTTTCTACCACGAATATATTTCTAACTAACCCTTCACGCTAAGTATGACAAGGATACGCTAAATGATCATAAAGTATTGGACATGAATCTTTTTCTCAATAATTAGCAAATGAACTACCTCAAATTCAAACAAACATTGATGAAGGATTTGTGTTTCGAAGTTTTTGATTAAGTAAAATAAAGAAATAATTACTTGAAATCCAAGCAACGACGGTAGTAATTAGGTTTACCAGTAAATTTGAGTTATTTAGGTTCAAGTTCTTGGCATATAATGTACAAAGTCTTCTCGAAATAATTGATGTTGTCAAACAATATAAAGTCACTTACTTTGGGATTAGGCAATTCTCCGCTTTGCAGACTGGCCATGTAGCATCGTAACCGAAATTGTTCGCAGTGTAACCGTTCCAAATTTTCCTCCCATTGCACCACTTGATTAGCCAGTTGCTGCCTCCCTTCAACATCGCCCACTACAGACTGTTGTAATTCCGCCATATGTTTCATTTTGTGGTCCTGAAACAATTTCAAAAATATTTCTCAATTTAGCAGAACTATGCGGAAACTGTTTTGACTAATAAGTTGCTCATTTCCGGAATGACCAAATTAATTACCACTCGAAAACTTGATTACGTTAGGTGAAGGAGGAAACTGTAGGAAACCTTCAAAGACCCAAACAGTTTCAAAAGTAAACATGTTCTAGAATTCGGTTCAACTTACAGATTTGTTTATGCATTTTCAAAATTAAAAAGGTGCAAAGAGAATAGCTGTCAAAAATAGGGTGCCAAAAGGGCCCTAAGCGATATTGAGAAAAAGAAGTGGTGTCGTTTTGGACATACGTAATATTTAAACCGTCTCTTTTTTGAATGAAAGGCCATCTTCAGTTTTACAACATCTTACACTGAAAAAACAATGGCGTGAAATTATAGCAATAGAAAGGATGTTGTAAACAGCAACAGCGAATTTAAATTACTTCATAACAGGGCAACAAATTTTAAACCTTAAGATGTTTACAACATTTTGTGCGATCATATTAGAGTACCTATAAAATTATACGTAAATATTTGTTTCACAATAGAGCAATAATAACGTTATAAGCTTTCGTAAAGGGATAACCTTTTACCTTGATTTACACAACTAGGTATGCAGTAAGGACCCTCCTTTAGTCTTTATCTTTTCGTTAAATTTTAAAATTTGAGTCGACTGTCAATGTACAGATCGATTGGTTTTTTTTAAACAAAGATACTGAAATTCATTAAATAAATAATAAATAAATTATTATAATAAAATATTCATTGATCAAACCATTTAAGTTATTGGTGGTAAATGGTAATATCCTCGATCAAAAAATTCCATTGGGATAAAACTTTGAGAACGATGACACGTGAATATCTCGTAAGGGATTTCTAGCGGTAAACCACCATAAGTCTTTTTATGGAGTTTATAGGGTAAAATTGAGTAATTTAAAATGTTTATGTGTATCTGATAGTGGTTCTTTGGTTTAACTTTGTAACAGATTGTTCTTATAAATCTATCAAGAATACAAGCGTTGGAGAGGGTTAGGGTATGGTGTGTATATGTGTAAATGTGCGAAAATACAGCTGCACCCTAACCTTTTCCAACCCTTGTATTCTTAAGTTAAAAAAGAACCACTATTAGCAACACATAAACATATTAAAGTACTCCATTTTACCCTTTACACTTCCATAAACAATTTATGGTGAATTACCATCAGAAATCCCTTGAGGGATATTCATGTCCCATGAAGAACCACAAATACCCAAAGGTTAGTTCCAATCGGATTTGACCGCTATTCGGAAGAACATCCGATATTTTTTAGAGAAGATATTATGTAACAGAATATTTTTTAGGTAGAATATTTTTACAAACGATATTTTCGAGGTGGGATA
Organism: Agrilus cyanescens; assembly: GCA_947389935.1. NCBI lineage: Eukaryota > Metazoa > Arthropoda > Insecta > Coleoptera > Buprestidae > Agrilus > Agrilus cyanescens. Next base: position 27,248,059 of record OX376705.1, read on the forward strand.
TTATAAAGGAGGATATAAACAGAACTAAACTTAAAACCTAAACAGGCAAAATTTGAGGATCTGCGGATTACTAAAATTGAATTAGGTGAATAAAACAATGAAATTTTCGAAGCAATAGAAGGTTAAACAACCAAATTGGTCTTTATATGAAAAATTAGAAATCAAACCTTAATTTCTATTTTTTTGAACAACTACATGATCTGGTCTCACAAACAAATTCAAAAATTTCATGATTTGTATAATTTTTGGTTTTACAATTTAATAAATTTATGAACAATACGTCGTTTTTTTTTATACTTCTACAAATTGTATAGTTTGATCAAAGACTTTTTTTGTTTTTTTACATTGCTCATTGGTTAACAAAAAATTTGTTGTTGAAACGATACTTTGTTGGTGAGAAATTTTGTGCTTATACCAGAGAACTGTTTTCCTTTTCATTTTCTTTACAAATATACCCTCATTTTGAATTAATTATTCAGTTTTAATTTTCCAATTTTTTTACGTATTTCTATTTCCATAGCAATTTTCAGTACCAGTTGTTTGCTGGAAAGACAATAAGAATCCTTTAGGAAAAATCTAATTCTCCGTAATCCTATCAGACATTTTTCTATTAGGCATTAAAAGATTAGATAAAAATGCAGACATCGTAGAAGGAACGTTTCCCGTTTGGAAGGATAAATTTGTATAAATTAGGAACTGATGAAAAACGTATTGCTGAACGAGTTCCAGATAGGAAGTAGGCGAATTCCCGTAGCATCGTTCGTTCTCATTCAAGTTACAGATGAACAGTTAACAAATCGTGACGATGACAAACAACGTTGTTTTCTCAAAACGAAAGTAATTCCCGTTTGCGAAAATTTGAAGATTTATGGCCGCATGTTCTGATATTATACGTCGCGGAAGGCAATGACAAGATAAAATAATAATTTTTGGCCAAATAAAAACGACCTTTGCGCTTCCATTTACGCTCCATTTCGCCTCCCGTCGTAAATCTATTCTTGCAGCACTCCGTGTGCAGCTTTTGCCTAACTCCTCCTATTGTCTACTTGGATCCTGGCCAAATACACTTAAAACACGCCGTTTTTTAATGTAAATTATCGGACATTGTATTCCGGTAAAATATACATCAGTCACTTCCGTTTCATTCGTTCACTAAAACAACTTATTCTGCAGAAAACTTTTTGCACACTTCTACTGAATAAGCAAGAAAAGAAAAACATCCGAACCCCTATCTAAGTGAAGTTAGGCCAACCATTTAAAATATCTTTTTATTTTTGAAACTATACTATTTTTGGATTCTTTACACGTAATTAAAAAATACAGTTTGCTTTAAGTTGGCTGTTTTGACGTTTTTGAACAACATTACCACATATCAAGAAAGGGAACCTCCGATCACAACCCCCAATAACCATTTCAGAATTGCGAGTATATCTGCAAGAAATTTGGAACAGTTTCCTTCCAGATGATGACCAAACATTATTGAACGTTATATTGGGACGTGTAGAGGCAGTAATGAGTGGAAAATTCTCTTTTATTAAATTTAAGTGTTGATTTTGTATTATTTGAAAACATTAGGAACTTGTGTTGATATTTAATAAATATTCTGATAATACGATAAATTTCAAAGAAACAACTTCACTGGAATAGGACAATTGCAACACTTTCCAAAATTCAAAAACGTATTGGCATTTTCATTTTTATTCTATCCTTTGTTTTTAACTTAAAAGGGGAATGAAAATCCCTCAGGAATTACCAGCACGAAAATTCATATGGTAAATGTGAAAGAAAATTATCCACCAGGGCACACCAAACAGCCTCGAAAGTCGATGGCACCGTAAGCGTAGCTGTCACATACATATTAAGTAGTATTTTTGTTGTTTCCTGTTATTTTTTTATTCTTGTAAAAATGAATTTATATCATACTGAATAACAATCAAAGCAAACTATTTTTCTGATGGTGATTACTATTACTGCGAAAAAAAATATTTAGTAACATTACAGCTTTATGACTAAAAAAGGTGTAATTATGATAATGCCAATTAGTAGATGACAGACATCAGGTAGAACTACTATACAAAATCAGCAGGAACACTATAGAAAATATTTTAGATATAGGTAACACTAATAACAACCCCACATACTATATACAGGGTGGGCAATTTTAATTTATCATTGAGAATAATATAATTTTTCGATGGAAATATCAAATGATGACTTAAATTTCATCTAGAGATTGATTTTCATGTTTATTATTTTAAATATCATTTCTGGTAATTTATAGCCAGAAGAGGTAATTGTTCGTAATTAGACACTGATAATTTATGGTCAAAATGGGACGTGATTGACACATGTTGGTTGTTACTACTAAGTGACACATTTTACAGAAATATGAGCATTGTAACTTTGAATTAAATTTAACCTTTGACCAAATCGTGTAGTGCTCAAGATGCACATTTAATTTTGTGACTAATTACTCAAAAATATTGTGCTAAACATTCACATCGTCAGCTATGATGCCAAAAAAACTCAATCAATGTTATGGCGTTTTCATTTTGAAATAACTTTGGAATGAGCTAAAATGTAGAATTTGAATTTGATGTTTTCCAAGGAAATTCTACAATTTCCACAATATTTTCGATTTAAAAAAGGTGAACTAAAATGACTGCCAAATCCAGCATTTTGGAAAAAAGGAAAAGATTATTTCTACTAAAGCATTTCCAACTATAGTAGTGTTAGATGACCGGTTCTAATTCAGAGGAGAGGATACTTAAGGTCAAATTGACGGATGGTCATTGACTTTAAACTTGTGTGTATGTAGTGGTCGAATGCTTCACAATGAATTGAAACATATGTACATGTGTCGGTAATGTAAAATTAAATACGTCTTCAGCCGTCTGAAGTTTACGGTTCTTAAATACGTTTACATGATAATGTAGCTCCAACACATTGGTAGGTAGCGAAGATTATTCCTATCACAGTACAGCACATACGTAGAACATGCTGAGAAGTTCGTTTCACATTTGAAGAGTTTTCGAGCTACGTTCCACCCTTTCATTGAGCTAACATCACATACATACTTCTTTGTTTTATTTACAGTATACTCCTCTGTGTCTACGTAATCTCCTCTATGTAACACTGTGTTACGCTGCGCATCATTCAATCCTTCCATGTGGTCCACATTATTCCAATACTCTACTTCTTTTGTACCACCACAAACTTCATCGATACTACAACCTCTACTACTGCTTCTTACATCCATTCTAAAACCAATCTTCTCAACTACTTCTGCCTTGTCTTTTCACTACTTTAACGATTGTCTAACTGCTTACAACTGCACTTCTTTCCCATCCTTCCCCATCACAATATCTACATGAATCATGTATAATTGCAATGAATCATGTACAATTGCAATTGCAATAATCAGTGTAAGTGTTAACTAAATACCTAACATCATTCCTCGAATAACGTTGCAATGACACTTCAACGGCTGTAGACGTATTTAAAACCTTCCGTCATAAAAATCGTAAACTTCAGACGACTGCAGACGTATTTAATTTCACATTACCGATACATGTACATATGTTTCAATTCATTGTGAAGCATTCGACCACTACATACACACAAGTTTAAAGTCTATGACCTTCCGTCAATTTGACCTTAAGTAACCTCTCCTCCTCTGAATTAGAACCGGTCATCTTACACTACTAACTATTTTTCCCAAAACTGGAAAATTTTAACTTTTGTTTATAACTCGAAAACAAAAGGCGATAGCAATTTTTTGAAAACGCCAGTGTTCCATTTTGGAGAGAGATCTGTTAAATCTGTTAAGGTATATAGATTAAACCAATTTATTTCTAAATTAGGAAAGATTTTTAAAGCTTTCAACGAAATCCTTCTTGTAATCAAATAAGAGCATGTGTATGTACATTACAATATAATAAAGAAAAATGAATTCTGTTTACAGAACGTTTTTTTTTTCGAATGACGTACTATTTCAGTACTTTAATTGTTCTATAAAAAAATTAAAAAAACAGAAAGAATTAAAAAATGCAGTTACCGTTTCTATGGCCTTTTCCAGTCTAAATATTTCTTCCTGGAGCAAATGCAACGTTCCAGTCTTCCCTCGATGTCTTGCGAACGCTGCAGCACATGCACTGTGTATACTATTGACCCAGTTCTCAAGCTCAACCTGAAATTAAGAAGACAAATGAAATCGCTTAATAATATTTATGGTTTGTATCTACATTTACTCGGAACGTTGGGACGGTAACCATTGTTAATATCGTAGCTTTACGACAATGTTTCCTGATAAAATACCTTACAAAATTGTTATTCTTAATAGGTTGGCACCCCCTAACAAAGATAATGGTGAACTATTGTTTTATCAAAACTGTGTTGCAATATAAAGGAAGTAATGCGATTATAAGAATGATATATAGGTGTCGCGAAAAAAGCGTACAGTGAAAAAAGCGTACAGGAAATAAGCGTACGGTCTCACGCTGGGAGGGTTAATTACGTCATAATAGGGGTTACTATTTATGTTCTACTTATGAAATAAGTGTACAAGGTGATCATTTCTGATGTCCATCACACTGTATCCGAAGGATTTGTATTAATAAATAATTGTGATTGAGTTTTAGAAATTAAAGAGCGATTTACTGCTGAATATTAAACTTTTGGTAGTAACTTGGACTATTTTTAAAAAGCCAATTAAAGATGATTTTATTTCATATTCTTGATAAAAGCAAACTATTCTCTTATTTTTCGTAAAATCATTTCTGTTGTAATAATATTCGTAATTATTACATAAATTAAATTTAAGAATAAAAAATTATACGATTTTATTATATTTTTTTATTTAAATAATTATAATTATTATTGCAACAAAAATGATTTCGCGAGAAATAGGAAGGAGAAAGAACAAAATCACTTTTAATTAGGTTTCTAAAATAGTCTAAATTACTGTTAAAAGTTCTATATTCAATATTATACCAGATTTGAATTAAAAAAAAAATAGAACAATTTCCACTTCTTTTCCGTTATAGTTAGTCAAAGATATGAACTGTGTACGAATTTTTCACACCTCCAACATTTTTCAATTATTACCTGACCAAAGCCAGGTTTACATAAGTATCCTTTATACACCTATTACACAAAATTTTGGGTGTACGATTTATTCACTGTACCCTTTTCTGACATTTTCGGTATATAGGGTGATCCAGTTTAAAAGATTGACTAGGGAAAACTAAAATAAAGAAAATGAACAAACAAAATTTTCATAACATTCAAAGAGAAAGAATGATAACTTTAAATTTGATTTCCAGGAAGTTTATTTAAAGTAATAAAGAAATCGGTTTAACTTGAAATAGAATTGAATTTCGATCTGAAGGTCCAATTCAAGACAATCACACAATTACACCTTGAATGTTATGCAAGTTTGTTTCGATTCTTTTGTGATTCAGTGGGAGTTAATTCAGTGCTGTTAATGATAAATACAGATTGTTAATAAAATAACAGATTTGAAATTAATGCAGTTAAAAGTACATAAAGATGGGCATTTGACTGCGGTTTTTATATTCTTTTATATTATAATCTTATATAATTAATTTTAAAAATTGGTAAGGTGCTTATAATTTAGAATACATTACAAAGTATGAAAGATAGGTACGTACTTATACAAAATCATTAATGAATATTTTTTACTCTAACGGCTTTCATTTGTATGTAATGGTGATGGCAATGGTACCTAGCTATTCGTTTTTAAAAAAAATATTTAATAGTTCAATGGATGCAAAACAAAGCTATGGAAAAAGAATAGAAAAGAAAAAGTTTAAATATATTATATGGAAAATATACGAATAGGAACATTTTGGAACCATTCTCTGCAAAGCATTTCGAAGACGGGTTTGTACGACAAGCAGCTTTAAGGATAAAGTTAGATCCGAGGTCAAGGATTATCGTTTCGTGAAAATAATACATAACTCCAATAGTGTAGAAATGTAAAGAAAATGAGGAAACAACTCAACATTCACATTGCAAACTTTAAAATATGAACATTATAAACTTGTTTCATTTTTTAATTTGAATTATATACCTAATCATTATGAATAATATTATATATTTAAAAAAAAATCCCTAAAAAGAGGAGAAGATAGAAGTACAGATTTACTGTAAATAAAAAAGTGTTTCTTTCTTAAATAAAAACAAAATTAGCTATAATCGCGGTTTTCAGAATAGCATAAATTAGGGATCAGTAGTAAATCAGACTTAAATTTAAGTTAAAATAGAACAATTGTAGAAACAATTAGGATGTAGAAACAATTAGGACTATTTATTAGATAAAAAAGTAGAACACATTTGAAGACGTTATCAGGAGTTTATATGAACATATACATTATACAGTGTGGTATTTTTTTTTTTCATTAAATGCACATAAAAAGTACAAATATTTCCGAAAGTCAAACAGCATACAGGGTAGGACTTAATATATAAAAGTTGTATAAGAGTAAATAAAAAGCTAAAAAATTTTTCATTGGGAGACCATGTTTTGGTATTTAACATAAGGGTACTTTACTCTTACACAATTTTTATATTTTAAGTCCTATGTGGGCTGTTTGACTTGCAAACATTCTAAGTGCACCTAATATGATTATGGAACTATCAACTACTTTGGGAAATTACCTGCGTTGCACACACTAAAATTGCCACACTGTAAACCATGGTAATGTCTCCTACAACAAAAAGCTTCTTGAATTGACAACAACGAACAAAATTGTAATTTCCACAATTAATTTGAATCACTTTAAACAAGTTTCACCACCACTACAGACTGAGGATTCCTTTATTCTTAATTGAAACTGTTTTTTTGTTTTGTTCATCGGAAAGCTTTATTTTGTCGTCCTTCTAACCAGCTAAGTGCTTTCCTGTTGTTTTAGATTTACTTTCTACGTAAATTCTATCGATCGCGATTGAAAATACTCGAAAGGCAATGTTTGAAGTTCTTCAGGCGCAAAGTTTAAGTAAGTGATTACAGAGAGAAGTAAGAATCTGTATTTCGCACAAACCAAATCGGTTTTTTTTCGTTTTTAAAGAGCACTACTTTGGCTTCGTTAAATTGAATTTACTGACACTTCCAGCGGCCTCTCGCTTTGTCAACCGCTTTCCATTTGAAGGATTTATTATTTATAACGTATATATGCATGAACATATATATGGGCTTTTATTTAAGATCAAATTCAATCTACAAACGAGAATATATTTAAAAATGAAAAGGACATGATTCCTGTATTTGAATCGTGAGATAGAAAGCTTATTAAAATTTCACGACAACATTAGCATATACATCTTCCTTTTTTTTTGAAATTTTATTTCCTGCAATTACCCTATTTACATTACCTACTGTGCCCACTTATATCACACTATACAGGGTGAACCGCTTTAAATGAGCAAAGTGAGGAATAAGAGTTGCACAAATGACCTTAAATTTAACCTTAGGGTAAGATCTTAAGGTAATTTTAAGGTCAAGTATTTTTTGTAATAAAAATTTTCAGCTTAAGATTACAAAGAGTGTAAAAATCTACGTTTTAATGTAAGGATTTTATGATAAGGATCAAAGGTCAAGTCATTGTCATTTCAAGGTAAAAGGGTCAAACGTAGGCATGGATATGCGAGAATAGTCACTAATTTACTTTGAAAGTTTATTTTGTATTTCATGTTTTGAATGAACATAACTGAAGCGTCGAATCTACACCACTTCAGCGCTAAGGGAAGTGAAAAGTTTCCAATTAACCCTTAGTCGTACTTTAATTAGCAAAATCGCGGAAATAAAGCACTTGAAACTACAACTTTTATTATAATTAAATTGCAGCTTGAGATCTTAGTCTGTATAATTCGAGTGAACTTCAAAAAGCAGTTTTGTTTTACAATGTTAGAAATTTGCTTACAAAAAGGAAACTTTTTCATCAAGATTTACGAACAGAAACTGAATATAAACGGTTTATCTTAATTCTTTTGAAACAATCGTTTTTCATTTGCATCCATTTGAACTATTTTATCGAATTGTTTTCAAAAAATAAAAACCTAAATTTTATCTGCTTTAAAAATTCCTATTTTACTGCTATTGGAATTTAACAGTCTAAGTGTGAGATCTAGTAACAACTTATAAAAATAACCACAAGGTGCACTTACATTATGATTGGTACTGCAATTAATTAATAATTATTTGTAGAATTTTTGAATTTTGTTCTGCATTCTACGAAAGTAGCGCCGTTTTCAATTTAATTTTTTGTGTCCTTAATAATGAATCATTGTGCATAAAACTGAAAGAAATTCAAAAAGCTTTGAAAACATTGCAAGTTTTCAAAATGACTTTTTAGTCTTAATCGAAACTTTTTAGATTCGATCGCCTAGAAAGTTCATTCAGAGAAGTCGTACAGGGAAACTATGAAAGAAACTTTTCTTTATCTCAAAAATCTTAATGCAGAAAAGGTTTCTTGAATTGTCGCAGCTTTCATCAAAATCCTACATTACCCACGGGATTTGTTCCTTAAAAGCTGTAGGACTTGAGAGTTCAAAAAATATGAAATGGATAAACGATGTATATTTATGAATGACTTTGTAACTTCGACGACAAATGAAACTTCAAAAACGAAATAGAACGTACCTACCTATTAACAATATGTAAAACTTTTAGCTAATTTTTGTCTTGTTGCCTTGACCCTCGCAAGCTCTTTTGTTGTGGAATGTATCGTTTGTTCTACGCTTTTCAGTGTCTATCATTGACAGTTCGATTTTTTGCTAAAAAGTCTTTTTTTGAACTTTTTGTGTCTAATGTTCATAGAATCAGTTAGTTCACTGAAGAAAAATCAATTAATCTCTATTTCTGTCTATTATTGGGGGTAGTTTTTTTTAAGAGTAACTAAACTAAAGAAGATTAAAAGAAATTATACCGGGTGGTTCAAATTCAGTGGCTTATAAGACGTTTATGGAAAAAAATTGTGTTGTACTTACGATACATGGTCTATAGTTTTAAAATATTTTCAATTTTGTAGTTCATGCCAACTTTTTTATTTTAAATAAAATGGCATATTTATTATTACGAATTGGAATAAAAATTTGATAACCAACTTGCACATTTATGGGATGAACAGTTTTTGAGATAATTTAATTTATAGAAAAAAACCACTACCGCAATCCAAAGAATAAAAAATCATAATTTTCCCAAAAAGTGACTTAGAGTACCGAAATTTTTACCGGTTGTAATAGAGGTTTAAGGCTAACGTTCTGTCTAAACTAAGCTTCATAATTTGTACATGGCGTTCATAAAAAAAATCCAAAATTTAGAAACGCGAATAACCTCGTTTTTTTAAATGGCACCTACCATATTTTATTTTTTTTGATTCGATTTCTCTTTTTCTTCTCAATTAATGAAATTATCTAAAAATCCAAAATTGCTGAAATTGTTTTAAATAAACCGATAGAAAATATACTAATGGTAAAAATTCAGTGGTGGAATTGTTGAATTGTTTTTTGAGTTGTAGATGAGATTAACTTCGAAATATATCCTATGTGATAAAAAAAATAATCAAAATAAGATATTGTAACGAGCGTATATGTGTGCGAGAGCGGCGACGAGATCCGACAGCAGATAAGCGGAGTTCAAAGAATGCCGGCGTCGGTCGGCGCTTTGATGACAATAAACAAGGCCATAAATTAAACGAACACAATAGGCACTCCAGTAAAGTCTAGTACGTCATTCTGGATTCTTCTGGAATGTTCCATATCTGTATAAATACTTGTTGACGTGGTTAGTGACAGTAGTTTACAGTTAGCTTCCGAATGAGTAAGATAAATACCGAACTAGGATATACCGAGTGATATAAATACGCATTTTTCTTGTCATATAAATAAGTTGTTGAATTGTTGTCAGTGGTTAAGTATTCTATTAGTGTTTAAGTGTTAAATAAATAGTTGTAAATAAATATCCATTAAATAAATAAATAAATTAAACTAGAAAAGTCGTTACAATATTTATGCGTGGTAAAACTAATTAATAGGTGAAAATCCAATGGCGACAATCAAGCATCCCCAATTTTTTTACCCTTAGGTATGTTCTGTCCAATAAATAAAAAGTATTCAAAATCGGACTATTTTGTAAAAAGTCATGCACAGTCATACGTATGAATAAGGAAATAAAAAAATATTCACAACCTAATCTAACCTAACCTAACCTTCTCCTGTTTTCATCAGTTAATAAATAATGTTCCACTTGGTGGAGGCTATTATTCTAGTAGCAAATATCCCCACATTTAGTGAAGTTGGCCACAATTGGTATTTTAATTTTTCAAACTTTTGAAACTAGCATTTACTTAAAACAATCCATACATCCCCTCTATGTTACACGGATTAATCACCACTTTGGGTCTAACAAGAGCACATTACTTTTCAGGTTCCATTTAGGAAATATCCAACGACGAAGCCTGTGCAAATTTTAAATGTGTGTGTACTTTACTCTTATCGTTAGTAGAGCCAGTATTTTGGCGAACGCATAGATAAACAAATATTTGTTCGCGAAGTCAGTAAAATTAGGGTTCAGTATAAAAGCTGCTTCGTGCTCGAGGGATTGTTATTAAAGCTGTAATGTTGAGTTACTAAGGAGGCGCCAGAAAGTCTGCAGGCTACGCCATTGTGCGGAGTAATATTAAAACTTTGCAAAAGAACGACAAAACGTGCAAAACTTCATTGTGCAATACCATTTTTGTCTACAAAGGATATTTTTATATCCTGTACACAATAATAAATCTTGTTTGAAATTTGACTACCGAGTATATATAGAAACAACGACAACCATTTTATGAAATGAATTTATCGCTTTCTTTTTTCTAAAGGCATTGAAGAATTAATTTTGCTTCCTAAAAATTGAAATATACTGCAGTCTTTAATATTAAAACATTCTGAATAAAAGTTTTTACAGAACATCTTTTAAAATTCAGCCTGAAAAGGGGTGAAAACTATGATGTATTGATTAAGGCACTGTTGTGTCAAAAGTCTGAAATTTTTCAGTAATTTTCTTCATAATACGGTGTCATTCACTATAAAATTGTTTTGCAAAATAGCACCTTAAAGGGGCGAAGTGGAGTTCAAAAGTTTAAGGTTCCTTACAAAGTGATAGAATTAACACTGAAAGTGTTTTTGAAAATTGAACTATTCAAGGGTGAAGGGGGTTTCTAAATTTATTTGCAAATTTCAATCCCCAAGAGGGTGAGAAATGCGTTCAGAAATTGATTATAATATTGATCTAATATTTTTTTTAAAACTAAATTCCATTGTTTCCTCCGTTGAAATTGCAAAATAAATTGCTGATGGTAACTGTATCAGTTACAATAAAGAAGAGAATAATAGTTCTCTTGAATGAAGAAATTTCTTATTTATCAGACATTTAACGAGAAAGTCTGAAGTGAAATATAGAAACAACTGCTGGCACTTCGTGCTTTTAGATGGTATGTGTTACAAATGGATTAAGAAAAGATAATTAGATTTTTTTGTGCAGATTATTACAAAAATAAAGCAGTGAATGAGGCAAATACTCGCACAGCTACAAAGTAAAACCTAGAACGAACGGTCATATTCTAACTGAGACCACTTCCTTAAAAATATAACTAACTGAGGCAGTTTTCATGCTAATGATACTACTAACTGCGGCAAACGTACTAACCGGTTCTCAAGGGGCATATTTGTGTTGCCTCAGTTGGACACAATCCAATTTTATGGTCTGCCTCAGTTGGACATGATCTAATTTTTATGGTCTGCCTCAGCTGGTGCACGTCCCAACGCACAGCTCAGGAGTTTGATATTGGTGGCACCTTTGAAGCCCGAAAGCCGGCAGAATAACGTCATAAATCATGGATATCAAGTCTAACGAGAATAAAGAGGAACAATCGGGAAGTTTTCTTGAAACTTCATGGGTGATTCCATGATCAATGACGAGTTAATTTTGTTAAAGAACTGAAAACTATTTTCTACGAATTGACTTTTCAAGAACTCAGGCTGGCAGAAGAATGAATCAAAATCATTACAGATCAGTCAATAATGATTTTGGTGAAAAGGATACTTAATCAATGTTCGAAAAACACAAAAAAATTCCAAATTGGTGGGTCAATGTAATTGGCAGTCTGTCAATTCCCCTTATAACCCAAGTCTTTGGTCAACTGCAAAACGAAGATTTCAGTGGGGGTACAAAAGACTGGATTTCCTTATAAGAAGGGGGTCGTAAACTTTTATTAAAAGCAAATGAAAATTATGAAGAAGATAAGGGATTATATTTTCATTCTTGGAAACAGTCTGACTTCTTGTGGGAAAAAAAGGTAGCAAATAGTTGCCCGTTTTATTTACTTTAGTGTAGAAAAAGCCTACGAATATGTTTAGAATAAGTTAATAAATAGGAAATTAATGTTTGATAATAATGGTATTTTAATATACCTACATTAAAAAGGGCTAACCCAATTTTCAAACAACTGAAAAGACATCACATCACTTCATCCCATATACATTTCTAAGAGTTGAAAATTATTTCCAAATTAAATGCATTTAAACTACTAACCTACTGAAATTTGGAAATTCAAATGCTAAACGTACATTTGTGCCTGTTATTGATCAAAAATAAATTTTCGTGTAGTGCGGAAATCCTATTTCCAAATTCAATTACGAAACTAATGAGGTGATGTCTCGGAATGAGAGATTGATTTCATTTACGGAAATTCTTACTGTTAGACGTGAAGCATTTAATTTGAGAGCAATGCAGTTGCAATTAAAAAAATGGGCCAAGGCCAGGCAAATAAAATTGTCCGTTGGAAAATCCACGAAATAAATTGTATCTACTGTCAGAAAGGTAATACCGAAAGTTTACTGAAATGTTGAGTTGATTTAACTTTCGAGTAAGCACAAAGTTTACACCGCAAAGGGCCAAATGTTATTTCGGAAAATTATTTATGGTGGCCAAATAAACTTTTGCTTTCCTTTTTTTTTTTCAATTGACTTCAAAAAGGGTGACGGTTTTCAATTCGTCTGTATATGGTCAGTCTTTTTGGGTTTCCAGGTGGTCCCTAGATTGTAATTTTGTCGGTAGTAAATGCTTAGGATATGTGCCAAAGTGTCCAATAAAATTTTGGAAAGATAATTACAACCTGGAAGGGAAGATCTTAAGATCACGACCATCAAGCTCCAATAACAATTTTATTAATTGATAATATAAATAAAGGATCAATGATATCAAGCAATTCAACATTTTGGCATGGAGAAAGAATACAAAAAAATCGATCAATGTAAATGAGGTATTTTGAATAAATTTTATTTCCAAATGGAAATAGGAGATTTGTACTAGAATTGTTACGACTGACTATTTGCAAAAGACAATTCCGAGATAAACGAGAAAAGGTCAAATAGAGAAGAGTGCGGCTTAAGGAAAACACCTACCTGGCAAGGAGCTTGAAAAAGATAGGCGTCCCCAAAGGCTGTGCTAAGACAGAAAATGTAGTCCCTCTTGGGATGTTCAGGGATAGGTTGCATTATCGCTCCGTCGACGATAATAAGATGTTTGGGGGCAGCTTCGACCGACCGTCCTTCTCTCGAATCGCAGGGATAGAAAAGCAGCGTCGTTCCCTTCAGACAGACCCAGTATCCCTTCCAGCCTCTTTTTCTAGCTAATTCTATTTGGTGCTTTTTCCGTAACAGCCATTTCTTGACGCTCAGAAATCTGAAATGAAGAGAAAATCCTCTATTAAATGGAACGATATGGAAACTAAAAAAGGGGAGAATGGTTAAATTTCTTATTTCCTTTCACCTTTAAACCTCTCAGGGAAGCACTTCATTTGCAAAATAACATTTCACAGGATATTGAATGCTGTAAATAGCAGCATTCCATGGCTCTAGCTCGATCGCTATTGGAAAATTGTTGGCCAAGGGAATTTATATTTTTGTGTTCAGATCTGATCTTTGGAATTACGTGGATTAATTAAAAATAATACACCATTTATGAAATTTGGATAAACTTATAATTATTACAACATTTATAGTTCTAAAATTGGTACGATTTGGATCTAAATGATGTTTTGATGTTATGTAAACGTTAAACTTTTGTAAATTTTACTTTGCCTTAAATTTGGAATAAAACTAGGTAGGGTGTGACCATACAGTAACATTTAATTAATTAATTAAAAAAATATCCGTTACCACAGTAGAGTAATTGAGAAACTGCTTCAGAGAATGGAAAATAAATTTTCATAGTGTATTAAACTATAAACACAGAACTATTTTTTAATGAATTTTATTATCTATTACATGGCAATGCTTCTGAATAATTTCTGTTTGGTCATTAAAGTTTTTGTAAGAAAAATCTTGTGCAAACAAAGATACTTTGCTACCAATCGCAAACCGCTTTACTTTTGTACTACTTCTAAACTGTCTTCGTACCGCTGCATCAGCTTGTCTAACCCCTCGGCATAGAAGTTTTCCGCCTGGGGATTGAACAAGTTCACAGTGGCAGTTTTGAGGTTCTCGTTGTTCACAAGTGTTGTCCAGGAAGCCATGCACTGTTTGAAGTGCAAAAAGAAGAAATAGTCGCTAGATACAAGAACGGGTAGGTAAAGTGGGTGGTTCAATGAAAATCTTGAACCTTTGTTGGTAGGTATCTTTTGGACTGTTGACGCTACAGTCCCGACCTTGCACCTAGTGACTATTTCCTTTTTTTTTTTGGCTTCAAACCGTGACTTAGAAAATTAACCAGATAATTGAAAATTTCAAATTTTTAAGAGGTTTGAGTAACATTTTAATTATATTTCGAGAGTTGTGGCTAAATCCATGTGGCCACATTGAATACGATATTTTGTGATGACATTAATTTCCATTAAACTAAAGCACAGTTACTTTAAAAATTCAAAAGTTTTGCTTTATATGATAGTTTGACATCATCCAAATCAGTCAGTGTCCCTTGTGTTCCTTATTTCAACCACCACAGGTAGGTAGAATTTAGTGAGGTGTTGGATAATTTACTTACCAATTAGTTAACTAATTAGCTGCTAGTTGCGGACTAATTTTGTCTTGCTATGCGTTCGGAACTAGATGCAATTCATAGATTCATGTTAAAGAAGAACCGCTATATTTTAATGCAATTTCAATTATCAATGGAGATTAATAAATTGATAGTAATATACAATATTCCATTATGAAATAATTGTTTTTTTAAATAGCACCCCTAAAAAGGTCTAAAATCTTTATTTTTTATTATAGAGGTTCCTTTTATAGTAACAGAATTGACACACAAAGCGTTTTAAAAATGGAACCCCTAAGAAGGTGAAGCGGAATTTCTAAATTTGGAATATCAATTCATAGCCCAAAACATTTTTTATAAAAAAAGTGCCTTACATGTACGTAATAGCTTGTATACACTGTACACTCTAAACGATATTTACATCTATTCGAATCTATTTTTCCTTGTATATAATAGAAGCTGCTCACTTGACATATCATTTTTGTAAAGGAATAGGAAATAAAAAAAAAGTTTCTCCTTGTATGGTTATGATTTTTCAATTCCATCAAACTGATTTGTGTCATGACTTTTTGCTGCTTTACAGTATCATATCTGTCACAAGTTCATTTTGTTTCCATCTTTTACAAGCGGTGGAATGCGAAATATAAACAGAAATGGATTTTTCAAGTATTTCTCAAACACAGACTCTCATTGAATAAAATTTTTATTTATATAAGTGCGTTAGGTTCAACAGTTCATCATAAGTGGGAAATAAGCAAATAGATACCTAG
Source organism: Agrilus cyanescens (assembly GCA_947389935.1). Classification (NCBI taxonomy): domain Eukaryota; kingdom Metazoa; phylum Arthropoda; class Insecta; order Coleoptera; family Buprestidae; genus Agrilus; species Agrilus cyanescens. Next base: position 27,263,872 of record OX376705.1, read on the forward strand.
TTTTCGTTTTTTGTTTCTATGGAGATAGATTTTCAACATGTTTGAACAACTTCTGTTATACATATAACAGGAAATATCGGCGTGATTTGAACTATGAACGATGACATAATTAACTATTTAGAGTACTCCAAAGTTACTAGTCTATTAGGAGTCTATCGAAAAGTAATGGTACGAAAATTTTGAAAAAATAAACAAACGACCCTTGTTTTTTAATTAAAAGTGTATAAACAAGCCTGAACACGAACAACAATTTAAAATGTTTAAAAGAACTTTGTGATTTTCTATTACGAGAGGCAAAAAGTTAGGGGTATTTAAAGTTTAAACGTGTATTAAGGAAACACAAAATTCCACAGTAAAGAAAAATTTCAGCATCGGTTCAAGAGTTCAAGTTCTTTATGAGAACTCCGAAAAAGAAATAGCAACATAAAGAAAACCGACATCAAGAGGGTAATAAAGTACAAGAAGTTGAAAACTATTCTAACTAAGGAAAAAGAATGATTTACAAGTTCAAACACTAGATCCTGAGGAAGTGGCATCTTTTAGTGTTAAATAAAGGAAATTTTATGAATGTAAACAACAATAAAAATATAGGTAATCTACAAATCTGGTCGATATTTAATGCTAAAACGTAAAGGAAAAGCCACATTTGTTTGAGTAATAAATCAGTCGGCTCCATTCTCTGGAGCTGCCATTTGTTCAAATGTCACTGCTGTTTGTTTTAAAGTTTCAATTTTCTTATTTGTATTGGAAATGTATAGGCGACATCGACAGTGTAATGGTATAAAAGAAAATGTGGATACATTGAAATGATGTGAGAAATTCTGCAGGAAAATGTGTTCGGGAAAACTTGACCCATGATTTTATGTAACACCACAGGTAAAATAATAATTAGTAGAATTATTTTTAAGTAAAAATGTTTGACCGAATCCCTTTTTGGATTTTGTGAATTCCCATATCGCGTTACAGCTACATTTTGTCTACGCATTATCAGAAGGATCCATAAAGCGAAATTACGATGACTAGTCAAAGTATAATGCAATATTAGGGGAATATGGGGAATAGGGTAAAAATTATGTAAGGACAGTGAAGACATGAAGTATAGACTGCGTCATTCAACCTTTTCTCTGCTTAAAATGGTCCTAAGAAAATTAGAAAAAGGAAGCATACGCTTATGGTCAATATTTATCTCTTTCTAGTAGAGTAGAGAGAGATAAAAGGAGCCTACAAATTGTTTCCATCTCCCTCATTTTCCTGAGCTAATGTTCAGTTGGATCGCGCAGTCTATTTTTCATGTCTATAATTGAGACAGGATGTCCAAAAATGAGTACACAAGAGGTTATATATTAAAAAGAGAGACAAAATGTGGAAAATTAGTGGAAGAGAAAAGGAGCAGTGTATTCAAATGATGAGAAAAAAAATTAAGAGAATTATGGGAAGAAAATCTGAGAAAGGTATTTATGGAGAAGAAGATGATGAGGAAATAGAAAAGCGATTCTTGAGATAGATGAAGATGACAACGAAACAAATGAGTGGGGTTAAATATAAGCGAAATGATAAGAAAAGGATGTAAAGAGATACTAAGGGGAGAGGATTTGAGGAAGATAGCGGGATCAATATACGCGGAAGGGTTGAGATTTTTTTGATATTATTACAAGGTTTAGAGGCAGAAACTGATAAATTCATGAGAAGTGGACTAAAAAAGTGTCCTAATAATGTACCACTTAAGGCATAGCAGTTTTTTTTAAAATTACAAAAAAAGAAAATTTCGCTAATATCTTTAAAACGAAAAGACTTGCTGGCAATTTGAATGCAGTGACCTTAAAATTGCCCAAATCTTTGCCCAATTAACCTATTTTCCAGATCCCAACGGTAAGGCTCGAATTTCGGACACACTAGAAACCTAATAGACGGTTCAGTAACTCAAGTGTCATCCTCAATTAACGAAATTAAATAGAGCTATCATGTTTTAGTGGTACTAATCAACCAATGGAAAATATTTTGGCTACTTACAAAAATTTATAATTGTTTGTTTATAATCTATGTTAAACTGATGTTATATAGATTGTTAAATACTGAGGATGGTGCAGTGATCAGTGTTATACAATTACTACAAAATTTTACTATTTTGGGTGGCACAAGCAATGGGAGCGTTTCCTATTTACATGACACAGGTGTTACTCAGATTAACTTCTAACACATTTAGTTTCTCTGGCAACTGAAACTGCCCCACCGGAAAATGTAAATGGTTAGAAATGATGCCACTTTCATTGTCATGAAGATTCATTAGGAATGCGATTTACTGCAATCAACTTTTTGGATCTGCAATTGTGGCCAGTATAGCAGTTTTTTGAAAACTATTCTATTTTTTCTTTCCATTGCACTAAAATCATTATTCACTAATGGTAATTACAGTTAAATAAATATTTTTATGTTCATTTAGTAGCTGCTAAATGGAAATTTCGAAAAAGAGAAACCAACTACACGAGTAAGTTGAAAACTGAAATCTTTAGTATTAAGTAAGTTAGGCGTATAAAACTTTAAAATTGTAAATATAATTCTTGATGTGGAAGTAACTGTAATTTAATAAGTTGAAACATGTTTACGGGTGATGGAATTTCTTCGACATTTTACGGACAGTAACTAGAGCGTGTTAAGTGTTAAGTGTTTAATGATACACATGGTATTCGCCTTGATTAAAATTTTACAAGGAACATTAGCAGATGCGAATTATAAAGCAAAATTACCATATTTATCTCGAAGATGTGTTACATAAGGTAGGTACCTAATTTTAGTAAAGTAATAATTTACATAGGCCAAAGTGAACGGTTAATTAAAACCAGACCAAAACGATATATCTACAGAATAACGGAGCGGTTACTGACACTGAATCCATCCTCAAGTGCTCGTATACGTTGTACGTAGGGATTTCTGATACAAAATCAATTATTTTTTGAAAATTTCGATATTTTGTACCAATTTCACATACCTATGGTTATTTGTTATCAAATAGAACGGGATCATAAAGGAATGGAATGGCAAGCAACCTAACCTAACCAGATTTAATTTTGTTTCATAAAACGTTAAATGTGAGTTTAAAATGAAAGGTTGAGATCTGTGGGTCATTTCCTTTATTTAGGTCTTAAATACTCTTAATTATGAACTCTGTTTCGTTAGTAATAGTATTTTTTACGTCTTTTATTTCAAAGTTATCCTAAAGCAGATAACTTCAGTTTGAATTAAATAATTATTTGAAATAATAACAATAATAAAGTAAAATGTATTGAGAATTGGCAATGATTAGGATATTTTTAGTACCATTCTCATTTTTCACTTTTGAAACTATTTTTCTCCAATTTTACTTGTTATGATTGATAACATAATTGAGTGATTAATTTTGAGCAGATGCTATAGAAGGCAGTTTTCCCTTTTATTTCAATAGATCTTTCAATTTAAATTAATTATTTTTAGAAACTCCTCAATTGAAAACACTTCTGCACTCACTTAATGTTCCTTTTAGTTTCACTTTTCATCAGGAATATTAAATTGAGGCATCAATTGAGAACGAGAGCAATAATGAAGTTTCACCGTCGTTGCCATGAAAGTGCTGAGTGGGTGTGAAGTGTGACTTTTAGTATTCAAATTATCCTAAAATTATCCAAAAATTAATAGTAACTGAAGCTAACGTGGCTGAAAATTACACTGCAGTGTTCGGCAAAGGCTGTAATTTTTACCTTTTCTAAAACTGGGTCACCGAGTTTTCACAGACACGAATTCTTTTATGCGAAACGTTTGCTTTATTGTCAAGTTTTTAATTCTTTGCCTTTTGTGACACGTACTTTAAAAAAAAAAAAGAAAAATATTTTTATCCAAGGGTGGGAAAAGGCAAAATCGGTGTCGAATTATCGCAGTGGAGGACCTCCTCGTCATTTATTCCGTAATTAGTTTTAATTTTACTTGTCTATAAATTTAACCACTCTTAACGACATTATCATAACAGGGAAAATCATGGGAAAATCATTTTTTATGTTTTACATTGTCCTTAAGAAGGAAAATTATTAAAAATCTAGAACTCTTCTCGAATGCTCCAAATCATTCTCGAAAAATCTGGAACATTTCAGACTATTCCTGAGAATTGCAGATCACCCTGACATTTATAACAATTAATGAAAAATTTTGAGCGAAAATTTTCGATTATTGTAAAACACTCTGGGTTATTTCCTAACAATCTGGAACATTTAAGAACATTCTAAGGTATTCTAGAGTATTTCATCAAATTCTAGAAATGTAGGTACTCATGAAAACAATAAGAACCTAATGGAAAATGCCTGTTCCCGTTTTTTGTATTGATTCAAATAAAATAAATACTTTTCTTGCATATTTATAAGAAATAGCAGCAATATTCATAAATCAATCGTCATTGATACAAGTTTAACCGTTTTTTTTATCATTATCCATGTAATCCAAGGCAAATATAACGATGAATATATTTTGTTTACCATTAGCATATTCACTCAGAATCGATCTCCGTGTGGATCAGGATTCTCTCCGTTTGAGATATCAAAATAAAGATTTGAAATTCACATGAACCGGAGTTTCGGCGAATTCTGAATACGAGAAAGACCCCACGATGCTACAGAGGAATCGAATTCTTTGAATATGTAATACGATTTACTGTATCAAAACCATTTTTTTTTTACTGAAAATAGCATTAGATATTCATTTGGTACTTCTAACGTCCTACACATCGTTGGAGGAGGCAAAGAAAAAATTGATAACTGCAAATTGGAACGCACCGCAAATGTCTGTTTCTGTTTGCAACTTATTTTTGTGTTTCTTATAATTTCGTTATTTTCTAGAAGAGATAGAAGCGAGCTTACTAAAAAAGAAAAATACATAATATTGTGATGGATACAATAAAAAAGAAATATAAAACTTTATATTGACCTTTGCCTACGTCAAAGGTCAGTATGGGACTAAAGATCATTTCTTTTTTGAATTGGTTACATATCAACCAGTGAGGACACCGTTACTGAAGATGTCAACCGTAATTGCTGGCGAAACGTCTGCTGGTAATCGTTCATTTAAACCACGACATACACACCGGAGTCTTAATTCTGCTTATTATAGATTCTAAACGTGAAAAACTATTGTCGAAATAAACGTCACGTCCAGAAGTTTCGTCAGCAACTGCTGCTAACATCTTCTGTAGATAGTCTCTCAGTTTTCTTACCATACAAAATATTTATCAGTAAGTGGGTCGTATGGCTGAAGAGGATTAAAATGATAATAATTTCAGAATAAGTTACTATAATTTATACGTTCCAAATTACCCTTTAAATATAGAAACTAATTTTCCTTCATAAGTTAAATTTACTATATTAATTAAAAAAACACCTGTATGGTTCTATGCTATATTAAATTCGTACTGGCCTCAATTTAATAACCTTCTCATCGAATTGAAACTTGTTAACAAATGTTACCAACAATAGTTCGTACGAAGGTGTAAAGTTAGTAACTTCAGAATCTACCCCTTAAAACTTAAATATCAATAAACTTGACTTTGGCTCGGGTACCATAGATCGCGAACGAGATATCAGTAAATTGTTGGTGCACCTTCGAAAACAAACTTGGAAATTAATTCAAGTATCTATCATAGGTACAATTCAGATGGACTTTCTCAAGTGCTTTGGTAGTGTTAATAATTTTGGAATACGAAGAGAAACAGAACTGGAGGAGCGTGGAGTAGGTCGATGGAGGCATGAATCGTGGTCATATATTAATCAATATTTTAGTTAGAAAAACTACATAATATCGTGACTGATACAATACAAAAATTGTGTTACTCCATAAAATATAAAACTTGATATTGAGCTTTGCCTACGTCAAAGGTCAATATATGCTTAAAGATCATATTTTTCTTGATTTGGTTACATATTAGTTACTGAAGATGTCAACCGCAATTGCCTACGAAACGTCTGGGGATAATGGTCCATTTAAACCACGACATACACATCCGAATCTTAATTCTGCTTAGTATGGATTCTGGACGTGAAAATCTATTGTCGAAATAAACGTCACGTCTAAAGTATCTGGTGGATTCTCGTCGTCGAGTCCACATTCATTCTCTTTCTCTATCTCTACCACATCGCGCTTTCTTTGGCGTGTTCGCCGAGTCTACTAGTGCTATATACAGAAAAGCTATTATCTAACGTCATCAGAGAATCTTTAGATTCAAATATCTCGCTGATTTCATTTTGTTCCCAAATAGGTACAATAATGTGGTTTACAGACAAGTCTATTTTGTGCGAATCGTGTTTACACGAGGGTTATATTAACGTTTGTTAAGTATTCCTTTAAATTTGTGTCTCAGCACGTAGCAGCTATTAACACAACTCATTAAATCCAGAACGCATTTAAAAGATAGAGTGAAATTTAAGAGGGTAAACGCAACAGCCACTTTGCTGTGCCAGATTTTTTTTGTACTCACCCAGCTTTCCTGACGGCACCTGTGCAATTAAAGGAGGCAGCGGCTGTTCCAGTTTGTTTTGCTTTGTACGGTGAATTCATAACGCTCTCGCCATCGTCCTCATCCGATACAGCCGTGGTGAGGGACATACGCTCATCGTCAGAAATCTGAAAAGAAGAAAAAAATATTAAAATAAAAAATAATTCCATAATTGTCTCTGTAACTTTATTCCAATGTCAGGAGTTTTAGGTTTACAGTTATTCTTTAAAACAATAATGTATTATCTAACTTCTTAAAGAAAGAGTACAAAAAGACAATCATTTGTTTGTTAACAACGAAACGGAGGCGCGTTTTTGTATTTTTATTTTCAACTTTCACCACTTGTTCATTTCGAACGTAAATCCATAAGCGCTTTTGTTGCAGTCCGCAAGGTAGAAATTTCAATGTAGGTGCTTTCGACCTTTTTGACCTTAGCCACTTTGTTGTGGGAGCTTTTGTGGTGATTTAGGCCTTCCCTTGAGGGTAATTTAAGTGCTTCATTTAGAATAAGTCACCCCTTATAATGTAATTATTAAGTTTAAGCCTAAAAATATGTTTTAATTGTACGCTGTATTTAAATAAGGCCGCTTTGTAATTTTCAAACAAGATTTTTTTATTTAATTTTTCTGTTTTTTATTAGATATATGTATATTACAAAAAATTAATAACGAAATCTTTAGGTCAACAGGTATTAGTTTTTTTTTTCACTGTGAATACAATTTTTGGAAAATGTCAATCAAACGTAAAGGGATTATAAAAAAATCCATAAACCGTTTCTTAAATTTAAAAGGTTTAAGCAATTATTCGGTACTACAATCATCCCTTAACGAAATGATTATATAATTGAATTACTTCCTGATGATATAAAAGGTTCCAGGACATTACTTTTAACCAGGTACTACCTAGTTAGTTAGTTACTTAACTGTTTTTAGAACTAATTTCTAGAATTTTCATTTGGAAAACATATCTTTAACCAGCATAGTAACTATAACAGAGACCCGGGTTCGAAACCCGGCGGGGGCATGATGACAGCAATAGCTTTTTCCTCATTAATTTGATGGTTCTTGAATTTAATTCATATTAATGTATTTAAAATCACCACTGCTAAATATTTCTCGATATTTCATTGTTGTTTATAGATTATTCGATCTTCGTACGAGATAGACAAAACTATAGCACCTTTAGGCTAATATTTTTTAAACCACTGAAGAAATCGTGGTGAAATTTTGCAAAATCTTACCCTAATTTTTGTATATATTTACAAATGTGTCTTCTTCCCACGAAATATAACAGAATAATAGTTGCTATTCACCGAATATTTAACTGTAAGTCTCTTCTTCGTGTGTGAACGCTTTCGTAAATTAAATGGAGCCTCATATCCTGCCAAGCGATTAAAATTTTCTAAAGGGACCTAGCTGGGAGTATATATGTGGCACAAAGGATTCCCCAAGGCGATGTAATGGCCATTACGAGTACTATGTGGAGCACATATTTCTTACTAACTTATAAAGAAACTGCGCGAAGTTTGGTAAAGATTTTCGCATGGCATTACCAACACAAACCTTTTGGCTTGTTTTCTCGTTTAAGTGTAGAATGGCGAAGACGAAAAGTAAAATGACTTGCATAACACAGACTGAAAGACTTCCAAAGAGGCAGAGACCAATCGAATTGCAGTTTTTGATTTGAATGAACCAAAGTTTAACTGATAGTTCACAAAATAATAGATAAAAAGGCAATTTGTTGTCAAAATAGTTTGTCCATTTGCTTTAAGTATTTATTTACATATACTAACATATAAGTGAAAACTATTAACTGATTTACTTTCAAAATTTTAAGCGCAGAAAACAGTAATTCGAACACCAAAAGGATCGTTTGATTTAAGGAAATCAATTGTTTCTGTTTTATAAATCTTTTCTATTTTAAATTGAATAAATTTTGAAAAAAATATCTAGAGCTTTAGTTTTTTCCATGTTTTAAAATTCTTTTGATTTGGATTTAAAGAAATTTTATAACATTTTTAACAGGAAATCTGGAGCTTTTAGTAGTACTTAGTTCTCTAAATGTTTCCAAAACCTTTTATTTTGGATTAGGGGAAAGTTTTGGGAAAATGTTTAGAAGATATCTCGAGCTTTTCTTCATTTGTCTTTTTCATATGTCGAAATTCTTTTAATTTTGAATTCAGGAAAGTTTTGGGAATTGTTTTAAAAGATATCTGAAGCTTTTAATTCTTAGTTTCCTCATTGTTTTCAAATACCTTTGATTTTGGACTAGAAAATGATTTGGAAAAAAATTTCAAAGATGTCTGGAGGAGGTTTTAGTCCTTAGTTCCTTCGATGTTTAAAAATCCTTTTGATTTTAAATTGAGAAAAATCTTGCGAAATTTTTGAAAAGATATGTTGGATCTTCTAATTCTAATTTTCCTCATTTTTTTTAAATTCCAAAGAGCCATGATGACCACAAATAATTTATCAAATTTTTAGGATCAGTATTTTCGGAGAGAACAGAGAAGTGGAATGGTCACCATTCATCTATTTTCTCAAATAAGTTTAAAACAGTTTCTTTTCAAATTATCAAATAATATATTTGACTCCCTCGCAACAAGTTGTTTGATTTCATAGACTATGAAAGAAAGTTTGCAAAATTTTTTTTTACTTTATTTTTCCCTCAAGTAGGGATCCTCATATATACAAAGCTCTTTATAATAGCTGTGACAGACGGACAGACAAATACACGGATAGTGTTAAAGAGGTTCCGCTGTTCTACTCAGAGGTACCTTTGGAACCCCAATGGCAAATAAATCATTTTTATTCACTACATTTATAAAACCAAAAGAAATAGCACTTCGTTGCAAATGGTAAAACTATAAAGAGAATTTGTGAATCTCTCAAGTGCATTACAAAGTCATCTGCCATTTCCATTCGATAATGAAAATGTATTGAAATGTCTTGGGAAATCGAATAAATTATGGGCGCGCTGGAGCTAAGAAACAATTTTGAAAAGGCGTAAAGTTTATTTCGTAGATCCACATTTTTTTAAAGTAGAACACTGTCGTAAAATAGACATTGCTTGCAACATTCCTACTATAAAAAAGTTTAGATTGATCAAAAATGGTTTATTTTCTTATTTTACACAGAAAACAACAAAACTTTTCTATATTACCAAAATTGCCCCACATGGAGCAGTAAATAGTTTATAGCATATAGTAATGACAGTCATGTTTGAGTCGATAAGGGTGGTGTGAGTAGGTATATCAGTTAGTAGATAGCAACGATTGGCTCTTTTCCAAATTTGCAATATGGGGTTGAAGCTTACACAATGAACATAAAATCTTTTTCTGTGGCTTATAGATTTTTATTCAATTTCAATACATAGTGAGTGCAATATTTGCTACCCCTTTATAAGTTATTTAGAATGCGTGAAAAAATTAGATAAAACCAAAAATTGTAGGGCGGCTTTATTCGAAACATGTAGAATTTCTTTAAAGCCTTAATTGTAGATAAAATTTTTTTAACTTAGTATTAAATTGTTAATACGTACTTATATTTTTTTGTAATAAAACAAATTGCCTTTTTCATTTTGAAGTTATTCATTAAAATAATTTGCAATTTTTTTCCCTTGTATATACAGGGTGAAATGATGAAGCCCTTTTAGCCATTCTCAGATATTAATAATGGATACGATTTTCGAAAAAGCTATCAGTTTTAAATAGAAGGTTGTAAATGATTGAAGTATCAAATATTCTGATGAACCAGAACTTTTTATCAACACGTCAACGGTCCAAAGGTTGAAAATAAAGAAGTAACCACGTTTAAATTCGGAATTCCAATAGATGTCTTGCTAAACGTGATCGATAGCTGCTGAAATGGCAACCCTTGTCTGACACCAAAGTGAATAAAATGGTCACTATTACGGTAATTTGTTACGTGAACATGGATAAATGTTTACGGGTCTGCTAAAGGTTATCAAACACGTTTTGAGGTGCTACTATATATACATAGGAATCCTATAATAGAATAACACGAACGTCGATGGGTCAATCCATCAACCAGGACTTTATTGAAATTGCTTTTATTATTATTTATGAATTCTTCAGATTAAAATAGAATCAAATATGTAAAAAGACTGTGGCTATTCTGTTTGTCCTCATTTTTCTCCATGATCATCTACTACCACCCAGTCGTGTTTTTTATGATAGAATTTATACGATTAATATTTTACGGAAGACCAGTTCAGTATTATCGTCTCTTTTCTAAATATCTTTTTAAATATAACGACTTTAGGTACATTTGGAATTTTCATGACAAATTTTGTTGTGCTGCGCGTTGCCTTAACAAAATTGAATTTCAATCAATAAGAAAGCAAATAAATTTTTCGAATCGGTTTGCGTTAGCAGTACGTTTGCATATTCCGCATCACAGTTTAAATTATTTACCTGTTCACGTAGTAAAATGCTGCCATAATAAATTTCAGTTCAATTCCGAAAGTTGTGAGATAAATGTCCAATCGATACATGGATAAAGTTTAAAATTATCGACAAATTTTTGTATAGCGCAGAAAACCGCTTTTAAACAAAATTACAATCATCAATAAGGATATACACTGACACGTTTATAAAATTTACACTGTAGTATTTTACGGAAATGGTTCAATAGGTCTCATAGATCTCGGGGTAGTTATGTGGATTTTCTTAGTAGAGGATTTACATCAAAACCCTTAGTGAAAAGAGACAATTTTGTTTCTTTTTTCCTATGAAATGCTTTTTCCAAAATTGCGAATATTGCATGAAATTATAATTGAATATTACTTTCTCTTTCATAATAATTGTGCTTTTTTACCCTTACTGATGATACAAGGGAAGAAGCTTTCCTAATAGTATAACATAGTTTTAAAAGTTATTATCATTTGCACATCAAAGTTCACAGTTAAATTGTCAATTACCTTCTCTTTTATAAAACTTTGCTCATCTCGTCATTATTATTTATTGTATTACATAATTCATACTATGTAAATTATTCAGATGGACGATTCTAAATTCGAGGACGTCAGTGCTGTGAAAACGCAATTTTGCCATTTTCCTCGTTTCTAAATTATACGACACGTACAAAAATGGCACATCAAACAAAGAAGGGCGCATCATCACAATATTTCTCGAGGGACAGAAGAATTTATTATTTTATTGCCGCTGCGACCGAATAACATAATAAATTATAGTTTAATTATTTAGCAGAAGCATTCCGTTTTGTCAGTAGTAAGACGAAATTCAAAATGGGATCTATCTCAAGGACCTCTAAAATAAGAAAAATTGCCAAAGTCGAAATGACGAACTGTTTCTCACGAGATAGTCGAAATGTCGTTAGAGAAAGTCCCTTTAAACTTTACAGTACATTATGCAATGAAATATTAAACTTTGAATTGACTTTAAAAGAAAGATTATAGAGCTACTAATATGGAATTTTGGTATTCAATCCCAAGAATTCCAAGAAATTTTTTGATCTGATTCCGTTAAAGTCCAAGAATTCCGATACTAAAATGGTTTCCTTCTTACCATTTGCTTCTAATTTAGATTTACTTAGACCTTGTCCTGCTCCATAAATTTTCAAATCTGGTTCAGCCTAAATATTTTGTCCTGATTTTTGGAATAGTTTTTGACTAATCAAGACGAACTTTGAACCCAATTCTAGGTCATAATCAGATTCTATTTCTTTAACTCGTGTAATAAATATGGTTTTTTGGAAAGAATTTATTCAATGGAAGAACAAAAATTTGTCACTATTGAGGAACCCGCATGTCGGATGACCTCTCAGATAAAAGTTGCTATTATATCACCATTTTGAAAGGATTAAAAAAATTCCTTTGACAAGATTGTGTTGACAGCGGAAAATTGGGTCACAGAGGAGAAAATGTGATTCTAACCCAAAAAAACTCCGATCCGTTATCAGTTATCAGTCATATCAAAAAAGTGACGTATGTGTGTTATAATCACAAAGCTGGGATTTTACTGCAATCTTTTAGATTTATTTTTTGATGGGTGTTAAAGGTTGAACTGCAGACAATTTGGAAACTAAATTTACAAAATATCTTAACGTTTGAACCTCTTTTTTGAACTATTTCTAATTCGTTAAATATTCTTTGCCTGGAAATTTTCAAAATTAACAACAAAAAAAAGTGGTAAAAGTGAAAGCTGAACAAAAATTTTAAAGGCACATCGTGTCATTTATTTACATAAATTAAGGTCTAATTGTTTTACTCATCCATCTTCTTTTCTTTCCCAAAATTAGATCTGGTAGAAAAAGGGAAAAAGCTGAGAACTTACACCTGTACAAGGAATTGTTGTTTGTTAAGGAACAACGTTTTAAGTAAATGCGTAGCTTTTTGAGAAAAGGTAAAAATTCGTTTTCTTCCAAATTGTGATGGAACAAAAGTTTTGCGTTTCACCTTTACAATGGTCGCTGTTTGTAACTTGCTTTGTTAAAATTTTCTCGAACAAAGCCCCTACCTACTGATAAAGAACGAGATTAATTGAATGCCACGAAAGAGCAAGACTGAGACAGTCGAGATAAAAGTTCATAATTAGATTAGCATTTTCTAAAAATGTAAATTAATCATTCCACTAATTGCGCTCATTTAACGAACTTTTCTGGCGAAAAGCACAAAGAGTAAGGCAAGAATTGTAATAACAGTTGTTAAGAGTTAATTAGGCCATGATTAACATTGACTAAATCTTGCCGCCATTATTACAAAATAATGGAGCAAGTTCTGTTTTTTTTTTTCTTTTTAAAACTTTAATAATATTAAAACATTCAACAACATTATCTACCATATCTAGGAGTAAAAATCTAAGTCTCTTTCTGCCTCTCTTGACTTTAAAAAGTCTCCAACTAGTCTTTCATGTCTCACAATTGATGCTATTGTCCTAAGACTCTCTTTTATCGTATCTAACAGATAATGAAGTGGATTAAAGAAATTATAATTTTTAGTTTAGACTTTAATAAATTATAGGTATGCAATTTATACAGTCCCTATTGACATATTTCCTTTATGAGCCTATTTTGGTTAATGACTGGTACGAAATCCGAAACCAGTTTTTTATTAATTTGCAAACTGATAAAGCTGCAGGATAAAATTACCAAATTCGTAATTAGCGGATTGACAGAAGCGGTTGTAGTAATTATCCTGAAATTTGAAGAGGCTTCAAATGAATTTCTTCGTGAAATTAGAGCTAGGTATTTGAGATTTACAGTACCTACTAGAATTCCTTTTTCGACGAATTAAAAACGGTCGAAATAATTTGTGAGAGCCAAAATTTGATTTCATGTACAGAAATTTACTTTTTGAGATATTCCTCGTGGTGTTGTTTAGAAAGTTTTCATTTAAATACAACCTCTGGGAGTTTATAAACTTTAATGGATCACAGGTGGCGTTTCACTTATCGTCTGTGGTGGTTTACTGATCCACTGAGAGCAGGAGTAGTTTTACACTGTCGATGGCGCTTTGATGCAAACTAATAAGTCTAAAGCCGCGACAACAGAATGTTGTTTTTTTAAGAGCCTTACGGGGTTTCATTTACATAATTTGCTTTCAATTACGATATAATGTGCTACCCCTAAATATAATAATTTGCATATAGACAATGTTATCTAAGCCGGTGTTGGCATTGTATTCGGATTTCAGAAACAGATTTATTGTCAATGCGTATAGGTAGCTTAAGACCAGATAATCTCCTTAGACAAGACAGTTACGCTGTAAATCACCCCCTATTAAAACTACATACGGTAGGAATTTGTAATTCTGCCCCTAATGTAAAAGCGGCCTTATCAATTACAGGATTAATTAAGCACACTTTTGTTTTACACGTCAATCGTGAACAAAAGCTTATGGAAACTATTTGTTTGTCTAGTACATACATGTATGACTAGTTTTAGTAGTAAGTGTCAATAAAGGGATGTTACGTCAGACAAAAGTTAAATCTTCATGAATTAGTATGTTCCATCCAAGGGGTCAGAGGGTATCAAAGTGTTTCAGTGTTGAATTAAGGTTTATCTGACGATGAGACGTTGTTTTAGGAGATCCTCTTTAAAGATGGAAGTTTGATAAATGTTCTGAATTTTTTAAGCTAATTTTTTCATATGCCTAAAGATAAGACAAAAAAAGGTGTGATAAGTAAGTAATGCTGAAGCTGTGGAGCATGAGAAGCTCTCGATATTTCTAGAATACATTAATAGTCAAATGCACCGAACCAGTCAAAACTTATTAGTAATTTTCATTAATTATTGTTTTTTTTTTATCTACCATCATCTGAATTGTGAAGTGACATCACTATCGGTGGTTTATAGAACAACAAGCAGAGACAAGTTATCTTATGGACCTTTCAGCTTTACACAATGATATATATCAAGAGACGTCATCGTGGTCCTCATGGTCTGACGGCTAAACTCTTGTGTTCACGCACTCGCTCTAGTCACCGAACAGACCTAGCGCGTTTCCCTCTCCCTATGCGTTCAGTATGAGATGGGTGGGGAATGCATATGGAGGTGGCAGCGGTAGTTCCGTTACGCTTACACCTGTTACGTTCACTCGACTTTACTACCTATATTTTTCATACCCCAAACTCCAAAAAGTCAGGTTAGGTTAAGTATTTCATGTTGAAATTTGCTGTAATTTCATTTAAATGCTTTGAAATGTAAATAGAAACTTCACGTACTTAAACGCTAGATAATTTTATAAATTTTAGTACATCAATTTAGTGAATAGGTTGATAACTTTCGAAAAATTCGCTCTTAAGCACTAATTTTTTTTTTGTTCTATTAACTGATCACTTTAACATCAATCAATATAGTGGATACATATTAAATTGTATAATTTCTTACATATGTAGGTATATAACGGTTAGTTATTTCCATAACGTCAGGTAGTAGAAGCTGAGATGATTGTCGTACCCTTGTTCTAATAATTGACAGGGTTTGATTATTTATCTCGTCCAAGGCGTTACCCCATTTACCACGCAAATTAGCAGAGCTAACGCGAAATTCGATAACACGTAATTGGTCTGCCGTCTAATTTGTGATGATCGATATAATAGATTTATAGATTCAGTTAACTAGGTATAACGAAATTATTTGTCGAGTCTGCAACTAACCCTCCTAATGGAAAATGTAATTGGGTTCAAACGAAATAAATTTACAAGTGAATAGGTGTATGTGTGTATGGTGGGTGGATATCAGCAGCGAAAATGCTATCGACACGATATTTTATCCAGCCGGATGAAATTAATCTGCGTCATGTCCAAACAGATGACAGCTAGTGGTTTACACCCTATCATGGGTGGAATATATAAAATACGAGGGTATTTAGATGTATTTCCGGGTACCTTTTTTCAATATTTTTCTTCAACCATTGACTACCATCACAAGAAACACTGATCATTTGCATAAGGAATCGGAAATGAGATGGTTAAAGTACTTTAATAAATTATTTTTTTATAAAAATTTTGTTCCTTATAATTCCAAAATTTTTTTCTCGAAATTTGATTTACTTAATGAGAAATTAAATTTAGTATAAAAGCCGTAATGTTTAATTTGATTTACCATGATTTCGTCTTTTTTTAATTGCAAATATTTAATTAATTCCCAATTTTTTTTTTCGCTGGGGCAATTCCTAATTCTGAAGGAACTTTTTGTGTAAATTTTCGCGCCAAGTTTATTTTTCTGTTTGGTATTAGATGTCCTTGCTGATGATGAACTTAAATTGCCTATGGTGCGCTGTTGAGAACTAATAAGTTCGAAATCGTAATTTCGACAGAAACCTTATGAAACATTATTTGAATTTCTATTTGGGAAAATTGTTCATTTTGTCTTGTTCGTGAACCCCCTGAATGGAATTTAGTTATAATTGGTCTATTATAATTCTTGTATGGAAAGCGCGTTTTCATCTAGTGTTGGATCAAAGAGTTTGGAATTTAATTTTTCAAACAGGAACAAATTTTTCATTTTAAATAAACAAGTAATACGGTTTCAAACAAAATTATGTTTTGATCCAATTCTGTGAACTCACTATTGGTTTTAATTATCGGAGAACTCATTGAAATCATTGCTCTCAGCAGCGTTGTTCCTGATAAAGGAACAACATTCACTGGCATGTGATTGAAGTTCTATTGTATCGTAGTAAAATTATGTTGCAAATTTGACAGGGGCTGTTTACAACAAAATAGAATTTTCGGTTAAATGGTTAAGTAGCAAAATTGAAAATTGACCGAGTTTATTAATTATACTTAATTGTAATGATAATTATAATTATTCGTATAATTTAACGCATGTTTACTACAAAAACTAATATAATTATTGAAAACAAAAGTAATCAGATAATTGCACTATGACGCTTTACGCCCTTTTATCGCAATATTAATCGTTATCAATTCAAGTAAATTAAAATTAAGATTAATTTATTTCGTTATCAGTTTTTTTATCTATTTTTGTTTTTAAAAAACAGATCTGTGCATGTTTTTTTTTACAAAAACGAATATAAAAACAAAAGTAATTATGAAGGTACTTTAGACGCTTATAATCGCACTACTTATTTATCGTTATCAAAATAAGTAAATTAAGATTGATTGATTGATTTCTTTATCGGTTTTTGTTTTTTTATTAAATTTTTGTTTACAAAAAACAAATCTGTGGACTTTTGAACTGTGCATGGATGTATTCAGGTATCTATCATGTTTGAAGTCTAAATTTATAAGGAAATCGTTTTCTGTAATTAATCTGTTTTTTGATAAACTAAAGAGTTGCGCATATGTAAATGGACAATAACAAATTAATCAGTTTTATTGTTCCTTTGTAAACAAGTTTTTGTCTAAATCTCTATTACGCATTTAAAAGGAAAACTGATGCAATTTAATTATAGAGAAAGCAATACAAATTAATGACGACAGCATCATGACATAATCGAACAAGTTAAGTAAATTTTTAATGACCTTTACATTTTTCTTCTTATCTATTATCACATAGATGTTATAAAACATATCACTACATAAAAGAATACTAATTTTATACGGAACAAAGGAAGATTTTAATATTAAATTAAAAAATTAAATTAATTTTTAATCACACATATAATAAAGTAGAGTTACCAAGTGTATAATCAGCAACGGTTTCCACAAATCGCTTTCTAAAATGTAGAATGCGTAAAATTTTTAAAAGCTACTAATAAGAAATAAAAATAATTGTTTACCTAATTTCCAATTTCGAACATTGACTTATTTTGACGATAAATAATGCAGTTTATTGTAATAGTTTGTCATATTAATACTAATTACTAAGAAATTTATTCTTAACGACCATATCGAATCCGGTAAACATAAATTGCACCTCTCATCTATTTTTTAGGGTAGGTTAATGTCCGACAACCACATCGTAGGAACAAGGGTAGTGACATTAAATTTGATAGGTAACTTTTTTATTTGATAAACGCTGAAGACATTAACAATAAATATATTTATTAACATAAATACTTATTGGTTACAAATAAGTTTTATTAGTTACAAATAAATTTAAGTATATAATAAAATTATAAACTTAAAAAAATATCACAATTACATAATTCCTTTTTTGATTTAAATATTATTTTAATATATTGAGTATGGTGGTTCACTACTCGTACTCAAGTAATAGATTCCTGTTGAACTACAAAAAAAAAAAATAATGGCTTTTTCAAATTGAATCGTGAATATTAGCGACAAAAATTTAATGTTCTACTCTAAAGTTTATTTGTAAAATAATTCGTAGATGAAAAGGAAATAAATCAAAACAGCTGATAAGTCATACTAACTTGTTACGTAGTAAGTTAAGCATTAATACTAGAAAAGAAATATGAAAATTTTTTTGGTATTGTCTTTCTATTTCAAAAATTAGCGAATAAAACTATGGATAGGTGGGTTATTAAAAAATCCATAAAATGTTTTTTTTTTTTTTAGTAATCAGATTCTAAGATAATTCATCTAGAAAGTTTCGAAAATCGTTAAAAAATGATTCCTTTAAAATCCACATCTTGGGGAATTAACTAGAGATTATGGTCTACATTTTCTGTATCTACCTCAATTTTTTGTTAGTATAGTTGTTGAAATATGCTATAAGTTCCCCTAGTCGTAAAAATGAACTGAAAAGACTATTCTTTAATCTTTTTGTTAACTGAATGTAACCCGTCTCATTCGCTACTTTTCGAAATGCAAGTACAAAATTAAAAAAAGAATGACAATTTCTTTAATCGTTTTTCATGCTTGAAAAGCTTATCCGGACTTAACAGTTGTTGATTTATGTTTTTATAATCCACCAACTAATCTACAAACGATAGATTAATTAGTTTTGAATTAAATTTTAATACTTGAAAAAATCTTTTTTATTTGGATTATGTAAGGTATAAAAAACAACAAGTATGGTAAAGAACTACTGCAGTTGAAAGAGTAAAATTTAAGGGCCGAGGCTTTCACGTATTCTAATTAATTTATGCTTGTACTGTATCAAAGCTGCGCTATAAAGAGCAAAAGTTCAAAATTAGAATGAATCTCTGTCATTATCTTTGAACTTAGCGCTAGTATTCGTAAATTAGCGTCAAAGATGGCTGAATTCTATACAGGGTTATTTCTCACCATTATTATCTTAGATATAGAGACATTTGTATAGATGTTGCCCCTTTTTACCTTTTATCCAAATTGAAGCCACCGAGTCGTGCTTCGCTGTTATTTTCACAATTTCCAAGTACATAATCCAAGTAGCTGTCACATTTAACCGCTGTAAATCCCCCAGAACGGATCGATTCTGCATAAAACTTGATACCCTTAAAATGGGCGCATATCACTTCTCCATAGCACCCTGGCTGTATGAAAATACTGTTGGGGTAAAAGTCTAAGTGACCTACTTGGTCCCTTAAACCCATAATGCTCGTGTGAATGACTTGAACGTATTGTGCTTTCTTAGCATCAACGTAAACAATGGGAGGCGTCATATCGGGTGGATCGATGGCAACTATGGTACCAATGGTTCCATTTAAATGTCTGCCAATTTCTCCAGAAATGTGAGAACCCATACTATGACCAACAAAGTTGAAATGGTCATCCGGTAGATGGTACTTATTTTTCATGTTTGATACAAAGTCTGCAAGAATCTTTCCTACTCCTACTATTGCTAAATCGTGAATGAGTATGCTACTAGCGGGTCCACTGTAATCCACCATGAAAACATTGACATCCCCTGCGTCAAGTAAGGGAGGCCGAATGTCCAAGTCCATTGTTTTCCAATTACAAAACAATCCATGAATTATGAAATAATTCGGACGTGATGGTCGATAATGGGAAGATTCCAAACTGTTTGAGTCGTGCAAATATATTTTATCGGGAACGTCGGGGTTGTCACGTGTATACAAATATAAAGTGACATCACTTATTTTTACCGAATAATCGTAGTTATCGATAAAAAGTAAACCTAAAACAACTTTTCTATTACACAAACAACAATATACATATAGGCACCCAAGACACTGGTCACTTACTGTTCACAAATGTTAAAAATACAACGATAAATCCTACCAGAATTGATTGTGATGTTAGGTTTCCCATTTCGAGAGATATTAAATAATTTCAAGGTTTATGGCAATTTATATTCCGTAAACGATATGATGCGAAAATATTCGAAATAATAGTGTGATAGAATCGCTACCCAGAGGTGCCTCAAGTGTGACAAAACCTTTTGCATATGTACAATCAACTTGATCACCTGTTTATGTTTTCAATATTATTTATGAGTATCACTTGATATCTATTGATATAATTGATTGATTGATGATTGGAACTGGTACAATATAAGCGAAACTTTTGAAAATATAGTATCTAAAATACTGAATACACATTATTAATAAAGAACTCTTACTGAAAAGACGTAGTATACGTGTACAATTATTAAAAACATTATTTTTGAAATTACCCTCCTAACTTACAAGTGATAATAAACAATTGAGTTTTAGTACAGATAACATGTAGTTAGGTCAACAAGAATAATTTTCACGTATGTGTTTCGCGCAGTTTCTTAGAAGGCCTAAATTTTTGAAAAATATTTGGAAGTTGCGAAACCATTAGGATTATTTTATTTATTTATTTATTTATTTATTTTATAATGGTAACCTTGACATTTGAATTACGTTAACAGTAATGCCATTCAAGGAACGAATTAATTGATAGCCTACATTTTATAAATAAAAACTTGTATCAAACTTGTTCGACAAATTTGATAAAACTACATAAATAATCGATAGAGAGCGAATAAAGTGAAAGTTCTTCCCTTATCATCATTATTACTAATAAAAGCCAATATTCCAAGTTCCATGGTTGAATTTATTAATACGTAAAAGATTATTTATTGATTATTCACTTTCTCAAAGTTTATAAATTAAAAAAAATTATTTAAACAAATATTACATGCTTTGAACCTAACGTGAATAGAGCGTTTGGTTTGTCCCATATATATCTTTTTCTTACTCAATTTCTGTAAACAATTTCACATATTCGCAACTTTTCTAGAAAAGGAATTTCACCATGAGGATTACCTAGAAAAGTTCAAACCATAGGCAATTTGGAAACGAATCTTCCCAACAATACTTTTGACACTTCGGGTAAGCCTTTGGCTCATTTTGCACAGTAATAAATTTGGTTATTGTTATCACTATGTATTTTCGGTATCTAATACATTAGAGGTTTATGATAATGATAGTGTAGATAAATACCTATCTATAAATATTTGATAACCAATCCAGCAACGGTCTATAACATTAAACATTTATAGTCGTCCCATTAAAACAACAAAGTACACATGGGTGCATAGTTACATACAAATATTAATGATCATTAATAATTAATTAAAATGTAGCTGGTTTTTGTAAAATTTCATGCCGATTTAATAAATTTAAAAGAAAGTGCAAAAACAAATGAAAATATGAAAAAACGTATTTTTGTCTAGAAGTGGAATCATCTTCGTCCACCTCGTCTGAAAATCGAATAATCTGAAATAGTTTGACTACTAAAACGTCTAAGTTAAGGATCAGACGAATACATGCGCCAATTTTTGAGACTTGGGATGATATCTATAATTAAATTTTAACATTTCCAAATTTGTCTTAAAACAATTGTAGATGGACGATGAGTTGCCTACATGTACATAGATTTAGTAAGAAGTTTGTAAAAAGCAAGTGAGGTTATGGTATCAATTTGTCGCCCTAATTAAATTAAAATTTCTTAAATGCAACGGACCACCGTCCAAATTGATCTGGTGATATAATATTGGTCACATTTACTCTTCTTACTGTTATTTCTGTTACTACTTAAAGAACGTTTCTATGAAATAAATTGAGATATTTGTATGTTAAACCCCAAAAAATTTCTTTTTAACGAATTTATTATTAAACTTTATTTTATTTCACTTTTGTATTTACCTACGTATAGCTGTCCATTAATACTGCAACACGTTGTAGTGAATATTCTCACTTTGCATCATATAGATGATATAATTTATTAATTTTTCAGAAAAGTTTACAACTCGCTTAACTTTAGAGATAATTTAATGTATGCCGATAGATCGACTTTGCATATTCAAATTTTTACGCTCGACACAGGATGCGAAAAGAAAGTTCATAAACATCTGCATGGCTCTAAAACTTTTCTAGTTTAGAATAAAACTCTTGCTTGCAAACAGGTATGAACGTGCTACTGTGTTACTAGTAGTAATATGTTATTATCCAAAAAATAATAAAAATTCATGTGCATAGAATCCACATTACCGTCAGTAGTCTCTTCTGACTTTAAGAGGGTTGAATAGTATGTGGATGTAGAGTATAATGATGTGAAAATTAGGGCTGAATCGAGTGTCTAACATAATCAAAATCAATTTTCTATTTGCAGAAAAAAACATTCTCGTTCTATTCAGGCAAAAAGGTTGCACGAGACTAAACTTGTAGAAAAAATTGCGATTTTTCAAGTGTTATTTATTGGCTTCTGCTGACCGGATATTAAAAAGTTAACATTGTAAATAGCTAGAAAAAACGGCAGATAGTTTTCGAATGGCTTACGATTATTTTAAGTAATAATAATTCCCTGAAACTTTAAATAATGTTTTCTATAATCTTTATTTTGATTTAGTAATTCAAGAACCTTCTGCCTTCATTACTATTTTTTTTTTCGATTTAATTAAGATATCAACTTTTATACTTCTTGTTGCATCTTTTTTACAAGTTCTAGTCTTCATTTCAAAATTTTGGATAAGAAAAGACAAGATAAAATATTGACATTTTTTCGTATAATTTCCTATTTGGCTTTATTTTTCACGCCTAAATTTTCGATATTATTACTTTTTGTGTCCTAATGTTAGGGTAAATATAAAAATATAATTTGGTTTCTGATTCTTTTGGTAACAAAATTTCCTACCCCTATTATCACATCTGATAACGATTAATTTCTATTAATTAAGATAAAGCAACTAATCAAGATTTGTGCCGATTCATCAGTTGTTGATGTTGATGTACATATATGTAAACGATTTTTTATCCTGTAAAGTTTACATGCATGCACAGTTTGTGTTGTAAAGTCAACGGCGGTGGGATAGAGTGAAATTTATAGTGCTATAAATCGTTATAATGGCACATCTTTCTCGGTAAGGCAAACTACATTCCCTATTTTCCACTAAAATTCATTTGTGCACCAATTTCTACTCTTTGTGATTTTCAGAATTCTACTGATGCATAACAAGAACTTCATTGAGAAATATTTTTAGCTTTCTATGTAAGAAATAATATTTTCAACTCACATGACACCTTGAGGTCAAATTGTAAGGGCTATTTTAAGGTTTAGTCGGTATTTCTGGTTACGTACTCTAAAAATGGGTAAAACTCCACATTGAACCCTAAGTATGTAGTTAAAAATAAGGATGAAAGGTTATTTTTAGATGAAAAATTTAAAAGCTTTTTTTTCTGAATTTTATGTAGTATGGAACAGGAAATGAAGTGAAAATTTTTCGCAGTCAACAACTTTTTAACAGGCAAACAATCCAACATCCTCGTTTCACAATTTGCTAAAACCAATTTTAAAAAAGGAAATTAATTCTTAAAACCATTTTAAAATTTTATAGAATCTGCTTAAAAATTAACAGTTAACATTAAGATAAATGCATGAAGATTGATATGAACACATGTACAATTAACCTAAACCTTAAGAGGTTTTGAAATGATCTTAGTCCAAAGTGATAACCATATAATTTTACGTACTATTAGAATCCACTGCATTTTTAATACGAAATTGTGAAACTTAGGGTTACTGAATTATAAATTCCTATAATTAAACTAAAAATTTATACCTACATAAATTTCATAAAATGGTAATTTTGAATGGCACATCAGTCTTTTCTATCTACCATTGTTTGAGGTAATTTTTTTCTCGTACGTGCTGTGTGACTGCTTAGTTTTCAATGCGGGTTTATAGTTAACTCGATTTCTTTCGTTTAACAAAAAAAAGTGTCGCCGTAACAAATGAGGGAAGGTTCAGTGAAAAATGACCCATTCCTTTGCTTCGGAAAAGTCGTAGCAGGGTGTAAAAATTTGATTTATTTTCCGGACGAAAATAAAAAGACTAGGTACTCTCGTTGACGCTTTTTTATAACTCTGATATATACTGCAGCAAGAAATAACAATTGCAGCGATTATTAAAAGATAGTCTTAATTCCAAAAAAATAATTCTGTATGAATGTTGTATAATATTTAGAAATGGTTTGATATTTTCAAAAATTGTCTAGAGGATTGCAGAAGACGAAGAAAGAAAAAGGAAATCAATTGCTAATAAATTACAACATTGGCTTCTTCAGGCGAAGACAGGCTCAGATTGATACAGTTGTCATAAACAATTAATAAATTTTTTCAAACTTAATCTTCTATGATTTATTTCAAATTTATTAAAATCAACTTTCAATAAATACTTAGTACCTAAATTCTATCAATAGATATATAAACAAGGCAATTTAGAACAAGAACTTTCGTTGCAGAATAAATTAACCAATCAGTCAATTGTCATACCGAACCATAATGTACCCATTGAGTATGTACTGCTATATGTACATTGTATGTATATAGAACGTGACATGTAAACGTTATCCTGATATATTGCTTGTCCTAGCTAAACATTTCAACAGATGTGTATACAACCCACTAGGACGATAGTGGAAAGTTAGTCAACTGAAGGGACATACGAACACGAGATAATGTAATTCTCATAATACTCTGCAATCCCAAACCCAAAATCCACAGTCATTAAATAAAAAATTGAGAACGATATCCACTCTTAGATTTACTCAATGATAATAATCCCTAATAGTAATTATACATATAGGTTATTATTATGGATTTATAATTTTGCGAATACAAATGCAAATTACTTTAGAAGAATAATAACATCTTGAAACACTAACAAATAAGTCTAGTCGAATTAGTTTAATTCTTACCTAACTACATTTGCAGATTATTTAGTTATTGAGGGGTTGGGTGTTTCTACAATTTAATAGAGTGGACCGTGACATTAACCATAAGGGGGAAGAGGGAAAGGCCCTTAATTAAAAAAAAGAGACTGAGGCAAACTCCTTTCAGTAGGTACTCGATATAATGGCAGAGACCATGGAGTTCGATATGGCACTCAACTGTGATATGGAAATCAATGGGAAACTACCCCCCCTCCCATATGTCTGACAACTAAATTCAATGTGATGACATCTCCCGGGGGGTCAAGAACTCCAGATGCAAAATAGTTTAGCTTTCGAGAATTTGCGAATATTAGCTCAGGATAGGAAGGGCGGGGGATATTGTAAATTATGCCAAAATGTGTAGGGCAAAACTAAGATTAAGTATTCGGGTGAAAACACAATTAAAGTGGATGCCTCTTTACTAAATATCCACAAAAGTTTTGTTTATGACAGCCCTATGTCGTTGAGAGCTTGAGGATAATAATACAAAATAGTACTCCAATCTAAGGACATCCGGAATCCTTAAAAGAATCAAGACTCAGACTTGGGGGTAGTGTTCGTAATGAACGGTTACATCCATACTCATAATCAGTCATCGTCAAATCAGTCGACGCAGTTTGCACTGAAGATGAAACGTCTCGTCTAGAAGAAATCTTTCATTTTAATCTAGCAAAACCACCAGAAAAAGAACTACAGTCAAAACCGGTTATAACGACATCGAAGGGATCACTAATGTTTGGTCGTAAAAACCGATAGTCGTAATAACCGGTGATGTTTTCGAGGTACAAAATAATTTTTTATTCAGTATTATTGAATGTGTAGGTAGATATAAATCCATAGATATTAATGCTTTGATGCGTCTTGTGTACATTGAAGTAACAAACTAACGGTATTTTGTTCCTGAGGATTAACTCGAAACGTTTTTGTTTACCTTTCCTATCTTAATCTGCATTGATCGTTATATTGTACATGATCGTTATGGTGTCCCAGATGTGGATACTGTTACCTATTCAAATTGTTAATAAGACTACTGGTCGTTGTAACAGTTATAATTCTCCCAAGATATTAGTTAAATGTGGTCGCTTAATGAGGTATGTCGTAATAAGCAATGTCGTAAAAAGCGGTATTTTTTATAAGGCGATCATATAGCATTCAGCCAGGACCTATGTCTTTGGTCGATATAACCGGTATGTCGTTTTAGGCAATTGTTGTATGTACCAAATTCAGTAAAGCCATAATAAACAAACTTAAATTATCACCATGTAAAAGACAAATTCTGTATGCGGTTTCACAAGTTATCTACGTAGGGTAAATTATATCCAGAACAAATTTCAGGCACCTTTTACAAACAAGCTGGATATATTGGTAATTATAAATAGAACATGGCTACATATATTTTGTAATTACGTGGGTCCAAATCTAAACCATAAGGTTTTTCATGCTACAATAGCGCGCTGCTGTCAGTTCCCGAATAATTACTTTGCAGATTCATTATTGGTAACTTGCTTGCTGCACTCCATTAATTACTAGTTTTCGTCGACACATTAGTTTGATAAATTGCTTGTTGTTATATTTTGGTCTTTGACGCTATACGAACCGACGCACGTATAATTGAGTTAATTTTCAACCATGTGCATTGTCTAATATTGAACTGCATAATGAGCAGCCTTTGCCTAATGATACGTATTATTCATTTAGGGATGAATTTATTACAGAATAAAGTAAACTGTTATAAATTATTAATTTCAACATAGATAAACTGAGTTTAATAGAACCAAATATTTTTGTCACAAAATTTAAAGAGTTAGGTAATAAAAAGATGTTTATAAATAAACAGAAACTAAAAATATACGACTTTAGGCAATGGATTTTCAAAAATGATTTTGTAGTGCTGCTTTTTAACCTGTAAAAAATAGAGGTGTGGTGTCCCGGATTTTTTTCTATATAAAATTCAATAATCAACAAAAAAAGTTGCAAAATTTGCCACTGCTAAAAATTTACAAAAATGCTCTTCTACAAGAATTCGTGATCAAAAAAATTTTTGGACGATAAAATCTCTTGCTATTAGAATAAAACGGTTCCCTACGAGTATCTCCGCACGCAAATCGGCACACTGGCCTTCTTTAACGGTGGTAACGTCTCTCCTCAACTTCCGGTCTCGCCACTACTCGACAGCTTTTATGGTCCTATTTGTAAGCATTTTTGACATGATTCCACATGTTTTTAGTGAAAACTACAACAACAAATTTTATTCAAAGAATCTTCGACGAAATATTTTTGTAAAATTTTACCGAGTACTTTCTTTTGGATTTTCTATTCGCTACAATTCGTCAGTTTACTCCAAGGACTTTACTTGATAAGTTTTTGGGTTATAATCGAAAAATTATTAAAGGACATTTATTCAGAATTTTTGTTTATAACAAATTAATGGACCATAGTTGGTTAATTATTTGAATTGATGGCACATTCAGTTTTCTGACAGCATTTTTTGAATTAAAATATCTCTATTGTCTGGCCTAGTTTCCTTTTTTCTGTTCTCAATGATTTAATCGTTTGGATTTGCGTAAAACTACCATATACAATATTATAATACAGGACGACGTACAGAATATGGACATACTGAATGTCTTTCTGGTATTTTTAATGCAAATTTTTGTAGTTTATCGTCCACAAGCATAAATACGCCAATAAACACGGATTTAAAGTTTTCGTTACATAAAGAGGGTCAATTACTGTTTAGGAAGTGGTTCCAGGATTCCTCTGTAGCGTAAATTCATAACAACGTCATAATTTAAATTATAGTACTGTCATCTTCAAAAACAACTGTGGTATGCAAAATATGTCGTTAATCTCACATCCAACAATAAAAATGATTTTAATGTTGTTGATGGAAAACACTTCAAACATCAATTTCCCGTGAAAAAAATTTTGTGGGTAAACTTTCAGCAGTTCAATTCGAACCAAAAAAAATAGACAAAAAGTCGCAATTTTCAAGAACGAGAACGATCAATTACCTAGGAACAAGATGCGTGGGAATGAGGATGGCTTTTTATTGGATACGTCGCGTCAGAAGGCTTCGCGGGAAAAAAAATGAACATGAAAAAGAACGTTAGCTTTTTTATCCTCCGATACATCCTCTCAAATGCTATGCATGCCGTTCAGACTAACTTTTTGTATAACGAGAAAAGTTGAGAGGATTTCGTGTACGTATCTTATCCACACAAACAGGTACTGATATAGAAACAAAAATGTTTTAAAAAAATTGTCTATTAGGTGGCATAAAATTCAAGAATAAAAATCATGCGATAAACTTTTTTAAAAAATAAATCACAATTTTTTTACTGAACAGTATTCAATCAAAATCTATGGATGCATAACTTTATTCGGATCATTTCTTTTTGTTTCGTATAAAATGAAGATTTTTTAAACGAGCTTTTAAATCAGTGATGCAACATTTAATTATTTTAAATCAAATGCTCTAACTGTAGTTTAAATTACACAGGGCAAACCTAGAGATCAATTAAAGTGAGTATTTATGAACACATGAAACCCTCTTTGTCGAATTTAGCCAATTTAAGTGGAAATTTTATGAAGCTTTGCTTTTTTACGAAAAAAGTCTCTTAATTATAGAGGTGATCTCGAAAACAATTTGATTATTGACAATTAATACTCTCATATAAAATTACATAATCTTCTTTGTTGTTTCTTTGTTTTTATATTTCTTGTAGATTTGAAATCCATTTATCGAATTAATTTTGAACCTTTATTACAGAAACTTTTTAGTATTAGAGTTTTCTATTATTTTGTGGTTTTCCTTTAAAAAGTCTCTGCACATCTTTTTACAAAATAGACAATTGAAACAATCAAATATACAGAAGTCTACTACTTCAATTGATTTTGTTTCGTATTTCTGTACAATTTTCGCACTCGGAAAAATCAGCATTTTTCATCGAATGCCACATAGGTACCTAAAACATGCACGAGTGTTTTCAATCGGGTTAATCTCACGCTTTTAATCGAGAAACGTAAAATCGGCAGTGAAATACTGTTGAGTGTGTTTGAAAAATACGGCTTATCAGTTATAAAGTGTCAGAACCAACATACTCTTCGATCGTTGAATGTCATTCAAGTCCGCATGTATTTGCCAAAATTATTACGATACAAAGGAATTTTAGAGACAGGGAAGATAACAAACACAAACACACATCGACAGATATTTCCAGATGTATGTTTATAGGTGCTTAAAATACGTAGAGGAATGCAAATAATACATTAATTTTAATAAAATATTCATAGAATCTTAATAACTATTAGCTATTACATATTTCTTAATTATTTACCAAATTAAAATTATGGATTTTTTTATGTATCTATTAGTCAACATGTTTTAATGTGTGTGTTATTCATTACATATTAATTACTGATGAAAAGAAAATCCCATTACTCGTTAAAAACTTATTAATTAGGTAATGGAAAAAAATAATTAACCGTTAAATTTTATATTGGATGATTGAAATTGTTTATTACTCACTATTCTTATTATTTTATAATTCTTAAAATTAAATTTATGAACGTAAGATAATAATTATATTAAATTGATTTATTTGTATATGTTAAATTATAATTTTCAAAAAAAAAAACAGCGAAGGAGTTATGAAAACTTTAATTTTCACCCTACAATACATACTTTTAAATGTAAAACTAAATCAACAAACCTAAAAATCTAAAAATTTTAGTTACACCTTCTTCTAACCGTAATCTAAAATTGTTTTTTGAAAAACAAAGTTCAATATTCTAAAACGATTGCTAACTATTTGAAATTAATTACTCATTAAATAATAATGGGTTAACTGAAATTCAAATTTCATTGTTAGTTAAGAAGTAATGAATAACATTTTTTTATAATTAAATCACAAATAACCCTCTATATGTATCTATGTATGTAAGTACACAAATATCATTAAGTAGACTACTTTGAAAGTGTTTTCTATTGGTGATAGTTACCAAATATTTCTTCGGCCTTGCAGTATTTTGGTATCAAAAAATCAAAGCTGATAAGATCCTTGGTAAACACAAATACTAGATCAGAATCTTGCGCCAATTGAAGGTGGTGAAACAAGGATACGCGGCTTATAATAGTCCGTTGACTATCTTTACCCAATGTCCTATTTCTGATACATTTAAGTATTAGTTATTATTTATAATCATTAAATTTGGGCAGCAAGTTCCCTAAATATTTATCAAATTCCCTAAATATTTATGAAATGCAAATATTTCGATCCTATATGAATAAGTCAAATTCTAGTTGTGTAAATTTTACTTATACTGTATGTTAATCATTTTTATTAAAAATTTGAATATTGTACCCATTAAATTTATTACATTATTGCAATGATTGAAAATACAGTCGTTGCACTGAATCATGCAAATAATTCGAAACCTCAAAAATCTATCTTAAATAACCAACAAATAGTAGAGGGAAATTTGGAATAAGCAGGTATAACTCAAAAACAAGCTCACAAATGATTCACCTCAAAAACTACCATCAATCTTTGAGAAGAACCACGAGTATTCTGTAAAGATTGAAGTTCGATTCTAATCCTAGTGAAAGATGTATGTGTTTAAACATGAAACGATAAGCCCCTTGGTTTTAGAATGTGTAGTTTTCTATTTGATAGACATTTTCTTCTGTTTCTAGGTTGGGTTAAAGCCCTTCAGTTTCCACAGATAGCAACTTTTAAACTGTTATAAATTGTACGTTCACTGATATCCATGTCCAATGTTCACCTGTTGTCTGTGGTACCTAATAATCCCCCTGGATAGAGCATGAGATTCAGTTTGGTAACTATTTTATCAGAACAGCCTATGGCTCGCTGATGAGGCTTCGTAAGTTCAAAAGTTAATTGAGTATCAATTTTTGATGTTGTCCCTTTACATATCTATGTAATTTATTCCATTCAACATTCCTTATATTTTTTTTTTAACAACGTCTAATACTTAATTTAAGAATGCTTTTGAATTCTCAATACTCAATATTTCTGAATAAACGTCTACTCATTCCCAATGGATTTTGTCTCATTTTGAAAAGGTTGTTAACGAAAAGGTCTTCCTGTTTGAGAAAAGCTACTGAAGCCAAAACCTGCATTGGTACTAAAATTCAGTTAAAGTACTTGCTGACTACGAGAACAATTAGACGACTTTAACGTGGGGCATTAACTTTGAAAGTACCTCACAGTCCGGTTGAGTTGACAATAAAGTGAATAGTAATAAAGAATAAAACACCAAAGTTACGTATTTTCAACGCAGTTTTACTGACAATAACTTGACGACAGTCGTTTCGATCAATTGACCATTCTTAAGAGTAGTCTATGTAGTAAATATGTTATTTTTTACACCTAATGAAAGGTTATTATCGGTAATAATTACCTATCAAAGATAAACCAACAATATACAGTAATTAGCGAGATATTTGCATCTAAAGATTCTCTGATCACGTCACACAATATTTTCCTGTATATAGTACAAATAGACTCGGCGAACGCGCTAAAGAGTGCTCGAAGTAGTAGAGATAGATAACGAGAATGAATGTGGACTTGGCGCCGACTCTACATGAATGCACAATTGACATCATGTCCCGAGAATTGTGTTTATCTAGTATAATCCAATCCCTAGTAATGAGGATTCAAATAAACGACGAAACACTTCGATACTTAGGTACAGAATGTTCGAGATATCTACAAAATCAGGTTTGTATCTAATGTTGTGTCCACATGTTCCTTAATCCTAACGTTTAAAGCTTTACCACCCTGACCGACATAAATAGTTTCATAAGAATTATAGTTTAACAGATGGATTTTGTACTCTTCTGGTTTTTACTATTAGATTTAAACCAAATATTTCGGAATTATGAAATATTTTACTTCGACTTTTTTGATATAAAATTTATAAAATTCTCCATTACTCATAGAGACATTGATCCTTCAGTACCTTTCTAAGGAACAATTCGTTACATCCGTTGGCATCAGGTTGTTCTTTCCAGTGGACATGTCGATACCTAAGGCTCCCAATAAACCTCGTGCCATTTAGTCGCGCCACTTCATTCACAATCCTCCTAATGTCAAGCCGTTTAATTTTTCCGCGTTGCTTCTTCAGCCGCCTCCTCTCCAGTGTTTTCTCGTCGACCTCGCTGACTTCTCCCTGTGACGTAAGCCCTTCTTCGGTGACCCATGCACTCAGTACGGCCTCGATAAAGCTGAAAAGTTGCTGCACGTTCGGTTCCAGTTTGGTCGACATGTGGGACGTTATGTTAGCGTTGGCGCAGACCTGAAGGAGAAGATTATCGCCGAAGTGCACCGTCTTATGACGACGCCGTCGCGACGCTGCCGCGGCGCTCTTCTCCGGACTCGAGACGCCGCTACAAACGCTGTGTCTACTACACTTCTGCACGCAACTCGCGTTTGATTCGACCATTTCTCGCGAAAATAATTTTAGCTTGTGTTACCTTCCATTTATTTATTTAATTTTTATTTTCGTTTTTAAAGTCTACTACTTAAACTTCTCACCACTTTAAACGTTTCTGTGTTAGGAAAATGCTTTCAGAAATAATTATACCGTATATTTGAAAATCAGAAACGCAGGAACGCGGTTTTTTTTCTTCTTCTTTTTGATGAAACACTGATGCTCATAAAATGCCTCACATTTATATAATATTTATTAAAATCTGAACAAAACGTAAACTGCAATGACCTTTTTTGATAAAAACTTCAGTTTCAAACTTGATCATATTATGAAAGCTTTTATACATAATCCAAAAATGATTCTACCACAAACACAAAACTTACGTTGTAAGATCATAAATTGTGGTGTCTTTTTATTAATAAAATTTGACATTACTCTATGAAATTGTAGTAAAATACAAAATTTATTTTCTCTTGATTTTTTCCAGACCATAGGGTTTTGGATGAACCAATCTAGATTGTAGTTAAACTGGATTATACCTGGTAATAAGTAAATCATTTAATGTCAAGCCAAACTACTAACATTGGCATAATTAGCAGCTAATAGTGATCTCCTTGATTAACCGATTGGGGTAATATATAGAACCCATTTGTTATCATAAAATACTGCTGAGGATGTGAATTTCCAGCTGAGGTATTCCTCACGATAGATTTTTAAAAAATAATTAAACCATGCAATTATAACAAATTTCTTTTTTTGAGTTCTCTAAATTTAGTAAAAATCACCAGGTATTAACTAGACATCCAAATGTTTTTAATTCACGTTTATGTAAATATGTAATTAGTCATAAAAATTAGCTTTTCCAAAGTTGTAATCGAATCAATTTTTGTTTCATGAATGCATGAAAAAGAAATTAATTTTCGGATTACTTAAGCATTTATGTAACCGATTTCGTTCTATTATCACCAGTGTTCCTGCATTCTAATTTCGGATCTCTTTCTCCCTCTGAGAGCTTTAATAAACGTTCATTTAACATTGTCGACTGATATTTGTGGAATTCCTAAAGTATTTTCCATTATACCGTTGAAATTAAATAAACTAAATTCCTTTGGTAAAGTCAAGGTTGTGGGTAATTTTAATGAAAATTTGGCCTTAGTTATATACAGATGCTTTCAGTTGACAAAAAATGACATCGTTAATTATTTAAACTAAAATACGTTAAAGTAACAAATGGGTCAATCACAAAACAATTATTTTTACGAAACCTTCGAGTATTTTTGACGCTTTTTTCAAAAAAAGAGATTCGGCCAAAAACAATCTTTTTTAAAACGTTGCAAGTTGAAAAATGTGTTTGTTTAGAATCTACGGTTCAGAGAAGAGCACAGAAAACAAGATGATTTATTTCTTATTAACAGAACGGTCAGAATGGCAATTTTGCATGAAATCCCTTCACTACGCTCATCGAATTTAAATTAAGGATGAAGACAAACGATTGTTTCGTCCCAAATCAATCTGTCCACCTTTTGTGTTCTAAGAATAAACAACGTCGTCTTAATAGATTATTAATGAGTTTCTTAAATTGTTCATAAACTTTGCAATGTCAATGTGAAACAAAATAACGAAAAAGAAAAATATTATTTTCAATAGTTTTGATTATAACTTTTGGCGAGATATTTGCAATTTGATTTTCTTAAAAGTTTTATTGATTTTTTTAAATATCTTTTGATAAAAAGTTAGATATTTTTTGTACAACTTAAAGCTTTCTGTAGTACTAAAGCTTAATTAATGATCAACAAAAGGATCGATACTTATAGGGTGACTTTTTCAATAATTTCTGTACATATAAACACTTTAAGGCAAATCTGATCCTTTATCACAGTTTCTTTCTGTGTTGTAACTAGTTTAAGGATTAAATCAACACAAATTGTCGATCACGTATTACAAGATAAACTTTTTTCAACTCTTCAAATATATATTTATTTAATCACTTCGACGAACGTGAACTTTTTCACAAACTAAGAAAAAATGAACTTATTCACAAGAACGGAAGTTCAACTCTGGGAAAACAGAAAGTGTTTAATGAACCCGAAAAAACTGATCCGGCGATCTCTGACTGGCGCTCTACGATTGTCGAAAGCGCGACCCGAAATCATAGGGAGCCCGTACAAGTACATGTTTTCCCACAGGATCCTGACGGCGCACTAAAGGAAAGCTGACGACAAAGCGGCCAACGCGTCACGGTCGCGGTAAAATCTCGAACTAAACCGGATCAATGCACATCGGATCCGGAATTTGTCGGAGCGGTAAACGCGTACCGAAAGCTCGCAAAAATTCCATATGCACTTATTAATCTTATTATTATCATCATTACGCTATGTAAAGTGCAGCAGTTTTTGTTATGCATGGCACGAAGCGGACGCGTCACAGAAAACAAAACGAAAATTTAAAACTGCGGTAGATATGCCCATCTAATAAAAAATAAAAAAAAACTAACTGTAACTACATTTACATATCACGTATGAATGTATTCTACCTAATAGAATTATAAATAGATTTGGACTAGATTTTGAATTAAAAACGTATGTGTAATCCAAAATGCAGTTACGGTGCGTGATCCTAAGACTATTGGGGGTGCGCCATACATGAAATCTTAAGAATAGTAAGAATATCCTTAATATCATATAAATAAACAAAACTAAATACCGGACGCGACGACTCGACCGGGTTTGACTAAATTTGTTGATCGTTAATATATCTCCCACCTTCTCGTGCGTTCTTAAAAAGCGCACAGTGAAAAAAGCCTACGGTATCACGCTGGGAGGGTTAATTAGGTCCTAATAGGGGCTGCTGTTTACTTTCTACTTGTGAACTAAGAGTACAAGGTGATCATTTCTGATTTTCATCACTCGGTATCTGAAGAATTTGTATTAATGAATAATTCTGATTGTGTTTTAGAAATTTAAGGGCGATTTACTGCTGAATATTGAACTTTAAAATATTTTTAAAAAACCCAATTAAAGATGGTTTTATTTTGTATTTTTGATAAAAGCAGACTATTCTCCTATTTTTCGCAAAATCATTTCCGTTGTAATAATATTCATAATTATTACATAAATTAAATTTAAGAATAAAGGATTACCTAAACGATTTTATTATATTTTTTAATTTAAATAATTATAATTATTATTGCAACCAAATTGATTTCGCTTGAAATAGGAACGAGAAAGAACAAAATCACCTTTAATTAGGTTTCTGGAATAGTCAAAATTACTTTGAAAAGTTCTAGATTCAAAATTATATCAAATTTAAAGTAATTCTAAATTTGTAAGGCCATTTAGTTATTACGTAAGCACCAATGGGGGACAGGGACGGGGACCTTTGCTTGTCTTACTTACATGAAGGCAGGGAGGTCTGGATGATGATTACGTCAGCAATACTTATTTATTAATTTTTTCTGATCGTTCTGTATAATCTGGTAAATTTCGATCCCGATTTGGGGATTCACCAAAATAATTGACATTGCTTTTGAGTATAACATTTAAATGCGAAGTGAATGATTTGCATGAATAAATATTAAAGTGCATTAAATTCCTTTATGGTCTATAAATTCCTTGACTTGATAACTGCTGCTCATGAATGACAATGAAGAAACTTGAATCGATATAAAAAAAATATATATATCTACCTATATCACTGTTTACGTAAGCATTAGGGGAGAAGGTAAGAGTTTTGCTTTCTTTATTTGACAAGGAAGAATAGGGGGTTAAAATTACTGAAGAAAGGTTGATGAGGAATGTCAGGAGTCAGGATTTAAAGAAGTTGTAGGTTTCCGCGGGTGTTATTGATGATGGATTTTGAATGCGTCAGTTCCTTTGTAAGTGCTGTTTTAGTCTCTACCACACGGCGCATCATTGGGGATTTTCCGATATTGACTGATGATCTGAAGCAGATTAACTGTTCAGATCAGTACCTACATTTCTTCAGTCTCAAATCACTGATCTATTATCAAAAGATGGCCAGCGTGAACAAAGACAAAACGTCGGCAGAGAACAATGGGTCGAGATGCAAATTTAGGATTACAGTTCATAATTTGTATATAATTGAGTAAAAATTCTACATCGTTGATTTAAAATTTTAATTTCAAAACAAGATACTAAAGAGAGAAGGAAGAGATGTGTAAATGACGTAATAGTTATACTGAAGCTGTCGCTTAACACATTTTAAAAATTCTGATATCTTTTACATTTTGGGGAATGCAAATAAACATATAATTGGAACTTGAACAAAATACTGCTCAAAAATTATAACTGCGTTTCCAAAATATTTCAAAAATTCCAAGTGACAAAAAACTTCAACAGTAACTCAAAAGTAGCATAAAGTTTTCGATTCAGGATACTACTATTTTAAAATTTGTGTTAGTACTTAAGAAATCTTTTAAGGGCACTTCAACTTTTTTATTATCATCGTGTCCATCTGGATTCCGTTGATCTAGAAGCTATTGGCTCTGCAGTAAAACCGTTTATACCTAAGCTAAGATATCGACCAGATTCAATCCCAAACAGCAATGGAAATTTATTGTATCCCATTGGAACCCCTTATCTAAGGATTTACGGTAGTGATGTAGTACACAAAAAATCTGATGGTAAATTTATGGAACTCGGTTCAAAATTAGAGGTGAACGAGGAAATTGTACGTATTATAAAAAAAGGAGACTAATACGTAACTTCTTAATAATAAATAAAACTACACTACCCCTAAAAATAAAATATACTCACGATTTAATTTATTTTTTGATTAAATTCATTATTACATACTAACCGAACACTCTCACCTCCAATTTTTTTTTAGGTACTGAGTTCAACTTCTCACTCTTCGAAAACTATGTACGCACAGTAATCCTATGTAAGCCTCTTCTGCCTCTCTTTACTACTGTTTTTGCCACTAATACATTTTTATCATGTCCCATGAGGTGGCGCCTTATCATTTTATTCCTCCTTTTCAGGATTACGTACTTTCGGATGGAAAAATGGAATCCTTATATTACTTATGTGTCTGTCTATCAGTCTGTCACAGCTAATTTTCTCTAAATTTGTTAAATCGGTTAATTTGAAATAAGTATTTTTTTTATACAAACTTTCAAGATTAAATGTCAAGTACACAATTAAAAATATTTGCATGTTTGTAATTTATTGCTATTATTTGCTTTATTTTTATAATAATAAGTTAATAATTAATACCGAAAATACAACGAAAGCAGCGGAGTAGTGATTACTGTAACCCAAAATTCCAAATAAGTTGGATTTGGTTAAAGCCGAGTGAAAACAGTTCCTTCCGCAGGATTAAAAGATTTAAGAAGTGCTTGCCGAGTTTGAGAAAACTCTGCAGTATCTGGCCATCTTAAAAATTTAATGAATCTTTTAAACGACTTATGGGACTGAATTTGCAAATATTTGTAGATATAGAAGTAAGACGTGTCCAGGAAATTTCTTAGCAGATAAAAAAGAAATATGACAACGTCGTTTCAGTAATTTTATAGACGTCCAGTGGTGTTCTTTTTTCACTAGTTAAAAATTAATGTAACTCAAGAAATAGGTTAATATGAATTTAAAATTTCTAAGGGGTGTTTGGAAAAATAATGTCAGGTTGAAGCAGAAAAAAAATTACTTTCTACTTCGAAATATGTGGAAATTGTGAAATTGTTTTGGTTTTGAGTTACTTTTTTCCTGTTCAATATGGACTTCATGTCTGATATCGACACTATATTTTTAAAAAGAAATTTAAAAAAAATGAAGAATTAGGGTACATTATTGAAATACTACGTAATATAAGAGGAATTCTATTTATTATTGACAAAGCATCCTAATCTAAACCATACTTTTGGAAACATTGACAGCCTTAAGTTAATTGTTATTTGACTTTAATTAAAACCAACGAAATTATGGCGATATTTTTGTATTTACAATCCAACATCGCTGACTTGGAATCTGACAGCTTTTGTAGGTATATAAATTCCTAGAGGTGTCAAGAAGCAAGTGCAAGTTAACGTTTTTCTAAGAACTCGTTTGAATTTATTGTCACGAACGATTTACTTACAAAAAAAACTTTCAAAAAGGGAAAACAATTTCTTTAGGAAAATAATTTTTCTACCTAACACTAGGCAGAAGAAGTTGTTCACAATAGTAGAATACAGAGCAAGAAAAGAAACTTTGTTGTTATATATCACAACTTTCTAATAGAGTGCATTAAAAATGAAAAGGAAACCGACGCAAACACAAGATGCTGACTAACTAATAAACTTGAAAAGTAAACTACAAAGTAGAATGGATAGGGGAATGAAAGAAATAGTATGGAAACTAATCCCTTCGACTGAACGTACCTAATTGAATTAAATTCAAACTTAAAAATCAGAAGATATTTTCAGACAATTTTTCACTAATATAATAGTAGAAAAGAAAACTTATTAGTTTCAAGGTAACTCAAAAAACAGAACTTAGACTAACAGAGATTTTGTACTCACATCAAACCGAAGTTGAAAAACTGTCAGAAACTTTTACGTAAGTAGATAAAATGAATGGAGTACCTATAGAAGGAGGAGAAGTTTTTGGGAGAATTAAGGCGAATTATTATAAGATTTATGTTTTAAAGTTTACTTATAACAACGAAAAAATAGAAAGTAAAAAACAGGAACTTTCACTAAAACTTATTCGATAACCTCGACAAAATTCTGTATTCCTCTTTAAATGACTTCGTTTGGGTCGAATCAAATTTGTCGAGGTTCTCGAATAAATTTTAGTGAAACTTCCTACGTTTTTTATTTTCAATTTTTTCGTATTTAAAATGCAGTTTCACAAATAGTGCTCCATTCTAGTGTTTATGTTTTATAAATACAACTATAATAGTAATAATAATAATATTCTTTTATAGGTATTTATATAACAATAATACAGAAATTCAACAAATTGTTACAACAGTTTACCTTAATTCTTCAATATTTGCACTTTTGAATCAAACTACAAAACTTGGGATGCATACAAACAAGCAATGCTCTTTAATGTTGTAGGCGAGAAATATAGTTGAACGTTTATAGGGTAATACACTTTAAACTTTGTCCAACATTTGTGGTTTAACATCTGGTAACTGACCGCTCTCTCTTTTAAAACAAAAATTTTGCAGAATTCAGAATCCCGTTCCTGCACGAGCATCAATCTTTTTTAAATGTCAAAGACAAATTTCAAAATATTTCACCATTTTTTTTTGTAAAATACGGATTTTTGTCTTTTTTAGTTACAATTAGTTCATGAAATGATTAAAAAAATTGTGCGCAAAATACAAAAATTACTGTGCAACCTTCTCAAAGTTTGCTTAGAGGGAACTTTGGTCACCATCAGTCTGAAATTTTTATTAGTGAAACATTAGTATATCAAACTTTGACTTTCAAAGTGTCAGATCAGTTATGTCCTCTTAGTATTTCAGAAATAAATTTTCAAATGTTACTCTCATACATGTAAGTGAATGGATGAATGGTCTAAATAAGGGAGAAAACAAGCGATTCTTGATGTCTATACGAATTACTTCCCATTATAATAAAGAGTAATTTTCATGAAAATCAAAAATTTCACCACATTTATGTACCTATTTATAGGTCTCTACAATATGTATTTATAAATTATCCTTGAGAAGTTTATTTGATTATTATTTTTAATGATAAACCTCGTAATGTTAATACAGAAGAATAAATGGAAACTCAACGAATCTCATGTTAATCGATTCATTATTTATACCAATTCGATCAGATAACTTTTTTAAAAAATTCCACAATTTACTAAATTTTAAGTTAATAACAAACAATTTTAAAAGCATGACTCTATTATCTTGTTTTCTTGATTCTCAAGTTACTCCCTTGTCTTGTCCCTTACAAATTACCCTTGAGAATTGTAAAACAAACCTCGCCAATATTTTTCTCGTTTGGAAACAATTTCGTTCCTAATATTAAACAGGGTTAGTGGATTTAAACTCCACGTGAGGTGTTTTTGGAAACAAACAGGAAAATTGCGGAACGATTATAACGTTTAAGCTGTTCTTAATGTGATCTAGAAACGTAATACTACTAAATGTTGAAAGCCTTTTTTACAAAGTTACTGAGCTTTTTTTGTTTAAATTTTTTTCACATTTGCTCATAATGTGATAAAGACTATTTTTAACAGCTCATATCAACAATAAATTTGACCTAAAAAGTATAAGTTGTAGTAATATAGAAAACCAAGAGCATATCATCTTTGAAG
Source organism: Agrilus cyanescens (assembly GCA_947389935.1). Classification (NCBI taxonomy): domain Eukaryota; kingdom Metazoa; phylum Arthropoda; class Insecta; order Coleoptera; family Buprestidae; genus Agrilus; species Agrilus cyanescens. The sequence goes on from OX376705.1 coordinate 27,304,653, forward strand.
TAGGATAAGAATATTTAAAAAAAATCTTATTTCTTTCACAACCCCAAATATAACTGCAGAGAAGAATGTACTGCTGATGGTGAGGTTTGCATAGCTGTTTTGCTTATAATGATTAAATTTAGAGGGTTCCACAGTGCAATAGGCAAAAAGTCATTACGTTGCTTGGGAATTTAATTACAGTTTCAGCTCCAAAGCGGTCGCGTTCATTTCTGATTTTTTTTTATCCACGTCATTTTCATCAAGCACCTCCATCCTAGAACATCTCATTCTGCCTCTCCCACCGTCCACGTTTCGGATCCTCACAATGCTACCCTTCATATTTAATAAATGAAATCTATTTCGAGTTCCCAGATTGATCACTGGTAAACAAAGAAGTGGTTTCTTTTAGTTAAAAGCAATTGCACCCTCACCTGATTAATATTTCCATCATTTTCTTCGAGACATTAGTGACATTCTCTAGTTTAACATTTATTGAAAACTGATATTGAATATCAGTTGCACTTAGTGAGAAAGAAGATCCGTTAAAACCCTCTTATTTACACCCATTTTCAGAATTTGAATTGCCGCGTGAAAACAGTGAAAGTAAAGAGAGTTAAAAAAAAAGCATCTATTTGGAGTTGGAAAAAGTGTTTACGAATCGAGGTTCAATTTTAACGATTCGCCCACGGCGATGAATGGATAGGTGTCTGCGTTTACGTATTTAGCCATTCCATTTCACAATTCGCCCACGTACGTGTCTTCATTTCCGGAAACGTGCTGGAGAGCTTTGTGGTTGCAAACTGCCGGCCGACGACGGCTACGTCGGAACGGAACCGTTGCAAGACGACGATTTTGTCGCCATCTACGTACCTGATTAAATCTAAATTGCATGCAAAACGGCGCAACTCGGTCGTCTGTTTGATTATTTCGCTTGTACAAATAGAATGATCTAAAGCGTAATTAGGTTTGCAACGGGTTTGGTTAACTACCTAATCTTAATCTCCAATCGCATTCTGATTAAATAAAGACAATGCCACTTGTAGACCGTAAAGGATATAACCAACTTGTGTGTAGTCCTGGGCACAAAACATCGATATATCGACAGTTGCTATGATTTTTATCGATACATATATCGATATTTATTTTGTCAAATAGTGAAACAGTTATTATTGATTCTTGGCAAAAATATTGATTTGTCGATAGTTGTCGATAATTTTTCGATACATTGATAACACTAATAGCAACTGAGTAACTGAAAGCTGTCGAAATCACGATAACTATCGATAGACATCGATATATTGATAACAATAACACCAACTGATTACTGTCGATACCACGTAAATTATCGATAGTTGCCAATAGATAAATCGATAGATCGATACATTCAATATATTCGTATTATTTGTTATCTATAATCGATGAGTAAAATTATTGTTAGTTTATTTTTATATTCTTCACTGTGGGTCCCTTAAATTGAATGGACTTTTAGGGAAGCTAAATCTACTAGAGGTTTGAAAATTTAGCGGTAATAGTAAACAGTGGTGGTTTTTGAAATTAATTTATTCAGTTTTAAAAAACCGATTTGCATTTTGAAATAAACATTTGAAAGTACTTTTTACAACGATGAAAATGTAAACTTCAAATTTTTCCTGTATGCTCAGAGACATTTTTCATGATTTAGCAAAAATTTGCGACTCCAATTAATTCAAATGGGATCGCTTCCAGTGATGTGTGTACCTATATATATATATATAGGGCGCAAGATAAATTAAATATACAGGGTGGCGTAATAGTATTGGCAACATTTACGGTGTCATTATGGATAAAGGTGCTTACTAATGAAGCAATATAAGAAACATAATGCAGTTTACTTTTGTAAACGCTTTAAGGTCCTGACTGAAATTTTTTTGCGGAATTTAGAGATATTATAGGCTGGGGGTAGAAAATAACCTCTGACAGTTCTAGCATGTTGGTTGCTCTAGAGATAATTCTTCCTGCAGGACTTGTATCTCGACTTGGTGATTTTAATTATTGATCATGGTCACCAATTTTGGTCAGCCTTGATTTAAAAGCTAGAGTTTTTGAAAATAAACCGAAAGATTTAAAAGTCAAGTTACTCAAAAAGTAATACGTAATACAGATAATTTTAAATCACGACTTTAACAGTGTTTTAAAAAAGAAGTGGTTGGTGGTTCAAAAGAACGTTATTTTCAAAAAGTAATATTTTTTATAAAAATGGATTTCATATGTAATTAAAGAATAAGTTTTCTCTAGGTTGTTTCATTAGTATATATTCCTAATAAGCGCCACTACTTACTTACTTAAGCAAAGAAAAGACCTCATAAAATCCATCCATTAAAAAACTATTCTATTCGAAAAAGTACAATTGGTTTACGAAGTAACTTTAATTAACTTAAATATACTTCAGAATCTGCATTGCAGATTTACAATTCCTTCGCCTTTCTATCAATCTACTTCATCCATCTTTGGGCTTATAGTATCGAATTTCCTTTTGTCAATGCTTTACTGTTTGTATAGGAACGCACGTTTCAAGTTTCAAGTAAAATTTCCAACCAAAAAGACACACATAAATTTTTTTTTTAATTCGCTTTTTTCCAAAATAACATCTACATTATTGAAAAATTATTTCTTAATAGTAAATTGGGATGATCCGTCAGACGAGTGCGAAAGATACAGTTCGTGTCTCAATACGTTTCTCTTCTTTAACCCCCATTTACTTATCACACAAAAATAAAAAAAGAGAGTGAGGTCATTTTGGGTAAAAAACGAATGGGATTTTAAAAACTGGACGTTTCGTCTGTGGTACAGGCTTCCTCAAAGAAATTCAAAGTCACTAAATGAAAAGATTCAAGCAATCTAGGGACTTTTTGACTTTTAAACATCCATTAACGAAGCCTGTAATCACACACATACGTTTATTCAATGGAAAAACTACTGGGAAAATCATGGATTATGGATTTCAATGTTTCAAATTCGGTTAAGCTGACTTTTGAAGTCTCAAGAAGGTACATAAAGCAAGGAAACGTATCAGGATAGACTCAACGTTTTGTAATAAACTTCTAACATAAGCCTTCGTTTTAATTTAACTCTTTATATTAACCCCCTAGATTCTGTGGCAACCCTTATTTAATATGAAGCAGTAAAGTATACACAAACTTAAATAATTTCTGAAATCGAATGCCGAATAAATCCGAAGGTTGTGTACGCAGTTATCCCATAATCGTGCGTGTTGCTCGTCAAATAAATCCAATGTCAAATCGCACTGCGAATAACGAAGGAAATTTCAACGTTTCGGCTAAAGCCAAGTAAACAAACTGAACCCTGTGTCGCTCATTTAATTAACCCACTTTCTTCGTTACGTCATGCGCTTCGAATGCTTTCTCACTAACTGGCTATAAATAATTCGACGAAATTTATAGTGCCTTCAAATTGAGAGGAAAAGGAAATTCCATTTATATGAAATTTACGTATCGAGTCGTCGGATGTGGAAATCTAGGACAAATAACAATACGAATAGTGTCCCTCTAGCCTTCAATTTATTTTATTATTACACAAAATTGGAAATTTATTGGATAGTAAAGATACTTTATCAATAATACTTTTTTGTTTTTGAAAAAAAAGTGGTAATAGTACAGAAACATCACTTGATTGTTAATAAAAGAGCGCAACACTTCAATTCAAGATGAAAATGGCAGATCAATTTAACAACACTGTCCTTCTGAAGTAATTAATCAAGACGAAATAAGGGACGCTAAGAACGAAAGAAGTACTCCAATTAACAACAAAAGTTAATTAAAACCATCTTTAGTCATGTTCCTTTGAGACTTTTAATTTCTAAATGAAGCTTCATCAAGATTAAATGCTGCAAAACAGGTACGAACTTTCCACTTAATATTCAAATACTTTAAACGGAAAAGTTTGTAACATTAACTGTTTATTTGATCACTATACAATAGAACTCAATAAGAAAAAATATTCATTTTAATAAAAAAAAAATCAGTAAAGAAAAACACTGTGATAAATTATTTGTTTATATTGAGGGCATTTGTTTGGAAAATATGATAATATGTTTGCTTGCTCATACAGTTCAATGACACACGATTGTGAACCCAAAGAAACGAAGTAAATTGGTTCAAAGGTTTCGAGATGTTAAGCCAATTTATTCGTTACAAATATAATTAAATATAAGGATAATTTCGTATTGACAAAGTGAAAACGTTTGTTGTGACTTACATGTATTTGTATGGATTGATGGTAATTTCTAGTGTTGGTCAGATTTCTAAAATCAGATTTATTTCAATTATAATATTTTTAATTATTATATCTAATAGTATAACAAGAAGGATATTCAAAAACCACTGAAACTAGAAATTTTGTTCGGGTCTCTTTTGAAAATACACACATTAAAAGATAAAATTGCCCGCAATTTTTCGATAAGATTGTAAATCTCTGAAAATTTTGAATTTTTTTAACAAAAACCTTTTTTGGTATTTTTCCATTTGAAATAAAGTGAGTTTTGGGATTCTTAGTTTTCAACTTTTAACTATTCTACAAATGTTAACACAGTTAGTATGCTATTAAATTTTAGAGTACAAAAAATTTACCCTGCCTAGCTTATTAGATCCTGAGATTTTAGGGATTCTGTATCCCTTATTGGATCATTCGTGTGTTTGTCTGTCCGTCTATCACAGCCAGTTTGTTGTGGATCTACACATACGGATTTCTGTGTCCCAAACACGGACGTGTGGGTAACGTAAATAAATAATTTTGAATATGGTGGTCACTTTTGGAGGGAAAATTAGAAAAGCAAAAAAAAAAGTTTTGCAAAATGTACCGTGTGGCATATCAAAATGAAAGTACATATTTGTTATGAGGGTCTCACGTAAATTTTTTATTAATTTAAAATGAACAGCTTTTTAAGTTATTTAAGAAAATAGATAAAAATTGACCATTAACTCTCTTCTATAACCCCAAAACTACAGAAAATATGTTTTACTTATAGATTACAGAAATTTAAAAATAAATAAATGTATTTTCCAAATTCCCTATACAATCTGGCATCGTACATATTTTTTTAGTTATTACAAACGAATTTTGGTCAGTTTTAAAAAACAGAAACATGATAAGTATCGAGAAGATGAGAAGAAATAGCTTTTGAGATGCAATTTCATCAACTTTAGTAATTGTGAAATCCTTAAATACTCTTGCTATACACATTTTTTTTAGTTTCTGAATTAGTAAGGGCTTTTAAATGGACTCAGTACCTATACGTTCATTATTATCATATGAGGAATTTACAATTTAGGTATACATAACACAAAATGTCATGAGCTTTTAATTCTTTTCTATCCCACGGAGCTTTCACGGCGTATTCGCACAATATAACCTTTGTATATTCGTTATCATTTGCAGCATTCTTTACTAAGACAATGAAAACTTCATAGGCAACAGGTCTATTGCGAACTAGCTCAGAATCAATATATGTATTGTCTAACGGAGGAGATCTTCAGCTGATGTTTCCAAGTAACAAAGAGGCGCTACAATATTCTAAAGCATACAGCGGTATAGTCATTGAAAGCTTTCTGTTCTAGTTTTGCAAGCTAATAAATAAGAAATAGGAAAGTTTTGCGGCAGCTAGACAGTATGTGCATATATTTACAATATAATATAAATGAATATATTGTAGATACATATGTACACCTAATATAATATTAACTGTTAACAACAGTAATGGTACATACCAACCTCATTTCAACATAATCAACGCGCCTGTGCACACAATTTTCACTTTATTACAGCGAAAGAAACTAAAAGTAAATGCGCTACAAGCGACATGGCGTGCCATGGGTTCCACAGAACATCCCTTAATTTAATAAACGTGTTAAACAGGTCAGCAGCCGTAGTGGCAGAGTGTTGCTATTATATGTGGAAGCTCTTGTTGGGAGCTTTCGCCGATCGATATTTCCGCAAATTGACCTGTCGGACGTTCTCAAAGTAATGTGACTTCACGTCCTCCGTCTTTTTTATTGAACAGATCGTGTGGAATCAGGATAGGAAACGATAAAAATGCATTGGAAAAGCAACCATTTTAGACCGAACACCGAAGCTTGCACTGCAAGCTCGCGGTGATCGGAGAGACGAAGCGCATGCTCGAATACCCGGATACGAACACTAGGGACAAGGCCAGGGCAACCAACGAATATCCGTCTCCCTCTTCTCATTCGATACTCTTGCTCTCGCCTGTCACACTGAACTAAATAGAAAGTTCCAATATGGAACGTTCGGTCACCGTTCGTTTCTTATATCGCAAAAGCTCCTTCGCATACAAATATCTTGCCTCGTCGACTTGCATTTGGATTAAAACCTGAAAACATATCCACGCATACTCACACACTAAGGAACCGGCTGTTATTAAAGTAAAACTACCAGGATAATGCCTTTTTATGAGAATCCTGTCATCTCTAGGAACGACATACGTAAATCGTACAAACTTTGCAACAAAAACATACTCAATATATGCTTATAACAAAGTGCAGATATTCTTTTAATGGTAATTATTTAGAATTGTGACTCCGAACAAAAATCCTGCATTATTTCTGAGGGTAAAAATAGTAAATCTAAGGCGGGGGAGACATATTTTTCCTATAATATCATACGCGGTATTAATCGTATATAATAAATTAATTTCATTGAAATCATTAGTGGCAGGAGGAGAAGTTAGATTATGTTAGGTAGGTTAAGTTAGGTTGGGTTAGGTTAGTTTTTTTCTTGTTACTCATAGAAGCGTGTTTCCATCACCTTAAACTTGTATATACTCTATAAAACCTCATAAAAAGTATGGAAATTTTTAGCAATAGCAAATAATTTGACCTTTCGACGCTAACGTAGCCAAAATCGTGACAGATATGAAAAACGTATATAGACCATTTTGTATATAATTATTTTTTTTACAAAAAGATCTTTATACATTTTTTGTATCTGTCACGGTTTGGGTTACGTAGCGTCGAAAAATCGAAACACACGTTTTGCAAAACCTAACGCTAAATAAAAAATAGCAACAATTATTTGTCAGCTTAAAAATTTCAACAAATTTTCTTCTGACCTTCCAGTACAAGAATCTGCGATCAAATAGATCAAATCAGCACTCTGGCTTTCTTTCATCAAATTTATTTTAGTTTTTTTTTGTTTTTTCGTAATTTATTTTAATTATTTTTTATGAGGGGTAGAGTTCGCTGAAATTGTGACATAGCATGACAAAGAGAGAGAGGGAGAGAGAAATATACATATATATCTAAAAAGATGAAATTTTGAGTAAAGTCCTTGGTTAATGGACTCTAATCGTCAACTCCTTCGAAAAATCTTAATTTTTACTTCGAAAACAAGAATTGAAAGGGAAATGTGTAATGAAGATTACATAATTAATATTTCATTTTCTATTAGGCAGCGAGATGTTTTACAGGATGTTCCATTTAAAAAAATACTTTTTCTTATTTTTATACGACTTGTAAATACCCTTACTAAGAGGGAATAATTTTTAAATGTGCTCCACGGAAAATTGCGTAATTATGTGGGACACCCTGTATAAGGCAACTCAGTAAGCACACTGGAAATTAAAAAATTCAGGGCATTTTTTATGAAACAAATTTTACAAGTGCAATTTTATATATGAATTCTTTTTTTATTTTAAACAAAAGTTGAAATTTTTGTAATTTAGCATTATATACGTTTGCTAACTATTATTTTATAATACCTTAGGGTTCACACCTGCATAACTGCAGTTATAATAAATATTAACGTACTTATGTGCTGTGAAATGAAAATTAAGTTTTCATACAATAATTGTGCTTATGACATTAAGAAATTCTCAACGGTAAAATTAACGAGTATTTCGTTAAAACGAATACTGATGCTCGATTGCGACAAAAGTTAGGAAACTGAAACTATCTCTTTAACACAATTGCACACTAACACGTACGTATGAATGGTAATGTGGGTATATTCTGGGCAAATATTAGCACGAACACGAATTTTCTCCAGGGATCGCTAGCTTTTATTTAACTTTTCGACGCGATGCAGTTAGGGTATAGTGGCACAAGAACATCTCATACTTTTTGCAAAAATTTGCGCTGTTAACTGAATTCAGCCTGAGTTTGTGTTTGATTTTTTAAAAAAGCAGTTTTAAAAGCAATTTATGTGGAAATTAAAATGTGCAGATAAAGTAAACAATTTAAAAAGTTACCACTAAAGTTGGAATGCTTATTTATAAGTGGATATATAATATTAAAAAAGACACATAAAAAAATTGCGTTGGAAAGCTGGCATCAACACCAACAATAACAAAATTTTGGTCATTTTCCACTGGTATCGTGAAAAAATTATTTCTTATGTTTATTACCCTTTTGTTTTGCTTATCTTTCTCTAAACATTAACGAACTTTGTTAACTTTTCTTTAACTTTCTTTTACTTCCTCTGTAACCTTTTAAGTACTTTTTTAAATTTTAATTATAATTCGGTATTACAATGTTAAAATTTGTTCTCATTAATACGAACTAAATTCCTTCCTGAGAATGAATCTTTTAGATAACACCTAAATTTCCCAATTGTTGATTAGAATGTGAGGAAAGAGGAGAACACAATGTCGGATGGGATAATCCTCTGACTCTGATGGCATTCTCTTTTAAACTTTCTTAAAGGATTAGCAGTAAATTACAAATGTCTGTTTCTTTTAACTACTTAACGTGACAGTGAAGATTTAGAAGAAGATTTTCAGCCACCTACTTGTTTGGACAGGACTTAACTTTTTGGACGGGCTTTTGGTTTTAATTTTTTTTCCTCTTTTGCTAATCTCAAGGTATCATTCTTAATAAGAAAAAAAAAATAAATTCAAGAAAAGAGAAATTGCAATAAAACGTTAAAAAGCTTTATACTTTGAAAATCTCAAAGAGGTGGTACGATAATACACAGGGTGGCCCAAGTTCGATGAAGTCAATGATAATAATAACTTAATGTATTGAAGATTTTACTAAATATAGAAGAGTCTTAAGGCTTACTACCTACTAAATCTTAGATTGGTAATTTGTACAGAACATTCAGAAAAAATCCTAAATTTAAGAATTATAAACATGAATAGCTTCGTTTTTCTTTTCAAATGGCACCAACCATATTTTAATTTTCTATTCTATTCCCTTTTCATTCTCTTTCGATACATTATAATGTTTCCAATTATTTTATTTGAAAATTTTTGAATTTTTAATAAATTCACTAATTTTTGTAAAAAAAAAGGGTGCAAACAGGTATCTAATCAAATCGTTTTAAAGAAATAACATCACCATTACAAAGTATTAGTTTTGCAGTATTATTGGCCATTTACATTTACTAGTACGTGAATTCTTTGAAATTTCAGGACTTTGTTAAATGTAATATTTAATTCGATTTTTTGGATCACTGATCCTACGGCTTCGGTATTAACTAAAACTTTTAAATAATTCTGTAGGAAAAATTTAAAGGATAATGCTGGTCATTCCAGATTGTGTTGTTACTGATAGCGAAAAATGTATTGTAGGCATTTCATAATGCACTAGGGCTTAAGCTTTGGGTCACCAATTTTCCGGGATTTAAAAGTTTTGATGTAATTTTCTCACGATAATCGAAAGATTAAAATCTTATTAACTTTATTACTATCATAGGTTCCGTAACGACCAGCTCCCGACTGTTACAATATTATAAATAAGTCTCATTTATTTATTTATTTAATAGGTTTAAAATTCGCATATCGTATATTTCGCAGTCATACTTGGGACTAGACTGGCCTCACGTAGGAGCCGGCAGATGTCTAGAAGGAGCTCCCTAGTTTGCACTCTGATTAATTCAGGTGAACGTGTAGCTACCGTATTAATTGGCGGTTTTATTCTAGAACCACTCACACTGTAGGAGCGTTTCAAGACTTTGCTTTGGTAACAGGTGTGTTTATTAAATGCTTTATTCACATTTTTTTCCGGTAACAGGTCCTATTGTTAAAAGAGTATGCTGTATATCTATTTATGAAAATTTTAGGGATCGCTATTTTAAAGTTCTTCTATAACGCTAACTGTTTACCACTTTTTCCTATACTATTCTTTGAAAACATGCAATATTCTATGTTCTCTAATGTCGTCCCATTATTTACCTCTTCTTTTGTTCATTGGCAATCATGGTACCCTTAGTCCTTAATGGTATATTTGTCCTAACCATCTTGTTTCTATTTTTTTATCCACGGAATATTCAATATTCACCTATAGTACCATATTCTAAACGCCTCTAGTGATCCTCACTTTGCACCCGCACATAGCCGTGCTCTAGATATAAAACTTTAACAGCCACCTTCATAGTTGAGTATTCTTAAGCAAACAATTGATTTCTTTTCGCTACACTCGACTCTGTGCCAACTCGTATTTAATGTCTTTACCACTTTTCTAACTAGGGTTATCTGACTTGCTAGCCATAAATAAGTAAAAGTCTAGCAAATGACAAAGCATGTAGTCATCGACGTAGTTAGTTGAGGATAAATTTATTTAAAACGTCCTTTGGATGCTTTTAAACCATTGTCTGTATTTCCAGTTCACTTCGGTTGATGTTCACTCCAGTTCATTTCGATTTCTCTTGTGCACCGAATGGTGTTTCCGTGTACTGCCGGTGATTAAATTGGCAGAAATGGATTACTGTGAAGCCTTCGGTACGTTGAATATGCACTACTGAAATCGGAAACAGATGGTGCTGAATTCTGAACGTGGAAATTGTAAGTAAGGAGCAAACGTCTTGTCGCTTCTCTTGAATATCATTTCCCTAATGATTCTAATGCTATTATGCTTAAATACTTAACCTCCAACGATGCTGATTTCGAGTCGCAGTAGAAGCGAAAAGGTATTTCTAGACTTTTAGCATACGTAGTAACACTTGTCCTAAATTACAACAACCAAAAGCCTAGTGCTAGAGAACACTTTGAAAGCTCTAGATTTCTGCAAGGCATTTGGTGGAAGAAACCACTAAAAGTTTGCTTTTTCTTTTACCAGAATTTAATTTACTTTAATTCCTTCCTGGAGTAAAAGAGTAAGTAAATAAAAATATATATTTATCAAGACTGAGGAGCCGTAACGCTCTTATCTAATCAAAAAAGGACAAAATATTTTTATTATAATCAGATTATTCAAAACTACTACAGAAGACACTGAGTGTGCACATTTATCTAATTCCCTTGTCCGTTAGAGGGTGAAAACTGCATCAAAGAGATCCAAAAGCTCTACAAGTGTAGTGATCTCTTGTAGGTACCTAAGCACCTATTTATCAAAGGATGTTGGTATGCAGGTGATAACGTTACAAGTACTTAGTGGATCTCATGGTGGTTTGGTTTGGTGCTTTGATCTATTTTTATGGTTGTACATGTATATAAGTATTATCAACATGAAATCACAGAGCTAATAATAGAAAGGAAAATTTATAATACAATCCCTAGGTTTTAATAACTTTATGTCTCATGTCTATGATAATTAAAATAGAGATTTGGACGAAAAATTATTGGGGTTTTTCAAAGAAATATCGAGTTTGTCTTATGTTCTTTATCAAAGCTAAAATCTTGTGCTATTTGATCCATCGTTCGGCTGCCTTCTTTAGGATAACACCCTCGCTACGTTAATGGTAATCCAGGGGTAGGTATAGATATTTAAATGTAACTGACGTATACCTATTAATTTTTTAGTTAATCTTCTCTTAATCCATCCCACTTACTCGTCATTTACGACGAAGAAGTCGAAATTTTGGTTCTTAACTTAAATTGGCTGCAATCCCTTAACAGAGTTTCCAGAAGGTGTATCTTAAAAGGTTTAAATTGAGTTTGTTTACTTTACTCATAAATCACTTGGAAATAAGCAATTTCGTTTGCTTTGTTATCAGGCAAAGTTCCTTAAACGCAATTAGTTTCGCAATTTTTTCGAAAGGTACTTAGGGTGTCCTTCGAAATCGCCATCTTTTAATCATTTTGTTGTTTTGCGCTTTTAGTGCAAAAGGGCGCGAGAGAAATGAAGACATTACAAAGAAAAAAGAAGGAAATAATGAAGAAATTTATCACGCTTAATACCTACAAAATCAATCAAAGTGTCTTTAAGAAATGGAGTTCGTTTTATATTTTAATGGGTTTTTTAAAATAAAGAAATAACTGATTATCTGTTTATGCTCCAAAAATCGTAATGAAGTAAAATTTACAAAATATACAGATGATTCATATCATCGAACGCTTCTTACTATCAGGGGCGCATTTAGGAATATATCTTAAGGGTTGGGGGCGAGAGTACAACAAAATCGTAATAAGAATATTGGTCAGGGCTTGTCTGCAACGTTGAGATGCATTTTTATGAGAACGTTAGAATAAAAAAGTAAATCTTGGCTCTGGGAATGCTACAAAGAAGAAGGCGATCAACCCTTTCTTAAATTCACCCCTGCTTAATCTAATGTGTTGTTTTCATACTATATAGGGGATTTGGCAAAGCAATAAATTAAATAAAAAGTGATTAAACGTATTGATTTTACTAATTGAATTCACTATGATTTTGATACATTTACCTCAAAGTTTCGCAAACACACATGTGACCAGAGCGGCCTCACGGGGGAATCGGCAGGGGTCTACTAGGAGCTCCCTAGTATGCACTCTGATTAATTCAGGTTAGGTTAGGTTACGTGTAGCTACAGTATTAATTGACGACGTCTATGTATTCCTTCAGTTGAATTACAATAAAATCATAATAAAAATATTGGTCATAGCTTGTTAACAACGTTGAGATGCATTTTTTTAGAATAAAAAAGTAAATTTTGGTCCTGGGAATGCTACAAAGAAGGAACCGATCACTTATCGCAGCCCTTTCTTAAATTCACATCTGCTTAATCTAAAAGGTAGCTTTCGTAGTAGAAAAATAAATTGTATAAAAAGTGATTAAACTCATTGATTTTACTAATTGATCTCAGAATCGATCAATGATCATTGGAATTGATTAATGATCTTTTGAAGAATTCCTCTACCATCCTCATTTTATATTCTACTCTTTATTCAAACATATGCGTATGTACGTATTATGTAAATGACTATGCTGGTCATGTTCAGTGGTTTTCTGCAGGCTGCGTATGAATAGTTTGACTTTTTTCCAGTTTTTCGCATAGTATCCGCATGACGTGCGATTTATGTTCAACTTTGTGTTTCAATTATTACTGCAGCGTTCATTCATTCGCTACACATTAACGGTGCATACACATAGGCGGATGACGACGCTTCAAACATTCTCAAATTGCCGTCGCGGCGCGTCATTCCACGTTGTACCCAATACAATTTGCATGGTAAATAGGAAAGCGCGCGTGACGGGAATGCGTTAGAGATCGTCCGGACCAACGAAGTTTTAAGAATACAAGTGACGCAAAAATAGCGGAAAGATCTTCCACAACGTTGCTCTTGAATCGCCCATTCAATTTACTCTGCATGATGGAAACGACCTTTCAGGTGCATCCATAGTAAATTTGTGGATGTGTCATCAACATAGTATGTATGGAACATTTGAACAGCTGATCACTGAAGTTAGCAACAACAATTAACTTCATACAGTGCTAACATGCGTTCCAATTAATTCGTATGGTATACTTTCCGATTGAATAGGTGGGATTTCCATTGCGTCATTATTTAATTAAATGAACATTATGAGCTGATATTTTCAAACCAATACGCATAAGCATAGGAGAGGAGAAAATTAAAAGCAGTGCTAATGACGTAAATCGTTTGATATTAATTCACTTCATAAAAAATTTCAACGAAATAAAAAACTCACATTAAAAATTGATGTGCATATCTATGTACTTAGATTCTTAGGTGACTCCAGCAGTGGCGCTTTTGATATGCAAAGTTCGCTTTTTAGTGAAGTTAGTCCTAAAAATTGGAAAAGCTCAAAAAAGAACTGCAGTGAATAGATTTTCAAGGGGTTTCAGCTAATTATAACTGCAATATTTACTATTTAAAATTTGACGATATTTGTTTTTTTAATATTTTATTCGTGAATTTTAAAAACGAAAAAATACTATCACTTCTAAAGATTAGTAAACCTTAAGTACTCATTTGTGAGACAAAGCATACTCAATCTGTAATTATAATTACTAAAAGATACACCACTTGTTACATAAGCATTTGGAATGTATTCACAATTAATGAAGTTAATGTTTGTAACTAAGACAACATTCAATTAACACAAAACATTGTTTTGATCACAAAAATAAACTTTTCAAAGTAATAAATTTTATGAAGAGCCAAAAATAGATTATTTAATGGGAGTTAATTATTTACATTAAATTCACACTGATATATATTTTACAGCCTACAAGGGAAATCAGCGTAAAAATAATTAATTCGATTAATTACACCTTAAAAGCTGGAAGTGATTAGTCAAGGTTACTTGTAATTAATTATCTACATTTGCTTTCTCGTCTTAAATAATTAATTGAAAAACAAATGTTCAATATAATGACCTACTTGCTTATAATCGGTTGCTAATTTCTAGATTCAGTTATTCAAGAAATATTAGGATTTTAAAGGCTGCATAAATATCTCTAAAATTGCTTTCTAAGTGAAATTGACTGGTATTGGTATTGAACAGCTTCTAATTGATGCTGATTACTGAAGAAATTATATTTTTCGAATTTTCAAAAAAAAAAAAAAAAGTTTTTTTGAGAAACCGTTTTTGATAACTCCATGCAATTAACTTTCGAAGAAGGGTTTCAAACAGGTAAACAAATTTTACTGTACAGAAAATCAGTAAAATAATGGTAGGAATATTATGAAAATTAAAGAAAAGTTTAATCCAAAAGGAAATTACTATTTTCAGGTTTAAAAACCACCAGTGGTCGCAATTTTTAAAATGGATGTATAAAAAACTAATTTTTGTGTACGAAAGTTTTTTCATTGAATTTAACTATTTTTAAAATAATTAAATATTTTACCTCACCAGTAAATTTCGAGTTTAGTATTGTAAAGTAAGAGGAAAAAAAATACCAATTTCATTTTCAATATTTCTTGTTGTTGTTATTGTTACTATCAACAATACAAATTGCTGTCGCTTGAATATTCCAAAAATCTAATTTTCAGGATCTTCATTTGAGTTGAGTAAAAATAACATCCAGCAATAATTACAATTCTCCTAAAATTATTCTAATGGTAATTCAATAGTACAATTAGTCCAATGGGTAAATTATACATCATTCAAGGTGACAGCCCTTGAGGATTTTTTATAACACGTATTTGAAGGTCACATAAAAAAGAAAAACATTGATTTTTCAAAAACATTAATTATCTCTTAGTTTGTGTTGTTTTAATTCACGAGAGTTTTGAGGTAGCAGTTTGTTGCCTGCTTATTTATTCGCTTGAATTTCTACTGATTCTAATGAGAATTCCTATTTTGAAAGATCTATTGAAAAGAGCAGCATAAAAATGTTGTATTTTCACAATTCTTTGCTATAGTACTACGTGCGTCATTTTTGACGTAAATGTATGTAATGCAACCTCGTTAGTAGAGCAGCTGACATTTCTTCGAGTGCAATTAAATTTCATTACAAAATGGGAAATGGGATAAAAGTATGGAACACGTTTATTATGACGAATAATTGGAGAATAGCTTACAGAGCGTAAGAAATCAGTGAAGTGTGTAGAACTGAAGAAAGCATGTCGAAACGTCTCTATCAGTCGTCTTATTCATTAAGACCTATGCATAGGTTAGGTCGTGTTCCCAATTTCTTGAAAATAAAGAAAATGAAGTAAATAGTACTACAGTAGACCCGCGCTAGTGTGAACACCCGTTCGTGTGGACCACACAGTAGTATCAATAGCCAGACAGAATACGCTATAAGTACATCCAGCAGTGTGAAAAAATCATAATCTCGATAGTATGAACAGTTAATTTAAACTCTACTTTACTGTTCTGTGTCCACTTGTAAGTATTTTTTTTGTCTTTGGTTCAATTCTGGGGTTCCCCGAATGTAGTACTGTCAACAGCATGCAGGAGGATCATTTAATTTGTACATGGTATTGTTAATAAAAAAACATGTAAAAAATACTTTTTCACCTCACATTTTTTTCTTCAGCTGTAAGTTTGGATGGCATAGGATAGATATTACCTACTTTCTCCAATTTACACAATTTTGCATATTTTGGTGTACTTCCGACAGTCTCTATAATATGAATACGTCCAGTATCTTTGTGTTCACACTAGCGCGAGTCTACTGTATACACTTTTTCGATAAAATCTGAACAACACAAATTTTGAAACTAACTTCTTCCAGAATAGTAATTTTTGTACAATAGATACTAAAACAATCACGAAATCTCTAATACTATCCAAATAAAACTGTCTGATCCGGAAAATTCGCTATTTTATTAATATTAACATTCCCAATGCGGAAGAGCTGAGAGATTTCTAAATTACGAATCTGTTGGAGTCAATCCAAAGTCAATAAGTTTCATATATAGCTACATTAAATCCAGATTGTTCGATACCATATGCCATCATTCTACTCCACAAATTAGGTATTGGATGAACATAAAAATTGAAAAAGACAGCAAATTAATCTAACTTTCACGGGTGTATCCTGAAAAAGGACAAAAGAGGAAACGTACCTACCGCATTAGGAGTTTTTTTTTATGACGTGAAATAGATTGTAATTGAGTTACAAATTTTCACCTTTAGTAACATACTTAGAGCTAAGTAAAGCTTACCGTTATCATTACGGATATTAATTCATTTTTTTAATTAATTGACAACACATTTATTAATATGAAAGAGGTAATAACAAAACTTCCATTATTTTTGCAATCTTTCTCTTAATTTCAGTCAGCTACAAATATAAATTGATAGTAAGAGTGTAATAATTTTTTTTATACAAACTCATTCGCTAGCTGATTTTTGTCGAAGCGTAATGGATTTGGAATTGTAATTACCCAAGTCTAATTTGATTGATTTTAACGAAATTATCGTTTTTAATGTTCACCCGTTTACGTATGATGGGAGATTCGAATTGGCTTCGACTGTGAATTTGTCGACAGACATATATCTACCAGACAAGCAATCGATTGGATCGTAATTTGATTTAAAAAGACATTAGCAAACAAATGGAATTTCTTGTTGGGAGAAGCAAAAAGTAAAAAATAACGCACCGAGATTTGCTGGAAGGAGTTATTATAAATGCAGTTATTTTCAAGAAGTAAAGCAACTCTAATCAATATCCTGGAATAAGGAACGGATACGTCAACAAAAAAAGTAATTAGAAACTTTTTTTATGTAATAAATCTGATAAAATCATAAAATATTGCGATGTTAGTATTACAAAATTAAAAGAAAACTTTTTTAGAAAACCATAAAAATTACACGAATATATTGCTGTTTCAAATAGCCAATTTTTATCCGAAAAATATTTTTTATATATCAATAATTTAAGAGGTTTTTGAATTGGTCTCTAATTTCAGTGCAACAATTTTATAAAGGTCTTTTATACAGGGTGTCCCACTGGGAACTGCGTCGATCGATTACTGAGAAGTTAGTGACTCGAAAATTCTATAAAGAATAGAGTAGACCTAGTTCAATGTGCCCTACTCAGTTAAAATATTTTCAATGTTGCAGCACTCCCGTTTATACCGGAAACGGACTCCAACTTCCTTATTTTAAATGGCACTACGTGTTTTTCTTATTATTTTCAGATTATGGGTGTTATCTAAAGAATTATTTATAGGAAACACCATACCATAAAAATCAAAGGTTATTCAGATTATTTTGGTTTTTGTTAAAAAATTGCCATTTTCATTCTACTCTTTAAAAATTGAAAACGCATTTAAATGATAAATATCTCAATAATCATTGATTTTTATGGTATGGTGATTACTATAAAAATTTCTTTTAATAACACCCAGAATCTGAAATTAATAAGAAAAACACGTAGTGCTATTTAAAATAAAGAAGTTGGGAGTCAGTTTCCGGTTTAACCGGAAGTGCTGCAACATTGAAAAAATTTTAGCTGAGTAGGGCATATTCAAGTAGGTCTAAGTACTGTATTTTTTACAGAATTTTCCAGTCACTAACTTCTAAGTAATCGATCGACGCAGTTCCTGGTGGACACCCTGTATAATCACACAATTTATACGTTATGTATGTATAACCACTTGGATATTTTATAAATGTATACAGGGTGTTACTGATATAACTGCGGATATTTAAGGAGGTGATAGGGCAGTAGAAAATAAGAAAATTAAGCAAAACTTCGCAGGTCCTAAAGTTTACCGTTTTCGAGAAAAACGTATGTGAAAATACAGGCAAAACCGAGTACGGTCCTGTGCAAGACGTGTCCTCGATTGACCTGGTCGTGTGTAGTGGCAACGCTGTCTTCAATCAGCTGACCGTGAATGAGGTTACTCGGTTACTGTAACCACTGTAACGTAAACAAGTGTGTTCAAAAATGGCGTTTAGTTCATCAGAATTTTGTGACAGTTGCCAAATGTGTTGCTTAAGTCAAAGCGAAAACGCACAGGACCGTATTCAAATTAATTCATGTTAAGATGTTTTTCAAAAATTTTGAAAATTTTTTTGTTTCTTCACCGCGCTGCTGTAGTGACCATTCGATGATATATTGCATCTAGTTGACACCCTCCAAAAATCCGTATTTATATCAGAACCACCCTGTATATTCGTACGTTTTATATCAGGCCATTTTCAAGTCTTCTAACCCCAGAAATGAATTTAAATTACGCAAACCATGTTCTATAAATTATGGTGAACCACTCAATCATCCCCAATTGAATATTACCGATCACGAAATAATTTGTTGTATATTCTGAGGTTTAGGTAAATCCCCATTGACTTACATCTAGAAAATATTGCCACCGTTTAACTCTATACGATGTAATAAAAATATATAAATTATACAACAGAGTATAAACTTGCTCAAAATTCGTATTTAATCATTAATATTGCTTCAATATTACTAATGAAGTAAGTATTTACGAAAAAATACTATAGATTAGGCTAGGTTGAGTTATAATTTTGCTTCAAGAAGTCTTAATTTTACAAAATTACATACCAGAAGATTTGTTTACCGCTTGCTGTTATAGTTTATAACACAAACTGTTAAGAATAAGATAAGAAATATCGATTTCAAGTAAATGCAGCCAATTCATAATGCAAAGGCTGTACGTATAAATATTTAGGAAAAATTTAAACAATATTGTACTTACCTCCGACGACGTTAGATAGCATAGTCGAGAGTCGGCACTTTCTATGGAGGCCTGCTGGACAATGCCGTATCTGGACTCGCGATCACTCATGTAATCGGATCTTAAGCTGTCCTGTCTGTCGAACAGACTTCTGAAAAGACCAACAAAAATATCGGTTACTTACCTACTTATTTTCATTTTCGTCTAAAATTTTTCCGATAATCGCATTAAAGGAAATACATCGTTGAAATATAAATGCGATTGATAGTATGAAACGAAACGTTCTCTTGTTTCGTAACCCTTTGTTTGATTGAGATGACCTCTTAGGATTTGTTTTTTTCTTCTGTATTTTCTAGTCTCAATTTATTTTTAATATGATATTAACAATATCGGAATTTCTCTATCAAACAGAGCCATCCAATTTATTTGTTATTATTTATCAATAACATTATCTGTCAGTACATCGTATCTCCTTTAACACTTTTTCAAAATTAATAATTAAAATGTAACTTGAAAGATTACATTTCCTATTAATAACGAAAAGTAAATAAACAGTTTAAAATTAATGTTTTCATTAAAAAACGTTTCTTTAAATATTTTGAAGAAGGCGCCATCTGCTGACTGATCGGTGTATTAAAAGTAGTATTTGAGAGTAATTTTTGAAGTACCCCCACTAAATAAACGTTTCGTCTGTAATATAAGTTGTATAGACATCTTCAATGGCGATTTTGCGGTTAAAAGTCCTAATATAACAACCAACGCTCACGCGTCAATGACCACTGAAGACGTCTACCTATTTTTTAGACGAAACGTTTGCTAGGTGCTTTAAAACCAATACGACCACGACCACGGCCTGTATAGAAGAAACACTTTTTTTAAATATCGATCACCATATTGTGGAAAATAGTCGCATACCACCTACTTTATATCTTCGTTTTATGTTTGATAAAGTAATGGGAAATTAAAATCCAAAGACCTTGCCCTGTACAACAAAATGTGTTGATGTATATTTTTAGTTTGAGTTTACGATCTTAATGAAAGTTTCTATACTTTATCGTTGTTTTAACGGTTGATCTATGTACGTTTTATTCTTCATAAACCCTAAGTAAGAAAAATGTTCTTTTAACGTCTTCCTTTTATCCAAAATAAATTTAATTTGTATACCTTTTATGATTCTATCATAAATTTCACTATGATATTACAATAACCCAGAAAAATATGGACACTTAGGGCAAGAGAACCCCATAAACTTGAATTAATTTATATATCTATATACACGTACTTGTATACGTTAGTGTTTAATTTATATCACGATGGAGAAGGCTTAAATAATAATTTCAGAAGACAGGAATTTTATTATGCTTATTAATTAACTGGTCAAATGCTAGTGAGGTTATCGGGGGTTTCAGAAGCATGGAAAACTAATTTTTCCACCGTTTCATATTTATAAAATAGTGATAACCATTTTGACAATGTCAGTTTTCAAAAACCTTTGCAAGTAATTTCCTGTCATTCCCAATGAATTAATTATGAGTAAATTGACTCTATACGTGATACCAAATTAGAAACAACTATTAATTTGGTTAATAACAAGCAACCTCATTTTTTATAAGTAGTGGCGAGGATAATAATGAAAAATGTACCTGCCTGGGTAATTTCAACAACTTGTCAATAACCGAACACATCAGTAAACAGCGGCAATTAGTTTGCATTCAACGGGCAAACATTAATCATGTTACGCGACAGAAATCAATCAAATCGTAATTGGTCTTTATTTGCAACAGAAGCGAAATCTCGCAAACAAAATTACACTGCAGAAATTCAAATTTCCGTATTTGATTGCTAATTTTATGTTAAGAAGTTGCAGATAACAAAAAGTAAGTGAAGTATCGTACAATTCATCATAAGGGAGAGGGAGAGTTCTAGGGGCTACAATTGCCATCCCTCTCTCGAAATATTAAAGATTTTCGATTGTAATTGTGAAGAAGAATGGAACTTTTTAGTGTCCATTCAGTCTAATTTTGCAAGTTTTGGATTATAAAATTAAAATTGTAAATCCTTCGTTTTATTTATTCTTTGCTATCGCCACAATATCTATATTAACCCCTTTAAAGGGGCTGGCCAAAGCGTCGACCACTGTTTCTATTTGATATGTACACAATTAGCCACGGGCAGCCACAAGTCGTTAATGAAATCTCATGTATTTTATGCTATTTCAACA
Organism: Agrilus cyanescens; assembly: GCA_947389935.1. Classification (NCBI taxonomy): domain Eukaryota; kingdom Metazoa; phylum Arthropoda; class Insecta; order Coleoptera; family Buprestidae; genus Agrilus; species Agrilus cyanescens. The sequence goes on from OX376705.1 coordinate 27,326,126, forward strand.
TAGATTGAAAATCGTATTCGAACTATAAGTTGTGAGAGTGATCACTGATCAGCATACGCTACTTGTGGCGACATATAGTCGCTATACAGCCATCGATCAATAAACCGCAGATGTGGGCTACCATGTGTTTCTTCTCAACAAATGTCTAAAAAAATCGATGCGACTTGTGGCCTGATCTAGCCAGTTGTAACTATGACCAGTGGCTGCGTGTAGCCACTTGTAACTATCACTGGTGACTGCGTTTAGCACTTGTGATTGTGACTAGTGGCTAATACGTGTGATCACTAGCAGCTTGGCTGAGCCACTGGTGACACTAGTTGCCGCCGCCAGTAGGCTAATGTAAGGCAACATTTAAATCTAGCTTAGTTTAACCATTAAATTATCAAAATGTATTTTAAATTTAATTTTCTCACCAATGGGACTGCAGAAATTTTAGAAATGATAAACATCTCATTATATAGAAGTTTACGATCATTTTGAATTTTTGACCCAACCTCCAACAATGCTATAATGAATTATTACAGCAACAAATGAACTAAAGATTGATTTGAAATTTTTTACAAAATATTTCTTTTATTTATTTATTCAAGTTCTAGTATCGGTTTATTATTTATTAAAGTAATAATCATTAACAATAACTACGAGATTTGTTGATAGAAAAAGAAAAGACCAGCATTGATAAGAGGTTAGGAAGTCATAGTCAAAAAATAGCCAATAATTCTGCATATTTAAACCAGTTTCTACATAAAAAAAAAAAATAGGAACAAAAATTTTCCAAAACATATTTCAACTTCTTTTCGTATTTTTAAATTATATGAATTTAATTTTGTTGGCAGGTGTTAATAAAATATTGTAAAATCAATAAAAGCTAATATTTCCTTTTAAATTCATGTTGTTACTGGCGAAATTAGCTTTTATTGGTTTTTCTTTCCATCATTTTTCTATATTCTAAATTCGTTTCGGTTACATTTTTTCTGTTGATTTGTCATACTTTTTTAAGCAACTTACCGTTGTTCAAAAGAATCGGTCCTTCCACTTTTATACCCGCTGTCATTTAAGCTGCTGTCTTGTCGAAGAGACGGAAGAGAATCCCATGCAGATCTTTTATGGCCAGTGGGAGGTTGGGGAAAACCCTGTGTTGAACTGTATGTGGAGCTGCCAGATCTCCAACCGTCAGAATGTCGGAACCACTGAGCTCTGCTCGATTCCCCGATACAGGAGGCGCATCGTGAACTGTAACTAAAATTAAATAGACATACGTAGAATTTAACAAACCTCTAGTTTCTTTCTATATATTTAATAAAACGTATATTGTAGTATGAAATAAACATTGAAAATTGACCTCAAGTTCTATTCTATTTTACCGAAAAAATTGTACAAGCTTTCTTCTTGATCTATTTTTAATTTGGATCTTCCCCTGGATGTTTTTAGACTGGTTTGTTCAAAATTATGATCAAAAAATTGGCCTTTTATATTTATAATGAAATGGGACGATCACATGTAGAATTTTACGCGCTATTAGAAACCGAACTTGAAAAAGCAACCAACTTGGCCTTAGAAAAACTTTATTTTAATGTCATAATAAATTCTATTTTCCTCTTACACAGTTTTTTTTTTTTCGATTTGGGCTTTTCCCTAGGGAAGAGGACCATCCCGTATATGTATAATAATCGTAAAACCTCGAAATGTTAAATAATGTTCATTTATATCGTATGTGCAGGCGATCTATACCTATGATATTATTAAAATAGTAATTGCTAAATCCTAAATCCTATCAAACTCAAGTGGTTAAATTTCATAGAATTTTTTTTGAAACCTAATATTCATTACCTACCTAATTAAAATTAAGTTCTTCACGTAAAATTTAATAGTTACATACCAATAAACATTCGGACTTTAATAGTTACATGAATAAATAATAAAAGTGATACAATAATAATATAGCTTGCATCGCTGAGTTTTCGTTGGCGCATCAATATTTAAAATTTATTTAGAAGACCTACATGAAAAGACATTTATTTATTTCTTGTTTTGTCTGTTTTATATGCCTTGATATCAGTTTTATTTATATTTTGTATTTATATGAGTTGTAGAAGGTTAATTAGCAATTTCTACTCTGGGAAAACATTTATCTTAGGTTCCATCTCTACAACTTACACATGGGTAACACTAATCGAATATTCCAAAATATTTTTGACCCTTTAGATTCAATTCACTCTAGATATTCTACCTGAGGGCAACTTTAGAAATGTTCGAGAATATTTTATCACGATATTTTATTTAATTGCTGTTGGAGTTAGCAGGATATGTGTGTGTGTGTGTGTGGATCTAAAACTACCATATTGAAAAGTTTCGCATTTCCGAAATCAACCCCCTTCAATCACCATATCTCTATTTTAAAACGTTTTCGATATACAGGGGTGAGGGCGGATCATCCGTGAACAATCTTAGATGTTATTGGATATTGTACCACTTTCGAAAATTTAGTACTGAAAAAAGGTACATTTTCGGAGTCGTTCACTTTCAATCCCCTATTAATGGCAACATGGGTGGGATGCGAAAGGGTGCTGAGGATGTAAGAACCATTAATCTATGAGTATTCTATAATCTAGAAGTTTCTTCAATATTCTATAATTTTCCAGAAAATAGAACCTAAATGTTTATTGAAAAGTTGCACATACAGTGATTATCAACCACTGTGCCGCGGCACTTTTGTGTGCCGCCAAATTTTTGAAAAGTGCCGCCAAATATTGTAAATGCTAATAATAAAAATTAATTTATTAGAATCGAACGCGATTTCTCAATTGCTGTACCAATGTAGACATGAAAATGTTACACCCTTTATAGTTTCTGATAATGAAGTTCTTTAGGGTAGATTAATATTTAATTCGGTAATCATATATAATCACCTAGTTTTTTGTCCATAAAAAATAGAGAAATGAACCAATCTGCATGATTATTTTTAAATTTACACCTCCAAAGTAAACTTAAACTTTTACCCCATTCTTAACACATACACCATCCCCTACTCCCAATACCACCTGTCTCATCTCGGTGACATCCACCTTCAACACCACCTCCACCCCCATCACCACCCACACCATTGTAACCACCAAAAAAAAACGTGGAACAATTTTGTAAAACATTATTTAGAAACAAATTGTTTATTTCTATTATTGTATCGGTAATAGGTATTATCAATGATAAATTAATCGAAAAATAAATTTTTTTTTATTTGTTTTTTTCAATTTGTTCTTTTTGTCATGTAGATTATGAAAAAAATGTGTAAAAGTAATCCGAAATCGTGAAAAAATTTCATGACGATTTTTGAAAATTGTATTTAATTGTTAGTGTGCCGCAACAACAAATAGGTTGAGAACCACTGGCACAATATATTACTTACTATCTTTAATTTGGTACCTATATTACAAGTCATAATAACATTACAAATACGAAAGACTGTCTGTCTGTTTGTTTGTCATGCTTTCACCCCCAAACCACCACATAAATTTTGATGAAATTTGGCACAGGGATAGTCTGATACCAGATGACGATTATAGTCTACATCTTCTAAACCTATCCCTAGGAGGATGAAAATGGGGAGGGGTTGAAACTTGTTATTGGAAATGTTATTAAGTACATATAAGGTGTTTCTTAGAATTTCCCTACAAATTTTCCATCATTTTCAACTCTGGGAACATTTTTTGTTACACAATAGAAAACTTTTATCCCGGAAATACCACGTAAAATTTTTCCACGCGTACAAAGTCGTGGGTGCAACTAATCCGTGTTTACGTATATTGTGTGAGGGCTGAGGGTGGTGTAGGCGTCAGGGTGGAGGGTTGGGAGTAATAAAGGGGTTGGAGGGATGTTGGATTTGCGTAAAATGTCATCAATAGAGTAAAAGTTTGTTATTACTCAGAGGGTGTTTTTGTCGGTAAGGTGTGGGGTTGTAAATAACCGCTGATTTTTAATGAATGTCACAGGCGTCCGTCACTTCTTAGTGAAAGGTTCGTTATGAATAAATAGAAACTAACAATACTTAAATAGTCAATTCTGTTACTTGCAGTTCTTAATTTACCCACCTTGTGTTGTGATCGCTAAGATATCCACGTTCTCTTTCTCTTTCTTTCTCCCTTTCCCTCAGCAACTCATTTCTATCACTGTAATAGCCATCTCTATCTCTATCTCTCTCTCGTTCTCGTCCTATACTAGACGAGCGGTCTAATCTGTGACCTGGAATAATAAACCACATCAACGTATAATCGATTTATCTGAAAATCTACAGCTTCAAGCAAGAAAGAAGAGTGTGAAAGTGGTGAGAGGCAGGGGTGCTAAATGTTATAGGTACAGTAAAAGTTTGGGATAGCTCCGAGGGTGTTTATCTGGGTGGGGGTTGCAGTAGGTCCAAAACTCATCCTCCCTACCCTCTACAACCCCCAATCCCTAAAATCCTCTCCCCATAGAACCCTCATCATCCACCCCAGAAGTTTTCTTTTCAAGAAAAGGTTACGGTAGGGTGTGTGTGTGTGTGTAAATTTGAACGCACACCCTCTACCCTAACCTACTACTACGTACAACATACTACAAGGTCAAAGTAATCTATGTTGGGGGGCTAAAGCCGACCATTACCAGAATATATATTTTTTGAGCCCTAATACAGTTTTTTAAATTCAACACGAGATAAAATTAAGTGATTGTGTGTGTCTAAACAAATCTTGAATAGCTTCCGAACTGTTCAAGTACCTAACGACTAGTTAATGAACAATTTCCTTAAAGTTTCAAACAACACTCACCTTTTCTGGTTGGATAAGGACTTCTCTGATTAGAACCTGGCAAACTCTCTGCGAATTCTGAAAACAAAGTAAGAGAATTATGCAATATAACGAACGCAACACGGCTCAGTTCAGTTCAGTTTTATCGATCTGACTGAGGGTTTCAGTTTGGAAAAGTGTTTGGAATGACGGCGGCTAAGTGAATGCAAATATATTTATTTACCAAGGCATTTGCTGCCATTTCGCACACGTTATTGTATTAAACGTATCGTAGGTAGGTACGTCAACAAATTCTGACGTAGCCCTTACAGTTAGCTATCCAGTTTAAAACACGCTCCCATGAAAATGTTTGAGATTCGAAAACGAGAACTGGGTTAATGAATTCTTTTGCTCTATTATATTCCGTATCACGGTTTCGTTTTTGAATGAAATTTACACGAAAATTAATGTAAATTGAAACAGCAAAATATCACATTTGTATACACATAGATGTACCTATCTGTACCAGGAATGCCCAAAATATCGACCGTGGTTTACCACGTAAACTTAAAATGGGTACACTTTCAGTGGTGCCACACATTGGGCCACTGATGACAACTAAATTTTTCGAGCAATTTATTTGGGTTTAATAAAAAATGAGTTCGAGTTACGTATTCTAGCCACAAGCTGTATGAGAGCGACCAACACTGACAACTTGTGGCCACATCTAACAAGTTGTGGGTGCGACTGGTGGCTGTAACAGATAGCAACAGATTTGGTCCACGATTTTCTATCTTATGCCTCAAGGAGTTATCGGAAAGTTGAGTAGAACAAGAGGAAATTTGAACCATTCCCGTACGGCGTTCACCGTCAAAATTCGATTTCAATTTCAAAAAAAATTCAACTGAGACGATTTTCTGACTTCTGCTACCTTCATAAATCGATAGGAAAGTTTCGAACTTGTGACAAAAAAAATTTTAGGCATAAGTCAGAAAGAGTAAAAACGGTTGAGTAAAGAAAATTGAAAAACTTCGATGATTTTCTAACCGCTGACCAGGAAAAGGATAAAAGTATTCACTCTAAAATTGGCATAAGGACTACTAATGGCAAAAGAACATTTCACAAAAAAATCGTAAAATTTTCCATCAACTTTCCTGTAGTTAAAATGTTATCTCGCCATTAGCAGCCCTTATGCCAATCTTTTTATGAGTCCTTTTGGAGTGAACACTTTCATCCTTTTACTGGGCAGCGGTTATAAAATCACGAAAATTATTTAATTTTCCTTACATCCTTAAAATATTATTTCAATCCTTTCGACACTTACAGCACTTATGCCTAAAACTTTTTTATTACAAATTCGATACTTTTATATCGATTTATGAAGGTGACTGAAGTTAGAAAATCGCCTCAGTTTACATTGTTTTTTTTTTTTTTTGAAAATGGAAATCGAATTTTCACGGGAAATGCCATACGGGAATGGGCCAAATTTTCTCTTGTTCTACTCAACTTTAAGGTATATTTCAGTACTCCTCGAGGCAAAAATGCACCCAAATCTGTCTATCACCGATAGCCCAGTGTGCCACCCTTAATTTCGTCTTTAAATAAGTAACTTTCCTATCACCATTTATAAGATTCGATTGTGTAGGAACTACGTTTATGATTTAAAAATATGTCACCCATTGTTAACTAAGTTAGGGTCATCCCACAGTATATACCAACAAACTGTTACATTTGACCATAGATACGCACCAACAAACGAAATGTCTTGTGGTACAACAACAAAAGAGCACTTTACTACTTTTAAATTACAACAAACGTTTCTACAAAGGAACGTTTTTCATGAAAATTTTCATCGAAAAAATCATTTTCCTAACACACTACAAGAATTTATGCCCAAAACCACAAGCGGTTGTATCGACAGAACCAATACTAATACGTGGTAGCAAGAATAAAATGAAATTAGTATTCGTGATATCACCATCGCTATCCAGTAAATTATTTTTTGAGTTTTTCATCTTTTGTCAATTTTGCAAATTATTTTTTGTTTGCGTACCCAAAATGGTGTTTTTATAACAGTAATGTCATTATTTAATGAACACCTCTCGTACTAATAATCACGTCAAAAACGCAGCGAAAGGCAAATGTAATTTTTTGTAAATTATAAACTTTTAAGGAGGTTCTAACTACAAAATTAAAATAAAAAAAAAAAAAAAGTTGAAACGTTTGCATCTTTGTTTACCAACAAGCCATGATGATGGAATAAACATGTATTAACAAAAAAAAGAAAAAAACTAATATCAAAGCGTATCTATATAATACCATACTGTGTGTCAGAATTTCAAGCATCACTCTCGCTTATTACTTCAGATAAAAAAATGCTTAAATGAGAAAACATTTGTGGAATTTCAACATCGCTTTCAAATAGCTTACAGATATTTTTATTATAGAGATATTAGCAAAAATGTATTTTTTAGCACTTTCAAAAAACTGCCACACTTCTTTCATTTGACTTGTAGTAATTTTTTAATGAGTACATTATTATGACAATTTTTTAGACCGTTTCTCACGACTATCAAATCTTTTGTATTTTTATTTATTTTCGAGGAAATACAATAAATGTTTTTATTTCTTATGGCGCAATTTTAGATTTTACCAAAATTAAAAACAGGACTTTTTTCTGTTTCTTGTGGTGTATGACAACCCTGCTTTGTTTGCGTTCATTTGAAAGGAAATTATATTTTTGGAATTTGTCATAGTCACAAATTTAGTTTTTCATAACAAAATTACCTCAACAATAATAATAAGAATAAAAAAAGTATCAATACAAAAAGATCTACAGGCAATTTAAGAACGACATTAAAGCTACCATGAAATTTCCCAAATTATTTTTTCTACTGTAATAGTAAGCGAAATCCTAATGATGAGGCTCGAATTTCGGACACACTGTATCTACACAAAACTATCTATGTGAAATGATTGATACGCACCTAGATTTTCCATGCTTTGTGTTAAAAGCGCTTCAAATGTGTGAAGACTATAGCTTTCAGCGTCCATACCTTTCGCCAATGTGTTTCGAAGATGCATTTCATATTCGAGTAGTAGTCTGCTAGTTGGTGATCCAGGTGTAGGCATTTCGGGGGCATTCTGAAACCAAAATTGAAACTCAAAAACAAGTCCTTTGGGAAAATATGGGAAACAATGAATTATCCAGGACTTATCTTTGTTGCAAACTATAAATCAATGAGTGAATTAATTTGTACCATCTATACAAGCAACTTTATTAAAGAGGAAAAGTTGTTGCCCTAATTTGCAATCAAACCCAAAAAAGTCTGGTTTTACGCACTCATTAACGCATTAAAGGGCCTCTTACTTTTTTTCTTCTCATTATTAAGACAAACTGTCTTGCTTTAAATGATCATCTTATCTATTTATACTAAATACTTAGAAGCACAAGTAATTTAAAAATATGATGACTCGATGTCATAAAATTCACAAATTTATAATAACGGAAGTTAAATTATTCCTGGAATCGATTTGGGTTTATTGAAAATACAGTAAAAATAATTTACAGTAGTACACTATTGTTGGATCACCCTGTATACAATAACTTGCAGCTTTTCATTTTTTGTAACAATATGCCAAATATCTTCAAAAAACTTCTATCGAAATTTAGGCTTGATTAAAATCGCCTAACGATTTCCAAAACCTTATGTGCCAACATGCTTTCTTTCAATATGTTTTTAAAAAGACAATAGGGGTTAAACAAAGAATTTTACGTATATGTACATTTATTAAGGGGAAGGATCAATATCCCTAGCAGTTCATATAGTATTTTAACCTTCAATTAAGGCAAAGATTTTGGAGTAAAATAAAGTACTTTTATACTGTTACACTTTTAACCGATTTATTATAATGTTATACGACACTTTTCTCCTATTATAAACCGTAAAAATCGCTTTAAAGATTATTTTAAAAGAGGCGGAGGGGAATGCAAGGAAATTAAAAGTCGTGGTTGAATGTATTTGCGAATTAGAAATCCGAATTTTTTTAAAAAACGTTTTTTTTTTAGATTATTACAACAGCCCCACTCATCAGATCCAAAACTATCCAATTTTTAACCGAGAACGAAAAAATATTTGAACATTAAAATCCCTTGGTTACTGATTAATATCGTTCCGTACACGTGGACCTGTACGAATGACGTCACACGTAAGCTGTCCGGCCTTCCTATACCTCGATGATAATGCCTGGACCTCTCTACCACCCGGTATTCGGAACTAATATAATAAATGTATTCAAACCGTTTAGTCCAAAAACTTTGTTTAATTTTCTTCTGAGTTTTTGATCTTTTGTCAATTTTTATTGTAATCAAAACCACAAAATCTACACTAGAATTTGTGCGCAATCGGTTTACAAAAAGAGTAAGAATTTAGTCTTAAAGCTAAGAGTGAAGCTTAAGAAAATCTTTTGGTAAAATTATATTTCCGCTGAACACAATTATTTTTAATATTTCCTATATTATACTAATCTATTGTGATAGAATAAACAATATTAGACAAATCTTAAACAATTTTATATGAAAAAACTTACTTTAAAATTGTTTCTTCTTTAACAAAAGCACTTACTGATCTATTGCACAGTGTATTTTTCTCGTAGAAAACATCGACCTACACAATTAGACGCTAATGGTCGCGTTGTTTATCACATTCCTTGAATCTTATCGAGATTGTTCGGTAATTGTCGAAAACAGTCGGAAAGTGGAAGGATAAATTTTAGAGGACAATTAATGACGGAGATATATATGTATGTTTGTAGTAGTTTTTTTTTTTGATAAATGGAAGGGATTACGTCATTATGCCCAATTGTACAAAAAAAGAGTTAATACAACGGTTTCTTAAATTTTTTGGAGTAATACATTGAATTAGAAAAATGATTGGTTTATTTATAGTGATTTAAAAATTCGAATAAAGAAATTGACTGAAATTTTCCATATACAGGGTGAGCCACGGTGAATGGACTATTAGAAGTATATGGAAAAATAAGAGTTGGGAAATCTTGAAAAATATCACGTAGTAATTATGGCACATGATCTGCATTTTTAAAATATTTACAATTTTGTAGCACTTCCGGTTATACCGGAACTTGATGCCCACTTTGTTATTTTAATTAGAATGGTATATTTTTTACGACGAATTCGGAAAAATATTTAAATTTTTTTCTACATTTAGTTTACCATATACATACTTACTTATAATATATAATAGGCTATCCACCGTAGCTCACCCTGTATATCTATAGATCAAGTTTTGGTTCAACTAAATAATATGAAATTATTCATGCAAAAATTCTTGTTTTAAAAAATTCTTGTCAATAATATAACAAAACGAAAACCATACTCAAATCCACAAAAATTTAAAAATACAAAGTGTGTAGCAGCCACGAGATAATTGTGAAATTTTTGACAGTGATATGAGTAATAATTTTAATTATCGGTTTAAAATAACAAAAAGTATCGATATATCAAATATTATCGTTATATCGATTGTAATTATAATTATCGATAATTGGCGATGGATCGATAATTTTAATAACTATCGGTATATCAATAATTATCGATATATTGATATACAGGGTATCCACTAAAGATGCGGCCAAAATTTAAGGGGTTATTCCTTGGACTATTTTAAGAATATTTTGTCCTTTGGTGATTTTTGAAAAACCGCCGTGTTTCGATGATACAGGGCGAAAACTATTTTCGGCAATAACAACATTTTATTCTTAAAGATTACAAGTAATTGTTTTTAATCTACAAAAATTGTTGGAAATGATTACCGCCAGATATATATATATATACAAGAATCCATTCTTCTCCTCATTGATTGCCGGACTCGTTCAAACACACCTGGGTCGTTTCGTATTGTGTGTGTTACACCCAGCAATTATCCGATTTCTCAAATCGTCGACATTTTCCACTGGAGTAGTGTAAACTAATGACTTTAGGGGTCCCCATAAGAAATAATCCAGAGGGTTTAAGTCCGGGGAACGAGCAGGCCATAAGTGAGGTCGGTCCACCTCGACCAATCCAGCAGCGATCTCCGTATGTTGTTGTCAAAAAGTGACGAGCAACTAAAATGACTAAAATGCGCTGGTGCATCTTGCTGGTAGAAATAGCGGTCCAATTAGCCAGTCACCCACAATTCCAACCCAAACGTTCAACGAGAACTGAAGTTGAAAACGATCCTCAAGTATCTCATGTGGGTTTTCTTCAGCCCACACATGGTTACTATGAAAATTCCGTATTGCATTTCTTGAGAAATTCGCTTCATCGGTAAAAAGAATCAACATAGATTTTCTCGAAAATAGTTTTCGCCCTGTATCATCGAAACAAAGCGGTTTTTTCAAAAATCATCAAAGGACAAAATATTCTTAAAATAGTCCAAGAAATAACCCCTTAAATTTTAGCGGCATCTTTAGTGGACATCCTGTATATTAATTATACTGTTCCGTATTGCGTCTGAATAGAAAATTGGAACTCCTATAAGTTCACTCGTACGTCTGCCTGTCCGTCTGTCACAATCAAATTCCTCCAAAGCGATTATAAAGTCATGTGACCCAAACACGCACTGTTACGTAAATAAAAAATTTTGAAAGCGCCGGTCCCTTTCTGGAGGACAGGTTCGAAAATTTAAAAAAAAATTGTTTTGCAAACTATACTGTGATATATCAGATGAAATGGTTTACTATGATGGTCTCAAATATATTTCCTTAATTAACAATAAATCAAAAATTGTTCTTGGTCACCATTCTGTCGAAGCCATCAGACACGGATCGCTAAATTGTAAGCTCCAGCAAGATCCTCAATTTTAAGGATAAATTAAACTTGTTAGACACCTTACAATTGATTACCTTAAAACAAATAGTTCTAGATTTTTAATTATGTAAATACACAAAAAGATTTCCAAAATTTACAACATGTTTATAAGTTTATCGAAATTAAAAATTAGTGATTTTTAGTAACTCTAACTATTTTTTATGCCAAAAATGTATTCTACCATTATCCCAACGTCCTATATTTGATTTGGGTGTGTCTTTTACCCCCCTGATAACACATCTACATTCCCTTGAAAACCAAACGTGGCACTATCATTTCTGTAGGTCACTGATTTTAGTGAAGTTATCTTCATCACCAACGAACAAACTCAGTAAAAAGTTTCCTAGATAAATTACCTAGTTGGCTCTACGCCATTATTTTCTAAGAAATTTATGATCCCACTGCATTCGCTGGACATACTTTCATTAGAGTTTACCCTTTTTATATTTCTCATTACATAAAAGCATTTGAGCAGGATCAAGTAAAAGGTGTTTTCAAATTAAGTGCAGAAAATCACTAAATGCTTCACTATTCTTGAAGACTATAATTTTGAACCAATGGTACAAAAAAAAAACTAGACATCATATTTTTGGATTACTTGTGTGTGTCAATCCATCCATTTGTCACAGCTAATTTGTTCCGAATCGACTGGACCAGGTTAGTTAAAATTTGGTACACGAACGAAAGTTTTGACCTAAGCAGGGATGTGTGACGTAAATCAAAGAATTTTAAACAGTGGTGCAAATCAGAAAAATATTTAAAATATTTAATTCCTGATAACTTAATCTTTCTAACGTAGTATGTAAACCATGAGGAGCAAAATTTATTGTTACTATTAAGATGAAATTGGTTTATAATTAAGGAAAATTGTTACTAACCTGGTGATGATGCTGATGTCCTCTTGGACCACGTTGTCCATGATAATGCTGTTCAGGATCAGAATTACCATTGCTCGAACTTGGCGTTGTGGCGTAACACTGGTTATCAAAGATGACATTGTCTGAGGGCGGCGAAAGATCCCCAGCGGGAGCTCCACTCCCTCCGCCACTGCGTTCTAATTCCAAATACAACCCCCGACCCGGGTAACCACGACCAATTTCGTGGGACGATCTATAAAATAATTTGGCCTTAGAATCATAGACCTACATATCTTTGCTGAATCAAATTTTGAATTGATAACATCATAGAATAATAAATATGTATCTATGGGAGCGTATGTATCTTCAATGACTCGATTGAATTTTTCAAATTTGACACATAATTTAGTTATCCCTTTTTCAAAAATGAATTAATGAAACCAACCTTGATCCCGAAAATCGAGAATTTTGTGACATGGCGGATCGTGGATGGGGTCTAGTAGATTCGGATTCAGAATACCTTCCATTGCTTACAGGATGACGATGATGATAAGTGTTGTAATATCCATATCTCTTCCTTCCAACTTCTGGAGAGGTAACAGGACTCTCTATACTGGGCATTGGTTTAAGCATTCTCTTCAAGGTACTACTATCCAAGTTCATTCCACTTTCTCTATTCATGTCTTCGGTACTCTTTGATTTGCTTCTTCTACTAGTTACGTTATCGCTATTGTTGTTCAACATATTTTGATGTGCTGCTCGCAATTCAGCATCCCGGATGACGTCCATATCAGGGTAATCCACAGATCGGGTGTTGGTAAGCACATGGTGAACGCTGCTATCTCTCAGTGGTTGTCTAGTGGAAGTAGATGACGTTCTGGTGCTTGGAGGTTGTAGAGTACCTCCAGCCTGGATCGCTTCCGATTTATTTGACTTCTCTGTTTCGGTAGACTGGGTTTGCGAAGGACTTTCAGTTTGAGCAGCCTTTAAAGAACGAAATAATATAGAAACTAACTTTATTACGACATCTAATTAAATCTATGGTAAAATTGGTCACATATTGCAGAGTAATTTCTTTTTATCAAAACCAGTTCCAGTGTCTCGTCAAAGAATGTAAAATTTTGATGTTAAATTTGAGTCCTGTGCCCAATGCAAAGTCTCACCTGTGAACCTACATTATTTTGAGTTCCTATTGATGCAGTGACAGTCTTTGGTCCTGTAGCGGTATTTGACGTCATTGTGCTCGTCTCTAGAGACTGCTGAGGCACACCTCGATCCCGTGTCTGCTTTATCTGACTTCCTTCCCTTTGAGCAGTTTTTGCTGAAGCTGCTTCCCGGGAAAAAGGCATTTACATTAAAAAAAAAAAGACACAATGCATTATAGTAACATTAAATGAACAGTAGGTACTTGGATACGAGACAACAACCACACTTTTAGAAAACTAGTTCGTGGTAATTAACATTCATGAAAAGGCAACTGAATACGCAGGCAGGTAGCGGTTAATTATTCAGGAAGTGAAATGTGGTTTCAGAAATATTGTCCATAAAAGACTTTTATGTTGCGAGTTTATTTTAATTTGTTTTAGCACAATAAAGTCGTTCGCATGTCAGTGTTAAAATTGAAACAGCAATAAATTAGCCTTAAACTTTGAAAACCACAATATAAAACTTCATTATGTGGATATAACCCTCATATTCACAAACATGGGTCCTTTAGACCCAGGACGAAGTTAAAACAACAATATTCATACTACTAATCTAAAGGTACTTTTCAAAAATATCTCTACAATGCAGTGGAGTTGATAGTTTTTTGCATGTTCTATTGCTTTTTTAAAAAAAAAAATATGTTATAAAATTCGAACCTTGTGTGGTAACAGTCTGTGTAGTAGCACCAACATTATCGTAAAGGCTCGTTGAAGATGTAGCGGCTGTGACCTTTTCAGTTCTTGTTTCGGTGTCAGTAGACCTTGTCTGGGCTCTCGGCAAAGTAGAAGATCCTGCAAATAAATCGTAGCTCTAAATCCTTAATAATCGTTAGATACATAGGTATGTTACTGTAGCTGAAGCAATAATTTATAAATTCTACGTGATGATAAGTAACAACTTGTGGTTGGAGCCGTACTCGTCCTGAGTACCAATTGCGAATGAACAGAAGAAAGGATCTTATGTGTTTAGTAAGAATTTGTTGCCTTATTTATATTCAGAGTGGACTTACTGAATGAAATATGACAGCTAATTTTAGTTTATTTCGTTACATTTTGCTTTTATGGATGTTTTTCGTTTTATTTGCTGAAGATTTATCTATAAAACTTACAGAAACGTTGGAAAAGTGATTGACGTAGTAAAGTATTATAAGTACATACAGTAAAATCACTAATAAGCCTACACCTAAATTAATGTTGAAATTAATATTGAAGCTGATTTAATATCTAAACGATTTGACTTAATTTTCTACAAGAAATTATCTTTGCTTCTAAACTTCGTACTAATATATAAATGTGTCAATTTTTGAATCCTCATTATTTAAAAAAAGGGCAATTATTTAGGATTGTGACTCCAGAAAAAAGTCGTTCCAAAAGTTTTCTCACCCCCTAGAAACCATTTTGTAGGGTTGAATTAAATATTTGAAGGTGGGGGACACATTTTTTATGGGATTCTTTAGAAAAAAACACGATCTTACGGTGCAGGTTTAAGGTGATGGAGGAGCTAGGTTAGGTTAGGTAAAATTAGATATTTCAAGGTAGGAAAGACAGTTTTTATGGAGTTTTATACAAAAAAAAACACGATTTTAAGTAGCAGGTTTAAGGTGAAGAAAGCACGTTTTTATGAGTAAAAATTCTATAATATAAAGAAAGCGTGGCAGGTGGAGAAGTAAGGTTAGGATAGGTTAGGTAGAATTAGATATTGCAAGGTGGGGGAGACACTTTCCATGGAATTATATATAGAAAAACACGATTTTAAGGTACAGGTTTAAGGTTTTTATGAGTAACAAAAAAGAACTAACCTAACCTAACCAATCTAATCTAACCTAACCCGCTCCTGTCACGCTCTAAAATGTACAGTCAATGTCAATAATTTCAATGAAATTGTTTAATTTATTATGTACGATTAATACCGTGTAATGTATGATATTATGCGAAGAATATGTCTTTGAATTTATTATTTCAACCCCCAGAAATACCTCTAAATGCATACAAATATTTTTAGAGCGATTTTTGTCTGGAGTCCCAATTCTAAATAATTACTAAAATATGTTGTCCACATTTTTGGATTAATATTAAAAGTATAATTGTTAGTTTAGAATAGGTACCAATAGAATACTAGGGCCTTTTAAATTTAGTGTGTGAAAAGGGATTCCCTTTTTTTTTGTATGTCCGGATTCATTCTGATGGGTCACTGTTTATAAGTATTTATAAACCTACTAACTAATTTAATAATTTTATTATATTAAATAATTTGTCTTACGTTTAAATGTCTAACCCTAATCTGTATAAGTATAGGTCCATTGGACCCAGGATCAAATTAAAACAGCAATATTTATCTCACTGCGAGCACAAAAAATCAGAGAAACGTTTGTAATTCTTCCTTCAATACAATGCATATTTTTTTTTGTTCAAAACCCTTTTAACTAATTACTTTTTAATCGATTCTAATGAAGATATCAATCAGTTCTTCATATTCATAATTTTAAATGTTTTTAATGGTTATATTCAGGGAATCAAAAAAAAAAAGAATTTGCAATGAATTTGAATTAAAACTATTTTTCAGGGCCTGCAAGTACAAAAGAATTTTTTTTTCTTTTTTTGTAGAATCATAGCCTTTTGTACGCTGATTCTATTTCTGAGTATTTTTAAAATAATGAGAAATAAATCTTTATTACCTCTATACCGAGGGTCCTGCGACTTCAATCTGGCATATTGTTCAGCGGTCATGCAAGTACATTGAGGTTCCCTTCCCGATGAAGCACGGCTCGGAGATGCTGGAGTGCTGAGGGGTTTGCGCTTTGTCTTCAACTTCTGCTTACTGGGGGGCTCCAGCTTTAGCGAGTAGGAGGACGACGCCTTCCGCGAAAATTTGAAAGAAGGCGACTGCAATTGATCACACTGTTAATAATAATGGAGTTTAGAACGCTAACGAAAATACCTAAGTCTTCATTCTTAATCTAAAGCAAACTGTAGGTAATTAACAATTAATATTTGCATTAACAAAAAACAAAAAAAACTTATGGCCTCAAAAAAAAAGTTTGACAAACACTACTAAAGTGCACTATTCCTAAAAATGTATACATTTAATAAAAGAGAAATGCTTTATGGATAGTTTGAAGATACAAAATTACTAAAACAGGAATTGTTCTAAATAATTAATTATCTTTCGGTCTACTGGACCGGTTTCGTTAACGTTAACAGAAAATCCTGAAAGCTCAAGCTACAGCATAATTCTTTGATGCTGCTGCCTCTAAAAAGAAAGAAAGATGACACAGGATTCAACATTTCTTTCTGCTAATTTTCGCCTTAATTAGCAAATGAATTTTCTAATTGACGAAATTGATATTATATTAAACCCTGATGATCCTCTACAACTAGGACGACGTAGCTATTGAGCAAATATAGATTAGTTAAATTTCTAAAGATCATTAAAAAAAGCTATCAACAACTATGCAAGCAAACAAAGCTACTATTGCAAACAACTGAAGGACAATAATGTTGTTTCTAAAATCCTTCAGTGGGCTCTTTGGAGAAGACAAGAAGTCCTTAAACCCCTCGACAGTTTTGGGATAAGTGGATCGTTTACCACAATATTTTAAACTTTGGATATCAACCCTCCACCTTACACAAGGTAATAAAACTTCTCATCAATGTTTGCATTTCCTGTTGGCTCTCCCAACCCACAATTCTGTAAGCGCCCCTGGCTGCACAGACTGACTACAATTTTCCCTTAAGTGCAACGCAAGTTTTCTCTTTATTTGATAGCACCACCATCCAGAAGTCATGCTGATATTGGAAAAATTTTACATACACAGCATTCCCTAAACTGTTTGGCATCAATAGGTGATGTGAAATTCAGTCCCCATGTATCATTTGTCATAGGATCTTTCCAATAGACGAAACATTCTGACGCTTGTCCAATCCTTGTTCCTGAAACGAAGACAAAAATAGAGCAAAATAGGTTGACACATGTAAACATATATTTATGTACAAATGTGCAAATACTGACGTCACTAAAGTTTCATTTGCTGAGTGAGAAAAGGCTCAGGAAGTGTTAGCTGACAACTATTATTTTTTTTTTTTATATCAAATATCTTAGTTCCTGATTAGTGGGACTGTCACACGTTTCGACACCAAAAGTATACAGCCTGTAACGAAAACAGAAATTTTTCGAGATATTTAGAATGCAACTTGGTCTGTGGGACCGTTTTCGTTAATGCAGTTAAAATGGAGAACAGTAAATACATATTTTTCGGTTTATTATTTTTTTACAGTATTTCTATGGTTCCTCCTAGATAAAGGTACTCATATTTCATGATATTATAAAAGAAGATTCCTTTCTTACAAAGAATTAAGACATCTTAACTGTAATTAACTTTCGACTCGGCACCTTCACCACAAATATTAAGTACAAAATTAATAAGAATTAATTACGTTATCATTAATTCTGATCTAATCTTTTGATGCTTATAACAGTTGAGGGAATTACTAATTAGTTATACATATTTACTAGTCAACAATGGAAAGGTTAAAGGTTTATTGAGAGAATAAATAATTCGAAGTTCAATTTCCAACGAAAAGAAATTCTAACACGGATCTAATTGTTGAAACTACTATAATTACCTATAGTGAAATTAAATATTAAATTTTAGCGCAATTTGCTAAACTGTTCCATACATCTTGAGAAAAATGTGAAAAGAACATCTTCACTTTGCAATTTATTACTCAGTGATTTTGTAAGGTTTGTAAAATTTAATCAAGTTGGAAGATTTCTCTGAGTAGATATTAATAGTTGGCAGCTAAAGCATCATCCCTTAAAAATTGAAAATAATTATATGGAAGCAATCAATTCTAACTATATTTTCCATTGAAATGTAAGAAAATGTTGGTCTTGCACATGCACTACCTTCAAAATTTTTAATATCAATTTAAAATGACTGATTTTGAAGTCGAACGTCAGCTGTGTTATTAGACTTTCAGATCGTTTAATTATTTGATAGTTAAGTAAGTAGATTTTTGTGTCAAAGTCTCCCTAAAATTTCAGGAAAAAAATCACTCTATTAAAAAAAAGTTTGCTTTGAAACTGTGTTCAGAAACGCTTCATTAAACAGTTAGGTACACTCCTCCAATGGAAGAGACCACAATTTTATTTTATAATTTTTTCTCAAATTTGGAAATATGTAGATAAAAGAAATAATTTTCGTATAAATTTTCTAATAGGAACACTTCTTAAGGGCGTTTGCCCAATCATCTTTTCTTAGTATAAAGTAAATAAAACTTGAGATTCAAATTTCATTATCAAAAAATATCTAAACCCTCAAAATATTGATTTGTTTTACAACGATTTATTACGCTTCAATTTTTATAAACTGTTTTTTTTTTTCAAGATCACAGTGTGAGTCGTAAATATTTTTTTTTATTGAGAGGCGAGCAATTGTATCAATAGAATGAAATCGCCATAAAATTTTGTAAATAATCCGAGGAAGCTCTGTAGGCATATTTCTTTAAAATTCGAATCCATAAAAAATTTTACCAAAATAAAAAAATAAGGGTCACTAGTTTCTTACTTGTAATAATAGGAGATGATTAAGTAGATATCATGTAAAGGTGTCCCTGTTAGTAGAAAATAACTAAGAAAATTAACTTTTCTTTCTATTTTCTTAGAGAAAAATATTAAAGAAGAATGTTTCAGCCCCACCATTAGAAGGGTGTAACTATTTAACGAAGCGTTTCTGGACAGACGTTCAAATTAAAATCAAACCCTTTTCTTGCTTTGGTGCCCAGTATGTATTCAGATTTTGCTTATTTAAATGATAAAAGTAAATGCGTTAATTATTCATTACAATGAAGTAATTTGTTTTAATCAAAAAGAAGCAAGGTAGAGACGGAAAATTATAAGGGGTTTTTAAATATTCTTTCTATATCTACTGATAGAGGTCGGGCTATGAAAGAAGTTGCAATGTAATACATTTAATAAACGATGTTTTTAATTTTTTTTTAATAATGGTCTAGCTTTTTCTAGAATAGCTTCAAAAATGATCCGGAAAAATTCAAAATTTTCCAGATTTTTTAAAAATACATATGTAATTTAGGATGTTCTATATTTTTCGGGAATGATCTGATTTTACATATATTTTTCGAGATTTTTCAAAAATGACTGAATATTCAGCAATGATTTATAATAATCCAGACTTATCATGAAATACTAGAATCCAGAATCCTGAAAATGGTTTCAATAATGATCTAGGGCGCTCGAAAATTTTCCAGGATCCCTATGAACTATCTTTTTCAACCCTTTATCTTCATTTCTATCTCGATCAATAATATTTTGATGTACTATTGGAGATATGACGTGTACAGGAAAGTACTTTCTCGTATTAATTAACTTCTCTAGTAGATACCATTTTAAAATTTCTAATGTATCATCCAATGCCCCTAACATAAACAGATCGGGGGTAGTTTCTGTACCCTTATACTTTATTTTATTTTTTAAAAAGTACTAATTGCTGATAAAAGTAAATACAATAGACTGTGTCAAAAATTTTGGTTGTCAAATGGCCGCAATCGAACCATAAATATGTAGTAGAATTTATACACTTAGTTGGCCTTATTTTATTCTTTCGAGATATATTTTTTTTTCAAGTTAGCTAAATCGTTCGTAGTCGCTTATTTCTCTTTTCAATTTTTCGAGTGCTCGTCGCTTGTTAATAAAATATTCGAAGCACTCTCAAGTGAAGCATTAGGTTTAATCGGAGCGGATCCCAACCAGGAAGAAGTCTCTTTAGTTCAGTCACAACAGCTACTAAAATTAAATTTTTCAGTTCGGTTGAAATTTCAGGGGAGTTACTTCAAACTTGTCAGATGTGATTGTGATTGATTATGAAAATACTTCGATCACCGCAAAATAGTAGAAAATAAAAAATATTTTTTAATGATACGTTTTTACTTATTATAATGTTCAAAAAGGAAGAGCATAGTCTTTATATTTTTGCCATCTAAAGAGATAAGGAAAAATTAAACTTCAGAATGCCCATCAGTGTGCGAGAAAGAGAAGATTCCAAATTTTTATTAACATTCTTTCATCATTAATGGCAGTTTGTAACTCAATTATGAGAGATGGAATTTAAAGTCATAAAGCACTTTTTTGAGGAAAATTAAATTCCCTACTTTTTTTGAAATTTAATTTTCCGTAAACTGGCCAAAAGGTGACATTTACATTTATTGAATCACTGTCATAAACACTATGTTTGAAATAATTTCCTCAACTGAATTAAAAAATATGAAAGTCAAATCAGTGACATCACGTTTTACAGACTACGATTCCACTACATATTAACTTTCGATCTGGTATAGCAATTTTGAAGAAAAAAAAAAGATTGAATTGGCCTCTACTATATGAAAGAATCTTGAATTTATAAATTAAAAATAAAAACACACATCTTGGAACTTTCACTTCATCATGATTCCTTTTTCTAAAGTTTTCCTTGTAGGACGAAACAAATTTATTGAGGAAATTTAAATAAATATAAAGTTCAAAAAGGGTGTTTTTTACTTCTAATGTGCCAGTACCACCGAATGTGTATCAATATCAATGTACATTCGAATATAAAAATACAAGCGCCCTTTTTGTTCTCAGTCTTCTCCCTAACCACCCACTACGACCCCTCGAGATTGTACATAAAATGTTTTAAACGTTTCAAAAATATTTCAGAATATATTAGATTCCTCTAAAATGATTTAAAACGTTGAATGTCCATATTTTTGAATAATATTTAGAGTATTCCAGTCTTTTTGAAAATGATATTAGAAATGGTCTAGCTTTTTCGAGAGTGGCTTCAAGAATGATCTGAAAAAATCCAAAATTTTCCAGAGATTTTGAAAATAATTTGGAATGTTTCAGATTTTTCGAGAATATTTAATATTCTCCAAGATTTTTAAAACATTACTGTGAATATTCAGAAATAATTGTTTCAAACTTTTCAAGAAAAACTTGAATCTTCCAGTTTAAGGTGCTCCAAAATGTTCCAGATCCGTTTAAAAACATATATAAAGTTTGATATTGATGCAGGAGGTTCCATATTTTTTAATAAAACCTAGATTCTAAGAACTGTTTTCGAGAATGATTTCAAAAATGACTTGGAATCTTCCAATATCTTCCAGTTGTTTTTAAGAATAATTTAAAATGTTTCAGATTTCTCAATAAGACGTAGAACATTCCAGTCTCTTTTGAAATTGGTTTCAAAAATGGTCTACGACGTTCCGAAATCTTTCAAATTCTTGTAGAATAATTTAGAAAGATTGAGATTTATTCATAATGATCAAGACTTTCGAAAATGAACTGGAACTTTCAACAACGATTTAGGAAGTTCCATATTTTCCGAAAGAAATATTTCAGCTTTGTTGAGAATTATTTCAAAACTGATGAAGAACATTCAAAACTCTTTCAGATTTTAGGAGAATATGTTGGAATTCTTAAAATATTTCGAAGATTATAAAATGTTCTATACCTTTGCAAGAATGAATTGAGGCATTCGAGAACAATCTAAAATATTCCAGAGCATTCGAGAATGACTTCGAAATATTCTAGCCTTTTTGAAAATGGTCTAGGACATTCCAAAATCTTCCCGTTTCTTACGGAATCATTTAGAAAGATTGAGATCAATCTACTAAAAAAATTTAGACTTTCGAAAACGACCTGGTATATTTGACAATGATCTAGGAAGTTCCATATTTTTGAATAAAATCCAGAATGTTTAATTTTTTTTGAGAATTTATTGAAAAATGATTTAGAGCATTCCAAAATCTTCCATTTTTTTTATAATAATTTAGAATGCTCAGGATTCTTCAAGAATAATGTGAAATGTTTGAGAATGATCAAAAATATCCCGGAAAGTTATGGAATAGACTACGGCATTCCAGGGTTTGATATTGGTATCAGCATAAATCTAAGAGAGAACAGTAGATCATGACTTCGTCAATCGGGTGATAAATTCCTGCTCGGGACTTGCAACTTGTCTTTATTTAAAAACCCAAGGATTCTACTAATTGGGTCATGACACGTTTATTATTATATTCCTAAGAGGTTTCAGATATTTAAGTCAAGAACTTACTTTAATAAGAAATTAAATTGTCTAGAAATTTCCGCAGAATCAGTCTCGTGCTTACTGGATTCCAATATAAAAAAGGCGCAGGCTCAATTTAAAGTTGCAAGTTTATAACTTTAATTTTATGATAAGATAATTAGTAAATTTAAAGTTTGTTTTCAGTTCAGAATTCTGCGGTCCAAGGATCAGTCAAGTGTCCTAAAGTCAACGGCTTCTCTAACGGAATGAGTTAACTAGTAGCAAAGCTGTAACTGTGTGACTTGAAGTTAGTGACTTGTTAAACAGGATTAGGTACCTGGTTGAACTAATCGCACGTCAAGTATCTTGTCGACCTGCGAATTGTAGGCGGTTATGTGAAAGACGCATTCGGGGGAGTCCTGGATACACGTAATGTTCACCGGGACCAAGTCTTCGCTTACTTGCTGCCATTTTACAGTACC
This sequence comes from Agrilus cyanescens, assembly GCA_947389935.1. NCBI lineage: Eukaryota > Metazoa > Arthropoda > Insecta > Coleoptera > Buprestidae > Agrilus > Agrilus cyanescens. The sequence goes on from OX376705.1 coordinate 27,349,357, forward strand.
AGCACCGCTCGCCGATACATGGAATACTTCCGCCCATAATCTGGAAATAACACAAAAATTGTTCACAAAACAGGCGAATGTCAAAAATTTTCAAATACAATCAAAACCGTTTACAACGACTACGATTCCATCAACGGGTATTGCGACACGACTATCGGTTTTTACGACCAAAAATGGGTGGTCCCTTCTATGTCATTATAACAGGTTTTGCCGCGTAATTCCTTGCAAGTTGTATACAAAACTGTTGAAAACAAAAAAATACATCCTATTTTCACTTTGACTGTACTAAAAAAAAATATTCCTATAAGTTATAAAAATAATATAAAAAGAACTGGCTTGATTTTATTTATTGTTACTAATTAAGGGATGATATTGAGGAAGCAGTGGTAACTATAAACTACAATCCCTCTGATTCCTCTTGCAATTTCAGTGTTATTTGATGGAATATCGAATTATTACAATAATTTATTTATATCCAAATCTCCCTAATTTTTCTTTCACATTAAAAAGAAAACGAAAATCTATTAATCTCATAGGTTTCAAATTTCTAGTTTTAAGGGGTAGTAACCTCAAGCTTATCATCAATTATTTTGAAAGATATCTCACTCGAGCGTTAAAGTTATCAGGATAAAGGTCATACAAATGTAAAATTATCTTTGGGTAACTTGAAGAAATAAATGTTTACATGAAACACTATCTGATGCTTTCTATAAGAAAATGATAATAATAAAAGTTAATGATGTATGCCCTTATGGAAACCCAAATGATAGTAGTTTGTTGTATAGTTGGCTATAATAAAAATGTAAAATACACAATTTTTTATTCCTATTGGAAATCAGATTAAACCAAGCAAGAAAGAAATATGCATATTTCGGTTTCCCTTTGTTCCGAATCTTCGTTAAAGAACTGTGAAACATATTTCCAGGAAAACTCAGAAATTCGAAGAACTCTGGAACCCGACGGACATAAAACATTAGAACGTGAATTTTACTCCCACTGGATAAAGAAGAGCCTAATAAATCAACGTTCAAAGTTTTAACTTTACAAAATGGTATAAAATACGCCCATGCACATATACGTATCTACACATTTACAGGATGCATCTACAAGTATACAAAAAACTGGTAGGAAGAGAACAGTTTTTACTCGTAGAACGCGTAGATAATTCTACAAAATTGAACTTTTCATCATTTAAATATTTTGCTTAATTAATAAGTAATTAAGACAAAAAAGGGAATTTAGCATAAAAAATTTTAGTTTCTTAATTTACGAAAATGACCTGGAATGTTCAACAAAAATCTAGGAAAATCCATGTTTTCCAAGAAAATCCAGAATGCTTCAGCTTTGTCAAGAAGTGTTTCAAACTCATCTAAAACGTTCCAAGATCTTCCAGATTTTTGGAGATTAATTTGCAATTCTCAAAATATTTCGAGAATCATCTAAAATGTTCCAGATTTTTCGAGATGAATTTAGTAGTTTGGAAATGATACATAAAATTCCATACTTTTCAAGAAGACCTAAAATATCCCATTTTCTTTCCTAAAATAGTGGTCTAAGAAATTCCAAAATCTTCCCGCTAAAAATGGAATCATTTAGAAATTTTGAGACTGGTCTACTAAGGCGATTTTGGCTTTCGAAAATGACCTAGAGTTTTCGAAAATTATCTACGAAGTTCCATATTTTTCAATAAAATCCAGAATTTTAGAATTTTTGGAGAATAGTTTGAAAAATGATTTGGAACGTTTATGATCTTCCTGGTTCTTTGAGAATAATTTGTAATGCTCCGGATTCTTTAAGAAAGATTTGAAACGTTTGATGCAGTCCAAACCCTGAATTGAGCACGGTGCATACGTTAATGTCGTTTTTTTTGTGTTCGTATCAATAAATAGTGTTAATGAAAGCAATTTTTACCGTAAAAGATGTCCGTCGCGACGCCTGGCGGTCTGCCACGGCGAGTCCTCGTAGCGATACGCCTTTCTGATAAGTGGGGCGCAGGAGCAACTGAGCTTGTTGCCCATGGCAGCAGCGGGACACTGACACTGCCCCCGCTGTCACCACATTTCGCTGCCGCTGTGGCCGAAGTCGCTGCCGCCACCCCGACCACTGCCCCACTGATGACCCCGGAGGCCCCGGTTCAGGGATTGGGAACGTTGATGAACAGACTTGTGCGACTTGTGCTGGAACAAGAAAAAAAGCACTATTTGAACCAAAAGTCAAAATCAAAATAAATTTAATAAAATATTGTTCTTTATTATTATCGAGGTGCAATATTTAAGAGTTTTCCTGATTAAATACAAAATCAAATTTTTGACTTTCTTGAGTCAAAGTGATTGAGAATATCGTTAAAGAACATCGCCACTATAGCAGTGGTCCAAGGGCTGACCCTTAGGGTACACCCTTATTAATGACCATCGATATTAAATACAGACATATTGGTAGGGCTATATATCATATTTTCGCCCTGGATTCGTAAAAGACATTAGAAATGTATCAAAAAATAAAAAAGTTTATCATTCCTAAATGATTTCTGTATGAAATTTAATTAATTGGGCAAATTATAGAGACAAAATCAAGAGTTAAAGTAGGAGACACATATAGAGAAGAGTCCTGGTCCAACGTAAGAGACAGGCAAGGGTGCCCACGGAGTCCATTTGTTATTTGTCTTATTATAATACAATATACACAATTGGTAATAAGATTGCAAACGTAAGCAGGGATAAGTTTGTTGAAAACGCTGAAGAATTATTTTGATAAGAATAAACTGGAATTAAACCGAGAAATACAAAAATAATGGTATTTCAAAAAGGAGGAAGAAATATATATTGAAGGTGAATCGCATACAAGGGTGTATACAATACAAGGATATGGTCAAAATGGCACAGGTTTTCGGAACAGAAAAAAAAAAGTTTAACGAAGGTTTCAGCAGGAGCAGAATGTTGCTGTTTGATATTAGTCAAAAGAGAATAGAATTCCTTAGAAATATAGGCAACCAAGGAGAAAAACAAGAAAAAATAGAAAAGGAATCCTAGGTCCTGAAACTGTTAGAAAAACAAGTTACTGAGAGAATAAAGAATAGAGAGTAGCAAACAGAAATGGCAGAAAACGAAAATAGAAGAGATGAACACGAAATTGATAGGAAACGAAAGATTAGGGGAGTGTGATAAAAATGGAAGCAAGGAAAGTAAAGAAGTGAAAACATATATTGGTGATGTGAAGAAGAATAAGAAGAAGAATACAGAAAAGCAGGACCTTAAAAACCCTCAAATTTGTTGAAGAACATCTAAAATTGAAAGAATGCAAAACACCCAAAACTCAAGATTTAGACTTAGACTTTAGAATACTACAATGTACTAAAATTTCAAGGAACTCGAAAATAAGTCCCCTAGAACCTAAACTAGACATGTACCTGATTTTCCTTCATTAGAAGCGACTCTTATGCAAACTAATCAACTGGTCAACTGATCTTAAAGTACAATCTATTTTTGGAGTATCAGAATACATTGCAATCTGCAGTAACAGGAATGTCTTTGAAATATTTTAAATAGTACTTAGTATTTACATACATACATATGTAGATAGGATATCTTACCCTTAATTATATGCAGAAACGTATCTATGTATTATATAAGCTTGTAAATACAAATATTATATGTGAATGAGAAAACAGTTAAACTAACTGACCTGTTGTACGTCTAACCAAAAGACGTGTTCCTTAGAAAAATGAACAAAACACTCCGAACGAATGAGGAGGAGAATTGTATTTTTGGAACTTCATCGTAAAATACTTTTGACCGCATAAAACAGACTAAACACGACCATTAAGAATATGTATTAAATTTTGTAACAGAAACGTCAACGAAACAAACAAATTTGTTAATTTTAGAAATTTAATTTCAATTAGAAAATAAGACCTTTATTGTTCCCATTATAATTAGTGTTTTAAAAGTTTGGCTGGATAGTACAACTTTTTATTAGCTTTAAGATTCAAATTAATAAAAAAATCACTTTTGTTTATGGTTTTCAATTCATTTGAATATTGAAGCGGTCTTAGTAGGCCTCTTAATCAGTGAATTTTGTAAAATGTTTAAAAAAATAGATCCACTTCAAGAGACATAAAAATTAACTAATAAACAGAAAATAATTCCTCTTTTATAATTCCGAATTCAGAGCCCAGTAGGTATCCAATGTTCTATTTAATTCGTTATTGGTCATCGAATTCGAAATTAAAAATTTTATTTGTCTTCTAGTTAACTGTTTAGTTTTCTGAAGTCAGTTTTTTACGAATATATTTTTTATTAAAAATCTAACATTTTTTTTAAGTATAGTTTCCTTACATTTGTTGCATTTCTTCCAAATGTTACAACATTAGTGTCTAAAATATACTTAATTAACATTGAAACGTACACCGAGTCCGTTATTCTTCAATTGCCCGTACAGAATCCGTTTGAAAAATGGGTTTTTTTTTATAGTAATTATTTCTATGATTATATATTTTTTATAAATACGTTAATAATTTAATATTTAAATTGAACAACAATAGTTAGGTATAAGCAGTCACAATCAGTGCAAGATTCGTTTAAATAACATTAATTGTAATAAAGTTATTATGATCACGGAATATAGAATTTATAGGTAAGGTCGTCGTACTTGGATATTTTCTGGGTCACATTTCCCTACCTTGATTGCGTCGAGCTTCCCTGAATATAAATACCATTTTCATGCTCCCCTTTCGTTTATTTATCAATTATACAAACAAATTTTTATTTCGGAAAATGCAAGCGTATGACTTCTTTTGCGATACTTCTACGCCAACCCCTTGATTGAAAACTTGGGCCCTGAAGTCTGCCAAATAGTCTAACACCCTTATAAATTTGAATAAAAACTTTTTGATTCATCTTTGAATCGAAATAATTATCAATAATATTTTGTGAAAGTTTTTTGTTGACTCTGGGCTTTTGGGGAGATAGAAATTCAAAGAATAAAAAACTTCTTTGGATGTTGAAACATGGAATCCCGCGAAGATAATTGGAGGGGTTTTATGTGGTTTTTGTACGAGTAATGTAAGTATCTACGCCCAATTATAATTATATTACAACAGGATTCTTCCCTTCGGTTTAGTGGGACTTTATAGGTTGACCTAGAATAGATTCACGTACTCTGTGAAATTAAGTCTGTAGGTTTGGTCATTGGTCAATACTACCAAGTCAACATTGATGAAGATGTTGTCAGCAAGAAACGACGAAACTTCTGGAACACCAAAATTCCATGGACTATGGCACTACAGCCCAACATTTTTCTTATAATTTCTACACAGTTAATTTATTTATTTATGTATTATTATTATTATTTTTTGAAAAACTAAAAGAAACATAATCGAATGCAAGTCGAGCTACGCTATAAAATAAACAAACAACTCTATTGAGTTGTTTATTTGGAGGACGAGAAGGAGTTTGATTGCTAGGATTAAATGGGCAATGACAAATGCAGAAATCGAATGTTTAACAGAGCGTACAACTAGAAAATGACGAAGTTGATTCAGCAGAGGACGTACACACTGGAAGCACACAGAAGGAAAGATGTGCAAGCTCGCAGCATCAGTGTACGTGTGTACAGTGCATGTGTGTATGTAACAGGCACTGAATTAGGGTGGAGTAGAGAATAATCGATAGCTCGCTCCCGGAGTAAGCGAGCAAAGGGTGTAAGTTGACCGTTCGCTCAGTGGAAAGTAGTGAACTAGTACAACAGGCTTCGTGCACTCGCTCACCCAATGTCGGTGTTTTTGTAGTACTTAGACGAGTGCAGTATTGTGCACGCCACTCCTTCTTTCATCTCCGATTCAACATTCTTCTTTCCAAAAACGCAAAAATCCAAAATGATTTACGATACAGAAACCTCATTCAGTTTCAAACGAAAAATGCATCACACTTTCACTTTTAATTTAGTTAGGCCAGTAAAATTCGATATTCAAATCGCATCACGTGATTTAGTTCTGATTTTTTGACATGTTGTAGGAATTGACAAAACTAGGGTGTTTTCCAATTGACCATTTGATCAGCTAGTACAGTGTAAAGGGTAGTCAATTAATCTTGTAGAGAAAAAAATTCCAACTCCTACCCTCCTCCCCTAAACTATGCCTGTGGTTATTAGAACTGGTTGACCACTTATATCATGTTCCTAAAGAATTTACAACACCTGAATTGTAGCCCCTGATGAAACTACACATTTAGATGCGAAACGTTGATGAAAACTTATTACTAATTGATTAATATTACTTATGGATTTGTTTTATCTCATATTATTACGAGAAGATGAGGATATTGGGGCGAAAAAGAATATTTACTCCTGTTATCAAATTTGAATTAATTTTCGTCAGCCACCACCCAACATACACCTAATAATCGACGTTACCCATTCTATTTTAATGCTACTACCAATGGAACTTACGATTAGTTGTGTGATAATTGTTGCTGGTTGGAGTTGTTATATTTTGAAGAACGTATTGGTGCCTATTCAAAGTATCAGAAGTCTCTTTATTAAAAGGTAACAAAATATCCATTAATTAGCAAAGAAAGCTTTGGTACAAAGGGCAATTAATTAGTGCAATTTAGCGTCTTTGTAGAACTTTTATAGTTTGCAGTTCCAATTCAATTTACTTCACATTTTATGAGGGAAGTTGGAAATAGTTTGATTAAAAATTTATAGACGGTCTCTAAAGTTTAATTTAAGTAGGTATGTTATTTCTTGTTACACAAAAATGTTTCACTACTTCCTTTATTATACTTGGCCTTCTTTTTCCAATATTCAAAGAAAAAGTGCATTGAGCAGCATAAAAAGTGAAAATTTTAATATAATCTACTATTCTGACAAAATTTTCATCCGTATTTCTAAAGAAAACTTATTTTCTCATTTTTAATAACCAGTGTACGTCATTAAATCCATTGTCTAAAATACACATCAAATAATTATTTTCGGTAAAGAAATAAAATTTGTATTTCTTCAGTTCCTTGCAAAATTAATTTCTGTAGTTAAATTTCCTGTTGTTACCTCTACATGTAGTACCTAAGTGATAAGATCCTCAGGCTCGTAACGCTTTTACTGTTGAAAAATTACTGGAGGTCATGTAAAACCAATCCCCTAACTATATAAACCCTTACTTAACCGCTACATTTTGGTCAATAACTATTCAGAGATGTAGGGCTGTTGGGATTTCTAGCGTTTAAACTTACGGGCTTGGTTGTTACATGACATTCCTTTCCTTTTTGAATATAATTTTCTTTCTTTCTTTCAATGCTTACCAAATTTCACCTTCTTTGATTTTTAGACCCGCAGCCCTTTTATGGATGAATGAAAGGTGAGTGTTGAAGATTTCTTAATTGTTCGTTGTTTTTGTAAATCTTCTAACCTGAATGCCAAATTTCAGCTTTCTAAGGCTTAAGAATGTATTCCAGATATTTTGATAATCATCAGCCAGCATTACAAACAATTTTTGTAATTATCTCAACGTTTTGAATTTTTTTTATTGAATCAAAAACTTTTTAAGGGGCAAGTAATTTAACTTAATAAAAGAAATAGTACTGCTATGGGGTTCAACATAGCTATCAAAGACTTGTTAGACACAAACGTCCTACTATAGGGGAGTGATTAAAATATTCCCCTATCGTAGTACAATATTTTAAACTCTTTTCTTTTTCCACTACACCCTCCGTCCACCTTTTCGAAGACGATAGATAGTGTTCACATTATTCGATGTATCTATTTTGAAAAAATACCCAAAATCCTGTTAGCATTATTTTCAAATTCATAATTAATAAAGTATCCTAAAATCCACATAGTATGATGGAATAGTTAACATGTAAAATAAAAACCCATCGGCTTTAAAGTCGAGTTATTTATAAGGGTGGATCAGTACCTATACTGTTGTTCTGCCGATGCGGATATGAAGAGAAGTTAAGTTTTATGCAATCATAAAATTTTTATCGGCGCGAGTAAGGAGCTTGTTTGGCCCATATCCAATACCATTTCTCATGCATCTCTTGGAATTTTAGAGAACGTACCATAGTATATTTAAATCGAACTAAACCAGGACGGTGACTTTTAACCCAAATGTTGCTCTTTGGGTACCAAGAATTATTCTTTAACAATAAAAAGAAGAACAAAGATAAAACGTGATAATCTAAAATATTTTTCATGTAGGTACGGAACAGGGTACATTAGAATATCTATTAATTAATAATTATAAGGATGTAACTAATCATGACTAATACTAATTGATATAGAAAATGTTGGTGGCAGATCCAGTAAACTTTTTTACATTTTGGAAATAATAACTGTTTGATTACGAAGGACGATTTTTCTCAAAAAATTTTTTAAGTCGAAAAATAGGGGGTAGGTAGTTAATGCCTACATAGGCGTCGTAGTTCTTTTGCAGGACTAACGATTTTCGAAAAAAAAAAAAAATGAAAGATTTTCCATTTAAATTCTATGGGTAGGTATATGATATTGCAGGATGAAATTTGGAGCCAGTTGAAACTCATTTTCCACCCATTTAAATAAAGGATGTATATTGAATTGAAATTGCAGAAAAATTGGGTTATACTATTACATTTGTGGTAATTGCCACATTAGGATTGTCAATAGATATATTATTCTATGAACATACTGAAGATTTATGTATATACTAATCGTTTTACTTAACTGAAAATGTGGAACTAACAGGAAACACAAGAAGAAAACAATAAAAAGATAGAGATGAATTACTGAAATGGAGTCTGGATGTGAACCACAATAATTAATTACTTTTCCCTTTGTATGAATAAATAAATAATCTTTTTTCTGCTTTTTTGAGAGCGGCCAATCTCATGAAAAAGCGATTCCGAATGGTTATACTGAAGTGGACAGCGACTTGGATTATTCTTCTATTTATTTTCGTGATTTCACAACTTCGTTTGTAAATGGTGTAACCAAAGGATGTACCCAGGGAGGGAGTCCAGAGGGTTCAGACCCTCCTCTTCTTAAAATCATTAAATGAAAACTTCAATGATATATGTATCACTTATTATTTTAATTTTATAAAATATAAAAATAAAATAGCAGTTTCAGTAGCATCAGTACGAACAAAATAATTGTATTATTATTTATTTATTTAATATTCATTATTATTTGGTAGTTTTTTGTATTTGGATCCCCGCCGCGCCAGTTTCAATTTTCAATACCATCATGGTATGCTTGTGACAGAAGTTATTGAAGTGGTGATTATTTTATAAATATCATTTTTTATTTCAAAAATAAAAAAGCAATATAAGAGGTAAAAGAACTATTTAATTACAGATCCACTGACGACGTTTCGCCAATTATTTCTAATCTTTATCAAGTCTACAAAATATCAAACAATATAAAGATGAAATTTTCTATTGTTTGTAATTATTGTAGGTTTGATAAAGCCTAATAATAGACGAAACGTTGGTGGATTTATAACTAAAAGAATCTTTTGCTTTTTTATTTTTGAATTTATGGGATAATTGGGAGAAAACATTGCTTATTTTGTCTTTTGATTTCCATCACTATTTTTTATTTAAACAAAGGATCAACTCTTGGAACATCTTTTAAATTGCAGTATATTTCTTTAGAATCATATTTGAACATTTTATAAACAAAATTCTGTTAAAATGACAACTTATAAAACCTAGTATTTGAAAGAAATCTTACAACTGTTTTTTTTTTCTTTATTAATTCCGTTACTGGCTCTAATTCGATACTCAAAAATTTGAATTTTTTGTTTGTTTTAGATTGCACTACTGAATAGAAAATTCTACACAATTTCGTTGAAATCTATTATAAACACCTGATATATTTTCATTCAAACCCCATTCTATCAAAACGTATCACATACCATTCTATATGAAACAATTCACCTTCCTTAAAGGGTGCTCCCTTTCAACTTTCAACAACTAAAGCTCATAGAGTGTAACATAAAAGCCGAGCGAAATCAATATCTTTAGGAAATGTTAGTTAAAAATACTACCCCAAGACATAGCAAAGTATACTCAACAAATTTCACTATCAGAAATAGAATTAAATTGGCCCCCTTTTGAAAATTTCTAAGAGTGAAAGAGAAATTATATTTTTCAGTTAAAGAGAAACAGTTTATTAATTTTTTTTTTTTTTTAAGTTAATATCTAACTTTCTATAGGTATTTATCTATATGTATACCTAATCGAAACCAACAGATATTTATCTACCCCTAAAATTCTTTAAAAAACTACATGTGTATCTTTATTTATGGAAAAGTTTGTAGATGTGCATGGTAATATTTTCCACACGTGTACTCCATTAAATACTCATTATTTCACAGCATTCCAATTATGAAAAGTAAAGTAAAGGGCGTGTTTACAAATTCAAAAGGTGTGTCACTTTGAGGTAAAATTCAATGGCCTATTCGCATGACAGATTAATATATCAGCAAGAGGTCAATTTGGGAAAGAAAATATGTTTGTGTTTTTTGGCATGCCGCACAGAATCTGGTAAAGAGAAAATCAAACGCGTTTTCTCCTTACTGGAGACATGCGCGTAAATACTATCTCGACATAGGGATAAAAGTAAACTGATGGCAAAACTAAGACACCTTCCCAAATCGATTGCATCCAGATATAGCGGCTACTACGTTATAAATTTCAAAAAAAAATACAATATAGTCATCATCCAGAAAAGTTCTCTTCAAAAGCCTGCAGATCCTATTGTTGATGTCAAAATTTTATGAGCTATTAAAAACTTAGTACTGCATTTTCTGAAATCCTTATGTTGACTTTGTTTATTTATGAACGGATATTTTGTTTCACCTTAAACACCTTTAAAATTTTTTAAATTCGTAAAGACTGATACATAGTAAATTACAGGGGTGGAAATATAGTTTAATAAATACCGGAAACGTAAACTTGCATTCTCACCTCGAGATTATTCCAGTTTTGGGCATTAATTTTGGCTGCCTCTACACTACCCTTAGCACCCATGTTAAACAATAACCGATCAGTCTATCTCCCCAATAAAATGATTACTAGCCGGGTCAACGAAACTCTTAAATTTGGCACTAACGTGTTCGACTGACTGCCGGATTGACAGTCTGCTGCTATGTGGGCTATGGCTTTGCAACACCTTTAACCTTTGCGGCCGTTCGAAAGGGGTCAAAATTCGCGCTAATTTTGACACCAGAGTTCGCGATATTAACTATACGAAAACTACAAACCTAAACGATCAAAAATAATTATTTGCAAAGTTCAGTCGTAATACGATGCTCTCCTGCGGTTACCGAAGTTAGGGTCAGACTGAGGTTCACGGGCTCGCCGTAGGGCGTCGCTGGCAACGTCACGACGCAGGCGTCGCCAGCGTCGCCCACTACACGTTGAACCGAGCAAAATCAAGAATAACTTTAACAGTAGGTAGGTACAATTAAATTTTTAATGCTCTTACACTGAGCAGTAGGTATTTCCCTCTCACTCAATATTATGCTCAAATGCAACCCCCTTCGACAAAGAGACGAATATTGAATTTCATGCTTTTGACAATCGATTTCGTAGCTGCATACGTAGATGGGTGTTTAGGGTGATTTTAATTTAATTAGTGAGAAAATGGGGAGCAATATCATCGAAGTGTCGTTTTTTCCAGAATCTGGGACAATCGTTTTTTGTTCCGTTTCCGGGAGTTTGTCAACACTCCGGGTGTGGTGAATTCTTCCCAAAACCGCCCACAATTTGGCGCCCTAGTCGCAAAATCGACGTAGTTTGTTTTGGTCCATTTTCAGTCAACATGGGCGTAAACCGATTACATCTACGCACACACCTCAGCTAAGAAAAAATTTATTCCTCCACTTGCCGGTAAATTTTAACCCAACCAAATCTTTAAAATACACCTAATGTTTTTTATGTCAAGTGCACTTCTTTACTATTCCCTACCATTACATTTAGCATGTACACATTTGTTGTCCTTTTCTCAAATTTTAAAAATCTACGTATGATGTTGCTCTTTTGCACTTTATGTAATGTATGTATCTCATTTTTAATGTCACCTAACCTAACATTTACAAAGGATTTGGTCGAATTACGTAATTAAAATACGAATTGAAAAGTCTAAAACTAAATAAATAATTGTAAATGTCGATACTTAACAAAGCCATAAAACATTCATTATGATTAATTAAACTGTTGTTGTAATTCCTTACCTTTTTATTAATTAATGACCAAGGCACTTGATGTTGAACGTTGTATCTTCTGAAACCGTAGTTTCTTTAATTGTCTGATTGTTTTAAGAAAAAAATCACTTTAACATGCTTCAATGATTATCACTTCAGTTTTTATCGTAAATTTTTAATTATATTGTCATATTTAACAATAACAACTGTACACTTACAAGTTTATAGGTCAATTTTAACGTTTAAGTTATTTAAGTTAGGAACTTCGTTATTTATTAATGTATTTAAGTGTCCATGTACGTACTTTGTACCTAAAAAGCTACTACAAGCAGAAAATAAAATAAAACATCAACCATGAGTGATAAACTGCTTTATTCGAGTTAACAATGAATGAATGAATGTTAAACTACCAAACGTTTTTATTCGTGAAAATCAAAGGACAACAAAGGGGGCGAGCGAAAGTGGCCCCTTTAGAGTTTCATTCAGTAACTACCCTGAAACCCTTTCTGTAACAAAAAAAGCTCTACTATATGCGCTCAGTATTTTATTACCTCTCCTGTATCGCAATATCATTCATTAGTCACGAAAGTTTTAGAGAACTGATGTGGGGGGAAATTAGAGGGTGGTGATGGTGGTGGTGAGGGTGGTGTAGAAGGCGATGGTCACTGGACACTTCGAAAAGCACGCAATTTACATGTTTATTGAATGACACTTTCGGGTATATCGTCCACTGGGCAGTCAATAAATTGACTACACGGGAACAACGTAGCCGTTAATAATAAATGACATTGTTGGGGCGTAGAGCGGGAGGATAATTCGCGTATTTGACGCAGAGTGCAGTGGCGTTGCCTGCCATCCTGCCTATCCTACGGGATGTGCCTTGCAGACTAAGAACGATTTCAGTCGGTAGGGGTCGGCCGTGCTGATTCTACTGACCCCCTTTTAAATACTTTCTAGGACACACATCGTCAGCAATCGCAACCCTTATCTCCTCGTCTATTTACAACGTTCTTCTTAATCCTATTCGCACACACTTTTTACCACAAATTTTATTATGGCAATTCATGAAACAGAAATCACTTCATCCTACAAAAATCGTTATTGACAGCCCTTTTGATTATACCCTAAAAGGGGTAAAATTTGATAAATTTTCGAAATTCTTCAGTAAATTCCATTTACAACCATTATTTTAATAGATAGGATGATTTTCTCTGAGGTAGAATTGTTTATGTCAAAATTATTTTCAAAAACTGAATGAGTATAATATTTAGCAACTCATTTCCAATTTTCAAGGGATTTTTAGATAAAAACGACATAAGATCATTTTCAAATGAAACAAGTTTATAAATAGTCACATGCAATTAGATAGTAAATATCAGTTCAAATGCCAATTTTTGAAAAAAAACGCCTACTGTTTGAACATTATACACAGAGCAGTTTTTCATCCCTTTTCTGTTGCATTCTCAAATTACCTAAAACAGCAATTCGCAAACTATTTTGGGTAAGGGATCTCTTTTAAAAAATAAATAGATACCTCAGACCGCCCTAGCCAAATTACTTTAAGAATCCTATCTCTAGTTTTTTCCTATTTATGCATCATTTTCTCGTCAAAATTTAACAAAGGAAATAGACATAAAATTCAGTAAATATCAAGTACAATTAATTCGTATTAATACAAGTTACGTAAAAGTAGGGGTCGATTTTTAGACCTCCACGACCCCCAAAAACAGTTTTCGTTTATATCGGCCCTTGGGAAACCGATATCGATCCCAAGGGAACCTAAACTATAACATTAAAAAAATCACGGCTTTAAAAGAATATGCTACTTTAAATAAACATCAAAAATAGGCCATTTTTTTTTTAAATAATTATTTAACCCGTTTTTTCAGCATATTTGTTGCTTGTGAAATGCAATATACAATTAAAAAGTGTTTGTCTCATTTGTCTTCAATATGACGATTATATTATAAAATTTTTTGGTTATTTTTATCTATTCTTAAAATCGAAAGTTCAAAAAATTCAGTAGTCAAAATTTAAAAATTGTCCACTGTAGATCTGTGATAAGTTTGTGACTAAAAAAAAATCATAATTTAAAAGAAAAACACAGTAGGTATATTTTTATAAATAACAATCAGAAATTTTCTAAAAATTCATTCGATTTTTCAAAATCTACAAAACAAGAACTAAGGTAGTTCTTGAGAAACCAAAACAATTTTTAGGGATTTTCTTTTGGTGAAAATATGAAAATGAAAATTTGTGTATTCTTCATTAGACTTATTATAATGTTTCGATATTTAAATTGTGTTTTTATTTAATGTTTTTTAATATAGATTTTTTGATAATAATCCTACTGCAATATCCTTTAACTTATAAAAATATTTTTATTATCAACGAAAAAAAAAAAATGAAGCCTTATTATTAATATTTGAGAACTAACTCGTTCAACATCTTCGTACTATTTTTGATATACCTCATTTAAATGTAGGTAATAAACAATTCAAGAAAATTCATTTACATTCAACTATATTAAATATCGTTGCAGAATTTAACAAAAAATATTTTTTTTATTATCCAACTAATAATAACTAAATTTCCTGTATGTTTACACAAAACTTATACACTTTCCATTATAGCCATACGGTATAAAAAAGACAGACGTTAAACTTTAAGACGGTGACATCAGGCTGAAATAAAAACTTGTACACACCTTCTAGAAGTAAATAAAACTTCACTGAAGGTCTATTTATTAATAAGTAGGTACATCCTGGTTTTAATTAGCTCCTATATTTCTGCAGAACCTCGCATTTTCTTCATTGTTTACAGCCTGGACTTTCCTAAAGTTAATTACCACTGTTAGAAGACAACATAGCAATTGCATCATTACTGGATATATGTCATGTAAATATCAATTTCTTAACGAATATGTTTATCTACTAACGAGCAATAATTAAGTTATTTCTATAAATAAGAAAAGCAGCTTCTAATTTTTTTTCAATGTGCATATGTACCTCTTCAATGTGTTTGTGTACCAACGCGATAATGACATCACCTACTACCGCATAACCTATTGTTCGCTATCTTTCCTAAAAATAACAAATACAACATGCATGCAACATTAAAATAAGTACAGCTACTTATGATGCCATTATCGCGTTTTACACATACAAATACAAAAACTAAACAAGTTCAAAAACTAAAAGAAAGGGGTCAGCAATTGTAAAAAACTACCTAACAATCAGCCCTTGATTGCGCCACAATTTCGTTATTTTACTGTTATAATCTGCCCTACCCTACGTTACAACACATCCTTGAATTATATAATAGTATCTAATGAACATATTTATTAATGTTAATAGATACATTGTCTTAAGTAAAACTTTTTCTTCGTATTATCCTACAAATTTTTGCTTTAGGTATATAACTCGACTAATTAAATTAATTGGCATAATTTTTAGTCTATTAAAAATGCACTGGGGCAAATCCATGATCTTATAAATTATGCATTTACAGAACCAAAAACGCTAACATTAGACGTGAACAAGGTAAGCTTCAAGGCTAATGATGTAATCGTTTTTTTTTTTCTTCTGTACTGTTTGGGTAGTATTATTATGCTTATTAGCTGTTGGAGATGGTGTTAAAGAAGATTGAATACACTTCTTGGAACAAGTTTATTAAGATCGGGAAGAGAATCGGTTATTTATTATTTGCAAAATTTTAATTTGGTACTTAATTTATGCATAAATATGAAGCATCGTTTTTATTATTATTTTTTGCAATTTTTTATTATTATTGTTATTCTAAGAACATAAGACGATTCTTTTTACGTTAAATGTCAATAACTGCGTTTAAAATAAATAAACAATTCTTAAGAACTCACTGATTGATGTTAAAATAGGCTCAAAAAAATTAATAAAAACAACAAACGTACCTTCTGCGTCTGTAGTAGACGTTACTGTACTATTTTTCGAAATATTGTAATTTATATACCTGTATATAATTCAAAAAAAAAAAAAGGGAGAGTTCTAGTACTGTCTTTATACCTACTTCTACTACTACTAATTAAGGAACTATCGATGAAAATTAGTAAATAATCAAAGTAAAAACAGGTGCAATTATGTTTTTATGTTTTTCTACAAATTTTCAAGATTTTTCTTTAACTGAAATCCTATTAAGTTATTCCCATTTCGAGTGCAAAACGAACAAAATAAACCAAATCAACCAAAAATGTTGATTAGAATGATTCGTTTTGGACGACTTTGTTTTCGTTTCCACAGTAAAATATTGTTTTACATTAAAAAAAAATAAATAAACTGTACCAATATGACCCCTTAATTTTAACTTTAAGTATTAGTGTTTAACTTTTCTTTGAAGGTACCAACTTTTTGCATTTTCCGGTGGAACTGTCAAAATTACAGGAAAATTTTATGAAATAATTTTGAAGTGAATTTAATTTTCCACAAAAGAAGTCTTTTGCATCAAAGCGGTATGACCCATAGTTAGAAGGATATACAGCATTTTAAAAACTTGTTTTTAAAATATTGATAAAAAAGGTAGTTATAAATATTTAGCAAATTAATTCCTTAAATGCTGTAATATTTTAAACTACAAATTGTAACGCTTTGATGCAAAGAACCTTTTCTATAGACGATTAAATTTCCTCGAAAATTACTTCATACAATTTTCCTGTAACATTGACCATTTCACAGGAAAATGCAAGAAATACGATTTTTTCGAAAAATGTGACTGGTGACATGCATATATACTATATACATATAACAAAATATATGAGTTGAACTCAATCAGCTGTAAGTACATTCAAATAATAGCTAATTACCTTTTAATTGAGCCCCTAAGACCATTGCAGTTACATTTAATGTCACAAAGTTATAGAGAATTAAAAATAAATTCTAAATTTCCGATGTACTTTTTTTAAATAGGAAAACTTTAAATCAAAACAAGACGGTACTTCCAATTAAAATTAAGGGTTGTTTTTTCAGCATTTATGACAATATTTCACCCAGGGAGCAAAAAAAATTGTCTTTCAAAACGAATCACCTTAATATTGATCATGTTGTCAGTTATGATCGAGGGCGTATACAAAAATCACGTTTTATGATTTTTCTTTGTGATTGTTCTGATTTTTTTACTACAACGTCTTCAAGATCATACGAAGAAAAAACAAAGAATTATCCATCATGTATCATTCAAATCGTGAGTTAAGGTCTTTAATTCAAGAGAAATAGGAATATCAAGGCATTTTTGCTTTTTCCCGACTTTTGAAAATTAATAATTTTCTTTTCGAAGCAAAAATGAATGAACGCGAGAAAGGACAGAAGTTTTTAAGGACCCACAACCCAAAATCCGAGGTCTTCTCTGGGGAGACAGCTGTAATTTTTTTTTTAATTCCTGGTATCAAACGATTAGGCATTTACAATAATTTATTCCCACTATATTGATTCAATTCTAAAAAATCGTAAACAGAGACATATTTACAAATTAATTATTTCATCATTAACATAAGGAGTGACAACAAAATGTATTATTTTTATGCAAGTATTCTCTTCAATTTATTAGAAAAGACAACATTGCGGTTTGAACCGGCCGTGAACCAGCACTAATTACTATAATTTGCTTGAAAATTGACGTGACTTGTATCGCATTAAATCAAATTTTGTCGAGACAAATCTTATAAAGGCGTACGCTTTATTTAACATATAATTAATTATGCAAATTTTTATTAGTAGAACTAAGTGTTTCGCGCTTTCGTACTGGGAATATTTAATGAGAAAACTGAATCAATTCAATAATTCGCGGTATCTCGGGTTTTTTAAATTTAATCCAAGTGTTAATATTAAACGTAAATAAAAATTGTTACTTTTAGACTGCCCTAAACATATACTTTTATTTTTGAATAATTAATAATCTTCATGACGGAAAATACAAATGGAATTAATTAATTACCATCCCCCTTATTCTAATTTGGATTTGATTTGATTTGGAATTTACAATTAGTGCATATAGGTAACTCTTGAAATGATGTATAACTAACTATTTTTTTAAACATATTTTTTTGTTGTATCGTAAATCTCCATTTTACATCATTAAAGGAAAATATCCTCCTACCCCCTTACCAATCTAACCCTTTTTACTGAATATTTGATAAGGATTCATAGTGCGCGATATCTTAAGCCTTTCAGCAGCATATTTAAATTTCTTCTCCTAAGAGATTAAATTTTCAAAATCGCTTGTTCTCTGTTAATTCTGTCATCAAACTATAAACCCCCTTTCCACCCCTTTAGGGATACAAATTTTATTAAAATTCTTATCATAGCACTTCAAAGCTCAAGACCCAATTTATCCTTTTGTTATATTATTAAAAGACAGCCAACGACTGTTAATGAATAATTAATTAGGCAACGTTTCGATCGTCAAATTCGGTCATCGTCAGGCTAGTATACAACAACATCAAATCCAGATAGCTGCATAAAATCAAACGATTAACGTGTTACAAATTATATTTTTTGAGGTTAACTGATTATTACTTGATGGAAATTAATTTTCAAATTTGCAAATAAATTCATTGTTAATTTCTTAAGAAAGTCGCATTGAATTTTATTTGCAAATGTGTGTCATTGTGTGCTTTGTTCCGACCATGGGTTAAGTAGCGTCGTGAAGTAGGTAGTTTGTCAAGCAGAATGGTACTACCTACTATTATCTTCAAACATTCAAAATCATCTTTGAAAACAAAAATAATAGTTAAACAAACATTAATTATTTAACAAAGTTCCTGCTATTAATTGTTCATAGCAAAAAAGTTAAAGTTCAAACATATAATCTTAATCAAATATGAAAAAATGCTATCACCACTACTTACATATACCGAAAAACAAAAACTACTTATTTTTAAGTCTTGTATACTAAATTCGCACATCTTCTTCTCTGTAAAAAATGCTATTTTAATTTTACTTCTGTTCAATCAGCATTTACTTACCTACTGCATATCATCAAATCATCAGTAGGACAACAAAAAACAAAGCTTAGTACCTCATTGCACGAAAACTAATTAATCCATCAACATAATTTATAGATACAATTTGAAATTTGTTATTTTGTTTATGTTGTTCTATTCTTTTGACCATGGCATTCAAAATAGAAAAATTTATTGAAATTTTTTTTTAAAAATTTATAGCTAACTTTTTTGCAATGGTAAAATAAATGGATTAACAGAATTCATGGTTAGTTACTAGCTAGCTTGATTTATCGAACACAGATAGTACCTAGTACTAAATGTGCATATGTATATGTAAATTATAGGTGTATTTTTTTACTAAAAGTTCCGAATTAGAAAATTAATAATCATAAGTGACTGGTAGTGTTAAATTGCCACAAATTGTAAACCGATTATCAATAATATCAATACACTGTAAATATAAATTTTCAGAAATTGTATCTATATTCAGTCTGAATTTGATATATAAAAATTAAACTTGGAGCTTTCTACAAATTAAAATAAAATTATTAAAACAACAAATTAACTTGTATCTATGTATTTATGTACTCAACAAACATAAGTATGTGTTCGGCAGTCAGAAGTTAATAAAAACCAGCACTTTAAGGCTCTGTATCTCGAAAACCTGACATTTTACGGTTTTTGCATCCATTGAGACTTTTTTCCATGAGGTTGGTTGAAGAAAAAGAAAGAAACGATGTTTACAATGGACCAATTTCGATATCTGTATAAGAGAAATGAAAAACTAATGACACCTTCTTTATCTTTATTTTTTGAGTAAAAATTGTGTCAGAACATGCTTTTTCTTGCAAATTATGGAAAATTGATTTTCAATATGTTAGCTACGAGATTCAGCCCTAATTTTCACATCATTATGGTCTACAAACACCATTATTTAACAGTCTGTTTCAAAAACAAAAGGCGATACTCTTATCAAAATACTGGGGAATTTTTTTAAAAAAAAAAAAGCAGATAGAAAGGGGGTGCCATTTTTTTGTATATCTTATAGTTAGCGAGTTGTCCAGTACAAATATCGAGCCCTATGAAACTGGCCCCAAATAGTCTCGAAAATGAATTTCGAAACTGCCACAATTAGGGACATTTTAGGGACTAATTTGGTGTCATGGTTATAAATTAGGTTTTTGAACTAATAACAATTAAAGAAACAAAAAGAAATTCGCTATATTATATAAGTAAATAATTCTATTATGTATTATGATAACAGGTTATTATGGGTTTATTCAAATCTCAAATCTATGAATGTCTTAAAGTTCCAATTTCTTGGACGCCACTACAGAAAAATTCCAACAGATAACCTTTGAGAGTGCCTGCTCAATAGAGTTCAATAGTTTAATGCACAAAAAATAAAAGTATAATAAATTTTATTATAAAGACAAAAACAATCATTCTCAAGGGCAACTCAAAAAACCGCAAATCCTTTAATTTAATTAACAGGTTAGTAACAAGGTGTAAAAATAAAATAATATTACATCTAACAATATTACATAGATATATGTACAGATGAATATGTTAATTGAGTAAAATAAATTAATTTTGCTGCAAAATCTGACCATGTTCAATAAATTATTATTTCCATGCCAAGATTGTAAAACACTAATTCATTATACCTATAGAAATCCGTACTTAGTTTTTTCTCATTAATTATAATTAATTAATAAATTTTCTGAAGCTAATGGTCCACATTTGTTTAAATTGTAATTGTAATTGCACAAGAAGATTAAAAGAAGAATTTATTGTGTCACATTCAATTGACATGCTAATCCCAGGCTATTAAAGAAAATTAGTCTTGTTTTCTTGAATACAATTTTTTAAAACAATAGCACTACCATTAAGTAAACGCTTTTTGTAAGTAAATATTAGCATATATCTTGTAATTTCAAAACTCATTAATCAAATTAAAAAAACTTGTATCTTGTAATCCCAATTAGCAAATAATATTAATTTATACTCCCTAAAATCCATTTCTGAATTATAAATACGTTATAAATCGCTGTAATTTTTAATCACACAAATTTAATCGTGTTATGAATAAAATATTGTAATATCAGCAAAATCTAATCTTGCCAATAACCAACGATAATTTAAAAACGTTTCGACCGTCATTTTCGTTGGACTAATCTATAGATATCAAGATATCATCAATAACTGTATTATAAATTGTGATACATATAAGCCTGACGACGACTAAAATTGACGGTCGAAACGTTGCTTAATTAACGGCCGTTGGTTATGGGCCAGATTAGACTTTATTGACGTTATAATCGCTGTAATGTTTAATTAATTACAATTTCAGTAATTTAAGGAACTTTAGTTTTTCTGCACTATTAATTCGAACGCTTTATATTATCATATAAATTTGTTTTTATCAATCTGAGAATGTAGTGACAAAAGACAAAAAAAATCTAAAGGTTCTGTAGGTACGTATCACTATTCCCTGTACACTGAAGTAGGGCTTTTGGGCTTCCAAATTGGATTTTATCCCTAATTTTTCTACATCACGGATAATATATATTTCTGATGTCCCATAGCTGTTCTAGTCACTGGCTTCAATAGTTAAATAGCTACATTATTTTCAGCAATTCCTAGTAACTTGGGAATTTCTTTGACATGGAGAACTCATAAAATCAGGTTTTCGTTATAAACCATAATAAATAAAGCAAACAATAATAAACGTCATCAGAAAAAGCAGTTTGAATTATGGTATAATTTTTGGTATTTCCATTTACCATTTTAATCTATTTTGTTACTGTGTAGGTATTTGTTACATGACACACGTCCTAAAATAGTGTGAAACTTTTTCATTAACAGTTTTTTAAGTACATATTTGCTCTTCAGAAGCTAATGAGAAAATGCAATCAAGATTGAAAAAATTAATTTCGTATTCGTCTTAAGTCTATGGTCTAAATGTATGCCATGTAGAAAACATTGAATTTCTAAAATTTGACCAAGTAATTTTTTTCGATTCGCGGCAATTAAGACCTATTTATTTGGACTCCTTACACCCTTAGGATTTCAAATATATGCATGACAACGCTGGGTCTTGTTGTCCATATACTAAACTTGAGCCCAGACGTTTCGTCCACATCTTCAGCCACTGCAGATTTCGAAGTATAACCTTTGATCTCGTTGTTAACGCTGAAGTTGTAAATCGCAAGACGAAACGTCATTTCGATCATAACTTTAATCAATTAATTAACTTTAATCTATTACTTAATAGGTACTGCAAAATAAATGTTCGTTACCATAATTTCTATCACTATAACGTAATTTTTTTCAAGTACATGGTTTATTTACATTTTAAAAGCAATTACGAAATTTACAAAAAAAATTGGTAATAGTAAGATCGTTTCTTTGTTTTATTTTTTTTGTTGGCTATTTAATTTCCATAATCCAGTAACCTTAATTTACTCGTAATATGTGTCACAAAAACTTAACAAGATGACTAATAAAATGTTAATTTTTCTTTGTTAATTAATCTTCTGTCAATTTGCTCGAAAAATATCTCTCGCACTTGTTTCAGCGATTACTGATGTCGAAAATGAAAATCTACACACAAAATTAATAAGAATGTACTTAGTGTGGGTGACGAATTTTGGCTACTAATTTCCAATTCAATGAACTCTTCTAGTAAGAAACCTTGTGTTAAATATAAATATCAAATTTCTCACGAACATAAACTAACACACGTGCTGGTGTTTTCCAAATTACCAACCTCCGATGCTCATCCGAAGAAAAAGATAAACACCTTTTTTTTGTTTTTGTTATGTAACGAAATCGTGATGTGACAGCATACAGTAATGTGTTAAGCGAATAAAAAAGCCGAAGAGTGGCGCACATTAACAGGTATATATAAGGATAACTTCTAGATATTTCTTGTAGTCTCTTACAAGATGAAGTGGTCAGTGTTGACGGTGGTTGTTGCAACTGCCCTTCTTGTGCAGGGAAATGAAGACAATACGGTTAGTGTTTTATACTACCTTGGTCCTATTGATGAAAAAGTCAGTGGTACTGGTATAGAAAAATTAATTAACGATATCGGTAATAGTACTGCCACTCACTCGGGTAATTCTCTTCTAAAATCCATCCCTGAAGATGAAGCCATTGCCGATGGCATTTACTTCAGACCGGCCAATGGAGAAGTTATTAAAGATTTACAAGTGAGTTTCTCACAAGAGATCAAAAACCAAAAAGTTTTCAAAATTTATAACGGTCAATATTCTTATATGTGGGTATATGTTATATTGACTTTAATTAACTTAAACTATCAATTTAAAAAATTTTGATGGTAATGAAACAATTTACAGAATATAAAATTTATATTTTTTGTTTATTTTTATTTTATAAACTGTAAATAGTAGTTTACTAGTTCTGATATTTTAAATAGTGTAACCCTGAATCAAGGTTTTAAAAAACCTGTAATACTTTAGATTCCTCTTCTCCATTGGCCCAATTTCTAAAATATTTTAGTTTTTATTTTTTGTATAATAATAATCAAACCACTGTTGTCAATATTTACTCGGCTTATTCTACCACACTGATAAGCAAATTCTCCTGAAAATAAATTTTGTATAGTCTCTTTGGCTGTCGTCGAAAAAAAAATTGCTTTCAACGACGTTTCGCTAATACGCGTTGTTGACGTCTTCAGGAGAAAGTGTACGATTTGTCGATATCGACTGATTATAACAGATGGCGCTCACATGCCGTCTACGGTGCCATTTAAATACAAATATTCTATGGGTGCTTGTTTCACTATTATAATAAATAATTAAGCAAAACTAATTAAAATTAGAGAGTGCTATTATCATGGTAGGCCACAGTATCTAACTATAAGTAAAACAAAGAATTTATTAATTGCAGCAAAGGCGATTACTCCGCCAAAAAAGAACACCGTTCTTCAGTGGCTATGGAGGAAGCGGTAGTTATGGTGGCGGCGGATTTGGTGGAGGTGGAGGTGGCGGCGGGGGATTTGGAGGTGGATTTGGAGGGGGCTTTGGCGGCGGTGGTGGCGGAGGAAAAGGCGGTGGATTTGGAGGTAAAACAAAATTACATAAAATGTGTACACTTTTTTTAATCACTATCCATTACAGGTGGTAAAGGCGGTGGCCTAGGTGGTGGAGCTGGAGGAGGCGGATTTGGTGGAGGTGGATCCGGAGGTGGTGGATCGGGAAGTGGTGGATATGGAGGTGGCGGAAGTTATAGCGGCGGTGGTGGATCAGGCGGCGGCGGATTAGGTGGTGGCAACGGAGGAGGTGGCGGCCTTGGTGGAGGTGGTGGACACGGAGGAGGTGGTGGCCTCGGTGGAGGTGGAGGACATGGAGATGGTGGAGGCCTCGGAGGAGGCGGTGGCAATGGAGGATTTGGAAGTGGTGGAGTAGGAGGTGGTGGTAATGGAGGTGGTCACGGGGGTGGTTTGGGAGGAGGCGGCGGTGGCGGATTAGGAGGAGGCCACGGTGGCGGTGGATCCGGAGGTTTTGGAGGTGGCAGTAGCGGTGGAGGAAGTTACGGCGGTTCAGGTGGATTTGGAGGTAATGGAGGTGGTGGAGGTCACGGAGGAGGACTAGGAGGAGGCGGCGGTGGCGGCCATGGAGGTGGCTTAGGCGGAGGACTAGGAGGAGGCGGATCAGGAGGAGGTAAGCGAAATAATTTAAGATAATACACATACTTTTATCTCTATTTCTTCGTTTCCACGTTTTAATTATTTCAATATTAAAAACCAAATCTAGAGTTTTTTATTAAATATCTGTATAACTTACTTTAAAAGTGATGGTAAATTCTCAAATAGCTAATTACACTAATTAGTATCTCAAATATCAATTCAAATATAGTGTCACCTCCCATTTACCTTTATTAATTTTTATTAACAAAATCTTTATTCAACATTTTAGGTGGTTTTGGTGGATCCGGAGGAGGTGGTCATGGAGGCGGCGGCGGACTTGGTGGTGGTGGAGGTCTTGGTGGTGGCGGTGGCGGTGGAGGAGATGGAAGCGGAGGTCATGGAGGAGGAGGCCATGGAGGATATGGTGGCGGTGGAAAAGGAGGAGCTTATGCATCTAGTTCTGCCCAAGCTTCAGCTAGTGCAGGAAGCTAGTAAGTCACGTATTATTTTTTTTTTTTAAATATGTATTCAGACAATTTTCCAAAATTTATACAATACTATTTTTTATTTTTCAGTGGGAAAAGATAAAATCAAGTCGTCCATGAAACTCCAAACGTGATATAGTTAGTTTAAGTTGTATATAATTTGTACTTCAAATTTTTTAAGTTTTAAAATAAAGAATGCCCAAAGTATGTTGATTTACAGGAACTTTTTATGTCAATTTAAAATATTGTTAATCAGTTAAATAAAAAAATAGCTTTTATATCAAACATGCTACTTAAAAACAATAAATTAAAATAAGAAGAAGTTATTCTAAAAAAGGTGACCTCTCTATTTAATGAAAATTTACCTACTGTAATAACCTTATTAAACGTAGTACAAAAACCACATACAGGATAGAAGCTTTTACATCATTTTAACTGTTACTCTATTTTAATTTATTAGAATTTTTTCTCATAACACGACGACTTAAAATAAAACCATCTATTGAAGCCAGTTGCAAAATTTTTGAAACACCAATTTCAAAGGAGGATAAAATAAATCCTTGCTACGAAGGATTGTTATCTACTGTTTTGCAATTTTATTTTGTTGTCTCTAATTTGTTCATTGGCACCGAATTCAACATTGTAAAAGAAGAACAGATTTCTGCTTTTAGTTATTAGCTATTATTTTCTTCGAAGCTGGTTTTCCTTTCTTTAAAGTTACCTAATTATTTCACAATTTTTAACCTAACCGACCTCGAACTGTGAGATTGTAATAAACGAAACAAAATCTTAATTAGTTTGCACTTCCTATTTGATTTTAGGGTAATCCTCAGTGCATATGAAGTTTTCATATTTCATTTAATGTTTTATAACTTTTGTAAAAGTAGACAACATTCAACTCATGAAAAGAAACTTGACTGGTTTTAGGTAAAGCTATTAAATAAATCGGGCAAAACTGGAAGCAGTTTCCTACCAAAGTCCTTACATGAGAAGCATGTAAAATCCAGAAAAGAATTGGCATTACGTGGGCTATTTTCATCATATTTAAGCCCAATTTGTCAGGACTTTTTATACGTAAATTGCACTAATATCTCTTTGTCTGGGGTAGAATACTAAGCTTCACTAACATTTGTTTCTAATTTGAATTATGATTTATTTGAGTTAATTAGATAATTCAATTTTTTTCTTCTTTCAACCAAACTTTTTAACAAATCATTTTGTACATTGTAAATTGGATGTAACGCATTTCATTTTGTGAATAGAATCATTTTAAAAAATCGACGAAATAAAAACAACAATAATAACATGAAAATCAAGCAATTTACTAAATTTTTATGGAAATACTTATTATAATTAGTTAGATATCGTTATTATAAAAAATAGGCAGCCGATGGGTATGTACATATATACCTACAAAATAAAAGTACCCGTAACGTATTCCCAGAAAAGTTGATTATAGTAATTAATTGTAATGCATATGTTCGTTAAACACCATAAAAAAAATCCATAAAATCTGATTACCACCACTGACGTTTATTGATGCAATGTATAAAAGAAATTCACCCATGTGGGTCGTGCAGTAAACGTTAGCAGAATGTCCATTCTACCATTTATTTTCTTCGTGCTCTGCTTAACATATGGAATATTTTGCCAAGAAGAAAATTGGCAGATACGGGAACCCAATGGATATCCAATTGTTAAGGTAATTTAGTACCAACCAATTTTTTGTTTGAAGGTTCACAGTTGTCATACTTAGGTAAACCTTATTAGTGAAATTTCTATTTTTTCTTTTTTGTTATTTTGAAAACATATGCTATAATTGTTATGTATTTTGATTCTATTCAGTAATATTTTCAAATACATTTAAGATGTAAAATTAATTCAACAGTTTACGTTGAATATTTTGAATTGAAATGAAAATTCTTCAACAATTGCTAAAATTTAAGAACATAAGCTTTCACGACCGGAATCCATAGAAACAACTGTCGAGACTTCGAGGTACAATCTCCGCTCTCGTCAACACTTCCACTGAAGATGTCAGCCGCAGTTGCTGACGAAACGTCTAATTGCTAAAATTGTTTTCCAAAATCATAAAAAAAAATATTTACCTACCTATCTATTGCAGGATATTCAAAACGCAACAGATAATACTCAAAACTATTTAACAAGACCTAAAAGATATGCTAAAGGCTATAAAAAGGGCGGAGGTGGCGGTGGTTTTTGCTGCTATGGAGGTGGATACGGATATGGGTAAAGCTATACTTAATTAGAAATATTTCTAAAAATTAAAATGGCAAAATAATTATTAATGCAATTAATCTTCTTAGTTCATTTAAATCCTATATTTCCATCATTTTCAGGGGCGGAGGTAAAAAAGGTGGAGGATTTGGAGGAAAAAAGTATAAAGGATAAAGTCAAACGCCTTTGGTTATTTACGTTTTACGGATAAACAATTGTAGCTATTGCTCTTATATTACATTGTTTCAATAAATATTGCTATATAATCCAAATCTAAAACTAATTGACTAACTCCTTTTGGAATTTATTTTAACTATAGGCAAACTGTAGGCAAATCAATATACATATAATAAAAAGACTGATGTTTTTCTGTTTATCCTCACTTTTCTCCACGGTTGTAATTTCTGATGGTGCACAGCCCTTAATCTCCCCTTGATCATGAGAGAGTTTGGTAGCGGTGGATTGAAAGGAGTGGGCATGGGTGATAAAATTGTTATAAGAGGTAATCTATTTTTGTCCAACACATAGGTTAATAGTGATGTAAGTATAAGAATTTTCCAAAAAGGATGATATTGTTCGAGAGTGATCTCAAATATCTCAGAATGGCCAAACTTTAATTCGAGAATAATTTCCAGAATATTCAGAAATAGTAGGGAATGTTCTACAATATTCCAGACTTATTTAAAATTTTCAAGAATGGCCTAGAGTCTAGAATATTTGCAGACTTTTCGAGAATTATTTGGAATGTTCGAGAATGATCCTAAACGTTCCAGGTGTTTTTAATAATGACTGGAGAAATTTAGAAAGAGGAAAGCATTTTTGCTAATCCTTTTCGTTTGATATGTTCCAATTTTCTAAATATGTATTATTTTTTATTTAAGATCCTTTCATTCATTTGGGAAATCGATCGTATATTTTCAATTGTCGTCGTGATTTCATTTTATGAATCCATTTAAACGCCTAATGTACTCGAAACGCGATCTGGGAAATTTACGAACTCCACAAAAAGTTCCAGGTAAAAATTTCAGTCAATTACCGAATTTGGCAATTATTTTTCATAAATATTGCACCAACTAACTCTATAGCGACTCCATATAGGTATACCTAAGTGATTTGTAATAAAATCCACCGATATTTGAATCAATATGAAAATATTAATTGATCGAAAAATTTTTTGCAAAAAATACCTATAAATTATTTTTTATTGATTCGAAACGATTCTGTTTGTGTCAGTTAAGAATTTCAAGGTAGCGCAAAAAATCACTGACATAAAAGGCCTAAAATTTTCGAAAGGGACGAAAAATTGGGACTTATTAAGTTACTCCTTCTAGTTGTATTATATCATGTGATTACAAAATGTGTTAATTAATCTAAATAAACCTATTCTCGTATTTTGATCTATTCGTTATGATATAAGCTTGGAAGATATGAAGATTTACATCAAGAGTTGCGGAAGCTTTATTAAGGAAATTAATAGAAAAAAGAGTAGTGACGACGACCACGTTATGTGTTCATCAACTATATAATAACAACGGTTGTTCAAGTGGCGGAAAATAGACTCTCATTTTCACAATCACCCACTTGATACAGATATAATAAGCTTTCCCTCAAGAAAAGTGAACAATGTTATGTCTGCATTTAGACTGAAGACAAGAAAAGAAAATGAAAGTTTTGTACCGTCTTATTTGGTTTGTTTTATATTTACAGTATTGTAAGGGCACTGATAAAGAATTACAAAAAATTAAATCATTAAAAAGCAATTTATTAACCAAGTTATCCACAAAAGTCCAACAACTGCATAATGTTGACGATGTTAACACCATTAACAAGGTAAGTAATGATGTATTACTATTTTTTCCGGATTCTCATTTTTGTTACAATTAAAAATAAATCAAAATCAGTTTCAAAGTTATGACCTGAACTGGTCAAAAAGCAAAATTCTTATCTTAATGTGCTTTGAAAATGGGACAAAACCGGGAACAAGGTTATGAAAATCAGAACTAAAGGATTAAAGGAATGTCATTTGGAATTTTTGAGGATGAAGTCAAAATCAGCTTTTATTTTCGACTCGTAGGCTTTTAGTAACCACAACGGATTGTCAGCTGTTTTCTCGCTCAATGAGAGTTTTGGTCTCTGAACCTAAAGTTCTTTTATCTACTAGAGCCATTTAGGTAATCGCAAAAGTCCCAGAACACGTTTTGATCTACTAAATGGCCCGGAAGCAATATTTAGGACATTGTTAATATGCTAGTGGCCAGAACGCGTTGTGGTCATAATTTCCAACAATTATCCGAAATCGAAACATACGTATATTGAAATTTATAGCTGTTTGGTCATAGTGTATATCGTTTGTGCAACAACCCATTCACGTAGTTAAGTTCCTACAATGTCAAACAAATTTGAAAAATGTCGCTTTTAGAACCCTCAGGATTTTATCTAAATTATATCCTTCCGACTAAAATTCCATTTTTAACCACATACAGGCTCAACAGGAATCCATTCGTCTTTATAATAAATCTTTACATACCTGTTCCATTACGAATGACTTTGATAAATTGCGAATTCGATCATCTGAACGAAAACAAATTTTTAGGAAAAGGCAATCTTCTCCTCAAATTGGTATTAATATTCCTGAATCCACTTTTACACTAATTCTCCTTGTACGTCACTTAAAATAGCAAAATGTGATAAATAATAGTTTATTGAATTGTCTTTTCTTTTTCTAGTTTTCAATCGTGACACGAAATGTTCTGTTGATCGTTTATATTCATCTGTGACTTATCTATGACAACAACTATCTTCCAATGACTTAATAGCAAGCAAATAAGCACTGTTTCATCATAAACAATAAAACCAAACTCATAGTCTTAACAGATAAGCCCGAAAGATATTTTTATAATTAAACGCTCGGTATATTAAATAATTATATGTCTACGTATTACTGACCGCTATTGACTAATTCACGAAAATCATAAAACTGTGAACAACATGACATCTCGTCTGCTGCTCGCTCACTTTTAACTCATGCCCGAATCTTTACGACTCATTCTAAAAACATTGTCCCAGTACGTAAAAGTTAATTAACTCTCAGTCCCAGATTCAAACCATCAACATGTTTGATGTAGAGAAAGGAAAACGAAATAAGAATTAATTTAGCTCGTTTTGTTACAAAAAATAGAAAATTAGGTAGACCATAAAATTATATCTATGGGTCGTGTCCAACTGAGACAGACCATAAAATTATATCTATGGGTCATGCAAAACTAAGGCAGACCATAAAATTATGTCTATGGGTCGTGTCCAACTGAGGCAGACCATAAAATTATACCTATGGGTCATGTAAAACTAAGGCAGACCATAAAATTATATCTATGGGTCATGTAAAACTAAGGCAGACCATAAAATTATGTCTATGGGTCGTGTCTAACTAAGGCAGACCATAAAATTATGTCTATGGGTCGTGTCCAACTGAGGCAGACCATAAAATTATGTCTATGGGTCGTGTTCAACTGAGACAGACCATAAAATTATATCTATGGGTCATGCAAAACTAAGGCAGATCATAAAATTATGTCTATGGGTCGTGTCCAACTGAGACAGACCATAAAATTATATCTATGGGTCATGCAAAACTAAGGCAGATCATAAAATTATGTCTATGAGTCGTGTTCAACTGAGGCAGACCATTAAATTATATCTATGGGTCATGTAAAACTAAGGCAGACCATAAAATTATGTCTATGGGTCGTGTCCAACTGAGGCAGACCATAAAATTATATCTATGGGTCATGTAAAACTAAGGCAGACCATAAAATTATGTCTATGGGTCGTGTCTAACTAAGGCAGACCATAAAATTATGTCTATGGGTCGTGTCCAACTGAGGCAGACCATAAAATTATGTCTATGGGTCGTGTTCAACTGAGACAGACCATAAAATTATATCTATGGGTCATGCAAAACTAAGGCAGATCATAAAATTATGTCTATGGGTCGTGTCCAACTGAGACAGACCATAAAATTATATCTATGGGTCATGCAAAACTAAGGCAGATCATAAAATTATGTCTATGAGTCGTGTTCAACTGAGGCAGACCATTAAATTATATCTATGGGTCATGTAAAACTAAGGCAGACCATAAAATTATGTCTATGGGTCGTGTCCAACTGAGGCAGACCATAAAATTATATCTATGGGTCATGTAAAACTAAGGCAGACCATAAAATTATATCTATGGGTCGTGTCCAACTGAGACAATGCAGGTGTACTAACTGACTCCTTCAACGTGGGAAAATGGGGATATTTTCCCTCCTTTCCTAATACAGAATAAAACATACAATAAACAGGACCATAAACTGATAATTTAGGATTTTATTAAATAATCTCTTTAATGTGTCTTACCTGTATAGTTTAAATTCTTAATCTTCCACATTCTGTATCAGAATAATTTAATTCAAAAACATGTATGTCTATTTTTTGATATTTTCAGCCCATCAATTCTGGAAACGTCACATCCTCCAATCAGGTTACTCACAGAGTGAAAAGATGCGGAGATTATTGCCCACCATCCGAACCAACGGTTAAAGTTCAGCCCTTAAAGATAAAAAAAGCCAAGCTGAAGCCCGTAATGTTGAAAAAACTGAAAGCAAAGCCAGTTAAAGTGAAAAAGCTTAAAGTCGTACCCATTGAAGTAGAACTGGCTGAAGTTAAGGAAGTTCCGTTACGTCCAGTGAAACTCAAACCAGTAAAAGTGAAACCTGTGACAGTTCGAAAAGCTAAAGTTCAAAGGCTACCCCCAAAAACTGTTTACAAACTCAAAGGAGTAAAAGTTTCAAAGTAAGGCACTACCAGTTGTAAACACATTTTATTTATTCACTTAATTATTGTTACTGTTTCAGAGGGTGGTAAACAATTACTTATGTAGTTAAAAATGGAGATTACATTGACTATTAAATAAATTGGTTATAGAAATTAAAGAACAAATACAGTTTTTTTTAAATTTTTGTTACTGACAAAATTTACTTTTAAAAAAATGTGAAATTTTACTATGTGATTCAATTCCATAAAACATCGGTAATATACCTTTCCCAAAATCCGAATGTCTGTTTTATTTTTTTGTAAATAAAGCGATACTTTTACAGTCTTTTTGAATTATTTCTCTTATCTTCAAGATATAAATGATTTTCTTAAGCTTTATTTGTATTAATTAACATGCGTTTCGGCAGAATGTCGGTCAGGGGGTGAGAACGCATACCAACTGAGGCATACCATAGAATTAAACCAGTGAGACCGTGTCCATATGAGACAACACAGGTATACTAACTGAGGCAGATCCTGCCTTACTCCATTGTCCTTGTAGCATCAGATATATTACATTTATAATTATTAATCCAAATTATAGTTTTTATTTTAAAATTATGCATAAAAGAAGAAGTTATACTTCTGTAAATGTTTATATTTAATTATAGGATGCTTAATAAATATTTAACGAACCTAAACTGAACCAACAAATCAAGCGAAGCTGACTTTTTTTTTGTAAAAGATCTGGCAGACAAATGAGCACGTCGTACACATTATTTGGCTTTATCTTGTCTTATCTTAGTCTTACACATTTTGCAAGACAAAGACTTTATTAATATTGTCTTGGTCCTGCGCTTGTTCATCATGATAATATTTCCTCCAGAAAAGTTTATATTTTGAGCAATAACAGAAAACACTATTAGCCAAAAAAAACATCCGAATATTTTTTCTCTGCCTTAGCTGAGTTAGTATCAGTAATTTGAGATGTCAAAACTTGCTGGCAATATTCATTTTATTGTCTACATTATTAGCTTAATGCATTAGAATTTTATGGCCAAAAATTTGATTCACTATGTAAAATAAAATAGTCACTGCTGTAATTTTAAAATTATAAATTTTGACCCAAAAAATAGATACCAAATTTATTAATAAACATTTCTATGGAATTTTGGCCAATAGTTATTTTAATATTTAAAAAATAAGGAGAAATTTGACCTAGAAATGTACAAGAAAATCGCCAACATAACTAAATTTCCCTCATTTTAATAGTAATATACTAAAGTAAACATTTCTTTTACATTTAGTTTTAATTTGATCTCAAATAAATTAACATTAGTAATACAATTTTTCCTTACATAGTTGTTGGTACTTTACTTATAAAATAGAAAAACCCATGAAATCCTAAATGTGCGGGTATACCAGGAGCATAGTGTTTAATAATACACCATTTAAATAATTCTTTATAATTACGAAACAGGTAATAAAGGATTATTATCTGCACACATTTATAATTATTGGAATACCACGTAAAAATGCTTTATTAATGACATATTCAGCTAGATATAAATTTGTTTTCACATGTAATTTTGCAGTTTTGGTCCCGTAGCTTTTATAGCCTTAACAATGGTTGAGAGCCGATTTGTATTGTTTTTTATAGTAATTACTTTTAGTTTCACATACTCGTTACCGTCCGTTACCATAAACAATTTAGCAAGAACTTCCTTAAACAATAGTTTAGTGAAAAATAGTGATAAGACTGAAATCCCTGATAATGCTACCGTACAGGTAAGGGCAAATATCACACACTAGGTATATGCCGATTTCGGACATCGAGCGAAATTGTTACCAATTACCTAGAACGCGATATGGTGGTCAATTTGCTCATTGGAACCTTCTGATTATGTACAACGCATTCTAGGAATGTAAAATTCACCCTAAACGAAATTTGAGAAATTTATGACATTCTTCTTGTAAAAAATTCGGTTAGTATGTGAACTCGGAAATTGAATACATCATATATATATATATAAATATATACAGGGTGTTTGGTCTATAAGTACAAAAAAAAGAACCACATGTTCCCTGTTGCATTTCAAACATGAATTTATACACTTTTTTACTTTTGAAATAAAAAAAAAAAATTAAAAATTATTTTGATTTCTGAGGCCGGCCCTGGTTTAGAGCGCTTATTCCCTAGAGAATAGTCGCCGGTGATAGATAACGCTGTTTCGTAAGTGGCGCTGCTCGTTGCAAACTATCAGTTACGAGAATTCGTATTTCGCCAGGCCCGTATTAAACCGAATTTCAGGGTCAAATTTTCGAACACGAATTGCGTACTTAATTGTCACTCGATTGAAAAATGCTTTTAGACTTTTGTTATTTATTGTGCAAGGAATCCATGATTCTTTTTTTTGTACTTATAGACCTAACACCCTGTATATATCTAGATAAAATGAAAATCTGAAAGATCTAAATCACATTTTTGTAAATTATTTCAAATGTTACACAGAAATATAGACCGATGTCAATAAGGATCGTAATATCTTTTGGTAGAAGGGAATAATTTTTTATACATCCCTTCCTCAGTATTTTCACTAGCAAAAATTACCCTGTTCGCAGGGTATGTGATACAATCGTTAACATTAAGCCATTTATTATACTTCATAAGATATTTCGAACTTTACCACGAAAATAGGTTCAGTTTGAATGTTTTCAAAATTTTTAAACGTAGTAACAGAAACTTGCAGTGAAAGACATTTTTATAAGTTAAATTTTAGTACAAATTTGAGAAATTTTTTGTCAATTAATCAAAACATTGAAGAACGTTTTATATATAATAGTGGGAGAGGGAAGGATTAAAAGGATAAAAATGTTCAATATCGGAAGAATTTTTTTAAACCATCCTGTGCTCATTAGTATAGCTTACAATATTTAAGGGGTGAGTGTAGATTAGGTAGGTGTCCTGTAGTGTGTCATTATTATTTTACTTAGTTTGAACAGTAAAAATTAATTTAATATATTTTGCAAAAATTTAAAAAAAAATACGTCAGAAAATGTCTATTATTCAACGCTAATTTTGAGCTACATTATTGTATTCTTTAAAATAATTATCGTATTTTTAATGTCTACTTACCTATTATTAAAGCTTTACAACTTACTAATTCCTTTTTATTTTGTTATTAGATAAACCGGGATGTAGCTCTTTCACCTAAGTTAAAACCTTTATCTAGGAAAAAGAGAACGTGGTGGAAAAAGGGCGGTGGATACGGCGGTGGTGGTGGAGGAGGAGGAGGAGGTTATTGTTGTGCTCCACAAAGGACACAAACAGTAGAAGTGGTACCAGTTTATGTAGTGACTAAACATGTACCTGCACAGCAACAACAACCCTATTGTTGTGCACCAGCTCCACGACCACGTCCACCCCCACCTCCACCACCACCACCGCCACCACCACAACAACCTTGCTGTGTACAGCAACAGCCCTGTTGTCAAGGAGGAGGAGGAGGAGGAGGAGGAGGTAGGATTCACATCGAAGGACATATTGAAGGAGGAGGTTCGATTTCATGGAAGAAAAAATGAAAACCCAAATTTTAAACGAGCTTATTAATTTATTTTATTTAATCAAATATTTGGTGTTCATAAAAATTAATTTAATTTGTTATATGCTTATATAAATAATTTAAGATAATAATTATTATTGTAATGAATATAATTATTAAAATGCTACAAATGCTTGTTTGGCTTTATCGCAAATATTTTAAGGAAGTTTATTGCAGTAGGAAGAATCCTATTTTTAAGAATATCTAATAAATTTTTTGAACTTGAATAAAAGTAGCAACTGAAAATAAACTTTTATATTTTATATAGTATAAAATTGAGCTTTATTGCCTTTGGACTTCTCACACACGGCTGAAATTAAAAATGTTTTTAAACAATTAACTAAACTTGGCGAATTTTTAGATGTTGGTGCTATGTAGTGGTCAGCGAGACCAAGGTCAAGACCAAAACCATAGTTATCTTAGTCATGGTATTGGTTTCGATGATTGTATCTTGGTATTAGTCTTACATTATTAATTTTAGTCTTGGTCTTGGATAAATATATCTTGGTCTTTCAGAATTGAGTCTTGGTCTTGTAAAGTTGAGTCTTGGTCCTGGCCTTAGTCTTGCAAAAGTAAACTCAGTCTTGATTGTGGTCAATCGAGTCTTTGATCTTGCATCAACCATGTTTTGGACTTTTAAGTTTCTTAAGTTCATTAATTATTTTCAACAATAAGTTTGGTAAAAGTCTTGTTATGACTCTTGGTCTTGATTTTAATTTATATACGTAGATAGCGTCTTGTTGAAGTGGTACTATATCAGTCTTGGTTTTGTAAAAATTGCAAGAATTAACAGTGTACAGAACTAAAGAAACGAAAAAATGTCCTATTTTATAGCTTTTGTCATTTTATTTTCAAAATTCATTCAAAATTCAAAATTTATCATAGACATTTAACGCTGCACCCTAAGCTGCCTCCACGATGCTCTTTAGCAAATTCTCGACCATATAAATCACCCCACCACTTCCGCCAATATTTAATCTATTGATGTAAGTATTAGTCAGTCATATAAATCAATTGGAGCTTAATATTTAAAAACTTTAAAATTGAAAAAGCTCTTCATAAGTTACTTTTTACAAACGGTAAGTACATGTACCCAAGAAAAAGGTAAGAAAGAGATAAGAAATAATTACTCAACAATCTACAATATTTAATGAAAATCACGTTAATAATTTAGTTATTGATTTTTAATAGTTGTTTGCCTGACGATGACCGAAATGGACGGTCGAAACGTTGCTGGCAATAGTTGCTTTGTTGTAGTAGAATTAGTAAATGTTTAATTATATTTATTTCTTATTTTTAATTCAATTATTACAAAATAAATGTGGGGTCATGGCCATAAGCAACCTAAAACAAACGTGACTTGTATAACAAAAAAAAATTAATAACACTGTTTAAAAGATTCCTAAGGAAAATCCAGAAACGTTGGTTTTATAGGTACTTATTATGTAAGTGTATACGAGTATCGTTCATAAAGGAAATTTTCTAATTTATAATTGTTTAATTATTTTTCAAAATAATCCTCCCCCGAGTTTTTTCAAACCCTCTACGTACCAATCACCCTCCATATGTTCAATTCTTAAAACGTACACCCTCTAATTGTAAGTGTTACTTAAGTTGTGGGAGGAAGTCATAATTACTGATTGTAAAATCAGGTGAACAAAGTGGATGTGAAAAAAATCCTATGCCAACTCTCACACAACTGAGCATAATCCTGAAGGTCTTCCACTTCATTTTCGTTGTTCTACACAGAAATTTTAACAACTGAACTTCTATTTCTACCCCATTCCATTATTACCCCTTGTTCACCCTACTTTAAATCTCTGAAAACGAAAATTGTGAACGATCCTCGTACAAACACACAATTTCATATTCTCAATTCTAAATTATTTTTGTGCGCAATTTACTCATCTTTCTATGTGGTTACTTATTTATTTGTTGGTAACCTTATGAATTTCCCATATTAATAAATAATTACTGCCATAGGAAAATTATCCACAGTCAGTAACAACAATTTGCATCCAAAAAAAGAGTTATTAATTTGTGACGTTACAGGTAGTACGTTAGGTATTAGTATAGAAATTAAATTCAAGAATAAAATATCATCATTTGAATCGTGATGTTTAACAAGTGAACAATATGTCATTAAGTAATTGGTTTTTTATATACACGGTGTTGATAGGTTCAGTTTTACTTCTTATTAATGGAGAAGCTAGCGGAAATACTCTGGACAATGAGGTAATCCTTTAAAGTTAGTTAAAGATTATATATATAAGGGTGCAAAGTTGGAAAAAATATTTCTTAGCTACTACAACGTTTCGGCTTTTTTACAGGCCATCTTCAGGGCTCCAAGGACGTTATTTTATTAAGCAGCAACGTGAAAATGTTACTTGAGTTTTAAATAGCAATCAACGGTCACTGACATGTTTAATTTTGTGTTTTATTTTTTGACGTTTCATCTCATTGTCATAAGTCACTTTTTGACCTTTGTAGTCATGAAGAAGTTCAGTATAAAGGGCGAAACGTTGGTTACGGGACTTTAGATTAGATTTAAACAGTTCTTATATTTTCTCATTTATTTATTTGAAATGACAACAGAAATTCTTCAAATTAAAAAAAAAAAAACATACTTATTCCTTCTTAGAAAGCATATTTTTAGCTTAGGAGCTGTATTTAGCTATTAATTTTTTTCATATTGTCCCAAAAATTCCTAAATTTCTGAGTTTAGAGGAGTATAAAAGACATTTTCTGACAAAATTAAGTGAGTGACACTTTCCAAAAAGGCGTTAAAAAAATGATTAAAAATTTATTTCTTCTGCCAAAAATCGCTTTTTATTTAAGAATCATGACCAAAATGTTTTTTTACGTCTGTTACACCTAAGAATTAGAATAAAAATCATCATTCATTAATTTAAAATTTTACTAGATATGAAATAAACTAAAATCGAAATCAGAGATTTTGTTTTTTAAAATACTCGAAAACCATTTAAAATTGTACTAAACTATTAAAAATGTAACTGTCCTAAGAAGCAAATAATTTAATCATAAATAGCGGTATTTTTTTACTAGGAATCTATAAAAATTTGAAATTTCATTAATATGACAATTCTACTCAAAATATATACGTATTTAGGTACAATATATACATATATATACATTAGTAGGAGATAATATATAAAAGTTCTCGATAATCGTACCTTAGCGAAAATGTCCTGAAGATGACAGCCGCAGAAGTTGACAAAACGTTGCGTTGAACACTTCTTCTTCGATGATGGCCAAAAAGGCCGACAACAACTAACCCTCGCAATTACTCTTTATTTTACAAACGTATTACGTAATTACGTTTCTAAAATCTTCAATCTGACATTGATTTAAGAAATCATTATTTTTAAGAAGGACCAATTAATTACCTATGAATTAAATTAACATTTAACATTTGTAAGTTCTTCTTCAAAGTTTTTGTGGCAGATTTTTTTAGGTGTTTTGTTCAACTATTGTTTAGTGTTTTTTTATTAAACAAGTTTCTTTTTAAATGACGCTATTCGTGAATCACAAAAAGTTGTACAGATTTCAAACGAAAAACGTTTTAAAAAAAATTCACATAGGTAAAATTAAAAAAAAAATGTATGACTAATTGATTAAAATAAAAATTTAAATAGATCTTAAAAAAAACCTACAACAATTAACAGTGTTATTAATCAATTAATAACATTAATACAAAATAATACAAATTTCTAACAATTAATTTTAGTTTCTTAATTTTTTTTAATTTTAAGTTGTTGATTACTAAAAATTAACTTTTTCCTCAGTTAACTACAAAAGTTGGAAAGAGTTTGTCAGTCAATACACGCAAAAAACGGTACCTTTTCTTCAGAAAATGGGGTGGTATTGGTAGTGGATATGGAGGTGGTTATAGTGGCGGATATGCCGGTGGTTATGGTGGCGGATATGCCGGTGGTTATGGTGCTGGATATGGAGGAGGTTATGGAGGAGGTTATGGTGGAGGTTATGGTGGAGGATCTGGAGGTGGTTACTGTTGTGGTCAATCATATCCGGTTCAATCGTACTCCGTTCCTGTGCAAACCCAACCTGTACAAGTTGAAAAGGTTCAAACATATACCATTCCCATTACAGTGACTGAACAAAAGGTGGCTCCACCTCCCCCTCCACCACCGCCACCTCCACCTCCACCTCCACCACCACCGCCTCCACCACCACAAAAAGAGATCCAGGTTGAAGTTGTAAAAATCCCAGTTTACTATCCTCAACCGGTACCTGCACCGGCCCCACCT
This sequence comes from Agrilus cyanescens, assembly GCA_947389935.1. Classification (NCBI taxonomy): domain Eukaryota; kingdom Metazoa; phylum Arthropoda; class Insecta; order Coleoptera; family Buprestidae; genus Agrilus; species Agrilus cyanescens. Next base: position 27,389,574 of record OX376705.1, read on the forward strand.
CCACCTCCACCACCACCACCTCCGCCGCAACAGAAAAAGATTATAGTGGTTGAGCAAGTAAAGCAGCAGCAACCCCAAACGGCCTATACAAGTGAAACTGTATGCTGTCAAGATTATGCAGAAAAATACCCTTATTATGGCAAAGGAGGATATAAAAGTGCTCACATATCGCTTGGAGGAGGAGGAGGAGGCGGTTTTGGATTTGGATTCGGGGGTGGCGGAGGAGGAGGGTTTTCCTTTGGAAAATAAACGCTTTTGTAATTTTGCAATTGAATATTAATAAAAAAGAATTTTATATCTGTTAAATATGCTTGTTTTTATGGAACACACTTACGCCTGTCTGTCCGTCTGTCACAGCCAATTTGTTCCCAATATACTGGACCGATGGGGGTCGCCTTTTAGGGGCAAGTTAGAAAATTAAAAAAAAGTTTTGCAAACCGAATTGTACCGTGTGAGGTATCAAGTGAAAGGGTTTGTTATCAGAGTCTCACGTATATACATATTTTTTATATTTCTAAAATAAATCGTTTTAATGTTATTTAAGACAACACATGAAAATTTTTAAATATTAATTTATAAATGAAAATTTTGTACATACTAGTTTCTATTTAAGTATTTAAAACTCTTTACAATTGTTAAACTTTTTTCTTCTGAATATGCCCTTATTGAAATTTAAAGGTAAATTTAATATTCTAATCCCTGGTCTGTAGGGGTAATACAATAAAAATTCATTAAAAGTTTGTTGCAAATATTTATTATCAAATTTAATATTAATTATAAATAAGCTTACCTTTAACACGTTCATTTCGATGAGATATTTTTAAATGATCTCGTGATACTGTTTCTTATATAGGATGCTCACCACTAATTAAAAAGTAATTTCGTGACTGTTTAGCGTGTTTAATTACGGTTGCATTTTCTTTCTGCTCGCACAAAAACTCACTTACAGTGGTACTTACCCGTTCTTGCCATTACTAGATAGAGGTAATTAGTGGTGTTTATTCTGCTTCTGCAAATTTTGTAATTACCTTAAAGGAAACTGTTGCACAAAATTGCTGCTTAAAAAAACAGAGGCGTGCAAAACTCGTATTTTTATATTATTTATTATCATGAATAATCATCTTATTTTGGGGTAGATTAGGGGTACTTAATCTGTCAATCTCTGTATTCAAAGATGACAATTGTATAGAGGAAATTTGTATACTGATTGCATACTTAAATTCTGATAAATTACAACGATGGGAAAGTTTGTTGGAAATGGTGAAATATGGGTGGAAAAAACTAAACTCATTGTGAGAAATCAAGATTGAATTTTGATACTATCTGTAACCCTTACCGTAAAATTCAAAGTGAATGACATTTTTTTCTTCTAAATTTCTAATAGGTGTATGTTGGGAATGGTATATTGATAAAAAATATTCATTTAATAGAAAAACAGTCGTTTAATTAATTATATAATTAAAAATTAAATTTTTCATCCCCGTCTTCATTGTAAAAAAATTGAAATACTGTTTCTTGGTAAGTTCATAAGTTGAGAATGGCTGGTGGAAAGTGTTCGACATCATTGAGGTTTTTCCGGAAGAAAATTTACCCACAAAAAAGGAAAATTCAGAAAAAACAGGTCGGGTTTTTTTCAGATTTTGTATGAATTCAAGACCATAACTCACAATTCGAACGATAGATTTGCATATAAATATTTATCAAATAGAAAAAGAGGTCACTAATATATTCGTATGTACATTTAATTTTCTTTTGTACCTAATCAGTTATTATCTTAAGTTTGGTACGCCAATGTTTTTAACTTAATTTAAGGAAAAGTACGTGTATAAATATCCATGAAATGGTGAGAAAATTGCAGTAAACATGATTCTGTTACGACATCTTTGTGTTTTAATTTTAGTGTCTTCAGTTATTTCTGCTAAACTAAATGACGACGGGTCTGAGTTAACTGAAACTTCTACCAATGATACAATTCTATTTTCAGAATTAATGAAAAAGGTACGTTAAAGGATTTTTTATGTTTAGTTAACAGTAGATAAATTAAATATATTACTAATAAAAACCACAAAAAAAATAATTCAACATAGATGAAATAAAAAACACCAAAAAGGTAGATTTTCACCAATTTTTTTTATTGTTAAAAATAAATTTAGTAGTGGGGAATTGTTTCCTTCTATTTGGTCGTTTAATTTATTTGTATTCTAATAATTGTAATGGAAACAAATTAATGAAGCTTTATTTATTTGGTCGTTTAGTATTAAATTATGTTTTTTATATTTATTTATGTATTTCTAATGTCACATGTTCAATAATAAAGAAATTGTGAAAGTCTACATTTTTGGTGTTCTTAATTTCTCGGATTATGGATTTTCATCAAGTGAAAGTCGAATCTATAGATACTGATCCTTAAATATTTCAGTGTCTTATTAGTATTTTTAATTATTCATTTTTTATTTTATATTAAGTATCTTCTTTTTCTAATATTTTCAGAAAAAAAACAAAAACAAAATTACGCAAATAGGGGTTGACATTAGTGTAACTGGCTATTTAGAGTTATTTCCATTAAAAAAAAGAAATAGTGAGATAAATGGTCTACAAAGTTTGTAAATTTACTTTTTACACAGCACATATATTAATAAAATAATTGATAATTTAATTGACTACAGAATAATCTTTTTTAGAATTTTTTATGATGCTCACTATTACGGAGATAACTCAAATTATTTAAAAACATCCATATTTTTAAACAGGTAGTCAAACAAAAACATTGTGCAAAAATATAACCTTTAGATTAGCTTAAAAATAATAAAGAATTAAAAATTTACAAGGAGAAATATGAAATTTGAATAATATGAGAATATAGTCAGACGAACTAAAAATCTCTTGCAATAATATTCTTTCTTAACCTGCTCACGTGGATTGTTTTCGTTTTTAAGATGAACAATTAATGACACTTTCTCATTGTTTAAAATGTAAATAATCTTTTGTTTCTAAGGGCGATGAAGATCTTGAAACTAATCCCCGAAGCCGCAATAAAAGAGAGCCATGTGGTAGAAGCTCATGTGGTTGTGGTGGAGGCGGCGGGAAGGTGTACGTGGTTGCTAAAGTTTACACGAAACGGGTTGGGGGTGGCGGTGGTGGAAAAAGAATAAGCTATGGAAAGGGATAGTAAGTATTTTTTTTTGTATCTTAGTAGAATTAATTAATAATTTGTTTTAATTTTTTATATGCTACATTAATCTTTTAATGCAATAAACATAATATTGTTAGGTCGTATCACCAGACGTAGATAGCTATTTCGAGCTTATTAGATCTCATCAGTACGTCATAAGCGACTTCGACAAAATAACGACCAAATCAAGTAAAACCTCTCCAGGTCTAGTTCAATATAAAACCACAGATGACATGTGAACGCCATCTGCGAGAGTTAGCCGTAGCTAGCATAGCTCCCGCAGATGGCGTTCACATGTCATCTGTGGTTTTATATTAATCTTTTAATTTAGTATGGCCATCCCATATTAAGTGTATTTAAGAACACAAAAGACCATTTTTGAGTAATTATTTAGATTATTTTTAATTAAACTGCCGCCGAATTAATAGAGTAATATAAAGATATTTTTTAAACAGATCTCATTTTGACAAAATCGTGGATAATTTTGATTAGAGGGGATGAAACCCTATTAAATCGTTTCATACATAAGAAATAAAAATTTTGTTTTGTCTGTAATATTTTCAAAATTTTCCGAGTCATCTGTAGAAATATGATCTTCCGATTATAAATAATGAGGATTACCCTTATTTCTTGGAATCCAACTAATCAATAGTTTTAGTATTTATTATAAAAATTGTATGTTAAATAATTATTTTTCTCGTTGTTTTTTGATTTTTCTCAATTCTTGTATAAAATACTTTTAACCATTATTTATTTTTTAATTTTCAGCGGAAAATTCAAAGGATAATAATCCACGAGGAAAAACAGTGAAGCAATTGAATAAATAATTAATAATTAATAATCTGCCCACTACTTTATTTAATTAATTTGTAATATTCTACAAAACTTTTGTTGCACAATGCAACATCAGGTACATAACTTTCAGTGTACATACCCAGTTTTACATCTCCCTAAAATCTTATAAATATGTTACAAAAAAAAAAAAGAGGTAGAATGTTGTCAGATAAATTATACAATTGGCAAAATCTGGTTACACACCACAATATAACTTAGTAATTAATAGTAGTTTCAAACAAAGTATTAATTTTAAAAATGTATTTCACATTTTGAAAATAAAATTAAACCAAACAGTGACACACCACTAATTGTATTACAATAGAAAAATTAACAAAACAAATCCCAAATAAAGCCTACTTACATGACGCTGTAATTGTTATCTAGAATATAAATAACAAAAAAAAAAAGAATTCCTTGCAACAAAATAAAATTCTTTATAAATAAAACACGCCAAAATAAAAATGGTGTCATAATTTAAAACGATAATATAAATTATAGTAAAATTCTTCTTGATCTTCAATTTTTACACAAATGTCTAACTTTTTGAAATTAAAGCGTCGAATCACTGACTGAAGTCAGTTTTTTTTTTAATGTTGTTGCTCACTTCCAATAATCATAATTATAATAATCTTATCGTACCTCGTAGAAAACTTGTACCCCCCTTGCGTCTGTACCTATATAATACCTACCAGAAAGTACAAAAATTGAGAAGAATAATGTGAAAAAATGAAAAAGTATAGACCTTTTTGCGTCTGTTTTTATGGGGCAAAGTTAATTTCTCAACTTACTACTAGGTATTACTTTGGGACTGAAGGGGTATACGACATGTATACTAAGAAAACTTTGTAAAAACTGTTTACTTACACACATAATTACCCTTATCTTAAAGTAAATTCACTGGTTTCTGTCCCTGAATATTTTAATTTGTACAATTCTGTTTCAAAGACAACTACTTACAACAAACGTCAAAAAATACTTAATTATTTATTTAGTACCTATGTATTATAACTATTGTATGGGAGCGTGTTTTGGGTGCAGTTCCGATTAGGTTTCACACCCGATAAGGGTGAAAGTTTGGGTTTTCGTTAACCTTGGTAGGATGAGATAAAGAATCCTTAGAAGATTATGGTTTTTGACGCAAATGATCGAGAACATTTGGTTATATTATGACAATCAATTTTTTTTAGTCTACCTATTTATTAATAATGATTATACTTACATATGTCTTAATAAGGGGGTGAAATTTTTTGAGACGATGAGGTAAACCTTCGATTGATTAATGATTTTATTTAACTTAGGTTAGGTTAATTAGATGAGATTATGTTAAGGCAACCCTACAAATTATTGGTTAAAACTCTATGGACCCTAATATTCCATTTACCCCAAAAAAATTTTTTATATTTCAACGGGAGTGTAACCTATCGGAACTGTATCTAATTCTAGTATTATGTAAGCATTTTGTCTATATTTCGCCACCCTTACAATAATTTGTTAAATTATGTAATATACAGGATGACTTAAAGAGATGGCCAGTTAAGATACTTTAGAATTTAATTGAAGCTTTGGGTTCTAAGGTTTTCATAGATACTCTATTTGAATAAAATAATGCCCTTCTTGTAGTAGGTACATCCAGTTGTAGCGGAAGTCGACGCTAATTTAATTATTTTTATTGCAACAAATTTGTATTAAACCCAAAATTTTAAATCATAACCAACAAATAACTAATAACATCGTAATTTTTTTTTGTGTAAATTATGATTTTTTATCGTTTGAATCAAGAACACCCCTATATACCTACCTTAGAGTCCAAACTTTCGAAACCTCGAATAACCTTCTGAAATATTCTATATATAGGTGCGACACTGTATGACACCCTGTATACTGTAAATTTTTGAAGAAACTTTTCATAACTGAAAGAAATTTTTTAAGTCTATCCTGTTCCTTCTGAGAAAAATAAACAAAAACGTCGTCAAAACCACAAAATGCTTACATAATATCTACACGAGCACCCCTTATGTGCTGTTATTATTATTTTTTTTAATAACATTGCACTGTCATCTCTATTTTGTCAACAGTATTTCATTTTGCTATGTTAAGAATAATATTATTATTAAATATATTTAAATTGGTTCTAAATATATAAAAAATATTTTTCCTTACTGCTGACCATGTTAAAAACCCTGTTCTTATCTTAAATTGTACATTATATAATTAAATTAATTTGGAAAGGATAATCATTTTTAAATTAAAAACTATAATCTATTTTGAAAAGAAAGGAATAAGAAAAATCAATCCTTAATCCATAACTATTTCAGTTTTTCGCGAATGATACTTAAGTAACTGGAAATATTGTAAGGAATACATATAAAGTTTTCATTTGTTGTAACAATTATTATAAATTAAGTTAATTATTAGGGTAGTTGACACCCTTAGCATTAAGAAATTATAATAAGCAATCAGAAAGTGTTAATTTGTGGTGAAAAAACTACAGGTTGGCTTTTTTATTTTATTTTTGAATGCTGATCATCTTGTATTGAAGACAAAAATGTTCTATATATAGTATTATTATTGAATATTTTCCTCTCAATATTCCCAAAAAAAATTACTGAAATATTCGTATAAAAACTGTGTAAAAATATTCAAAAATTACACTACAATTATAGCTAATAAGTATAAAAGTTAGTAATAAAAAAAGAGGTAGTCTTTTAGTTGTTGTGTTAGTGTTAATGTTTTTAATTATTGGATACTTTACTTTTCATCTTTGTATATAGATAATAGATAACCTTATAAACGACAGTCTTATAATTTTCTAAACACTAACTAACTGTAAATAATTATTAAGATACTTTATTTATATTTGTATATGAGGTAGATAATTCCCAGTCAACAGTTACGAATTAATGTCAACAAAAACACCAATTAATTAATCATTAAAAAAAAAAAGGAATTCTACGTAAATAAAACAATGTTGCATAATTATACGAGTTAAGTACTAGATGAGCATGTTTAGAAAAAAAAAAAAAATAATAAATTGTTTACTTAGTTCGTGTACTATTTAAAAACAAAAAGAATTAATTGACTACTGATGATAATGTTAATATTTCGGCAACAGAAATTAATTAGTTATTATTTTTTTAATATAACAAATTATTGTTAATTAGATAGAAGAAGCAGTTTTTGTGTAGTAGTAAGTATTATTTTCGAAATCAACAAAACGAAATCATTTTGTTCAAAAATCTAAATGTTCCTGTCACCTACGAACAAAACATTAAACAAGTACAACTTGGAAAAGAACCCTGAAAGTTGAGGGTTTTGAATCGATTATTACCTACTAGATAGCGCCTGGTGGTTGAGACGAAGGGGTACTTTTGTCTTCATCCCTTCGCTGCTCAAGCGTCGATCCCGAAGTTGTGCTTTCCGTCCTCTGTCTTTCAGTCCTGAAGGGACAGTCGGCAACCAGGTGGTCCTCACTTTTACAATTGTGACACCTTTTTGGCTGAGGTCCAAGGGAACACTTTGCCGCAATGTGGTTCGCAAATTCACCACAATTGTAACACCTATAGAAAATAAGGGTTTCGACTAAAGCCTTGAGCCCACTTGCAATTTTTAGTTGTTCAACCGTAGGTATGCAACTACAACCGTTAGCAACTAAATTTGTCACAAATTACAGTAAAACCTCTGATAACGGACACCTCTTAAAAGCGGACACCTCTACATAACGGAGCTAATTTAAATCCCCAAATATGTAGTACTCACTTTGTACACTTTCTAACCTCTTGACAACGGACCCTCTAAAAAACGGACACGGACAGTCGGTTTTGGTACAAATATATTTGTGTATTTGTGAAAACACCTCGTTATAACGGACAACTTTACTAGACCCGACGATATGACCAGATGTTTTATAATCATCTAAGAACTTTGCCGTTTCCTTTTGTGTGGCCGCTCGCCGCTGGTGATTCACAGAATGCGTTTATCGTCGGAAATACCCGGGGATCGGTAACCATAAACCCCTAATACAATGTACAATTTTGTTTATTCCCAATAATTTCAATTATGTATGTACCTGCTCTTGAAATAATATTTCGTTCGTTCAGTTGTCAGTTGTTCCGAGTCTGTCCGATTAACATGGCTGCTAATAAAAGAACTTTTGCTGAAATTATACGTATTTGTTTGTTTATAATGTTTGCCCGACTTCTGTATTTTCAATAAAAATATTTTTGATTTTATACATATTATTTAACTATCCCTCTTAACTACGGACACCTCCCAATAACGGACATTTTGCCAGGTCCCGCCGATGTCCGCTAAAAAGAGGGTTTACTGTATTTGGTTGCATTTAATTGCAAAATTAGTAGAAAATCCATCGAAAGGAATAATGACGCATCCACTTACAATAATAAATAGTTGATTAGGGCTGTATGAAGATAATTTGTTTAGAGAATAGAGTGATTTTTGAAAAGGTTTGTATGATAACTGTTTGAAAATTAAAAAAAGAAAAAGAAAAAACAATAATTGCTCAAAGAAATTGTGAAAAATGAGGATGAAAATAGAGAGATGTCATAAAGAGGGTGTAAACGATGGGTGTCTTCGTTAATTTTTTGGTTCTTAATTGAATTATGAGAACACCTAACTGAATTCATAGTAAAAAAATATTTCTATCATAAATTAAAAGAATATTTGTCGCATATTGACTAAGGTTACATATGATTGCAAATCATTAATTAATTGTAGTGTACAATAATAGTATGGCATGACTAATGAAAACAAAATTGGAGCTTTCGTTTTTAATAGTAATTTTTAAAATTATATTAAACTTTTTTTTATATCTCTAGCAATTAAATGTTTAGAAATTTTTATAACAAAAACCTCCAATTACTGTTGAGTTATTATTTTATATTTTATTGGGTAACAAAAGTAGAATGTAAGATTTCATCGACAAAGCAATGTTTTCATATTATTAGAAATCAATAAGCGTATCTGTATTGGTGGGATGCACCTCCCTAATAACCTTAATAACTTACCTTATTTTTCTAAATCGTTTTTTTGAAACAGGTCTTCTATGGGACCCTCTGCATTCACCACCATTTACTCCTGTCACTCTGGTAGCTTCCAGTCCTTTATCCGAAACTTTACATTCGAATTCCACTTCTTCATCATCACCGAGCGAACGAAAACCCTGCATTTGAATTACACTCTAAAAATAAAAGCTACTTTCAAAATTTCGATCCATTTGTTAGACATTTTTTATATCAAATACTGTTCATCGTAACCTCATGGGTTACACCTTATACTGCATACATACTACAATTTAAACAAACATATTTATATTTCTTATAATTGTCCCATAAAATAATTTTCATAGAGAAAACTTCATATTATAAAACTATCGTGATTTGATAGCAATTGTTGAAAGTTCAATATCATAAACTTCAGATGAAAACATTACAACAAACCTAATTTTTGGTAATTACTTAACTACTTTTGAAAATAACGCAGTAAATATATTTTCGAATTCCCTAACTTTCAAACATAATTTTGTTTCATAACAGCTCGTTGTATCTCTGAGGAAGCATAGTATTTGACGCGAAACGTTACCTTTCACCCTTCATAGCTCTGATTTGTTCCTTCTTTTTTTAATAAATTATAACCATCTAAAAATGTTTATCATTATGTTGACAGGTAGATAAAAAAACAAAGTAGGTACATCAAAAATTGCAAATAGGCGCAGGGCCTAGACGACCCATTTCTGAAGTCTCACAACGTTTAAGGGATGCAGATAGATTTAGTTATTCTTTAGAAAATGATATTTGCAGATATGTATCCTTTTTTTCTAAAATCAATTTTAAATTATTATTAATATGACCAGTTAGAACTTTTTCGAAAAACGTCAGTTGAATTGTTTGTGAAAACAACCCTTTCATAAGTACGTTTATAAAATTGTGTCAGTAGTGGTAAAACGGTTAAATGCGACTGCTATTCCTGAACGGGTCGTAATGTCCCACAACGAGTTTCAAACGAGCTTTTGTGAAAACTCACATCAAAAACCGACGTTCACATAATGGACAGGTACTTAAAATAGAAGTAGTAGTAGTACAACCCTCGTTTCAATCTACCCCTCCGATTTCGTTTTTTACCAACAGGTACTGGCATGATAGAGCAACAAGTAACTAACTCTACGTAATACTCGTCATAGATTATTTAGAATTTATGGGATAATACAATTGTATATTTTGTATTCTTTGGGCGTTGAATTGGCTTTGATTTTATTATTATATATGTTTTTTTTTTTTAATTGAACCAACAATTTGGATCAGTTTTTAAATCTCAAATAAAATTTCTTATTATATACCTACTCCCATCTACATATAAATAAGTCCCATTATATTTGAGAGCAACTCGAATGAGTTTAAAATTTGTAGGACGATTCGTAGAAAACAAAAACGTAAATCACAATAGTTCAGTTATGAGCAAAATTAGTCTCGGTCTTGAGTCTTGATCTTGGTCTTGCAAATTTTTCAAAACCAAGACCAATATGGTATCACTTCAACAAGACATATACCAAGCCCTTTGTATAAATTAAAATCAAGACCAAGACCCAACCCTGCAAGACCAATACTTATTTGCGCAAGACGAAGGCTCTTAACAAGACTTTTACCAAACTTATTGTTGAAAATAATTAATAAACCCCCTACAGAATTTAAAGAAACTTAAAAATCGAAAGCATGGTTGATGCAAGATCAAAAATAAGACTCGATTGACCAACACCAAGACTGAGATTATTTTTGAAAGACCAAGATCAAGATTCAACTCTGCAAGACCAAGACTCGATTCTGAAAGACCAAGACATTTATGCAAGACCAAGACCAAGACTAAATGTACTAATGCAAGACCATTACCAAGAAAAATTCATCAAAACCAATACCAAGATGACTTTGGTCTTCGTCTTGATCTTGGTCTCGCTCGTCACTACTATGCTTATTGATATTGATAATGCGCTTTTTTTCGTAACACGATTTTCACAAATTAACCAATTTCCAATAATTCCATGAATTTCTCAACGATTGTAGAACTAGTTGCAACTGAGCAAATTCAAATTGTTTAGTTGCTAGCAGTTGTATATGGACGCACCCCCATGAGAATCAATGCACATCGTTTTTGCAACTAAACCTTTACGCAACTAATAATTGCAAGAGGACCCAGAGCCTTAATGTCTCCATAAATATTTTTACAAAGTAAATTAAAAAAAAAGGACATCACCATCAACATTTTTATTCATAAGATGGTACTTACAGATCGTATTAAAGTCAAATTTCATATTCTATAAATTTATAATTCAGTTATTTCCTTTTTGTCTCATATTCCCCACTAATTTCTAGAAAAACTGATTATTTTTTTGCTGTATAAAACCGAGACGTTGAGCTTGGCACAGGCTCTGTCACAAGGCTGTTTATCTATCATACACATGCCCCCCCAAGAAGGGTGGCGCATTTATCATAATCGTTATAAGGGAGATTAAACAATTGCTTTTTACCTGATGCACAAAAACATCTTGACCCCCGTCATTTGGGGTTATGAACCCCCAACCCTTGGCTACGTTGAACCATTTACATTTACCCCTTCGTACGCCGTAACCAGAATCCGATCCTCCTTGACTAGCACTTCCGGCTTCAGAGCCTGAAAGAAAAATTCATGAATTAGATTCATTTGTAGAATATTAAGTAACTAACCTGAACAGCAAGTAAATCTAAACACAAATAGATAAATACAAATGTCGAAATGTCTCACAAAGGACAGACATAGAAGCTCTTTAAGGGTAGGTTTTAAATTATAAGATAAAAATCGGTGTTCGATTCAATCTGATGATATAAAGGCGTTATTGATTTAGTTGGGGTTTTTGAAAAGGTGAATTCTATATTTGGTTATTGTTAAATTGTAAATTAAAACTCGTTTTCGGCCTTTTTAGATTGACTTTTTTAAAATTGACTTTCCCAAAATAGTTTGGAGAAAAATCTAAAACTTCTGAATGATAAAAATCCGAGGAGTTCCATGATTATCGTCCATTTCGAACCCCCTTTTGATTTTCCTGGAGAAAAAAGTATGTTATTGAGTTCGTCATCCTGGGTGTTTTGGAGCTTCTAAATTTTTAAAAATAACTTGTATTTCTCTTCAATGTGTATGTGTACCAACGCGATAATGGCATCATTAGTAGTTGTGCTGTTGATTTATTTTAATATTGGGTGCATGTTGTACAAGTACTAATGATGTTATTATCGCGTTGGTATACATACACATTGAAGACAAATACAAGTTATTTTTAAAAATTTAGAAGCTCAAAAACACCATTAACGGCTCATTGCTTAAAGAGAATTAGGTCGTTTTTGAATTTTTTTTATGGAACTGTACCTACCTACGTATTTTTATTGAAGTAATACAAGTGATGTGTGTAGAATTATAAAGGTGTAAAAATTGTTTGGATAGTTGAGTTTTCGAGGAAAACCAGAACAGGAGGAATTTTGTTTACAGATTATGTTATCGTCAATCAGTGAACCGATAAGGCGCCATTAATAATGAAATGCGTTACGACGACACCGGGGCATTCAGAATGCCATGGGCACGTTACGAATGACTGTGAGGTCCTTTTGAAGTAGATAACTTTGATGCAACGAAAAGCCACCCATACCGTTTACCATCATCGCTTCCTACTTGGTGGGTTGGCTGGTGTGGTAGCAACCAGTTACTAACCATAACCGGATTTAGAAAAAAATGCAACAAAAACATTTCAATCACCTGTCAACTGAACGAACTAATTAGAAGATTATTTTTCATCTAATTAACTAATTAACATTCTGTAAGAAATTTTGACATACGTAGGTACATGGATGTCATAGGGAACATTTCAGAATTTGAGTCATACTTTCAATTGGGAGTTGTACTAGGTACTACACCTAATTTAAATGGCAATAGGTAGATACAAACTTGTTGTGTTCTTTTGTACACGTTTTGATTGCCCTCCCACTTTGTCCTATATAAGTAGAATTAACTCGACTACAAAGTGGTTGATAAATGCTACTTTTTCTTTTAGTGTTTTTTTGTATCTTTATTGCTGACAATAACAATATTGGTAATTTGTAATTAGTTTTCATAAAATTTAAAAAATTCAAAATTAATTCAATGGTCAACCACTGAGCTGGTAGGTAAATTGGTAAATTAGTAAATTGGCATACAAACAATTCATTTTATTTTATATTTCTCTTTCATAAACTGTAGTTAAACGTTTACATTGATTTTTTAATTAAAGATTTAAGGAATAATATTTACATTTTAACCTAATTAAGTGAAAGAAAAACAAATTGTATTTCAAATAAAAAATAATCGGAACGAAAGTGATAAGATTGAATATGTAATATATTACTCACTTTAAAATTATTTAAAAACTTTATGATATCATATTATTGCCATTAAAAGTTTACTTATTCGGATATAACAAGAAATAATATCAATAATTGCTAATAAATAACCAACAATAATTAATAAAAATAACTTTAATTGTACAACGTTTCGACCGCCAATTTCTATCTTCAGGATAAAAACACGTAGGTAGGTATTTACTTTTCAACGTTGCATAATTAATGTTATTAATTGTAAGTGGATAATCCTTTTTGTTTGTGAGCACTTATGGAAAATTGTTGAGATATTTAGGGGTAGGTAAATTTTTTTTCTTATTTTCCTTTTTATTTTCATGGTTTAATTATTTATTAGGTATTGATTATTGGCAAGATTAATTTTGATTGATTGTATAGGTACACCAATAAAATTTAATTTTTATAACTGAAAAAAATAATAGCTTTTATAATTATTCATTTAGTAATTTCTTTCATACGTAAATATTGAGAAAAGATTTTCTTCAATTGTGCGTTTGTGTATAACACCAAATCCACCCCAACAGGTCCACAAACTTAAGAAGATTCTACTTAATTGTAAGCTAGTAAGTCTGGTTCACTTAAAAAAAAAATCTTAACTACCCCTTGATATACTGCAACGTATTTTAACGTTAGGGGTACTAAGTTTAAGTTGCATTTACGATGCAGTGTGGGTAGTAGGTAGGTAAGGTACCTACTTCTATTAGTAGTTGTAACGGAAAGGTACGTGCACTATTTGGAGCGCACACGTGGTGTTTTCTTTTGAAAAGTAGACAAAGCAGAGCAACCTAGTTTACTTTCCCGCGGTTTCAATGGCCCGTTGGAGGATATGATTCCTAGGCGCAGAAAGGGGGTTAGGTATATACTTACTAGACAGGATTATTCTAAACTTATTCAATAAAAACCAGTAGGCATACCAGCAATATTTCGGCAAAAATACTTTACCAATGGCGTAACTGTTGTCTAAAACTTTAGGGTTAAGATAATTAATTTAGAAGTAACACAAATGTTACGTAACTAAAAAACAAAATTTTTTTATAATCCTAAAGTTGACTCTAAGTAACAAATTTTATACAATGAAGAAAGTGTTGAATTAATTACAATCCTTTTTGGTTGCATTTATTGTGGAAATAAAAAATTAGATATAGGTAAAAAAAACTTATTCTGGAATAGTCACAAATGTCTTAAGTATTTCCTATATAATTTTGAGGAGTTCCCTGGAGTATCTTTTATGAGCAAGGTCCAATATCAATGTAATTAAAATGGAACTACCTTAGAGCTACGTTGTACGCAAAAAGAATCCATAAAATCAGTTCCACCCAAACTGACCTATCCCTCCCTTTTCTGGGATTATCTTAGACTTGAACGTTTCTTTAACCAGCATTCTAAATTTTCTATTTCATTTTGGGGAATACTCTGATGTAAGTATAATTAATTATAAGTAACATTGATGAAATTAAAATGGGGCTACGTATAGAAAAATAGAAAAACTTCCTTCTTTACATTACAGTAAAAAAATCCTTAAAGTAACAACGAGCACTGTCAATCACCCCCACAGGATACCTCATATTTTTAGGAATAAATAAGTATATACTTGCTCAAAAATTGGATAGTTACGCCATTTATTTGATGAAAATCCACAATATAGATAAATCAAAAAATTATATAGATATTTAATTTTTTTACGTCTTTACTAATTTTATCGTTGGCTTCTTAAGAATGGAGTAGTTGCTACAAATAGAAGCCAATGTTTTGAATTATTTATTCCCTATTCCCCAGAGATTGTGAAAAATAGAAAATAAATTTCTGGATTGATAACACATATTTTGATAAAAAGTTAAGGAAATCATTGATTGTAAAAAATTCATTCTTAACTTTTCATTTATGTATTAAATATATTGCTATAACAGCTACTATATAAGAATATTCCTAAATTTTTGAAATATTGGACTAGATTGACAATCACTTCATCTTATTGTTAAAAATAAAATGTTTAATTTATCGAAAATTTTGTAAATATTTTCTTTGGAATTTTTAAACGAACAGTTTAATTTATGCTGCTAAACTTAATAACTTTATAACAAAATTTTCTTTTTATAGCAGTGATAATTTCATCATTTTATCAACTTGAATTAATTTGGAAATTGGACGGTCAAACAAAATTTCATTAAAACCATTTTATTTTTTAGTTTTCAGTTAATTAATTATCAATTAACGATCCTTTACGAGATAATAATTTACCTACCCCACACTTTAATAGGTAGATTCGCCTTGATAGATAATTTATTGATAAAAAGTAGGTCTTAAAATGAATTATCATTTTTGCTATTATTTTTTTTTTTCCTAAAACAAACATTTATAATAATAAAATATTTATCATTCTACTAGAAAAATGTTCCGCTATTCTGCAACCGTGGCTTGAGCTACACAGGTCACATTTACCAAGACATCATGGGAAAACAAGCGCCTGTCCCAGGACGTTAGGGGTAGCTTAGGCCTGCCTGTACCGGTAGAATGGGGCAATGTACTTTTAAATCTATTTTAGGTTGAAAGGTATCACAACCATATCTAGGAATTTAACAGAAGGCAGCTGAAAGATGTTTTAAAATGTTTCTAACCTGAAGCCCTGTTGAGCATTTTTCGGTTATAAAATTCTAACGGTATATATTTTCTTATTTATTCATAAATAAGGGTTAATTAAGTTTCATAATAATTAAATAACTAGAAATATCATTAAAAATAAAAAAATAATATAAGTATGTAAAAAAAAATGAATACTGAAGAGTTTAAAAAAATTTGGTGCTAGATACCTAGCTATAAAGTAATAATTCTGATTCCAGTTTTAATATGGAAACTTTAGGAAAATTATGTAAAATCTTAATTATTGTGACAAATTGCAAGTATGAAACGAGTCATTTCTCTAGAAAATCATATCTATACCCTTCAATTTAAATGTTATCTCACGTAGTTCAATGAAGAGCCAATCTCAAATTGTTGAAACTTTTTGATTGAACTTGAATGATGATAATGCATAAACTGAATTATCTTACACTTGATTTTTTTATTTTTTTTACGCACAAAGATAAATTTGAAACGGAAATGATTCATGATTGTCCTTATGATCAAATAGTTTTGATGATGAATCAACAATAATTGAATTAATGGTAAATTAAATTAGTTTTTCAGTGACTAACGATCGTCAATAAGTTGGCGCCAGTGAATACATACATACCTAGGTATTAGGTGAACATTTGTATCGAATCATAATTTTTGGAAACCAAAAAGGATGTTTTTCATCAATATACTTACTAATTATAGAAGCAATTCAGGGGTGAAGGTGAAGGAACATTCAGTCGTCGCATTTTTTTATTTAGTAAATTCTGGAATTTTTTAAAAAATGTTTATCTGATCGAATTGGTTCTGATATATCTCTATATTTAAAAAAAAATCAGATATTTTTATCCAGTACTAGTAAAAAAACGTTTCTAGTTTTTTGTAACATTAAAAAAAATAGCAAAAAGACGTTAAACAGTCAATGATAAATAAAATGGTAAATCGAATAACATGAGATTCATTGAGTTTCCATTTATTCTTCTGTAGATATTATCATTAGAAGGTTAATTATTAAAAATAATAATTAAATATTTTTAAAAACAATTAAAATTCTATGAACTTAACTATAAATTTCTCAAAAATTATTTATAAATAAATGCTATAATGACCTATAAACATATAAACATTTTGAAATTTTTGATGAAAATTACTCTTTGTTAGGTATCCTGGGAAATTATTCGCATGTGGATTTTAAAGATTGTTTTTTTACTTTTGATACCTTACTCTACGCTGAAGAAGTTATGAATTTAGGCAAAACGTCGGTGTGATTATGCATCAATTTTTTTGATTCTGTTCGTCATAATTTTTGGCGCTAGAGAAAAATGTCGAATGTTGAAGTTTTGGACGCGCAAGAAGAATAGCCTAACGATAAGAGAGAAGAGAGAGAAGCAAAGCGCGTGTTGCATCAAATAAATAATATTGTTATAGTTGATGTGGGCAATGAGTTGTTTACTCGACAAAAACGAAATGCGGCTTTTTAAAAGGCAATCGAAAGTTCAATAACACCAGGCAATTCGCACGAGCAAAGTTCCAAACAACAACAACAACATCGTTGCATACCCAGTTGGTTTTGGTTTAGAGTCAGTCGTAATAGTAGGTAGGTAGGTACCTCTATCTGGTATGTGGTATGTGGTATGTAGTATGTACTTACTTTTGCCATCGTCTCCGCTTAGCCTCTCCATCAATCAAGGCGCGTGACGACTTTTCCAAAAAAGAAAACCCGTAAATCAGAAAATCATCCCGGTCAAACGACGGCACTGAATCATTTCCGTGACTACGATTCTATCACTTCGATACTTACTACCTACCTACAACACGCATACCACTAGTCTTTTCGTCCACGCTGCTGCTAAAGCACTAGAAAATCAAGGAACCTTAGGAATATCCGGGCCAATCAAAAATTCGGCTTCGTGAGAGCGCCACATGGACGCCTTCTGCTAAATGGACGCAAGGACCAAAATCGACTAGCACGGCCTACTGCGTTCCGTACACACTTACACACATAGTTTACTACGATAGTGCAAGTGACACGCTGGCTCGTACCATTCATGAATTCTTTTCGAACGACTACGACGGAAACGTTTTAGGTCAGCCGCGTGCACGAAAACAACATATTAGACATTCTTTATACATGCAATCTATTTTCGAGCTTGATTACGACACCAGGGCGTACGTATGCACGTACTCTAACTCTACACCATATACCTAACTAACTAAGTACTCATTGTCACTTGTTTTTCTCGATCCTATTTTGTTTTCTTACTTACTACGATCGTAAGCAGGATGATTGACAAAAGTACGTACTAATTATCGTACTTATATACATATTATGCTACTAATTAATTACGAACTGAGTACTACATAATATGTACATATAGGTACTTATGTATTTGCTTATTCTCTATCCTCATCAAACTGAAGCACATGTTTACGAACGGTATCAGTTCTCCAGCGTTTCCGGTTGTCTCTGTTCCCAAAAAATTTTCCCACAATAAAAACTCATTGCAAAGTAACATATTATACATATACGTATCTACGTATAGTGTAAACATGCGTAACGACGTTTCTTCACTACCAACTACCTACCTCCTCTCGTTCTACCACAGTCCAGGAAGACGGAAAATTCCGTGAATCTTCTCCATATTTAACAAGAAACGTTTTACCGTATTAGCATTTGAATTATCATTTCTTAAGAATCGATCAATATTTAACAGATCCTCAAAACTTCTGTAAACTAAAATGGTAAGTAAAGTATTCAGTTACCTATGCAGCAGCAGCAGCAGCAGCTTTTACCACCAAATAAAAAACTGACCCTGACTAATTCTTTGCTTTGAAACAGCCATGGGAAAGACTTTCGTTCATTTATGTCTGATTTCTTAAGAGAAAAGCACTTTCTATAGTCAATTAATTAGAAGACTTGGTGATGGAAGGCAAGAAATTGTAGAAATTTTTTGAAAAATTGAAGATCACATGAATTCTTAACAGAAACCTTGCTTACGATTTGACAAGAAAATACTTGATTCTGTTTTGTAATCAACTTTATTTCGAAATGATCCCCAAATTCTAAGAATAGACACTATCTATCCCACTTTCAAGTCAGATTCCAGCTGGAAAAACCAATAATTTTTCCGATAGACCTTTTGTTTTGTTCTGATAGTTGTCATACGGGATTTTAAAGTAAATTAAAATGGTTGAACTAATTGTAAGAGTATGAGGCATCCTCCCCTTTACCCCAGGATTTCTGAAAGCGCCCTGTTATTTTGCACAACGCTAATTTTTTTTGAAACGTTTCATCGAAGGATTTAAAGGTGCTTTTAGCGGTATTAATTGCGCCACTCATCAAAAGCTAATTATTATTTCAGTTCGCATCCCTGTTTGGGTTAGTTTCATTTTATTAACCATCAAAATAAACTTTTTATTTAACAAAAAAGTTTTACTCACGAATAAATGAACCTAAAAGAGAAAAATAAAGTAAAATCTCTTAAACTTAGTAACTAATAACTTCTCGAATTAAATGTAAGTAACTAGTTCACTCTAAACAAATAAAAATGCAAATTATAGTAACTTATTAGCGAATTTCGTTGAATCTCTGGCGCCAATTTAACACTTTGGTTCAACTTTTTTCTTGAAAAAAAAGTTTTTTAATTTTCCTTGTACTAAATTTCAATGGAATCAATTTATATGTAACAAAACAAACATTTCTAATCTTTTCCTGCTCTTAAAGATGGTTTTATTTCTTCAAATTTAATTGGGGCAATATCCAGGTACCTACAACTTGTCTAATAAGAAAGTATAAAAAAAATCGGAAAACTCATCAGTATTAGAAGAGTGTAGATATGTCGTAGAATTGGTTAAAAAAGGTTAAATTTCAATGCGTAAACAATCAAACCCAGATTGAATTTTTCTTCGTGTTTATGGAACCAACTTAATCCCTTTAAAATAAAAAAGAAGCAGCAAAATTAGACCACTCCACAAAAAGTAACGCGTGGTCACACGTGAAAGAAAATTTAAAAAAATCGAAACAATCAGCAAGAAATTAATTAAATTATTAATTGCTTGTTTGTTTATTTAGCTTCCACTCAGGATTTATTACTTTTACAATCGCTTGTGAGCTTATTTTGTTATTCAAATTTCAATTCCTTTCTTCATTGGTTTATTTTTGTTTTACGTGTATATTAAATAATTTTAATTTACCTTACCTATACCTACCTACCTATCAAATTTTTTAACGTACAGTTCAATATTTTTGTTCCTACCCTGGCACTGTTATTAAGAAATAAACACTAATATCAATCGAAGGAACTCGATAGTGAATGGCATAGAAAGAAATATATTCGAGGGAGAAATAAAATCGCCAATAAGTAATCTTTGAGGCAAGCAGGGGCTAAATAATCAGTTTCGATAGCTGAGGGTAACCTACCCAAGTACCTATACTTATATTTAACTGTAAATGAGATAATAGGTAAATGAAAGTATCATTTTCAGTTCTTATATAGGTATGAACCATCGTCAATATTATACCATAGATATAGGTAGGTACAGAAAATTTAAGGGTGTTGAAGTGCGTATTTTAAATGAGTTTCAGAATATGTTTATAGGAAAGTTATAAAAAAAATTCAGTTCATTATAAAAAAATAAACAATTAACAAACGAATATAGAGAATTATAATCAACTGAAGAAAAAGGTCATCTTAAATTCAACTGTATTTCTCTTGTGAGTTTGCTCTTAAAGGGTTGATAAGTGATTTTACTGATTTTTTTATTAATTTAAATCTCGATGAGCAATCCCCATTTAAATTTAGAGATACTCCACGCCTGAGGAAGAAAATTTAGGGGATGATTGCTACTCATTAAGTTGCTAGTCTAAGTAAGTATCTACACATTCATACAGGCAATCAGTTCTTATTATTTTTTTTTTTTTGTAAAAATTATTTAAGTACTTTATAGATTGAGAGTAAACGCCACTGAAAGTATGTATAAAGCACTAAAACTTTTTGTACTCAGGTCAAAATCTTAGTGCCTGTATGTGGAATCAACCATCTGCACAATTTTCTGTTCTTTAAAAACTTATAAATTTATAATCAGATAGAAAGTATTTAACCCTAATAATTACAACGAACAAATAATTGCTGTTAAACAGGTGATACACAGGTCGCTATGTGCCCTTCCTACACTTGCCAACAGGAAAAAAATTTCTTTAAAGCTCTTTTTGAAATACTATTGAAAATATTGAAATAAGTATAGGTACTTTTGGACATTTGGCTATTTTGAACGATGGCTCGTATAACTTCAATGTTTGGTCTGTTCTGTTATCTCTACTACTTACATCGCGTTCTCTTTGGCGCGTTCGCCGAGTCTAGCAGTATTATATACAGATTAAGAAAGTGTTCATTAACGTACGAAAAAATAGTAGGTAGGTATTACGTTAAATCTGGCACAAAAAAAAAAGTAAATTATGACATTATGACACAAATCACACACGTGAAGGCGCGTAACTTAACTTTACACCTACTTAATTTAATTAGGTAATAAATTATTTATTAAATATGCATAGATAATAGGTAGGTATTATATTTTTTTACCTTCCTCATAGCATCCCATGAACTTCCGAATTGCCATTTACTCACTGAAAAAAAATCTTATAGGTATAAGTAGTTCTTTAAGATTTATAATTATTATCATAAATTTCAGTAAACAGTATAGGCACTTAATTTATCTATATTTAACTTAAATAGGTACCCCACTGAGAGAGCTAATTTTCATGGTCAAGTAAAACTGATCCTTTTAGGATGCAGTCATGAATTCGGATGTCGCCAAAAACTTCCTAATTACCTACTTATAAAAAGTTTTAATAGGTACCTACGAAACAGATATTTGAATTTATTTTTAAATTATTTATTTATTATTCTGATTTCAAAAAATATCTTTTAAGTAGTATCCTATTCGTCGAGTTGAAAAAGGAAAACCAATTGTCACAACTCATTGATGCTGCTTCTTTTCTATCTATATCTATATAGATAATCGATTGAAACTTTTTTTAATACTTTTTTATGACATTTTCAAATTATCGATTTTTATGTACCGCGCAATACTGAACAGGGGACGTCAGCGGCGACGCCTACTACGATTGGCAGCACGGTAGCGACGCCCCCGCATTGTAATGGCGTCTGAATTGATAACGAAATTCGCGGAAATTTTGCGCTTTAAGAAAAACACTTTTTTCTTTCCAGTTTTTACTTTGCCTACTTACATTTTCTGAATAGCTAATTCTACCTACTACCCACTACGTAATGTTTCATTCTAATGATTGTAAAAGTGCTTTTCGGTCCAACTTCGACCACATTTATTTATATAAACCATATGAATGATCTATTTACATAAATTTTCCTGCAGGAAATGTCTTAATGAGTTTAGTGTAGATATATGTATGTATTCTTCCGTTATCTTATATAACGTCCTGAAATGTAATATGACTCTACTTATTGTCTTAGATGCTGCATGGTGGCCCGATATTTCTAAATACATTCCCTGTATCCATTTTACCTACTACAGGGCATGTTAATTAATAATTAATTCTAAAAATTAAATGTCCAACAAAAAGTTTTTTGATAGGTACCTAGTTTGGTTTTGTGCCTGTGTGTACTAGTCTTGTATGAAGGTTACGGTAGCGGGTATGTGTGTGTTAATGTACAGACACACGTTATGTAATTATGTACCTACTTTGTCGTCAATAGTTATTTATGTAATCTACAATATATATATATATATAATATACATCATCGCAGGATTAACATGAACACAACAATAATATTGCAATAAACCGGGTATACTATTATTGTCATCTATCGGATGGAGACGTAAATATACATAAATTAATTATAATTTTGTAGCGGTCAATAAGTTCCTTTAAATTATATTTTGTTAGTTAATTTATTTCTCGTTAGAGAGAAAAAGAAAAAGATTAGTTTTTTTAGATACTTAGATAGAGAAAAGTCATTAAGGTCGAAATCAGTTAGTGTTTGTGCTCCGATGATAAAAGAGGTACGTTTTTTGTATTGTGTTTTATTTATAAAAGAAATTGAAATAATTGTGCTTAATCAAGTAGGTAATTAATTTATTATCCATTCAATTAATTATGTTTCTCTTTATCACTTAGTTTATTAATTATCTACAATGTTTGCAAAAAGAATTTTATATTTACCTACATTTGTGTGTCCCTTTCGGCATGTTCTGTTGAGATAGATATTAATAGTGAGGTCCATATCGTATCCTAATTTCCAACTGTGTAGGATTTGTGTGGGAATATTGGGGAAAATAGTAATATATTTTTTATTGAATCTGTTGCAACTAATATGCTTAGACAGACATCTACAAGCAGGTATTAACTAATTTTTGACAAACAATAGGTACCTATCTGTTTTTCTGAATTGAATTTTTGCACCGCGATGCCATAGCAAATCCGACAATTTATTCATAGAAAAAGTTTGTGCGTTGGTCGTTTAAGGAGCTCTTTGAATCATCGCATCGGTAGTGTAACACGAAGATTGCTTACATTAAAAATTCCATTGCGTTTGTGATACCTGAAAGAATGCAGTAGGCTATGTTGGTTAGTACCAGCCCATTTAACTGTACCGACCGATCGGCAAGTTGTTCCAACGATGGGTGATGAAAACAGTGGCGCCCCTTTTGTACCTTCACGGTAGGTACACTATATAAGCAACTTCACTTTTAGACGAAAACGCATTCATCATATTTATATGAATGAATTAAAACTATATGAAGAGTCAGATGTCAGGATATTTTCGAAATGCTACGCTTTTCTGAAAATTCTAATCATTTCAAAAACATCACTTAAGAGCTTTTTATCCTTTTTTAGCAAAAAATGTATGTGATCTAAATCAAATCAAAATCCTAAGGCCCCTAAGGTCCAACAAATTTGCAACTATTTACTTGCGACTTAACAAGACTCAGAGCAAAGAGTTTGCAACTAGGACAAAAATCAAGCCAGCAAAGGATTAAAAAAGTCCTTTAATTGTTGGAAAATCGTCACCTACGTTTCGCTCTAATGCTGAGGCTTCCTCAGGGTTGATTTTTTAAGTTATGTGCTTCAATTTCCGAATTCCAATTTGGACTTCCTTACAACCAAGAACCTAACCTAACCTAACCCTGAATATTAGTCTTAATATAAAAATAAAAACTCTGTATTGGTTTATTTTTTCTGCCAACTGCCATGAAACCATCAAGGGAAGTTATGGATAATAAATGCTTTGCAACTGTTCATTTACAAATAATTGCTGTTGCATCTTAGCAATTTGCAACTAAATTTCGGCGAATGGTCAAATACTTACAATGCCCAGAACATGTTCGGGCGATAGGTATACAACCAATGTTCGAAACATCACTTTAGGACGTGTGGTAGTGTACCATCAAAAGGCGTTCTGGACGTATTGAGAGTAAGAGAACACGTTGATAACAATAACAAAACGAAACCATGTGAGCCTCAAACCAGTAAAAATTCTCATTTAGCGAAAAAACAGCTCACAATGCGTTGTGGTAGGTAACTAAAGACATCAACAATTTGGTGTGGCTTTATAAAACGGCCCTTGAAGATATTATGGCAAAAAAGATCCACGTAGAACACAAATTACATTGTGAGTGTTTATGAACCATCGTCTGGCTGAATGAGCGTTTTTGTACTCTGAGGCCTAACATAATTGGGGCGCATTCTGCAACCGCAAAAGTCCAGTACGCGTTCTGGTCTGACCTGAAAGCTATATTTCAAACATTGGTTGTCCTAGTCTTCCCTAATTAAGAACTGAATATATAAAATGAAATTAAAAATTAACGATTTTCCTTTTACTGAAATCTGCGCGCCGCTACTGATTAAAAAAGCATTTACGTAGTTCGCCTGTCATTATCGTTTTTTTTTTCCTCTAAATAAGCAATTAAATATAGGTACCTATGTGGGAATTAATTTACAAAATGTTATTTTTTTCTTTAAAGCATTTTTCTTATGACTTATATTTATCTAATAGAAACGGGAGCTTTAATAAACACTTAGGTGACTATTTGAGCCTGTTACTTGTGTAACAATTAAATAAATAACAAACATAAACAAAAAAAAATACAAATTGTTTATTATATTTAACATGGGGCACATAAGTAATAAGTAGCATTTTATTTCACTATTTCTGTTACCTTACCTAATACAGGGACATAGGTATGTATAATTTCTCTTTCTGCAGCACGTTATCTGTTTGAAATCATAGTTTGGGTCTAGAAGTTCCTAAAAGTCGATCCACCCCATGGTTCGACTACCTACCTACCTCCCTCGGTCACTTTATATTACTTAACACCACGACCATTTACAACTTTCCTTGAAACTATTAACCATGCCGCCGGTGGATAACTGTGCTCACCATTTCACAAAATCGGCAAAGTGGAAGAAGTATAACGTCATGGCTTTTAACTTGAATACAGAGAATATTTAAAACAGTGGCGTAACTAAGGGGAAGATTTAAGATAAATAATTCTTCTCGATTTTTAACACCTGTTAAGGTCATAAAAAATAAGAGATATGGTCAATAATAGGTACATCAACATTTTCATAACAGCTGTTTCGCTTTGGTTGTAGGTCTTCATCAGGAATTAATAGATATAGCATTGATTTAGGTATTCAAAATTACATTTATATTTATCTATCTTGTATCTTACTTTCTATAGCCTTAAAAAGTAATTATGCGCAATAGCTTACTTTCGATTTTCTTAAAAAAAATTTCAATAAGTAGTTGTTTTCTTGATATATTTTAATATTGGGTGCATGTTGTAAGTATTTGTTATTTCTGGATAAGATAACGAACCGTAGGTTATGTGGTAGTAGGTGTGGGTTCGTGTAAATGCACACGTCCACACCTACACCATATAACCTACGTAGTAGTACTCAAGTATAAATATAAACAATTCCTCGTCAACCGTTCCTTAATCTCATCTTAACATAAACAGTAGATACATGGTCGCAAGATTAATTAAACACAACAATACAAGTACTAATGATGTTATTATCGCGTTGGTACACATACACATTGAAGACGAATACAAGACAATTGAGTATATTCAAGGAAATCTATACTTAGGCTTTTTGACAAATAATTGTACGCACCTTCAGTCTCAGCACGAATTTGTGGCATCTCTACGCCACTGTCTTCATCTGCCATTACGTCCGTCATGAAAGCTTCCTTTTTCAAAAAAACTTTTCACAAATAAATTTTTATTACCAGTAAGTATAATAAAATAAAAAAAGCCAAAAGAAATTACGTACTTAGTATACGTTGACTATTATTTATCACTTTACGTAAAAAAAAAACAGTTATTTTATGCAACTAAGTATAGTTCCATAATTTTTAGTCACTTCGTTTATTATAGAATAAACACCACTCACTCACTCACGCTAGCACGTGTTAATTAGGGTTGTATCAATTATATTCTTAACGAATACGTCGACGGTTCAGGTATAGGTACCTAATATAAACAATCAAGTTGTTGAAACGCCTTTTTGAAAGGACTCAGTTTTGGTAAATACATAAAATGATGATGGGTCTACGCTGGCGAGGGTTACTTGCCACCCCCACCATGCTCCCCCAAAGCTTCCCCCTGTAATTCAGAAAAGCTCCGTGAGTTCTACCCTCTTTTCAAAGTTTCCATATTTCGCATTGACAAAGGCGTTTGCAGTTTTGCACGAAATCCGTCATTCTATTATCACTTAACGCACAAAAATGGTATTGATTTCTACTATTGAACATCGGTAAGGTATCGGATTCAGCGGATTCCTTTTTAAATTTAATCTTCTGATTAGAAAAAAAACTTTTTTTTTTACTGTTTTCTTAATAATCATAAATGTTTAAAAAAAATTGAGAAATTATAATACCTATCATTTATTAGGTTTATTTATAAATTATTGATATGTTACGTGAATTGTTCATCAACCAGATATTGATGACCAAAATTGGTAGTCGAAAATAATAAATAATATTATTCTTTTATTAATTTAATTTTGGATTATAAAAGCTTCCATCCTAAAACGTTACTTCTTTGGAAAGAGGGCCTTTGTTTAATAACCCTGTAATTTCTTTTTGAATTTTTTACAAATATGTACTAACATAATGCCTTCATTTTAGACATCATTGAGCCGTAAGCTAAATAGCATACATACGTCCATTAATAGCCCTTATTTAACCTTTTGTGCCATTAATTGGAGTCGAACTGTCGGTTAATTCAAAAGAAAATCGTTCCTATTGAATTGCGGAAGGTGAACAAGAAAGGAAGTCAGGATTGGCTAAATCAACTTACGATTCAGTGGCGTCGTTTCCTACATTGCATATACCCAATAGGTATCTAGAACCCATGGTGGGTATATAACTTAAAACGTGTAATCATCAGTTATAAACCTCAGCACTCAAAAAATATAGGTACCTAAGTAGGTACTTAAATTTATTTGTCTGATTTTTGATCTCACGATGATAACCCAATAAAATCTTTGGTTTTGGTTGAACTATAAGTAGGAAAAACGATCAAAAATTGATTAATAAAGCAACCAAATGGGGTTCTAACGAGTGTTTGAGGTCTGATTTGGGTCTGCTTAAGATCAAAAGGAAATCTGTTATTCTTTTGACTCAAGAAGTTTTTGAATACCTGAATATAGGGATCGTCCATAAAATACGTCACTCAAAATTTGACCTTTTCAGACCCCTACCTACCTCTCTCAGAGACCCCCCTAAGAAATATTAATGGAGAATTTTTAAGTGTGGTATGGTAGTTTTAAGAGTAAGCATTGTTGAGATACTTTAAGGTATTGATTTTCTAAATTGTATCTAAGTACTCAATAGGTACCTACCTACCTTATACTTATAGATACCTATAGGTACCTATATAAAATAAAATAAAAGAAAAAAATTTTTCGACTTTCTTTGGAATCGCTATTTTACCTTTTACTTACCCAAAAATTGATCCAGACTCTATAGACCTAATTCTGATAGATACTTTTTAGTTACTAATAGACATTATTTTCTAAAAAAAGATAATAATTTTTAGTTTACCTATACCTAGATAAGTAAGTAGCTTTTTAGGTTTGGTAGTTGGTGGGTAGGTATCTATGTATCTAATGAATGCGGATACGTTTTCGCAAAGCGGTCGCCGACAAAATGGCGAGTTCGTTTTTTAACCATTCGCGAATCGGCATAATTATTCGCAACTACAACCCAACGGCATCGTACACAAAAGAAGAGAGGGAGACCACGTGCCCACAAAGCAACGGCAGCGTTGCGGCTGTCGTCGAATAATAAATAGCTGCTTTGCTTGTTAACTGCATATTGAGGCGAACCCAAAGGGTATAAAAATATCCTGGGTGATAGCAAACTTAAGTTATCGATTATCGATAACAAAAAATATCGATGTAGGTATAGCAAATAAACATATCGCTAAATCGATTAGGTATAGCGATACATATCAACGCATTATCTACGAGTTGCTGTTATTTGTCGATGATATCAGCGCAAAATGTCTATATCGAACTGTTGTTAGGTTAGGTTAGGTTAAGTGGGAGAAGGTAAGGTTAGGTTAGGTTCTGTAATGGAATAGAACCGGTGGGGGGTGCCGTGGGGGATACGTACCTACCTAATAGGTATCACGGTCACCTGACAATGATGATTGAAATTGATGGTCGAAACGTTACTTACTTACTTAACAGTTGTTGGTTATTGGCAAGATAAACTTTTATTAATTTTACAATATTTAATTAATTTATAATTATACCAACATAATTTAATTCATACCTTTTGATAATCTTTCTTAAGCTTCTTTGGCGATAACATTTAATTTTTTTTTACCCAGTACCTAGGTATTTGCTGTTATACACTTTATTGACCATAAATCAATCAATTTCTTGACTAATTGTATTTTTAATCGATATTTTAGTCGCCTTTGATCAACCAGTAAGTAGGTATCTACTGAAGTTTATTAGGTAATTATGTAAGTACAATTGCTATTATTTGTATTAAGTCTTTTACGAACACAAATTTTGGGAAAGGACGAGGGGTATGTAAATGTAAACGCACCCATCCTTAACCGTAACCTATTGCAATACCTATATACGGAAGTATTACGACAGTTTTTTGTATTTTTTAAAACTCAAAACCAGTATGAAGATGTCATAGTATACAAAAAACCGTCGTAATACTTCCGTATGTATTGTAATAGGTTACGGTTCAGGATGGGTGTGTATACATTTACATATCCTTTACCCATTCCCAACATTAGTATTCGTAACACACTAAGATTAACCGCTTTCAAACTTTAAACAAACAAGCAGTATCATGTAGGTATCACCTATAGATAAAGACTTATAAATAATTCCGTATCTAATCTACAACAATAAACACGATCTCAATTTTCGAAAAATCTAATATTTTTGTAGAGTACCTAAAGCTGAAAAGAATTTTTCCGCCATTTTTTTTTATTTGTTATTAATTCTTCAAATGTTACTAACTTACGCTATTTTTGTAAACAATAAGGAACAAATTGATGTTATTATTATAAATGCAGAAGTTCTTCCCCAAGTAAGATGAACCAATAATAAAAAGCAAAAAAAGGGGTGAATGGTTTATATTAGGTACCTACCTACTTATAAGTATAAACGACAACCAACGTTTCGCCTCTGGTAGAAGGCAAAGGAAAGCCTTGAGAAAGGCTTTTACCAGAGGCGAAACGTAGGTTGTCGATTATATAGGAATAATTTAAATCATTCACCTCTTTTTTTGCTTTTTATTGTTAATATAAAATAATATTTCAGTAAATACGTGGACTGTTTAATAGGTATATCTATATCATACAAAATAACCAGTAAAAAAGACCCTTATTGCCACCAGAGGAAGCTATTTATATAACCCTTCTGATCACAATAACGTAAGTACATATAATAAATATTAATTACGTGATCAAGTACTAAGTAATTAATTTTAAACTGTAAATTATACCTATCTATATTTATTAAAAATAATTGTCTACTTAGATATGATTTACGCGCAAAAGGTGACATGGTGTTTATAAGTATTCCGCTGAAACATGTTTTGAGTCATTGACCATAAAAAAACACGAGTTTTTTAAAGTATAATAGTAATAATAATAATAATAATAATAAAATGCTGTGCTCGCTTATGACCTGTTTTATGTAATAAATGAGTATATGCAGATTTTTTTAATTTTATAAACTATTCGACTGGAGGCACCTCATAGGTGCGTCTTATTTATAATAGTAACAATAAAAGGAAAATATGATTCATTATTTAAATTAAAATAACTCACTTGACATAAGTATTACTGACGAAAAGTAACTTTTAAATAAAATTGAGTAATATCTTCTAAAATAAATCATTAAAAGATGAAGGTCTATAGTGGGGTTTTCTGGGTTTTAAATATTTAGATGATGATGGTGCGTACGAAATATAGTACAAATTTTCAAGGGTGTCGTGTTGTTAGCGCCGTGCAATTAGCGCCGCGAAGGGATTAAAGTTTAAAGAAAAGTAAAAATCTGTGTTTAAGATAATATCATACGAAAACAGAATATACACAGGTACATAGACGATAAACTTACTATAAAATATTAAATAAAAGCATTGTACATAGGCTTATATACCTACTAGTAGTATACTCGCGGCGCTAAATGCACGGTATAATTTAACCTGCTTCCTTCGCGGCTCTAACACCACGGCGCTAACGACACGGACTCTTTTCAAGTTTCGATAGACTCAATATTGTGCTCTGTGAGTTGATCGATACATCAAACTTTGATTCTCCTTTGTACCCCTTTAGGGAGGTTTGGTTCGATTTCACAACGTTCATAAACTCTCATAAAAAATCCTCAATCTTGGTCTCGAAATTTTTTTAATTCAAATGCTTTTTGAGCTTTAGGAATAAATAGTAGTCTGATGTTGCTAAATCGGGCGGACAGGGGCGGTGGGGGTGCGGGTGGTTAACCAATTTTAAATGTGAAAGAATTTAAAAGCTCCTTGGGTCTTCTTTAGACAACGGAGTGGGGTAATTTTATCGCAGAAGTCGGAATAGATGAGGAGCTTTTTATTTTTTATCTCTAAGTTATTTATTTGGAACGTAAACTTTTTAAAAATTCTTTAAAACTTACCTGATAGGTTAATATTTTCGAATTTAAATATCCTGAAAATGGTTAGGAAGGTAATTTGGTTGGTACCGGGTAGGCATGAAGTAATAGGTAAATATGTAAAAATCAGTCAGAAATACTTATTAAAGGTAGGTAGTAGGTTATATGTATAAGGATCACCTGGTCATCTCCTTGGCCATCTGCTGTCATTGTGGCGTTGAAATGACCCACTGCAAAATAATTCGAATGGGGCCGAATTGGCTGTTGTTGAGTTTTGTAGAATTTCCATACAGTCAGCCGCACAATGCTTTGCGGAGGCTGTCAGCATGTGCCAAAATGGGGGACCGTTCCCTGTCCTTAAATTATTGTACTTATATGCAATGCTTAAAACTTACTTATACATATATTTACTATATACGAGGTACCTATACATAGAAATAACTAGGTATTGGAGGTTGTAGGTATCTAGTGGCACTGGTGGGTTTTCAAAAATTTGATTGTGTAGCCTATCAAATGTTAGGTAATTAGGTACATCAGTTATACTTACAATTAATTACTGATTTTTAAAAATTGAAATGGATGAAGCTTTTAAGTAATGTAACTCCATTTTTAAAAATAAATAAAAAAAACACTTGGAGTTTACAAATGTTTATTGTTGTCACTGTAATTATTTTACCACACTGTTCCTTCTGCTGGTATGAAATAATTATAGTGGCAACAATAAATATTTTTAAACTCCAAGTGTTTTTTTATTTACTGATGTTTTATATTCAAAGTATAATTTTAAGATACTTTTTTATTTAACTTTGTCATTTGTATTTCTAACCCTTTTTTGGAACCTTTTAACTATGAAAATAAAAACAAAACATGGCGGTTTAAATTTTTTGTTTTTTTTTGAATAATCATCTTATACTAATTTATATTAGTTCTACACGTAATAGATTAAATATTTGGTTAGGTATTTAAACCATCTATTATGTCACTGGTGAAATATAAATTTCAATTTAGGTATAAAGCTTTTGTATTTCTAATTTACAATTCCTTGTAGCGTAGGTACTAAGGAGCTCAAACTGTAATTCGAATAGTTTTCAGTATACCTATGTAAATGTAGTGTTTACTTTTTAGTACATTTTACACCACAGCCACCGACATTTATGTTCCCTTAATCTCGTTTTAGTATTACGTCTCGTCTGCTCTGAATACATGGTGCCACAATTTCTGCAAGTAAACTTGTAAATAATACTAACCTTTTTTAATTTGCCAATTTTAATCAAGAACTTCTTGTACTTGGTAAATCTTATAAATAAGCTGATTTATCTCACTTTACTACAAATTATGTTATTATTATTATAATAAGTAGACTAAGTATAATAAATAATTAATGTGAAGTTAGATTCTACCATTAACTTTTTGAAGATGATTTATTATTAGTCAAAACAATTGATGATTTTTTTATAGATACTTAATGTAATTTTTCTCTTACATTTACATTAATTTATTATATTAGGTATCCTTAAAAAGGTACCCTGTTTGTAGGTACAATTAATAAAAAATAAATTAAAATAATTTAAATAAAGTTCTTATAACTGAAAGATCGCCAGACAGAAATAACGTTATCCGGAGTTTAATTTAATCCTCCTCTAGGTTAAAAATAGATTTCCTGTAAATATATCCGGTCTAGTCAACGGGATGGATAAAAACAGACTTTTGCTCTTAAAGTATCAAAGTTATTACCTAATATACTATTTTTTTGTTAACACGTTCTTAGTCTATAATTGTCTTACTATTAAAAATTAGAAAACTTTCAATACTTAGCAATTCTTTTTGGTTTCTCATATTTTATGAAATTCCTAGAATTATTTAAGAATTACAAATGCTCAGAAAAGCGTTCAATTAAAGTGACCAATACAAAAGAAAATTTATTGTCTAAAAGAAGACCTTTCCTTTCTCCAAGACAACATACCTACCTACCTTGGGCAGATAAATGTCATTGTGTGTGGGCACGTTTAGTTGAATAAGATTTTCAGAAGTCAATCTTATAGATATTTCAACCATTAGTAATGTGTCAGTGGATTATGATGGATTTATTTGCAAATCTGTCGAAATATGATCTTAAGAACATACAAGAGACTCTACCTTAGAAGTGCTTTAGTGAAATTCATCATCGAACAAACACAATTAAATTGGAAATTGAAAAATTTACGTAGGTACCAATACAAAAAAGTTGTACTTTTAATTAGACCCCAAATTGAATAGTGTTTAAAAATTACAAAAGAATTACAGTCCAAAATATTACATAAATTATATAAAATCAACAAAAGTTGTTTAATATTGCCAATAAATAATCAACAACTGGTAATGAAAATATAAATTTAATTACGTAACGTTTCGGTAATTAATTTCGGCCATCATCAGACAACATTAATATCGTTGGTGATGGACATGAAATGAATTTTTCAACAACTGACTAAATTAATCTAAAAAAAAAATAAAACGAAGACCTTATTTGCAATTTATAATCTACAATATGATCAACGCAGCAACGTTTCGCCTTTAAAAATAAAGCTTCTTCAAGGTACGATAGATTATATGGTCAGATTATAAACAATTGGCGTTGCGAGAAACAAGGTAAAAATATATTCTAAAAAATCCCTAGGCATTACAGAATTGCAAATGAATAAAATATATTTTGAGCACATAATCTACCTTGAAGAAGCCTTGGTTCTAAAGGCGAAACGTCGGCACTAAATTATAAAAACCTTCGCCCCAAGTTTGCTTTGTTTTATTTTTTTTTTTTTACTATTCTGAAATTTAAGCGATGATACATCGACTATTGTAGTTAGCATCCCTTAAGTTGTCTTTAAATTCTTACCCTCATTATTTATTAAGTATTAAAATAGCTATTTGAAGACTTTTGTTTATAGAAGCTATTTTGTGATGTATTATAGATAGGAGGTACCTATAATAGCTTATTATTTAGGTACTATTTTGATACAATATTTTGTTTACTATTATACATAGTTACAATTTACAATGCATTTGAGTCCTTTTGTTAAATGTCAAATACAATTTGCTCCGATTCTGTTTCGATATTCAGCTTTGTGAATTAATAAAAAAAAAAGGAGGCGGCATATGAAAGGGAGGATTAGCCCTTGCATTGACCAGGGTACAAAAATGTTTTTATCTCCTGCTAAGTATATGTGAGCAAAAAATCTTTTGTGTAATTTTATATGCATCTGACCGCTGCCCTCTGGGCCATTCGTTTTCTCGTTTTTTTGCCAGAAAAGCAAAAAATCCGCACGTGACAAAACAGAATGAGAAAATATTTGCCATTCGCTTGCATCTAAGGGACTGTCAATTATAATTGGCTATTTTTAGAACATAAATTAGACTTGTCTACGGTTTTTATAAAACGTTAATAGTACCTTTACAAATGAATCATTTTCTTTATAATAATAATTAAACAAATTAATTAAATAAGTAATTTATAATAATAAAAAAAATACTCCTTCAGTATCACGTAATTCTAATATACGAACTAGAAAAAAAAATTTTTTTAATAAATTACGATTTATATATAGAATCAGAACTATTTAATTATTAATGTTTATACAACATCGTGAAGTTATAATATAAAGAGAATAAAAAAAAAATAAAAAAAGGTTAAAAAGCTGGTTACTGATGTAATAGCGACTTCAACGTTTCGCCTTAAGTAGAAAGCTTCTTCAGAATACGTTTTTTAGTTAACCTGCCTTGAAGAAATCTCGCAATAAATTCATTAATAAAGAATTTTTTTACTCTTTGTTTGTCTTGATCCTTTTCCTTGTATTTAAATTGAGGGAAAATATGTGGATAATTCATTTAAAATAATAAAATCGGAATGAGAAGAACATTTGTTGATATTATTATTCAAACTGGCAAATTTTCGTTATTATTGTTTATTTGTTTATTGTTAATTTTTTTACGGTGTCGTGAAAAAATCGTACAGCGAAATAAGCGTACGGTCTCACGCTTGGAGGAATAATTACTTCTTAATAGGGGTTGCTATTTATGTTCTACTTGTGAAATAAGGGTACGTACAAGGTGATCATTAGTGACTTCCATCCCACTGTTTCCGAAGAATTTGTAGTAATGAATAATTCTGATTGTGTTCTAAAAATTTAAGTGAGATTTACTGCTGAATATTGCACTTATGGTAGTAATTTAGACTATTTTTTAAAACCCAATTAAAGATGATTTTATTTCGAATTCTTGATAAAAGCAGACTATTTTCCTATTTTTCGTAAAATCATTTCCGTTGTAATAATAGATATTCATAAATATTACATAAATTAAATTTAACAATAAAAAATTATACGATTTTGTTATATTTTTTAATTTAAATAATTATAATTATTATTGCAACCAAAATGATTTCGCGAGAAATAGGAAAGAGAAAGAACAAAAACATTTTTAATGAGGTTTCTACAATAGTATATCAGATTTAAATTTAAATTAAAATATGTAGAACAATTTCCTCTTCTCTTCTATTATAGTTCGTTGAGGACAAGAGGTGTGTACGCTTTTTTTCACAACATAGTAAATAGGAAATGGTAATGGAATAAAAGCTTCGTTATGAAAAGCAAAAATGTTTAAGAACCTCCATAAGTTTAAGCTTTTTTAGGTTTCTTTTTCGTCAATAAAATTTTTGCTTAAATTCTTTTTATCTATTATTATTTATGTCACATTTATTATCTACAGTCCTGTATTTGGAACCCAACGAAGGAAATTATGTATTCTAAGCAAGTGTCGAAAGGAAAACGTTGTATTCTAGAATTAACAAGAGAATCGCATTGGATAAGTAAAATAGTTAAAAAACAGGGGGAAAGTTTACCCTCTTTTTACCAACCAATCATGCTTTTACAGTTGGGGGAGAAAGTGCCCAATGGGGGCTGTTTCTCATGAACAATATTTAATTGCTGACTCAGAGATTGTCGATTCAGAATTTCATTATTGATTGATCATTGTTACATATGTCTACCTATAATGCAGGAACCCCAGGAAACGCCTTCGTAAAATGAGCCTGAAAAGCTCATACATCATGCTAGTAACCTAATGGAATCTGTCATTGCTATATTTTTTTAACTATTGCTCTCCGATAAATAATAATACGATAAAAAGTTATTTGAAACGTAAATAATAAACAATTAGTTAACATCAGAACTATATACTGAAGAAACCTTAAACTTGAAGGCGAAACGTTTGGTAATTTTTCAATAATAAAAAATAATTGGGAAACAATATCAGGGAAAACCATGGAAACATGAATATCATAAGTTTTTTTCACTCTTAACAAAAACGGGATTCGATTAGGAATAATAACAGGCACATGATGTATTAAAAAAAAAAATAATGGGAAAGAGAGATGGATCCCTAATTAAGCTTTTCAATAAATGAATTGCTTACTGAGCTTATGATTAAGTTGTTTTTCCGTTTGTTTCTAAGGAAGAAATATTTTCATTTTCATATTCCTCAAATATTTTTAAAAAGGGTCTAGAATTGCAGTAAAAAAGATGCAAAACTTCTAACTAACTAAAAAATGTTTATAAGCTAATATCAAAAATGAAATATTAATATTAATATCGAATATTACATTTCAACTCTTTACATTAAAAAAGAGCCATTGTTTTTAGTCTTGTTGACAAAGCTTTAAAACTGTCGGAAAATAATGATCACGAAGTGAGAATGTTTTATAAACAAAAACTTTTCGACAGACAATATAACGTAACTATAAGTACAAACAAGGATAAAACTGAAAAAAATCCATTGATTATTGAACCATATATTTAATCACACAACTTCAACTATTAACTACAATTCTAAAAAGCTAAAATTTTAACTTCTGTCAATACTAAACTGAATAATATACCTAATAATAAAAAACAAAAACGTAAAAGGAAATCAAACTAATGTAGTTTAGCATATAAATTGCATTGGCAAAAATTGTAAAAATATCTACATCTGCCAAACTGAACGAAAATTGTCGACGAGGGTAAAAGGACATATGTCTCATATACGCAGAAATCCGAAACGTTTATAGTGAAATAAAATAAATGAACATAAACTAAAATATGATCATGAATTTGATAAGGATAATTCCAAAATTAAAAAAAAAGAAAACAGTTTTCGTAAAAGAATGATGGCTAAAATGATTCATATAGGTATAAAGAACAATTTTTGGGAACTTGAATGAAATTTATAAACCAACATTAATTAAAAGCAATTGAAATAATTTCATCATCTTCTTAAGTTAATTTTTAATTTATTGATGTTAATTGTATGCTTGATTATGATCGAATTTGAGGGTTGAAACGTCGCATAGTTAGCGATATTAGCTTCTATTGATTATAAATGTATCATATTACCAACAAAATTAAATTCTTGTAACTGAAAATTAAAAAGCTTATGATAATTCTATACATTATACGTATTACTTATGTACTTATTGGGTGTTTTCCAAGAAAATAACTTTAATGAACGTTGAATAGTGAGGAGGTAAAGATTTACCATATCAAGTTTAAGAGATTTATAAAAAAAATCAATATTGACTGTTTGGAAGGAACAGTTATTTATCAATAATAGATCAAAATGAGTACCTTAAGGGTGGGTCCATTTTGACACTTGAACAGGATAACTTGAATACTGCAAGAGATAAAAAAAAATTAAAAAAATCCTGGAGACAACATAACTAATGTTCTCAAAAATCATTTATTTTAGTGTGATAACCAAAAATTGTTCTTTTTGTGTCACAAAGTGCACAATATTAAATGGCATTTTCATAATAAATTACCCCTTACTTAACTTTAAAACTACACAGTGTTCCTGAAAATTACGAGAAACATAAAAAAGAAAGATCGGGAAGGTGACATTTATTTTTTTTGTACGACATTTTTCGAAGTAAAAGTAGGTACAAAACCAATTTTTGATTTTGGATTTCCTCTGATTTTTAAAAATGCAATATACAGTTTGTAATTTACATAAGTATAAAATAAGAACTACCAATAAATGTAAAAATGAGTCCTTTTTTAATTTTCCATTTCCACGATTACTTGCATTAGATTTTCTTATCACTAAAAGCACATTCAGCGCCACATGTGGGACATTAGCATCAGTTCTAATTAAAATCTATCTATCGATTATTAATTTAATGAAGACTTTGATAAAACATAGGTAAATTACAATTTTTTACCTAATTTTAAATTACATTTAAATTATCAAATACTTCCGGTTTTTTCATTCTATTTGTTTAAAAATAAAGACTTTTTATAAAATACAAAGGCATTGGAAATTCTGATGTCGACGTCCTTATTCAACTCTTAAAGTTTAAATTAAAAAAAATTGAAAAGTTTATCCTAAACAGCGAAACATAAGAAATAATTTATTTTTGGCCTTCGAGCTAATTGTACTTAACTTAAACAAAAAATTATGCTTTTTGATATCCAATTAAAATGACCAAAATGAACTGAAAAGCATAAAATTAATTAAATATTAATTAACTTCTACAATTACGTAGGTGATGTTGGTACATCTAGTTATTATTTTTGTTTATTATTAAAAAAATTATTTCCATCAAATATTTAGTTGAGAATGAAATAAGAATAAAATAATAATTTTATAGAGGAATGAGTAGTAGGTTTAAATAAAATTAATAAAATATGATTTCTTAAGATTTTTTAATATGAACACTTTTTACATATACGTTTATTTTTATAATAATACGGACAGAGAAAAACCAATAAATAAGTATTATAACAAATAAATAAGTAAAAGGTACTAATTCTGTAGTCTTAAATAACCATTAAACCTGTAAAGAAATTTTGGTTTGGATACAAAGCCAAAGGTACCCACCGCACGTCCTTTGCCATCCTCATACTCGATTAATTTAAACAAGATTAAAAAGAAAAAAGAAACTAATAAATTAATACATTTTTTTTTTGTTAAGCCTAATACAAACCGGAAATAACGAAAATGAAATACAGCAGGTACGGTACATTTGAATGCATGTATTGATGTATTTTTTGTATTTGCTGTCAAAACTACAGTATGATTTTCTATGTCGTCTTATAAAAATCTGTAGAGGGGTTGTTCTTGTTACTATTGTACTAGGGTAGAAAACCAGCAAATTAACTCGTTGTACACAGTACATACCAAAATAATAAACGTTATATACTCGTCACCATTGAAAATATAGACACCCAAAATATATTTCGAATTCGTTCATTAAAAATGAAGAAGGCCAAGCCTGTAGGTACCTAAATTATTATTACGTAACAATTATTATTTCTTACGTATATTTATGCACTTGAAAAAATATCTTTGTTTGCTATTGAGACTTTTTGCGTTTTATATTTAAGTATATGTATGTTGTAATAGGTAATAATGCTTGTTAAAATTGTTCATTTGTAGAAAAAAAAAATTAAAAACCAACTTTTTTGAGTGCGGCAATTTCGAAAACAAATGCTTTGCTCTTTTGCTTCTTTCTATATGTATAAACACCATACGATGCTAGCACATTTAGGAATAATTAACAGATTTGTTCGAGAGCAATATCGAAGTTGCCAAAAAAAAAATATATTTTCTTTTATTTTAATTCTGGTATTGACCTAAATTTCCACAGGAACGCGTTGTGGATTTAATAAACTTTCCACATGGTGTTTCAACTTTTATTGATCAATCGTCATGGTTTTCGATGGGTTAGCTTTTATTAGATCCTTCTGACTTAACACAACGCGTTACGTAAAGAAAATTTAGTTGGAAATTGACGAAAACCACAACGCCTCCAATGTCCAAATTTGGCATTTGAATTTTCAAATTTAAGCGTATCGTCAATATTACTCTCGATCCGTTGAAATACATTAAATAGAACTCCGAATAATTTTAAGCATATTACATACAGTATGTAGAAAGCATTTGTACATTTTTAAAACGGCAAAAATTCTCAAATACAAAGCGTTCAAAAATATTAAACAAAGTTCCGCATTTATTTGAAATAAATTTACAATTATTGACACAAGTTCTTTAGACCATTTTTGGTCACAAAGTTAGACAAATAGATTTCTTTTCGTTTTCTAAACATAAGTGAATTTTTTTAACAAACGCTTTGTACTAGGAATAGTTTTGCAATTTTTTTTTTATTTTTTCACGAATTACACAATTGAAAAGTAACAATAATAATTGAACACGAACAACAAACAGTGTCCAAAACACAATATACACACACATATCTAACATATTGCTTTCTGTAATCAGTCTAAAGTCAAAATTCGATTTCTTATTCAATAGGTACACGTTAAAAAAATAGTTAGAAATAAATTAAATCGCCTAAGAAAACGTTGGCTTCAACAAATCAACTCTTTTCTAATCAGTACTTCCGATGATAATAATAAAAATATACTTACCTACCTACCTCACGTCAAAAATAGACATGCAGTAATTTGTTGAAACGGCAACAATTAACTAACCGCTAAATAATTACAAATAAATAAACATTTAAAACTTAACAGAATAGAATTTACACAGCAGGAGTTTCTTAGGTACATTCGATAATGTGAGGTTGTGACGACTCTATGACGCTTGGCCTGCTCTCTTTGCCAGGATGATGTGACGTTTGAGGAGGAAGCCGTTGAGGTCCTGTTTGTAGCGCTGACGGCGTCAGAGACTTGTTCAATCCCGAGTGTATGAGTCCTCCCCCGTGAGTCATTGGAGGAGACTGTTGAGCATGCAGCTCGAAATGATCCCTTTGGTCTTCATGAATGTCTTTGCTTGAGTCAACTGGACCTTAAAAAAAAAAAAACAAAAAACTTTTATACGTCATCCAAACATTTATTTCTACATTATTTTTGAAGAGTGAAGGTTTTAAGTTTATTTTTACCTATGCTTCCATCGTTACTCGAGTAATCGTAGTAACCATTTGGAGACGTTTCGCCATGGAGTTCCTCGTCAATATTATTTGGTCGACAACTGGTGGTCTTCCAATGAGTCCTCAATCCAGAAGCACTGATGTAGTTCTTCCCGCACTCCTGACAAATGTACGGTCTCTCATTGGTGTGTAGTCTTTTGTGTAACTTCAAATGTACAAACTGAGTGAATTTTGCCGGACAGAAATCGCACGCGTACGGTTTCTGTCCGCTGTGCAACCGAAGATGCGTCTTCAGGTTCGACGTCGACGAAAATCTCTTCTTACAAATGCCGCACTCGTGCGGCCGTTCTCCAGTATGCACCAGGTGGTGTTTCTGGAGATGAGCAAGTTGAGTGAACGATTTGGTGCACACGTTGCATTTGAACGGTCTCTCCCCGCTGTGAGTTCTCAGATGAACCTTCAGATTGGAAAGTTGACCGAACGTCTTGCAACACACGTTGCATTCGTAGTGCATTTTCCCGTCCTTCTTTTTCAGGGGATAAGGAAGGCTCCTGTAGCCTCTCGATGCGATGCTCGAATTGGGATGTTGGGGACTGACGCTTCGACTGCTCATTCCCCTGTCTGGACTCATCGAATGAGTAGGCGAAAGCTTTCCGTTCCCGTGCTGCGTTGGAGTCAACGGGGTTAGAAGATGATGGGTCAGGTTAGACGTGATTATGTGCGAACTTGGAATGATTAAGTTTGTCGAGGTCGGATGGTGAGATCCCACGTAATTTGTACTGATAGGGGGAGAGTACGTAGACGTAGGGGTCGCAGTTGTTATGTTCGTGTGAATGATTCCATTCGACGATGGATAGATGCTGTAATAATTAGTTGGTTGCACATGGTTGTTGTAACCATCGTTCGTGTGCGATACGTATATTGTAGCAGAAGGTGGTACAGGACTTGGGGAGTGATTTTTTAATAAACCTGGACTCGTCGACATTGGGGCATTGGAAACGGCCAAATTGGAACTCGAGTCTGGACTGCACGGCATTGTTCCATACCTATGACTCTTTTTGTACGAGTAAGCCATTTCCGTGGGGGAACTTGGAGGTGGTGTAGCATCGGGTTGTCGCTGATTACTGTCGTTGTTATTATTATTCGAGTCAGTTCTATTCCGTAGTAGAATATTCTCCAAAATACTTGAAGATGGAGGTGTGTATCTAGTAATAATCGTCTGAGTCTTCACCTCGGGCTCGTAGAATGGTTTGTTATTAGGAACTTCAGGTGGAGGCGAGTCTAAGACTATCACCGTGTTAGGAGGTGTGACGATTCTAGGTACTAACGTCGTCACTTCCAGAACGTTACTTTCCCCATGAGTCAAATCCTTTTCCGACTCATGATCGCTTTCTACGTTTTTGTTGGATTTGTAGTGATAAGCTTTTGTTATTTTAATTTTGACTTTCCGGTACTCGTTTTTCTGGGCTTCGGGGGACAAGGGTGACTGTTTAATAACGGTCGTTTCTTTGGAATTCGTTTTCTTACTAGAAATAAATATGCGCAGTTAGGACTGATGCTTTAAAAAAGGGGGTGTTTATTAAAAATTTAGCCTTACCTGAAATCGAGTACGTAATTATTTTCACTGTCCGAGTCACTGGAATCTTCGGGGGGAGTAAAAGCGTCATCGTGATAGCCATGGCTGTGATATCCTTCGTCGGATCTCACGCTACCATCTGTAGGGGTGAGTTGGTGTTCGTAGGCACCGTCTTTTCCGGAAGAAACGGAATCGATCACAGTGCTGACAGTGATCACTTCTGACGATTGCTGAACTTGTTGACCTATAATTTACGAGACTAATGAAATTTTCATGTTTTCAAAATTTTTGAGTTTCCAGTTTTTTTGCTATAATTATATTTGGACTTACGTATCCTTTGTAGCATTTGTTCTCCGGTCAGCGGATAATTCAGTCTTTCAGCAAATTCCTTACAATACCACACGAGTAATTCCTGATTTGGCAAAATTGGTTTGATCGTGTAAAAATATATGTTCATTTTGTACTGACACGCTATGAGATTTTGAGATTCACTAGAATATGCCGGGTTCACGTATCGCATCCAGTTGGCCTTCGAGGTATCGTACCCGTCAATGTAATAAAATAATTCATTGTCTTTGTATATCTGCAAGAAGAAGAAACAACACA
This sequence comes from Agrilus cyanescens, assembly GCA_947389935.1. Lineage (NCBI taxonomy): Eukaryota > Metazoa > Arthropoda > Insecta > Coleoptera > Buprestidae > Agrilus > Agrilus cyanescens. The sequence continues at coordinate 27,432,864 of OX376705.1, forward strand.
GTGATTAGTTAATGACCTAGGAAACGTGACCGTTAAAGAATAATATGTAATGCATAGTGAAGGATGACATCAGTGAAACTTTTTTTTTTCTTATCAAAAAACGCGATATAACATAAATATTTATTAACCCTCAAAATATAGATACTAAATCAAAATTCAGATTATTTAGAAGACACAAACATATTTCAGGTCAAAAATATCTGAATATGTACTGAATTGGGTCTCCAGTGCACTGAAAACATTATTAAAAAAACAAAAAAAAAATTCTCTTCGTATATACATCCAAAAAAATAAAATATTTACGTTTTTTTTAAGTTTTAAAATCAAAAATTAATTGAGACATGATGTATCTTGTCATTTTGATGCTTTTTCAAATAGAATTGGTTTCATTAGAAAGTAATTAAGGGTGCAGTTCCGATTAGGGGCATTTGTTGACCTTGGTCAGACGTGAAAAACCCCCGAAGGATTTCTGGCGCAGATGCATCACACATTTTTTATGGAGGTTTAAAGTTGTAATCATTTTTAGCCTTTTATCCATAAGGATTAAGCTGTAAGGAGTGGCAGTTTTGGGAATATGTGCGGGGTCAGGTTAGGTTAAGTTAGTTTAGGTTAGGTTAGGTTAGGTTAGGTTAGGTAGTAGTAGTACTAGCAACTGATGATAGTGATGATGATGATGGTGATGCATTTGACAGTCTTACAGGTCAATAAAGTTAGAATTCTGCCTAATTGTGCATTTTTGGGGGTGACTCTTAGAAATATATGGCTAATAACACTAAAATATTTAAACCCCCATAAAAAATGTATGGTGTATTTTCGCCAAAATCCTTTGGAGATATTTCATCACTAATTGAGAGGAATTTCTAAAAAAAAATCAGTTAGGGAAATTTTATCACTAATTGAGATGAATTTCTAAAAAAAATTTTGGTCAAAATCGGGGGTTGCCCCCTAATCCTTAATAGATAATTTTTGAATTAATGCTTCTTTTTAATTTTACATTTCAAAAATATATACATATATCGTTTAGTCCTTTCAATGAGTGAATAAAAGCACTTTTCTTAGCCTTGTATGTATATGGTTCATTTCGACTAGAAATGTGTACGTGGAAATTGATTCAATTTTGCTACTTTCTTCATTAGCTTTTTTAATCACTCGGCTTTTATAAACTGGTAAATTAAAAACAGAACAGATACTTACCCTCCAAAAATACTTCCTGTTTGCAGAACTCGGTACTGCATCTTTGGCATAAATTTCACCTACAAGAGGACCAAATCTGGTGCCTCTAGGAATGTACCCCGTACTCCAAACCCCTTGGGCCTGTAATCAATTAGGTTTAAATTATGATCAAGTCGATTGATTTAACACCTCCATAAATTATTTCTTATTTTCTGCTTTTTAGTTCAGTTTCGTGTTTCCTTTTTTTTGCAATTATTTGTGATCGGGGATCGTAATTTCCTATTTTTTTTTTGGGACTTCAATACCTACTTATAAAATTAAACACAACGCAAAAAGAACAATGAAAAAGACCTTCATATATTAAAAAAGAGCTGGATAAAAATAACAATAAAATAAGTTGTTAAGCTTTTCCTCAAGATTCATTATTCCTTTCACTTTTTTTTATTTGTTTTTTTATTTTAATTTTAATCGGGAAGCACGTTCTTCGTCAAAACACATTACATTTCCGCATGATTCTTCTCTCGTGATCAAATCATTGATGAATTGATCTCCGAACACGTGAAAATAACTGACAACGTTTAATTATCATAAGAGGAATGAATAACCAATTCTTCTTACGGAAGCTCCTTGCTTTTAATTATAAATCAAAATTTTTTTCTTAGGTTTTTTCATTCGCACAATTATGTTAATGCCTTTATTTATCTCGTTTTACATTAATTATGCAAATTCAATTATTTCAAGTACGTACGTTAACAACAAAATAAATATTATTGCGAAGAAATAAATAAAACTTAAGTAGAAGGAAGTGTTATATTTATTAATTTTTTAGATTCCAAATTAAATATTCAAAATTGGAATTAAATTTGGGACAGGCAAAGACTGGAAGTTAGATTTCAGATTTTCATTCAGCTGTTTTATTTAACATTTTGCAAATAACCAAAGGCCTAAGAACCACAGTTGCATTAAATTAAATTGTTATTTGTATATATACGTAGATTTAAAAAAATTTAAGCTTAAATTGATTCACTTACATCTGAGAGAGCCTGCGAGGGTTTGAGAACAAGATTCCTAGGAAGGGTGGCTTCGGCTCTGTGAGGAGTGCCAGGATCCACCGGTAGATCTGGCGCAATAAACGTTGTATGAAGCTCAAATTCCTCTTCCCTAATGTTGTGCGGATCAAAATCACCGGCAGATGTGACAGCCGCATCATCCATGTTATCCTGAAACAACGAAAATAAATTGCTTTTATTAAAAACTTAAATTTAACTTATAATTATCCTTATTTCTAATTCTATAGATTTCCACAGGGTGTTTATTAATATTTAGAGACTAACTAGTAATTACAATAAAATTATATTCCCTATTACCATCAACAAGCAGACAAATGAGAAGAGCCTACTTTTTTGGCTTAAGCAATTTTTTTTTGCAAATAGGAAATGAATTACGCCCATCCGGTATACATTTCAGAAATTTATTAACGAAACTTTTTGTTTTCGAAATTTCCTTTAAAATAAAAAAAAGGCCAGAACGAGAGGAAATATGCAGAAATATTATATCAATGTAATTAATTAATAATAAATACACCGATCAGTGGTGACTTCCTGTATTTACAGAAAGTTGAGTGTACTACCACAGATAGCATGAGAGCGTCATCTATGGTAATTCCCGTAAATTGCATGTACTATATGTTCAATAAGCTTCCTATACATATCACAATTTTCAATTTACATCCAACGAAATGTCAAAAAGCATTTTTTGCTTGTAGGTATTATTTAAAATTAATCAAAAGACTTTTATTTTTAATTTAGGTATTTGTAAAATTAACGCAAGATAAAATCTCCTAAAATTTAGCTTGCTTCAAGAATTGCGAATTGTGTCTGCCTTAAAAAGAATTATAATTGGTAGAACGTTCATTTAATTAATAATTAAATAATAATAAGTAATTATCCTAGATTATAATAAGACAATGTTACCGGCACCTTCGCCGGAATTTTATGTACTTTAAGCAATTTGGTCAAGGAAAATATTTTAATGAATATTTATTTACAAATTAAACGTATAGTGATAGGATTAAATTATTTTTAAGGGTAAAAAAGCATTATTTCTATAATTCAGCAATTACAAGAAGATCTCCCTGGCGAATATCACAACCCTTTTTAATTTTATAATCAAAATTAAAACACTAATTAAAGAGATAATATGGAAATTACGTCGCAAAAAATTTCTACAATAAAAACCTTATTATATTAAAATATGAATTATGTAAAATTTGTTCATATGTAGATAATAATCATAGAAAGTAGAAATTTATCATAACTTGTTACGAAATGAACATCATTTTTATCAACAAAAACGTTCATTTTCATAAATTGCAATCAACATTACACTATGTTGCTCATACTTATTGCATTTTTATTGAACTTGACACTTACAATGATTACGTAAAAACTATCAATAAATGTATATAAATACATACAGCAAAGGTCATTGAAAATACAGACAGTAGGCAGCAAACTACTACCTATATCTATACTTCAAAAATGGCATTTTGAATTTAAAAAATGACCTACTTGTTAATATTCTGTATCTGTCAAACATTAGAGAAAAAATGTTAATTTTCCGTCTATAAAGACAACAAAGAAAGAGAGCTTTTACTCATACTAGTTTTGAGCTTCAAAAAACTGTCATAACACTTCCGTGAGTATTGCAATAGGTTACGGTTCAGGATGGATGTGTTTACATTTACATATCTCTCACCCTTCCCCAACATTTGTATTCGTAACACACTAAGAATAACCGCTTTCAAAGTTTAAACAAACAAGCAGTATCATGTATCACCTATAGATAAAGACTATAAATAATTCCGTATCTAATCTACAACAATAAACACTACACGATCTCAATATTCGAATAAATCAACAAACCATTATTACTAATCGCGTTTTACAATAGACATGGAAGACAAACTGACGAAATGAAGAAGCTCAAAAACACCATTAAGGGGTGGTTTCCGCACCCAACATTTACACATATTCTTGATCAGTATGACGAACTCTATAACATACTTTTTTTTTAAGAAAATCGGAAGGGACTAAGCTATTTTACATAATTACCCATTTTACTGTGGGTTCTTTGAATATTCGTAAAATAAATTTCAATTGCTTAATTTTCTTTGGTTTCTATCAGTTGAAAATCATGTGAAAAAATGCATTTGTTTTGTATAATACTATAATAAACAAGCATTTTGTATATTCTAAGTGTGTATACAGCCGGCGGTATCGACATTGACGCAAAATGTAAGACATGTTCGAGTACTTACAAAAGTTTATGTTTTGTGTGCATTTACTTGCACAAGTGCATGTTAAATATGCAATTCATTGATAATATCCGCATTTAACGGGCGAAGGTCAATGTTGTTTTCATTACTGTGACCTTGCTATTGCAATGTATGCACCGAGTCGCCCGTTTAGGTCAAGCAATTTTCTGTCTGCATTCTCTTCATTGCGTAACAGGAAAATTTGCGCTGAAATTAAACATTAAAAGATTACATTCAATCTTTGCGTAAGAATGTAGGCTGGCATTTTCTTATTTCCTTCTCTTTTTTTTCATCTATTCATGTGTGTGTATGTCTTTCTCTCTCTTGTATCCTATTAAACATTTAGAAAATTATGCAATCTCCAAACTTCGTAGGATTGCAGATAAGAAACTTTAAATGCAAAATCGTATGATCAGTAGCATAAGTAGAAGTGTCTGCTATTTTCGTTGTGATAAGAGTCATCACGTCATTAGTATCATTAATTAGAAGAACCCGACTGGAAATTAGTCCAGGGATCTCGGATTATGATCAGATACAGATCAGATGTTCCTTAATACGGCCATCTGATCGGGAACTGATCAGAGTACAGTATTCCACCCCTTTCTCCAGTCCTTGTGAAAAATAAAATTAAAAACATAGAAATGTCGACAGTATAAATCAAATTCGTGTTTTGCAGCACCTAGTAGAATGAACGATTAGGTCCAGACGTTTCGTCAGCAACTGCGACTGACATCTTTAATAGATCCTGCGAAGGCTAAAAGTCGCTAGCGAGACTTTGAGGTACAATTTTCTTAGTCAACGCATTTTCCACTTTGAGGATGTTAGTCGCAGTTGACGACGAAACGTCTAGATCAAACTCTAGGTATATTTGCACCAGGGCTTATACAAACTTAATTCTAATGAGGATTTCGGCCATTGTGGTGTTTTAGTATTCCCACACAAAGAACATTTTTCCTTTCCAAACGTAAATAACATTCAATAAATGATGAAAATTTAAATAAAAAAGAAAACCATTTTCTTTCTTCTATCTTTTCTTTAGTTTTATAAACATTCTGCTTTTCTTCTTCTTCTCTTCTTTTGGTAATCTCTGAAAATAGTTTCCAGCCGAAACAGTATGAAAGATTAAAAAAAAAATGCAAAATTGAGATGAAGCATTTAAGTATACCAACAGGATGATGCAGATTGGTCGGTTTTGAATGGGAAAGCCCATTTCCTGACTTAATATGTGCCTATGGTACCTATACCTATTTTGAGAAATGGAAAAAACCATCACATGACGTTATCTTCAGTGCCAAATGAGATACAGAGCTTTTCTCGACAGTAATCAAAATTACAGATTTTATTTCACAGAATATAAAAATTCAGTCAATACATTCTTAAGTACTATCTAAAGTTTTAATGGTGCAGATTTCAAAAATAATAAATAAAACGGTAATTTAAGTTAGTGAAAAGATTTTCAAGTGTTTTATTAATTATTTTTGTCATTCCTAAGTATAAGTGAATGTAGGCTTTCACGGCCGGCGTCTTTAATATTACAAGAATTTCCCGGGCTTGTTGGCCGTGGTCTTTTGGATTTTACTCCTGACGCTTCGCCTACTGCTGCGGTAGGCATCTTCAGAGGTGATTCGCTGCTGTTCGTCTTGGCCGAAGTGTTCGTCGACGCTCGTCGCTGCTGAATTCAGCAGTAGGCGAAACGTCAGGAGTAAAATCCAAAAGACCACGGCCAACAAGCCCGGGAAATTCTTGTAATATTCCTAAGTATTTTTTTTAAGAACAACCCAGTGAGGTACTCAGATTTTTGCTACTATCGACAAATTTTATAAGAAAATAGGAAAATATTATCAGTCCCTAGCAGTCTCAGAATCAGAGACTTACGTCGGCACAAAACATTGAAACAAACTGTATAGTCTCAGAAATTTCAGTCTCTAAGAGAAAAACTATTGCAGTCTCCGAAATTCCAGTCTTTAGGAGAGAGGCTGTAGTCTCTAAGATGTCAGTCTTTGGAAGAAGGACTGCAGTCTCACAATTGTCAATTTTAAGAAAACAACTGAGACAGAGATTGCCGTTTTTGAAGGTTTATATTTTTTTAAGTACCTACTTTAATGGAAAGCTTTTAAAATAGTCCTTCTGGCAATCCCAATTCTTATGAAAGGAAATGGAGCAACAAAAGAAACTGACAACTTCTGTTAATTTTGATTCTTATTTTTTTTTGTTATTATTTTTTTTATTTTGTAGTAGATATCAGTTGTGGGCCCTATCAATTAAATTTTCAAAATGGATGAAAATAACTTTCATGTGCGAAATTTGTTACTGCTGTCTGAATGAAAAACTGAAACGTTTTTTTAAGAATGTAAAAGAATTTGTGTCCGAAAACTGTGAGACTTTCATAAAAGTCTGCAAGAAACTGTTTGGGAATCCTCAGAGACTAATTATTTTTTTTTGGGAAATCATATTTGCTTTGGACTTTGTAATTTACCCTCTTTGAAACCTTTTTTCATGAGTTAAACTATTAACAACTTCTATTTACTTTAAACAATAAACTAATTAAAAAAATATTATGAATTCTGTAGTAAGTGAGAAGATGGTGTAATGAAGCGATAATCCTTAAAGGGCGAGTCTTTTTTAGAAACGATCGTCTATAGAAAAGAGTAGATATCAAAGCGTACGATTCGTTGTAAAGCTCTTCGCTTTCCCTTTGCCACCATCACGATGTTTCCGCGCCTATTATGATGCAAGTGAAAGGGGATGTGGGTCAGTAGAATGCAGTTTATCGACCGTCGGCGTCGTGACGCCCATTGCACACCCGCGACGTCACCGTATAACCGTGACGTCACATGCGTAAAATTGCCTGCTTCCACTGGATTCTGTCTAACGTGCGTTTTACGATCGTTCGTTTATGTAATAAAAGTTGCAAAAAAAATAGAGATATTATGACACTTGCAACCGATTGCAACTTGTGCAATAAATTGAATTCTGATTTGGACTTTTAGTTTAGGTATTTACCCAATTGATAAAATGTTGGATGTTAATGAAGAGTTGCAATCAACGCAAGTGCAAACAAAATGGCGGATAGTAGCCTTTTACTACGAACTTTTACTTTTTCTGTAGCAATGAAGTGTCAAAAGTGGTTAAATTAATAAATAATTTACACAATTTAACGTAAAATCGATCTTGATTTCTCAAAGTTTTGTTTCCATAAAAGTAAATTACAAAAATAGTTTAAAAGAAAAATCCTATTATAAAGCATGCAGCCAGATAATGGGGATGTGTGGGCTCATAGGACTAAAACACTTCCCTTAAATTTCAGGAATATTGAATTATTGTACATGAAATTTTGAAAACTTTTTATACTCTTAAAAAAGTAAAAATCTAACTTGACTTCATATGTAGAAACAATTTTTTTGAATAACTTTGAGGTACCTACCCATCTATTTATTTTTTTTGTGGTCACTTTGCAATGTCTAACGTGACCTAAAATGCATAATTTAATTAGCAAAAATTACAATCAGTACTTGTTTTCAATCGGGGTCACTAAACTAACCAAAATCATAATCGATCGTAATTAATATGATTGCCATGATGTGAAGGCAACGGTAAATGTGTTGTAAAGATATGCTGTTCAAGAACTCTAACGGAATTTGTTACATACAGAAACAAGATATTTAAATAGGTAGGTATTCGTTAAGACGAATGTCCAGTAGGTAATTATTTTTATATATTCTTTTTAACGTATTTACATTTGTATTCCATATGCACTAATTATATAAATTACTTAAAATTTAAATATTAATTTATCTATCAGTTGGTAAGTTAGTTCATTTTTTTTATAAAAGTTATCGTACTTGAGAGTATCTTAATGATAACTTGAAAAGAGGAGTGTAAATTTAGGAGGAAGCCCATAAGGCATTTTTGAAATAAAAAAACTATTTCTATAATCTAATTGCGATTTTTCGCAGAATGAATTTTGTTACTATTTCTTCTGATGTATTTATAAAAAAATTAGAGTGCTTAATGATTGCACTCTATGGGTATGTGTGATATTCAAAAAATGTCCAAAAATCGCCATTATTCTTGAAAATAGCAATTAAATCCTACTTTGCAGAATACTTATAGTTTTGAAAGACAATATTGGAGTTAATTCCCTTCATATGGGTGAAATACAGATCAACTACACTATAGAAGTAGTTTTTGTGAATTTGGAACCTGTCTTATGTAAATTTTCCAAAATTTTGGAGGCTATTTTAGTATGTTCTTTACTTCTACTTCTGCTACTCCTTTTACATAACTCAATACATATTTAAATAGAAAAATAAAATATTTATAATAGTGTTTTAAATTCTGAAGAAAATTAGTTGTTTCAAGCACTTTATTGAGAATAATGTTTTAATGTTTGGATTTCTTAAATCTTCATCAAGAATAACATGTTAATATTACTGACTCTTCCTTTTTTGGTCTTTCTGCAAGCCAAAAATAGGCCTCATCTTCTAGTCTTCTTTAACAAATTAGAACGGTGCATGAATCTTTACCGGAGGTAATTGAATATTATCTTCGTTTATTGAATAATCTAAATGAAGGATGTTATATATCCTTGAAGGACGATGTCATCCAATTATATTAATTATTTAATCTATAATTCCCAGTATCAAATTGCAATTAAAGTTTTGGAAACTTTTAACTGATTTGAAAGAATGCTACTTTTTTTAAAATTATCTGAGTCTTTATAATTAATAATTGGAATATATCATCTGTCTCAATATAGATTTAATTTTATTAGGAATGTAACTATATTATTTTTGGCTTTATACTTATGCTATGTGGGATTGTTAATTATATAATTCATATTATGATGCCTGATGAAGACTCAATAAAGAGTCGAAACGTAGCAGAAATAATGATGTACTGAAATCCTAAAATTCTATATTCCTGATAAAATTATAGCTTCATAATTAATTGTCAAAATATACTGTGGATTTATATTGTAAATTTGCAGCACATACGGAAATAAAGAAAGTGTTTATGATAAATTTCCTGAAATTCAAGTTAAGACAGAACATACAGAATATGTGATATTTACACAAAAAAAAAATAACCTCTTCTAAACAGTTTATCATGAGGTCACAGTTTAAATTTTGCTAAAGTTTAAAGTAAAGTAACGAAATATATTAGTTTTATAACTTATACGTCGATAGGACAATTTTTCTTTGATGGTAAATACCCGAACGCTTATTTTAATATATATATATAGATATCTATTTTATTAATTTCTAATAATAACAATTACAATATTTCTAATATAAAAATAAAAGAAACGTTACATACCTGCCTCATGTTCTGCTCAATGCCGTTAGAATTCATTCATTCTTTTCAAAAATCTGAAGAAAAAAAAAAGATATTAATATAGTTAATAAATATAATGATGCGACAATCCTTATTACTAAAATTATTTTTAATTTAATAATTAAACAGTACATTACATCAAATTATTCATATATTTTTGATATGATCCTGACAATTTAAGGAAGCATTCCGGGGTGTTCGCTATAATAACGTTATTGATGTATTAATCTACGTCAAAAATGTTGAGATATGAATTTTTGTTTCTTGTGAAAAAAGAGTGAGTAAAAAACACCCCAAAAGTTAATACTTAATAAATAGGTCTTGATTTTTCAGATACTTTTAGTTGGTCTTTTCGAAAAGATAAAATAAATACCATGTAAAATGCTCCTATTTTCAAATTCAGAATACCAAAAGACATGACTTTTTAAGCCTTAAGATTTAAAAAAATTGACTTGTGTATTAGGTACCTAATTTTGTTACTACTAGTTCAGTTAGAGTAGGTTTTATTAAAAAAATTCTGGCTTGTTTTTCTATTTTTTTTTCAATAATACTTTTCAGACTGTTTAAACCGCTGAGAAATCTAAAAACCCTCTTATGAAGCATTGGGTACTTTTTATCTCCTTTAATTTAAAAAAAAACAAATCTCAACTAAATCAGGGTTAGTATACGAAGAGCATCAATTCGGTAACTGTTTCGCATTTTACTTTCTAAAAGCATAAGATAGTTTATTGAAGTTTACAACAATTTTAGAAAGTTTCAGGATCAAAAGTTTTTAAAAAAAGAAAAAGATAATCTAACGCAATCCTATTAAAATTTAAATTTTTAGTAAGGACGTAGTATTTGTTAGTAAAAGTAAGAACTTTTTAAGGTAATTCGCAGGGATGAGGACGAGTTTTTTCGAATTATTAACATATCATAACCTCCTTCAATATCCTGTTAAAAAAGATAAATTAAAAAAAAGATTTTCTTTTCGTGGTGCCCATAAAAAAATTGATTTGTACATAGACGTAGAGATGACCAATTTTACTATAAATTTCGTGGTCTTGGTTTCGTTTTTGTTAAATATAAATCGGGCACTCGTATAGTTTTCGCACTTGGTGCAGTTAATTTCTAACTAATAATAGTGCAAGGTTGAGAGATGGCTTTGACGTCACCGACTAATGCAACGCATCTTTATTAGTACGTTGCATTTCCCGGCCTCCTGTTCTTTTCTATCAGCCTTGTACCTAACAAACCGCCTGCCAGAGCACATAAGACCCTGACTGCGTTTATAATTTCAATGTTAGATATATTAATAGCGAATGCGAAAACCGCCGTGTGCATGTTATGGCCATTTTCAAATACACTGTCGCTTTTCAAACGTCTAATAGCAAACACTTTGATGCAACTCACTTATACACAGTACAAACAAACAAACAAACAAACAAACATGTCTATGAATCTATGTGTACATCTTTGGGTTTTCTTTTTTTCGTTGCCTTGTTAACGATTCTCTAACACAAAGGAGCTTTAATGAGTATTTGAAATATGTAAACAGTGTACAAGATGGTAAAACTGTTGAACACAGATGGCGCCCCTCCTGCAGTATGCGATAATTTATTAATCTTCCTGTGACCGCAGGAGATTCAGTTGAACGTACACCAACTGAGACGCACCGTTACATTGAAGACGGGAATTCATGTCCAACTGAGGCAATTCAGGTTTCTACCTGACACGCCTGTACTTCAATACAAATTAAAATCCAAAAAATGTGTGGAAGACGGCGAGGAATATGTGAAAAAAGCATACACTCAAAATTTCGGCTCTGGTCACGTAAATTTTGAGAAAATTAAAAAGTGTGAAAAAAGCGTTTACAGCTCAAGCCCTTGACGAACTATAACAGAAAAAAAGGGGAATTTTTCTATTTTACTATAAATTTAATTCTGATATAATATTGAATATATAGAACTTTTAACAGTAATTTAGACTATTTTAGAAACCTAATTAAAAGTGATTTTGTTGTTTACTTTTTCCTATTTCTCGCGAAATCAGTTTGGTTGCAATAATAATTATAATTATTTAAATTAAAAAATATAATAAAATCGTATACCTAATTTTTTATTCTTCTACAACGAAAATGGTTTTTGTCAAAAATAGGAGAATAATCTGCTTTTATCAAGAATACGAAATAAAATCATCTTTAATTGTGTTATTAAAAATAGTCTAAATTACTACCGAAAGTTCAATATTCAGCAGTAAATCGCCCTTAAATTTCTACGAACGAACCTAAACTGATCCAACAACCTAACCTAACATTTACATTTCACTATGGGAATACGTTTGCCTCAGTTGATAATTACATCCCTTGGCAATAAAATCGCCTCAGTTGGTGCATTAATTTAATGAGGGCTGTCTCAGTTGGTAAATGCCAATTCAGTTGGGTCTGTCAATGGTGCCCTGATGAGATGGGAACCAATAATAAGTTTAGAATCGTGATTTGCATATACAATTTCGACGAAACTTGTCCAAAAACTATGAATATTTTTTGTTCTGTAAACTCTAACAATTTTGAATATCAGGTTTAAATAAGAATTTATGGCATGCCAAAGCAGACTTTTTTTTGAAACTATGCTATTGTTGGTCTCATTACATGTTATTAGAAAATGTTGTGGACGTCATTATTGCATATCTTTAATAAAGTTGCGGTCACAAATCTTAAGAAACATTCCAGAATCTCCAAGAAATTTGGAACAGTTTAACACCAGAAGATTACCAACATACCAATTACTATGTTGAGACATGTGGAGACACTAATGGGTCAAAAATTTTCTACTAGTTATTTTGTTGATTTTGTATTAGTTGACAATGTTATGAATTTTCTTGAAAATAGCTTTCTCCTGTGGTTAAAATATAGTTTAAAGTGTCAAAAGTGTATAAGGGTTCTATACATAATTGGAAAAATTGTGGACTTTAGTAGATTTTCTGTTATCGCGATAAATTTCAAACAGAATTTATTTGTATTAGTGGGCTCAACTTCACTTTTATAAACTTACTGTTACTTTTAGAGACCTCTGGGTGCTTATTGGTTCTTAAATTTTCCTAGATACAAGAAAATGACTTTATTGTATGGAAATTTATTTATTTAATGGAATCACTTATTGATGTCGAATCTAACGTTACCATAATTTCAAAAAAATATTACAGAAACAAAACTGTCTCATTGTCTCTCACAATCTCAAAATTAATTAAATTGTTTTAATTAATCAAAAGCTAGTGTATTCTATTTTATTGCAGACTTATGAGGTTCATGACTAATTTAGACAACATATTTTTGTTATAAAGGCAACATTATCTACATAATTAGTAAATTTATGGGTATTAGAAATACAAATAAAATAATGATTATGTGAATTTTTATAAAACAGAAATTGAATGTATAGTTAGTGCTAATTGTAAGGATCAATTGCAGTAGTGTAACTGCAACGATATTTATCACTAATTTTCCTTCTGGGATTACCCATATCATGATATAATATCCACGACTTTCACCACAAATTTAAATTGTTACTTATTTTGTGCATAAGCTCCAGAATAACGAAAAAATAATGCATATTTTTTATGAAACTAAAACAATGAAAACGAACATGATGTACTTATAAGTTATTAGGAAAAAACAATTGAATAAAATTTAATGCGTGAAAAATACTAATAATGATCGTATTTAAACTATTAATAAATAAAAATTGATGCACTTTTCCTTTTAAATGTCAAAGTTCGTCAAAAAAGGAACTAGTAAAAATGAATGGCCCCAGGCCAAAATTTTTTGTGTGTTAAGCATCTTTTCGACAATGCAGTTACTGCAAAATTAACTGTCGTTAGCTGAAGCTCAAAATAAATGTATATTCAGTGCAAATTGTTTCTAGCCATTTAACCTTGAGATGCACTTGAAACTAAATCTAATAAAATGCTGCAATAAGAATATACGCATAGCGACAGCAAATCAAATCTAAAAATATTTAGATGTTGAACTTTCCATTATTTTTGCTAATGCCAAAACACCATAACGAATATTATCCAAAAAATTGCTCCTGAAATTTTAAAGGTCAAAGTTGAGTACACGCTTGGTACAAGGTTTTCAATTTTCAATAACAATTCGGAGGTAATTTGAACTAACAGAAGAAAAAAATCGAAAATATGAACATAAACTTACCACTATTTCGAAAATTATTTGTAAAAAAGCTGCTCTTTGGCAACGCGGAGATCTTTCGCAGTGGTAACGGAAACACTACGGACGCCATTTTGAATTTTCACTTTTGAAGGAAAGTTACATGAACCTTTAGCGAATTATCTTGATATTTAACATGTCCATGCACAAAATATTTTTTAAATAAAAGCACCAATCAAGGGTAAGCCATCATTTGTACCGTTCTTTTTGCACTTCTAACAAATAATAGTTTGCATTTGATAGTGAAATTGTTTTAGTAGCTCGCTAAAAATAGACTAATCAATAGCGGTTTCGTTATCATTTCTAGATTTTTAAATTTAAATGTCAAATATTTTTATTAATTTATCAAAAAGATCCTCGTACGTCGAATACATCATAACCAAAATTAAGAAATAGTTTTATAAAATAAGAAATGCAGTTCCATTTTTTTTTTGCTTTAAAGTAGTCAATATACCATTAATAAATTGAAGAGTAGTAAAAAATTTTTTCAGTTAGAAGACGTATTTATAAAATTTTTAGACCCTTAGTCCTAGTTAATATTTTTATACCTAAAATGTATTGTATTTTCGAAAAATAAAAAATGTACAAAATACTAGAGTTTAATTTTCAAAAAAGTACCTAGAGGAGAAGTTATGGAAAATATTATGATGTTAGTGTTAATTAAATAAAAGTAGTACAGCTATTTAGTTTGTTAATTTTAGATACTTGATTGAGTAGATTTTCTATAAACTATTTATTTTTAAACCAAAATTAATTAATTAACATAGAAGTGGTCTATGTTTAAGATTTCCACTCATTTATTTTTTATATTAAACAATTTACTAAATTAATTACGTACTGTAATCGAAGTAATCTTCAATTAGTATTAAAAAAAAACTGTCCAGAATCACAAAACTTTCGTGAATCACAACTATCGAACACAGTGGTAGATAAAAGCGTTCACAAGAAGAAAATAGAAATATTGAAGAAGAATTTTCACCCACCAAAAACAGTTGGAATTGTTTCTTGAGTGCAGCGGATAATTCATAAAAGCGCGCGCGAGATGCAGTTCGATGACGTTCGCGACTCGGTTGCGAACACGGTCGAAAGCTCGCGACCGAACGTTCGAAGAGCTTTCGCCTGCGACCGTCGAGCGTCGCAGCGTGCAGTCAAAGCTATCGCTGTGAGTGATGGCGCTGCGGGCGCTGCTACTCTTGTCGGTGCATCGCAACGGTGGAAAACGCGTCGGAAAATGCAACTGCACGAGCACGGGCACGACGTCGCCGCCGATAGCGCTGACGACGCCGAACGACGTCGTGTCGACGCCGACCTAGAACAACACATTCTGGCGTGCGCCGCTTGTGTAGCCGAAAGTGCAGTCGCCGATGCACTGGCAAAATGCATGCTCACATTTTTGCCCATGTGCACTGCGAAGCTGATAACATTTCAATTAATTAGTTTTTAATTTCGATTTCGTTCCAATAATTTACCTTACAAATTGCAATTTAACTCTATTAAAATACTCATTAAGATTTCTGAATTGATCCTTTTGATTTTTATAATTTTTAAATTATTGTGTAGGTCCAAACCGACCCAATAAAAACAAAAAAAGGGGTTGAGACAGCATATAAATAATTCAATTTGATTAATCACTAAAGCCTTTTCTTATGCAATGATTCAAAATTCTCAAATAATGAAAAAAAGTAGAGTTTATAAGCTTTTTTGTAACTAATGTCGCGCAACCTACATAGGATAAAGTGAAGGGACCTTAAGGACTAGAATAAACGAACACATTAATTCAATAACTAAATTTTTCAACTTAAATTTATTATTAAACAAACAAATTTTAGTTACTGTACTGTAGAAGAATAATAATTCCAAAATTTCAAAAAAGCATTTAACATGTTTCGTTACCCAAAATGTCGAGATGATATCTACCTTGAATTTTTCTAAATATTTTATGAAACTTTGGGTGTATTTATTTAGTTTTGTTCCACAGTATTCCCTTTGATTTTCTTGTATTACAATTACAATTTATTGTAATTTTAGTAGACTTATATTATAATTATTAAGTTATTAGTTTTTGGCCTGATGATGAGCAAAACTGACCGACGAAACGTTGCACAATTAGAGTGATTTTCACTCATCATTGTTAACGTTAGCTTTCTATTGATTTTTGAATACATATATTTTAATGTTTTTAATTTTTATAATTTATTTTTAAAAACGATTTCTGTTATGTAGATCATCTCTATTTTTTGTTTCATCTGATATTTAACTTTATTCAGTTCAAATTCAGTTTAAATTTATTATTTTGGCTGCTGTAGATAGGTAATGACACTATATACCCAAAACTCCAAAAATAACATCTTAAAATACACGTTTCGATGCCCAGGGTGTCATCCTGAGTCTCTAACTGAAGATGGTACCTACCTTAGATAATGTCGAAACACATACAAAAATTTCTATAACATTTTATGGAATTTTGAGTGTTTTGATTTAGTTTTGTTCCACAATAATCCCTACCATTTTCTTGTAGGTACTGTAATTACAATTATTTTTTATTTTTTGTACAATTATCCTACTACTGTTAAAATAGATCTAAATAGATGTACAATTTGTGCTCAACTTTTTTATTATTTGAAAAAATCAAGCTGTATTACAAGCTTTAGGCTTCGAGAGGGTTGAAGCCATTGTCACATTCCTATACATGTGTGACTGACTAAGTAGGTTTTCAAATAATTAGTTTAAATTTTGCTTTCAATGAAAAAGTCACATGCCTTGAACTGCTAAGAACATCGATGAAGGCAATTCGAACTTTTTTTTCTAATTAAAGCTAAAATATAATGTTCTAATGTTCCGCACCTTCGCCAAACAAGAAGATTTTTCTTTAATAAATGAATATTAGTATAAAACTGAAGATAATCGTCCAATAGAATAGAGGGGTGTAAATAAATGCAATCTACATATGAAAGTACATAGTTATTATAAGGATTCAATAAGTCTGATCACAAAACTGAGCCCCAATTAGATCACTCGGGATCTGTCTGTTCGTCTGTCACAGCAACAACCGATCATGTTATTTTTCAATACACGTATGAATTTCTGTAACCAAAACATGGTTTTTTAATGTAAATAAGTTAATTTTGAATATGGAGTTACTTCTAGGGAGCAAATTAAGGGGACAAATGCAAACTGTACCATGTGACATATCGAATGAAAGAGCTTGTTGTGATGGTTTCAAATATGTTGTTTTTATAATTTTACAATAACTGTTTTTAAAGTTATTTAAGAAAACAAATAAAAACTGACTATACCCTTCCTTATTCATAAAACAACTGAGTATAAAATTTTGAAAAATACAAAAAATTGCTATTTACTTAAAGGTTATAAGAAAACCTACAAGAAATCAATAGTCATGCATTATCTTTTTAGTTACCATAAACAAATTTGGGAAAAATAATTGGTAATTATTGATTTATTTAAAAATATTAAATCGAATTAATAAAATTTACCATAAGTTATTAATTAAAAACTGTAATCACCCAAACAAATTTCTTCTTCCATGGGAACAACATCTACAACTCGACTTTTCACGTCTAATCTCATTTTATTTCCTGTGCTGAATATAATTATAATTTGAGTGTCAATTATCAGCTTTTAATGAAGATCCCACTGCGTAAGTTAAGGGGTGGGTACCTATATTTTCCTTACAGGTCTCAAGTAGCTGATAATTGTATATTTGCCTCTAAGAATAGCAGAATAATAATAATTTAAGTATTAGGTTTGCCAGTTCTAATAACAGATATTAGTATAAGTACTAGTTTATTTTGAAATAAAAAGTCATCTTCTTGATTAAGTTGTACAGGTTGTTGATACATACACAGGAAGTTATAAAGAATGATGGTGTTTATGTTATATGTACAAATAAGGGCTGAATACATTAGCTGTCATTATTTCAATAGAGATACCAAAGAAATCGTTTTGTAAGTAATAAAACAAAGGAGTTTTAAAATGATGCAATATTTAAAGTATCTTAAGGTATTTTAAATTTCTAATGTGAAGACCATTTCTTTCTATCCTGACATCCTGAGATAATCTTCACTTTTCACGAGTTAGAACATTTAACGCTCTTAACTATTTGCGAGTAAAAATAATAATAATCTAATCAAGGCTTCCCTCTGTCTCTTTTTACTTCTGATTCTGCCTCTAGTACTAACCTAACATAACCTAATCTAAGCCCTATACTTTTTTAAACTATAGGAAATCCAATATGAAACCACCACAGAAATACATCAGATTCTGAATGTCCATGCTTTTCTTGAAAAGTTATCATGAACAAATTAAATTTCTAACGATCCTGTAACTATAAGGATTCCAATTTAGATGTCATAACAAGGTTTTTAACTGCAGTATAGTCTATAAATTCATATTCCTATTGTACCCTCTTATTTTATTGCAAGAGCCATTAACTAAAATTTCAAAATTAATGCAATCTTCTATTTATAGAATTTCTGCATGTTTAAAAAAAAAAAAAAATTTTTGAAACATTTTGATTTTCAGTTTGAATTTAATTGCTGTAAAAGTCCATTACTTATTCCAAAATTACATTTCCATACTTTCCAATTTGCTTTCCCCTTTTTTTTTCTATTTTCCCTTTGAAGAAGAGAACTGCATTGTCTTTGAAATGTTGGCACTTTACCAACTATTAATGCGACCCTCACCCGGAAGCCCAATCTTTGTCTTAACAAAACAGTATGGATTAACACGACAGCTGATTCTTTTATTGAGCCACTTTATGGCTGCAAACTTTATTCGAAGGATTAGGATTAAAAAGAACAATTTAAAACTTATATATCTGGGAACGAACTAGAAACAATTTCCAAAGTATTTGAATAAAAATTTAAATATTAATTGTTTTATTTTAATTTTTTGCTAAACACATAAAAATTCTGTGATTAATTCCTACATCCTATAGTTCTTCCAGGGAAATAATAAAGAAAAGTCAAGCTTGTGAAGGCTTGAAAGGTTTTCTGTTGTTAAAAAGTAACAATGACGTTTCGCCTTTAATATTAATCTTCTTCAGGGCTCCCAATTTTATTATTTTGTTATATTTTTATAATTTCCGTCACCTTTTCTAATTTCGTTAATAGTTTTAGGTCCCTAATTTTGGTATTATTCCTAATCCTACATTTACCTCCTCTACATACCTACAATTTTATTATTTTTTTTTTTAAATATTTTCACCCTGTATTTTTGTATTGATACGTTTCCTTATTATTTAAAAGTGTCTCTGTTTCCTCTTTGCATGATTCTACAATCGCTGTATCATCCGAAAAGTCGAGCTCAAAATTAATTAAATAGAAAAAAAAACTAGGGAACGAAAACAAACCCCCACTTAAAGCGAATTCGTTTATGACTGTCAAAATAAAATAAAAGTGAAATTGCATAGGATCGATAAAGTTCAACGAACTTGTGCAACGAGGCACATTCAACCCGGAATAGTCCGGGATACCCGCCTAAAATCCGGGGTGGCATTACTCAATTGCGAAGCTTTTTAGGTTACACTTTGTTCTAACATCAATAGGGAACTTAACCCCCTTTCTTAGCCTTTTTTTTTTTAGTTTTCAACTCGACCCATTTTGGGAACAAAAAAATTAAATAATTTTAAAACAAGACTTCAGACAATCTTATTTCTGGAATTCGACAAGATATCGTGTTTAGAACCCCAAAGAAATTATGATGTCTTGATAAAAATCAGTAAATAAAATTTATAGTTAATCTTATACAAAAAATGAATATAAAAATTTTAAACTAATTTCTTTTTGATTAGAAATAATTTTATGTTTTTGGAATTATTCACAAAAAGTTTAGCCTTCCCTTAATAAACTTCATTTCACTCTATAATCAAATGAATGGTTCTATATTTCACAGATTAAATGCATAAAGGCAAAATTTTGCAAAAAATTATCGACAAAAGAAACATATGTGAAACTTCTTTAATTGCACTTTATATGTACATCTGAATAGGTATCAGACTAATGATGTTGAATTCTATGATTGATTAATTTTTTTTATTCAAAACTCATTAAAAAAGAACTTTTTTTATAATTCTTTTTGTGTTTCTCTCTCATATCCTTTTGAGTAATTATTAAGTTTATTAACTCTCTAAAGTCAATTTTGTATTAAAATTTTATATATAGATTTTATTTAGTTTGAATTGTACTACAATTAATGCCAATTATCCCAACAAGTAAATTTCGTATACATAATTTCATTAATTAAAAATACTTTTAATAGTTTTGATATTTGATGATGAATTTGGATGGGCTCATCGTCAGTTGTGTTCTGGACTACGAAATGAATTTAGTGGTACGTTGAACTCTGAACTATGTCAGGTAACCCCTAAACAAAATCAAAACTTTGGAGGGGCAAGAGAAACGAGCTTGCGGAAGGACCGGGTATGACCCCTCGTGACCTGGGCCAACACTTTCCATGGTAACCATTACGCAAGTCGGGCGAGATTCACGATCGATTCCTGTAGGATATGGCCCACCCTCTTAGAAAACACTAGCGCTTATCCTTATTTCTCCTCTTCTTGTTGTTTGTGGAAAATTGAAAACTACTTTCGATTTATGCGATTTCCTAACACAACGTACATTGCCCTCTCTAACCATTTCACCCTTATTTCGTACAGTTACAAACGAAAATTTATGTATGTATAAAAGCTCATTTGTTACGAATTTCTATTCTCAACACTTCCAATAAGCTTGGAAATTATAGGTTCAAAAATTTTATAGGAAAATTCTAATACTACTTTATGATAAATAATTAAACTCGAGAGGAAACTCTTGAAGAAGTAATTTTTAAAAAACCTCAAAATTTGTTGAACATCAAAGAAAAGAGAGAAAAAATTAATGTTGATTAGTAATTATACCTCGAGGGGTACTGAAATATACCCTAAAGTTGAGTAGAACAAGAGGGAATTTCAACCATTGAGAATTCGATTTCCATTTTCAAAAAAAAAAAGTGAACTGAGACGATTTTTTAACTTCTGCCACCTTCATAAACGATAGGAAAGTATCGAGTTTGTGACAAAACATTTTAGGCATAAGTGCAGAAAGTGTCAAAAGGGTTGAAATAATATTTTGAAAATGCAAAGAAAATTGCAAATTTTCCGTGATTTTCTAAGCGCTCCCTAGTAATAGAATGCAATTTTCCACCCTAAAGGACTCATAAAAAATTAGCATAAGGGCTACTAATGGCAAAATAACATTTTAACTGAAGAAAAGTTGATGGAAAATTCTACGAATTTTTCGTGAAATGACCTTTTGCCATTAGCAGCTTTTATGCCAATTTTTTATGAGTCCTTTAGGGTGGAAACTCTCAACCTATTACTAGGGAGCGGTTGGAAAATCAAAGAAATTTTCCAATTTTCTTTACATCTTTAAAAAATTATTTCATCCATTTTTAACACTTATGCCTAATTTTTTTTTTTAAACAAATTAAATACTTTCCTATCGATTTATGAAGATGGCAGAAGTTAGAAAATTGCCTCAGTTCACATTTCTTTTTTTGAAAATAAAAATCGAATTTTTACGAGGACGTCATACGGTAATGGGTCAAATTTCCTCTTGTTCTACTCAACTCTCACATTACTTCTCAAGTTTAGTCAACGTAAAGTGAGCTGCATTCCGCTTTTGACCACTTTTTTTTTTTACCACGTACTTTTAGAACCTCCCCAAAAGCTTAAACTATCTTTAAGATGAAGACTCCGTACCTCAACATGGTATCTACTCAAAATAGATACAGTAAGGCATTTTGGAAATGACTGCAAAAGCTTGTTCATCAATAAAAAATAGGTTAAGGATTCTAATAGAAGTTTGGGAGCACTGACCAGGACAACACTGACTTAAGCCCGCGTCCTGATTAGCTAAGCACCCGATTTGAGCGAAATATTTGTAGCGGTAGATAACGTAACGATGTGTGAATTATAAATGTTACGACCTCCCATTGGTCATAACGGGGTCACGATTTAAACTGACCAATCTCGAATGGCAACTTGACTTTCGCACAACACTAAACTACACGCCTATTGGCCTTTCGGCCTAAAAACTACCATGACCTACTGCGAAAGTCTTACAATGAATCGTCAAGTTACGCTTGCGATTGTAATCGTTTCCGTAGAAAACTTTTGTTGTTTGTTCAAGATCAAACACCTGTCTCTATTCCTAATTTACCTACTATCGGCAAAATCTTCTCAATTGCTGAGGTCATCAAACTGCATTAAAATGATCTTTTGTTGGTTATCAACCACAATTGATTTGACTGTAGCGTTGGGTTCAAGGAACACATTCTGAACCCAAAATCTATCGATTTTCCATCATAGTCTTTTTGATGATTTTATAGCAAGCAAGCAAATTTTTTTGTTTTACTTAAATTTCTATTAGATAATTAATATTCGTAATAATAAAAAAGTCGACTGTCAGTTATTTAGTCCGAGTTCATTGACAAATTGTTGCAGTAGGTCGTCGGTTGTTGTAATGTTTACTACAAGTTGAGAGCGAATCTAAGACAGAGTGAAAAGGCTTGATGGCGTACAAATGAAGACAGAAAGAGTGAGGAAGAGTTAAAACCGGAATGTCAACATTGAGACCATGGGTTCAATGTCCGACACACTGCGACTGTATTTTCCCGCTGCGCTCTCTGGCGTGTCCTCTCCCCACTAGTCGAGCTTTCCTCCCCACTAGTTCGCTGCGTTCTCCTTCGCTGATCAGTGGAAAACGGAAAATGTATCGAACTTGCGACACGGAGTCTCTATTGTAATTTCATTATAGTTACAGTAACTCACAAAAGCTTGCATACGTCATACTTGCGTCAACACACAATCGTTCTGAAATGGCTCAAAAAATTCATTTTTGGATGAGCGAAAATTCCGAGTTTCGTTTCCTTTATTGATAACGAAGTTACCAAAACAATTTTTAAAATCCTTTTCGTAAATCTATCAGCCTTATCAATGGCAACGTTTACCATACAAAAAAATAAATAAAAAATAGAAAAAGTAGGGACGTTTACAAAATTTATTGAGAATCAAGATCAGACTAAATTTCTTCTTAATTCACAGAATACGTTTGTTATTTTTTTCTGATTCGTTTCTATTAAATTTATTCTAAATTATTTACAATTACAAGATCCTTGTACGTTTTGATTTTCGTTTTCTTAATCTTATAGAATGATAATACCTAGTTTAAAGTTCCTAACTATAAAAAATATATAAATAAATGTTAATTTTATATAAATAGTGTGCTAAGACCACGAATAACGTTTTTGCTTCTTCAAAAATAGCAACATAAAATTGAAAATCAGAATTCTTTGGGTCGTTCTCGAAAACTCTGTGATGTTTGAAGCTTTTTTGTTTAATGAATATATTTATACTAAAAGAAAACAAAGATTTTTAAAAAAGTAACGGAATTATTTATTGGTTACTGGTTGTTGATTGAAAAACATGTTCGATACAAAAATAAACGTTTTATTGTTTGAATTTAGTTCTAAAATTGCAAAGTTTTTGAAACAACCAAAATCACATTTCAAAATTTTCTTTACCAAGGTTTCAAATTGATATTTGAAACAGATATAGATACCTATATAATGTCCCGTTAAATTAAAAGGGCTCTTCGTTCTAAATTATTTTTATAAAATTGGAAGGATAATCTTTTTGAGTCGCTTATTGGGTAATTTCCAAATAGAGACAGGGTGATGATTTTTGAACAAAAGCGGTAAAATTCATATAAAAATTACTTAATGCAATTTTAAGGTAATTCTTATTTAAAAAATTTGAGGAACAAGTTTATGTTTTAGACCTAGCGCCCACTTGCAACTACATACTTAGTTGCAATTATACATCGAGACGCCCATCTAAACAATTCGGTTGCAAATTATGCGTCCAAATGGATGCAACTACACCCCCATCATGCAATCCCTCGATTTTATACCCTTATCTCCATTATTTTCTGACAAATTCTTTGAGCAATTAATTCTTTTCAGTCATTCAACTGTTGAAGCCAAGTGGGTGCATCATCATTCCTTTCCATGCATTTTGTTGCGTTTGCACCACCAGATATAACCAAAACTGTTCTGTTGCTAGCGGTTGCAGTTGCATAGATCACAGTCCCACAAGTAATCATTCAAGTTTCATTTAATTAATAAATAATTAATTTTTTTAACTACTAAAGCTATACGTTTATCAAATCCATGCAACCGACACCTGAGAGAATCCAAAATCCAATAGCATACCTGCTTTAGTTGTGCTATTCATTTCCCCATACTACTTAAAAATCACGACCTTTTTTGATCCCATAACGGGACTTGAACCATTTACCTTGAAATTTAATAGCACAATCTACCAGATAGATACCTACTACATATTTCGTTCCGTAAACATACGTGTATATGTACATGTGAATACCAATTCTGAACCACCCAAAACCATGATGTTCTCGTTTTCATTTTATTCCCATTAGTCGATCTAACGGTACCTATGTACCTGCTAAAAAGCTTTTATACAAAGCTTTCCGATTATAGCCCCCAACCCTGACGTAGGCCAGACATTATTTCTATTTAACGTGTGGATATTATTATATCACCTGCCTACATGATTGCTGTAGATGTAGAGGCCTGACCTACCTTCACCTACCAGCAAAAGATATTTTATAACGGTACAAATAGATTGTTGTAAGTATTGTATCTACGTAAGTGTGGTACTTATATTGAAAGATATTCGAACATCGTTATTATTGTTTGCATTATCTATATGGGTTTTTGAAGTTAATTATTCCTTCAATGATAGATGGATTTGCACATTTTTTTATGGCACTATAAAAGTAACATGGCATCGGAATAGTTCTGTTACTATTCAGGTTATCGTTTAAAATAATAACCAAGATTGTTCAGTAGCACATCATCCATAGATACATATATGTATTAAGTGGGTTAGTATACCCACTAAGTCCCTTATTATTTAAATAATTAGTTAAATGAAGACAAACATTTTTTTCAAAAAAAAAAATCAAGTTGGTTGCATTAACCCTTAGTGGGAGAAAATGGGGTGCACGATTTATAACTAAAAAGACCTAATTTTTGAAAATATCAACAATTAATGGGCCTTAAAAGTCAATTTTTATTGTTCAATTTATTATTATCATCAACAATTCAAAAATTATTCCAGGTTCCTACGAAAAATTATTTTCAATATTTTTGCACAAAAGAAAGAAAGTAATTTTTTGAACAGAAACCAGGTACCTATTGCTTTTGAATGCATTTGACTAATGCCCATGTGGTTGTTTCGTTCCCTTTTGAAAAATCGTCGTCAGACTTTCATGTCTAAGTGGTCAGATATTTGTTTCCATATTCATTGTGCATATACATAAGTTTTACCAAGAAATGTAAATCTTTGCCTTGGGGATTACAGTCGGCTCCTTTAACTCCTTTCAGGTCCTTTTGAATGCAACCAGTCACGACAGCTGCACAAGTTTAGCTAATTACTTTCTTTACCATGGGCACTGTCAATTCAGATTATTTTTGGTTATGGTGTTTATTCAAACTGAAAGTCCACAACTTTGGAACATCTTGACGGAGATTGGAATTCAAAAAAAGGATAACTTATTTATTAAAGCATTAAAATGTTTTCATCGTTTAATGTTAATTGCACTTTTCGTCATGTCTTTGTTTATTGATTACTGTCGTTTCCCCAGCAGGAATGTGCCACTGGTTTGATGAAATTATGATTTCTCGAACATTCTAGATCATCCTCACTAAATTTTGGAACATTTTATATCGTTCACGAACATTCCAAGAAATAATATAGAAATCTGGAATATTCTAAATAATTCCAGACTATTCCAGAAACATTTCCTAACATTTATTAATATTCTGGAACATTGCAAATACGTCTTAAAGTTTTAAATTACTCTAGAATGTTATATGCTAACAGCTAGAAATTGTGGTCTATTTTACTATATTAGACTTTCGAACATTCTAGATCATCCTTGGATGTTCATCATAGAACAACTTACTAAATTTTGGAACATTTTATATCGTTCACGAACATTCCAAGAAATTCTATAGAAATCTGGAATATTCTAAATAATTCCAGACCATTCCAGAAACATTCTCTAACATTTTTAGACACTGCAAATAAGTCTTGGAATTCCAAGCTACTCTAGAAGGTTGTAGAACCTTCCCTAACAGTTTTCAATATTCTGGATTACTCTGGAATTTTGTAGAACATTCTATAACCTTTTTGAATATTCTGAAACATTGTAGGTATACGATTTTCAGAATATTTCAAATATTGTGAGGTATTCCATATCATTCTCAACCAATCCAGAACATTTAAGATCTTTCTGAAACATTTCAGCTTCTGATTATGTTTGGATTTTTGTTACTGGAAGGATAGGAATTTTTTTTGAAAATATCTGAAGTTTTATGCATTTATTTCCTATAAATTAAAGGTTTTTTAATAATTTTTTTATATATGAATTCATTTCCGTAGCCAGTCAATTAAGACAATGGGGTTTATCTATCTCATAAACGAACGCTGTAGCACTTCCTCAATTTAATTTAATTTAATTTTAATTTGTTTCAAACGTCCACATTCATTCTTTAACAAATCGAATGTGCCGTTATAATCGTTTCTGAAGAGCAGTTCTTTCAAATATAAATAGTAGGATTGGCGAACGGCGAGTTCATTGACTCGACCTAGTTCCCTACTTACTGAAAAGTGAACTTCAATGTGATAATGATAAGAATACGCAAGTGTGTCTAAACCGGAAACGTGCGCAGTCTACAGTCCGTTGCACAAATCAACGCAATTATACTACTATTTTTTTTTACACCGATTCTGAATGGTCAAAGCACAACTGCAGGGTCAAAAATTAATTTTATAATTGATTAGTAAGATAATAGTGAACTTTTTGGAAGAAAAGTTGGCAGACTTGTGTAACATCAAAAGGCACTAATAAGATATATTGAAAAATCATTTTAGACTGTACTTCCGGTATATTTTGAGAATAAGCTTCACTTTTCGTCCTTTTACTTTAAGGAAGATTTTTTGATGCCAATGATTTTTTCCATTTTTGGACTTTAAAATCCAATAAAACCCGGAATTCCAATAAACCATAACCTAACCTACAATTAGTTTCATGCATGTGACGTCCCACATCCTCCACCCTTAACTCAGGGGCGTAAATTAACTGAGGTATGTCATAAAGTTGAAGCCTTGGGATAATGTCCAACTGAGGCGGTTTCCACCTGAGCCTGAGCATACGTTAGAACTTACATTTACCCTACAATCAAAGTAGTGTGCCGCATGATCCATTGGGAGACACTATTTGAATTTAATGTCCTTACTGTATCAGATATTTTACATTTATCTTGATTAATTAAGATTTCTAGTTTTCTTTTAAAATTAAACATAAGAGAAGGAATTATAGCCTAGTAAATTTTTATATTAAATAAAATAATTAAAAAAATATATATTTGAAGAGCCTAAGCTGAACCAACAACCCCCAAGTTCTTTTTTTTTTATAAAAAATACTAGCTATAAAAAGTTCTTCATTCACCTTACATTGCATTTACATTAGTACCTAATTATATATCTATGATATTTTCTGAACATCTAATAAACCTTCACTCCTTGAAACTGAATTCTTATTTTCCATTGGTTTTAGTTTTAAAAAATTCTGAAAATTCTGAACTACGTGAATACGTGATAAGCTTTATAGATGGGTGTCGAAACGCGTTTTAGGTCTTGATATGACATGGTATAATGATTGATTGGAATTTCTGGTCTCAGCTTCATTTAGTCTTCTGGTCAGGATAAGCTGCAATTTTTGTGATATAGGGATAGAGAATTCCTTACTATAAATCATTCTTCCAAAAGATAATCATAGATTTATCATAACCCATAAAGTCTGGTACCTTTCATATAGTTTCATACAGTATTTTATAAAGTTCATATAAATTTCTAGAAACCTTATCGTTTTTGTAGTTTTAGTTTCAACAGTATGAAAGATTTAGAGGGGAAACTTTTTTTTTTCAGGCACAATACCTTGGAAAATTTCCTCCATAGTAAGTAGACTTTTTAATCCCCTTGCCAAACATCATCTTTCAGTAAAATGTACATAAAAAATTAAGTACTACCCCAATGCTTCATATACGAATTTTTAGGTAGTACCTATGTCATATGGGTATCCTGTTATTTTTTGAATCATAGAACATAAAAAGTAAAATATTAAGGCATTTAAGTGTTGTATTCCTTGATTATTTTAGAAACTCAGATAGACGATTAACAGAAAGAAAGCTTTTGATTATCTAAACAGAAATATTTGTATTTTTGACAATTAAAATGTTGTTCTATAGGTACCTACCTGCATAAGTATAACGTTATGGTAGTAAAATAATAATAGTGGACATCATTTCCTAAGAATCCAAGTTACAGCCTGTTTCTTAAAGGCAATGAACTCTCACCAGGAAAGTAGGTTTTTCTGGCAAGTTCCACGCACAACACATCAGGTACAACGCAACGCGTTTGCTGTTGACCTTAACAGCTAAACCATTGCCAGATTTTATAGTCTAGGTAGGTGCTTTATAGCTGGTAAATTACTTATCTAATAATCGTAGATCCCTTAAAGACCAAACTTATTTTTGAATACATTTAGCAGGAAAAAAATTAATCCCAACTGTTGTATCTATGACCACACAAATGCTTATCCCAAATTACAATTCTAATCAGGACAGTCAACTTTTAAGGATTCGTTTGGAGCTCAACTATTGTTACTGTCAGAAAATTAGATTCTCTACAAAATAGATGTGCGCTTTTGTCAGAGCTTTCACTACTTATAAGCGTCAAAAGGTCAAAAAACACATTATGCAAATGTACAATATATTAACAATAGAATACTATGTAATACCTAGCATGGATGCTCTTCTCAGCAATATCTATGATCTATTAAAAAAAATGGTTAATTTTCAATTTGCTAAATTAAACACTTAAAATTTTGGCTACTAAATTCTAAGTTGTGTCAATGTGATGAAATTTCCTTCAGAATGTTGACGACATAAGTTCCGAAGTTCCATAGAGATAACGCGACAGTAAAAGCTTTACTTCAAAAATTCATCATAGCTGTTTGGATGCGAAAAAAATTCCAAAAGCTTTACTTTCACATGCCAGGTAAATTCGCGTCCATTGTTCAGTTTCGTCATTAGAGACTTCTAGGTAAAATTTTGACTTCAGGATTATCTATGGCGTGTGTAAAATTTGCAAAATTAGAAAAGCTCTCAAAAGAAGAATTAGATGCAGTGCTTTTATAATTATACAATTATACATACCTGACGATGGTGGAAATATAAAGCTTAATTTTTTTGACGAATATATGAAAAAGTTAGAGATGTGAAAAAGGCGGATACAGCTCATGTCCATGACGAACAATAAGAGAAAAAAAGAGGAAATTGTTCTATTTTATTTTAAATTTAAATCTTATATAGAATTGAATATCGAACTTTTAACAGTAATTTAGACTATTTTAGAAACCTAATTAAAAGTGATTTTGTTCTTTCTCTTACCTATTTCTCGCGAAATCAATTTGGTTGCAATAATAATTATAATTATTTAAATTAAAAAATATAATAAAATGGTATATTTTTATTCTTAAATTCAATTTATGTAATAATTATGAATATTATTACAACAGAAATGATTTTGCGAAAAATAGGAGAATAGTCTGCTTTTATCAAGAATACGAAATAAAATCATCTTTAATTCGGTTTTTAAAATTAGTCTAAATTACTACCGAAAGTTCACTATTCCGCAGTAAAACGCCGTTAAATTTCTAAAACACAATCAGAATTATTCATTAATACAAATTCTTCGAATACAGTGTGATGAAAATCAGAAATGATCACCTTTTGTACGTTTATTTCACAAGTAGAACATAAATAGCAACCCCTATTAAGACGTAATTAACCCTCCCAGTGAGAGACCGTACGCTTATTTCACTGTACGTCTTTTTCGCGAAGGGATGATTCCGTCCCGAAGAAATACATAACAAATGAATATAAACTTTATGTTCCACAGTATAAATTGTAATGTAAAATAAATCCTCCCCATTTTATAACACAAAAATTAACCCCTTGTCATGAAACACTTAATTATCGAAATCCTTTATTTAAACTATTGTCTCTAAATTGTAACCCTTGTTCACTTGTTTTCCCGAATACAGTTCAAATGTAGGTGATTTGAGGCAAAATCAACCCTTAAAGCTGATCGTAACTTGCACGAACCAACTCATATCGAACTTGACTGCATTTTTTTTTTAATTTAGATGAAGTATCGTTCGCGCTAAAAAAAATTGATGCTACCCCTATACTAGGTACATGTACCTACTGATGTATTTATGTACGTATTAAAAAGAAAATTGCATGGAAATTAAGGTAGTCTTTGAGTGTACATTTTCATAGATGGCGTTCTTAGAAGAAACCAATCAACAAACTGAAATAAACCCACAACTTTTTTTTTAGTTTGCATTGTAACACTGTATCTTCTATAATCAAAACCGCCAGTTGATACAGCTCTGCGTCCTATGATAAGATACACCTTCGTACGTTCGTGTAAGTATCATTGTAGCGGAAGCGACAAACACGTCATTAAAGAACCAAAGAATCTTCGTCGGGTTCGAATCGTACGATGATGCTTCTTGATATTACTTAGTTACTGGCTTATGCCTACGAACGGACAAGTTCGATGAACTTTTTTGAATATATCACCAAACGTTTACTTTACATTCTTTGCGCCCGCTCATTACGGTAATCGACTTTACTGTACAACGGCATGCAATTTTAATGATTCTAATGAAAATATTTCAAGCGAAAACTCCAATTAAAACAATTGCCAGTTATCTGTTCTCTTCTTCAGTCAGATGACCAAAACAAATATCACAAATTACATGGTATAGGTACTTTATTAATCAAAAGAAAAATATATTCTAGAACCTTTAAAAATGAAAAATATGTACTTAGTCATAAACAAATTATATGCCTTAGAACAAACAATTTGAGTTTGAGCCTAATTTATATTTTGTTGTGCTGAAAAGATTGATATGTAAAAAATTGTACTCTATGATTATATTTTCATCCTAAACCATGTAATATTATTAAATCATATCATTGGCCAAATAGAAAACGTAACCTAACCTAACCTAAACTAAACTTTGGAGTACAGGTCTATTTAAAATTTCATACCAATTGGATTTATAAATAAACGATTGGTCTAAAAAAAAATAGTTAGTCAACAACTCTAAACTAATGCTGTTACTAAGTATACGTACATATAGGTATGTATGTATTCAATACAGCAGCCTACTTAAATGATACAGCCAACAAACGTGACACGAATAACTAAAAAACACCAAGATTTTCCAGAAAATACCCGAAACCCATGACTCATCCAGTTTTTGAACCATTGCAGTAAATATTGGTAAAATATTTAAACAAAAAAGTACCATACTGGTGCAAAGCATATAATTTTTCTACAGAACAAAATTTTTAGAACAGAAGATTTAAATTATGCCAATTGTTCAAAATTTGTCGTTTCAAAAAAATTAAAGTAAGTATCAGTCCAGTCTGTCTGTTTGGGATAATCTTTGAAAAGGATGAAATGTTTATAGCAATAATGAAATGCTTGTCAGAAGAGTTTCCAGTCCCAGGATCTCGGATCCTTCCGAGACTTATAATGGTTTTCCGGTCCGGGATTCCTTTGAAAGTCCCGCAATCAAATTTGGTTCCGAAGTTTAAAAAAAAGCGCCACTGTGACGTACCCGATTGTCTCCTTTTTGACACAATTATCTACTTTAGTAGTCAAAAAAGTTCGAGCTTTCAAATTCCAGTATGTAAATATTTTTTTACCACTAAATAAGGTGTCATGTTAAAGTACGAGCCGAAATATTTTTCCGGGAGCACCGGGATCAGTCCCGGGGTGATCCCGAATTCACTAGTGGCTTTTAGGTCCGAGGACTATGAAACCCCAGTCAGAAATTATTTTACATATGAAATAGTCCTGGATAATACTAAAAGTGAAACATTTTTTCTTCTCCGAATTGATCTGACAGTTCCATAGAAAGATTACATATAGGAAAATCATTTCTATGATTACTACCCTCCCCATGGCACATACACCTGTGGTGTTAATAAATATCATATACAACCCAGTGTACATTTGCGTATTATGCTGTACTTATGTGCAAATAGTTTTGTTTTTTTGCGTAGACAAAAATTCTTTTGCGACTTAAACGTTGCTTGTGTATGAAGAGTAAATGTAGGAAGTGGATCTTCGAGACGGCGCTGCGCGGCGTTTCGCTTGTTTGATACGACATCATCATTAGTCCTGCGGCTGTGGCGTATTAACGTGTGAAAGACGCCGTAATGGGTGTAGGTAGGTAATTTAATTGGTTCATTTCCATTATTCCAACGAGCCGCGTTACTTGGCTGGTACGAACACGAACAACAACAAACAAGTATCTACAGTAGGTACATATTAGCTTATAGAAAGAGATACCATAGCATACCATACACTCTTGGGGTCCTCGTATGTAGGTATTACAAGGTTGGTACTAGCCGGTGGCTAGGTCATTAACACGGAAAGATTACCAAGATCTTATCATCGAAATAATTGTTTCGTATCTTTTTTTATTTACATTTCTCGTACCCGTGTAGTTCCTCATGGTGTCACGTTCACTACATGATCAACTTTAGTGTAGAAAATGATCCATGATCTCTCCCCAAATTTATCCAATAATTGTGATTTTCAACAACTTTTAATTGTCCTTAATTTAAATTATTGTTTGTAAGATAGTGTTTGAAGTAAGGGCTCTTAGAGGCTCCAGGGATTACTTGAATTTTTCGCTTCACTAACTTTTAAAATTCCATTGATAAAGGCTACGACCACAGGCGAAACATTTTCTTCTCAAAAATATACTCGCTTTTCACCCCTAAAGTTCTGACCATCTTCCTTTTTTGGTGCAATAGTTTGTTAGTAAGGCAAAATATTGTGTTATCTTAAAATTTTAACTCCCATGGAATCTCAAATGTTTCTAAAACGTCATGCAACGTTTCATTCCCAAGAAACTGTAGCAGACTCATCAGTTGCAAGACATTAAATATACCTACGTACATCTTAAAGTTACTTTGAAAAAAATTAGTACAAATTGCATCAGCTTTGAGGAACTTTCATATGTTGACCCCAGAACTTGATTAATAAATACAATTATCCTTTTAGTTATAAAAAATTATCATATCTATAAATACTCTATAAGTGATTTAAGAAATAGGATGACCCAAAAAAAAAAGTGGAATCACACACTGTTCTCATCTAAGTCTCCAATTATTTATGAAAGAAGAACTCGTGTTGACTATGTACGTGACTTCTTTAGTGAATTAAGTCAAAAAAGAGTTCGATTAATTTTAATAGATCGTTTTTGTGAAGGAGACTTCAATGCCCGATGAGAACAGTAGCACGACGTCCTTCGATACGTTGCCGCAACAACAACTTACCTCGTGATAAAAAGTGTATCCGTTATCCTGAATAGTTCCGACAACATGTACAGTTCACATAAATAATCCACAGCAAATCGCACAACAAGTCAACAACAACATCAACAGAATGGAACATAAAACTTGCGATACTACGTACTATCCTTGTTCAGTCTTATCAGGAGCACACAAAAAATTATTAAAAACTTAAAAGTTCAGTCTTCCCAAAACACCTTTACTTATTTAAAGTCACTTAATTAAAATCAGACTTAAATCAGCACTAATCCATAATACGTATTATTGTAGTGAGCGATGAGATCCTTAAAACTATCAATAAAAAAATAATAATAATAAATAATCCTTTATGTTCGTTCGTTTTCAAATCAAATTGGCACAAAAGGATGTAATTTGTCTAGTAATGTAGCTAACGCCCTCCGGTATGCTCACAAGGAGCCTATGGTCCTGGGGGTGTAATTCCACAGTGTGCTGTCGATCGTCCACCTGACGCCAAAACCACGTGAATGGATCTCATTCGAAAACAACATCACGTTAGTTCTGTTACGCAGTCGTATCGAAACTAACCATAAACTTGACCGTCATGGGCTGCCTCTTCAGCAACACCGCCGTGTGGAGATAGTTGGAAACATAAGCTAACGGGAATTTGGGTCGTTCACCTCCGAATTCTCTGTTGGCCTGCTGGTATAAGGCATAAACGAACGATCCTGATCAACTTACTGTTGTTGTTGGATCTTTCGTTGGTTTCTTCGTTTCTTCAGCCAGCGCACCCATCGACTCTCGATGTTGGATCTTCAGCATTTTGGGATTCCTTAGACCGTACAAAACACACACGCCGCGCCGGCCAGGCCGTGGATGCCACACCAAAACCAAAACGGTTTCTTACGGAAATGGACAGTGAGAGAACGAATGGCCTTTTCATTTCGTTAAGTATATTCATTTCGTAATCGAAACCATCGGCGACTGATTAACGAGGAAGAAGACGTTTTCTCTTCTTCTTAATTAATACTGATTTAGTTAATGGACTTGTCCCATACACCACAACAAAGAAAAAAAGATACGTATCAAAAGATTTCTCGTCATGGGAGTCATGAAAAGGTTGTGAGTCTCTAACTGGGGTTAACACTTTGAGTGACTTAAACGGTACTTGCGAAATTTTGGATTCTGAACCCTCGTTTGCAATGACAAAGTTGCTGGAATTGTATTTGGAATCAAAATTTTCCTAATGGTAAAATTCTATTTCTGCCAGGATAATATCAGGCACATTATAAATTTTCCTTATTTCACCACAGTGTATCTATCTATTACAAATGTTCTCATAAAATAATAGAAAGTACAAGAACTTGAAAGAATCCATGCGAAAAAGTATTACCAAATAAATCAGTGTTGAAAAAAGAAAATTTGTCAAAAACGAGAAACGTCTCTCCAGATATTGGTCCGTAAGAAATTTTGAATAATTTTAAAATCAATAAAAGCTAATCAAGGTTCAAGTTGTCTAACTCTGGGGGTGAGTGGTGGATGAGGAAGTTGTAGCAATTGATGGGCACAATGAAATTTTAAAAATTATTACAAAAAATCCATTGCAAATAAACAAGATTCAGTGAATGTCCATCTCAGATAAGTTTATGACATGGAGAACAGCTATTATTCTGATTGCCTGGATGGAGAAAAACCATCAGTGACTTTTCCACTTCGTCATGCATCTCGTACTGCTGATGGACCTGGAGTAACTCCCACAGGATTTACTGACCATCTGGTATAATACATTCAATAGCAGTTTTGGTACTGTAATATCTCATTATTAGCAAAGTTTGTTAGCCATGTAAGGTCATTAATTTTTCGGTCAGTTGGAGTATCAATGGCCTCAGTTGTTTTCTTTTTTTTTTTTTGAGGCATAGGTACTGTATAATTTCTGATAAAACAATTACATCTTCATTCATCTTCGGTATGGATAAGTATGGTCACTGAATCGCTTTTTAATGAGATCCAAATACAAGTTCAATGTTCCAACCATGGTAAGGTTTCAAAAATTTTCTTCCATAATCCATGCAGCTGTCATCACTCATCATAGATGTAACCAAGCTTCATTTATCTCTGGTACGAGTTATTCAGACTCAGAGGTCTCCTCATAAAAAAAAATACCTAAACCTCCAAACTACACATATCATGTCACATATTTTCGAATTAATGCTATAGAAAGTAATTTAAACAACTAAGAATATTTAAAATTTGGAAAAACTTTTGGGTATAATAATAGTGGCTATGAAGACAAGGGTTAACTTATCAAAAATTGTATAAGTATACAAATTTTCATTAAATTCTCACAATTCAATAAGTTAATTATGTGTCATGACGTCAGTAAGTATTTCTAAATTTTTGCACGTTTGTTAATAACAGCCTCTCAATCTCATCAATTTCTTCAACTTCCTCATCCACCAACCACCCCCAAAATTACATAATTTAAACCCTGTCAAAATAGTTAATTGGTTATTTATAATTATTTTAGATTTAACTTTGATGATCTTTTAGTAACAAATGTTGTATTTTTTAATGGAGAAAGATTGCATAAAAGTTTTATTGAACATTGTATCTACGTGGTCTATCAGCCTGATGATGACCGAAATTGACGGCCGAAACGTTGCTTAATTATTCATTAATAGTCGCTGGTTATTAGCTTTTATTGACCTTACAATAATTACAATTTCTTACAAATCAAATCTGAAGAGACGTTTCTTGTTTTGATAATTTTTTTCTTTTTGCCACTGATTTACTTGGCAATTATTTTGCATGATTTTAATACCAATCTGTTAATAGTTTGACTTTTCTCTGTTTTCCAAAATAAGCAAAAATGGCAAAGAGAGAAATCTTCCCTCAAGTAAATTTTGGTTCGATTCCAAATCCATTTTACATCATGAATCTTATTTTTTATTTCTTCAACATTAACTCATTATGAAGGTTATAAAATATTAATATTATGTAACGACTTTTCTAGTAGAACTTATTTATTTAACGGATATTTATTTTACAACTATTTATTTAACACTTAAACACTAATGGAATACTTAAACACTAATGACAATTCAACGACTTATTTATATCACAAGGAAAATGCGTATTTATATCACTATGTATCGTAGTTCGGTATTTATATCACTCGTTCGGAAGCTCACTGTAAACTGACTGACTACTGGCCACGTCAACAGGTATTTATACTGATTAGGAACAATCCAGAAAGTTCCAGAATGACATAGACTTTACTGGAGTGCCCATTGTGTTCGTCTGATTTATGGCCTTGTTTATCGTCATCAAAGCGCCGACCGACGTCGGCATTCTTTGAGCTCCGCTTATCTGCTGTCGGTTCTCGTCGCCGCTATCGCACACACACGCTCGCCGCACTGCTCGCTCTCGTACACATATACGCTCGCTACACTGCCCACTCTCACACACATACGCTCATTACACTGCCCCCTCCTTAAGGGTGATCCGTCCCGGATCACATCTTCCGTTCCTTCGAAGGATCATGCCGGTACTTGCAATTCTGTCCCCTAAGGCACCCAGTCGTCATATGGAAGTAGCAATCCACCGTCCTTGGCTGTGCGGGATCTCGTTGGGGATTATTGGTGTATACCGTTATTTCGACGCCGCTCCACCGGAACAGGACCTCCAACATGCTCCGCACCACTCTCCAGTTCAGTCCATCCAACCCACATCCTATCCTTGGCATGGCTAACCTTGTGGTTCCTGTGGATAGCAGTTGGTCTCTTAGTTCCACCAACGAATTCCATAACGAGCGGTAGGTGGGCTTCTCAGACGACGCCTCCTTAGTAACCAGGTAGTAAATGGATCGGTTTCCGTCCACCAGACTTAGCACTTTCTTTCCATCTCCGAGTTGGTTCCGCAGCTCTGACAAGCGGCCAAACTTCTTCTTGAATACGGTGGCAATACCGCGATCCATCCTCAAGTCTTTGGCCACACAATGAACCAGCGAGTTC
The DNA here is from genome assembly GCA_947389935.1 of Agrilus cyanescens. Taxonomy (NCBI): domain Eukaryota; kingdom Metazoa; phylum Arthropoda; class Insecta; order Coleoptera; family Buprestidae; genus Agrilus; species Agrilus cyanescens. The sequence goes on from OX376705.1 coordinate 27,470,461, forward strand.
GAAGCAGAAAACAAATCTTCGGATCTCTCGGAGGTGACACCGAATCTGGAGTTGGCATATAAGCTCGGCGTGGCCATAAACTCGTCATACTGGGGATCCGGAGAACGAGCTTGCATAAGCCTGATCCGTGCTTCTTCGTGATTGTCACCGGCATATGGGGCCAAACGGTTAAAATGGACAACCTTCGGTTTTCCATTTGGTGTGCGTCGAATCCGGTAAATAACGTCATTTATTCTCTTGACGATTGTATATGGACCTTCCCAGTGCTGCTGTAGCTTCGGCGAAAGACCTTTACGGGGCTGTGGATTGTATAACCATACCATGTCTCCCTCCTGGAAACCTCCATCAGTGGCCCGTATATCGTAAGTGTCCTTCATGCGGTCGCTAGCTATCTGCATCCGGGAACGTACTTCCTCATGGATATCGTCAAGTCTTCTGCGAAGATCACTAACGTAGTCTTCTCCGGCAACGTCCTCACCAGGTTTGCAGCCAAATTTCAGGTCACATGGTAACCGTAGCTCCCGACCAAACAGTACTTTTGCTGGTGTTTGTCCAGTAGTTTCGTGAATCGATGATCGATATGCCATAAGAAACAGTGGCAGATGGCGATCCCAGTCTCTTTGGTGTTTGGAGACCACTTTGGACAAGTACTTGTTAATGGTCCTGTTCATTCGCTCTACCATGCCGTCTGATTGAGGATGCAGAGGTGTTGTCCGGGTTTTGTGAATGCCTAATGTCTTGCAGATTTCTTGAAACACGGCGGACTCAAAATTCCGACCCTGATCAGAATGAAGCTCTATGGGCACGCCAAACCGGCTGATCAGGTGGTTTACGAGCTCCTCCGCTACTGTCGTGGCTGTCTGATTTGGGAGTGCGTACGCTTCAACCCATTTCGTAAAGTAGTCCATTGCCACCAGGATGTATTTATTGCCACCATCGGTCTCTGGAAACGGTCCTGCGATGTCAATGGCAATCCGTTCGAATGGACTGCCGACATTGTACTGGCGCATAGGAGCACGCCGTCGTCTTTGCGGTCCTTTGCTGGCTGCACAAGTTGTGCACTTCTTGCACCAGTCTTCAACGTCCTTTTTGCAATTGACCCAGTAAAACCGCTCACGGACTCTTCCAAGGGTCTTGTTAACACCAAAATGTCCCCCCGAAGCATCGTCATGGAGGCACTTCAAGACTTCCTTTACCAGGCTCTTCGGTACAAGCAATTGACGTTTGCTCTCAGTACCATCCTGGTTTTCCACTATTCGCTTCAGGAGTCCATCTTCCTCAACAATAGAGTCCCATTGGGCCCACAACGATTTTACCTCCCCAGATTTAGCGGCGATTTCTTGCCAGGTCGGTCGTCTGCCTTCATTCTTCCATCTTCGGAACAAGCTCAGGACCGAATCAGAACCCTGTTCCGTCTTGATGTTATCAGGATGCCATTGTTCATCCGTGACGGTTATCCTCCGGACTTCTTCATGTTCCTCCAGGCGCTCACAGTACTTGCAATTTTCAGAACATGGTCTTCTGGATAAGGCATCCGCGTTCTTATGGCTATTTCCAGCTCGATGTTCTATGTTGAAGTCGTATTCTTGGAGCTTTTCTATCCAACGCGCGACTTGACCCTCTGGATTCTTGAAACTCAGTAACCACCGTAAAGCAGCATGATCTGTTCGGAGCAGGAACTTCCTTCCATACAAGTACTTATAAAAGTGCTCCACGCTCTTTATTACTGCCAGTAGTTCTCGTCGGGTTACACAGTAGTTTCGTTCGGGCTTGGATAGGGTCTTGCTGAAATAGCCGATGACTTTTTCCTCTCCGTGTTGTATTTGTGAGAGTACTGCGCCTAACCCAACATTGCTAGCGTCGGTGTCCAGAACAAATTTCCCCTCTGGTATCGGATAACTCAACACGGGTGTGGAAACGAGAGCTTGTTTTAACTTTTCGAAGGCAGCTTGGCAGTCCGGTTCCCAGCAGAATGGTCTGCCACTTTCGGTTAGTCGGGTCAATGGCTTGGCAATATTGGCAAATCCAGGAACGAAGCGTCTATAGTAAGTACAGAGGCCAAGGAAGCTTCTGACCTGATGTACGTCAGTAGGTACTGGCCATTCTCGTACGGCTGTGATCTTCTGCGGGTCGACTGAAACGCCGGTCTTCGTGACTACGTGCCCCAGGTAGTTCACTGTCTCCTGAAATAGCTGGCATTTCTTGGGGCTTAATTTAAGGTTGACATCACGCAGCCTTCGAAGTACCTCTTCCAAGTTTTTCAGGTGATCGTCGAAGTCTTTTCCGATCACGATTATGTCGTCAAGGTATACCAGGCAAGTTTTCCCAATCAAGCCGTTCAAAGCCGTCTCCATGAGTCGTTCAAATGTGGCTGGCGCATTACACAACCCGAACGGCATCACGTTGAACTGCCACAGCCCGGTTCCGATCGAAAATGCCGTCTTCTCTTTGGCCTCAGGATCCAGGTCTACTTGCCAGTATCCACTTTTAAGGTCTAGCGTTGAGAATATTGTCGACCCCGCAAGCGTGTCCAAGGTATCATCGATGCGTGGCAAGGGGTAGCTGTCTTTCTTGGTGACATTATTTAGCTGGCGGTAGTCAACACAGAAGCGTGTAGATCCGTCCTTCTTCTTGACCAAAACTACCGGCGACGTCCATGGACTGGTCGATGGTTCTATTATTCCGTCCTTCCGCATGTCGCTTATAATCTTTTCGGCCTCTTCCTTTTTGGCCAGTGGTAGTCTCCTCGGTCTCTGACGGATGGGCTGCGCTTCGCCAGTGTTGATTTTATGGACGACGATGTTGGTTCGTCCTTTCTTGCCGTTGTCCAATGCGAACACGTCCTGGTACTTTACAAGGAGTTCCCCTATTCGACGTTGTTCAGGTTGATTACGGTTTTCACCCGCCTCCTTGTACAATTTTAACAACGCCTCCGGAATACGTTGAATTTTGCGCATCCCTGAACTCAATCTTTTAACTTGTGGCATGACAGTGTCCTGGGCGTGTAACTGGAACGTTTCGCCGTTTAGTGTCACATTCTTTCTCCGGAAATTCAAGCAGAAGTCATATTTTCGGAGGACGTCCAAACCCAGTATTACATTGTCCTCTATTTCTGCCACTAACACGCAGTGTTTAAAAGACGTTCTTCCCATTTTGATGTTGACGTAACTTTCGCCCCTGACTACCACTTGTTCTCCAGTGGCGGTACGGAGCTTCCATTGCGTTGGCAGAAGTTTACTGGGCTTGGTCAATATTCCGGGCCTTATGATTGTTCTGCTAGCTCCAGTATCCAGCAGAAATGAACACTGCTTCCTGTTTATGAGTCCAGTGAGAAAAAGGCTGTCAGTTCGATCTTTCATTGTCTTAGTCAGTGCTACTAAACCTGGGGCCTTGTGTCCCGGGACCGACGTTTGCCCCGCCGCGTCGTCCCTGATTAGTTTTCCGGAACGCGGGGCACGCGCTCTTGAGTAACCTCTTCGTTCTTGCAAGCGCTTCTTACGTGTCCCAATTTCCCGCAGTTCCAACATCGTATTGGTCTCGGTTTCTTGTTTAATCTTCCCACTATCCTGCTAACTATTTCTTCTAGTCTGTCTTCGTATCGACCGTCGGGCTCCTCCCTTAGCTCACGCACTCTACCTTGCCGTTGCGATGCCTGTTTAACGACGTCATACTCCAGTGCCCGAGCCAACGTGTCAGCGAGTGTTTTTGGCCTGTCTAATCGAAGTCGCTGTTGTATGTCGTCATCCCTTAACCCATCGATGAAAGAGTCGACAGCCAACTTTTCTAAAGTGTCGTCGGGAGTACCTGGATACGCGAGGCGGACCAGACGAGCGATATCAGCCTCGTATTCTTGCAGGTTTTCCCCTGCCTTCTGACGTCGGTTTCTTAACTGCACGTGACTGACGCTCGTCATATGTGCCTGACCATACCGCATCTCTAATTTCTTGACTAGGTGTTCATAGTCGTTCAATTTCTCGGGTGGTATGGTATCCAAAATTTCCTCGGCATTACCATGCAGCGCGCAAACCAGCTCGGAGGCTTTATTTTCCAACGTCCATGCGTTCGACTTCGCGGCCGTTTCAAATTTCTTAAGGAAAGTGGTCCATGATGTTTTTCCGTCGAACTTAGGTGGCTTCGTATATGCTTTCGATGAAACACCGTGCCCATTTTCCTGCTTTACACTTCTAGCATCATTATCGATCTGTTCGGACATTGTCGTACATAGAAACCTTTCTTCTATTTCTTTAATTCGTGAATCTATTTCCTGAAATTTTCCTGCAAAATTCTGTTCCGTTTCGGCCAATTTTGCGTCGAATTTCTCTAAATTTTCCTTCAGTTCTTTTGAATTTTCGGTTAATTTCTCTTCCAGGTTTTCCATTTTCTTTTCCAGATTTTCTTTCAATTTCCCTTCCAATTCAATTGAATTTTCCTTTAATTTCTTTTCCAGTTTGCCTTCCAATTCCATTGAATTTTCCTTTAATTTCTTTTCCAGATTTTCTTTCAGTTCTTCCAGATTTCCTTTTTGTTCCTTTGAATTTTCCTTTAATTTCTTTTCTAGTTCATCCTCAAATTCGTAGGTATTCGGATCAAAACCCTCTCGTATCAGAACTTCCTCTAGTCGCCCTTGTAAGGTGAGCTTGTTACCAGACGTATCTTCGTCTCGCTCCTCAAGTTCACTTTTCAATTCGGCAACTTTCAGCTCCAACAACTTTTTCGGCATTTTGATTTATTTAACAATTTTTCTTCTACTAGAAAATTCTCTTCTTTGGGGGATCGATTGGCTGAGCACCCCACACCTGACACCAATGTAACGACTTTTCTAGTAGAACTTATTTATTTAACGGATATTTATTTTACAACTATTTATTTAACACTTAAACACTAATGGAATACTTAAACACTAATGACAATTCAACGACTTATTTATATCACAAGGAAAATGCGTATTTATATCACTATGTATCGTAGTTCGGTATTTATATCACTCGTTCGGAAGCTCACTGTAAACTGACTGACTACTGGCCACGTCAACAGGTATTTATACTGATTAGGAACAATCCAGAAAGTTCCAGAATGACATAGACTTTACTGGAGTGCCCATTGTGTTCGTCTGATTTATGGCCTTGTTTATCGTCATCAAAGCGCCGACCGACGTCGGCATTCTTTGAGCTCCGCTTATCTGCTGTCGGTTCTCGTCGCCGCTATCGCACACACACGCTCGCCGCACTGCTCGCTCTCGTACACATATACGCTCGCTACACTGCCCACTCTCACACACATACGCTCATTACAATTACATTGAAACGGGATGTTCCGTATTTTTTTTTGTATACCTAATATTGAAATCTATCGTAATTCCATTAATCTGTCAATTTTTTTCATATATTTACCTCATCAGCATGTAATAAAAAAAAAAGCAGAGAAACAGGAAAACGTTTTTCCGTATTCCTTACCCTAAAAGTGAAGATGAAACTGCATCATTCAGGAAACATGATCTATTCACACGAATTTCGACGTGGCCACGTAATAGTATTTATGGTTACATTATAATGTGCACAACACAATTGAAATAATTCAACACAATTTAATTACCCATCGCCGGTACCTGGAAGAGTGTTGTACCTGGGTGATGTCACTTTTCGCGATCGACCTTCTCGCAAAGTAATTGACGGCTGAATTAATGCCATAACGTGCGTCTAATGTTAACATTAAACATGTCATTCAAACATTATACATATTATTATTACGTAGGTATATTACTTTTATGCCAGCCGTTAATGTTATTAATCTTCACAGTAAAATCACGGGTTAGGCGTTTGAATGATCGTTGATATCTCCTGGCGATTACGTACGTTTTATGACAACATTCAGAGCAGCGTTGGTGTCAGTTAAACTATACACATGTATTTTCAGTTATAAAAATTTATTATTAAGATAATATTGTAAAATTAATACTAATTACTATTGCCAATAACCTGTAACAGTTGATTAAAATAACTAAGGCTAGAGTTCCAAAAACTGGATGCCTCAAAGTTACATAAAATTTTGCAGACACATTCAGTTACCTACACGTAAAACGAAAGTATCTAAAAGGATTTTTGGCGACTCGAAAGGGAAGGGAATGAAAAAATTTTTTTTCCTTCAGCCTGAAATTCGTATCTATAATAACACCGAGTGGGAATGGGAACACTCTTAGTGACTATAAGGGGATGAAAAAAAAAATAATCTTTTTACAGCTTGAAAATGGTAAAAATAACGTATAAAATAAATATATTTAAACTAATTGTATCCACATTATTAACACCCTCTCAACCATCTAAGGGTTGATGTTAGGGGTGGTTAAGAGTGTTAAAAATAACGTAAACAATCAGGGTTAAGCTGATTCGGGGCTGTGTGAAAAATAGCGAATAAAAAATGAGCAATTGAGGGTTTAGAAGGGTTGGGGGCCGAGATCTTAATAAATTGTTACAAATATTTTTTTTAATTTTTTAATTTAAAAGCCATAAAAAAGATTTTTTTTTAATTTCGAGCAGCCAAGAATCTTTTTAGGTATAGTAGGGTTCCAGTTTTGGGAACTCCCTATATACACAATGTTTCGATAGTAAATTTCGATCATCATCAAACATAGACAGAATTAAAAGACAACCTGTATACTAATAAATGTATATATACCTATATAATAATTTCATCATTTTCTTTAATGAAATAATGAACTGTCACATATTGACTAACATTATTTTGCCATAATTATAATGTCACTAAATGTCATCCTGAAGATGCACGAAATTAACGGTCGAAACGTTGCGTTATTATAGTTATTTCCATAAACAGTTATTGATTACTGTCAATATTGATTTTATTGATCTTATTATGAATACGTCTATAGATTTACGAATATGTCATTCAATTTTATTAATTAAATAAGTTAAAACTCGTTATTTAGTAATTAACCTAACTAATATTTAATTTAAACTTTAAACTATAGTTAAATAAATTTGATGTTCAATTTCAAAGAATTTTCATAAATAGGTAGGTAGATATTTCCTCCGTTTTCTTACGTAATAAAAATTAAAAATCATGAATATTTATTTGTCATAAATCGATCTTAACTTCATGCAGAGGTTTAGACTGGTATTTGACTTGACTTCTTATATTGTACGTTATAAATCTCAGTATAACAATAACAGTAGGTCAGAAAGGCAAAAATATGTATCTATGTGTTCGTTGTACAATATACGTTAAGAAGAATAAGATTTTCTGGAAAGTTCAGATATCCCAATTAGACAAAGCGGTTTACCAGAAGCCACAAGAGGCCTTTCGGTTATTTACGACCCCTGAAGAGTACCGTAGGGGGTAGAAAGTGGAGAAATTGAGGGTACGTCTTATTGTAATGGTTATATGCTTCGAAATCTTAGAATATTTGGTAGATTTATGTGGGTACCGTTAGCTTTTTTTTACTGAACAAAAAATTTTCACAGTTAGTTCTTCTTAAACTATGATACAATAAAAATGGGTTCCCCTTCTTACAAAAAAAAAATTATACCCATGGATAATGCTCTAGAGCTGTAAATATTGGGTACGGAATAGTGATGGTAAACTTCTACAAACATAAATAGCTTCTGTCTTAAAGAAGACATATTTTGAAAATTAGAAGCACAAAAAAAATTAAAATCTGATTTTAAAGGTAACGTTAAGTTACGAGTGTGTTAGGTTAGGTTAGGTTATTTAATGACATCTTCGTACTAGTTTTGTGCTTCAAAAAATACAAAAAAACTGTCGTAATATTTCCGTGTGTATTGCAATAGGTTACGGTTCAGGATGGGTGCGTTTTTATTTACATACCCCTCATCCTTTCCCGAAATTTGTATTCGTAACACACTAAGAATAACCGCTTTCAAAGTTTAAACAAACAAGCAGTATCATGTATCACCTATAGATAAAGACTGTAAATTATTTCGTATCTAATCTACAACAATAAACACTACACGATCTCAATATTCGAATAAATGACCAAACCATTACTACTGATCGCGTTTTGTAATAGACATGGAAGACAAATACTCGAAATGAAGAAGTTCAAAAACACTATGAAGGGGTGGTTTCCGCGCCCAACATATTCGTGATAATAAAAATATAAATGTAGTAACTTTTAAATCGAGTTATTTATAAATACGTATTTAGTACAGTTTATAATTTATTAGTAGTTGTTTAGTTGGAAACAGTATTTAGTAATTCCGTTGTAAATCGGTGACGTTGAGTCAACGAACTTAGTTTTCAGCTGATAATAAAAGTTTGAAGGAAGGTTAACTAAGGTTAATAATATTTTATTGACTCAAAAAGATTTATTTGAAACTAGTTGGAATTCGTGAAATTCCAATTGCAATTACGCACTTATAATAGTAATTAACAACTATAAATAACTATTGCTGGGTACAATTTGTGGATATGTACATAAATAAAAACGCTAAACTCCAGGGAACACATTTGTACGAGAAGAATGATTAAACATGAAAAAAATAACCCCCTGTATTTTACAACGACAACTTTGTAATTATTTAAATAATGACTTTGAATAAGAAATCAACATAAAGCAAAACTTTGCCATAAGGGCATACAGAACTTGTGCTTAAGGCTCCTGTTGTTTTACCCAGCGCAAAATTGAACCAAAGCTTTCCAGGGTGACCAATTGTAGTCTTTTCTCCCTCTTTGATTTTAGTTTTTGGGGGGATGAAAAAATATTTTTAGTATAAAAAGGAATGGAGGTGCGTGTCTAATGACACTCATTCACACATGATCATCAAAACCTTTAGGGTATTTCCTAAAATCCTAGAGAGCTAAAATTTGATGTACACACTAAGATTTACAGACAAACAACGAAACAATTAAGAAACATGTAACTTTCACCCTCCAACACTGTTAAATGGTTACCAAATTCTGTGTAGAACCCCAACTAACTCAACAAGTCTCATCTCTACAATGTCCATACCCACATAATCTCCAACTCTACACTAAAGTAATGGCTTGGTCGTTTTGTATGGACGGATACCAACTGAGGCATGGCATAAAATTAAAGCCGTGGAATCATGTTCAACTGAGGCAATATATTACTGGTATTTTATGGTCACCCAATTAATCTTCCACTTTGGGAACCGGTTAATACATCCGACTCAGTTGGTATTACTCCTTGGTAATAAAATCGTCTCACTTGGACTTGGTAGTGCTCTAACGAGTGCTGCCTCAGTTGGTGTACCTACGCCTGTTTCGCATGGACTTATGGTAAAGAAATAATATCAGCGGTCTTTAATGTGTCATGCAGTAGTTTCAGAAAACGACGCAGCGATACTTTTTGACCAAGATGAAGAGTTTGCAAAGTTAGGGCGTGTAGAGGTAACCTCTTAGGGTTAAGGGTTTGATTTTACGTAAGACCTAATAACTTTTTAACAGTGAAAGGGTTATAGGTTTGGGTCTTACCCACATACCTACTTTTGAATTTTTCAATATTTTTTTTGCTGTTTCATAGAAATCAACTAATGTATTTTCTCTGATAGAGATATTTATCCATATCCCATAGAGATATTATTTTTATCAGTAGTAAAAGTAAAATTTTCATCGTAAATAAGCGAAAAATACATTTGTTTCGATTGGTTGGTATAACAAGAAGTACCATCAAACACATTGCTTACGTGCTTCATAATAATAAAAATAAAATACTGCGTCCTTCTCTTTTTCCTTGCTTCATACGAACACACCTTGCGGTTTACCTTTCGCCCTCAATTCCTCGCCACTTTTATCCTCCTTTTTCCATTTTTACACCTACTGACACTGACCAAGTTCGGACGTGCCCGTCAACTTTCCTAGTCGTTTTTCCGCACAGAATTCACACGAAGAAGTCAGTCGTAGATTCGTTCGTATCGTCCGCGTAACACATTACGCATGAGGTCGTTGACCAAGTGTTTCATACAGACACACATTGGCAATGTTCACTTGACACTGGTTGCTTTTTGGAGGTCACCACTAAATTAACTGTTGCACCGCGAATAATACTAGCGAAAATAAGGAGAAGAAGAAGGTGAATCTTCTTCTGCCGAACCATTTACCATAATAACCCTCGCACGAAGATTAACAAGCGATCGGAACCAACTTTCGGTTCAAGTGACAGTGAGAAACGATAAAGAATTTTATCAGAAGAAGGATGAGAATATGAGGGCTTTGACCGCGAATAAACGAAATTTGCTACAACCGGTCCTATCAAAATCGGCGATGACGATAAGGATGTTAACTGATAACAATAAATACATAATTTCAACTACATTTTTCTCTAATCATCAGTTAATTTTAAAACTACTTTTTTAAAATAAACTTAAAAGTAATGATCATTATCTATGATATATGAGAAGAGAAATCAGTTCATTTTACTGAATTCAGAATCCTTACAATTTAAGATCTTTATATCTTTAACCTAATCCCAACAGAATCAGAAGTCAAAAGGGGTAAAAAAGCTCACCAATTCTTAACCAACACTTTACACCTCTTTTGATTTTTGTTTCTGTTGGGATTACTGTCAGGAGAAAACTTTAGAATTTTTAAACTTAATAATTCTTCAATGTTTTACAATTGGTCAACATTTGTTTCCATAATTTTCCCTTGGTGCATATTCGTTAGTTTTTAACCATTACAGGTTCGGTTGTATTTAAAAATAATTAAATAAAAATACTTTCTATAATCTGAAATATTCATTAATTTACATAAGTTCCCCCCAAAAATACTCCTTTGAAGCTCATTTTAAGAATTATTTTGTCAGTTCTCCTGGCGCCGCACTCTTGGCGCCGCACTCTTGGCGCCGCACTCTTGGCGCCGCAATTTTCTCTAGTACTCGTAGCGCTGCGATGAAGGCGTGTACAACTGTGGCGTACTCCCAGCGCCGCGATAATGTAATTGTTGTAGGTACTAAGTACATGATCGCGGCGCTACGAGCACGCAAAAAAAATTACAACTATTAGAGCACGGCGTTCTTACTAGGACTAGTGAAATTAAATTTTTGTCTTTAAATTTACAGTAAATATAGTAAGTAGCTGATTTTTCGTTAACGAACATAACAAATGTAAATACAAATAGACCAAATGTTTAATAACCCTTCAAGTGTTCAAGGAATGAAATACATCTGAGAAGTACAAGTTCATTGACAATTATTATTGTTGTATTATGTGTGAGTTCATGTAGACACGTGTAGTAAACATTTATATGTACATACATTTTAATGGCAATAACATTCATTGCCGCCAGGAATGCATTGACTGATAAGCGTTGTCTTATCAATAGACGGCTGGTAAACACTGAAAGCGAAATTTCGTTGTTACCTAATTAAAACAAAGCGACAATGGGACAATTTCACTTAACTAATGATAAGATAATGCTAATAAATATTTGGCCTTTGTTATCGAAAAGGGTCATCGACATCCGACTATAAATAAACACGAATCAAGAAAATTTACATTTGTGTAAATAACTTCCACATAAATGTGTGAATTTCTATAAATAACAAAAAACAACCACAAGTCACATTGCCGTTTATTTCTAACGTTAGGCTCTGTAGAGTCAGGTTTTCCAAGGTTTAAGCTCTGCAGAGTCAGGGTTTCTAACATTAAGCTTCGTAGAGTCAGGATTTCTAAGGTTTAAGCTTTGTTGAATCAGGGTTTCTAACGTTAGGCTTTGTAGACTCAGGGTTTTTAACGTTAGGCTTCGTAGAGTCAGGTATTCTACGGTTTAATCTTTCTAGATTCTGGGTTTCTAACATTAGACTTCGTAGAATCAGGTTTTCCAAGGTTTAAGCTTTACAGAGTCAGGGTTTCTAACATTGGGTTTTACAGAGTAAGGTCTTCTAAGGTTTAGGATTTGTAGAGTCAGGATTTTTTTTAACGTTAAGCTTTGTAGAGTCAGGATTTCTAAGGTTTAAGCTTTGTTGAATCAGGGTTTCTGATGTTGAGCTTTGTAGAGGCAGGGTTTCTAACATTAAGCTTTGTTGAGTCAGGATTTTTTAGATTTAAGCTTTGTTGAATCAGCATTTCTAATGTCAGGCTTTGTAGAGTCAGGGTTTTTAACGTTAGGCTTCGTAGAGTCAGGTATTCTACGGTTTAAGCTTTCTAGATTCAGGGTTTTTAACATTAGGCTTAGTAGAGTCAGATATTCTAAGGTATAAGCTTTCTAGATTCAGGGTTTCTAACATTAGGCTTCGTAGAATCAGGTTTTCCAAGATTTAAGCTTTGTTGAGGCAGGGTTTCTAACGTTGAGCTTTGTAGAGTCTGAGTTTCAACGTAAGGCTTTGTAGAGCCAAAAGTTCTAACTTTAGGCTTCGTAGAGTCAGGCATTTTACGGTTTAAGCTTTGTAAAGCCTGGGCTTCAAACATTAGGCTTCGTAGAGTCAAGTTTTCTAACATTAAGCTTTGTAGAGTCAGGATTTTTAAGGTGTAAGCTTTGTTGAGTCAGCGTTTCTAACGTTATGCTTTGTAGAGTCAGAGTTTTTAACGTTAGGGTTCGAAGGGTCAGGTATACTAAGGTTTAAGTTTTCTAGATTTAGGATTTCTAACATTAGGCTTCGTAGAGTCTGAGTTTCTAACGTTAGACTTTGTAGAATTAGGGTTTCTAACGTTTGGCTTTATAGAGTCAGGTTTTCGAAGGTTCAAGTACTTTAGGCTAGGGGCCTGACTCCACAAGAGGTCTGATAAATTTTTAACTTTTAACTGTACTTCAAAAGGAAAATCACAAAGCAAATAAAGAGAGTAGGACATTGTGGTGTAGTGCGAACCCAAGATTCTCAACACTCATAAGTAGGAGTGTTCTAGATGACCTATGAGGTCCTAGGTCTTAGAATTTCCTGTATGTACGAGGCCTGTACCTTATTTTGTATGAATGGTAATAAAAGTAAACGTCATTTAAGTAAGACTATTCTCAAACGTTGACCCTCTCCGTTACTCCTGAACCTTTTTGTTCCATTCACATTAGGCCAAGTTCTATGTGTTACATATACCACTTGAAAATATTCGAAAGGCATTTCCAACACCATACTGGTAAATGGTGACCGTTAGTAGGAAGTCTGAAAAACAAGTTCACGGGGAACGCCATCATGGTTCCGATGAAAATGAAGGAGAACATCATCGCGCTTACTTACTTCGGTCTCGATTCTCTTCACTTGCGTGAATAACTTCCACCAAGAAATAAAAGTTCGTTGACTCCGTCGCGAATCTAGATGGCCAAGAAGAGCTGCCTTCTAGATTGGCGAAGCATAGAACTAGACCACTAGAACATAGAGGTGACGATCGTGACGTCATGCCTACATTACCTACATTAGATTCCGACGGTCAATAACCTTGTACTTGAAAACGATATTTATACTATTGAAGCTGACCATTTTCTATTTAAAAAAAATTATTTGAAAAAACCTTTTTTTTTTAATTTTAGATATCAAAGTACAGACAAAAACACCCTCCAGTTTTAAAAACCTTTTTTAGGACAAATAGGTCCATTTCCTAATACGAAATGCTTGTTGCCATTTGGTAATATCTTATTATCCGGATATTCAACCCCCTTTCGAACTACCCTCGTTACAAATTCAGCTGAATATACCGCTACACACTTCTTTATGATTGAGATATTCATCTGCTGCTACAACCAGGAAAAAGGAAACATATGTGTCTGCTGCATCTTGCAAGGCCAACCCACTACTGACCCAAATTTCCACCCCCTCGAGTTCGATTGTAACGGTGTTTATCTTTCAACCCTTTATTAAATCCCTATTCAGTCATCTAACGGTGATGTTGCTCATTAACGTATAGTCTGAAGGGGTAGGGTTTCATCAACCTCCAGATAGGAAGATGAAAAAAATGCAGGACAGGTGCAGAACGCATGGAATCGTAATTTGATTCAATTTATACCTGATCTGGAAACAACAACAACAACAACAACCCTTTGTCTTTAAGTTGCTCTAAGACAAATGTCCCTTCAAGTTAACAACCTGTGGTAAATGCTAAATGCCACCTACGGCTTGATTTCTTGTTGGGAAGGGTTGCAGAAGATTGATTTTATCGCATTAATGGAATGAAAGATGTTTTGATTATAATCAAGGTAGATGTTTGAATAATTTCTAAATTTTTGTAATGAATTAGATCCATTATTTCCAAAAACCTTCAAACAAGATTTTCTAAGTCGTCATTTCGGAATTAATCAGTTTTTTAAAACTGTCAATACAAATGCTAAAGGAGAAAACTTAAAACCCTTTTGTAAAAGCTTTCAGAACTTGTTTTGTAAGTACAAACAGCAGACGATACCGAGAAAGTCTTTTCGCAAACATTTGCTCAATCTTCCACCTTGTCGTAAATTTCAACATTGACAGGCAAGGGCAGGCTGTTTTAAGGCCTAACCTTGTGAGGGTAACCATGACTAAAACGATTAGAAGTTATAAACCGATTTGCACTCGGTTGCAAATTGTAAAATCATCCACAACAGAGAAATGGTCATCGAACTATGGATGGACAATCGTTGATGAAATTCTAAGAAGAAATTACAAGAAGCATTACCACTCTAAACAGTAGAGCTTTTTGAATTGTAGCCAAAATTCTTTTTCGCCTGAGAGCTTTAACTTTCAAAGGACGATGCATAACCAAAAAATATGTTTATTCGCTTCTTCAACTGAGATGGGCCTCATTAAAGCTCCACCAACTGAGGCGATTTTATTGCCAAGGGGTGGAACCAACTGAGAAAAAAAAAAGTAAAATCGGCATCTACAATGTGGAATTGTAGGGTGAATTTAAGATTTAAAGTGTGCTCATGAGCAGAAGAATCTGGTCGAAATCGCCTCAGTTGGCATGTCTGCATTGCCTCAGTTGGACATGATCCCGTAGTATTATTTTTATAGTCTGCCTCAGTTGGTAAACGTCCATGCTTAACTGTCATTGAATGAAAGTATGTTAAAGATCGAAGAATATAATCGACAGCTTGTTCTTTAATGATCCATCCTAAAAATTGGTTAAAAGATTCTTGAACTTGGATTAACAGTTTTGGATATTATCTTATATCTATATTATCAACCAACAGTTATGCAACTAACAATTGCAGATACTTGCGTCCATCTGTCTTAACAAATTATTACTTTGTAAAACGAAAACGTATCGTTTAGTCTTTATAACAACAAATCAATAACTAATAAAGTAATGTTGCTCATTATTATTAACAACAGAAATACGATCCCATGTTAACGACAGTATTGCTTTAAAAAAATCTTTTTCCAAAAAAGGACTCCTATTAGTACCTGATGCAATAAAAATAGAAAGATTTGCATTCTTTTATCTGCAGTCCATTATTAACGTCCGCAAAATTTACGAACCATTACAGGGGTAGGTATAACTACCCTTACCTCCAGGTTGGTATTGTACTATTCAGAATTTTATATGCAACGTCCTTGTTCCTTTATGTATAAATCTCTTTTTGCAAACTGCGTCCCTGAACACGTTACTATCCTGCTGAAGTGTGTCCAACCAATTTTTGTACTGGATCGTAAAAAGCCAATTGTGGAAGGATAACTAAACCCTAAAACGTTTTACTAACGACTATAAAAAAAGGATAATTGACAATTGGCGTTGTTATTTTGCAGGAAACGTTATAAATATCTACAGTTAATAACGTTCTTTGGGTTTATTTTATGATTTAAACGGCGAATAGCTTATCCCTAATTCTGTAGTTGTAACCGTCAGGAACTACCATCGATGATTAAAGCAGGAGAATTCATGCAAAATCGTGAGAGATAACTAAACCAACGCTTTTTTTTTACTAAACTCAACCAAAATGGCCTACAAAATTTTTACAGTAGAAATATTATACCTTGTGGAATTGATAAGACAAAATTAATGAGTGTGAAGTCTTTTTGTGGTTAGGTTTCATGGTAACTCGTTAAAAATTTGTTGATAACAGTTCGGAACGTTTGGTCCTTCGAGCCGGATGTTAATTGGTCGATTAGATTAGGTTAGGTGACCGTAAAATACCATAGTATTTTTGATAGATAGACACCCAATGAGTTCTTTTACATCCCTGCTTCCATTTGACACAATTTTCTGGAAAGCCCTGCATGGATTTCTGTTAAATTTTCACTGCTTGACTTGGAGAGTTTTAAAGAAACAGATTTGCTTTTTCTTACAATTAATCACCATCTCCATTTTCCCTATCGTTTGCATAAACCTAGGTTAACAAACAGTTATACTACTTCTCAAGAAAAGCGAGAACAACTCGTTATCAACGAACCGCCTGTAGCTTCTACCACATCGAATAATAAATAAGAGGTGTAATGATACCTACTGATATCGAATCTTCCGGCTTGCAACATTCTTGCGTATCCTGGAGGTCACTCGCGGACGTCGGTCCACTTACCTACACAAACCCCACTCTACCACCTGGTTGTAAGTGCAACGTCGACTCCATCGTCGTCTTGTAGTAGCATTGAACTTCTTCTTCATTTTGAGGTCCTTCCCATTGTAATTGTTGTTGTTGTTGTTATTAAATGTAATGTATAATAAGTTTTCCTGTTACGTTTTTATTACCTACTATATCACTTGATGATGTTATTATACATGGAATATTGAGGGAGGTTGCTTGAGTGCTCTAATGTATCTTAATGGACCTACTATCAATATGTTGAATGTGATTCATATGTAGGTATCTACTATGTATATTATGACCTCGTAGGTCGTCTCTTTATATTTCTTTATGACGATAAACAATAATAATGATGGCATCGACCCACATAGGGAACCCCATGGGTCAGTTCAACCATTCCCGTATTAATAAAAAAAAGTGATGGCTCCTTTTAAGTTACTTATCTAATTGGAGGTTGTGCATCACAAAGAATGTTGTTGAACTTCTTTCCTGACGATTTTTATAATTGGAAGAAGACTTTTGGCATTTCAAGGTGCCCGCAAGAGGATCCAGTTTTCCGGGTGTTTTTTCTTGGAAATAGGGAAATCTTCAAAAAAGCAGCCACCAGAACTATTAGGTGGTACTGAATTTCCTCTAAAGAGATCCTACTAAATGAAAGCTCTCCACGTAAGGACATCGTTGGGCCAGTGATAATCTCCAGGAATTCAGTGTGTTCTTCAGGGATGTTAGGATTTATTGCCAGGAGTTTGGCTGAAAGGAATATAATGTGAAAATGTAGTTTTTGGGGAACTATTGTTACATATATAAAAGTAGTTGTGGAGCATCTTTTCATAGGACAATCATAATTCCTTGGATGTTCACATTATTCAACAGCGTAAACCCCATATAAATCAGTATGACGAATGATGCATCTTGATTTCTGACGCTTCATTGATTCACTTATGAATTTACGTTTAATGAAACCATGAATTTTTATTGGAACTTCCAAACGTAAGGAGCACGGAAATTGTTCCATAAGATTAAAAATTTGAACTGGAAGAGCAACACATATCGTCTTTTGGAAAACTGTAATTCAAATTTGCATCAAATCTGGCACTATGAATCAAACCAATAGGCAGACAATGATCTCAAACTGATAACACCTTCACCAATGGATCCCATAATGATATCTCAAAATTTTTAAAGATTACCATTGGGTTTGTTTATATATACGTGGGTAGATAATGGTTTTGTTGGTAGTAAAACTGGTCGGAGATTTATGAAACATTGTTAAATATTTAAAAAATAATAAAACACACTTTTAAATGTTTCAAAATAGAATATATTATTTACTCTACAATTGTTTCGGTTTTACAAAACCTTTTTCAAGAGTAACAGGATATCCAGTAATATCCAGTAATATCCTGTTACTCTTGAAAAAGGTTTTGTAAAACCGAAACAATTGTAGAGTAAATAATATATTCTATTTTGAAACATTTAAAAGTGTGTTTTATTATTTTTTAAATAGATAATGGTTTGTTCAAGAAACCAAAAAATTCTTGAATTTACTGTAACGTCAGGCATCCAAATTCCTAATCCATTGAGTCAATCGTTGACTCAAAGGGTTTGAGGATTCAAGGATGATATCCATATGGATTTTCTTCAATGAGTCATTTAATTATTCAGCAGATGTAAAGAGCAATCCATAATCAATATTTTTTGTATACTTGTGAACGCACTTAGGTCATTAGAAGGTGCTAGATGAATGTACATTTGTATGTATGTCCATATTCCTTTCCAACTGTTCCTGGAGGTTTTCCACTTTCCGCTATAAGCCGATGCGAAGAACCAGGCAAAAGAAGGCGACAAAATATAAATCTAACAGCGTTTGCCGTTATACTTGAAAGTAGAACCCACAGGGCAATTGCCCATTGCTGGCTAAAGCAGCTAAGCAGCTCAGGCTCAGGCAGAGTGTTAGCTTATTATTTAGCGTTGGTTGACTCGATTCCGTTTACGCTCAATTCCAGCGAGGTTACTCGCGTCCGTTGGTTCACATTCGGGTTTTGCAAACGCGCCAAGAGTAGACGACAAAGAAGGAGAGTCGTGCTGATCGACGCGTGTAAGAGCGAGACGCAAGGTCGACCTAGAGTTCATGAACCTCGCGGTATAACTGTAATACATTGCATAAGTGACCGTACCGTTAGTACTTTCATTCACGGCCGTCAAGTGTACCTGCCTCGCAAATATCGTTCCGACTCGGACCTCTTCGTCATAGCGTAGAAGTACCTACGTCAGTCAGAGCTTTCGTAGTAGGTAGGTACTCTGCGTTCTGTACGAGCTACGTAGCTCTACACTGGTGGTGGAAATGCGGCGGTGGTAAGGAAATGCCGAGACGGTAGCGTGCACTGCGTCACTCTTTCCGCTACCAATGTCAAGAGCATGGAAGATTGATGTGAAGCACCTTATGTATCTACTCATCATTTCTACTCTTCTCTCTCAATTAACTACTAGAAAAAAATATTTTCAATTTTCAAAAAAATACCAGGAGCATCTGGTCCACCATATAAAACGCCATAATGAAAATTGATTCAACACAATCTGCTGTGGAATTGCACATTTAACACCTAACCCTTGGAGAAAATTCTTTATCTTGGTCTGCAGCACATACGACTTCATTATTTGTCGAAAGTCTTTTGCTTTTCAAAAATTTTTGAGCTTTGAAAATAAATAGTAGACTGACAGTGCTAAATGGGGTGTATTGGGCGAGTAGTTAACCAATTCAAAACCAATTTTATCAATTGTTCCAAGTACAATCAACGACCTGTGGATAGGAGTAGGTTTTTCGCATTTCTTGGGCATCTTAGTGAATATCTCACTATAATACGCTCCCATAACTTGTTACAAGAAATCTTTGCCAACCAACTTTTGCAGATGGAATTTTTTGGTTTTCACTCGCAAAATTGATTTTGAATTCGTTGACCATACACTGTATTCTACTAATTTTGCACCATCAGACTAGAATTAATTTCCAAAGCTCATTAGTTGAGCACCCTGCTCCACTACTTCCTTCCTTTCTGAGGCAATATTGACGTACCCTATTCTGAACTACTCCAAATTATAATCTAATCTAGAATTTTTAGAGACATCCTTTACTCCTGTTTTTACCTCTAATATATCTCAGAAGGTACTCTACATCCCTATATCTCTCCTTTTCCCTACTGAGTTTCTGACTACTTCTTCTTCTCTCTCACATAGCGAACCATATCTACATACGTCATGTTCCAAACATTCGCAATAAGCACAAATATAAAAATTCAAATTAATACATCGTACAAAAAAAGAAATTTGAACTCGGCCTACTTTTTGTGACTTAATTCTAAGCTTCATAATTCAATTAGGTATGTGTGTGTTTTCCTTTCTTTTTGCAAACTACTACCTACCGTCCATAGAATCAAATATAAATTTCAATTCTTCGCAAGCGAACAAACAAAAAGCTAACTGCTACTCTAATTCTTTAATTTTTACGATAAAAGCCGCGTTAATGACTTCCAATTGCCCGTTTGCAATCTTAATTATCTTAACACGATTTCATCGTGGCTTAATGCAGTTGTGATCTGTGGCTTTTCCTGTTTCTCGTCAGTCAGTTGCCGTGCAGCCAATGTCAAGAGCGTGGAAGGAAAGAACCATAATGCCATGATGATGGTGCACTCCATGTTTGCACTCGTCTTAATCATAATAGAGTGCAATTAGTAAGAGAAACTCCCATTCTAAGCAGCTGTTATAAATTTAATTATTTATTGTAGGTTGCAATTTGCAGCACCAACAGCCACTTACCATAACCTTAGTGTTTGAACCAACACACTGAAATACTTTTTTTTTTTAATTAAATTGCCCTAACGTAAACGTTAAGTTCATTATACAGAATCATATCGACTAGGTACCCGATAACGTAAACAACTTTTAATGTCGATAATGTGAATTATCTCTAAAATAAAATAATTTAAGTCTTTTCACAACCTAACCCAACTTAAACTTAATCACTTAGTATTTTGTATTTTTCTAGGCAAATGTTATTTAACTATTGCCTGAAGTATTTCTAAATACTTCCGTAACATTTTTTTTTTTGGGGTAAATCATTCTTTGTGCGGCATCGGCCTTTTCAACTTGTCGGAGCAGAAGAACAACCCCTATTAGTTCCGGTTATCCTTCACGTATGTTCCTGTAAACCACCTGTCGAGTAACTGTACACCCTCTAGCCCAAAGGAACGGATTTGAAGATACCGTAAGGGCTGAACAAAAAAAAAAGACCATCAGAGATTTTTACCTAATAACCTTTTTTTTATGTAGACGTTTGGGTCCATGTACAGTTATACGACCAAAAGGAAACGTTCGAATACACTCACCACTACAACAACAACAACAAATAATAACAGAATTGCTGCATAATATAATAATATTAGTCCAAGAGGGTTGGGCAAAAGACATAACATAACTATTGTGTTAAATGGATCGACCGACGTATAAAATGTGTATAGGTAGGTACCTACCTATCAGGTTGATGGTGTACCGTTAGCTTTGAACAATGATAACAAAGGATATTAGGTTGTGGGCAAGCTCATACATATTTTATGCAATCTGTGATGGGTTCTATTAATAGAGAGGAGATACCTATATGATCGTAATTTCAAATGTTATGGGTTGATTATTATGAGGAAGAGTTCCAGATGTTCAAGGATTCTATTCGATATCGAAGAAGGCGTTCAAGGAAATTATCCTTTGTAGGTCAGATGATGAGACGCCCACATTATTTGCTTAGGAGCCAAAACAAAATTCTTTTGTTTTGGAGGAATTAGTTTTGTATGCGGAACACTTCATCCCTGGAATATTTCACCCCCTGACTATAAATATACAGATATGTTTATTCATGAAAGTGAAAACATTGATGTGGGACATTTTACTCTTCGAACCGATTTCAAAAAAATACTGAAAGCAGAAAATAATTCATTTTTAAAAGTACAACTTCTAGATCTTTTGAAGCTAATTTTACAATTTTTTAAAGAAATCTCGGTCATGACACTTCAATAACACAACTTCATATAAACCTAATCTAAACATACTTATTTAATTTTGGAGAGTTCAGTGATGTATAATCTCTAACTCTTGGATCCAATATCCAAGAACACCCTTCTTTGAAGTAAACACCAAAAAGAACTTCTGCATTTTTCAAAAAGCGAGTCATATTAAACAAAAATTTTCACTTTCAGTAACTATATTCATAAATGTATAGAATTTTACAAAAAAGTCCGTTTAATTTATTTTAGCTTACTCTTATGAAATTATGGTTTTATTCTTTCTTTTTATTTTTATTTGATTTTTAATCGATTTCAGTCAGAATTAATAGCTTAATAAGTTTACAATTACAACATAATCTTTGATATCATTAAAATACTTAGCGCAATCAAACAGTTGATATTACCCAGTTACCGATGACTTTTATATTAGACATAATTGGAAATCGATTGCTTAATTGCAATATTTATTGGTAACACTGGAATATGAGTTTGGCATATTTAATAAATTAATGTTTAATAACCTTATGTTCACGTAACTGTACTAGAAGAAGACATAATCGATCGTTAGGTAGTCGTTGACTTTAATCAGTGCTTCAATTTTTTCTCTTCTGTCATCAAGGGCGTTAAAAGGGATCCGAATGAAGAGTACAATGATTATTTGCTTCTTTACGTTAATTACGTTTTAACAGGGGTTGCTATTTATGTTCTACTTGTGAAATAAGTGGATAAGGTGATCATTTCTGATTTTTTTTTTGCAAATGGAAAATGTATTAGCCACTAGTTCCTCCCCTAATTTTCAAACCTTTAAAATCTTCATATACATACTTTTCAATCCTCTTTTTAAAAGGAGAAGAATGAAAAAGGAGTCACTGAAATCTACTGACGGTACTGAATTTTCAAAAACCGAAGAAGTTAAGAATTGCTTTGTGTACGTTTTTAAAAACCATGTCTTCCAACGATTTTTTGTCCATTAATTCTATTTATTATCACCCTTGATGTATACACACAAAAATTTGAACTTGACGATTACTTCACCCTAAAAAGGCATCTTCTGAAAAAGAATTAAATTTTATTAGTCATAGATGGAATTTATTCTAAAAGTGCAGCACTTATATTTACATTACCATTAACGTATTTACATTTTATTTTTAACGACAAGAAATATATTTATTTTAGTATAAAATTATATTCGTTATTAATTTTAAACAGTTTAGGTTAGAATCCAAAGGGAGCTTTTTACAGTCTATATTTACCATCACTATGAATTAAAGAAATTATTGGTAAATCCCCTGCTGATCCAGCCAAACTCCACAATTCAATACTTATTGTATTTAAAATTAGTTATCATTGTAAAGTCCTTATAATATTACCTGGAAGCACTAATAATAATATAAGGGTTGTAAATTATAATAGAGGGTTATAAATCGACCTGCTTCTTGTGGTTTTCCAAGATACAGAGTTGAACTTCTTGAAGGCTAATTATTATGAATTTTTAATACTAATAAACTTCTTCACAAGGGCTGGCTTGCAAACTTTACCTGAATACGATTTATAAATTCGCACACAACAGTAGGTAGTGTATACTGTCCCTAATTATCCTTTTTGCGATAAGCCCATTGGCAAATACCACCAAATAATTTCAAAAATACTTTTCCTACCATAGTGTACACCTCTTCCTGGATTTTTCGGTTATTAGGAAGAGTATAAAAAGGCTCTATTAATTTTTAGCGATGAATCACAAAAAAATTCACTTTTCAGAAGTCTTTTACAGCTAACCGTTTTTTTTTTTTTAATTTTATTTATTTATTTATAACCGTTCTGAAGGTGAACATATCTGTTTTCTTGTGTAATAAGGTAACATTTGTTAAGGTCGACGACCAAAATGTAGTCTACATTTTAAACTCCGTTATTTGGTATTTTACAGTGTCTCAGTCGTTTTATAACCGTTGATACCTGGGCCACGTATAGAAAGACAACTTGGACTACTTTTAATTTAGTGTAAGTTGCTAACGGTACCCAACAACTGAAAAGAAAATGGGTTCCATTTCGTCATTAAGACCGTGTTGACTAACTTGTGTTTTATACAAAATTAGGTGATTTCGTAGAAAGGATTGCCTAAATATTCTCGATTTTCATATAAAACTGTTATATACATAGATACACCTACTTGTACTTACTTGGTTGTAATCGTAGTGACGAAAACCAATTTAGGTATCTATGAGTACACATCGTTATTATATCAATACCGTTACATCAACTCCTTTTCTATTCAAATATCTACCATAACATTAAAATTTTTAATAATAAATTTACTATTCTCTTGTGTAGAACGAATTTGAGCTCGGAGATTTCAACGGTAAGTGAAATGGAAAACCCAAAGCCACTTCAAAAGCTTTGCGAAATATAACTGTACGTAGGTATCAATACCACACGTATTCTTTCATATGATTTCAATGTACATTAAGGAGACTCAATTTAATTAATATAGTAAATCACCTCTACCAAAAAAAAAGGTTCTGTCTGATTATTATAAATAATAAATTTATTTAATTAAATGTTTCTAAATGTAGACAAAAGTTGAACTTTTAATGCTCAAAATAACTTTGAATATTAATTTGTACTTCGAGATAGATTTCCTTTTCAATCCAAACTTTTTTACTTGTTTATCTTCAGTAGTAATGAAATTCCCCTAAATCATTTTTGATTCAAGTACTCCAAATTCCTTAAATATTATTTCCTTGACTAAATAGCTGAAATAATTTTCAAAATTATTAGATCCCCTTCCCTTAAGTTTGATTTTTCCTTTGATGTCGTACCAAATGCCCCAATTTTTAATATAGTATCGCTTCTATATAAGTGAAGACCAAGACCAAGACCCAACTCTGCAAGACTAAGACTTTTACCAAAATTATTGTTGAAAATAGTTAATGAACCCCTAGAGAATTTAGAGAAACTTAAAGGTCCAAAACATGGTTGATGCAAGATCAAATACAAGACTCAATTGACCAAGACCAAGACTAAAATTATTTTTGATCAAGATCAAGGCTCAACTCTGCAAAACCAAGACTCGATTCTGAAAGACCAAGACATATTTATGCAAGACCATGACTAAGATACAATCATCAAAACCAATACCAAGACCAACTATAGTCTTGGTCTTGATCTTGGTCTCGCTTGGCTTGTTACATTGGTCTGCATAATATTACCAGATCAATTTTATGTAAATATGTATTATCTCAATTTGTGTCAAAGTAAAATAAGATAATATAGGTACCTTTGGTAACAGGGTCTAACTCCTAAAGAAGCCCTAAACTATGGACGAAACAGTTAAAAGGTGATTAAAAAAAATTGACCACATTTTGAATTTTTTTCTTTGTTATTGAATAAGTAATAATACAACTACATCCTATGAGAAATTAACTTTTTTCAACATACTTTCATACTCATATTGAACAACATCTTCCTGTAAGGTTTAATTGGAATAGGGCAAAGTTTTCCTTATATCAACTCATGTAGGTCTCCTTGTTAAATATCTATAGTGGTCCATAGCAAAATATATGTCACGTGTCGACATACCGACAAGTGTGGTCGAATTTGCAATGTACCTAATGGAGCTTCTTCTTTCTATTTACATTCTAGATTCTTACATTTTGTATGTGAGCTTTAAATAGTATTCTGTACAACTTCTGTTTTCATATTGAATTGTGAAAAAAAAATCTTTTTTTTTTCTGTAAGGCAACAAATTTTAGAGATTTACTAAAATATCTATGAATTTTAATTTGGATAATTTTTGGACTTTACTGTAAATTATTAATTTGTGCAAATATGTATTTATCAAAGGATCAATAATTGAAAAAACTAAATTTTGCATTTGAAAAAATTTTATTACTTTTCATCTTCATTAAATCTCTGTTTCTTCCCATGAAGACAGCATCCATATTAATAAATATTCTTACAATTTTTATGCTTCAAATAGTTTTCTATTTAGGTAATTGAAGTAAATTAACATAAAAGCCGTATCTGTTGAATTCACTTTTTATAGTAAGACAGAAACGTAGAAAAATTAGGTAGGTAGTCACCGGTCATAATGACTATATGCAACGGTTCGGGTTGGGCCTCAAGAGAAAGATACATACATTTAGCTGCAGGTACCTACCTACCTACGTAGGACATGCAACAACAAAACTTAAACAGTTACAAATATATCGAATCATTGTACTTATATCTTACGGGAATTACTCGACGAATCCTGTTATAAAGCAACGTTTAACGGTTCTGGTTGAAAGTAAACGTTTAGAAGCGCGACCTATACAGTGGCAAAGTTGAGCTTTGGAGAAAATAACAACACAGGAATGTTTGGTCTTCCGACGTTCGTTAAACTCAGCCGAAAAACTACTGGGCATGCACTAAATGCACTCTTCGTAATTACCTTCAATCCATAGATGCTAATCTACCCAAAATAATTAGCTATCAACAAGGATGGAAGGTCTTTTGCTTTCTTCAGGGTGAAGTTCCCAAATTTATAGAAACATCATGGTCACTCACTGCCACGTTATCCACAATATGGATTGGGTCATATATCTAAAGAGTCATGATTCTAAATTATTAGATATAATCATGTACCGCTTGTATGTGATCATATCTGTACAGATATGGCCAAAAATCATGGATAACCATAGATTTGAATCAATACATGGCCTTGTGTGACCATGGTTGTATAAATTAGATATGGTCATTGTTCAACAAATTAGCTAGATGGTTGTGTAAGAGACCTCACCCCTACGACGAATTTTGATACATGACCAATAGAATAAACAAATATATTAATTTGTTTCTTTATCCACGATGACCTCTGGAAGAAGAAATTGAATTTTCAAACCTAACTCTCAATTTCTTTATATTATTCTGGAATGTCCTAAAATATTGGATTATTTTAGATCATTGTAGAATTTTCGAAATAATTTCCGAATAATTGAAATCATTCTCAGATAATTCTCGAATAATCCAGGTCGTTAATTAAAATTTCAAGTTCCAGGTCATTATGGAATATTTTGGATCATTTCCAAATCGATCTTGAAAAATTTCGAACATTCGTCAATATTCCGGAACATCTTCCACTTATATAGCATCCTCTAACCTAACAAAGCTTTTTTGATCATTAAAAGACATTCCAAATTATACTTGAAAAATGTAGCACGTTTTAAGTCATTCTTGAGTGGTCTAATAAGTCATTCTCAAAAAGTTTGAAACATTTTCTAACATTCCTGATAGTTCATGGAAACTTTAGATCATTCTGGATCATTCTGAATCAATTTCGAACATTCCAAATCATTAGCGGAAGATTTTGAACACCTCAGGTACTCCAGGTCATTCGCAAACAATTTAGGATACTTACAATATTCTCAAACAGTTTGGAGAAATTCTTAACACTTCTGAGAAGTTTTATACATCACTGTTGCTCTCTGGATTCGGTTTATAGAAACTCTCTTATTTTTGAGAGAAATAAGGGCTAGATATCATCAAAATCGCGAGATTGTGGCAATGGAGGTCATGGAGAATAGTGAGGACTCGCAGAAAAGTTTGTGTTTTTTCTATGTATTTTCTGTACATATCTATAGGTATTACATTGAATAATTTTAGTCATTTATAGCAAATGTAACAGATAACTCAAATTTATTAAAAAAATATTAACAATCAACCATAGAGCTGAAAACTTCCCCCTGGAGTGTCCTACCAAATGGAAGATATTAAGAAAACAATTTTTTTTAAATGAAGTTGTCTGATTGAGACTATATTCCAGATATTGTCTTAAGAACTGTTTCTCTTACAAAACAGTGCAAATTTTGTCCATCCCCCCGGATGTAGGTACTTTTAGCGCTGCTGCAATTCGACTATACTGTAACGTAACTGTACGCAATAGTTGGGGTATTATAGTGAGCAGATGCTTTTAACTGTACTTTTCTTTTGTAATTCTGGCGGTCTGATGGAAAGTAATGTCCATCATAAAAAAAAAAGTAACTAAAACAACGTTCCGCAACGCAAGTTATAAATAGTTTCTTTGAAGCAAACGAAGGATTAGGGGGCATTGTTCGAAAAGGTTAATGATCCTTATTAGGTTGTTTTTCGTTAGTTTGTTTTCAAGAGCATCATTTATGCAAACATTCTTTGCAATTACTGTCAAATAATTGAAGTGGTCGTTGTGATTGATGGTTGACATAACGTAATAACTGTTTGAAAAATCTTAACACCAAATGGTATAACATAATCCTTAGGGATGCTTAAATAGTATTTTGATTTTCTTCTAGCATATAATTTCTGTGTGGCAAAAGCTCAGTAGCTTACAGTTTGGCCATTAGATTTTTGAAGTCTCTGAATATTGAAAGCTTAAATGAATTTCGATTGATAATTAATTTTTTGTTGTTTAATAGGTAATTATTATTTTCAAAAACAATCAATTAATTATCTAGGTACTTTATATTTGCAGTTTCTAGGTATTCCAATTTTAAATGATACTGTAATCTTGATACTAAAATGTTAAAAACCTTAAAAACATGTCTCGAGTTACGTTGTTTCGATTTACGTCAGATATTTCAAGAAAATGTTCTACGATTTATTTTAATGTATTTTTTTAAGTATAAGTTTAAAAACCAGCAATGTAACATAAGTAAATTAAAAAGCAAAAAATAAATGGTTTTTATATTTCTAAAATCGTTTTCATAACAGGAATCCTTATACATATACCTGAGATAATCCTTACTCACTTTACGTTCCTTGTTTGAGATTGAGGAGTAGGTACCTAACAATTCCATGATATTTTTAAATTTTCGGGTTGGTTTTTGAAGTTTACACAGGACTACCTTGGAGTTTTACAGAATTGTTCAAGATTTATCATATTCCTAAATAACACCTCCAACACCATACCCTTTTTATTTGATTTTGAGGAATTCCTTGATATATCCTTTAGGTCCAAAGTCCAAAATTAATTTCAAATTTTATTGGGACTACTACCTTGTAGCTTCAGGTACTGAATCTAACCTAGAAATTGTCATTCCAATCGATCAATAAACAGAAAACAAAAATCGAACACCCTGTAAGGACCTTTCAGTTACCCAACCTAAAAGTTAACCGGTACTTTGTTCAGGAATTCTTATAGAACTGAGAATATCTCACTCATTTTACGTTTCTTATTTGATGCTGAGGAGTACCTACTAATACCACAATCACTCTGCGTTTCTGGTTTGATTTTTGGAGTTCCCAGGTGTATCTTCTAAATTAATCTAAGACCACCTTGAAGCTATACCGAATCTAACGCAGAAATGATTACTCAAGTAAATCAATGAACAAAGAAGTTATTCTTGAACACTTGGTAAGGACGCTTCAGTAAACCAACCTAACTTTGTTTAGGAATTACGATACTCCTAAAAAACACCTCCATGATTTTTTGTTTTATTTTGGGGAATTCCCTGATGTAATCTCCAAGTCCATAGTCCAGTATCAATGAAATTAATATAAGACTATTACATACCTTGGGACTTCAGGTAGTAATTCTAACCCAGAAATAATCCTTCAAATTGATCAACAAACAAAGAAGTTGTACTCGAATTTCCTTTTAAGGACGTTTCATCTACCTTACCTAACATAACCTAACCTACTTTGTTCAGGAAATGTCTTATATAGGTACCATAATCACTCATGTCTCTCATTTTATTTCTGGGGGTTCCCTTATAAAACCTCTAAGTTCAACTCCCAATATCAAAAAAATTCTAATGAGATCTCACCAAATTTAATTCAAAAAATCGCTGAAATCGATCCAAAGACAAAAAACTTCCATATTTATTCAAATGTTAAGTTTAAACTTCCATTTTTTCTTTAAAAATGCTCCAGAAATGGTATAACATTGTTTAATTCAGTTTATCCTTCCCTCTTCAATTTTTATTTACTTATAATTTTGCATAGTTCCTTCGTACTTCTTATTGATAAATAATATAATTTATGTTTACATGTGAATATACACAGATTAATTTTTATTTTTGTAATAAAAATACCAAAATATAGGTACTTTTATGAAGCAGAATTTGGAGATATCGATACGTGGTAAAGGCAGAAACTTCTTCCCAATTTTATAATTTTGGACATTTTAAAATTTTTGACTTACTTTTAAACAAGGTGATGTTTCGATAAGTATCTTAATATTAAAAAATTGTATTAAATACACCAAATCATTTTTATTTATTTAAGTATTGGTACCTATATATACACATTGTTATGCATAACAATGATAGTAATCTCCGTGACTAAAGTGGAACTAATTAATATTTTCAAATCGTTAATCATTTCCCTTGACTAAATCCCATTCTGACTTTAAACTAATTAATGAATAAGAAAGATACCAATATAGTCGGCGTTAAATGAGGAAGTGCAGAGGTAAAGATAAGCAAACTAAATTACCTTTATTATTTTGTGACGTTGCAAATGGAGTTTTAGGTTTCTGACCTGAGAAAGAGACGTCCAACGTGAGCAGGCTGCTAGCAGTCTCATTACCGCTTTTATTGTTAGTGCTAGTACGCTAGTAACTTCATTGTTATTGAAGACTACTAATTGAAGCTCTAATGACCAATCGGGTTTGTCATGGAATTGTTAAACTGAAGAAGGGCCAGAAATTAAAAATATTTTTTATTATAAATTAGTCATAAACCGAAATATGACCCAAGTTAATTATAGATATGTAGGTACTTATATTTATTAGAAACTAACGGTCACATATGTAATGGGTCAAATTTGAATGGTCAAGTCCTCATTAAATCATTCAACTAATAGTAGGAAAATCTTGCTGATGAAACGTAACCTTTTTAAGGAATTTTGATTCATTTGCAATCCATGCACATTGTAAATTTTGCAAGACCAAGACCAATATGGTATCATTTCAACAAGACCAATACTAAACTCTGCAAGACCAAGACTCATAACAAGACTTTTAACGAACTTATTGTTAAAAATAATTAATGAACTCCCTAGAGATTTAAGAGAAACTTAAAAGTCCAAAACATGGTTGATGCAAAATCAAAAACAAGACTTGATCGACCAAGACCAAGACTCATATTATTTATGCAAGACGAAGACGAAGGCTCAACTCTGCAAGATACAATCATCAAGTCTAATCGAGACAACTAAGTATGGTCTTGGTCTTGATCTTAGACGAAGCATTCAACATTTTTTTGCTGAAAACAGAAATAAAAAGAAAATGAGATTATTTTTTTTTTGTTATTGTCATCCTTATTCTATAATCGTAAGGATTTACATTAAATTATTTAGACTGAAAAGAATGGCACTGGTACCGTTAGCATTGTCCTGGCACCGAGTTGAAAGACTACTAATCTGAAGCGAATTATTGCATTGTTAAAATAAATCGAACGAGACCGTATTTTATTCAAGGAAGTACAAAACGCCTCTTAATTGTTATATAATGTTCTCGTTGCTGTTAAATGCGAACAAGACAAAGCACTAGGTAACCTCGGTCAACGACCAACCTTCAGGAGAGTCGTACTCTTTCAGGTGAAGAACTTCTTCGTGGACACTCTTTCTCTTTCTGACTCGGTCTCCGCGTTCGTCCGACAGTTGTGAAAGTAGAGTATGCCGATGGCGCACGTATTAGAAAATTTCGCCTTTATTTACAAAGGCAATGAGGGAATACATATTAACTTCCTGGCATCTAAGCCTAAACAGTTATACTCAATGGATTGTTCATCGGCAATGAATTTCATTTACACCACGCACGTCAAGCAGAACTAAGATTTTGTGGTCGTTCCATCACAGCAAATTACCACTTAATTAATTCTTTTATTAAGGAACGTACCCTCTAATTGAAATTACATTCTTCTTCTGTAGTTGTCTGTTTCTGTTAGTGATGGAACACATTATATCCACGAATTGCGATTTCGAGCTTATTGGTTCTCATCAGCGTGCTGTAGGCAGATCCGACGAATATGTGCATGCACTCAAAATTTTGTGAAATAAGCGTTCAAGGGATAATTATGTATACCTGGGCTTTGGTTAGGTAAAAGTTGAGAAAAGTTAGAGGTGTGAGAAAAGCGTACACAGCTCATGTCGTTGACGAACTATAATAGGAAAGGAGAGGAAATTGTTCTATTTTATTTTAAATTTAAATTTGATAAAATATTGAATATTGAACTTTTAACAGTAATTTAGACTATTTTAAAAATCTAATTAAAACTTATTTTATTCTTTCTCCTTCCTATTTCTCGCCAAATCATTTTGGTTGCAATAATTATTATAATTATTTCAAATTAAAAAATATAATATTTTTTATTCTTAAATTTAATTTATGTACCTAATAATTATGAATATTATTACAACGGAAATGATTTTGCTAAAAATAGGAGAATAGTCTGCTTTTATCAAGAATACGAAATAAAACCATCTTTAATTGGATTTTTAAAAACAGACTTAATTACTATCGAAAGTTCAATATTCAGCAGTAAATCGCCCTTAAATTTCTAGAACACAATCAGAATTATTAATTAATACAAATTCTTCGGATACAGTGTGATGGAAGTCAGAAATGATCACCTTGTAAGCTTATTTCACAGGTAGAACATAAATAGCAACCCCTATTAGGACGTAATTAACCCCTCTAACGAATACCGTACGCCTTTTTCGACAGAATACCTTACATTCAGAACCTCCTGTATCCTCAGGTAGATTTATAAACGTACTAGGCACCGCAAACAGTTAGGGAGCGCCATCTGTGGTGGGTTTTAAAGTGTATTCAATTAAATGAATCTATATTCGTTGAATCCTAATACTCTATCAGTTGAATTACTTATTAATTCTTTCCATTTCTCATTAAAAATTAACGATCCATCCAACTTTTTTAATAATAAATTTAGAAATTTGAGGAGAAAGATTATCATCTACAATAAATCATTTAGGTACTTATACAGACTTAAAGATGCCTTTAATTTATTAATTATTCTAATAATCTCTGCACTTATTATGTACACTATGTCAACCACAGTATAGTAACAATTTAGTGATTCAGTGGACAATGGGTAGAGTCCAACTTAGACTTGATGACCAGTCTCACGAAACTGTTGACAATCCTCGACCGTGAGCTTTATCGTTTCAACTGGGCTCTAAGCTCAACCAAAGCTAAACTTAAAAAGTCATGGTTCTGCTCGTTCAAAATTTAATTTGTACCAAATTCTAGTACTTTTATGTTGGCCGAAGCCTCATTGCTTTATTATCTTTCTATAATTATCTTTGTTTCCTGAAGTTCCATTCATAGGACGTTTTTTGAGTCACGTCTTTAGAGTTTGTTGAATAGTCCGATAGTTTTTTGAAAAACTGAAGGGTAACTATTGGCCCAGTTTGAAAGTAGAAATTATTGATAATGTTGAGGGAGAATCTGTTGTTGTTCCATAAAGACGTACAGCTCTAGTTTCTTTGGTATTGTGTTGAACTAAAGAAATTGAAAAATGATTTAAAACCCCTTATTCTTCATGTTTCAATTTATCCATTATCCTCCCCTTGTTCACTTCATTGTCTAATTTGATTCTTCCTTAGGGTAATTTTTACTCGTTGTTTCATACAAAAAGTTTTACACCTAGCAATATTTTCAGAATTATCTCTCTTATAAGTAGCACGAATAATCTGGTCAAAAGGAATTACAATGTTCTTCCTTTATTATCAGGAAAAACCTTTTGACCAAGTAGTTAACAAAAAAGAGAAATTTTTTGTTCGGATGTTCACTAATAGAATATAACCCGATCACCTTATGTGAAATAAGTAGAGGAAATAATTTATGATGTAAGAGAGATTGTAGAATACGTATTATGAAAGTATGGCAACGAACTTGAATAACCTACCTACTGCCAAGTTCACTGCCAGGCCACTGCTTGCTAATTCCTTTCTAAATTGTGATCAAGAAATGTTGCAAGCGGAATGCTATTATGGAGTTGTTGCAGCTAACACGATGTTTCTAACAAACCTGCTTACTACCATTTGTGGCCAAAATTCATAATTAAATTAACTCATCAGGACCATATTTATGCAAAATATAAAATCAAATCGCCATTTAATTAACCAGTCACTTACCAAAAATAGAAAATTATTCCTTGTTCTGCATTTTATAAACAAATAAAAAATTCTAACTTTTGGGCAAACCATCCAGCAACTTTTTTATGTAACATCAGTATTAAAGTTCTAGAGTAGCTTTCGAAATCATTGATTAGAGCTTTTTTTAATTCTTTGGAATCTTTGGTAAATAAAGCTGATGGACTCATCCAATCTACTACAATTCTAATATTAGATAAGTAACAGGTTCAATTCACAGATTTCAGACCCTTTGGGCTATGTGACAGGAAATCAAAACTCTCGCAACGAAACAAATGAGATTCAAGCGAAGAATCTTCTTTGAATCCACGTCCAAAAGTTCTGGATTGTCAAAAAAGAAGAACCTGACTAGTGAATTAATTCTTCGTCTCTTGATGCTGACAGAATGATGAGTATCTAATATATTATTGAGCCGTCACTGCCAGTAATTTTAAATTGTATGGGTTAATTAAGTTTGCACAAATTAGGGTTCAATCCTCTTTACGTTATTGAAAGCAGCCCACGCCATTGGATTATTCTAATCCAAAAGATATACCTAATAGTTGTTGGTACACAGTTATCTGCGAGATGATTTACCGTTGATTGCAGAACCTTTCATTTCATTATTTATTTACTAACGATTCAACTCAAACGCTCAGGACAATGAACTGTCGTTCTTTTACTTCCTCTGATCAGACATGATGAGCTTTTACACCAACGGTAGGCGAGAAAAGCCTAATTTGGAATTCCTGTTTAATAAAACCTGTGTAAGAACACAAATAGCATACGTATACAATAACAAGAAGTAGGAAATGACACTCAGGATAACTGTATTTCCATGTTGATGAGTTGATGATGGCCAAGGGTTTCTGCAGAATTTTGACTTCAGAGTCTTAGAATGTTGGGTGATAAATCAAAAGAATTATAAACAAAATTTTGTTGTCAACAATTACTTCAATTAATTGAAAACAGGGAATTAAGAAATGGAAAATTATTTAAGCGAGAAAACAGATGACGGTGAGACAAGAGGAGCTCTGAGGAGTGCATGAATACGAGTCCCAGAAACGAGTACGAATCCTCAGGGAGAGGAAGTCGACTGACTGGATTTACGAAAATAGTCAAATAAGAAAAAAAGTAGTAATTTGTGTTTTTGTATTATATAAAGCTACAGTGAACTCAGCATTTAAATTTGGAAAAAAATACTAGTTGGAAGTATATTAGAGAGAGAAACAGGTGTCAAAATAGACATAAGAAAACCTAGGTTAGATTTGCGTTCGGAAAGATTAAGGGTGTTAGATGTTTTAGTTTTAGGGGGATGCAAACATAATCCCAGTACAGGAAAAGGTGCATGGTGGTACGTGTTTGATGACCCACCCGTGATGGTTTATTACATTTTCCTTGGAGAAAGCCCCACATGTACCACTGGATTATAAAAAGGGATTCGGAAAACATTTAATGGATTTGTTTCTATGTGGGAGGACTTCCCTTTAAGATTAGAAAAATTAAACCTCGACATTTATTCACAGTAATATAATCGACTCCTTTAACCATCTAACCGAAATTGAACCCAATTAACCAGCAAATTCAGAATTTATTCAAATATGCATGATTTCTTAAAAAAAATTTTAAAGTTATTTTCTGAAACACAGACTAGTAATCTGCGAAACATAAAAGTTTCATAATTATTTAATTGAACCAAGACACTTGCCCTTTGCCCTAATCAAACAAAAAAAAGTGGGGAGCAAAGAAATCTACAACTTTTCTGTGTAGTATTGTTTATATATGTACTTGAGCCTGTATGAAAGTAAAATTGCTGGCATAGAGAATTTTATCGAGGTATCTTTATAATTTCTAATATATATTAAATTTTAGCAGCCTTTGAATTGCCAAAAGTTTTGGTTATTGTAGAAAATTAATTAAATTCCATTTTTGTTGTCATAGCAATTATATATCAAACATCAACGAATAAAAGAAGTTGAGGGTGGTTGCGTTGAGTTTAAATCCACTATTTGAGAAAATGTGCAGTGGTCCATCACATTAATTAATAATAATTTAATCAATTAATTTAAGTTAAATACTGGAGATTAACGAGTTTTATTTATTTTTATCTCTACTTACAATTGATCATACTTTTACTTAAAAAAAGTTTAAGAACCACAGGCCGAAGGAAAATATTTTACTTGCTGATTTTTGGTATTTCACAGGAAATGATTAGAATTTCATCCTAAGCAAGAATCTAATTTTTATATTTTAAAACAAAATTAAATTTATTCTTATATTTATACTGTTAAAGATGATATATTTAAAAATTGTTTATTCCAAACTTTTTATTTATTTAAAATTTAAAAGTATTTTTATATTCTACAATTGTTATTACTTTTGTGTATTTTATAAATTATGCCATCGCTAATATATTGCTATTTTCTTATGTCCCTAAACTTATTAAACAAATATAGAATAATTAAAATAATCTCCTGCAAGACTTACACGTTGTTCTTCAAATGTTTGTGCTTTGGAAATAAATAGTAGTCTGATCGGGGGCATAGGGCGGGTGCGGGTGGTCAACCAATTTAAAACTTATTCCACGACCCAAGAAGCTCCGAATTCAAAATTTCTTGCTTCAGTTTTCTACTCAACCAACAATTTTCGACAACTCATATGTGCTGTTGATGTTGAGGGGTGATTTGAAAACTAAGATAAATATTAGTTACTTATCAAGACCTCTTCTTAATATAGGCCAATATTTTTATTTTTATAGGTGGCAACCAATAAAGAATTACAAGACAAGCTTGACAAATCCATAGAAATAAAATGAACGGTACAGGGTTAATTAATTGTATTTTCTGCAATTTACTGGCGGTTGGAAGTCTTTAAAAGAATGTAACCAATTGCCTTTTTTACAGAAGCTGTAAGTAAGCTAAAGACTTCTCCGAATAGCCAATTGTATTGCACTGACACACTATACACTTGCATTAGTCGAAGAACCTACTATAGTATTAGTAGTGGCGAATTTATGTCAGTGTGTTGTCCTTCTTGTCTTCTTGCAACTCTGTTATAGGTACATGTCTTTCCGGTTGAAAACAGTTTCTTTTTGACTCTCATAGTCTCATAAAATCTACTTATTTGAACTAATTTTTAGTTTCAGAGTTCTTAATTCATCATTAGAAAAAAGAACATTATTTACAACTCAATATGAGTCTTCCTATTATTATGCGAAGTAACTAACACCCCTCACTTATTTAATTATTTTTTTAAATATCTACTGACCATTATTGACCGTCAGAGTCAGAGTGTAGTAGATTTCAGAACCTATTTTCACTAATCTACCTTTAAGGGGGTTGAAAAATATATGCAGATGTAGACTACAATTATGAGAAAATTAAGTAATTAATTAAAGACGACAAAATTGTGTCAGGACAATTTTTTTTTTTTTTTGAAAATAGGAATAATTGTATTATTAATAATTCATATTTTATACTCCTTATAAAAAGAATTTAAGTATAATTAATGACGCTAATTAATAACTGTTCTATATTTAATATATTTAAGTTGATACTAAAGCGAAATCAAATAACAAAAAGTGGTAAATTACATAAAATTAACCTATGTAATATTTAAAATAGTATTATTATTATTATTATCAATTATTAAAAAAATTTGTTCAGCTACATCTAAATGTACGTTTTCTACAAAAACACCCTGTATATAAATCATTT
Organism: Agrilus cyanescens; assembly: GCA_947389935.1. Lineage (NCBI taxonomy): Eukaryota > Metazoa > Arthropoda > Insecta > Coleoptera > Buprestidae > Agrilus > Agrilus cyanescens. The sequence continues at coordinate 27,507,758 of OX376705.1, forward strand.
TCCACATTATAAGTCTCAAAAACAAATGTATTTATGGAACTATTACAAAATTTATCAGAAAATTTTATTAATTATTATATATTAAACAATTTGTTCTACGCTTTTTATAAACATTTAAAAATTCTTTATTTTATGTGGTTTATTTAATTCTTTTTGTACTGGTGTAACTTATGCAACACATTTAACATGCTCTTCCGAGTGACTCTAACAACAAATTTCATGTTGCTATTGGCTAACAGGGTACGCCACCAGTCCACACAGAAATTAAAATTTAACAGCATCTGTGGCATGTCAGGAATTTATTTGTAGAGGTTATAGGACATGTTTTTAAATTGTCCATGCTAATTTTAAATTATTTTATTTTTTATGTGAAAGTGTTGTGTATTTTGATAATTTGTGAATATGAGTGATGCTACAGTATCTGTGTCCAAGGTATTTTTTTCCTTTTTATTTTAAAGCTTCCCACCTTTTGATCCCTTAGAAAATTACCGGTAGTGAATTTTAAATACAAAAGAAATTAAACTCTAATTGCTGTACAAATCTTCTTTTCTATAAATCTTATTCATTAACTTTCACTTATTACTAATTTTTATTTTGTTGTTTACAAAAATTATCTGCTAACATATACAGGGTGGGCAGCTGATAGGGACAGTCATTAATTAGGAGGTAATCTATGTGTATAGGTAATATGCGTTTTATTTTAAGGGTGTTTTTGTTTTTAAAAATGGTTTTAAACCTCGGTCGACTAAAACAAAAAGCAGAAATTCGCAAAACAGCATTAAAACTTGCAATAGTGTTTTAGAAAGTAAATTGTGGTATGAATCTTACTCTAAATTGTGGAGTAAAATCGAAAAAAAGATACAGGTAGGGTTTACGAATTTAATTTATTTTTTTTAATTATATTGATCAAACATTTATGTAAACGTCTGTTAAAATGGTTGCCTGCAGTAGTGCTTCATACACTCACAATTAAGTTTTTAAATTTAATATACAGGGTGATCACAAATAATTGATAATACCGCGTCTTTTATCAGTAATACCAAACTAATTCGTAGATTATTATTTTAATTGAAAGGCTATGTTTTAATTAAGAATTAAAAGTAAATGTTTAACTTCATATAACTACAATTTATTATTATTTACGTCCTTTTAAAAATAATACGTATTACATATTTATAATAAATGTACTATTTTTTTTTTAACCTAATTAAATATCAATAGTGAGTCCATAATTAAGATAAATAATAAACAATGTGCATGTTTGTGTAATTAAAATATTTTGTTTTTCGTATAAGAATTTTTAAATAATCAATTTTTAATAATTGTAGGCATTAAACGAAGAGACTTTCTCTTCCGTATTAAGTAATCTCGTTAATTTTATCAAAAACAGTTACGACACCCCTGTTTCTGAAATTCCAACAGCGACACTCTTAACAGGCATTAACATGCCAGATCACACTGCACTTTTTCGCAGTTTAACAAATGAAATTCAAAAACATGTTTCTCCACATTCCGCTATTTTGTACTCCGATGATTGTAACAATTTAAAAAATATGGTTGAAAGTATGATTGGACAACTCGTAAATTCCGAAAAATTTCCAATTAATGTAAGTAAATAACAAACAACGTCAAAATTTATTTAGTGTTTATACATTAAAGCGATCTGCTCTTTTAATAACTCTTTATATTAGTTAAGTTATAAAGATATGTATAACTTGACAGAAACATCTTGGCCCCTGAAATGTTAACCCCCCACCGATAAGAACTGATGCGCGATAGACATAGCTGAAAATGTAGTGGGGACAGCTTATTTTGTCTCAGTACTTCGGTGAAGATATGTCGGGGTGTATATAAACTCGCCACTTTTTATCAGGAAACAAGCTTAAATTTAAGGGCTAATTTTCGTTTTTGCATACATATTGTTGGATACACCATCACTCATTAATTCCATCCTTTACCTGCATAGCGCCTTAATTGCTTCTCTACTACCGTTAAATTAGTCATTATATTTTCGTTACTACATATATAATGGTGGGTAAGTTACCTATACATATATAGGCACTATGATGATAGGTATAATTAAATAGAATTGGATAAAATGTTTTAAAAGGTTATTTAAAAATTGCTGCATTAACATCAGTTTTCTTGTAAATATTACCGATACAATTAAGACACCGTGGGGCGAGTTTATTTATACAATACGGATCCGATTTGAGATATGCCACAAATACCACGCGGCAAACTGCATCTTTTTCCTTCCGAATGCGCTCTCTTTCTAACGTTTGCGCCGTTCTCTCGAGATCTGAGGGGCCAAACTGTTTCTGTCAAGTAATATCTTAGGTGTTAGAAGGCATGTTTGATACCATTCGTTTTCCAATTTGTACAACAAATTATACTCACATGAATTTTACATTGAAATTTAAAAATATAAATCTTTTTTTGTCTAGAATAAGTTAGAAAAAATTATAAATTTAATATAGAGGGTAAGAATATTCCATATTTGTGTAGCCCATTTAGTAATGTTTAAATATTCCATTTATAAATGTTTTACAGCATAAACTTAATTTGCACAGGGACCACAGGGTCGTCTTGGGCGATAACTGATTTTAGTTATCGTTTATCTATAACAAAAAATTTATCGATAACTATCGATTACAATCGACATAGATACTTATTGATACATCGAATTTATCGATATATCGACTAAGACTAATACTAGTTTTTTATGTTGGAAATTCTAGAGTACAATTTTTTCGAAATGAACGAGTTTTCATGACTTTTAAGCTCGCGTAACATTTTTAGTGGCACACCTATTGATAGGGACTTTTACGATTTTGTTCAGAATCATAATGAAAGGATGATTCATAACAAATAATATCCATATACCCATCGGATTTATCGATTTATCAATAGTAATCGATATTTCGATATCTAAAGATGATTATCAATGACTGTCGATAGGTATTGATAGGTATATCGATAAGTGTCGATAATTATCGATAACTTTTGATAACTATCGATATTTCAATTTTTTTTGCACAAGACTACCACAGGGTTCGATTTGAGTTTTAGAAATTTGTGCTCATTAGTTTAAAACCTTATTATGAGTATATTTTCTCATTTTGCATCTTTATTTTTTTGAAAAAAGTTTTTAGTATTACATTTTTAGGCCAAGTTTCAATAGATTCGGTTAGTACGTAAGTTAAAAATCAATCGTTCCCTATTTTGTCCTATAATACCCTTAGGGATGGATTTTAGTTTCTATATTTAAATGGGACCAACTTATATGAGACCCGTTTTTGTACCAAAAATCCCTAATAAAGTTAACAATGGGAAAGCTCCGAATATCTATATTAAATGTTAATGACCGTAAAACCGATCAATTCAAGTTGTTATTAACAACTTTATTACGGTTTACCATTAGAAAATAGTTTTAAATGTTACAAAATCTTGTTATATTAATCGGTAAATTTATCTACCCTTATAAATATTATTAGGTAGCTACCAAATTACTTGAATTTTTATTTCACAAATTTATTTCAAAATCATTAGGTATTTTTGATCGTTTTATTATTTTATAAGAGTGACAATTAAAAACTTTTAGCCAGTTAGTAAAATTGTTGTAAGTACATTTCGAAAGTTAAAATTTTCACATCAAAAAAAACTTTAATTGGATGTTATCTGTAAGTAATATAAGTAGAGTAGAGTTGAAATGAGTGATTTATTAAAAAAATGGTAAACATGTCAACTAACCTAAGATACAAAATTTATTAGAAATAATTCATCAGTAATAAAGAACGATCTTTGCTACTTTTGATTAAAAGAACAGCTCGCATGTCCGTCATTTGATTTTGAAAATTTACTGATTTTATTAATGATAAACAAATTTTTTGAAAAAGTTATGATTAGTATACTTTGTGCCCACTTTACCAAAATTTTATGCAATCAAAAATATTCATCAGCAATCGTTCAGCAGATATACTCAGTTTTTCATTCAGAATGTTGTCAATAATTCGTTCAGTTGGTTTTTTTTAATGCTAATTAACAGAAATTTCTACAAAACCCCCTTAATTATTCTCTATAGACTTTTGAAGAAGAAAATTATATCGGTGGTCACACTTTAAAAATAAAAGCAAAACAATTTTTCTTTAAGTTCATGTATAGCCAAAGTACTTTTTCGAATTTTATTTAAATTTTACTTAGGACCGGGGGTGGGGGGGAATCTTGATCTTCTGAAATTTTGTCAAAGTTTATTCATAACCCTCGTAAACTATTGTTAAAAAAGTTTGGGCTCTTATATTAGTTGGTTGTAATGTAACTCCGTAAAATTTGAAAACCTAAAACTATAGAGGAACTCTTAGGTTGGAGCATATACCAACTGAGGCGATCCGTATTAAAACATCACCAACGAAAGGGATTTTATTGCAAAAGGGTACTACCAATTGAGGCATTAACCTACACCTAAAGTGGAGGGTTATTTAGTTGACCACAAAACACCATCGTTATTTTGATTATAGTTCAAGTTTTAACGTATGCTCAGGTTAGAAACAGCCTCAGTTGGTACATCTCCATTGGCTCAGTTGGACATGATAACACGGCATTAATTTTATTGTTTGCTCAGTTGGTGTACGTAGTCAGAATAACAACTCGGGATGTCTAAACGTGTTTTATATTTTTAAAATTTTTTATTGAATTTTTGGGTTTTAGTGTTTATTTAGTTATGTTCCACTGGATTTTCTTGTATTTTCGATTACTTTTTTCCATTTCATGTAGGTACACAATTCCCTTAAGATTACAAATTAACGTTGGAATTTACATACCTACGTCTTTATAATAGAATGTGTAGACTTACACTACGTACACAACTAATTTAACTTAATTTTTACGGGCAACTTTGTAACTCGCCCGGTTCGTTAATAATGTTTGCATTGAAGTGACGTAATTGTTTGTAATAGTACATTTAGTTCTTGTCTGTCTCGACATTTATCCGTCTATTTTTGCCAACATTGTGCAAGAAAACACTTTTGTTTCTAATCCATGTACTCACAATCAGTTGGTTTTAATTTCGAAATTTTATTAACAAATATTTCAAAACCAATGTCGTACATATTATGTATATTATAAAAAGTAAAAGTGTAGTTTTTGTTTCATTTCGTAGCCTTATAGTTAATTAATCATAAGAAATACACAAGTAAAGTTTTTATTTTTTAATTAATTTTGGGTACCTACAATAAGTGAATTTACTTATTTACCAGAAAACAGTAAATTTTCGAAATCAATATGCTTTTTGTATACTGTATAAAAAACATTATGTTATTATTATGTACTTAGGATTCATCGGATTTAGATGACAAATGTACGACTCGTATTAAAAAAAGTCTATGCACCTTTTCATTACTTCAAAGCTGGTACGAAACGAACTACCCCATTAAGAGCCCTAAAAAGACCCAAAAAAGTCTCAATAAAAGAAAACTATTAGTAGTTATAATCCCAGACTTTGAAAGTTTTAATGATAAAATTCTTCAAGATTTTGTCCTCATTATAAGGTGGGGTTTTACATTAGTTAATTTAATAAAAAAATATTAGGTGTTTAATACGAAATATTTGCAGTTCCTATCTTAACGTTTTACCATTTGCGCTTGTTTTTGGGGTGGCAACTTCAACATCGGCTTTACATAAGTCGCTTCCGTATCATGTGTCTTCAAAAATAAGTGTACAAGTATTCCAATCTCAAACCAGCGTTGTGTATTTGAATAATATTTTAGAAAATATTTTTTTGACAGCTGATTGTCCATTCCATCTGAGTGGAAGGATTTTTTCATTGTTTATAGATCAGTTTTTGTTCTACGATTTGTCAGTTAAAGGGTTTGTGCGGAATATAAAGGTAAGTTACCTAGTTGTTATGATAAAATTCAATCCCGAATTTATTTTCTCCCTGTAATCAAAATTAAATTACATCAATAATTATCTAAAGTAACTAATTAAACTTTGTTACAAAATCAGTTTTGTTTATGAGTTTTTTTTTTTCACTTCATTTTAGTATGCAATGTTGGAGCATTACAGTTATGGTAATGCAATGGCTCTTTGTACTCATAAAAAACATTTAAAAGCTTTGGTAAACCAATTCACTCACGACGATTTTGAAAACGTGCGGCACTTATTATCGTTTAGAAAACTTGTCGAAAATGAACTACCCGAAAATCGTATAAAACTTTTAACAGACGATGACTTTTTGAAAGATGTGCTGTACCAAGAAATAATCACATTCCAAGAATACATAAGAATGTTTCACTTATTTTTGAAATGTCTGTACATTTTAGTACAAGATTTACCAAATAATCCTTTAGGAAAACAGGTACCTAAACCTAATTTTTCTGGATAGAATTATAAGTTATAAAAAATTGACAAGTGTTAGTTAAATTCAAACTTTCTGGCTCTGGTAAGGGAAGGAGAAATGGTCAATTTCACCTACCTATTTCACCACAATCAACATTGATTTTCTCGAAAATGGTTTTCGAACTGTATCATAGAAACAAAGCGGTTTTTCAAAAATCATCGAAGGACAAAATATTCTTAAAATAGTCCAAGGAATAACCCCTTAAATTTTGGCCGCATCTTTAGTGGACACCCTGTATATGAGACCCTCTCAACAAACACTTTCATTTTACATATAAGTCGGTCATACAGTACAATTCTTCAAAACTTCTTTGAATACAGAAATTAATTATGACAGACAAACAGACAGACATAGGGGTGTCATTCGGTTGTTTAGTTACCTTGTCCAATTTGCATATAATTCTGTCCAGAATACCCATTAACTGCTTAGAGGCATTTATTTATTATAATAATGTTAATTATATGGAATTTTAGCTTCGTGAGCTATACAGAATTTCAGTTAGTGAACTTATTACGTCAACTGATGAGTTCAGACACAGTTTCCGACTTTTAGGATTTCAGTCGAAAGACGAGTTGTTAACAAAGCTGACAAAGATTTGTAATTTAATCGAATCAGATGGAAACGACTCGATTGAAATTAAAAAAGTAATTAGAAGTCTCAAAGTTTTCATTGTACAGATGGAAAACTTTAATTATAACGAAATAATAGAAGTAGAAAGTAGTAATGATGCAGGAGATGATGATGATGTTTGTGTTATAGGAGAGACAAAAAGTCGAAAAGAATTAAGAGAAGTAAACATGAATATTAGTGTTAAAAATTATATTAGTCGATTTTAGACAATTCATTTCTGAAATAAAATATTTTAGAAATTATTAAAAATGACCCACGAAAGCAAGCCCATCAACAAGTATGAAAAAATGAGAAATGAATTGGTGACGTTTTTGACAAAAACGTTTGAAATATATTTAGGTACACCTAAGGAATTGCCGTTTCATGAAATATTTATTTTCAATGATATTTCTATCAAGAATCATATCGAAGGGATTCAGAGAGCTTCTTTACATGAAGCTTTAGTAAATCCACAAGCATATTTACAGGTAAAAAGGAAAAAATTAGGGTAATTATGTACATTAGCTTACCCCCTCCTGATTTTCTTGAAAAAAAAATATGTCGTAAAGTTCGTCATGCTGATCTAGAATATATGTATAGATGTTGGGCGCGAAAACCACCCCTTCATGGTGTTTTTGAGCTTCTTCATTTCGTGTATTTGTCTTCCATGTCTTTTGTAAAAACGCGATTACTAGTAGTGGTTTGTTAATTTATTCGAATATTGAGATCGTGTAGTGTTTATTGCTGTAGATTAGATACGGAATAGTTTATAGTCTTTAGGAAATGGTGAGGGATACGTAAATGTATACACACCCATCCTGGACCGTAACCTATTGCAATACACACGGTAGAATTACGACAGTTTTTTGACATCTTCATACTGGTTTTTGAGCTTCAAAAAATACAAAAAACTATCCTAATACTTCCGTGTGTATTGCAATAGGTTACGGTTCAGGATGGGTTTATTTACATTTACATAATCTTCACCCCTTCCCCAACATTTGTATTCGTAACACACTAAGAATAACCGCTTTCGAAGTTTAAACAAACAAGCAGTATCATGTATCACCTATAGATAAAGACTAAATAATTCCGTATCTAATCTACAACAATAAACACTATACGATCTCAATATTCAAATAAATCAACAAACCACTACTACTAATCACGAAATGAAGAAGCTCAAAAACACCTTGAAGGGGTGGTTTCCGCGCCCAACATAGATACACATTCTTGATCAGCATGACGAACTCTACGGCATACTTTTTTCTTTTTCAAGAAAATCGGAAGGAGGTAAGCTATTGTTCATAATTACCAAAATTAGTTTAGGTTATGCACGAAATTTTAAGAAAGTTTTTGAGACAGTGTTTTTTTAGTGTCAGTGCTGTACGTTATCGAATAATTCCTCTATACTGAAAACGATGCCCGATATTTCTATATTATATAAACTTCATCTTGAATGTGGAAAACAGATAAATTTGTACGACTTGTTGCAATCATTTCTTGCAATTGTTGAACCCGAAAATGAAGAAGAATCTAAAGTTATTAAACCGGAATTACAGTATCCTTTTACTGCTTCACATTTTTTTTTAAAATATTAACTTCGTATAAAAATAGCAACAAGGGCCGATCCATAAATTGCAACAAACAAATTGATGTTTGACTTATTCCTAAAGAAACTTAGTTTTTTTTAACTAAAATAATTACGTTCGTATTACGTTCCTTAAAAATTTTCTTTAGAGCACGATTTACTCAGGCTGTGACAGAACTCGAGTACCTTGGATTTGTCAAAAGTTCCAAAAGAAAAGCTGATCATGTTACTAGATTAACTTGGAATACATAAGTAACTTCAAGAAATAAATCATTTTTTTTATTGTTTCCTTTTTACATTTACTACCCATTAACCAAAACCTAACCTAATCGAATGAATGGATTTTTAATTGCCTGCGAATTGCACACTGGACCACTAGCAGCAGCCACAAGTCGTTAACGAGGCTGAGTGTTCCAGTGTGGTTGCAGTCGAGCCACAAATAAACAGCGCTCGCGCAGTACTTGTGGCGACAACGCTTAAACGTAAACGTACTATTATTCCTTCATAGATGGCGTTAGAAGAAAAATATTTCCGGACTTGTGGATCGTGGTTTTGAATTGGTTTTTAAATACCAAACGTTTCGTCTATAACTTCATCTTCAATAGAAGGTCGTAGTGTAACGATGGAAGCCTACCTACTCTTGATTAGGACCGTTGGAGACTTAATTCCGGCCCTGGTTGAACGTCCAGACGTCCAGTGATTGTATTTTTTATTACAATGAGACTTCCGGGCCGTTAAAATAATTAACTGATGCAATTATCCTTTTATTTTGTTTAATTAAATCGTTTGCGACTTGAACAATTGCACAATTAAGATTGAAACAGTGCTTTTATTGCACTTGTGCGACTTATGTACCAATTTTTTGTAATTGTATCCGATTGAGAAAGCAGTTGTTAAAAAAATAGTCTATCAAACAAACATGCGAAACTTTTACAATGCATCACCGAATAAAGAAAATTTTTGATGCTAATTAGGTACCTTATGGTTTATTTATAAAATGATTAATTAAGTAAATTCATTTAAATTGTTCCCTACATTTAATATTTTCAATGCCACAATAATTACCTATTACCAATATTACGTAAAAGTTTTTGTTCCCAGCGGTTTAAAAGCAAAAAAATGGGAAATTTCAATATTACGGGTGGTCCTTTGTGTAATCCTTTACCTTTCGCTTGTAAACTATATTACAGGAAATCATGAGGAAGCAAAAAACTGAACCCTAACAACGCTTTATTTGCAGGTAAGTTTTATTACACCTACAGCCGCAACTTTGATGGATCGGCTTCAACAGAACCGAAATATTCGAAAACAAAAAAAAAAAAACAATTTAATGTTTCAACAGATATTGTAAACTCAATTCAACAATCTCTTATTTTCTTCACTTTAGCAGAATAGTTTGATTCCTAATTAGCCGATAGATCGTTAATTAAAAAAAAAAATTATAATTAGACGTAGATCAAATTTTCTTCCTTCACGTCTTAGAAAATTTTCATATAAGTACTTTTCGACATCTTTTCTCCAAGTATACCTGGAAATAATAATGATCATTGTGATTTCCAAAATACCAACATAAGTATTAAAAAAAGAATGCATCCATAATTATCTATTTACTGAATCGAACGTTGCAGTTGACATTTTGCTTAATTATAAATGGTAATGATTTGTAAAGAAATCGTAATCCGTCTTAAATGATGTTCCTGATAGCCACTTAGAACTAGCCATAATACAACGTGTTTAGCAAACACTTCAAACACGATTATTCAAGTACCTACCTGTCTAATCGTCACTTATTAGCGTATTTTGTCTTTAAATTCACACTTTGGAGGACGTTCAGTGTATTGGAAAAACTATGTTTTATAGCTAACAGAAATCCCAACTGAACACACCTACCCACACATATTTACCAAGAGACTCTTTGCAAGAACTAAAATGAGTCTTGAGGAAGAATCATCATCACAAATATTATAAAAGTATTTTTCTGTTGGTACACTATAGCCCTCTGAATATTTTATCGAAAGATAAATAATTTTAATTATTATGATGCCCTATTTTGACAAAAAAAAAAAAAAAATTTGGCGAAATTTACGTACCTCCAGGAGGTCATTGGATTCACACTAGCCCAATTGTATAAATATTCTTCGATACCAACCCATAACCTCCAGAAAAAAAAATTATATTTTATAAATTCGTCGCTGATGATGAACTTATAATCGTAAAATAAACATCTGCATTATTTATTGAGAGACGTATGTAATTCAAGTCTCATATATTGCATTGGCAGTGGCTAACGCTCATAAAATTTGCATTTGCTAAATCGTCGATAATAAACGCGTGTTTTTTTTGTGTCCACCGCTTATGTTTACATCAATAAAATGCAAATGACCGGGATGTAAATAAAGCGACAATATGCTTTAAAATAACTCCAAACTGAAAGCGAAAATGCATGAAACACATCTTCACTCAACAATGTCATTAACATTATCTTGCACCTATTAGTTGATCTTTATGAGTCAATTTTTCTACTGAAATTGCATCTAAGCTATGGAGTGTAAGAAATGTTCGCATTTTATATATTTGACTTGGGTATTTCCCCAACTCGTTGGAGAAGCGAAAGAAGCTTCTGTAGCTTAAGTGGAGCATACTTTAAAACTCAAATATACCAAGCAATCAAACCAAATTAGCAGGGGTGAACTATTGAATTTGGGGCCCTAGAGTTGTAATTACAGATGCAGTTCTGGGAATGAGAATAGGGTGTTTGGGTGTTCGTCCTATTCTTACCATTACAGGTCGTCCATCAAGTTCTTCATGACCTCCACAATTTTTGAAGATAATTCTTCGGCACTTGCGTCAGATTTTTCAACAGAAGAATGACCTACAGAAATTGTATAGGTCACAAATAACCAGGTGGAGTACGTGTATTGGTAAGAACTTGATGGTCACGCCATTCTCAGTCCCAGAACTGCCCCTGTGTTACTACTCTCTGAGCTATAACACTAAATGAGACTCTTCCTCAGCCTATTTAAAGGCTTTTATAGTTTAGTACCTAGTGTTATCTTACTTTTTCTCTCAAAAGATCTAAAAATTTTAATATTTTGGTCTCCGTCCTTTGATATACCGGTACCCTGAACTGCAACCATTAAAGCTCATAACATAATCCGTGTCTGCAAATCAGATGACTCTAAATTTATCATAAAGGAGGTGATTCGTATCCAAGAAATCTTCGAAAGAAAATGTATTTTTAAATTTTCCTTCCATTTTAGAGTCAAAAATTTCATCCTTTTACTAGGCAGCGGTTAGAAAATCACGGAAATTTTCAATTTTCTTTACATTTTTAAAATATTATTTCAACCCTTTCGACATTTTCAGCACATGCCAAAATTTTTTTTATCACAAATTCGATACTGTCCTATCTATTTATGAAGGTGGCAGAAGTTAGAAAATCGTCTCAGTTGACATTTTTTTTTTTGATAATTGAAATAGAATTTTCACAGGGAACGCCATACAAGAATGGGTCAAATTTCCTCTTCTTCTAGTTAACTTTACGGTACATTTCGGATTGTGGATCCAAATCTGCCACTATCTCCTGATCTAAAAAGCATCTTATACAATACAGGAGCAATTACAGGATTTTGAAATCTGTTTGCTGTACTTGTTATACCTTCAGTGTAAGCTTGTGATAAGAGGTTATTATATTATTAATATATTCAGGATGAGGATGATTTTGAGTACCGTCATTAAAAAAGATTGGGCCTTTTTCATGGCTCTTCCAACCTGAAGTTGATGAAAAATTGATGCCCATGCAGCAAAGTTCTTTTCAAGTTCAGCGGTGTCGACAAATACGTTGCTGGTTAAATCTTAGTCATTTTTTTTGTTCTCACCACCCTTCCGTGAAAAATAAAAGAAAGCCCACTGGTCCACCACTAACAAACATGCAAAAAACCTGTATGTGGTCATCAATTTTTACCTCGCTCTGCATGCCTTCATTCACAAAGTACACATTCTATGTCGAGAAAAAATGACAAGGTAAATCAGTAACCGGTTCGAAGTTTACCAAAATCTCCGTTGTAATGTGAAAAGCACACAGTATGTCATAAAAAGATGGAGGCGATTGCATGGCCAGCTAGACGTAGATACGTGCTAATTGGATTCTCATACTTGAAAACCATAACGGCTACACCACAGATACACATACACATACTGTACATTCGTATAATACGTTAGTTACTGCTGCTGCTGCTGCTGTTGGTTGATGTACCCACTCTTGGTATAGTTACACTGCAAAGCCGATACTGTTGGTTCAGTGAAACGATTTCTACGAATCCATCTCCTTTCTGGCCGGATCTAGTTTAAAAAAGGTACCGAGAAGACACATAAACATACAACATCCAACCATCTAATCCGTCTCGGTACACACATTCATATGCAACTCCAAGTCTTTCTTTAGTTAAAGCCAGAAACTCATCCAGATACTGTCAAAATTCTTATATTAGGAACCCAACTTTGACCAATAACCCTAATCAGTGTTTTGTATACCAAAAATTGAGTCTAATCACTAGGCAGTCACCTTGCCCATAAGCTTACGTTGAGGGCTCGTCCGTGGGGTCTTGAGGTAATTCCAAGAGGTGCCTTCCTTAAGAAATGCATGAGGTTAGGTTATTTGGTTGTTGATTGAGTTTAGGTTTATTAAATATTTTGGTGATTTAATAAGAAAGCATTTGGAAAATCAACAGCCATCATCATGTACCAGATTTGAGAAATTAACCAACCATTTGGGGCAAAGACCTGGATGTTTCAGTCTTTTATCCTTCACAACGGGTTCGGGGTAGAAGAACATAAGTTACAACGGTGTCTAATAGGAAATTCGAAATTAAATGTTTTGACGACTATGGTGCTTATGAAGAACATTTGAGACTAAAAATGGTCTCTAAAGACTAAAGGGGAAAAAAATACTTCCAGATAGGCTATCGTCCTGATGAATTCCTGACGATGTAACAAAAACTCGAACTGTTCCCCCTTTTGGGGGAGCTTTTTCTTCCAGAACAGGAAAATTACTAGAGGGATTCCAAGGAATTAGCTGTGTGTCTGGGATCTGAAAAATCTCAAACTCATCAGCATACGTCAGAGAAATTATTGAATTTTTGCTTGAAGAAATGTCAGTTCCAATTGGACAGTCGTAAAACTTAAGTTCAAAATAGAATCGTTTTTTCAAATTGGATAAAGAGTCGTTCATGGTGTTTTTGAGTTTCTAAATTTCCAATGAAGTCTTGTATTTGTGTTCAATGTGTATGTGTACCAACGCGATAATGACATAATTAGTACTTGTATTGCTGGGTTTAATTAATCTTTGAGATTAAGGAACATGCATTTACACGTTCGCACACGTACTACCGCATAACCTACAGTTAAGTAGTTATATAATGTAAAAATATCAAATACAACATGGGTAAAATAAAAAACTCTTATTTTGAAATTATGATGCTATATTTCGTCATCACAAGAGGCGAAACAAGAACTCATTAGACACAAACATGTAATATTCAATTAAGGGATGAAAAGAAGAATTTACGCCGTAATGCAGAAACTTTGAGATTAAATGAAAATAAATGTTGTGGTTTGAGCATGAACTCATTTGTGGAATGTAACGTATTTAGGAACTGATGGTTGTTCGGATTTATGGTTAAAATTTCGCTACCCACGAATTAAATTACGTTTTATTGGTGCCGATGCCGTGCTGCGGGTTCGTCTATGAACAGTATAAAGGTTTTAATTTTTGTTCACTTCGTCCGTAGCCGTCTCATCGCATCGTTTATTCTCAGGATGAAACTGTTGAACGTGTCCAACGAAGATATAATACGATGGATGTACATATATAAAATACGTTATGATATGAGTATTGACGGACGGACAACTATAAAGATCAAAAGAGCCGCAAGGACTGCCATCCGAGTGTAATAAAGACATTAAAACAAGTGCTTCTGATACCTGTGTTTCTTTATCTTATAGAGAGCTATTTGAATTTTACTCACCGATGACCCCCCATAAAACCCCCTTCGGATGACGATTTGCGACCGCTTTATGGCCAAGATGAGATGCCATTAATTCTGGTGTTTAGTTAAAGAGTTTATTTATTCGTGAGTCGACGCCGCTCTTTTATCTACCGCTTTTAATTATTTATTTTTCAACAATACTCAACTATGCCTAGCTACACTAAAACGTACATTTACGTTACGTACCTACCAATAATACTATCTTCAGTCGTAAGTATTTGTCTAATAGAATTTCGTATTTCTTAAAATTAATGTTTTGCTAATAACAAAAAATTAATATTTGACAAAATTGTGCAAATGTTTTTGAAACTGCAAGTAACATTTAAAAAAATTAATAGTATTTTAGATACAAATTGTAACACAGAAATTTGTCAGGAAATATTTGGAAAAGTTTCAGTTTTTTTTTTAAATTTACTAAATAGATACGAAATTGTTTATTTACAACTTCACTAGAAAAAAAAAGCTACAGTACCAACCCTATCGGGATGCAGATAATTAGCAAAGATCTAATGAGAAATACTGTATGAGGATCTTACTGTTTTTTCCTCACAAGGATTAAAGGAATTCATAGATTACATTACAAAATAAATAAACAAATAACCATTACCGCCACAACGCGTTCAGGATAATAATTTCGTCCTATATCCGAATTCATAACTATAGGTATAGGTATAAAATTCATGTTATCAATTTCAGGACCTGACTTATTGTTCATTTTAAGACGTCCTTATTACGAAAAATAGTCCAATGTACAATAGTTTGAAAGTATTAATATACCATTCAGTAGATAGGTTTTGATGAAGAAAATGACTACCCTTATACTTTTATTAAAAAAATTTATCCATAAAAGAATTAACAATTTAATAGAAAAAAATAATAATCACAATAACATTCTTCACTTTAGTAATTTTAACTAAATGTAATACCTATACATACTATACAAAGTTAATAAAAAAATTAACAAAAATATTAGTACTTACTGATGGTAAAGACAGACTGAATAAATTAATAAACACTAATGTAATTTACAAAATTGATTGCAGCACCAAGAGTTCATATATAGGTCAAACAAAACGTCATCTCAACACTAGATTAAATGAACACAAGGCGAACGTTAGAGATAATCCTGATTCTGTTATTTCCAAACATTTCAGAACGAATTCACATAAAACCAGTTTTCCATCCCTTAAATGACCAAAGGAATCTCTATAAAAATGTATGATAAAATTATATCAAAAATGAATTGATCTCATATTTACTTTGATCCACATAAAAACTCACACTTATACCTATACATGGAATTGTAGTTATTCAACTAATTGAACTATCCTGAAGAATAATTTTTTATGTTACCTACTTTTGAATCTACATTTAAGTTTTTACCTACGTTTTGACAGTCTAATTACTTCTAATTGATAGTTAGTAGCACCTCAACCTTTGGTTGAGCAAGTTTCCTTTTTGATTTAGAATTTCCTTTTATTGTTCAGTTTTATTTAATTTGTGGCATTTTCGTTAATTCCCCCTAGTTTGTTCTTATTTTTGCATTTGAATTTAACTTACTAACCTCAACCATTTATATTAACTAACCATCATGGTTATTAGTATAAATTTCTTTATCAAAATTTATCCCAATTTGAAATTTCGAAATAATTTTTAGATTTCAATTCATCTGTAAAAATTTTCATCATTTAAAATTCTATGTAACTTGCAAAGCATCGTAAATTGTCGATCGAAACGTCGTTCTTTTTCTTCACCAATAGGTATAGGTATATCGAATAATATCATCGAAAAAAAAAAAAAAAAAATAGACTTAGCTGTCAAAGGTTCGATTTTTGAGAAATTTTTAATGAAAATCAGGGCTTTTTTCATTTTTTGTTTAATATTTATTTCTTAAGACACATTTTTAAGGACATATGGAGTTAGGTACCTAGCTTTTTTTCGATAATTGCTAATTTTATCGAAAATAAATTGAACTTTATTTTTTTAAGTGAAAACTACATATAGGCTTATAAAAATATTCAACGATATGAGATTATGGGCACATTTTTTGTGGAGTTCATTTTACATTTATTTCTTTTTACTTAATACAACAACAACAACCCCTAAAATTTCTTGTAGTAGTATTTTTATTATTATGTTTTATTTAAATATCGACAAGAAGGAGGTGATCTAAGTAGTAGTAAATTATTCTGACAAATAATAATAATAATAATAAGTACCATCATGAATAAAGTATTGTGAATCTGTGTATGCCATAATATTAGATGGATTCAAATTACTTATTTTTTATAAGAATTGAGGTCGTAACAGTTTAGCGTTAAATAAACGCGTAAACAAAATGCAACCAACCAATAAACTGTTATCTTTAAAGAAGATTCTTCAAATTACAAGTAACTATAACTATATTTACTCTAAATCCTTAAAGTAGGTAGAAGCGTCTTTCTGTAGTTCAAATAAGATTTCTTACCTATACCTACTGTTACGTTACAGTTTAATTTTGTATACTTATCCATTATACCTATTTACGTTTCAAAGGATATTTCTCTGTTTGTGTACGTGTTGTAGGCATATTTACCCAATTTATCGCAAAAATGCTACCTAATATACCTACATAGGTACCACCATGCACATTACCTAGGTACATCTACATATTACATATATAGGTACCTACACTCTTTTTTTTTTTTGAGTAAATTGATTGTAGGGATTTTGTATCGTTATTTATTATCACAAATTAAATTGCAAGGTATTTATCTAAAATATAATCACCTAATTTATATTCATATTAAAAAAACTCAACAGTCAGGTTAACTAAAAGGCAAAATTTTTTTTCTTTAATTCTGAAGTTTCTCACATAACTAAAGGGGGCTGGGGGTTGTTACAAATTTTACATAAAATAAAAAAATGCACGATATACCTATATGCATAATTAAGACATGAGATTTGAGTCCTGTAGTGATATGGACGACAGGATTGACTAAAATAGCCCAAACTACTTACTTAAAGTTTTGTAACTGTTACAATGTACAAGAAAGAATTGATGATGCTACAATGAAGACGCGAAATGTCCAACAAAATTCTACCCTACTCAGTACAGTCCAAATCCATACTAAAATTCAAATTCCATCTCGTTAGTACCTAATTTTTTTTTTTAATCATAATTTCAATATTTATTAGTTGATAAACGTTTTGAGAAAGCTTTTACGTCCTATTGGGGGGCTGGAAATGTTTACGATTTTCCTTCTTCAATTAGGAAAGGAGGAAATCTAAAACCATTGAATTTTTGCGTTCCCATTTCTATCTCTAATGTAATTCTAATTAAATTCTGACATCTCAGATTATGACCTCCCCTTCTTCTTTGTACCCTTTTAACTTTGTTCTCCAACTATTTTCTAATAAATACGTAAGTATATTAACTTCTGTATATTTCTAATTTTTTATTTCTTCTTTCGAATCAAAGCAATAATATTTTTATCTCTTTTAATTATACCTACTTAGTTGATTTCTTTATGAAATTAGAAAATTTTAAATTTTATACAATGTAGGCACATATATCCTGAATAAATTGTACAGGGCGAAATAAGCTTTTTTATGGTACACTACAATATATCATCCCCTATTTTACCAAGTATCCCTACCTGTTCAAAATTTTTTACTGTCTTGAAAAACTTGCAATCAACGTTTTGCCCTTTATACACGACTTCTTCAGGATTATAAGTTTTAAATTTAATTAAGAATAATGGTAATGATTACTTCAAGTTTAATGACTTATTGTTATGGCTCCAAATAAATTTTGAAAATTTTTACCGAAGAAGCCCTATATAAGTGAAGGGGAAACGTTAGTTTTGAGTTTCTCAAACAAATAAAAAACCTTGCACCCTTTTTAAAGACTGCTTTATCTTGATGCATTATTCATAGATCAAAATAAAAATTATAAATATAAGAGTAAAGTACCATTATTTCAGAAAATTCAGCAAAATTTAATTAAGAAAAGTTGTTGAGAATTAAAATTTATCTCTAAATAAGTAGATACTAAAACATGGACTCTTAAGAAAAAAATTTGTTTTACTCGAAAAACACAACCAATACGTTTCCCCTTACTTACGTAGGTTTTCTTCGGAGAAAAGTTCAAAAATTGATTTGAAGTCATGGCAATGAGTTACTAAACTTGATGTAATCATTGCCATTGTTCTTAATTAAATTAGAAACTTAAACGTGAAAAAGTTATGCGTACAGGGAAAAACTTTTGAGCAGGTAAGAAAACTTAGTAAAATAGGGTTACATAAAAAGTCGTACATATTTCACCCTGTAGGTACACTAAAAATGAGTAATTATTGAGGATATTGCTAATGAACATGGCTAAAAGCGAAACAGTAGGTCCTGACACACAGATAGAATTACACACACAAATACAGACACATGTACCTATAGTAAATAAGTAAAATAACTAACACTTGTCACCATGATTCCTAGTTACCGGTCCAAGGTGTGCAGCCAATCAGGTAACGCTAGGTGTGGCTTAAGAACTTCATCTTAAGTACGCTTCAAGACAACTTTAGTGATGCTTCGATAATATATGTAAAGATTTGTGAAATGTAAGAAGTACTTATCGGTCTGGTGTGAAACAATAACAAATAATGTGCAATAAACGCTTAATTTACAAATAATAACGCGGTGGTGTTTATTAAATAAACATACAGAGCGTGACTGAGGTGTAAAACATAAATAATTATTATACAATAACTATATGAAAATTGGACTTTTCGTGCGACGGATACCTATCGGCGACCCGATCGATTGATAACTGTGATAAAACGGTGAGTTGCTAAATCAATTGGAAATCCCCATAAGTACTTAGATACTCATCGATCAACGGTGGGTCAAGCGACGAACCCTCGCCCTTGTCTCTGCACACACTGCGTTCCAGTAAAGAATCTTTAGTAATGTTCCTAAATTTTCAGGTAATTATGTACAATAGCCTACCCCTTTCCGATTTTCTTAAAAAAAAAAGTATGTCGAACAGTTGGTTATGCTGATCAATAATATATATGTATCTTGGGTGCGTAAACCACCCCTTCATGGTGTTTTTGAGTTTCTTCATTTCGTGTATTTGTCTTCCATGTCTATTGTAAAACGCGATCAGTAGTAGATAGTGGTTTGTTAATTCATTCGAATATTGAGATCGTGTGGTGTTTATTGTTGTAGATTAGATACGGAATTATTTATAGTCTTTATCTATAGGTGATGCATGATATTGCTTGTTTGTTTAAACTTTGAAAGCGGTTATTCTTAGTATGTTACGAATACAAATGTTGGAAAAGGGTGTGGGGTATGTAAATGTAAACACACTCATCCTAAACCGTAACCTATTTCAATACACACGGTAGAATTACGACAGTTTTTTGTATTTTATAATACAAATAACTGTCGTAATATTTCCGTGTGTATTGCGATAGGTTACGGTTCAGGATGAGTGCGTTTACATTCACATACCCCTCACCCTTTCCCAACATTTTCATTCGCAACACACTAAGAATAACCGCTTTCAAAGTTTGAAACAAACAAGCAGTATCATGCATCACCTATAGATAAAGACTATAAATTATTCCGTATCTAATCTACAACAATAAACACTACACGATCTCAATATTCGAATAAATCAACAAACCACTATCTACTACTGATCGCGTTTTACAATAGACATGGAAGACAAATACACGAAATGAAGAAACTCAAAAACACCATGAAGGGGTGGTTTCCGCGTCCCTACATATACATTTATATTCTTGATCAGAATGACGAAGTCTACAACATACTTTTTTTTTTTTTAATAAAATCGAAATTGGGTAAGCTAATGTACCTAGATAATTACCAATTTTAATTATTAGTAGAACGAAGGTCGGGGTTCGTACAGGCCATAGCGATAACTTTTACTGAAGATGTCAGTTGCATCAATGTTAGTCGACGAAACGTGTGAACCCAACTGATTATTTATTAATTGATTAAACAGTGTTGCTTATCCTGCGGGCGCGTTAGTAGCTGTAAAAAAATTCGCCCGTTTTCTAAAAGCCATAAAATCTGCTATATGCTTAATTTATGTCAACGTAACACAACTACCAACCTTTTCGTCATAAATTTCCTTTAGGTAACTGACTGGAGTAACTACTATAACCTACCACAAACATAATTATAATAAAATTTATAACCATTACCTATAGATACTATAAGCTGTTTAAACTTTAAACTACACTTTAACATGTTTAAATTAACTACGTACTTACTTATTAATTATTTTTCATGTGCAATATACCTACTACATAATATTGCTTTGTACGTTATAAGGAATGGGTAATTTCCCATAGGTATCCCATCCATATCCGTAATAGGACAATAAGGCTCTCCTTTGAACCGTTTTTGTACTTTTTTGTATTTTCCGTTTTCGGATCCTTTCGATCCCATAACGGGAGCCACAGGGCTTTCGGTTTAAGTAATAGGTAAACAATCGAATAATGGTTGCATCTATTGAAATACAGAACAAAGAATGAACTGTTTTTACTTTCTTATAAGTCCATTTCTGTTGTCTGTAGCAACATGACAGACATCCCGACGGACAGTGTTTCTAATAGTAAAAGTGTTTCAATCTAGAACACTCTTCAACACCAGTGATGTATAAGGTACCCTGCACAAAGTATCTGGAATACAAAATGCAAGATACTTTTAAAATAAGTATTTCAGATGCCAGATACAAATAAATAACTTTCTGGAATTGTATCTGAAAAACTAGATACAAAATACGTATCTTTTAAATACTATTTCAAGGTAAATACTTTTCTAAGAAAACAACGTTTTATTGAACGTAAGTTTATCTTTCTACGTGAATTATTAACGAATAAATCGCATTGATCGTGCAAATGTGACAAGACCAAATATTATACTTTAACGGTTTTAATTAAAGACTTAAGTAAAACCAGTTAAAATGACTTTCTAGCAATTTGGTCCCAGACTAAAGTTTCAATGGTTCAGTTTTATTAATGGTAAAATTGATATTTAAAATTAATGGTACCATAGAATCTTGTCACATTTTGTGAAGACATTCATAGATTGCTATTACCTAAAGTATTTAGCAAATAGTATTTACAAAATACTAAGATACTAAACAAAAGGTATTTAAATACAAGATACAAAATGAATTTTAAAAAAGTATTTTAAATACAAGATGAAAATACGTATTTTGTATCTTGTATCTGTATTTCATATACTTGTATCTTAAATAAGTCACATCTGTATTCAGCACTTAAATTCTAGTAGGTCTGATCCCGAAAAAGGTAATTCTAAATATAGGTACCTAATAGTGACGAAATCAGGCGTATCCTATACCGTAAGGCATGTAACGCAGTTGATTAACAAAGGACCTGATGACGACCTTACTATTTTTTCTTGAAAAAGTTTACTCATTTTTATTACTATATGTACTTAGTTGTTATAAAAATTTTGCATTGCAAAATAATTAAACAAATAACCATCACAAGGCGTTTCGGGTAAAAATATATTTTGTGATGGGGATAGTGGTAGAAAGATCTGAACTGTTTGGAGCTTAAAAAATAGTTCTGATTAAAAAGACCTGATCCTTCATCTTCATTTCTATCCTACTTTGGTCTATTCTATAGGGCCCCAATATATAAACCTAATAATTAAAATACACTTATATAGCAAAAGTCATGTTACCATAGATAACTTTGGACCTGATTTGTTCCTTTTAAGGCTTATTTGCAATGACATTCCTCAGCAATACCGTAACATGACCTCATATATCCTAGAAGGTTTTGTCTCAGGTTTATTTTAGTCACGGGTTCTTCTTCTTAAAATCACCCTTTTACGTAGTGTGGCAATTATGGGGGTTGAACATACAAAAAACATCTCTCATTTATATGAAGACATAAATAAATAAACAAAAAAATAATAATACGATTTATGGTGAACACAAGAAAGGGATATAAAATGACAGAAATTTCATTATAACAAAAACAAATATGTACATATGTCATCAAAACAAAATTCAACTATTGATATTCATAGTAATAGTAAAATAAAACACTGTACTTTCACAAACTGTATATTATTACAACAATTGTTTCGCTAACACAGTAGCTTCTTCAGGTAAATAGTGGTACGATAATAAGGGTTGTTACAGTATATATACAATAGTGAATGGATACATTAGAGAGGGGTGAAGTACATTAATGAAAAAAGAAGATTTTGATTTTATTAAGTTAACAATAAAAATAAAAATAAATAATCAAAATTTTAGGTTTAATAAGGGTGAAAAGTTTACATCTAATTGGTCATTTAATATTAATGGTGATGATTTTTGTTTGTTAATTTCTAATGCTTGTAATAACTTTAATTTTTGACTATTTTCTAATACATGTAAAATGCTAAAATTAAAATTCGGGGAATGGTTAGTATCTATTAGGTGAGTGGCATAATTTGAATCAAGTTTTTGATTTTGGTAAGATCTTGCATGTTCAGATATTCTAGACTTAAAATTCCGGCCAGTTAATCCTACCTATATAAAATTCAACTATATTATCCACTGAAATTTTGCAATTAACTTAATTTTTACTTCAATTTAAATACAAAGCTTTAACTTAACTTAAGCTAGAACAATTCTTTACATGAGAAAAACAGTAATTGAGAGTATCGATTTGTTACATTTAACATTTACACCTCAAAATTTAATGCTGGGCAAGCGACTAACCCTTGAAAATTAAATGGGCTTTCAGTACCTACTATCATTTTATTACAGACTTAACTTGTAATTAACTGTATGCATTAATACTGTAGATACCTATGTATTATGGTCATTGGTATAATATAGGTATGTACCTATATTATAGCTAAAACCTTGTAAACACTTACTTAAACTTATTTGTCATGATTTTTTACTCAAATCTTAATACTGTTTACTTATGCGATATAAGTACTCTGTGATTCTCAGTTATTGAGTTTCATGTACTACCAACAATATAGTTTAAAATACACGCATCAGATATTCTAAATTATCAGTTATTATATTAGAAAAAGGGACTGAAAACTTTTTTTATGTAATAACCACATGAAATTTTCCTTGGAAAACTAAACTAACCCACATAAATTTAAATAAAGACACAAAATAATGCCACTTTAGATTACCTACTTATTTACCATGAAATCAAATGTGAATATCTTCGCATCCCCCGAAATCTAAAACATTACTGTTCTCCTATCCTTCCTTAGATTTTCCCATTTCTAACTTTTCCTATCCCTGGTAGGTATTATTATCAGTCCTTTATAATCACATTTCAAACGCTTCCATCTTTTTCTTTTTCTCTATTCCCACCTAGTACAGAGCCGTGCTCCTAATGTATACTCAATAAAATAATCTTTTTCAAATCTAAAGATTGCTCATTAGTTTATTAAAAATTGCTCAACCTCTACTTCCGCTGTAGCTTTTTCTATTTTCAGTTATTTCATTTTCTACAATTTCGAAATCTGCAACTATTTGGTATCAGTTCTTACCCCATATTTACCTTATCTCCATACCACTATACTTTTGTTTTACTTATTTTTTTAATTTATTTTCATTTCGCATCTTTATCTACCACTCGGTACATTTTCCACATTTTTTTTCTCAAGTTCCTTTTTGCTAGATACCTACTAAAATCGCGAGACTGAGATTCAAGACCAAGACTCAACTCTGCAAGACCAAGACTCGATTCTGAAAGACCAAGACATATTTATGCAAGACCATGACTAAAATTAATAATGCAATACCAATACCAAGATACAATAATCAAAACCAATACCAAGACCAAGATAACTATGGTCTTGCTCTTGATCTTGGTCTCGCTCATTACTAAACATACGTTTCAATTAATTTGCATGATATTGAATGAAATAGGACGATAGTTACATAATCCTAACGTACGTACGTCAATGTCTAATTCGTCCAAACTCAATCTTGTAATAATGCTACTTTTGTTAGACATTTCAGATATCGTTTTGTATTAACAAAGAACGGCTTTGTCAAATCAATTCTGTAAATTAAAAAAAAAAACAAATTCTTTAATTTAAATCAATGCATTTTTATATCGAAATGTCAATTCAATCAAGTTTTTTTCATAATTTGTAAACACTAAAATAAAACAAATAGCTTTTCATGAACTTTTCCTTCTTTTTCATTTAAACACTTTACAACAACTTTTAACACCTAATTGCCATTTTTACTGGGTCGATAGTAATATAATCGACGAACTCTGCGCCACAGGAAGTGTAACTAATTCATTAATGTTTTCTGAAGTCAACAATTCAATTAATGTAAGTCGCGCCGCGCCGATAAGGAAGAGTGGAAATTTTTATTCAAATATTTAATTTTGTTTGCAGTTTTTATTAAAAAATTATGAGGTAGGTGTTAAAATATAAGAAATGGTTCGTACTAATACCACAAAATTGTAATCTGTATTTGTAAAGACAACAAATATTATCTACTAATTGTTCTGAGGTTCAAGTAAAATTAATTTTTTTAGAACTGTCTAAGTTTCATACGTATACTAAAGTTTATATGGAAAACTAAAGTTAGAAAAATTTTGAAAAAAATATGATCTACATTTTTAAAATATATTCAATTTCGTAGCACTTCCGGTTATACTGGATATTGATACCAACTTTGTTATTTTAAATAAAATGGTATATTTTTACAACGAATTTAAATAATACGTGAAATTCCAAAGTAAATTTGATGACCTACTTGTACACATAGGATAAACAGTTTCTGAGATAATTTAATTTATAGAAAAAAATATGTCAATCGCTACCAGAATTATAAAAAATCATAACCTTCACCAAAAATTACTCAGGGTGTTGAATTTTTTACCAGCTATAGTCAAGTATTAAACCTAATTTTTTACCAAAACTAAGCTTCATAATGTATACAGAGCTTTCAGAAAAAAAAAAATCCAAAGTTCAGAAACTATAAACACGAATAACTTGGTTTTTTCAAATGGCACCTACCATATTTTACTTATTCATTAGATTCCATTTTTATCCTGTTTCTTAACTCCTAAAAGGTTGAAAATTGGGTTTTAACTTTGATGTAACTTTCTTAATTCAACCCCTAAAGAGGTAGAAAAGGTATATTCTTGGTCAGGATTGTATCTAAACCACCAGGCTCGATTCCCAATTTCAAATTTGTTAGTTCTCATCAGCAAGCCATAAGCCGTAAAGAGGCGAAATGAGGGTTCAAAGTTTCATGTATATCCATACAGGCACATCACAAACTGATGCTGCGTCAGGAATCTTGAAGTCTCTCACAAAGATTCCTATAGAACCTATAGAATTATTTTTCAAAATAGCATCCCTAAAGGGGTGAAACGGTGTTTAATGGTTTACTATAAACTCATATTCTAAGAGATAAAAGTATTCTAGAATCTCAAATTCTTTCGTAGGGATTCCTCGAGTAGCAACAGATTATTAAGGCACAGCCCGATCCCTAATTAGGTAAAAAAATTGATATATTGACCAACAATAGGGCTGAGGGAGGTAGGTCATATCACCCTTTAAATTTTTAGATGATTTTTCAAATATTTTTCTAATTCAGCATTAAAAAATTTTGTCCTATACGCCTATCATAGCCCATTGTAACGAGAATAATTTTTAGCCATTTGCCAGTTCATTAGTTCATTTATAAACCGTAATATGCATGTGCGAACGAACAGTTAAGCGATGAAATTAGTGTATCATAAATTCTTCAGATATTCAGCTACCAGATATAAAGTGTCCGTTATAAGAGGAAATGTGCGTTCCTGCTGACTAGAAATACAAGACTAAACGATCCTTATATATCACATATGTTTAATTTTACTACTTAAAATATGAATAGCGTGTATGTTACCTAAGTCTTTGCGCGCTCCATCACAAATTTTATTGCTACTACTTACATTTAAATTGTCTTCGTATGAAATGTTTCACTTCCAATTAACTGGTGGTTCGTTTAATATTCTCTTACAATTAGTTATTTTATGTTGCACGATAAATGTCACTTCATCCCCTGGACGTTGATCACCCAATAACAATAAACGTTTTTAATAAAATAAAAATATTCTTATACGATATTTAATCCCCTGTATACGGTCATCAAAACACCAAAACATGGAACCATTAAATAACTTTTAACTAGTGCACCCTAATACTGAGCATAGCAAAATCAGACTCAATTTTCTTTGTAATGGTATATGGTTATATGTAGGTACATAGTTTATAATGGTACAATATAGATTTATACTTGATTCAAAAATTATTCAACATTAATTTTAGTAGACGTTTATGGGTCCATCAAGGATATTCCATTAGACCTCTTCGAGAAGCTGAAGAATATTTTCAAACTTGTTCATTAATAGGTACTTATGTGTAAGAGTGAAAGAAAAAGTAGAAATTTGGTCAAGTTCACAAGTTTGATTGTCCAAACTTCAGGAATTTTTAATTACTGTCATGAAATTGATGTTGAAATCGATACATCTAAAGCTGAAAGTCAAAAAGAACTTAATAACCTTTCCATTGTCCTTAAATACTCTATAAGGTTATCTAAGCAGACGAAATGATTCCAGAAGGATCTGAGGAAGGAGGATCTCAGTAAGTCAAATGGACTGCTGGGTCTCTTTCGACAATTTCCCTTCTTTCTTCATGAAACCAAAAAATTTGTCTTTTTACTAGTTGTATTTGAATGCGAGTATTCCAAAGTTTTCTCAACTGGTCGGTTTCTTCAAGGAAGTCGAATCGACTTACCATAGACCTAATAATAAATAAATATTTGGAAGAAACTCATCGTCAGTCGAAGGAACTTTAATTGTATAATAATTAGCAAGAATCTTATGCTTTAATCTTCCTCTTGCTTAAATTAATTTTAATGACAAATGACCAACTACTTCAAAAAATTATAAGGAGAATTGTAGTGTTCACAGAAAGTATTTTAAAACTACTCATATAACATATTTCATTGTCAGTGAATTTGGCCCAATTTAAGATATGAGATTTATAAATTTATGGCATATCAAAGCAAGAATTTTTTGAACCTATGCCATTTTTGGTCTCCTTAAAAAATGTTAAGAAACATTTTTAGATACATTTAATACTTTAATTTGGCTGATTTCAATATTTGTATATCAAGAAAAAGGAGTTTTCAGAATGGGAAGCACATCTCCAAGAAATTTGAAGCAGTTTCACTGCAACATCAAGTTGAGACATATGGAGGCAGTTATAAGTCGAAATTTTCTATTCAATTTTTGTTGATTTTGAGTTATTTAATTAGAAATATGCGTTAATTTTAATAAACCTTCTGATACACGGTAAACTTCAAAGAAACATACTTGAACTAGTTTGACCAACTTCGCTGATGAGACTCTTGTGCATTATTTCTTAAAACAAATTTGCTTGTAGAAATTGAGAAAAAAATCGTAAAATAATACGTAAATAATTATGAAGTTTTTATGGGTATATTAAATATCTAATCACCCAACTAATAGCTCATTTTGTCTTTATTCACATTTACCACAAAAATTAAATAACATCCAACTATCGACTTAATAGCACTTGTTCTGTTTGATTAATTTCCACGTGACGCGGCTGTAAAGATAGTGTTTGTTATATTATTGTGTGCATCAAGTCTCTCTCTTGATGCTGACCGAAAATTTCCGTAATTTTATAGACACACACCTGCAGCTTGGACACGTAGATTTTATGAGCCACCAGGCGCCTTTACTACTTCATCTGTAATGTGTCTATGTACGTACCTATAAATCGAAGGCGGCTTCGATACGAAAAACAATCGCCGGATTGCTTTTAAATTAATTGAACCTTTCGTGTTTACAGCAATAAATATTTGCCAGGCGATAGATACATTCGACGTTTTAAAATAAAATGTTTGCTTTTGTTTTTGAAATAATGTTTTAAAATCGCTTGCAAGAATCCTCTGATGATGTTTGGATCTATCGGTTTTTTATACTGTCATAAAATAATGTAATAATCGTAAAAAATATTCAACAGGTAGGTACCTATAGTTTTTCTAATCTCAATTGAAAACAATATAAACTAACAAGGTGCGGTATTCTTTTGTGATGTGAGTGGAACAGACATCGGCGCAATTGTACACCTGGTCGACTATGCTCATATACAAGGCGGGATATTGATCGAAAACGGTGTATTGCGTGCCTTTTTATAATGTAGACACGCATAAAAATGAACAGCCCTCGTAGACACGCTGAATTTATAATATTTTCAACTGAGAATGGATCCACTATACATACTATTGATTTTTCTACATGTACTTGACTAAATACCTAAAACATTATGTTTAGAATTAAAAAATTGCTTTTATTCAACTATATCTACCATAAATAATATATAAAAATATTCATTACGATTATAAATTTTGACATAGATACTCATAAAGTTCAACAATAAAAATAAAATAATGATCTCTTCTTGTTAACACAAAACCTTAAAGAGTTTTCAAAGAGTTGATTAGTTCAAAGTTGGTTTTACGGTTTACACCTCATAACTGTGTCAATGCATGCGACTTAGTGCTCAGTTAGAAACTCTGATTTGCACCTTTTAATTATTTAAATTTATACAGGAAGCCCGCGCAGATTGTTTACCATATGATTCTGTAGTAATTAGTACCAATTAAAATGAAAAGAACTCGTTGGAAGTATTTGAAACGTTCTTTTTTTAGGATTTAACTTCGCAATTAATGGTCAGTAAAGCAATCATCGACTTGTGCTAATGTTCTTAAATTGTACAGGTGTGGATTATAACGGAAAGTACAACGAAATTGTTTAATTAGGTACCTACCTTTTAAAATATTCAAAAGTAATTATAGGTACTTAATACAATACACGTACATACACATTTTTATATCAATAGAATTACTTAAGTGCGATCAGATATTCTTAATTTTTTTAAATAAGTGAAATGCATATTTTGATCTTTTATTATTGAAAAAGAATTTTCTATTTTACATACAAAAAAAAGTTAAAACTAAATTATTTAGAAACTATTTATCGGTTTCATTTTTTTCAGAAATACGCATAATAAACCAGGAGAAATCCTGTAAACAATCAGTAAATTTTATTTATAGAAAACTATTAATTAAGTCAAAATTGAAAATAAGAAAACCACTTTTTTAGTCAAAATTATTTCTCAAAAATGCTTTTATGTAACTTGGACTTAAATAATAAAAATGCAGATTGCAAAAGATACGGTATTGTATATAAAAGACGTAGAAAAGTTTAAACAAATATTAAATTGGTGCCAGTGAGGTTTAACTGATTTTTTTTTTTATAAAAATGAAAACTGCAAACAAGCAAACTTTGGATTCAAACATGATTACAAACAGTTTCGTAAACTTGTGTACTTTCTAAGTGCATGTACATATGTGTTTTAGGTATGTGTGTACCTGGTACAAATGTTCAGCCTCTGTGGCGAAAATGGCCTCCAAATTGGATTCAATTAGGTATCTGTACATATTTTGTAGTGACGTGCATTTTTCTCACGACCAATCCAACGATTTTAAAATAATACAAAAACACTATTTCTAGGAAACACAATAATAACAACGTTAAATTCAATATTTTTTTGACATAATTATGACGAAAAGTTAGATGGTTAGATGCAATGAAGTGTACCCTACAAAAGCACTGAAGGTGACTAACTCAGGTATGCAGGTACAAGCTTTTATAAGCCGATCGATGCTTTTGATTGGTTGGTTACTACGTCGGCGACCATTTTCTTTATCAGCCAAAAACTACACCTGCGCTACCCGGGAATCTCCTTAAGGTGGTAACTATGGTGGTAACTCAATCCTTAACCGATTTAGATGCGTTTTTCTTAAAAAATTAATTTAGGAAATTTAGAGTTGATGCTTAATACTAAAAAAGTGCAAATTTTTTCTTGATAAATAATCATAACAAAATAAATACCGAAAAACGATAGGTATTAACCATTTTTCCACGTATTTTTCAATTAATTTATTGTTTTGCGGAAAAATTTTTAACGTACATAGTGATGAATTAGTATTTTGTAATTTTTTTTAGTTTGTCCCATCATTCTACTTTAAAGATAAAACAACTTACTTTTATTTTATTATTCTTACCTATCGTATATTTTTACCTACTCAAAGTACGAAATTTCCTGAAATTACAAAGCTCTATTAGATCTTAAAACCGGAAAAAATACTACAATTTACAGTTAGATTTTGTAGATTTATTGTAGGTATTGCCAAAGCACCGAACCGTTAAACAGGAAGTATGTTTTGGTATAGTTTCTTTGTTACCTTTTTACTTTCTAAGAAATTGTAAATCGTTTAAAACAGAAATTTGAATAGACGCAATTGATAGGTAAAACTACTATAATTAATCCGACCAGAAAGGAAATGTTATCTATGAAAAATTATCTTATAAATAGTACCTATAGAAAAAAAAAAATACAAAAACACTCCCTCGTATAATTATTATATAAATAAATATTTAAAATAAGTTTTTAATAGTTTCTATTTACGTAACCTTTTTAAAAAACATTTCATACAAATTTGTTGCCCATAATACTATTCTTGAAAAGGATGACTAAGTTGTCCTTATGAGAAAAAAAATAGTTTGAAAAATAATAAACTTCTGCTTAATTCTTATTAGGTAATATATAAATTTATGGACAATTTTTTTTAACCTGCTAGGTCATCTTCAGAAGAAACTTATAATAGTTAAATCTTTTCTACCTAAGAATTAAGCAGATCCTACCATCGTCCTGGAATATTCTAGGGCGTTCTATAATGTTTTGGAACATTTTAGATCAATTAGATCATTCTCGAACGTTCTATATCATTCTCAATCTGAGAGATTTTGGAACGTTCTAGATCATTCTTAAACATTCCAAACCATCTCACAAGAACTGAAATATTTTGGAACTTTCTAGATCGTTGTCGATCACTTGAAATCGTCTTCAAAAAACTAGAACTTTCTAAATCTTTCTCAAAAACCCTGGAAGACTTTAGAACGTTCTAAATCATTCTTAAACATTGAAAACCCATCTCAAAAAATCTGGAATATACTGGAACATTTCAAATCGTTTTTGGAATCATTTCCAAAAAACTGGACCAATATAATAAATTTTCTGGAAAAATCTGACACTTCCTAGATATTGTTGACCACCTCAAGTCATTTTCAAAAAATTAGAATTTTCTAAATCATTCTCAAAGACTCTGGAAGACTTTAGAACGTTCTAAATCATTCTTAAACATTGAAAACCCATCTCAAAAAAATCAGGAATATGCTAGAACTTTCTAAGTCGTTTTTGAAACCATTCTCGAAAAAGCTGGAACAATCTAATAAGTTTTCTGGAAAAAATTGAAACTATCTGGATCATTAAAGGTTACTTCAAGTCATTTTTAAAAAACCTGGGATTTTCTGGATCATTCTAGCACATTCAAAATCATTCTCGTAAAGTCTATAAGATTTTAGAACTTTATAGATCTTTCTTAAACATTCTAAACGTTAAAGATCATTTTTGAAACCGTTTTCGATAAATCTAGAATATTCTAGTCCATCTGGAAGAACTTGGAATTCTCCATGTCTTTGTCAATCATTTTAAGTGATTCTCAAAAAACCTAAAATTTGCTAGATCATTTTCCAAAATTTCCAAACTCGTACACGAAAAATCGGAATCATTAATCTAGATCCAGACCATTCCCGAACATTCCAAATCGTTCTAGAAAATTCGAGAACATTTTAAAACTTTATGTATAAAATTCTGATACCTACGCAAAAAGAACACAATGTGTTAGATAAAGATAAATTCGTACGCTCTTTCTAAATAGGTATAACAACCGCGAATAAGTGCCAGTAGATGGTTATGGAGAAAAGTGAGAACAAACAGAAAAACACGTGTCTTTTATGATAAATTGATTGAGTAAAGATTTCTTGTTTATGTAAAGTCTATGAATTATGTATATCTATAAGGATTATATCATATTTCACAGGATAGCGTACCTTTAGCCAATGGCACAGCACATCCTTTCGGCTGTGGAATCAGAAATTTCTTCTGGAAAAAACAAAGGAGACCCAACAGAGCGAGACATGTGCGTATCGTTGGATGATAGAGACTTATGGGTTCGATTTCAATGTTTTACGAATGAAATGATTGTTACAAAAAACGGAAGGTAAGGTCAAAACAGCAAATCAAATAATTTTGGAATTATTCTTCTTGGCTTTTGAATTTTGCGCTTACCGCAGTTTGAAACATTTTTTCCCCTTTTAGGCGAATGTTTCCGGTAGTAAAGGTTTCCGTAACAGGTCTAGATCCAAAGGCAATGTACACCGTTCTTCTAGAGTTTGTCCAAATTGATAACCACCGTTGGAAATACGTAAACGGAGAATGGGTACCCGGTGGTAAAGCCGAAGTTCCACCGTCGAACCCTATCTACATCCATCCAGAATCTCCTAACTTTGGAGCCCACTGGATGAAGGAACCCATTTCCTTTGCTAAAGTAAAACTGACCAATAAATGCAATGGAAATGGACAGATTATGTTGAACTCGTTGCACAAATACGAACCAAGGGTGCATCTTGTCAAAGTAGGGACAGAACAGAGGAGAGTTATGACTTTTCCTTTTCCTGAAACCCAATTTATTGCAGTGACAGCGTATCAAAACGAAGAAGTAACGTCGCTAAAAATTAAGTACAACCCCTTTGCGAAAGCCTTTCTTGATGCTAAGGAACGACCCGAAGGGGTTTACAACCAAAGAGATTACTCCCAATCTTATGGGCAACAGCAAACCCAATATTCCCAATGTAAGAAATACGTACATTTAAAAAATGTTTAAGACTTCAAAATATTCTAGATTATTCTCGAACACTCAAAATCATTCTCGAAAAATCTGGAACGTTTTAGTTCACTCATGAAAATGAACATTCTGGATCAACCGGAAATTTTTCAAATCATTTTCAAAAAATTTCGTGCATCCTGAAACATATCAGACCATTTTCTAAAAATCTGGTAGATATATTTAAAACACATTCCCTTAAATTCTAGATCTTTCTGAAAAAGGTCTAAAAGTGCACTCAAACCATAACATAGACATATTTTTTTTGCAGATGGTTCCTGGTTATTGCCGCATCAGCCGATTTATCCTACAGTTTCCACTGTACCCTTAACGTCTTGCGAAAGGTACTCTTCCGGTTCCCCATTAAGAAATAATCGGTACTCCCCCTACCCATCAGCCGTCCAACAACGTCCCAAATCTGCTTCAGTATCACCACCAGGTACCTATATTTTTTTATTTTATAATTAACAGTTAATAAGTTTCCTAATTAGTTTACAGTCCCCCCGATCACCTACAGCAGACCACCCCAGTGTACAGCAGTTCCGGATCATCGTACCCCACTTGGTCAGCAATTCCTCAACAAGTTCCAACTACCATAATGAGTTCTTCTATTAACTGTTGGTCTTTAACATCTAGTCCACCCCCGCCACATCAGATATCGTCCCCTGTGTCCCCCAATCAATCGCCCACTCATCAGATTTACCAACATGCTCCAATATCAAATTTAACGAACCTTTCGTATCCAACGTATTACAACCAAGACGTGACATACACCCACTATCAACCCCCAGAGTATGTCCCATTGGTAAGCGAGGTAAGTTCGTACAATTCTTTGGTAAACGAAAGATCAACCCCAGCAACTTATACAGAAGAAGTTGCGACTAGTTTAGAGAAAGTATCTGAGTATGATGAGACTGGACCAGGCCAAAGGCAGCCTGACTCACCCCACTCAACGTCAAGCACCCCCAGACACGAATGGAGCACGCATAGTAACATTTAGATTGTTATTAGCTAATGAATTATTATTTATGTAAAATAGATTTCTGGTTGATTAATTGTTACCTAATTATAATAAACAAATTGTACCGTTTCTGGGATTTTATTATTTTACAACCATAAATTAATATACGGTATTGTTTTCCCCTAAAAACCTCATAATATCTAATATACTAAATTACGCCCTGTTTTCTTAAAATGATACACAATAGGCGCATCCATTTTCATAATTTTCCAATTAGACGTCGTTTACCTTTTCGACTAATGAGCAAACTAATTCATATCACAAATTCGACTCCTCCCAATTAAGAGTTAATCCAGCAGATGCTGCTACGTTCGACTAATTGCCAAACTAACTGAAATTAATATTCTGAGACTTATGTTCTCCTGGTACCAGAATTAAAATTTGTATTTCTCTACAGGTTGTGACGTAGTACAGTAATTTTTTTTGTTGGATAACAGCTGTTTAATTATATTTTATGTGGGCTATTTATAATTTCACAGAAAATTAGTATTGGAAGTATCAGCTGAAACATTGTTTATAGTAAAAACAGCAAAAAAATTACAATACAAGCAGAAAAAAATAGAATTTCATATATAAAACTAGTGGCTAGTCGTGACACGACATTTCTTTAAAAAAGAAAAGTAAAAAGACTTAAAAAATAGCTTAACCATAACGAATGGAGTGGAAATTGCAGCAGGGAAAATCCCTGTTTGCTATTTATGCATAACGTGCACACCAGAAGTAGGGGAATTCCGAAGGGTTCTTTTTTTTATCAAACATAAAATAATCGTTAGGAATAATTGTAATAACAGCAGGATGAATCGTAATCGTAATCCTTGTGCATCACTAATTAAAACTGAATCGTAAAAACATTCTAGACAATAAAACGTTTGTTTTCAAAGATAATTAATATTTCTTCTAGCGAACACATAAGAACTGTACGAATTACATCACCAGGTATCATATCTTTATAAAATTTACAGTATTTCAAAGGCAATGAAGACCTCGTAATTGCTACAGTTTTTGAATTTCCCTCAAAAACAAAGCGATAAGTAACTCATCGAACGCACCCAATGGTCATTTGAACTGAACACTTCTTATTAGTTCAGTAACAGTTCACTGCCTGTCCTGTCACTTTGTCAGTTGTCAAAAAGTATAGTAATCAAAAAATCAAAACCGGATGGATATTTGACGATTTGTGTAAAAATAAAAGGTAAAATGGCTAGTGTGGGGTTTAGATGGCTCGATATTTTAGAAAAAGAGTTCGACAAAGCATTTGTCGACTTGGATTTAGCAATCGGTACGTATTTTCGTAAATATACTTATCTCATTTTATAAGTTCATATACGATAAAAGATTGTTTAATTTATCTGTTTTATTACCCCCAATAACTTATTTTAATAGCCTGCCGCAATTATAAAATACTGAGAAACAATTTTGTTTGCAGGGGAATTAGAAGGGGATGAGCCAGATGTTGTTTATAATGTCAGGCAGAAATTGTGTACCCTTAGCTCCTGCTTTGCTCAACTTACCCATAAAGCACAAACGATTTTTCAAAACAGCGCCAAAATCGAGGTAAGTCAGATACAGATATAGTTAATTGCATGTAAAAAATTAAACACAGATAGTAATAGTTTATGTACAAGTTTATTTAAACATCATATTGGTCAAGTTGTACACCCTTAAAAAAAAAATTAAAAAGCCATTAAACCTACAGAGTAAATTGATAGATTTAAACCAAGTGAAATCGATTTGTTTCACTATTAAAAACTAAAATCCTAAACAACATTTAAGTACCTAACAAATCGTTTTCAAAAATATTTTTTATTTTGTTTTTAATATTTCAACCATTTTTTGGGACATTTAAGATTTTTACATGTCGGCGATATTTGGTAGAAGAACTTTTTCCTCTACAATTTTTTGATTGATCCTCGTTTTCTAAACGCCCTGTACTAGATTAATTAATTAAATTTGAATTTTGAAACTAATACTCAACAAATTATATCAAAATAGTCTGATAGTAAGAACACTTGTGTATCATATCAGAAATAACCAAAGTATTTTTTTTTTATGTTTAATGATTCAGTTAGTTTCAATCCAGCAAATTTCTTCGAAGTATATTTAATGATTTTTTTATCAATCATCTTGAGGGTACACCTCTCGCCGATACAACAGGGTGATTAATAAGAAAAGGGCAATCTCTAAACTGGAGATACTAGACACCAAAATATTACGATTATAAAAATGTCGTTAGTTTTGGTGATAGAAAGCGTTTAAATTTTTCTGAAATTTCTCATTAATTGAAAAAGTTTTTGTTAATCTTATTCATAAAATTTTAGTGGCTAGTATCTCCAGTTGCTCATTCTTTATGAATCACTCTGTATGTATATACACATTTATCTTGAATCTTCTCCTAACCATTCGCTGATGATTTCCAATACATCCACTGAATCTTGGTTTTCATTATCAATTTCTGGTCTTTCTGTTTGGTCTTTATTGTTTAATGTGGATTCCGCTATTTCTAAATCATAATCAGAGCCATTAATTGTTTCAACGTTCCCATCTACAGATATATTTAAATTATTATTCATCACGATGTTTTGAATTTGTGACTCAGTAACATTTTCATCAGGGTCTGGTTTTGTTGGCCAGTCTAGGAAAATATTAACTGTCCGTTCATTATTAATTTTTTTTTTGGATTCGTTTAAATTTGGGTCTTCAGTAGAATGCAATTCTAGATCAACTGTGAAAGTGTTGTTCTTTTGTACATCTGTATTATTTTTCTCGGTATGTTTAGTGGTATTATAATTCTCTGATGTTACATTAGAATTAATTGAAACATCTACATCGTCTGTTCCAAATCGAATATCAATTGGAAAATTAATTTCTGGAAAAGTCGTTTCTTCAGTACTGTAATTGAAATGTAATTCCTTGATGTAGGTCTCAGTTGTTGAATAGTTTTCACTGCTATCAGTGTTGTTTTTACTATCAGTACTATTAATTTTAACAGATTCTATTTCAACCCAGTTTGATGAAGTTTTATTATTGAAGAACTTAAGTATATTTTTCAAATTTGCGTTTACCATTAGCAATGTATTTTCTAATGTTTTATTACGAAGGAAGTCTGCATTAATTTTTTTTTCTAAATTCTGTAACGTTCGTTCTAAAATTTCGTGTTTTTCGTGTATAAACTGAAAAAAAAAATACATAAAAAACTGTACAACTGAAAGGTTATTCTTAGTCTTTTACGAATTCAAATGTTGGGAAAGGGTGAGGGGTATGTAAATGTGAACGCATCCATCCTGAACCGTAACCTATTGCAATTCACACGGAAGTATTACGACAGTTTTTTGTATTTCATGATATCTTCGTACTGGTTTTGAACTTCAAATAATACAAAAAACTGTCGTAATACTTTCGTATGTATTGCAATAGGTTACGGTTCAGGATGGGTGTGTTAACATTTACATACCCCTCACCCTTTCCCAACATTTGTATTCGTAACACACTAAGAATAACCGCTTTCAATGTTTAAACAAACAAGCAGTATCATGTATCACCTATAGATAAAGACTATAAATTATTCCGTATCTAATTTACAACAATAAACACTACATGATTTCAATATTCGAATAAATCAGCAAACCACTACTAATAATCGCGTTTTTCAAGAAAATCGGAAGGCTGTAAGCTATTGTACATAATTACCGATAATTTATTGCCTTTCCCACTCTTACAATTATTAGGACATTGAATAAACGTTTTGGTTACATTTATTGTGCAATTATTGTTATCGGTAATGACAATTTTATTACGTAGTAAATACACGTAACTCGTAAAAATTAATACCTGGGTATCATTAAAAAAAAAAATACAAATTATGTTACAAAATCGTTATTACCTGTTTTAGAGTGTACTCTGCACTGATCCTATCAACAGACAATTTCTTCGATAACATATTTATCTTTTTAACCAGCTCATAAAAATGTCTTCTGATATACATGTCATGTACAAATAAACTTTTTTCCAATTTCATAAGATCTTCCGGTTTTAAGGTTGTTCTGCAAATCAAATAATTTCCGATATAAATTATTTTAAAATACTTTCCCTGCATGTGCTTACTTATTTTCGAAGTTTTCAATTATTTTCTCCAACACAAAACTTATTTTTGTTTCAATTTGCGACTCATCCATTTGCAACTTATAACAGTTTTCTGAAAATGAATCCTGAGCTGAAATAAGTCTTTTGAAGTGTTTATCGATTTTGCTGCTTATTTCTGTTAGCTTTTGATTGTCCGGCAGGTCTGAAAAAATTAGTGGTAAACTGGCAGTATATTAAAAATTAATAATGTAACTTTACAATTATTTGAATTTTTTCTACCAACTCTTAATTCTTTAAAATTATTTTGTTGATCCTTTCTTGTTTCGTTGATCACTAAAACAGCATTTTCCAAGGATTCTTTAAAATTATCCAATGCTTCATCCAAATTGTATTGCATATCCGTAACCTGCCAGTAATTATTTATTTTAAATTAAATTTAATCTATTTTTATTGTAAATTAGATTATTTGTTTATTATTGAACCTCATTTTTTTGGGTGAATACAATGTCAATTTCTTTCAGTAAAATTGATTATAAAAAATACAAGAAATAATTTAATCAATTCCTTCTGTCCTACCTTGTTGGTAAAATCGTTAATACTGCTTTCAATATCCGCCTTGTTTCTGTCCAAAGCTATTTCAATTCCACTACAGTTTGAAAGTGACTCATTTCCAAGAGAACTATTTTCGTACAATAATTTTACATTTTGGATATTACTATTTGGGAGGCTCTACAGATAGTTTACTTATTTAAATAAAAAGTACCATGATTTATATATTTTTTTAAATAAAATATTCATCAAAATAAAAAAATATATAATGATCCTAACAATCGAATAAATGTACCTTTAAGTTACCTTTAAGTAGTCCTGCGTTTTATTAAGTAAATTGTCTTCTACCGAACTACAAACTTTTTTTAAATCTTCTATCGCATCTTCCATTTCTGCGGCACTTTCTTCATCACGGATGTATAATGATTCATCAATCTTATCCAACTTTGCTATCACAACATCTCTAGTGTTCTAAAATAATTTCTGATTTTGACAGAAATCGTCTTATTTTTTGATTCATTTAATCGTAAATAAAAAAAGAGTTCATTAATCGTACATTAATTAGTCGATTATTTTAAATTATTTATTCATTAAAATATTTCAAAGGGGCAAGATCCTTTTTAAAATGTGATGTAAAATAAAATTGTAATAAATAATTTTTCTAAATAAGTCTCCTCTGTATTAAGCAGCATTTTATTTTTAATTATACTTACAGTAAATCATTTATAAGATAAAGTTTGGAGAAAACGTTTTACCTAAAGCTTAAAATTTTAGGGATGTTTGAGAGCACCCTAATTTGCGTGCCATTTGTAAGAGTTCATTTACATAATATTGACTACCAGCGACGAATTGCGATTTTGAACTTATTTAGTCTCAATAACGCCATCTGTGGCGATTTGCAACAAAATCGTATTTAAACTTATCGAACTGAACCCACGTAGGATATTTGTACACCTGTCTATGGCGCGCTGATGAGAACAAACAAGTTTGAAATCGCGATCCGCGTCTAGTATAGTTACGACAGAATGCTGACACTGCACGTCTTTTTCCATCTATAAATTATGTGAAGTCAAAACCAACACGTGTTGGGATTAATGAAAAGTTGCGAATTATATAAACTCATCCTCATTAATTTGATAAAAATTCAAGAATACATCAGATTTACCAACCTGAACTTTTGTGGTTAACAAGTCGATATTGCTTTCTATGATTGCATATTTGTTGGTGACTCTGTCGAATGCAGAATCAACTTTTTTTATTATTCTGTCAGCTACCATATCATCTTTGAAATTTTTGTTACTTATATTCTCCGATACTTTATCCAAATCTGTTTTTATCCTCATTTCTATACGAAGTATTTCCTTTTCCATTTTATCCAATTTTCGCTCATAAAAAGCTAGCTTGCTTTGTAATGTCGCGGACTGTAGCGAGCAAAATTGATCTAAATTTTGAAGCCGAATGTCGATCGACGTTAGAATTGCATTTATATTCTGAAATAATTTCCAATTTAATTTAATTAATTGGATTTATTAAAAAAAATAATTAAATTTTTCTAATATCCCCTTAATATTTGGAAATCATTTTTAAATATTATGTTTCCAGTTAATGACGAAAAATTAACAGTTTAAAATTTGTGTTTTCGTCAAAAAACTTTATTTGCATAAAGATTATAGAAGGTGACATCTGTTGGAGAATATGTATAATCTACTATTAGGCAAAACGGCCTTATTATATCAATATGTTTTATCGTTACCATCGTAAATTCGTGAATTTTATTCGGTGACCAATGAGGATATTGTGCGAAAAATCCAAGGACAATATGGATCATTTTATTATAAAAAATCCAAATATAATTACTTAGTATATAACAATAATTATATTTAAAAGTTGACTATCAAAAAATTAATCTTCTTTGCTCTTTATGCATCTGTTTTCTATCATACCGGAAAAAGAAAAGTAATTTATACATTTATGTGTTAGTCATGATATAAAGTTTTCAAATATTTGATTTTGCAAAAATTATAATTGTTAATGAATGTCGCGGTTGGTTCATTATCAATTCGTGCC
Source organism: Agrilus cyanescens (assembly GCA_947389935.1). Lineage (NCBI taxonomy): Eukaryota > Metazoa > Arthropoda > Insecta > Coleoptera > Buprestidae > Agrilus > Agrilus cyanescens. Next base: position 27,549,023 of record OX376705.1, read on the forward strand.
ATTGTTATACTTAATTTTATTAGTGTACTTGGTCGTTTTGTTTTCATTCATAAATTTCAGTGATGACCCTTTTTCGGATAGGCGAAGGTCGTAATGTGCTTTGATGAAAATAAGAAACGAATAATTCGTTCTATTGACTTAATTGGCTTATTATTTTTTCAAAATTTTTTGCTCAGAGTATTGGTTTTTTTGTTAGTCCTCAACAAAATAAATTACAAAAAAAAATACTTGATACCAATACCAAAGCTTTTGTCTAACTAAATTAAGTTTTCTTTGAGCTTTCTAAAAATACTATCCTCCCTAACTGAGAATTGTTTCAACTTTATGTACCAAACTTCCACATTTTAGAGACGTGTGTTGTCTCAAAGAGATTTTAAACTTTCTTCATTTGATTATTTACCTTTAAAATCTACATATAACCGAATTTTATAAAAATTAATACCTAATCATAAAAAAAAATAAATTTAAGAAATACGTTCATCTTATGAGATTAATCTTAAAAAATTATTACTTACTTATTACTTATAAATATAGTAAATGGAAATTAATGAATGAAGTTAGCAGTATAATTTACTAAAAAAGCACAAACGTAAAAACCAAAACCATTAAATTAATGAATGAATGCCTTCTAATTTTGTCGCTACCTGTTGATTAAGTGAATTAAGATACTTTTGGTTGGTCATGGAATCCCTTAAGACTGGAACACCCGAAGCGGAAATATTCATAAACACGAAAACGTTAAAACTAACAAAAAGTCTCATAAAAAACTTCATATTTCCGAAAATAGATTCGAATTAACCGAAAAAATCACTTCCACTGTCGCACCATGTCATTGAGTCACTAGTTCGTTTTATCATTGTCACTGATGGTCTCCACCACTCTTGGAAGTGTTATATATTTACTACATTACTAACGACCGTGTCCATTTGTTTAACGTATTTCTGCATCTGTTGCAGATGATCAAAAGATTTCGGATTTTCGGGATTGCATTATCGTGTGTCAGCGATAAATAACCAGAAGTTATCTCTTTCTCTGAAAGATTAGAACTAGTACTTTGAAGTTCAATATTTATTTTTCTTTGTAGATATATAAAGATACATAATATTTCTTGCATTTCTCGTTACATTTCTGTAATTGTGTCTCCAAAAGTAAGTACTTTCAGTGGAGTAAGATATTTAAACTTGAATATTGTAAGAATTTGTACGTAGGTGACGTATTAATTTTCTATTTTTTATTATTATTTTTGAATAGCGGATTTGTTATCCCCATCATGGAAATGATTCCATGATCAACGTCTTTAGTAGAATTATTTATACAGTGGCGTTCTCTATAGTAATTCCACGTCTATAATGCAATCATTGTGTTTTCTAACAATTTCCCAAAAACAGTACTAAAAAAATCCAGTTAAATCGGAAAGTTGAGGTGTTGAATTATATCCTTATTTTTTCTTCATTATTAGCAATTCAATAGTATTTACAGTGTCGCGAAAAAAGCGTACGGTCTTACGCTGGGAGGGTTAATTACGTCTTAATAGTTATCTTAAAGTTGTATAAGTATTCAAAATTATATCAGATTTAAAGTTACAATAAAATAGAACAATTTCCTCATCTTTTCTGTCATAATTCGTCAGACACGAGCTCTGTACGCTTTTTTCACTGTATGCTTTTTTACATATTCGTATTTGCAGGACTATTTTAAAGGCTACCGTAGCTAGAATGGACGAACGATATTAATAAAACTTTATGATTTAAAACAACATACTAGTGGTTATAATTTAACAGTTGTTGAAAAACTGACAGTAGGTATAACTGAAATTATATTTCGAATTAAATAGTAAAAATAAATAAATATTTGTATAAATTATTTAATTTACAATCTAAAATTATAACCATTATTCCTCTCTACCTTCAGAATTTGAAGATCAAAAATTTTAGAGGAAAAAATGTGTTTAATCTTGAACACTTAAACTTTATTTTTTTGGAACATTTATTAATTTAAAAAAAAAAAACCGAAGTACCTCGCCTAACCTAACTTAACCTAACCTACCTAGTTCTGAATTTCAAATTCACATTTTCTATTTCATTTCGGGGGGGTTTCCTGGTCCAAGGTCCAATATTATTAGTTAAAATAATCATTAAAATCGATTTGTAAATAAAGAAGCTAAAAATACTATATTCAGACAAATTGAGAACTTTTTTTAAAAGAAATTTGTTTCCTACTGGACTATATGTTCCCTAAAACACCCTGTACATTATTTATTTGTGATATGGGGAGTACCTACTCCTCCGTTTATTTCTTAAAACTTATCTAATTAAAGATAATAATTAATTTAAATATCTTACTATTAATCAACATTTCATAAAGATAAAGAATTCCTGTTATCAGTAAATTTAATAAATTAAAACAGTAAAGTAGACGTATAAATCATTATAGTGATTTAAAATAGTTCTTTGTATACTTTTGTCATTAAAAATATTAATAAACGCTGATATTGGTTTCTAAATTTATCCCACAGATTAATAGACATAATAAAGTAAGTATACATTAGTTTAATTTTTTTCTTTGAACACTAATGCATATACATTGTATATTTAAATGTCTTTTGTCCCAGAAAAGTGTGCAAAATAAGTTTCTCAAAAAACAATGACAGTGATTGATGTCTGTCTAGTATATTTTCAACATGCAAACGACTAAAATAACTCTTCGTAAGTTCAACATCTGATAGTTTTTTGTGGTATTTTTGTTTCGATATATTCCACTATTAACAGATAAAATTCATAATTTTTTTAGCAATTATAAACTTTGTTTCTTCGCGGTATTCTCATACTTAAAATTTTATGTTATCCTCATCGTGGATGAATTTATATGTAGCTTATGCGTCACGATTTGGAATTTTATGACAATCATCATCAAACGCATTCAATTTTCCATAACTGCAATTCATTGAAGTATTACTGAACTTGTGAACGATAACCTTTTAATCGTTTAATTTACGGCTTCTAATAATTTCAGTCACTTAGGAATTACGGAAGAAATTTACATTTATAAAATAACGTTTAATTTATTATGATTGGATTTTTATTTAGGACAATATAAAACTTAGTTTTATCTACAGACAGAGATTACTTACTGTGTGGCAAATTTTATCAACTAACAATTATTTTTGCGTAATTATTATGTCAGACCCTTCTCAAGTTATAACAAAATTATAGTTAATGAATGGAATAATGAAAAAAATTAAATAAAATAAATAGGATTCCAAAATTTAGAGAGTGTTTTGTTGAGATAAGAAAAAATAAATTAAATCCTTAGGGAATAAGAGAAATTCAACTCTAAAGAGAAATGAAAAACTAAATTCAAGGGTTAAAAATTAAATTGAGACTAGAAAACAGAAAAGGCATCTCATCTTTGATTGAGTTATAGTAATTAATTTATTTTTATTAATTCACCCTGATAGGGTGAAGCTTCGGATTGTTTCGTACCTACAGATTATGTTATGACACAATATAACTAACATCGAATAGACACAATTTTGCCATTTTTCTGCCCGTTGTGCTGAAATGTTAACAATTTTAGGCTGAATTGATTCATATGCGAGCTGAATTAGTCGAATCAAAATCAAAGCACGATATTCTAGAGCAAGAGTTGCACAATTTGATTCTTCAGTTGCACACGTCGCAATTGTCCCAGTTGCCATCATTATCACTAAATAAAAATCTAGATCCTGCGAAACATGACATTAGCAACATTAAGAAACGTCTTGAAGAAGAAATAAAAAAGAGCCCTGCGCGACTACCAAACAGTAAGTTGGTACCTATTAGTACGTAGATAGGTAACTTGAAGTGATCATTATCCAAATCGATTTCAGTTAACAAAGACGGAAATGAAGACATTAAAATAAATCCTTATTATATAGAATTAACACAATTAAAGTCGGAAAATGCACAAATACAATTAGAAAATGCCGCCTTGAGGAATTCCATTTTAGCGTTAAATAGTGAGGTATATGGTGCCAAATTGGCCGCCAAATATTTAGACAAAGAATTAGCTGGAAGGATACAGCAACTGCAACTTCTAGGTATGAATTGCTTTTTTTGGATTGGGGTACAATAATGTAAATGTTTTTTGGCAAGTTGGGCGGGCCTTTTACATACAAACGGACTGATAAACTACCACAGACTGAAAGTAAACACCATCTTTTGGCGATTTGTAGATCCACAAATGTCAACAAAATCGCCACAGAGGGCGCTCACTTGCTGTATATGATAGTTTATTAATCTACATGTTAACCAGGAGATTCTGTTTGTTCGGTATTATCTGAAAACTGTCTAAGGAGCGCTGAAAAGAGCTAGTAGTAGTTTCCAACTTGCCAAAATACAGAAATAAAAAACCTTTTTGCGTTGACCCATTTTTACCCTGGTACATGGCTCCCTTGGGATTGTTTGTCGTTTGTAATTAGGTAGAGAAATGCGAGGCGAAATTAGAGACAAACTTTGGAGACAATTAGAGTCGGAAATATTACTTCAGAGGCATAAGACTGTTGTGAGGGCTTGTAGAAGAAATAGCGTGATATGTAATTCGGAGGGTGGAATGTCGAAGCCGAGCGTGCCCTCTATAAACGAGGAGGATGCGCAGCAATTTGGGGATGTCAGGACCGTATTAGTCAAAAGGAATGCGGGACAAGGGCTTGGAATTAGTATAACAGTAAGATGATTGTATTTTTTCATATTAGAGAAACAAATCACATATAAAACAAGACAAAAGGAGGATTAGCAAACAAAAATATACCACATATCAACGTTTTTTCAAATGAATTTAATTTATTTTCATTTTTTTCGAAAAAAACTGAAATATTTTAGATCTTTAGAAATATAGAAAGTTCTAGATCATTCCCGAACATTCTCGAAAAATCTGGGACAATGATTTTATACTATTCATGTAGGTCATCCTGGACTGTTGTAGAACATTCCCTAATTTTTTTTTTTTTTAATATATTAGAATATTCTAGATCAGTGATTCTCAACCTTTTTGTTGTTGCGACGCACTTTTAACAATTCCAAAATTTGGTAACACACTAACAGTTTAATATAATTTTTAAAAAATCGTCATGAAAATTTTTCACGATTTCGGATTACTTTTACGTATTGTTTTCATAATCTACATGACAAAAAGAACAAATTGATAAACAAATTTAAAAGAATTTTGTTTCGATTAATTTATCATTGATAATACCTATTACTTATTCGATAATAGAAATAAACAATTTGTTTCTGAATAATGCTTTACAAAATTGTTCCACGTTTTTTGGTGGTTCCAATGGTGTGGGTGGTGATGGGGGTGGAGGTGGTATAGAAGGTGGATGTCATCGAGATGAGGCAGGTAGTTTTGGGAGTAGGGGATGATGTAAATGTTAAGAATGGAGTAAAAGTTTGAGTTTACTTCGAAGGTGTAAATTTAAAAAAAATCATGCAGATAGGTCCATTTCTCGATTTTTTACGGCCAAAAAACTAGGTTACCATAATTCTATATGATTACCGAATTAAAGATTAATTACTGAAGTAAAGGTTACATTGTTTCAGTAATTCTAACCCAACATAACCTACCCTAAGGAACTACATAATCAGAAACTATAAAGGGCGTAATATTTTCATGGCTGCATTGGTACAGAAATTATAATATCGCGTTCGATTCTAATAAATTAATTTTTATTGTTAGCATTTACAAAAATTTGTCGGCACATAAAAGTGCCGCGGCACAGTGGTTAAGAATCACTGTTCTAGATCAATGCCAAAAATTCCAAATGATTTGCTGTTCCTCAAACTGCGTTAATAAGTAAAGCCAATTTGCTAATTCTCTGACAGTAGGTATTAGATTTGTGGTAATGGGTCCATTTGTGTGCTGTTAGGGTGGTCGTGAACATGGCGTTCCCATTCTGATTTCGGAATTGGAACCAAACGGTCCTGCTGCATTGTCAGGACAATTGTACATAGGAGACGCTATTTTGTCGGTTAATAATAGGGATTTGCGCCAGGCGTGTCATAGAGAAGCTGTAGAAATTTTGCAGCAGCAATCTGGTGATTGTCGACTAGAAGTACAATACATTGCTGCTGACGATAGTGATAATTCTTTAGAGGAAGATGGCCTAAATTTTAGGTGAGTCGTTGGCCAAATTTAGTTCTTATTTTCTCAAAAATCAAATTTCGTCCATATTTTCGTTAGATTCTTTGACCACGAAGTTTGCGATCCGAACGATTCCATTAGTTTGCATCCGTTACATTCCACGGGGTTAATGAACACCCCAACCGCTCCGCGAACTCCCGAATCAAATACTTGTAGCCGGTAAGTTTCATCCCTTGTTTGTTGATTCATCTTTTTTTTATTAAAAAAGGAGACATAGTTGTGATTTACATAAATTTATGTATACATTTAGTGCTTATGCTCGGTATGTAATAGGCATTAAACAGTGCACTTATTTATTACACAGTATTTAGTGTACAATACATTGATATACAGGGAGACCCATTTTAATTTATCTTTGAAAATAACTCAAAAAATCTACTTAAAGTTAACCTTAAAAATTAACCCCAGGGTTAAATTCGAATGCACTATTTGCTGTCTCTATCAAAATCCATTTATTCTCAAGGATTTATTAAAATGGTCCACCCTGTATATTATTGTTATAAATATTTGTTTATTTAAGTCGTTTTTTTTTTTTTTTACTTTTTTTGCACATAAAAGCATGTAAATGTATAAAGGATCAAATGTGATTTTGTTACAATGAAAACAAGAAATATAACCCAGTCAATAGTGGAAAAAGTCACTATTTTTTTTTTTTTTTTTGAAAAATCAGGAAAGCATTTTTTATTAAAAAGTTTTTAAAAGAGTTACAAACCTGCGCAGCAAATGAAAATAGCTGTGTAATGGGGTAGTATTTTTTCACTAATGATAAAACATTTCTATTGATTGGCCTAATAAGCAAGTTTAAATATAAAACATAGCTTTATACACCGCCAAAAACTTTTTTTGTACATAAATAATATATTTGAAAACTATATAGGTACTATATGAAAATTATAGTTACGATTATGTTTTATATTATTTTATAAATCTAACTGCTGTTGTTTTTAAATAGAACACTATTTCAATTGGTACCTTACAATAAATAAGCATGTCAATTATCTGGTTTAATTTTCTTTTTTTATTTCTGCTGCCGATTTATTACTTTTTTAAATAGTGAATGATGGCCTTATAGTTGATTCGTCGAGTTAATGGAATGATAGAGTAGTAAGTATTTTTTTTTATTTACCTTTTTTTTGCATAACTAAAGTTTCCAAGTTTATTTTTTTATGAAAAGTTATTTCTATTATTTTTTTTATTTTCCCTACAACTTTATTTGATTAGAAATAAAAACAGATCAGTTACACAACAGAGTGGGTCATGCGGACTCAATATAAGGACTTACACCTCTAAATCCTGTCCTGTTTAACGATAAATCAAGTGTAACGACTTTTCTAGTTTCTTATTTATTTAACGGAAATTTATTTACAACTATTTATTTGACACTTAAACACTAATAGAACACTTAAACACTAACAACAATTCAACAACTTATTTATATGACAAGGAAAACGCGTATTTATATCACTCTGTATATCGTAGTTCGCTATTTATATTACTCGTTCGGAAGCTATAACTCTAAACAACTATTACTGACCACGTCAACAAGTATTTATAGAGACGTCGAATAATTCCAGAAAGATCGGGAATGACCTACTAGAATTTACTCGTGTTCGTTTGATTTATGGCCTTATTTATTGTCATCAAAGCGCCGACCGACGCCGGCATTCTTTGAACTCCGCTTATCTGCTCCCGAATCTTGTCGCCGCTCTCGCACACATACACGCTCGTTACACAAGGAACACTACACGTATATTTCTAAATTTCTAAAAGATAAAATTATTTGAAATTTATTATAGTCACAAATTTTATAATTACGTTATTATTTGATGGAAAAAATCTCTTCAGAGTTTTTTTTAACACTTCATTTAATATTCACAAAGAAATATTTTCGATGAGAAAATCAATTTAATTTTTTTTTTTCTTTCGTTTTATTTGTACGTTGCATAATAATTGTGTGTAGTGCATGGCACGTGCTGTTTTCTTCATAATTTCGGGCGAATTTTTGAAAGTTTATTGAGCCCGAATGATTTTAGGACTGAATCAAGAAACGGTAGTTCGTTTCCGAGTCCAATTCCGTTAATAGTTACCAAAACTGCCGATACAAAAGGTAAAAAAACAGTCGAAATACATACAAAAAATAATTTTGATAAGGTCATAAGAAGTTTCGATGAGGCAGAAGAAAATCGAAACAATACACCTACCAACTCAATAAAAACTCAAAATGACAATACTACCACTACTGATTTAATTACTGATGAAGTTAATAGTAACAATATCATCCCCTTGAGCATAGAATCAACGACAGAGACGTTTACAAATCCTGTTGAAAACTTACAGTATCGTTTAAACAAAACTGTAGAATTCTATAGCAAGACAAATAAAAATAACGACATCATGCAGAAAACATCTGTCGATAGCAAAGACGAAAATCTTAATTGTTCTACGAATTCACTTGTATCGGAAAATTTGTCATCGCCGATGCAGACCAGCGCTGACATTTTCCTCGATTCCGAAATTCTTTCAACTGATGTCGCTTCTAACGACTCACAATCACCCAAAAACATCCAAAACATCGTTAAAAGCGACCAAAACGACGACGAGAACGATAAATTTGGCAAGTTGATCGAAATAAAAAGATTTAACGAGTTTTGTTTGGAAGCAAAAAGATCAAACGTTTGCGGTTACGAAGAAGATTTTTCTAATCCAAGAAGCGACCAAAGTCTTCTCAATTCTCCTTCTGAAAGCTGTGATAGTTCTCCGCTACACAAGACGAGCCGCGATTACAAAAAGAAGACCAAAAGCAAAAAATATTTCGGCATGAAAACGTTACAAAATATTTTCGCTCGTCACAACGGATATTCAGATATATCAAGCACAGCTTCTGAAACAGGAGATGATAACAAAGAGATACCTTACGATGACGGTGAAAAAATAACGAAAGAAGAAGAAAACGATAATGTTCTGGATTCAACAAAACAAAAAATAATGCCCACAGTGGACGATATTGCAGCTCAGTTTGAAGAAAATATTCACGCATTTTTATCGGAGACTTTTTCAAAAAGTAAATTGTTTCTGGACCAGGCCACAAACGGCATGAAAATTTATCCGAGACAGCAGAGTCATAGCATGCGCATTGGGAAAGCTTTACGTCTCACAAATGACGATCAAACGGAAATAATTATCAGTGAGAATAACAAGGATAAGTATACTAAGTATGTTAGTGGATCAAATACGACCAATATAGAAGGAATTGGCGATCCCAGTTTTGGAACGCCCGTTTGAAAACAATGGTAAAAACGACAAATGGCACCGAGATTAAAATTTTGGAATGTACCCTAACCTGACCATATATCTACATAAGAACGCGAGCGAGATAGCCGAGACGAGGCAGTGACGAACGAATACGTGTAAGAGCTGCAAGTGAGGCGATGTACAAACGTGAACTTGTTACCGAGGCGCACCAAACTCCCTAGACGCTATACGGTGCTTCTATGAGAATCTGTCTCGTTTGGTGCCTCAACAAATCTACGTAACATGTACACAGCATTTGTTCATCAATGCCTCGTAAGAAGGAAAACCATCGTTGAAATTTTAGAGGATATAGATGTCTATATATCTGCACGAGAACACAAACGAGGCAAACCAAGGCGCAGCAATGCCGAGCGAGTGTGTACAAACTGCTACGAGCGAGGCTGAGCTTCTGTAGTCGGTATTTCAACCAAAACTCGATTCGCAATCACTCATGTCAATCTGCCTCGTTTGTTGCCTCGTAATGTCTATATAGTGCACGTATACCACATTTGTTCAACGTTGCCTCGCCTAGTTTTGGTTATCGTAGCCGTACAATGACGCAAGCCAGGCGAGACAGTGCCGAACAAATAAGTCTAAAGTGCTACGAGCGAGGCGTATGTACAAATGCGAAAGTGTTAACGAGGCGCGACAAAATCTGACGTTGTTCGTCTGGAGTCGGTACTTTAACAAAAAAACCTATTTGCAATCGTAAGTGAAACTCTGCCTCGTTTGGTGCCTCACCAAATCTTCGTAATACATTTACCCAGCATTTGTTCAAGATTACCTCGCTTCGGCTTGCCTCGTTCGCGTTCTCATAAATAAGAAAACCACCTTTAAAGTTTTAGAGAATACAGGTACCTATCTATCTGCACGAAGACACAAACGAGGCAATCCAAGGCGCAGCAATGCCGAGAAAGTGTGTGTTTTGTGCCTCGTAAAATCCATATAGTGCACGTATACGACATTTATTCAACGTTACCTCGCCTCGTTTTCGTTATCGTACGAATGAATAGCCGTACAATGACGCAAGCCGAGGCGAGGCAATGTCAAACAAATGAGTGTAAAGTGCTACGAGCGAGGCGTATGTACAAATGCGAAAGTGAACGAGGCGCGACAAAGCCTAACGTTATGCGCCTGGAGTCGGTACTTTAACAAAAATTCGATTCGCAATCGTACGTGGAAATCCGCCTCGTTTGGTGCCTCGGTGAATCTGTATGGTGTACCTGAGCGTCATTTTTTCAGCATTGCATCGCCTCGTTCACGTTCTCGTACAGATAAATAACCATCGCTGAAGCTTTACTGAGTAATGCTGTCTGTACATGTAAAGTGTTGCAAGCGAGGCGCGTTTACAAATGCAGACGTGTTACTGAGGCGCGATAAACTGCCTCGAGGCGAACGGCCAAACGCTATGCGTATGAAGTAATCTTATGTGGAAGTCTGTGTCTCATTTGGCGCCTCGCTGAATCATGCCTCGTTTCAGCTTACCCCGTTCGCGTTCTTCTACAGATAAATAGCTTTCTTGAAAGTTCTTAAAGCATAAAAGCATGCCTTCTTTTAAGTGTCGAGCTGAAAATTCTCTAAATATAGGTACCTAATAATTGTAAATATGTTCATTTTTCAAAAAAAAAAAAAGCTGTTTCTTCCTTAGGCTTGATGTTATCAATATACGTAAAAAAAATCCAAAATTTTGAAACTCGGTTATGATGAAAAGAAGCCGTTTTTGTTAATAATCAGAATTTAAAATTTCAATAGTTTTCTTCGTCACCTAACGTAAAAATCAGAAAACAAAACCAACAAATTTTTGAAGAAATAAAAATATACCGTCTTTATTACGAAAAAACATTAGTTTTTTTTTATAAATCTGTTTACTGATGTTTTCCTCCACTTTTCTCATACCCTGAGCTAATATTTACATTCTCACAAAAAAAACTATGTAAAACATTAACTTTTGTAACTATCAGCGAAAAATAATTTAATGTTGGTCTCTCTTTACTCCTGTTTCTGCCTCTAATTTGTCTATAACTCTGCACTTTCTTCATTAGTGTTATTAATTCTGAATATTATCAACAAAAATGGACTGGTAGGCCTTATAGTCTCCTAATGATAGATAGTATTTAACAAAAGTATTAGATTTTGAAATATCATCTGCTTTTTATACATAAAGAGAAATGGATGATATTTTAGTTTACGATAGTTAAGTGGATTTTTATAGATGTAGGTAGTATGTAATTTTACAACAACAACAAAGTAGATAGACATACAAATGAAATAATACTAAAATTAATACCTACCTTTTCCTCCAACACGTACTATAGTCTAGAAACAGCATCATAGATGCTATAAATACTAATTTAATATTTAAACTGACTTTGAATGGTTGAATAGATAATTAAACTTAATGTCACCGCTGTTGTTTACCGATATAATAAAATAATTACCTAATAAATGTGCATTAAAAATAAATTTGGATTTTGGATATCAACACTGCTTAAAAGTCACCAAATATATCCCGTTATTTTTGTTCAAATTCTGCTCAAACTAAAAATCAAAAGTTTAATAATTTGATAAATTTTTATCAGTCAGTATTATTCTCGTATTTACCACTAATATAGACAATTCTTTAATTTTGGACAATGGGTACCACTAATTTTGGGAAAAGTACTTTTATTTGTGTACTTATAATTATATAATAGTAGATATAGATATATTTATAACAATTAAATATTGTTTTTTGATTACTATTTTCAAAATGCTCGCAAGATTATCCTTAAAATCTCGGTTGTTTATTTGAAAATTTAAAATTGATAAAATATTAAAACGTATGGAGTTTCAGAAATGTTAACATTTGTAATAAAAAAAATAAGTATTTATGTAAAGGAAAGGAGTTTAAAGCGCCTTATCATTTAATTTAATTTATATATTTTTTTAATATTATTCAATACAAATACAATATCATCTTATGTTTTTATTACAGTTGTTTCCATAAAGTATGATACGTAATTTAGATTAAGGCGCTACAAATCTAAACGATTTGGGCTTTCGCGGAAAATGTAAACAATCATTTTATTAATCGCTCTTATAGAATAAGGTCTTTTCGTGAATTGTACCAACTTTTGAATTTTTGTGTTAGGATCAAACACCGATTTCGGCAAATGTTTAAAAAATACGCGTTGTGGTCACTAGCATATCGCTTTTCGGCAATTTAATGTAGACCAGAACGCGTTCCAGACACGAAAGCAGTTAAGCCCAACTAACGAAAAACGATGACGCCCATTAAACGATGAAACAACTCACAATTGCACATCCACTTTGCGAAATTCGTGTTATGGCCACTTATCAAATGGCTCATGACGCGTCATGGATCATCCATAACGCGAATTTCAGGATGTAGATGTATTTTAGTGGCCACAACGCATTATGTACTATTTTATTGCACAATGAGCGTTTTCGTTTTTTTTATTTTGTGTACCAGACTTGTTCTGGTAATCGCAAAAGATCCAAAACGCGTTCTGATCTACATGAAACGACCAGAAAGCGATATTTCAGACATTGACAATATGCTACTGGCCAGAACGCGTTTTGGTCGTAGACTTTGTAACTATTGATCGAAATCAATGTTTAATCCTAACATATCTACCCATTAATTATTTAATTATTATCCATAATGGAAGGCCATCCACAAATTACGTCACTCGAACTTCATGATTTTTAAAGGCCTCACCCCTTGTTCTTAGCACAGTTTGTCACATTTATTTATATAACCCCCCCCCTAACGTAACATCACATATTTTGTAATTTTAAAATTAAAACACTCGTTCCACCCCTAACTCAAACACCCCTTTCGGGTGACGTAATTTATAGATAGTTCGTAATATGTGCGTTTATTTTTATTGAAATATCAATAATAGTGCGTTTTTTAATGTTACTGAGCATATCATAATGGCTTAAAAAAATATTTAAAGCATTATATGAGAAAAAGTGATAATTATTATACATTCCGATAAATTTCTTATAATTTGCACATATCATAATAATTAATACTGGCTTTATAATTTACCATATAATGTAATAATAATCGTTACTCTAATTTAATTTACATTTCAATTTACTGTAGAAAGTAACTATTAAGGAAGATGGTTAGTGAGTAAAAAGTAAAGACAGTCCTATATTTATTTTTACTTGAACTAAATAATTATTGAATGTCTATTATTTTTTGTTTAATTATAAAACACATGTCCATAGTTGTTTTAGTAAACTTTTTAAAATGTCTTTAAAATTTATTGTATGTAAAAATAGTCAAATAATTAATTGAAAGAGATATGCGCTGTTATGTACTGATATTTAATTTTTTGTTTCTGATAATTGTATTGTCTTAATTGCATAAATAAAATGAAGCTTCTCAAAAATATAGTTCTAAAGTCCATCGTAAAAATCCCCAAATATGGTTATAAAATTTAAAACGTTAGAATTTTTTTCTGTCCTAGAAGTGACAGGAGCAAGTTCAGAAGTCTTTTAAGGGTGTAGGGGGTGAAAGAAAATAATAATGATAAAAACGTTGCGATGCTATTTTATGCTGACGTTTTTAAACAAAAAAGGCTCCTGAAACAAGCCACGAAGGGGGAGGGCTTCCCCTGAGGAAAGAAGAGTTTAGAACGATATTAACTATTTATTTTTTTAGAATCAATTTTGTTGTTCTCTTTTGTAGGAATAGCTATTTTTAAATAAATTAAACGACGAATACTGCTAATAAATGTGAAAACCCTTTTTGTTCATCAGCGCCCTCTTTTAATGCTGTAAATGTGACGGAGTTTGCACATAGAGGTGAAATTCTTAATGTCTTTGGTCCAAATGATTTGGCTCTATGACTATCAAATGAAATGAATGACATATGAAAGTAGTTAGAGGTTATTGCCTGTTATTGTTTTTTATCGTCAGCAGCAAGTGAACGTAAAATTGCAACTGTAGAAAGTTTTAACTCAATGCAGTTAAAAAAAGATTGCTAGTTCTCAAATGTAATGACTACTTCAAGAGCAGTACGTGGCACAAAGGGCCGAATTTTTGTTTATATTTGTGTAGTGTTAATTATAACAGGTGTAATTGTTTGTTACAACAGCACCCTTTCTCAATTAGACGAAATTAGAAAAGCAAAAGATCAGTGCCATCAACAGCAGGAGAATTTGTCGACACAATTACAAGGTGAAATCAGCTAACTGATTATGTGAATATAGTAAATACATATTTTGCATTTTCTATAAAAATTTCAGTTATATTTGACTATAAGCAAAGGCTAGAGAAGTCTCTTAAAACCGAAAAGGCAGAACATCAACAGACTAAAACTGATTTAGAAGCAAAATTAGCAGATGAAAAAACTAAAAATGAAAAAATCGTAAAAGATGATGAACTACAATTGTCTGCATTAAAGCAAAATTATAAACTGTTGAAAGTGAGTAGTTCTTACATAAAATATTTTCACGTTTTTCTTATTTCTCTCAATTATAAATTGTAGACACAACATGAAGATTTCAAAACACGAAATACTAAAACAGAAGAGGAACATCTTAATCAAATTAATGTTCTTAAAGAAAAGCTGAAGAAGTTACAGTTAGATTATGAGGAAGCAAAGGTCAGTATTTTTTACATTTATTACTAACGACAGTAAACCAAATTAAGATTCAGTGTTCAGAAAGAATTCAATCTTTAAAATCCCTAAATACTCAAACCAACTGATTTTTTGTTTCATTGATAAAAAGTGTATATATACAGGGTGGCCCAAAACCTGCGGTTTATTTTTTAAAAACATTTTCAACTTTTTTGGCGCAAAGTTGACACTAACCTTGTTATTTTAAATGGAATAGTATATTTTTTTTGACGAATTCTATATAAAAATGTATTTTTCGAAATTTCTATCTTCTGCACAAAGAAAAAGATACACTGACAAAAATTTCTTGTCTAATACAAGTAAATAAATTGAATTTATAAAACCATATTTCAATAGTTTTGTTTATTTATTTAGAAATTTTGGATTTTAAAAATAGCTAATTTCAGTCAACTGTGGAAATAAAATATATCAGAAACTATTCATCATTAGCACATGAGTTTTATTATCTTCAAATTTTGTGGGACTTTATAATTAAATTTTTTCAGACTCAAGTATTGGATTTAAAACACGAAAAAGAAAAATTAGAAGAGCAAATTAAACAAACAAATAAAAATGTTAACATTCATGGTGAAATTAAACAAGCACACAATGAAAACAACAGTGTGAAACTAGAAAATGCTGAAACCAAGGTAAAAAGTTCTCTTTTAATAAAAAAATAATAATACAAACTTTTTAGCACATTTTGGATAAAAAAAATGCAGCATCTAATAATAAATTTTTACAACAGATCAGGAGAGGAGATGCGGGTTATGAAATACCAATCATAGAGGGAAAACCAGAATCAGGACAAATGGATATTCCAAACAGAATAAAAGATGAGGTTAAGGACAGTGAAAATGTTTTAGCGGCCCCAAACAAAAATTTGCAATCCAGGTCGAGTACCAAAACGACTATTTTAAAATCTAAAAATGTCTTAGATGACGCTCAACCAATCAATGTTCCAACTATAACCCCAGGATCCGTTAAATCATCACCTGAAACAAATAACTTTGTTCCAATTCCTTACATTAACGCGAAACTTCCAAATGGTGTCGTACCGCCACCAAACAGCGTTGCAGAACAACAGAAAGAAGATAGCAATAATAATATAAAACAAGACATTAAAGAAACGTTTCCGGAACGATATCGGAGTAATATAGAAAATCAAAAAGACCCAATAGATGAAAATAAACTCAAACAAGCTCAGTTAAATGATATCAGAAATCATCTGATGGACACCAAAGATGAAAATAACGCAATCGAAGATGTCGATTCTCCTCCACACAAGAATAATCAGCCGTACGATCCGGCTTTTGGGGTAGACGACAACCAAAATAACATTGATAAACCTGAACATCAGCATATCATGAGAATCAAGCCTAATAATTTTGAAGATGCTGCAGCAGATTATGACAGAAATGGTCATGACGCAGCCATTGAAGAGGAAGAAGATGGTAGGAATCTTGATTAATAAAAGAATCAATATTGGTTCATTTATTGCAAGTAGAAATTAATACAGTAAAATTTCCTTAATCCAAATGTCCTGGTAATCCGAAAAACGTAAATGTCACTTTGATATCCAAATTTTAGGTCGAAGTCGCACCGTTTCAAAATTTCGTATTCAGTATGATTTTTTTGGATACTTCGGGAATATTGTTAATTCTGGTTTTAATTCTATCTTCCTGAATAATCCCGAATTCTTTTCTATTCGTACTCACACTAATATGTATTTCTTTTATACCTCAATCTTCCTACTTTTTGAAAACTCCTTAGAGTTCTTTTCTTTTTTACAAATTAAATAACAGTTTTCTTTTTAAATTTTAGATGATCTTGAAGATTATGGCAATGGAATGGGAAACCAGAAGGAACCTGCTGTACGACATTAATTGTCTGTAAATAGAAAAAATTAAAGGAGCTAGCAGCAGACATGTACAAGTGCTCTCAGAATGATATCTGTAAGTTCCTTCATGTTTTTGGCATTTTTTTATACGTGTGTATGTATGTTCTTTTAAGAAGTCTATAAAGATAAGCAGAAATTACAAATTATAGGTATATAGTGATAAAAATATTTTTTTTTTCCAATAACCGCTAACGGTTATTGAATAAACTTTATTTTCTTATTGACCGATGTTCTGAGCGCCAATTTAAATCATTTTCTCGCTATAACAATTGTATTATTCTAACAAAAATTTATGGTCTGATTTAATTATTGTGACCTAAAAATTGACGGTCGAAAGTCGCCTATTGGCAAAATTAAATTTGGCGATTATAAATTTTATTTAGTTCAGTTTTCCCGACGTTTAGGTGTGGTAGAAATGGTGCAATTTTTTTAAATAATTAACTTTTTGATTTAACTTTGAATAGTTCCATAAATGGGGGATATAATATCCGGTGTGATTTTTAACAGTATTCTTTACCAATTGCTTCTTAAAAATATGGTTTCAGGTTCTCATAGAAGTATAAATGTTATTAAAAAGTACGGCTTTTTTAAAAGCATTTATTTTAATCAACGAAATTTTTTGCACTTTAACTTTAAATGTCAAAAGAATCTAAATTGAGTAGAAAATTTTACACTGTGTGCTCTTTTACTACGTTTTAAAATTTTATATTTTTATTATAAATATTTACACGTTTAGAGTAAGGCTGATTTTGATTGTATATAAATACAGAGATGTGTCATATGTTGTAGAGATGTAAAAAATAGCTCTTCTATATATCAATAATAATCATTCAACTTAAAGCATAATCTTATGTTTAAAGTAATATGTACATGATTTAGGTAATAAATCAATTGTGGATAACTTTTTGAACTTTATCAGTCTTACAAAAATAATGTTTTAATTTTATTTTTTTTATATTTAAAAAAAACTTATAAAACATGAAAACGGTCGTTTTATTAAATTAATCAGTTACTTAATTACATACGTTATAAATTGTTAATTTATGGGTGTATATTCTATGGCCATTTGTTTTAAACGTTCTATGTTCTCTTGAGTTCCATGTTTTTCTTCGAATGATTTATATTTTTTAAACAATGAAGCAATTTTTCTACCAGGCATCTTTTGACATATGGACCTATCTAAAACTCTCCTGAAAGACATTAAAATATATTTCACAATTTGATAAGCGCAAATTTCAGAAAATCAAGCAGATTATTTTTAATTCTCGTACCTTGCCAATTCAATTTTATTTTGTTTTACAAGTTGGTCAACATATGTACACCACACGTCGACCCTTTGGGGTGCAGATTGAATAATAGTTTCAAATAGAGCCTCTCCTTGTTCCGGTTCTCCGTAACTAAATTCCATAATTGCGAACTTAGTGATTAAATCTATATCTGAAAAAGAAAAATAGAGTAAGGATTAGTATTCTTAAGAAGTTTCAGCACGTCTTATCAATCTAGAGAATCATCTAAATACAAAAATTTAACAAACAATGAAAATTACAAAACTTTACTGTTGAAAATTTCAGCCATTTCGAAATATTTCTCGAAACTCCTTAAGAAAGTTTTACTTACGTTCTTTTTTATTGACCACAGATCTCAGAGCTCCTTGTTTAAGATTCCTGGCATCGCTGTACCTTCCACACATATAATAAATCTTTGCCACATCAGTCCACATTCGAGGGTCTTGTTTAAACTTCCCCTTAACCCGCCGTATCTTTTCTTGCATTTCCGCGTATCGCTGTGATTCTGCTAGCATTTTTATTGTTTCAATGTATACTTCATAGGAATCATTACATCGAGAGGCTTCTTCAAACGTTTTATCAAACGATTCCTAAACATACTTAAATATTTTATTCCGTTTTACAACATGTAGGTTACTTGACTCACTTTATCCCCAAATCTATTTTCTAAATTTAATAAAGCCAACCAAACGTTAAGCTTCTCCTGGGATTCCCTCATATCAATGGTTTCTATAGCTTTTCTTGCCACCGCTCTTGCTCTATCATTTTGGGTATTCTATAAATTGAAACAAATACTTAAAAAATACTCTTAAAAAAAACAATAAATCATACTTACACCTATATGGAACGCCATATATTGAATCCAAAGCTTCGATGAGTTTGGATGGGCAATGAGCAACCTATCAAACTGATCTGCACTCTGAGGATTCTCAGATGCTTCTAGAAGCTCCATTTCTTTCCTTCGTATTTCTTCCTCCTGTTGTTTTGCAACTTCTTTACGTTCTGCAGGTGTAAGACGTTTTTTCTTACGTTCACTTTCTTCCATTTCCTAAAGGAAAATAATACATTACATAGTTTTGTGATTTTCAATAATTATTAAATTTAAAATTTCATGTGTTGCAGAAATTTTAACTTTTTAATAATACAATAGATTTTATACAGATTTCCTAATTTGATAATTTTGTGATAAGAAAAACAGACTTGTCCTAGTATGACAAATACATGATTTATAAACATATTTTGTAGGTAATTAAAAACACATAAATACCTCATCTAACTCACTGTCAGATTCAATTTTCTCCTTTTTTATTAGGTTTATATCTAAAAAGAAGTCATTTACACCCGGCAATAAAACGTTTAGATTTTCCGTTTCTTGCTCAAGTTTTATTTGTATTTTTTTCCCTGTATCATTATCATCATTCTCATATTTAATTTTTCTTTTCAAATTATTATTTTCGTTCGTTTTAATTTTTTTTAAACATGTAATGTCTTCACTGTCTGCTATTTTCCTTTTTTTAGATTTTTTCAAGTCTTTTCCGTCTGAAATTAAACAAACATTTAACCTTTTTGTACGCAAACATAATTAAAACAATAATTTTACCTTTCATATCTTTCTTATTTCTTTTGGTAGACTCCTTAGCTGTTGTACCTGTATTTTCTGATGACGAACTAATCCCTTCATCATATTCTGATGAGATACTGCCTTCTTTTTCGGATTTAAGTACTATTTTCTTGCATTTCCTTTCTTTTTGTTTTGAAGCCAGTTCTTTTAATTTCATAGTACTATTTTCTTCATTTTCAGAGTCCAGGGATTCACTCCACCAACTATCATTGTATTCTTCCTTTGAACTCAATTCTTCTTCAATAGAAGCATTTCCCTCATCTTCTGAATTATCTATATTTTTTTCGTTCTCTCTAGACTTTTGATCAATTTTTCCTTTAACTTCATTTTTCTTTTTCTTTTTAGTGCTTCTTTTTGTTAAGTCTTCAGTTACGTTTTCCTTTTCTATTTTATTTTTTTCTTTCTTAACTGTCTTATTTTCCTTAACAGATGTTTCGCCGTTTAGATTTTCCAAATTTTTTATTTTCTTTTTACTATTCTTTGTTTGTTGTTTACGTTCATTTGAAAGGTCCAAAGTTAATGTAATTTGGTTTTTTTCTATTTGACTTATGGCAACATTCACCTACAATTTTAATTTCTCCAATGAATCCTTAGATTAATATATAGAAATATCTTACAACTTGGCCAATGTAGAAAGCTTCTTCTGCTAATAAACCATGTAAGAATCTCTGAGGAAGAAAACCCTTAACATTTCCATAAAATAGGAATAAAACTCCTGATTTATATGTTTTAATGACAAGCCCGGGATAAATTTCTCCAACAACTGCATCTTCGTAACTTTTAAGAACTTTATCAGATTCCAAAAAAGCTTGTTTGAGTGTAAGATAAATTTTTTCATGCTCTTCGATTTTCCATATCCTGTAAATAAATCAAAATTAATTTTTAATGTAATGTACATATACCCAAAGTATTAAAACTTATATCAAATTAATTTCTGAAATATTCTAATGAACCCTTTACCACAGATCTTTAAAATAAAACAAGTTTATACTTACTTTGCCTGTACTATCTGACCAACAAAAAACTTCCTCTTGATGTTGTAACTGAACTGTGCATTGCTTAAATCGATATTACTTATGAAACCCTTAAGGCGGCCGAAAGTAACAAGAAATCCAGATTCTTTTATTTCTGCTATCTTTGCAGTAACACATTGACCTATTTTGGCATCTTTTATGGAAAACCACTTCTCTTTAATGAGATTTGGTTGGAGCGTACAAAAGTAGACGTCGTCTAAATGATGGTGATCCAAAATTCGACATTTATGTTTAGATCCCAAAGGGAACTTTTTCTTGACGTATTCATTAATGTTTGTACTGGGATTTTGAGATAAGGGAGGCAAAACCCTTTTAAAAGAAACATATCCTCTTTTATTATCCCCAAGTTTAAGGACGATTCCAGCGGAAATATTAAGAACCTGTGGATTGATTTCTCGTTTATTTTTATACATGAAATACTAATAGATCAATAAATAAAAAATACCTGAGCTGAAGTTACACTTCCAATTTCGAAGTGGGATTCTGAAACATCTTCCAAACTCTTTAGCGTAAAAAACGTTAACTTTGTTGTTGGTTGAACATAAAGAATTCTTCCAAGTACAGTCTTTCCTATTTGATAATTAGTGGCAGATTCTAAACATTTTTTGAAATAATGTTCATTAACGTAACCAGTGCACAAATCATTAAAAATAACTTCAATGCCTTGTTTAACATGCTGTAAAATAAATTTGGAAAATTAATTTCTGAAAGAATTAGCAGAAACAATTATATTTTACCTTATTTATTAGCAAAGTAAATGCCATTCCTGGTATAACTCTATCTAAACTAACACTTTCGACTTCTTTAGCTGATAAAACTTTTTCATTCAAAGCACTTACAGTCATTGTGGAAACTGATGATGTCTGATCACACTTTTCGACAACACACCAAAGAGGCTCACCTACAACTGAGAACACCAAAGAAATTACTATTTTTATTCTTCTTCGTTTAGGAAACTATCATCAAAAGAAAACACATAAGGAATAAGAAAGAAATGAAAGGTAAAATTATTGTTTTATGTATTTTAGAAGATATTTTTGTTCGACAAAATGTTAAATGTTTTATTTTAAATGAAATGGAAATTTATACCTAATTTCCTGTTTTCTTCTACTTTATTGAATGGCAAAAATATTCTGCAATTTTTATTTCCATTAGTTAATTGATACCCGTGATCAGACAAGGATGACACTGCAGTCCACATAAGCCTGCCTTCTTTAATATCACAATGGTTTTGTCCTAAATTTATTACTGACGGTTTAGTTGATAGCAATAGAGTAATGTAGTTATCTTCTTCTTTTATATTTAAAATTTTGATAGGAACATACTGACCTCTTCTAAAAATACTGTCTAGTGTTACTAATTCCTAAAAAATACTACAATAAACATCACTTATTTCACAGCAAATAGTACAATTTACATTATCAGTAGCGGTTTCAGAAACAATACTTTCTAAGAATTCAGTAAATTCATCAGAAATGGAATTTATGTGTAATGTGCCATATAGTTTTCCAGGTAATTCGACTGTTGCTTTCAAATCACTTACACTCTTTATGCATCCTAGTACCAGCATGCCCTCTTGAAGTTTCTACAATGAAACAAAGTGAGTACAATAGTAAAATGACTACAATAAATTATTTAACATTATAGCTAAGTTGATCTGCTACAGCCACAGAAATGTTTTCTTCTAAGTCTCCTTCAGTTTTTCTTTTAGGTTTTTTCTTGTCATTTCTTTTAGTCTTGCTTTTAATAGGTTTACTTGAAGTAGTAAATAACTAAAATTAGGCAAACATTAACAAATGTAACGCATAATTAAGAAAAATCGTACATTTTTAATTTTGTTGGTGGGTTCTGTAGGGGTAGGTATATGTTTTTTTCCACCTCTCGGAAAATTTTCACCAACTTCTAGAGTCATTTTTAAAAATATTGAAACTTCACTTTAAAAGAAAACCAGAATAAACACTCGATGTTATTGAAATATTACTGTTTTTAACACTTTTTTACATGCACCATGCACGTACAACATAACCTCAAACTTTGTTTGACCTTGAAATGCTTGACGTTTTCTAAAATCATTAAATCCCATTGCTTATAATTCTATTAGATATAATGTTGATTAGAAAAATTGTTGCAAAAACGCGGGAATTTATGAAATTTAAAGAATAAGGAAATTGTGTTTATTGGAAATTTGCTGATTTGAATTTATTTTAATTTTTATAAAACTATTATTATTTTATCCGAATGAGCACGTTTACGTAAAATAACTTTTCCTTCATAAAAGAATTGTTTCTAGAAGTGCACTGCATAATTCGAAATTTTTAAATCCGTTTTTGAATTTCGTTTATCCGAATTGAGTCTTATTTTGGATCACTGAGTTTATACTTTTTTGAAAAAGTTAACTTTGGAGATATAACAATATATTTTACAAAAATTAATTGTTGATTTTCCCATTTTCTCCATTGGGCATTAAAAAAAAAAACTAATTTAACTTTACAATAATATTATAAGTTATCATCAGACGCAGGGTGGTGAAATATCTTTTAAATTTAGGCCAACAATTCAAAAAAATTAAAATGAATACCGAGTGTTTTAATTTCCCCTATTTATTTTTAGTTCGAGGTCGCTAAAATTTTTATTTATATATCAATACGTTATTTTTTGCATTAATACATTTTTGCAAAAGATAAGGCCAAAATTGGGGTTGACGAATTAGGCTTGCGAACTGGATGACTAAAACCTAGTCTTCTCTACGCCACTGTACATTATTATGATTTGAGCAAACTCATCTTATTTATGTAATATTGGCCTACATGTGATAATTACTATTTAAAAAACAATGTTAAAATAAAATTTCTGAGAGATTTTTATTTTTAATTAAATAAAAACAACCTACAGATAAAATCGTGTTTAACAGGTTCAAAGCAAACGTGGCAATATTTAGCTTTATCTCATATATATAAAATCTGTATTTTTTATAGTTTCCACGTAGATACAGTCGTCAGCATCAGCCTAATACATCAGCAGTTTGTTTGTTTATTAATTAATTAGCGGTTTTTGGTCAAAATGTCTTTACCACCGACTTTTGTTAAAGGTTTTCACGAAGAAAACGTAATTCAACGAATGAAATATAACAAATTTGGGGCAAGCGACATGGTTGTCTCGCAACTTTCGCTTGGAGCCGCAGGTTTCAGCACTTTGTATGGGTATGTAAAATCGTATTCTTTATTTAACCTTGATGTCTACACCTACATACGCATATACAGGGTGTTTCGCCGAATGCATAACATAATTAATGTTGCATATTGATGTTTATTATAAAAATTTTAATGCCCATAAGAAGGAAAAGAAAGTAGTAAAGTGGATTTGATTTAACTTTTCTTAATAAAAAAATATTTCCAAAAAAAATTTCCCGAGATGAGGCATACAGGGAAAATATTTCAACTATACAGGGTGTGCCATTTGTTATAATAAGATAAAACTTATGAGAGTTAAATTTATTTTGAAGCCAGTTATGTGCTATCCAGAACAAATGGAACACCCTGTATAGTTGAAAATATTTTCCCTACATGTCCTTTCTACTTGCAGACAACTTTTATGAGAAAAATGATTTTATTAAATCTACACTGAAAAAAACTATAGAAGAAATCGTATTCTGCGAAACACCCTGTATACAGCTCACGTTGTTACAATTATGTACCTAATATTTCCACCTCGATTTAATAAATAACTGACTATAAACACTGCACAATTTTCAATTATTAACTACAGTTTCTTTACATAATCTCGAAATAACCCTAAAAGTAATAAGTCAATTGCTGGCAAACATGAAATTAAATATAAAATAAACATAAATAGGTATGACAATTGCAATGATCGACTACTTGAAAATTTTTCTAACGCTGCGTGCAATCGTCCGTTGCCCACCTAGTAAGTACCTACCTAATAAATTGCATGCATTTAAAGGACATACACCCTTGAAGAATGTAAAGCCACCTTAGTGGATGCTTTGAAGCAGGGAATTAATTATATTGACACTGCACCATTTTATGGCAATGGTGAATCTGAAAACAATTTGGGAAAGGTAACAAACAACCAGACTAACTTTTAACAACTCAAAAATTAAAAAAAATTATTTCCATCTAGTGTTTAAAAGGAATTCCAAGACAAGCATACTATATTTCCACAAAAGTTGGAAGATATGGAACGGATCCAAAGCGGATGTTTGATTTTTCTGCTAAACGAATTAGGGATGGTATTGAGGCGAGCTTAAAAAGACTTGGACTCGATTACGTCGATGTTATAAACGTAAATACCTTTAATATATACGTATCTACATAATTAAGTAGTTATTCGAATTGTTTTTAATTTTCTTATAAATTGGGTCAATTTTTATAAAAACGATCAATAAACTTCATATAAATTTTAATAATACATAAGTACCTACATAAATTTTTTGGGATTATGATTAATAAATTTAGTACCTACTTACATTTAATTTATATCAATATAAATGTTCTTTATTTAAGAGAAAATCAAAGCACAGAAAAAGGGCTGGAATGTTCTGTGTTGATGTAGAACTGACACCTACGTTTCACCTTATGTACAAGGCTTCATCAGGGTAGGTTTTTTTAACAAAAAACCTACCCTGATGAAATCTCATATAGGTATAGGCGAAACGTAAGTGTCAATTTTAGATCAATACAGAAGATTCGAACCCTTTTTCTGGCTTTTTATTTTCTCCTGTTGTTGCTAAGAGAATTCTCTTAAGATGGGATGATAAGTATGTGCTATTTAACATAATATGTAGGTACTTATGTTATCTACTTATTATCAGTGTTAACATGTTGTATAATTTTACACAAACAATTATTTACTTATGATAAAATGTTTAAAAATTATGTTTGTTACAATTATAGGAGTAACTGAAGGGGCATACAAATAGGACGTTTATTCCTAAAAATTGTAAATCTTAGATTTTTCAGATAATTAATTATTGTTACAATTAGGCAGCAAAAAAGTAAGTTCAATTTTAGTGGTGGTATCGTAGATCTCCCTCTGCCACTCTTCTCTCCTGTTTCTGCATCTAATATAGGTACCTCTCACAGACAAAAAAAAACAATAGTTTGGGGTAAACTGGATATTAAATTAACGTTATATGTAGTTAATTTAAAATTACAGTAATTATTTATAGTAGGTACCTAGTTAGTTGTCTTTTGCAAGTAGGTAGTTAATAATTCTTCCTATTTAAAATTTATTAGATTCATGATATAGAATTTGCACCATCTCTGGATATAATTCTAAATGAAACCCTTCCAACGCTGCTGGAAGTGGTTAAAGAAGGAAAAGCCAGATACATTGGGGTGACTGGCTATCCAGTTTCAACCCTTGCAGAATGCGTTGAAAAAAGTAAAATAAAAATCGATGTCATTTTGTCCTATACCAGGCTCTCCCTTTTGGATACCACTTTAAAAGATTTTCTACCGCTCTTTCAGGTAAGTACCTACCTAATTGAAAATATGTAGGTATTAATTAAGAAAAAAAATCCAAGTAAGTAGTTGATAATTTCAGAACAATTGCATGAAAATAATCTAAATGAATCATTTTCATCTTTTTACAAAAAAAGGTCCTTGAAAAGAAAACAATTCTCCCAATATAATAATAATATAAAAGAATAATTATTGACAATTAAAAGTTTCTCTATTGGTCTGAAATAAAATTAAACCATTTATAAATAAATTAGTTAATTAGTTAATAGTAATAATTTCATGTTTGCGTGCAATTGGACCATCACTTTTTGGGTTATTTGAACTACAGCAGGGAGTAGTGACCGCTACGTGCAATCGTCTTACAACCAAAATGAATAAACCAAATTTAATACGAATTTTTTTTGCTTAGAAACGTGTTGGTAAATAATAACTTTTGAACATGTTTAATAGAAATCGGTTCAGTCTTTTTCAATTTATAAGCTTTGGTTGCAGTTGCACTAAATGCAACTCAGTGGCGTAACTAGAATGTTTTGGCCTCAACGCAAAATACAAAAGGAACCCCCCTTCAAATATTAAATAAAAACGAAACCAAAATAATTTTTGGTTGACAGAAAATTGTCTTCAAGTTCATTAAAAAAAAACAGGAATATTAGGAAATGCTTGAAATATTTGTGCTTTTTTCTTTTTGTTAATAAGAATTATTAATTATTTCGTTTGGTTTAAAATATTTGGTAATTATCATTTGGCGTAAATATTTTTTTCCCTTCATTGCTGCTATATAGTAGACTCGTGCTAGTGTGAACACAAAAAAACCGGACGTGTTCATATTATCGAGACTGTTCACACCATGGGAGATATACTAAAATATGAAATAAATGTGTAAATTGGAGGGAGCAATATCTCTCATATGCCATCCAAACTTGCAGCTCAAGAAAAAAAAATGTATAGATAAGTATATTTATTATATAAATTTTTAATTTAATTTGTTAAAATAATATGTATTTTAATCTAACCTTAAACTTTTGCAACCATTCATTTTAGATGACTTTTTGTTTAAATATCTTTCCTGTTACAGTCAAATTTATTTCTTTTTGAATAAGAAACCATTTATTGAGAGCATTTTCTATCTTTGAATATTCGGCTTCTTTTAAAGTGCGTTTCTTTTATTTATTTTTTGGCTTAATACACTGGTTCACGACTGTTATTATTTATTTATTTATTTTAATTTCAAAACAAACGGTACATTCGGCAATTCTGCATTTCTTAGATAATTTTTTTATTCTGCCATCTTGCTGCTAATCTAGAATTTTTGACTTTTCATAAAGAGGTGAAAACGCCCTTTTTACATGCTATTTACCAACAAAACTATGTACAAATTAAATTATTCTCCTGCATGCTGTTGACACTATTAGGTACATACGTGGAACCCCAGAATTGAACCAAAAACAAAAAAATTACTTATAATTGGACACAGAACAATAAATGAGAGTTTAAATTAACTGTTCATACTATCGAGATTATGATTTGTTCACACTGCTGGATGTATAGTGTATTCTATCTGGCTGTTCATAATACATACGGTGTTCGCACTAACGCGAGTCTACTGTATTACGTTTTCGGTTGACACTTCGGATAATCGCGAATTCGTATAACTGAGGTCCGGACAATCGAGTCTCTCCTGTACACGTATTTGTGGTTTTATCTATTCGAACTGATGGTATCCCACAACGAAACGAAACTTCTAATACCTAATTATTATTATTAATAATACCGAACAATTAAAAATTACGTTATTATGAAATGATTAATTACCTACTTATAATCGTTTGGTTTCATCAATCCTTTCTAACATTTTTATTTCGCCTTTAAATCAGAAAATTTCAGGATATTATTTATTCCGACTAATAACGTTACTTATCTTAATCTATTCTTTTTTTCGAACATTTCTTAAGATAAAAACAACCTCATCGTTAGTTTGTCCTTTACCGATGTGAAAGTCATCTAACCCATTACCTAGCATGAGAATAGATATGATGTAATTCTCGCGACCAAAAGGGTCTCGTTATCTCTAAACAAGAATGCGAACAAAAAAGGCACTAATGGACAGAAACAGACAAACAATATGTGACTATTCAGTTTTCGGTAGAATTTCGGGCCGTGTGGTAACGCGAAAAATATCTACAAACTTTTTCTATTGTTCAATGTGTGTGTTAATAGATACTAAAAAATAACATAGAACTAACTGACTAATTGTGTGAGAAATTAATTACATTAATTAATTAATTTGTATGCATCCAAGGTATGTAAAAGTTGACGTATTATTTTATTAAAAGCTGGTCAAATGCAATATGTACCTACAGGTAGTAATTAAACCCTAAGGAGTCCGAATTAGTGCGAAATATTTATGCAGATTTTTGAAGCATTTTTAAATTGAGAAAATATATGCATAATGAGTAGATATAAAAAGTTTGACTTGAAAAACTTTTTCCAATTTTCCATTACTTTGGTGCCCATAAATATAGCTGTCCCATTAGAAACGAAACAAACACGAATAAACAGTAAAACCAAGAAACTAATTAAAAATTATTATTTTTTTGACTTAAATATAATATTAATCACTCGTAAGGGAGAAGCTGCCTTTAATTTCGTAATTAGACAAAAAATACGTTCAGATTCCTACGTCAAATCAGGTCTATTGTATAATAATTGGCCAGTTTAGTTTTTAAAATTTAATCCCAATAAAGCTATGTTAATTAAAATACAGGGTGTCCCAAACTTAGTGGTCTGTTTAATAGACGTTTATGGAAAAGTAACGATAAGTAAATTTTTAAAATATTTTTAATTTTGTGGCGCTTTCGGTTACACAAATTGGAATCCTATATTTTTGCAACAAATTCAACTAAAACGTCAAATTGTAATTAAGGTAAGTTTCATAATCTACTTGTATGCCTAGGATGAACAGTTTCTGAGGCAATTTAATTTATAGACAAAAAAATCGCGACCGCAACCAAACCAAACAATAAAAAATCACAACTTCCACCATAAATGAGTATTGAAATTTTTCGGTTATTGCCAAAATTAAATTCCATAATTTGTACAAGACGTTTACAAAAAAATCTAAAATTTAAAAACTGTTTTTTTTTTAATGGCACCTACCGTAATCTTGTTTTTTCATTGGATTTCCCTTTTTACCTTTTTTGATCCATTAAGTTGTTTCCTATTTTTTTATTTTAAAAATTTTGAGTAACTACTTATAATAGACAATTTATTTCATTAATTTTGCTATAGGTAATAAAGGTGTCATGGATTTTTGAAAATTAACAACAATCAGAGCAAAATCAAACCAAAAACTTTTTTTTTTTTGTTAAATTATGATGCCAGTAGGTTCGAAAACATGTTTATAATGAATACTCTAATTGATGTTTTTGTATTTGGTCAGGTTTTTTGGCTTAATTTTGCTTTGGTTGTCATCATTTATCATCAAATTAAAATTACTCAAAATTTTTCAAACAAAATAATAGGAAACATTATCTTAATGGATCTAAAGAGTATGAAAATGGAAATCTAAGACGACAAAACAAGATATGCTATTCGTGTTCGAAGTTTTTCAACTTTGAATTTTTTTTTTCTGAACGCCCTGTACAAATTATGAATCTGTTTTGACAGAACGTTAGTTTTAAAACTCTGCTACAACCTATAAAAAATTTGGTAATTATGCACAATAGCTTACCCCCTTTCTATTTTCGTGCAAAAAAAAAGTATGTAGAGTTCGTCATGCTGATTAAGAATAAGTACATATACCTAGATGTTGGACTCGGAAATGCGCCGTTCATGGTATTTTTGAGCTTCTAAATTTTCAAAAACGTCTTGTATTTGCCTTTATTGTGTATGTGTAAAACGCGATAATAGCATCATTAGTGGTTGTGTTGTTGATTTATTTTTAATATTGGGTGCATGTTGTATTTGTTATTTTTTGATTAGATAACGAACTATGCATAGGTTATGCGGTAATAGGTGTGGGTTCGTGTAAATGCACACGTCCACGCCTACACCATATAACCTACGTAGTAGTACTCAAGTATAAATATAAACAATTCCTCGTGAACCGTTCCTTAATCTCATCTTAACATAAACAGTACATGGTCGCATGATTAATTAAACACAACAATACAAGTACTAATGATGTCATTATCACGTTGGTACACATACACATTGAAGACAAATAATGTGTACTACATGATTTTTTCCAAAATTTACACATCGTCTACCGCTAGTTTTCCAGAATTGTCTAATAGACCATTGACTTTTGGGTCACACGGTATAAATTATTTAAATAATTAATAGCTTTGCCACGCGCTGTATCTGAAGACTTCCCTCAAACTGCCGGATGAGTTACTTTATCTGCAGTGACCAATCTTTATGCATTTAGCACGAGGTCATTCATGTAGTAACAGAAATACCATTAATTAAATTCTATCATAAATAACGAATAAACCGCGAATAATTAAAATGCTGGAATAGAAAAAAGAATACTAATGAACTTTTGCTGATTGTTTACATATTTACAAATGTGTGTTAATTTGCTACACGCGCCGTTTTCACTGGCGCATAACAATCAGCAATGTGCATTCTTTTGCAAAAACCCCATGGCGCAAGGACATAACAATTGGATAAATAATAGGCACGTGTCTATCTTGTCAAGTACGATGTGGGTTCATTGTCAGCAAAACCAATGTCGGTCATCATTAATGTTTTTGTTATTTTTATATTATTTTATATTTTATTGCTTTAGATACATCTACAAACTTTTATTTTTATGCATCTTTACTATAAATTGATAGATGAAAATTAACAAATAGTCAAATAATAAAACTAAACTAAGTAATTTTTAGTCACCGCTAAAGAAACAAACAAGAGAAAAATAATTAATGTATAATAAGTAAAGAAATGTTTGATGTATTTTTTCAAAATCTTAAGCTCAGTAGCTTTGGAAATAAAAACAAATATTTAAGGCGCTCACATTAAGCCATTTTATTTGATATATCACACGGTATAGTTTGCTATTTTCGAGCTAACGCAAGCACGTAACTGACAAATACTGTTGCCCAGTCGTCGGTTGCAAACAAGGAAGATAGAACTTAATGACAAATCAACATACCTACCGGGGTCATAGGTACTTTAATTTGAATTCAAAATGAACGTTAAACTTTATGCCAAAAAACTGATATCCAAAAAAAAAAAAACAGAAAACAAAAATGCACATAAAAATTTTATAGTGTTGAAGCAGATGTAGATTTTTACTTTTTACAGTTTTTGTTTAATAAATTTAAAGTAGCTTTTTGGTGTAAATTTTTTCTTTTATTTATAATTTGTACTAGTAATTTAAACTTAAATATTTGGATTAAATTAAAACTCCATAGTTTTTTTATAGACGAGATTAAATCCAAATATTCTAAAAGACTGAACCGTTTTTAACTAAACGTGCTGCCCAAGTATAACCATGCATACAGTGGTTTTAAACTCCCCCTAAAAAAAATATTAGATTGCTTTTAAAATAATTAAACCAAACATTATTCTGATCTATTCTAAATATAGACAATTATTTTAAAAATCGGATATCAACACGTTTTGATAGTGTCATTAACCATTAGTCTTTTACTTTGTTGTGTTATACCTATATATAATAATAGACCATTTAATAAAATTGAGAAAAATAACTAATACCTATAAAAAATTTTTAATTAATATTAATGTAAATAAGATACGGAACCTGAGAAGTATTTTTTTTTTGTAATTGAATAACACAATCACCGGCACTGAAATAAGTATTTTTAGTCCAAAAATCTTGCCATTGTTAATGCAGCTCCAATTTGTATGGGTTTGCTGTCAAATGCAGGTCCCAGTCCATGGAATCCTGCCCATCAATATATTAAGGATGCTTGCAAAGAAGCCATTCAGTACTGTAAAGTAAGTCAACAGCTTTTTTCAAAAATTTTGATAAAAAATCAAAACAAAAATTTAGCAGGTTACTTAATTATTTTTTAATTGAATTTTTTTTAGTACAAATTTTGTATTTTATAATATCGTACTTTGATTTTACCAAAAAAAAAAAAAAGAAAACAAAAAACGTACCAATAGCATAAAGTTCTATGAAAATTCTCTTATTGAAAAAATACATACTTCTAATGCTCTTAAAAAGTAGTCAAGTAAAAGAACATTTACTTTGCTGCAAGTAGAAATACATACGAGTTTCCACTTGCAACCTATTTTCCCAGAATATTTTCAAAGCATCAGGATTAAGAATAAAACGTATTCAAAAATCATTTACTACCTGTATTTTTATCTGTAGATGTCTGCCACTGACTATTTACCATAAAAAAAAAAAAATATTGCAGTCCTTTATCTCTTACTAAAAATAAAATTTTATTCTAATACAGAAATTATTTTTATTTATTTCGATTAAAAAGTGTTTTACCATTTATTGTAAATAATATACGTAGATGGTACATTTAGGTGCATAAAAAGTACTTTATTAATTTAAATTGTGCTTTTTAATCTTACTACACATAAAATATTTAGTAGCACAAAAAAATGATACTTAATCAAATTAAGATCGTCTGCTATAACCACATTTTACTGTACAGGGTGTTTAAAACACGAAGAAATAATTTTTCGTATTGATAGCAACACTGTTAAACATAAGTCCAATTGATAAAAGGGTAATTATTTAGAAGTGGGGCTCCAGACAAAACTGGCCCCAAAAAAATTTGCACCCTTTGGAGACCATTTTAATACATCAAAATAGTTCATTTACGGTGGGGGAAGACATTTTCAATAATTGTTTATAAACAAAAACATTGTTATAAACAATAAATTTAAAGTTTTAGAAATTACCAAATTAAGAGAAAATTAAAATAGAAGGTAGTTATTGAGAAAATTGCTCCAAAAACTTTCTTGTATTGCACTAAAAAACTTTTTAGTGCATCAAATGCATTCTAGAGGTGGGGGAGATATATTTTTCACAAAAAAAACGTCGTCATAATTCCCTGTGTCTTGAAATAGGTTATGGTAGAGGGTGGGTGTGTTTATATATACATACCCCACACCCCAAAATTTTAATTTAATAATTAATTTGGTATTTGGTTAGGTTAGGGTACGGGATGTAGGGTATGTGTATGTAAACACACCCACCCTCTATCATAACCTATTTCAAGACACATTGAATTATTACGACGTTTTTTTAAATATTTTTTATAAAAAATGTATCCCCCACTTCTAAAATTTTCTCAATTTTCTCAATACCTACCTTCTATTTTAATTTTCTCTTAATTTGGTAATTTCTAAAACTTTAAATTTATTGTTTATAACAATGTTTTTGTTTATAAACAATTATTGAAAATGTCTTCCCCCACCGTAAATGAACTATTTTGATGTATTAAAATGGTCTCCAAGGGGTGAAAATTTTTTTGGGGCCAGTTTTGTCTGGAGCCCCACTTCTAAATAATTACCGATAAAAGTTTTTCAGAACCCTAAAATAGCTTAATCAAAATTTTTTTCTAACAAAAGTGGTTTCCAATCTTAAAATAAAATGTCTGCAAAAAAAAACTGACTTAATTTACTATAGGTACACAGTTTGTTTAAAAGACGCAGAAAGAAAAAATCTTTTAATTTTTTTCATATTTTGACACTAGTACCTATCAACTTTTATTCCTATTATAACCTTTTTCGTTTTAACAAAGCTGCTTTTTAAAATTAAACACCCTGTACATTAAATTACATTTGCCTTTTTCAGAAAATTGTACATTAAAATATATAAGACAAGTTTTGTATGAATTTTTTTTTATACTTTGGTCACGATGCTTTGGTACTATTTGGCCACTCTGTATATATTGTTAATGTTAAGTGCTATTTGAAGTTCATAGGTACGTAGTACCTACATCCCTTAAAAATAGATTTATTGATCATTTTCACGTATAGGATCATGGAAATATTGAGTTGGGTCGATTAGCTTTGTACTTTTCACTTAACCAACCGGGTCCTCATACTTGTCTGATTGGGATGAATACCAGACAATTACTAAGTGAAAATCTGGATGTTGTATTTAATGGCATTACTGATAACGAGAAAGAAGTCTTAAAATACGTTCAAAAGAAGTAAGGTTTTTATAAACAAACCACACACTTATTTCAATTCAAAATATCAAAATTATTTTTTTTTAGTATCTTCTCGAAGCTTAAGCAAGGGCATTGGGAAGGCGTAGACATAGAAAACCATAAAAAAGCTGTTTCTTCTTGATTTTTCCTTAATTATCTACATATGCTTTTATCAAGTTGTTACTTTTTAATATGCATTTACTTATTTCTTGAAAAAAAGTTATATCTCGATTTTTATTTTAGTAGATTAGTGTATAGTAAGTGTAGTGTAAAGGTTCTTCGAGAAAATAAAGTGCCTATTCGTAATTTTTGTATAACTTAATTATCTTTATAGAAAAATAATTAAATACACAATATGATTTTATTAAGTAGATATAAAATAAAAAAAAAGAAAACGGAACATTTTCTCATTTTGGGAATTGTGCCTACTGATGGTGATTATTATAAACCCCCGCTTTTATTAATGGCAAAGCTATATAAACCAGTGAGTAAATGACAAAGTTAATATTAATTCATTTAAAATTGCCAACAAGAAAGCAGCTCATTACGGTAAGCATATTTATTTAACAAACGTATTACCTAATGTTACTAAGATTACATAGGTATAAAAAATACAATCACAATATTGTTAAATTTAAATAATTTTATATACTTAACACATGCATGTGTTAAATATCTTAATTATTTATGAGTATAAGTTCAAGTACATATTTTTTTTAATATTATTAAATATCTATAGTCTATAACAACAAATAAATGGAATCCTGTTAAGCAAATATATGTTTAGACTTACGTATTCTTAATTGTTTAAAGTAGCACCGTCTAATTGTTGAAAATCGTCCAAATTTATTTAATAATAACGAATGCACTCATTGAGCTAGAAAACAGCTCACAACGCATAGGTTGTGATTACTGAAAAACATCCACATTGCAAAATCATTATCACATTCACACATTCGTAACAATTTTTTGCAACGACGTTTGTGCGTTTAAGAAATTCTGTCTGACCTAAGTACCTATGACGTATCAGTGTTAATCAATTAGTGCATTAATACTTAGTTAAAATACGTCTTACATTAATTTGTTTGCGTTATGCAATCACTATTTAAAATACATTATTATGCATTCCAATAAACAACCAAAGAATAAAAACAAAAAATTACACGTTTATTTATGTTAAGCAGAAGTAAGTGCATTTTTTTTTTCGTTAATAAATTAAGTGTTTAATAGTATATTTATTATTCGTCCAGCTCATTTCGCGAAAGGTTTCGCACATGTTATCGGATTATTACCTCGCGAGATTAAATTTGACTTTCAAATAAGAATAGTAAAAATTTTAAGAAAAAATTGTCTAGTTTTTGTATGCATTTATACGTCGATGAATTTTATGAATTTGTCTACTGAAACGAGAAATCGATCTTTTTCTAGTTTTAATGAAAAGTTAATCTTCACACATAGTCAGTTATAGAGTTTTGGTTGTTTGAAGAAAAAGTAGGTAGGTACTTCAGGATGTTAATGATTTTTTTAAACGTAAGTTATCCTATTCCCTTAATAAATAGGTACATAATACACATATTTTTCAAAAGTTTCGTTTCTGTGTTATACAAAAGAATAATTTATGTCCTTATAACAAAATATTTCAAAAATTAAAAAAGAAACAATTAAATGTAAAATACACTAGATTATGTACCTATGCAATTTTTTTTATTGTCAGAAAGTAGTAATATCATGACGGACTATAAAGAAAATCAGTTAACATCCCTTAACAATTAGATTTAGTTTTAATATATTTTTTTTTAAGTACCTAAATATAATTTGAATAACAATCTTCATAAAATTATACAATGGATTTCACTTATAACGTCCTCGGTTGTAACGACCTTTTGGTTATAGCGACGTTACACTTGAGTCCATTGAATTTAAAATATACTTTTAGTGGAAAATAATGTGGCTATAGTGACTTCGGATATAGCGACTAATTTTAATGAACCATTTGTCACAATTGCTTAGAAATTCCATGCAGAAAATGATCAAAAATGAATATTCAAATGTTATTTTTGTCGGAGAAATGCAAGATGCCAAAAGAAATTTTTTTTCTTTCGGTAACAGCAACTGAATTATAGTGGTCCCTATAGCGTCGTTATAAGCAAAATCTACTATAATCAATTTAATTATAAAAAATCACAATTTGTTAATAATCACCCCATAAATAATTAAAAAACCATATAGTGCAATAAATACGTAATTGGAAAATTAATCTCGGTACAGGTAGGTACCTACAGCAAACATTTTTCTTCGACACGTGTCGTGGCGTGGGAAAGTTCTTGTTGTTGTTTATTTGTCAACTGGAATGAACCTCAAACCTAAAAACCTACTCTCTTTGTGCTTAACATAACTGATAACAAATGACAGTGATAAAATTGCGCGAATATTGCACTACAAAGCCACGCTCATTGTAAATTTATATCAATGCACTTCAGACAATACGTACTTACACTATTTTTTAATAGATAATATCTGCAAATTGTAATTCTTCATTATACATTACTTGTGGCAGAAAAAGTTGTATATAATAAAACCTATAAATATTTAAACACCAGAAGATGTGTCAGTTGCTAAACGATTTCTGTTAAGTGCACAACTTATTCCTCGAGTAAGTGACAAGAAGTTAATAATTTAGCAAGTAGTATTTATTTTTTAATTAACTACAAAAACTAACTTTAATATAATATGCGCTGATTTTAGAAAACAATTTATTTTAGTCATGAATGGGATAACATTTCTAATTCATTGCAAACTATGTATATACAGGGTTATCCAAATTAACTCCATTATTGGCAACTATGTTATCATTTAAGATAAGAGATCGATTAAATTATTGAATTAAGTAGATAGTATTTTTTTCGGTTTTGTATGTTCAATGTGGTGAAAACAGAAAAAAAATTGAGTAATTCTTTTTTTTCAATAGCCCCGTATATCGTTTTGTTTTCTATTAAATACAAAAATTAGTCTGATTATGAAGTCACAACTAAAACAATTTTATACAATTTAGAAATCATTTTAGGTATAGTAAAAAACAAAAATAAGAAACGACAAGTTCATTATAGAAAATGTTCAAAAATTCCACCCTCTCATCGTTCTTTTTTTTATTGTAAGGAACAACTTTTGTGTTTTTTGAAGTAGGTAGATTGAAATTTTTCAGCCGAGATTTGAATTCGGTCAGATGTAGGAAGACTCAAGGACTGTATTATTTAACCGACAGCCAATCACGTGCAACTTCCCTATTTCAATGCCGATACCAGCATATTTTATAGGCGTACTTGAAGGAAATAACTAGAGTGCCTGCCCCTTCCAACATTGTTCCTAACTTCTTAGGGCGGAGTTTTGCTGATGCGCATCTAATTGTTAAGTCTCGGTTAAAAAATTTTACACTACCTACTTAGGTCTTATTCTCTTATAAAGCCAATTATTTTAATATAGTCATGGAGAGACCTAGCAAGAACGCTTCACTAACTTAATCCATCTTAACCTAACCTAAGCTATATTGTTTTGGGACACTCACAAACCTAATCGTACCTGCCTTAATAATTACTTCACATTTTCGTTTTGATTATGGGGAATTCCCTGGTGTATCTGCTGATGTCCAATTTTTAATATTAATAAAACAAATACGGGTCATTGTGCAAATAGAATCATTGAATATGTTTATAAATAAAGAAGTTCTCTGAGTGCCTCCGTTTTTGAAAAACAGGAAAAACCAAAATAAATTTTTAAACACACTTTTTTTCGTCGCATAAGAGCATTACGTGACTGTTTTGGAAAATACTGATTAGATATTCCTCAGGATATTAACAAGCTACAGATTTCAATAAAAACAAACGAAGCGGTTACAATTTAGGACCTATCTGTCGAAAAATTGATTTTGTTATTAATTTTTTTATAAATTTTTTATAATCATTTTCACAAGTATATTAATAATACATATTTATATATTTTTTGTCAATTACTATTTACCTTAGTTATCTAATTTACAAAAATTGCTATAAAGTAAAAATAAGAAACTCACCCCTAATTACCACACATTATTTAATTGCGGACACGTGTTTTGCCCACTTCTATGTGGGCATTATCAACGCGAGACCCGAAACACGTGTCCGCAATTAAATAATGTGTGGTAATTAGGGGTGAGTTTCTCATTTTTACTTTATTGTAATTTTATCACGTCTCCTTGTTCTATTTTTATTTATTACAAAAATTGCAATTGAAAAATATTTAATATCTAAGAATTTAAAAAGATTTATCATTAAATTAATTAATCATCAATAAAAACAATGTTGAGGAATCCAATGTTTATCATTGCCCTTTTTATAAATATGCAGATTGTACTCGAGAAGATCCTAGTGATATCTGTGGTCCTTTTTTTTAAATATTTATTTTCAAGAAATAAACGCAATAATGCACTTTATATCTCTAAAGATTAAATACTGTAAAAAATAATATAAATAATGATAGACAAAATTGCGCCACAAAACTCAGATTGTTTTTATCGAAGCCTTATGAGTGAATAAATGATAAGTTATAAAAATTTAAGAAAAGGTCACAATTTACTGATTTATTTCGTTTACTTCTTATTAAGATTCCTTTGCAAAATGAAATACTTACCAAGACTATTACGTAATGAACGGTTTACAAATTAGTGAAATAGAAATTATGTGTTTTTAACACAGCAGTTTCGTACGAATATCTGCTTTTGAATGTACTTGCTTACGTACCTACCTAATAAAAAAGAATCAGTGAAATGAGACAGTGAGTTTTGTTTCTTGTTAATTTCTGTTTTATATTTTTATGTATTGTGGTAAGTACGTATCAAAAACATGTACTTAGGTAGGTACCTACCACATAACTACAAAATTTTTAAAAAAAATTATATTTTTTCTGAATATTTGTCATATTTATAAAAAAATAGTTCGGTACAAATTAAATTAAAATTGTCATAATTATAATCAATATTTCACATTTTTTGTAAAAAAAGGTTAGGTAGGTAAAGGGGTTGTAAAGACCGTATTTGCACCCCTGGGAAATCCGAAAATCCAATATATTAAGTGTTACATATATATCAAATTTAAGTTTTTATATATTTTATACACATGTACATGACGACCTCGACCTAATAGCTATGTATTACCATGGCTGTGACCACCCCAGGGTTTTGGGCTACAGATTCGAAATTTAAAGACTTAAATATCACATACAAAAATACCATTAATATTAGTGCATTTTTGTAATTTTGAGCAATTGTTTATACGGTATATAAAATAGTAAATTATCAAATAAAAAAAATACCTAAATGTAAAATGAACTCAACAAAATCCAACGCGATATACATAAATAGGAAACATTTAACATTTGCTGAAAAGGGCTAAACAAGGGTAATTTTATTAGCCCAAATCCAACTAATGTTTTATGTATTTTCTACAGCGTTAGCATTCATATAAGACACTAATTTTTTTTTTCAAAAATTGTCTTAAGAATGTGTTAATAGAATTTAAATAACAATTTTATGGGCAATTCTTAATATAAACGAAAATTGAAAAAAGTCCTGATCTCTGTTGGTAATACTGAAGTTAAGCCCTAGATGCACCAATGACCACTACCCCTAATTGTTAACTTTATAGCATTGCACTTATCTGTTACAAGAAAATCTAAGATTGCACCCCCTGGAATTTATTTTCTGCACTGGAAGTACCTCGGTTTGCAAACATGTTTGCATTTTTTATTTATTTTAAAAATACAATAGATATCCTCAAAATCAAGCCACTTTTAATTATTTATTGCTGTTAAAACAAAAAGTCAAGTCCAAAGTAAAAGATTTTTCTTCTTAACCATCGATGACCACATTTATCTCCACATGTTTATACAACTTTATTTATACATAATTTAATTACAAATACTTTAATTAATCTCTCCATTGTTATCAATGTTTAATAGTACTTTAACCAACTTTTTTAAAAAGACATCGAAATGCATAATAAGATTGAGTGACACATTATTTTATACAACATACATAGATACCTACAGGGTGTTACATTAAAAAAAGAAAGTCAACTTTTTTCTTGTATACCTAATTTTAAAAACAAAATTTACTAGTTTAATAATAGATATTGTTATTAATGTTGTTTTGGAAGAATGTAACCCCAGAAGAATGGGTGAACCCTTAGGTCCTGTGTTTATGTCACCTGACCGCTCTGAACTTTGATTAAGGGCATGTGGTACCTTCGTTCATTTACACAAACGTTAGGATTGTGGTCGTTGAACTTATTTTTTTTTAATAAATAACCTTTTTATCTTTGATGAGAAATATAAATTTAGAATTCTACGGCTTTTTTTTTTTTAATGAAATTTTGATGTCATCCATGCTTCGACCTAAACTTTGTTTATTTGTTGACCTTTTAGCCATTAATTTAAAAGGAGGTAATCTTACCTTACGTAACCAACCCTAGCCTTAATAACACCACATAGGTTCTTTGTGGGCGCTTATGTTGAAATCCTTCAAGCAATCATCGTTTACAAAAATTTCACCCCTTGGAATGATCCTCTTAGAATTAAATAGTTAAAAGAACAAATTCTTTGGATCCCCATAGAAATATTTGTAATGTTTCATTAAAATAATTTATTGCTAATGAATATAGATTTTTAAAAGTTTTTCTTAAAGGTATTGTATGGTAGTGATAATTAACATTAAAGCCTTGAATTAGTTTAATAGTTTTTAACAGATAAAATTTATTTCCATATTTATATAATAATATAGACTCAATAGCAACTATTTATAGGTTCTTATTGGACTAGACGAAAATATATAATATATTTATTAGTTGATAAATTGATAGTTACGCACTAATTCTAAATGTCGTGTGTCCCACATAAAATTTAACGATGCATAAAATAATTATACTGTTGATAGTTGCAATTAACTAATAAAAATAAGGATAACGCATTGATAACCATTTAAAGTTTAGAACAGCCTTGATTTAGTTTAGTTAATATTTTTATTTCGTATAAATATCTATACTGCGGTCAATGAATTGACATTCTTCATGTGGACTATGCTATAGGTATATATTGTTCTTGTTTGTCACCATTTATGTACTACAGTAGACTCGCGCTAGTGTGAACCTCCCAGTAGTATGAACAGCCAGATAGAATACACTATACATCCAGCAGTGTGAATAAATCATAATCTCGATAGTATGAACAATTAATTTAAAATCTCATTTATTGTTCTGTGTCCAATTGTAAGTAATTTTTTTGTTTTTGGTTCAATTCTTGGGTTCTCCGTATGTTGTAGTATCAACAGCATGCAGGAGAATAATTTAATTTGTACATAGTTTTGTTGGTAAATAGCATGTAAAAAGGGCGTTTTCACCTCTTTATGAAAAGTCAAAAATCCTAGATTAGCAGCAAGATGTCAGAATAAAAAATTTACTTAAGAAATACAGAATTGCCGAATGTACCGTTTGTTTCAAAATTAAAAAAAAAAAAATAATAATAGTCGTGTTAAGCCAAAAAAAAAATAAAAAAACACACTTTAAAAGAAGCCGAATATCCAAAGACAGAAAATGCTCTCAATAAATGGTATCTTATTCAAAAAAAAATAAATTTGACTGTAACAGGAAAGATATTTAAACAAAAAGTCACCTAGAATAAAATCATGAAACACAAGCAATAAATGGTAGCAAAAGTTTAAGGTTAGATTAAATAATATTTTGTTTTAACAAATAAAATTTAAAAATTTATACAATAAATATATTATTTATACATTTTTTTTTCTTGGACTGTAAGTTTGTATAGAATAGAAGAGATATTGCTTTCTCCAATTTCCACAAATCTTTCTATTTTAATACAACTTGGATGATGTGAAAAGTTTCGATAATATGAATACGTTCGGTTTTTTTTTGTTCACATTAGCGCGACTCTACTGTACCAGCAGTAGCGTAACGCAAAATCTCAAGCTATCAAAGTTCCCCGACAATATTAACTCTGGGGAGCATTTTACCTTCCCCATTCTGTACAAATTTTTTTAAAAAATTTCTCTAGTATTTACTGCAGTAGTTGAGCCCCCCTAATTATAACACAATTTTAAAAGCTTCCCTCATGAGTAAAAAAAATAGATTGAATATTAGCCTAAAAATTTTTTTTTGTCTCTTAGAAACCCACAATCCTTTTTTATTTAATGAAAAAAGCTATAGGCCATCGTTTCCATAAATGCAGTGTCAAGTCTGCAAAAAAGATTTTCTTTTTTTGTTTATTTTTTGAGAGTGAACTGGACGAATTGTGTCCAAGGTAAAGTGTATAGAGGTCATGTTTACATCTTATGTAATGTATAAATGTTGCCGTTTTATGCATTTCTTCAAATTTTATTAGCAACTAAAGTTGATGTGTTCAATAAAAACTATTGTGTTCATGCAACTTTAATAAATGCGCTGAAAGGTAAAATTAATCTTAATATAATTATAGAGTGATAAAGTTCCATCATTCGACAGTCGCGCTTCGTTAGCAAAAGCAATCTTAAAAAATATTGAACAGTATCTAAGAGGTTGCATTGAATTTCAAAAAGTCATTTTGTACTTTTATAAAATAGTTGAAATCATTATTTTTTCTAAACGAAAACGTGATGTGGCAACAAAACCCTAAAAACTGTCGTTTTACAATATTTTCAGTTATATACTTATTGATGTTATTAGCCTGATGATGATCGAAATTGACGATCGAAACGTTATTTTAACCAATTAAGTATTTGTGGTTATTGGCAAGATTAACTTTTATTGTTGAGTTAAAATAAAACCACATACTTTTCACAATATGTACAAATAT
This sequence comes from Agrilus cyanescens, assembly GCA_947389935.1. Classification (NCBI taxonomy): domain Eukaryota; kingdom Metazoa; phylum Arthropoda; class Insecta; order Coleoptera; family Buprestidae; genus Agrilus; species Agrilus cyanescens. The sequence continues at coordinate 27,592,480 of OX376705.1, forward strand.
TTATGAAGAAGCCACAAAGTGACGAAACAATCATCAAGATAGGTACATACATATTATAGAAATTATAAGTAGTTTTATTTTAATTCAACTATGGAATAAATTTCCATCGAGTAAAAGTAGAATCAATTTATTATATTAACTTTCATATCTATCATTTTCATTCGATTAAACTTCAAAAAATTAAGTATCTATTGGCATAATTGTTTCAGATTGTGAATAAAATGTACAAAATTGTCACCCTCTTAGTTTTGTCTGTTACGCAATCGTCAACTTCCGTTTATCCAGAAATTGAAACAAAAAATGGCCGGATAAGGGGAACAACAATGGCAACTGTCTACGGAACGACTTTTTACTCATTCAGGGGCATCCCCTATGCAGAACCTCCTGTTGGAGGATTAAGATTTAAGGTAACACGCGTCTGGTGGTTTCCATAAAATTATAACTCCAAAAAACACATCATTGGTATTATTTTACAGCAATTGCACAAAATTTAGGTACCTATTCCTACTTTCAAAATTCCAAAGAAATGGATCTGAACTATCACGTAGAAAATTTTTGTTTAATTTAGTCTCTAAATCTAACTGATGAGGGTAAACATCTTGTCAAAAAGCATATCTACTAGATTTATAAACTTTTTATGGAATTTTTAGTGTTTAGTGTTGTTTACTTAATCGATAAAAAAATAAATACCTACCCAGAATCCCTGAATTTTGGCTTTGTTCTTTTCAAGGCTCCAAACCCTATTGCTAGGTGGGAAGGAACCCTTAATGCAACTGAAAGTAAATCACCATGCATTCAAAAAAATACTTTGTTTTTGAATGATTCAGTAGAAGGAGAAGAAGACTGTTTATATTTAAATGTATATACAACATTGGTAGGTTACACCTGTTTTTTAATTAAGTACACATAATTTTTACATAAAATTTTCTGAAAAAAAAAAATAGATTCCTCGGTATAATGAAGCACAAAGAAACGCGGTATTGATCTATATTCATTATGGAGGATTCTTTGCTGGATCCAGTGACAGTTCTTACCATGGACCAGAGTATTTTATGGAGGAAAATGTGGTACTTGTTACGTTTAACTACAGACTGGGTGTTTTTGGTGAGATATTAAGAAAACAATTAAGACTCCACGAGCGTGGAATACCAATTAATCGCTCATTTAACCACCGCGAGTGTAGGGCGTGGTATAAGAACCGAAAGCTACCGAACATTATCGAAGTAAGGCGAAAATTCATTTAGATTGTAGTAATGAATTTCCGCCTTTCTTCGGCAAAGATCGGCAGCACTACATGTTCATTACTGCATTACTTTTAATTACTTGAGGCGTTTAATAAAAACTTTTATCACCCTAAAATAATTAAATTTGGGGTTTTTTTCTTATCCATTTAGTTTACCATTAATAATATCTGATGTATAGGTACTTTTTATAACAAAGAACTCTTTTAGGGTTTTTAAGTACAAATGACGACGTTTCGCCCGGAAATTGGGCCCTTAAAGACCAAGTAGCTGTTATGGAATGGGTTCAGGATAATATTTGTTATTTTGGGGGGGATAGGAACAAAGTTACCATTTTTGGGCAAAGTGCCGGTGCTGCTAGCGTACACTGGCACATGCTAAGTCCATTATCAAAAGGTAAATTTGGTTTAAAAAAAATTTGATAATAAATACAACGTCATGGTAGTAAAAGACTCAACTAAACGGGTACCTAAACGTTGAATTAATTGGGAACAACTTTAAGTTATTAAAAAAAAAAAAAATCTGCAGTTTTATAGATATTTCTTTATTATTTGTTAGGTCTATTTCACAGAGCTATTTCTCAGTCCGGTACAGCCTTGTCTGCATTCGCAAGACCGTTACCAGAGATTCCCCTTTTAGTAGCAAGGGCACAGGGTGCGTTTGTAGGATGTGATGGTAATGCAAACACAAGTGCCCTTGTTGACTGCTTAAGAAATATTGATGCGCGGATTTTGGCAAACTCGATTGACTATTTTAAGGTAATAAATATGACACTTTATAGATTAAAAATATTTATTAAAAAATTGCAGTTTTAATAGGTACATAAATTTCTCTTTTAACTGAACTACTCGGAGATTTTAGCAAAAAATTTCGATGTAACTTGTCAGTTCCTATTATTGTTATCGAAATTTCGATAATTTATTGTCGAATATATCGATAAGTATCAAACATATTATTGACTATCAATAGTTATCTATATCTATGACAACAAAATATCGACATGTTAATAGTTACTGATATATTTAAGGGTGTTTGTTGCTGTTATCGTTATTGAAATATCAATAACTTTCGAATACGTCCATAAATATTAAATAGGTATATAAGTAACTATCGATATTTGTCGATATATTTAGGTGTATTTATCAGATGCTACGATTGTAATCGATAATTATCGATAAATATCGATATGTCAATAGTCATTGATACATCGATACATCCATAAATATCAAATAGGTAGTTATATCAATAACTATCCATAGTTATCGATATATCTATGGTTATCAGATGCTAAGATTGTAATCGATAATTATTTATCAATAAATATCGATAACTATAGATAGATATCGATATCCCGTTAGTTATCAATCTAGTGTTATCGATATAGACTAAAACTAGTTCACGTACAGACTTCAGATCAGTTCTAGTTAATCCTGGACGATAACTTATTTTAGTCATCGATTATCGATTAAAAAAAAATGTTGATAACTCGAATATTTATCAGTGGTTCGATAATTATGAAATATGTTGATGTATTGAGTCTTTTTTTTTTTAATTCAACCCTAGGCTAATTTACAGTATTAAAGAAACGTAATTGAAACCTATGATGTAGATATTGAAGTATAAAAAATAATTTAGGGCATTATTTATTTTGCCTGTCGTTCTAAGAGAAACAATTCGATTTTTGAAAGTTTTAAAAAAAATTTTAAATAAAAATTTAAATGTACCTAAATCTTATTAAGATGGACTTTGATTATTAAATATTAATATTGTTATTATCTATTATGTGAATGGGGACTATACAATATTTTTTATCATCGTGATCATTAAAATAGTACATAAAAAAATATCAATCTCTTTGTGCCTTTGAATTTCAGTTCTTTGGAGACCAACCGTCTGTAATATTCATGCCAAGCATTGAAAAACTTACTCACCTAAATCCCCGACCGTTTATAACTCGAGATCCTATAGAAATTATCAAATCGCGGGACTTTAACAATGTTCCTTGGATAGTCGGTTTTGTACAAAATGAAGGACTTATCACAACAGCAGGTATCTGAAAATTCAATATCTAAAATAAAAAATAAAATTCTCAAACATGTAACCATTCCAATCATTTAACAAATTAAAAATCATATTTTCTGTGCTTTAACAATCCATTGCTATGATTTTTATTGACTCAGAAGCGTAAGCCTGAAGAAGCCATGTATAAGGAAAAAACGTTGGTTGTGAGTTTTTCTCAACCAAATAAACAACCTTACATATTTCTTAATACTTAAGGAAAAATGGACTTTATACGTAGATTACTACCTTTGTAAATAATCTTATATTTTTTTCATTGTTACATTTTGGTTTGTATTTTTTTATTTAGAATTACTTCGTAAAACGTCGTTAAGAAATGAGCTTATATCGAATTTCGATAATTACTGCCCGCAGCTTTTGGGTATGAATTTCAGTACGTTTCCAAATCGAACTGATTTCGTGTGGACCAAAATAAAAGATTTCTATTTGGACGGGAAAGTCATTAATCTCACTCAACCTTCTACATTACAAGGTTTTATCAATGTACAATTCTTATGATAAGAAGAAAATTATATTTTAACAACCAACGCACTTACAGCTGTACGGCGACAGGTTTTTCAATTATCCAGGATACAAAGCTGTTGATCTACACTTGGCTACAGGCCTACATCCCATTTGGGTTTACTCGTTTAATTACAAAGGAGAATATTCTTACGTAGATCATTTCGCAAAAACAAACGAAAGCAGGGACTTGATCGATTGGGGTAAATCATTATTTTTGTTTTTTATTTTAAAAATTTGCTGTACTCTACATGAAGTAAAATGTGCTTAATCAGCATTCTATCGAACGGTTCTCATCAGCGCGTTATGGGCAGTTTCGACAGAATGCCAACCAAACTGAATCCCTTGGTTAACCCGTAGAATTAATCAAAAACCATATTCCCGTATCACTTGCATGTCTGTCTGTCCCAGCCAATTTTCTCTGTGTGTCAGTGGGTGTTGCAGGGGATCAAAAACTCACCCCATACAACTCCCAATCCCCTAAATCCTATCCCAGAAGTTTTCTTAATGTTTTTCAAGAAAACAACGTTTAGAAAAGGTTACGGTAGGTGTGTGTGTGTGTGTGTGTGTGTGTGTGTGTGTGTGTGTGTGTGTGTGTGTGTGTGTGTGTGTGTGTGTGTGTGTGTGTGTGTGAGTGTAAATCTAGAGACACACATTCTCTACCCTAACCTTTTCCAACTTTTGAAATCTCCACCGTGCGACATATCAAATGAAAGGTATTGTTATGAGGGCCTCAAAAATATTTTTTATAATTGCAAAATATAACTATAACTTCAAAATTATTTAAGAAAATAGATTAATATTGACCATTCTTCCCTTTTACCTCCGAAACTGCTGACAAAGATTTTGAAAAAAAAATACTTATAGGTCACAGGATCTTAAAATAACATTGTAAATATCTCAATAAAGTATAAATCATCAAAATAGGTACCTACCTACAGAAAATTTACTAATTGTAAAAGTTCATTTGGTCATTTCTAGCTGACGTCAAAATCAATAAAATTACGTTTAAGGTATTCATGTAAAATCGATTGATCCCATAATGAACATTTATTTGATATAATGTTCTATGATTATTATTTTTGATTTATTTGCTCTTGTGCGTAATAGTACTCAACAGTAATTTTTCATGTTCGTTTGATTTCATTTTTTAATTAGGCATTTAAAAATAAATTAGATTGATTTTATAATGACGAATGAGACAATTACATGCATGCAACTAATGAAAATTAAACAAATAGACAAGTTGACCTCCCTCTTGAATCTTAACAAAGTCGATGTTGGAAAAATTTAATTTTTAATTAATTTTTTTCATACAAAAAAAAACATTTGTGTTACCTACTACATATTTAACTTTGAGTTTTTAAGGGTAATACTGTATCAATTAAATCCCTAATTAAACTAAAAAAAGATAAATTGGTTATTAAAAAACCTTTTTATTATCTTTTTCTAAAAATTACTTCTTAATATTAACCAGCTTTGTACTTGTATGCATATTAGATATATCATTAAATGAGACTTTCAAATTTTAGGAGTATGTCATTGCGATGATTTGCTGTATCTATTTTCGAGCCCGGCCCTGTTTAAACCACTTAATCAAAACAGCTATGATCCGTTGATGAAAATCTTTATGACAGAGGTGTGGGCAAATTTTGCAAAGTATGGGTAAGTGATAAGATAATTGATACTCTTTAACATCATTAGCATTATAACTTGAATGACATTCTGGACAATAGAAATTTGTTTAATGAATTTCAATCGAATTGACGTGGCCCTCATAAAAAAAAACTACCAACCTAAATCACTTTTCAAGAAAAAAAAAGTTCGAGACCCCATGAAAGATTGTTAAACAGAAACATCGTTATTTACCACCCTCATTAACCTATACATATAATGTTATATGATTAATTCTACCTTTCAGGGTTCCTGAAACGTCTTGTGGTATAAGTTGGCCTTCGGCTAATAAATGTATTAATCAATTAGAGGGTCACACAAATTTCTGTTATCTAAACATAAGTGGTTCCTACGCAACAAGGGGCCGATTTTTGCATGAAAATGTTTTTTTAACAAATAGGTTGCGTTTCTGGAGTGACCTACCACTGTTTGAAAATTTTCTCTACGAAGTGTAAATAAATTTATATTTTAATATCTTCTAGTATTAAATTAGGATATAGGTATGTTTACAATTACATTCACTGTACATATAAAAAGACATGAGTAAATTAATTTTTTTATCTGTAATAATATGTATCATAATATTTGAAAACAGAAGATGAAGTTTAATGAAAATCACTGAGACTATACTAAATTTGAAAAAAAGTTTAAGAGAACACGCATAGTTGAAGCCATCGTGTCGCCAATGTGTTTGAAATCTTTATTCTCTAATAATAGAAATATAGTGACTTTGCTCGCACATCGACAGACCTCATTTTATGTATATAGATAAATTACATATTTAGGGTTCCGTACGTCCGAATGGAAAAACGGAACCCTTAAAATGACTATTTATTGTTATTGGTTGTATTTGGCAGAGCCTTTCAAACACAGATTGCGTGAATAGGTTTAATGAACAATAATACAAAAGACTAAAAACAGGTAAGGTAACACAACGAGAATAAGTTTACAAGTACAACGGCTAAACTACGACTACTCTGTACACACGCGCATTCAACCCCTATCGATCGCGCGGTAGTAAGTTGCCTGTCGGCTCGCGCCATCTACATCGTACGATACCGCTAGAATAGCATGGGCGTGCACTCGGGTAGAATTCCCAACACTTCCCCTCGAGCCTACAGGCCCATTACGTCACTGAATTAAGACCCAACGATTCCACGCACTTCACGTGTTTAGGTCGCGGTAGGCACTTTGTCAAGATGTCCGCGATCATATTATCGGTCCCGACATGATTCAACGAGAGGTATCCCTTTTTCAGGATTTCCCGTACGAAATGATACTTTATATCAATGTGCTTGCTTCTCGCGTGATACGTAGGATTATTGGCAAGTCTGAGAGCACTCATGTTGTCGACAAATAAAGTGACATCGGAAGAATTCATGTTCAATTCGTGTAGAAATTCCTTTAGATAGACCGCTTCCTTGGCTGCTTCAGTAAGACTCATATATTCGGCCTCCATAGTTGACAATGCTACTGTGCGTTGTTTCTTTGATTCCCAAACAACAGGAGCACCAGACAATAAGAAACAGTAGCCTGTGAATGATCTTCGATCTTCAATGCAATTTCCCCAGTCGGCATCGGCAAATCCTGTGAGTCCCGGATCATCAGGTCTATAAATCAATCCCAATTCAATTGTTCCCTTCAAGTACCGCAGTACCCTTTTTGCTGCTGACCAATGGTCCTGGCCATAGCAATTATTGAATTGTGCTAAGTAGCTTACGGAAAAGCTTATGTCAGGACGCGTGCATAACGCTAAATATGTCAATGCTCCGACAAGTTCTCTATACGGTAATTGTTCCTCCTCTGGAGTTCTCTTTTCAGCTTTAGTTAATCTAACATTTCGGTCTAACGGTGTGGATATTGGATTACAATCAGTCACCCCAAATCGTTGCAACATATCTTTGATATAACCCCTCTGATGCAGAGACATTTGGTTGGATGATTGAGTAAATTCGATACCAATGCAATACCCAACGTTGCCGAGGTCTTTTATGGTTACTTCCTTCGACAGGTTTCGTTTGACCTCTTCTATGTGTTCTAATCTTTTGGACAGTATAAGTATATCATCAACATAGATGACGATGATTACTAAATTCCCGTCTTTTCTTAGTTGGTAAACGCATGGATCAGCCTTGGTTGGTAAGGCTCCCAACTCCTTAAGAATGTGATTAAGTTTGGAATGCCATACCCTCCCTGCTTGCCTCAAACCGTATAAGGATTTTCTTAGCAAACATACTTTGTCTTCGAGATTTTTCAACATGTGCTTGGCTTTAGTTGTGATTTCGGGTCCACACATGTTTGCATTTAGTATGTGGCTGAGTATGCGACCCATCTCTTTTGGAGGTTCCATGAAGATCGTCTCTTCTAACTCGCCGTTCAAATAAGCGGATGTAACATCTATTTGATGTATCTTCATGTTGTGCTGAATGGCTAAGGCTGTTACTAACCTTATGGAGCTTAATCTCGCTACGGGAGAAAATGTTTCATTAAAGTGAATCCCTGGCTTTTGATTGAATCCTTGAGCCACAAGTCTAGCCTTTTTCTTTTCTAAGGATCCATTGGCCTTATATTTGTTTTTGAGTATGATCCTACTTCCTAAAACTTCTTGGTCGGATGGCCGGTCCACCATGATCCATGTGTCATTTTTAATTACGCCAATTATTTCGTCTGCCATGGCGTCATACCACTGGTTTGCATCCGGTCCAGTAATGGCCTGTTTCATAGGAATTTCTCCTAAGAATGCTTGTTCCGCCAGAACGACTTCGTGATCCTGTGGGAGTAGGTTGTATAGCTTTCTCGGTCTTCCCCTGCTTCCTGTTCTAACTGTTCTAGGTCTACCTCTCCCTCTTCTCCCTTCGTAGCCTAAGACATTTTCTTGTTCCCTTTCATTCTGTGTTATTCCCTCTTCATTGAGTGCCTCTACAGGTTGAAGGTTTACTTCTATTATTCCTTGGTCAGAGTCTCCGAGTGACTCGTTCGTAAGTAATTCATCTGTATCCGTTGCGGCTTGATCTAGTCTTTCTAAGAATTTCACATCACGAGTTATTATGACTTTCTGCTCGGATGGTAACCAAACTCTAAATCCCTTGGTTTCTTCGGAATAGCCCATGAACACACCTTCTTTACATCTTGGATCTAATTTCCCTTTATTCGGATTAGTGTTAAGACAAAAAACTTTACATCCAAAGATTTGAAAATTGGACACGTTTGGGGGTTTTCCGTGCCAAACTTCAAAGGGGGTCTTTCCATCCAAGAACTTTGTTGGACATCTGTTCCTAATATAGTTAGCAGTATTTACCGCTTCTGCCCAAAACTTCGATGGTAAACCAGATTGCATCAACAAACAACGGGCAACTTCAACCAACGATCTGTTTTTTCGTTCGGCGACCCCATTTTGCTCCGGGCAATATGCACTCGTCAGTCGACGTGTCGTCCCGTTTTGCTTCAAGATATTATCCATTTCTTTGTTTGTATATTCTGTGCCATTATCTGATTGTAAAAATTTTACCTTTCGGCCGTGTAAGTTCTGAACGTAGTTTATATACTCTTTGGCTTTTTGAATAACTTCGCTTTTATGTCTGATAAAATAAACAGTGCAATATCTAGATCTATCGTCAATGAATTCGACAAAATACTTAGCTTTAGACAAAGATTCCACTCTCATTGGCCCGCAGACATCGGAGTGTATGATTTCTAGCAATTCGGAATTTCTTTTTGATTTCTTAGGAAAGGGTTTTCTAGTCATTTTCCCTTTTAAGCATACTTCACAATCAAAATTTGAATTATCATTTACTTCCCCTAAATCAACACCCTGTATTACCCCTTTCTTTATACATTCCAGAAGATCCTTAGTGTTTAAATGGCCTAAACGGTAATGCCAGAGCTTTAGGTTATCATACGACTTAATGGTGTTAAAAACTGAGTTTTTCTGAGTGCATTCTCGAACATAGTATAAATCGCCAATCCGTTCGGCAACGAGCTTAACGTTTCCATTCTCGTCAAGTACGAGCGCGGAATCTTTCTTGAACAACACTTCGAGACCTTTGTTCGTTATTTTGCTAATTGAGATTAGATTCACTCGCAAGTCCGGTACGTACAGTGTATCTGACAAGGAAACGTTTTTGGACTCCCCGAAAGTTTCGGTCGTGAATGTAGCCGTGCCTTTACCCAAAATCTCGGTAGACGAATTGTTAGCTAAGTTCAAATTTTCGCGAGAATGTTCACTGAGTGACGAAAAACCGCTTTTACTATTACATAAATGAGACGTTGCGCCACTGTCTATGCACCAACCTAGTTTTTCCGCGTTTTTACCGGCCCGATACGTTTGCGCGCAAGTTAGGCTGACGTTCTCGGAACGGTTCGCTTCGCTAGTAGTGACAGGAACAATCTTACCTCTTGCGTAACAGTCGGCGGCCTTGTGTCCTACCTTCCTACATCTATGGCACCTGAATTGGAACCCATTTCCTGTGTTTGCACTTCCTTTATTGTTTCCATCTCTCGAACCACCACCGCTTCCACCATTTTCCGCGTTTTTCTTGTACTGACCCTTCCAAAAGTGGTTCTTTCTTCTTGCTATCAGGGCGTCTTGACTATTTCCTCGCGTTTCATTCTTTCGTGCGTCGTATTCTTCCACTATCTTGATACGGAGCGCCTCTGGTGTTGGTAGTTCGTCCCTGGACTCGATGGCACATCTGAAGTTTTCGAAACTGGATGGGAGACTGTACAGTAGCATTACTGCAAGTAAATCGGCATTTATTTCTACGCTCATGTCGCTGAGCTTATCTACTGCGTCGAAGAAGTTCCCCAAGTGTCCACGAACATCCGCACCCTCTTCCATTCGTTGTAGCGTAAGCTGTTTGAGAAGAGTTGCTTTTCTAGCTGGCCCTTTGGACTGATAAATTTCTTCGAGTTTTAGCCAAACTTCCCTCGACGTCTTGCAAAGTTTTATTTGCTTTAATTCCGTCGGGTTAATAGATAGAATGATATCGGACTTCGCTTTACTATCCGCTCTATCCCAGGCTTCTACGGCTGTTCTCGAATTCTGGTCGTCTTCTATCATTTCTGGTTTCTTAATTTCGCCGTTTACATATCCCCATTCATCATTTTTAATCAGTAGTGCTTCCATTTGTATTTTCCATGTGTCGTAATTATTTTTATCTAGTGAGTTTATACGCGAAAATGCTTGCACACTCATTTCCAACACACGTTTTGGCCTGGGCCCATAACCTGTTATTGGTTGTATTTGGCAGAGCCTTTCAAACACAGATTGCGTGAATAGGTTTAATGAACAATAATACAAAAGACTAAAAACAGGTAAGGTAACACAACGAGAATAAGTTTACAAGTACAACGGCTAAACTACGACTACTCTGTACACACGCGCATTCAACCCCTATCGATCGCGCGGTAGTAAGTTGCCTGTCGGCTCGCGCCATCTACATCGTACGATACCGCTAGAATAGCATGGGCGTGCACTCGGGTAGAATTCCCAACATTTATCCATCTGTAACTGCCAATTTTCTCCGAATTTACAAAACCAATTTATAACTAAAACCCAAATAAGGACAATCTCCAAACTCCAAGCAAATTTTACTATTATTTATCATCAAACGTTACGGAATCCGTTTTAATTAAATTATTAAAAAATAAGATTATAAATTGCTTACTTCATTTAATTACAAATAGAGAAGCTTTTATGTAAGTGCATAAATAAGCAATAAACATCCATTAACAAAACATGAAACGACATGAGGAATTAACACAACCTTCAAATGAATAAGTAAATTACAGCACACCTTTTTATGCAAAAAAAAATATTAAAATTAGCTTATTTAAATAAAAATTCAAAATTACTCAAAATTTTTCAAATAAAACAATAGGAAATAAGGATAACCAAAGGAATACAATGTGGTAGGTGCCATTTGAAAAAATAAATTTATTCGTGTATGAAATTTTTAAACTTTAGATTTTTTTCTAAACGCCCTGTATATATTTTTGAGTTTACTTTTGTCATGGGATTTACTTTGAGATTCAGCTATTACGGGTAAAAATTTGGACACTTTAGGTCGTATTTTGTGGAAGTTACAATTTTTTTTTAATTTTTAATCTCTGAATAAAAAAAAATTTTTAGCCACCTCCCTTTCGATTTGCCAAAAATCCTTTTAGGTATTGTCATCTCGTGTGTAGTAGAATGTTTTGGTAAAAATTTCAAGTGATTATGAGAGTTCCCTCTTTCGACCTAAGTATTTCATTATCGCAGTTCGATCGAAACAAATTTATCGAGTGTTCGAGAAATAAAAACTTGGTGGAACATCAGTCGTGTTTTATTCTACATTTTCCAAAGTTTTTGATCATGTTTTACTAGAATATGAGTCTTTGATGCATCCCATAGAGGGCGATCGAATGTTTTAGAAAAGCCCAACACAGAGAAAAAGTGCACACATTCCTCTTAAAAAAAACAAGAAATACTTTCAGCGTTTTTGTAATTTTTTTGAGTACTTTATAGTAAAGATATAGTCTATGAACTGAAGGAGTTTCTTTAAATGTGTGAGATGACCTCCTTTTCTAAAAAACATCAGCAAACATGATGCAAAAGATGTTAACAAAAGTAACTATGCCTTCCATCATGAAATCATCCAATTTACATATAAACAAATTATAGAAAAAAATTAAAAACAGTAATTATAATTAACGTTGCTTTCCTTGAACTGCTTAGATGCAAAAATATTTTTATGAAAAACCTGAAAAAATCAAATGCAACGAAAGATGGTAGGGATAAGATTGCATATAGAAAAGCAAGGTTTTTGCAATTTTTGCTTAATTGTACATTCGCACCAAGAAAATTATTAATACTTACCTACCTGAAAAACAAAATAATGAAGGCTTTTTATGGGATAAGTGTTATTTTCGTGTTGTTTACAGTGAACGTTTCCTCCAAAAAAATTCGTAAGTATATGATAAGTTATTTACAGTATAAGCTTTCAGTTTCCAATAAAAAAATTACTGAAAAATAAAAATAGTACCTTATACATATATAAGCAGTTATTATCCACCTAATGGAAAAAAGGGGATAAATATTAATAATAAATAAGATCAAGTCAGTAAAGAGTAAAAGTTATTTTATAAGTACTATAAAACCAACAACCAATGTTCTTCAGGGTAGGTTTTCTAGTAGAAGCCTTCCATTCAAGGGGTAAAATTTACCTACCCTTTACTGGTTTGATATTATTTATTGTCTTTAACGAAGGGAATGGATAGTAGTATCTTATTAAAGATAATTTTTTGATCGAAGGGATTTGGACAGTAAATTTAGGGATTTCAAAAAACGATGGTCTGAATTTTGTTAGACGTTTTGCCACCTTATTGTATCTTTATCAGCATTTACAATCCAAATCCCTACGATCTTAAAAACATACCAAAAAGAAATTAGTAAAAGTAAAATTACTTTAACTATACGACGTTTTGACCGTCAAATTCGGTCATCATCAATAAGTTAATTAATTTTTTCACACTGTTTTGATTTATTTTTACCTCTTAATTATAATTATTGTCTTTATTTAATTTTTAAGCTTCGTTCATTAACCGATGCAAAAGAAATGATCCAAACATATCAGAATGTTTTGTAAAAGTAGTGAACGAACTTCGACCCCGTTTAGCAAAAGGCATCCCCGAATTGAATTTGACACCATTGGATCCTATGGTAATACCCAAAGTATCGGTTGCCAACTATACAGGGGCTTCTTTAGGCGTTGATGCAGATTTTACCAACATGACTTTTTACGGTGGCAACAATTTTGTCATTAAAAACCATAGTATTAATTTTGACATAGGAGAATGTTACACAGTGCTTTATATGCCAAAAGTTCATATGGAAACACATTATAGGATAAAAGGAAAGATCCTGATTCTAGATATTGATAGCAGCGGAAAAGCTGAAGCTACGTTCAGTAAGATTCTTTTTTTAATTTGTTGTTTCTAAAAAAATAACAAAACCTATACGATTAAATTTTTGTAATAAAATAATATTACTTTTTTTTGAGATGACTTGGTTATAACAGCAAAACTGAAAATAAAGAAGTACCAAAAGAAAGGAAAGGAGTACCTCAAATTCGATTCAAAGGTCTTTGACGTGGATATTGGTAAAGCAAGTGTACATTTGGATGACATTTTTCCAAATAACCCGGACATTAATGAAAATACAAACCTCGTTATAAACGAAAACATAGATGCCTTAATGCAAGATATTAAGCCTATTGTGTTAAAAACAGCTAAAGATATTTTGCTTAACATTCTAAACGGCGTTTATGATACATTTACTTTCGATGAATTGTGGCCTTTAGAGTAAAAAAATTAGTTTAGTATACCATCATCAAAAAATACATTTGTTCAATAAAATTATAATACAAGAAACGGATTTTTTTTATAAATATTTTTTAATTTGCAGTTTAAAACATATGATGCAGACTGCAGAGCACTAAAAATTCTTATAAATTAAGATATACCTGACATAAAATTACAAAAAAAAAATAAGCACCTAATTTAATAAAAAACAATAAAATTATCACTAGCAACAATAGAAAATCGAGGCTATACAAGGCCTGACGGCTCTGACGTAACAAAAGCAAGGCATGAGTAGGTATGTATTGTATGTACCTAGGCAGGCGATTGTACGGAACCCTTTTGGCCTAAAAGCCAAGGGATTTATTGTACAAAAAAGTCCGGGATGACATCCCTCTTTCTCTGACAGATCAAAAAATGTTGCAGCTCAGAGAGGCCTCAACGGCACATCTTTGGAACACTATATTTTTTTCTGTAAAAGATACAGGGGGTGTAATCCCAGACTATTTTGTAGAAAATCCAATACAATATATTTTTTATGCAGAACTTACATACTTAGATTAAATAAATTTTTAAAATTCTTGATTTTAGATTTTTGGAAATTATTGAAATTTGTAAATATAACTAAAGATTTTTGTAAATATGAGGAATATCGAAAGATTATTTTTTCGATTTTAAATTAAAATTGAAATTTCAAAAATTTTTCCAATTATTTTGATGATTCAAAAAATATAATATAAAAAATAAGATGGAATTTATTTTTAACGAAAAATAATTTTTTTTAACAAAAAATGTTTTGACTAAAAAATGAATTATAATCAGTACTATAATATTCTTAAGAAAATTTTGTATAAAAACTTATGTGAAGCAATTTTTGAAACAGATGGTCTTTACTTATTTCCGCCTCTAAAATTTTGGTATTTCAAAAATTTGGCCGCCCCTCACCTCACGGGCCTACCCATAAATCCATCAGTAGCCACTGGACTAAAAAGGTTTCGTAAGTTGACTACTTGCATTGACGTCACGCGAAAGCTGGTGGGCCCTCAATTCTCGATGATACCTGCCAGGCCGCTTTACGACTCAAAATTAAGTAGGTAATCCAAAAATCCGTATCTAGCGATTTTTTGAGAATAGGTGTTTTACTAAAAAACTGGGCACTAGATAAGGTTTAAAATTTTAATGAAACTTTATTTTTAGAAATTGTTTAAAATACACATGACATATTTTCTTACATTTTCGAAACACTTAACAAAAATATACCTCCTACCCCTACCTATATAAGTACATGTTTCGTAAATCTACATTATTTGCTAAGACATGCCCTTACAATATCAAAAGTAAACATGATATTTATTCGATTTTATCTACACGTTTCCATGTTTGCTTAAACATTAACTGGGTATCCAATGTAGAACGCAAGTAACTTTTGCTTCTTGACATTGACACTGACATTAGCAATTAGCATAAAATTCGCAAATGTGTTTTATGTATAGTGCAAAAAGTACACAGTTGTAACATTGGTGGCATTACATATAACCGAAGCTAATGTTATAATTATAAGCCACAATCTGTCACAACCGGATGAATACATTTACAACATTTACAGTTACAAACGTACTTTGGAATAAGTCACGCGCCGTTCTAAAATTACCTCGTACTTCCCCAGAAAAATATTCTTCAGTATTGATAAAAAATTTCGCGCAGCATTTTATGCATTTTACTAAAGCTATTCATTTCAATTTTGATCATAATTTTGATCATTCGTATTCGTATAGTTCGTTCATAAGTACACGTCATAAAAAGCAAGAATCAAATATGGTTGTGGTTTTTCATAATTTTGAAGAAATTCAAGATAGCTTAAACGATCCCAAGGTACCTATCTAATTTTTATTACTTTTTATAATTTTATACTTACCGGGCAATTGAATTCTTCAGTACAGGAACTTCGAACCTGTTAATGAATTATGGGATATTTATAATACCAAAAAAAACTCAAAAAACGAGTCGTATTTAAGTCAAAGTGATGGTGAAAATTTAAGGAAACATCCCCTAATCCTTATCGAAGGGTTGGACGGTTCAGGTAAGAAAAATGCAAATAAAAATATCCAGAGTTTTTCAATCATCAATCGAATTTGTCCAAAAATTATAAAGTGACCAGAAAATATGGGTGTTGGGTTGGGTTAGGTTAGATCATGAAAAGTTAGTTTAGATGAGGTTTTTCCCCTATACGATATTTAGTGTAACTGCAATCGGAGTTGTGAGCAGGAGAAGTGGGGAGAGAGTGAAATAGGTAACCTAACCTTACACCCTGTTTTTTTCTGTTGATATCTCCAATTTTTAAAAAAAATCAATCGATTATTAATTAGTTTTATTTCTCAAAAAAAAATTGCGAAATGTTTTCTTCATCAGGATGACCAACACCCAAAATATATACAGGGTGTCTCACCTAAGAGACGGTGGTCAACATGTCGGAAACTACTTCGATTTGAATTTTGATAATTTGGACAATAACGTTATTGGGTATGAACTCCTCAATTAAAATAACGCCATCTACGTAGCACTTCCGGTTGTACCGGAAGTTAAAGTCAACTTTGTTATTTTGAACGGAATGATATATTTTTTATGACGAATTCGGATTAAACGCAAAATTTTAAGGTGACTGAATCTTAAAGCTAACGTTTAGACAAAAGCGAACTCAAAAATGTGTACAGGGCGTTCGAGAAAAATATCTAAATTTTAAACACGAATAACTTTGTTTTTTCAAATGACACTAAACATATTTTATTTTTCATCCAATTCCCTATTTGATCCATATGGATATTTCCTGATGTTTTATTTGAAAAAATTTGAATACTTTTTGAATTTTTGAACATCAATTGAAGTTTTCATTTAAACACTTCTTCGAACATTTTTGCAGCAGTTTCTTGTATACCGACCACCGCGTCGTAGGTGGGACACCCTGTATATACTAAGTGGCGAAACGTTCCAAATTACACAAGTAAAAAAAATTTCATTTGGAGCTATTATTCAGTAGTATGGCAATTTCAGGAAAAAGTACCATAACTTCTAAATTAGCCGAAAAAATTAACGCAACACTCTGTTCCACTCCACCCCCCTGTTTAGACCATTTAAGAGCGTTGTTTGATGACTGCAAATTTCTTCGTGCAACATTTTACGCTATGGGAAATTACATAGCGGCAGAAGAAATAAAGAAAGTTTTGGAAGAAAAACCTGTTATTTTGGATAGGTGAGAGTTCATACATTTTTAAATGAATCAATTTATTTTTGTACTTAATTAACACTTGATAACACCAAATGGAATCCATGGCATCATGACAATCAAACGATATAAATCCAAAAAAAAAATAATAATATAAAGCCGGCTTCCCAGAGTGCCTAACTATGGTTCGAGTTAAAGGCAAACCGGCTCGCCACTGATGGCTTGGCTCACGTAGTTTCGTCATGCTTTACTCAGGCTCAGCTTGTGGCGATACACTTATGTGCCGTGGGAGCGGCAAAAGCTAGCCGATTAATTGGGCGAGTTACAATGGCTCGCCGATTGATGTGGCGAGCGATAAAGGCTCGCCATTTGATTTGGCGAACGGCAAAGGCTCGCCATTTGATGTGGCGAACGGCAAAGGCTCGCCATCTGACTTGGCGAACCGAAACACTCGCCATAACAAACGGACTTTATTCTATCTGCCAGCTCGCCAAACCACGCATCAATTTAAGACCAATTTTTTATTCCAACATAAATTTAATGTTTCAATTATTTTTGTGCAATAAATTAATTTTAATACATACTTATATTTTATGATAAGCATATTATGTATCTATATAGGTTTTGGCATTCATCAGCTGCTTATTCACTTGCACAAGCCGTGCAATCTAACCCTGATGAATATTCATTGCCACCAGAAGGCGACGAAACGTACCGTTGGCCTGAAGATCTTATAAAACCCGATATCGCGTTGTTTCTTGATGTTGACGAAGAGGAAAGAATAAAAAGACATAAAAAAAGAAATACTACAAACACGGCCCAAGAACAACTTTTAAAAACTGATGATCAGTTCAGACAAAAGTAAGAATGTAATAAGTAAAAATTTTATTTAAAAAAATTGTAGGTCCGTATTCTACAAAAATTTTTCCTCAGCATAAGCAAAAATATTGTCCTTATTTGAATTTTCCTTAATTTTTATTTACCTTAGCCTGCTACAGGTCCATGAAAAAAAAACACGAAAACGATTCAAAAACTTTTTGTTCAAAGATTTATTATTTGACATTGAAAAAAGTGTCTGCATGTTTAATTTTAATTGTTATTTAGTTTTGCACATATTCCTGAATATCCTCAATCATTTTTGAAAAATATGGAACATTCTAGAATATTTTTGACTGTTCTCGAACATATCAAATTACTATCAAAAAAATTATTTAAAACATGATAATAATTCTTAAATAAAAGAATTCATTCTCAAGAAGTTTAGAACGTTTTAGATCATTATCAAACGTTTCAAAACATTCTCGAAAAATTTGGAGCATTCTGAAACATGTTACATCATTCTAGAAGATTTCTAACCATTTACAAAAAATCTAGAGCATTTGAGAATATTCCAGATCATTTGTAAGCATTCTAAATCATTCTCGAAAAGTTTGGAGCATTCTGAAGCAAGTCACATCATCATTTTAGAAGAATTCTAATTATTCACAAAAAATCTGGAACATTGTAGAATATTCCAGACCATTCGTGAGCATTCCAAATCGTTCTCGAAACGTCTGAAGCATTCTGAAACATGTTGCATTATTCTCGAAGATTTCTATTCATTCACAAAAAAGTCTAGATAATTGTAGATCATTCTTAAAAATTCCACTAATTCCTGGAATGTTATAGAACATCCTATAACATTTTCGAAGGTTCAGGACGGATATTTTAAATGATTCTTAAAAAAATTCAATGATACTAAAATTCCAGTTCATTCTCGACTAATCTGGAATATTTAAGAACATTCTAAAACATTCCTTTCACCCACTCTCACGTCTCTTATTATCGAAGGGATGAGGCTAAGGGCTTATCCACTGTCACAATTGCAAGTGGGTGGCAGAAGGTGGTCGTAAAGAAAAGTGAGGCCACACTGTAAAACGCCTGTCTATTCACATTTTCTGTATAATAATTATTACTTAATTATTATTATTTTGTAATTTATTACTTAACAGCTGAAAGTCTATACCATTTGATCTATAAAATAATTAAACAGAAATAATGATATCTAAGACTTATGCACTGATAGAAAACTAGAGAACATAAATACACATATTATGTGTACATTCCACGAATGGAACGCTTTATTAATTATTAAATTATCCTTATCATTATTTCCTTGAATTCTAAATTCCTGTAAACTTTATCATGTTCTCGACAAAAAAAATCTTATTGGTTTTGCTGTAAACTGTAAACAACTGTTTGCTGTATTTTTTTAAAATTTGATGATGATGATGAGAGAGAAATCAGTGGCGAGTCTAATGGGGGCATAAATATTTCGATTTTTAAAAATCGACAACCGGAATTCTACAACTAATATCTAACATAACCTCCTCGGAATATATTTTTTAACATATTAAATTTTTTTTTTCAACTTTTAGCATTATAAAAGCGTATAAAAATATGTGCAATCCACCAGTGGAATTTATTGATGCCAACCCATCAGTTGAAGAAGTTCTTGAGAATGTTTACCACAAAATTAAGCACCTTCTTTAGACTTTAAGTCAAATATTGTATTATTCATTAATCATTTTTGCACTCATTAAATTTATTAACATTACTGTTATAGGTATACTTACAGATGTAAAATCAACAATTTACTACTTAATAATAAAAATCAATAATTTTGTCAGCATTATAAATGTAAAAATAATTAATTTTTTTTTTTTCGTAATTATTTCTTGAGTTTCAATTTCAGTCCGGAATGACTTTGTAAGGATTCAATATTCCATTAGGATCCATTGTATGTTTTAACATCCTCATAAGTTTGGTCGCTGATGGATGATTTGCCTTATCTAAATATTTCGCTTTCAAAAAACCCATTCCGTGTTCAGAACTAATACTTCCATTGATCTCTCTGACCTTTTCGAAAACGAAAGGTTCTACCATATTCTGCATTTCATCGGTGTGTTCTCTTACGCTTATTTGAAGATGAAGATTAGAGTCTCCTGTAAAAACATTTTTAAAGAAATATCAAATAAACCAAAAGAAATAACGACAAAGTAATTGTGTCCTACGGTTTTAGTCAGGGTTAGGTTAGGTTAGGTTAGGTAGCCCACTAAAGAATGCAATCAATTTCTTACACTTATCAAAAAAGACATGAAAAAAAAACAATCTTCAGTCAATTATTCCATTTTCATTTGCAAAATAAAAATAATCAATTTATATCTATTCAACAAATTTAAAAACCCAGGTACATTTAAGAAAACCTGGTATCATCATCCAAGTTTTCCTTTGCCCTTTTCATTATTTTGTAGAAACTTTCAACAGCATAAGACCAAAGACGCCCAAAAAAATACACGTACCCAAATGTCCAAATCCAAACACTCTGTGTGCTTTTGATGCCATATGTGTTTTCATTAAATCAACCAAAGTGAAAAAATGTTCTAAAGGCACACTGAAATCGTAACAGAACACGTATCCATCTTTTCGTAGAGCAGTGGGAACTCTTTCACGAATGTCCCATATATTCTAATCAAAATTAAAGAATATTAAAAACAGATTCAATAAATAAACAAAATGATTGTTGAAAGTGATTCAATAAAACTGTGCATAACAAAACTCCTACTAAATATATTCTACATAATATAGTTCTGTATATGTACAAAGCTGTTGCCATAGTTATTGAAGGCCAGAGCGCTAACACGCAACGTCATATAAGGGAGTCCTCGTAAGGAACTTTTTTAATTTTATAGTATTTATGGTGCAAAATTTTTTTGTTCGCGGATTCTTGTAGAAGAAGATCAGAAGAGCATTTGTGCAAATTTTTAGCAAGCAAATAATTTTACTATTTTTCATTTAACGTTGTTTTTCAAAACGCCTTGTTTGACTTTTCGACGCTTACATAGCCAAAACCGTGATAGATATGAGAAAAGTATACAGACCTTTTTTGTAGATAAATAAATTTTCTACAAAAAAGTCCTTGACAGTATCTATCTACCTTTTACAGGTAAAAAAATACAGCGTTTCAAAGACGGGCTTCAACGTGTAATAGATCGCCTAAGCGGCCTTGTACTGCTGTTTTTTTTTTACTTATAAAGAATAGAGGGGTGTTGTCCAGGACTTTTTTGTATAAAATTTGATTATCTACAAAAAAGGTCTTTATACTATTTTCGTATCTATCACGGTTTGGGCTACATAAGCGTCGAAAGATAGAAATGCACGTTTTGAAAAACTTAACGTTAAATAAAAAGTAGCAACAATTATTTGCTAGCTCAAAAATTTTAACAAATGCTTCTCTGACCTTCCCCTACACGAATCCGCGATCAAAATATTTTTGAACGATAAAATCTCTTTGACTATGTACTAGATTAAAAGGTTCCCTACGAGGACTTCCTTATATTACGTCATAAATCAGCACTCTGGCCTTCTATAACAATGGAATCTAACGGTAATATCCGGCTGAGAAAATCAATTTCAACTTGAAATAACTTTTAATATCAAGGTCACCATTTGATATCCCACTAAACTACACAACTTTGGTTTCTATAATTTTTTCTAGGTTTTCGTGTAAATAAAAAAAGGCAACAATTTTTTGTCAGTTTAAAAATTTCAACAAATGCTCCTCTGACCTTTCTCTTCAAAAATCCGCGATCAAAAAAATTTTTCGACCATAAAATCTCATGATTATTTTATTAAAACGGTTCCCTACGAGGACCACCGTATATTACGCCACAAATAAGCACTATGGCCTTCTATAACGTATAGTAAGCGTTTGAAACGTGGTGTTATAAGCGTTTCATGAAAAAAAAAATCTAGAAATGAGGATGAGGTAACACAAAAAGTTGCTTGGAGCAGGGCCCAATCTAAAAAGGGAGCAAGCTAGACAATTGCCACAGTGGTCAAGATAAGGGGAGAACTATGAGTGACCTGCTCTAAAGGGGGTAATTTTATAAAAAAATGTGTATGCTACTATTTTTACATTAAAGATGGATGATTAACTTTAAATTTCGATTTTTTTCGTGTTCTGAGGTAATTTCCGTCAAATCATCCTATCAAAGTATCCTATACCAAAACTCTATGTCGAAAATAGTGAAATTTTGATTTAGCAGAATTTGGTTGCATAATTAGAGTTTCTGTAATAGCAGCAGAATATCTATTGTTTTACAGAACTTGGCAACACTGCTGCACAAAGGCAGTACGTCGAGAGTTATGCCAAAGCAAACACGTATCATATACGTACAACAAATAATCGTGGAAAGAGGTGTTCGGTAGTGTACGAGATAAACTAAAAGGTGTATTTTATGTTCAGATACTATGGTTATTAATATTGCAACCGATAAGTTGTTGGGATTCAACGTAAATAATGTTTTATCATTCAAAAAAGCAATGGCAACACCATTAACCTGAAGCAAGAACAATAAGTGATTGCGCATGTGCAAAACTCATTATTTTGTCCGTGAAAGAAATATGTGTAGTGTGTAGGCAACTATTCGTTTGCTCGTTGCAAATAATTTATAACGTTGCTATTGTTAAATTTACTAATTTATTGCAAATGCCTAACTCATTTTCGGTAAAACTTTCTCGTGTTCCTGTGAGTGTTGTGTTTGGTTTGGATCGGAGTCAACAACCCTGATGATGTTACCATTATACCTGCACTGTAAGTTTTCATTTAATTAAGTGCTTTTCTTTTAAGAAAAATAATCTCTTTAGTAATTGAGTGTAACACTGTGGAATTATTTTTCTTAAAATATTACATATTTATAAAATTACGCACGACTATTACATACAGGTGATAACCTATAAACAACAATCCTTAGTTTAAAGATAGTTGTTAAAAGTTATTTCAAGTTGAAATTGATTTTCTCAGCCGGATATTACCGTTAGATTCCATTGTTATAGAAGGCCAGAGTGCTGATTTATGACGTAATATAAGGAAGTCCTCGTAGGGAACCTTTTATTCTAGTACCTAGTCAAGAGATTTTATCGTCCAAAAATTTTTTGATCGCGGATTCGTGTAGAGGAAGGTCAAAGGACCATTTGTTGAAATTTTTGAGCTAGCAAATAATTGTTGCTACTTTTTATTTAGCGTTAAGTTTTTCAAAACGTGCATTTCTATCTTTCGACGCTTATGTAGCCTAAACCGTGATAGATACGAAAAAAGTATAATGACCTTTTTTGTAGATAATCCAATTTTATATAAAAGAGTCCAGGACAGCACCCCTCTCCTTTATAAGTAAAAAAAAACAGCAGTACAAGGGCGCTTAGGCGGTCCATTACACGTTGAAGCGCGTCTTTGAAACGCTGTATTTTTTTACCTGTAAAAGGTAGATAGATACTGTCCAGGACTTTTTTGTAGAAAATTTAATTATCTACAAAAAAGGTCTGTATGCTTTTTTCATATCTATTATAGTTTTTGGCTACGTAAGCGTCGAAAGGTCAAACAACACGTTTTGAAAAACTTAACATTAAATAAAAAATTGTAAAATTATTTGCTATTGCTAAAAATTTGCACATATGCTCTTCTGCTCTTCCTCTAGAGTCTAGAAGAATCTGCGATAAAAAAATGATGATTACCTCGACTATAATATGAAAACAATTCCCTACGAGGACTCCCTTATATGACGTTTAGCTTTAGCGCTCTGGCCTTCAATAACGATGGTAACGATATTACGTATATTCTTGATTTCTACGTTCACTCATTTGTATATACCATAGATAAGCACTCCGAGAAATTCGTAGGGTTTTTGTGCAATCATAAAGATTTTAGTGCCGCTTTTAAATTTACCAGCAATGTATGGACCACAATCATTATGAAGACAAAAGTGCTAATTTGAATGTACCATATATTCAGTAAATTTTTTATACCTATTATAGGTAACTTCATTTTTTTACACAAGTACCTTAGTTAATTTTACTAATTGAAACCTTACTTTAATTTTTGATGGTTCCGAGGCTGTAGTGCCATTTAAAATTAATTTTTCTTGCAATGCAAGTTCAAGAAATGCATCCATTTTTTCTGTGTCGTTTTTTTCATTGCTTCCCGATGTTTCTATAAGCAGATAAAATGGATAATCTCCTATCGGTGATTGTAGAGCAAGTTTTTCCTCAACTAAGATCACAGTTTCCTTATCCATCACTTCCACAGCTGACAGCGTCTCTCCTAAATCGAATTTTGCTTTTTTGAACGTTTTTAGTACTTTCTCGTAGCTTTCTAATCCTATAAACAAATAAATAAGAAGGTTTAGAAGAAATAGCACAAATCTTTTTTTCCAAGTAAAAAAACTGATCAAAATATCGTACTTAATATAATTTCACAAATTATTTTATATTCCTTTAAAATAAAGAAAATAACATCAAGACTGATTACATTACTTACAGTGACGGATTATCCCATTATTAGGCATAGACAAAATAGATACAAAAGGTTTAATAAAGCAATTAAAAAACATGTACTTACTCGTTAATGACAAGTCTTTTTCTTATAATATTTTCAACTGACATTGGATCCACTATAACAATTTATAACTACAAGATTACTTTACTTACGTACCTAAAAATGCAACGTTTTTTGATTTTGGGTGCGGAGGACATTGTAGTACAATTTTGGTAATTACACCAAGGGTTCCTTCTGAACCGATAAACAAATGTTTTAAGTGATAACCGGTGTTATCCTTTTTGAAATTACGCATACAATTTATTACTTCACCATCAGCTTTTACCTGAAATATACGTTTCGTTTTATTTATTTTTTAATTTTTGGATAAAATTTCAAAATGTAGTTGTTACTTTATAGCATCTTCAGCATTTTTTAGTCAAAAATGCGTGACGAAAACAGTTAAGAAAGTTGTTACCAAAATTGGAAACCACATTTATATCAAAAATTCGTTGTAGGTATCCTTTCTGGTTTTAAAGAATAGAATATTTTCGAATTCGATTTTTTTTATGTTATTTACCGCTTCAAGTCCTAGAACACTTCCATGTAAATTCCCATATCTTACTAATCGTAATCCTCCAGCGTTTGTAGACAAATTTCCTCCCAGCTGACAATTTCCTTTTGCACCTAAATCTAAAGGCACAATTAATCCTTTTTCGGAGACAGCGTCATTCAAAGTTTCCAGAACACAACCAGCATCACATATAACCACCCCTGTTAAATAATTGCATTTAATTAAAAATTGTTTGCTAAATATAAATTAAATCTGCCATCTGTAAATGCTTCACATTTAAGTCTTTTTTTTCTTATTATGATTTTCCTACGTACCAGATATGTCATCAATTTTATGAATTTTGTTCATAAGTCCCATTGACAGTATCACTTCATCAAAAACTGGCACTCCGGAAGCTACTACGCTAGTATTTCCTCCTTGTGGACAAACAGCAAGAAGATTTGCATTACAATAAGACAGTATAGTTGAAACCTCTTCTGTTGTTTTAGGTTTAATAACCACACTGCTTTCTCCTGAAAAATAACAAACAATACATATTTTTGTTATCTACCTTCTAAAAACTTATTTTCCTTTTAGACCTTAAAATAATCAACAAAGATAAAACCTGGTTAGTTTACTAAAAATACGTATTAAGGTTTTTTTGAATACCTATGTAGTTTTTGTCATACCTTTTGCAAACCCATACCAATCTTCATTGTACTGATCCAAATCGTCAACACCAGTTAAAACACGTGTTTCTCCAAGAAGATCTCTGAAGAACTGAATGTCATGAGGTTCCAAAACTTTAAAGTTTCTCCTTTTAACGTTATATAAGTCCTTTTCAAACAAACAAAATTTTATTAGGTGCATTTAACAAATACTTTTAATAAATTGTAATGGGCATTTTTATGTTCGTATCTATTTAAAAAGTTACTGAAATTAAAATAAAATACAAATCAACAGTGGAAATTATTTATCATTCCATACACGCGCTTTCAAGAAATTCAATTTCAAAAAGTTTTGGGACCTCTCTTACGAAATAGTTCCCAAAACTTCGGTCGCAGGCTTTTAGATGTCTCTTCATGTCTTTCATGGGTAATATTGAAGCGTTGGCAATTTGTATTCTGGAATAACCAGAAAGCATGCGATGTCAAAAACGATCTACATATACGTATTAAGCAAAAAATCAGGTCTTGGTCTAAACCACAAAATACATGCAGGCTTAGGTACTTTCCTACGGTTTTTGTCAAAATTTCGTAAAAATGATGCCCTTTAGTTCTCAATTCCCCTATGCAATCTATGGCAGTAGTAGGTGACAAAACACAAACACAAGCTCAAGATTTTGGACAAGTGATGAAGTCGTATCTGCCTTTGAGGTTGAGGACTGTGCTACAGACCAAGATAAAGAATTTTTGAACTGGGGATGTCCTGATTCGAGTCTAAAGGACGTCGTGGATTGGAGTTGCTATAACGTTTCGCTATCACGAGTGGCGAGCTTCTTCAGAGGTCTTTTGATGCTGGGTGTAGACTGAAGATTGTAGGACCTCTGAAGAAGCTTACCACTCATGGTAGCGAAACGTTAGGATGCAACTACAACTTTCGACGGCTTTTAGACCAAAATAAGGACATTACCAGTTTATCAATTAGCCTCGAAAGCCTGTACCAATTGAAAGAATTTTTGACAACAAAAAAATTATTTTCTAAAAAAAACCTACGTTTATGTTCTGATCAAAAAACAATTTGTGTAGGTCAAGGTTTTTGAAACATCAAAATTGACTTTGTGTAGATATTGAATAAAATTAAAATTAATCGATTTTATTAATTCCATTAATAAAAATATGTGATAAGCGTCCAGATAAACAAACACTCTTTTTCCTTAAATTCACATCTGATTCGATCATTTTATCTAATGTAATTTTTTTATGAATTACTTTCTTATATTTTCGTCTAGCTTACCTTACTTAGACTTCTTTTAGGAGCACTACTATATTTTCGTGAATGGAAAAGTACATTTTCAGTCACTAATGTCCTAGATGATGTTAGAATGCGTTTAAACATCTTGTTTTACTGTTCCACCAGCTTCATAATTAAGACATAAATATAAAGTCCTTTCAGATAGTAATTGTTGAATGTCTTACACGGATAAGATAAAATGTTTACAAAAGAATTATTTATAAACTATTTTCCATCTCATACTCATATTCTATGAAAAATATGCACTTTAACTTTAATATTTACAATAACAAATAAACAAAATCTTATTTCGTTATTAAATGCACTTGCAAGCTTTTTCTAAAACGTCGAAATTATTTATTTTAATTTTATTTTTTATTAATAATTTATCACTAAATCAAATTAGTATTAAAAGTAACAAAAATTGGCAATAATAATTACAAAATATTTATTTTAACACACAATAAATGATAACAAAATACATATTTTAATATTTGCAGTCAACAACAATTTTTCTTTATAATTTTTTTATGTATAATTCAATATGTGTAGTTATTTGCAATAGACAAATATTGTATATCAGGGAAGAACTTTATAAGGATTGAGAATCCCATTAACATCCATTATTTTTTTAATATCTTTCATTAGAGCAATAGCAGGTGGACTCTTTGAATATTTAACGTACTTTGGTTTTTTAAAACCAATGCCATGTTCAGCGCTGACGCTCCCTCTTAGTTTTGAGGTATACTCATAAATAAATGGCTCTATTTTGCTCATTATCTCCTTAGTGTATTCTTTAACCGTGATATTTAAATGGATATTTCCATCTCCTGCATTAAAGAGAAATAATTGATCATTAAATTAATTAAGTAGCAGGCATGTAAATAGACAAAATATGTATTAGACCCTTAATATCTTCTAAAAAAATTTAAATTAAATATTTTTTTACCCATCGTAGAATACTTTTTTACAGTTGAAACAAAAAAAAATCATAAGATCGAAACTTACCCAAATGTCCATAACCGCAAACCCTCACAGCCTCTTTGCCTACCCTTTCTAACATTGCAGGAACTAAAGAGTAAAAGTGTTGAGTCGGCAAAGAAATATCGTATTTGAAGACATATCCATCGTGAAGTAAAGCCCCTGTAATGCCTTCTCTGATGTCCCATATGGCCTAATTAAATTTTTTATTAATTTGAATGAAAAACATTTTTAGACAATTATACAACAGTTGCTTATTACGAATGTTTGTTTTTTTTTGAATTTAAGTACCTACTTGTAAAATGGAACCCTCATAAGATCATGAACGATAATAAAAAAATCAAAGCGGTTTAGATTCTGACTTCAAAAACGTGTAGGTACACTTAACTTAAAACTCCCAGATTTCTAATTTTTTAAATCAATTTTTAAATAATGTGCACTGTTAGGTACCTTAATTTTACTAGGTTCACTAGTAACTGTGCCATCTAAAACGATTCCCTCTGTCATTACGTTATTCAAAAAAGAATTAAGTTTTTCTTCATCGTGTGTACCATTGCTTCCAGAAGTTTCTATCAACATATAAAAAGGATGGTCTCCAATAGGGCTCTTCTGTTTCAAATGGCTGGTTACTACTTCCAAAGATTTAGCGTCAATCATTTCACAAGATGATAATATTTCCCCTAGTTGATGTTTACATTTTTTCATTGTAGCAAGTAATTTATCGAAAGACTCGAGACCTTAAAAACAACATCAATAATTTAGCACCTTTATTAATAATTAATAATTATTATTTTCTTTTCCTACCTAAGAACGCTACGTTAATTGCCTTTGGTTTAGGAGGACACTGAATTGCAACTTTTGTAATGATTCCCAATGTGCCCTCGGAACCGATGAACAAGTGTTTCAAATGAAAGCCAGTGTTGTCCTTTCTGAGGGTACTCAGTAGGTCTAAGACCTCCCCATTTGCTTTTACCTTATGAAAAATATATACCTATAGGTACACTAATTTTCATATTTTTTTTTTTAAAGATTTTAAATGTTACATTATGTAGATATACAGGGTTAGATTTTTGCTAATATGTAATTAATATATAGGTACAGTCTTTTTAACCACCCTGTATACGCCTTCTTACCACTTCAAGGCCAAGCACGCTCCCGTGGAGATTACCGTACCTCAGTAATCTAAGACCTCCAGCGTTTGTGGATACATTTCCGCCTATATGACAAGAACCCTTCGCCCCTAAATCCAAGGGCATCATTAGCCCCTGCTTCCCTACTTCATGATCTAAAACTTCCAACACGCACCCCGCTTGACACACTAACACACCTACATTAGAGAAAAAGAAATGAAAAACTATGCAAACGTAATTTTTATTAAAATTAGTACTCGGAAAACTGTACCTGAGGTGTCGTCGATATCAATAATTTCATTCATTAGAGAAGTAGATAAAACCACTTCATCAAATACTGGCACTGAACCCCCTACGAGACCAGTATTTCCACCCTGCGGACACACGGCTAGGTGGTTATAATTACAAAACTCTAAAATTTTGGATACTTCTTCTGTTGTCTTGGGTTTTAGTACACATTGGCTGTAACCTGAAATAATCATTTTTCTATTTTTCAATTTCAAAATTTCGAGCAAAACCAAATTTTTTTTATGTCCATTATATTCACTATATTCAGAATTATCATATTTTGAAGGCTTTCCTGATGGGCAAATACCAACTGAGGCAGCCACTGTTAAAATACTACCAACTGGGGCGATTTTATTACCAAAGAGTAGAACCAACTGACGGAGACGTCTTAATCCGCCCATAAAATAGAAGATTATATAAGTAACCATAAAAGAACCCCTCAGTTGGTATAACTGCCTTGCCTCAGTTGGACATAATCCCACAACTTAAATTCTCAGTTGATACACGTCATTTTTTTAAATAAAAAAATTTATTGGGTAAAAAAAATACTTAGGTAGGTACCTCCAAGTAATGGAAAACCTAAATTAAGTTTATTCCGCAAAATTTACTACTTAATTAAAAAAAGTATCTGTTTATATTAATCGTGATAATGCAATTAATTTTCCTGTTAGATATAGAAAATAAGTATTCCGTCCTGTAGGTACAAAGAAGGGTGAAATTTCGTTCGTATTTCTTTCAATAAAAGAACCTAATCATCAATGAGTAGATAAGATTTCTGTCACATAATAGGGGAGGCAGGAAAAGCATAAAGACGAAAATGTGTCAATCTTTTCACATTTAAGTTGATTTTCTTTTGAGATGGTATCAGAACGTCCGGACTTGCGGAAAACATCTATCGGTAATCCCTACGAACCTACCTCTGACACTTTTAATCCAATCAACGTTATAGCTTTCACACTCGCTGGGGTCGTTTATCACTCGATTTTCGCCCAACAGATCTAGAAAGAACCGAACGTGGTTTTGGTGAAGGGTGGAGAATTTTCCACGTTTCACGTCTGGGTATCGATCCTAAAACCAATATTTTATCTTCTAAATACCATTCTGTGGTCAA
This sequence comes from Agrilus cyanescens, assembly GCA_947389935.1. Classification (NCBI taxonomy): domain Eukaryota; kingdom Metazoa; phylum Arthropoda; class Insecta; order Coleoptera; family Buprestidae; genus Agrilus; species Agrilus cyanescens. The sequence continues at coordinate 27,622,899 of OX376705.1, forward strand.
TATTAATTATTGATTTATCTTCTATAATAGGAGCATTCCACATCAAATTGATCTATTTTGAATTAATTATTTAGATTACTGAAGTAGAAGATTAAACAAAATTACTTGAAAATTATTATTATTATTATTATTATTAATATTTTTTATTAAAAATATATCACAAAAAATTTACTATTGACGTTGGGAACAAATATAATAATTCCCTCTATATAAAAAATTTATTATAAACGTACAAAGGGAAGGCACAATCTATGTTACGCCACTGCACCAAGTAACATTTAACCTTAGACTAGGAAAGAGAGGAGACACGTAACTCGTAAGCCGACTGTACGTCGAACATTGTTACTTTATTTTGTACTCCCTCCATTAAACGGTGGCAGACAGTGCGTTGGTGTCCATCTTTAAAAGTGTCAATATAATTAAATAGTGTACATAGTTAGGTTTTAGTGGATTTTTGTTTAAAACAATAGTGATTTGTTCTTCTTACGGCTATAAATGCCGCAGTGAAAGAAATGAACCAGAAATCACATTTCATAGGTAAAAAGAATTTTACGTAGTAAGGTTAAGCAAAGTAAATCGCGTTTAATTTGTTAATTGTTTACATACTACTTAAAATATGTTACGATTTACGTACAAGAATTATTAATGCGTAATATTTTTTTTGTTGAAATGGTTTACTGATAGTGTAAGAAAAAAAAAATACTTTCAAAGTTGTAAGAAGCATGCGTTTACCACAATATTACCATAGGCGGCGTCACTTTTAGTTATAAAAATCTAAGAAATAAAATTAATTAATTAAAGAACATCGCGTTAATTAACGTTAATGAAATAATTCTTTGCATTTAATGTCATTGAACATGTATTCTACTTGACATAAAATAAATAATATTTTTCTTAGTAACCTATGACGCAAAACAACAGTTCTTAATGATTGTTCACTTTATCAAATCAACAATTGATACTCTGTATGGAATTATAATTATACGAATAATGTTAACAGAACTAACTCCCTCTTATCAGTATATGTTGCGCTACTGAGCGCTGACTGCTGGGTTCATCGCGTAACAATTTGCAGTCGACGATTATGCGTCCCTTCTCTTTCGTAGTGTAAGCATTTAACGATTACCATCAAGAATTCAAGGCCCAACAGCTTACGTGTGACGTCAATGCAAGTAGCCAATTTAAGAAACTCTTTTAAACCAGTAGACAAAAGATTTTATCGTGCAAAAACTGTTTTGATCGCGGATTGTTGTAGTAGTCGATGAGGAGAGCATTTGTGCAAATTTTTAATTTTTACTATTATTTATTTAATGTTAAAGTTTTTCAAAATGCGTTTTTTAACCTTTTGACACTTACGTAGCAAAAACTGTAGAAGAATGTGAAGGGAATTGAATACCTAGTCTATAAAAAAGTCCTAACAGAACCAACCCTCTATCTTATACAGAATTTTTTATAGAAAATAAAATTCTCTACAATCCTGTTTTCGTTATGTATTTGATATTTGGAAAACCGTGAAAAGACCTTTTTGTATAGTCAATTGAATTTTCTAACACCCCTCTATCTGTCACAGCGTCACACGTCACAGGTTAAAAATTGCAATTCTCCAAAGTTAACTCAGCGCCACATTGGCGCATCTTTGGAGCGCTGTATTGTTTTACCTGTATAAGATAGAAGGATGCCGTCCAGACTTTTTTGCACAAAATTCAATTCTCTACATTTTTTTTCATATCCATTACAATTTTCACCACGTAAGCGTCGATAAGTCAAAAGAAGCATGTTGCAAAACTTTAACATTGAATAAATAATAGCAACAATTATATGCCAATGTTAAAAATTTGCTTAATTGCTCTTCTCATCGGCCTCCATAAAAATCCGCGATCAAAATTATTTTTGCACAGTACATCGCTCAACTGCTAGACTAAAAGTATTTTGCACAGTTGCCTACCTACACCGCCATGTCTGGGTTGTTACGTCAGAGCTCTCGGGCCTTGTTTCCTAACGAGCTAACGTAGGTAGCTAATTATGTAAGTATGTATTTAAAATTAGTACAAAAACAAAGAGATACCAACATCGTTCATTGCCAACTCATTTTATTTGTCTGATTATTATATTAATTTACACAGATTTTATAATAATTAATTCAAATATGTAATTAAATTTTTTTTATGTTCTTATAATGGACAAACAGTCGTTGTTTGATGTAACGTCGACGATGTATTTTATCAAGCACTAAAATAATACAATCTGAACTTTATAAATATTCATGTTCCCCGCTAGTGCCCTTGCCGCTATGTTTTTGAATCATTTGGCGTTCCCTAACGGAATTATAAACCCTCGTGTATGTTTTTATTAATGTCTCTCGATTTGTACTCGTACTGCGCTCTGTATTAGTTTGATACTAATCGTAAGAAAAATTAGATTCTCACGTTCGTGTTTGTCTACGATTTGTGTGTGACAAACTGTAGATAATAAACAAATATCTGTAACGTGTTTTTGATAGACTACATAAAGGGGTTGATTTTTCGCAGAGAAAAAAAAAACAAAAAACGAAGATGTTTTTTTCAAGAAATCGTTACTCTATCATTTTTGGAAAATTTAGCGTAGGTTAGGTGCAGTAAACCAAAAAAAAAAAAACAATATTGCAGATTAAGAGTGAACACAATTGCAGTTTTAGATTCTTTTTTTAAATATTTATTGAATAATGAAGAACTTTTTTCAAAAAGATTTGCAAGATTAATAAAAATTGTCTAACTATAGACACAATGACTAGAACTTTTGTCGTTTTTTTATTTGTTATTTTTTAATCGCTCTTCACGTGAGGGTAAACTTAGTAGAACGTGCTTTATTGAGCAAATAGACATGACCTACCTTAGTGAGTTCGGGAAGGGCTCCTCTTGCGCAAGCGTTCCCGGTGGAGAGAGTCCTGAACGAAATCCTGCAGCCCCGTTGCTGCTGTGCGAGGATCTCTTGGGAAAGGACTCTCCACGTTGCCTTCGTAATGCGTCCATGAATTATTCCAAGCATTATTTATCTTTATCCTCTCGACAGATAGGTATCACAGTCGGTTTTTTGGTATTTTTGCAATTTGGAGAGATCGCTCTTCTACAGTCTTGTACTCTGCAACAATGAAAACATATATGACATCAATTATAAGCAATTTTTTTGTGGGAAAAATTCACTCCTTACCTCACAAAAAGGAAATAAACGTAAAAAAATGTTTTTGTTTCACAACTTCATCGATATATTTGTACAAAAAGAAAATATATGGATAGAAAATTATTCTTGTTTTATATAAATCTTTTTCTATTTTAATTTGGTTCTTGATACGAATCAAATGCTCAAAAAAGAATAACTTATAAACATTATCGACTTTTTGATATCAATTTTTTTTTTATAATTCCAAGAAACCGTAGAATTTTGAATTTCCCCTTTTTTACCTTCATATTTTTTTTTATGACACACCTACCTTTATATATTGTTAAGTTTTAGAATAAGGAAACGGAATCTTATTACCACTTTATTTAACTAATTATTGTAAAACAATTATAGCTGACCTTAAACTTCACATAATTTTAAATTTCTATGCATTTTTAATGCCCAATTGTCTTTTATATATCTTTTTTGTGTTTGTATTTTAAGGACAAAGACCAGGATGTTATTGCTTTATACTAATAAGTAGTGATAATTTCTTATTGCGTCTATTTATTATTTGATAATAAGCACAATAAATATCGTTTCCTTATTTGAAGATATATTTTCATTAATAAGAACTGAACTAAACTAAAAAATTATACAGAAAATATTATACCTAATAATATCATCAAATTCATTGGCATATTTTAAACCTTAGAATTTTTTTCTGAACGCCCGGTATTCATTTTTAAGTTCACTTTTGTCAGGGCGGTTGCTTTGAGATTCAGCTATTATTTGTAAAAATTTCAATACTCCAGGTCGTATTTTGTGGAAAATATGATTTTTTATAATTTTTTCTATATAGATATAAGTTAAATTATCTCAGAAACCGCTCATCGTAGATATTGGTTAACAAAGTCACCATAAAATTTTGTGTTTAATGAGAATTGGTCATAAAAGATATACCTACTATTCCATTTAGAATAACAAAGTTGACTGCAACTTCCGGTATAACCAGAAGTGCTACCATAATGGTGTTTATTTTAATTGAGGATAGCATAGCCAATAACGTTACCTACTGCTCAAATTTTCAAAATTCAAGTCGAAGTAGTTTCCGATATTTCGACCACAGCATCTTAGGTGCTTTAGGTTTGACCACGTGACAAGCAGACATATTTGTATTCTAGCAATGTTCTATAGAAGTTTCGTCTCATTTGATGAAGAAACGTCGTCGAGAACAGAAGAAACCCATTTTTATAGACAAGCAAATAAAAATTTAATTCTTTTATCTTTGCAATCAGGATATGCACAAATACAAGTAGTTTATATACCTACATCTATTTTTTTTATGGTACCTACTGTTAGCTCAGGATTAGGTTTATCTCTCTATGGATTTTTTATTAAAAATTGTTACAATAAGAGTACCTATAACAATGTGTGGATGAGTACAATAATTTTGTAACGTGTTAAATCAGATATGTACCTATTATAGCTCAACTGCTTATATTATAACAAAATCTATGTAGGTCAGATTGGTAGATCGTTCAAAATCAGAAAAACAGAACAACAATTTACCATAGTTTTATTAATAAAGAATCAGATTCAGCTTACGGTGAACATCTAAACAGCCACTTAAATAATTTTAATTACGATGTTAATATATACATAAACAATTAGATATCAAAAAATTTAATACCTATAGGTACAAGATTTCATTATTTTTTTCACTTTAGGTTGGTATGCCACACTGTGGGACAATTCGTTTTGAACGACAATTTTTTTGCTCATCGTAAATTATTGTTTTACATGCTGAATAAAAAAGTCTATGGGTACCAATCAAAGCCCTTATTTTAAATATGCAAGTATATTAAGAACACTTACGTATTTACATTACTGACGTGGTTAAAAATAACAAACACTACACTTTAATCTCTATTATAACTCTCACAACATATCTAACATATTTTTGGACTAATTTTTTTTTTATTTTATCCACAGAACTTTTCTTCACAAACTACATATTTCTTATCATGTAGGTATTCATGACATCTGTATTTAATATTTTATTATAAATACACAAATAAACGAATCACTTTGACCACGCGACACCTTTACATTGATAATTTACCTAACAGTAAGTAGGTAGGTACTCTCTAAAGTTGAATATTATCTAATCTATACAGCATATTATGTTATTTTCATAGAGATACTACTTTTCGTTTTTGGCTTATTATCTATCCATATTATAATAACGTAACATATGGATGCATGAAAATATGTGCTGATAATACTGCATTACGTAAACAAACGTCCATGACCTTGGCTCTTATCAATTTAAATAAAAATAATCGAGTTTGTAAATATACACAACTTTCGAAATTGCATACTTATATAAAGAAATAAATCTACAAAAATACGACCGATAATTTTTAAAATGGTTTTTGAAATTTTTGAAAATATTTAGGTAAGTATCTCACCTATTTGATCTTCAAAACTTTCATCCCTTATACCTCAATTCTTTACAAAGACCCTAGCAAGCAGTTTCGTTTTAATTTATTTTTCCATCCTCTTTTATAAATTGTTCTATAAAATCAAACTTTCTACTTATAGGTATGTGCGTACTAGATATCACTTATTGCAAGATAACAGGCAGACAGACATGCACTAATGGGATTTTAAATAATACTTATGTAATTAACTTAATGGGAAAAATTAACTGTACCTACTTACTTTGTTAATAAATCACATAAGTACCTACTTTTAAGCAACAAGTTATTAGGTACCTACAGTTTCATCTAATTTTTTTTTTTTTCAGGGAAATTGAAACATATTTTTGACCGGGTTCCAAAATGAAAGAGGTCCTCAATCCGATGGTAAGTGCTTCCTAATATCTTACTAAAAAAGTAAGAGTTACATACCTATAAGTAGGTACTTTTTAGATAAGGGAGACATATTACTTATCTCCTATTACCTCCTTTATTAGAGATTGGGGAGTGAAAGTTACTTATTTCTGATTTTTTTCCTGGAAAACAAATATAGAGTTCTCTTACTCAGCAAAAGAAAGTTAAGGCGAGGAAATTAATATCAATTATATAGGTACCTACCTTACAATTGCCAAAGCAAAAAAAAAAATTAATTAAATACCTATTCGCAATTTAAAAAAAAAAAAGGAAAAGCTTTAATTTACGATATCATTGTACCTAAATCCTACTTTTTTAAAGAGTAGATTAGTGAGGGTGGTGTAGGTACTACTACAGCGGTCGTAGTGATGATGGCATAGGAGTTGGTATTGGGGTAGGTAAACTAAGAATAATAATAGAGGGCAGAAGTGGTGTTGGGAGTGGGGAGGGGTAGATGTTGGGGGTTAGGTTAGGTTTTTTATGACATCTTCATACTGATTTTCAGCTTCGAAAAATACAAAAAACTGTCGTAATACTTCCGTGTGTATTGCAATAGGTTACGGTTCAGGATGGGTGTCTTTACATTTACATACCCCTCACCCTTTCCCAACATTTGTATTCGTAACACACTAAGAATAACCGCTTTCAAAGTTTAAACAAACAAGCAGTATCATGTATCACCTATAGATAAAGAGTATAAATTATTCCGTATCTAATCTACAACAATAAACACTACACGATCCCAATATTCGAATAAATCAACAAATCCCTACTACTAATCACGTTTTTCAAAAGACCTGGAAGACAAATAGACGAAATGAAGAAGCTCAAAAACACCATGGAGGGGTGGTTTCCGCGCCAAAAATACATATCTATATATATTCTTGATCAGCATGACGAACTCTACGACATACTTTTTTTTCAGAAGGGGGTAAGCTAATGTACATAATTACGATAATTGATCCCTCTAATGCTCTATCTCAGCCAAGCATTAAATATACGATTTATGTAAGTATTAGTTATTTATTAATTATAACGAAAAATGGCTAATGAGGCTTCTGACGTCACTGCTGATGACGTATTGTCGTTAATGAGTTTTCCCCACATACCTAATTATGAAATAATTGTACCTACCTACAAATTCAGTGAATTTCCACGAAATTTTCGTTGTAGCTTCTAGCGCCCTCCGCATACCTTAGATATAAACAAAAAATACGTCATCAGCAGTGACGTCACAAGCCTCATTAGCCATTTTTCGTTGCAATTAATTAATAACTATTAAGTACTTACATAAAACGCATATGTATTTGGATGAGGCAATTATACAAAGCAATTAATACGAATGATTATTTATTTATGTTATCGTTAATTAATTCAAATATTTCTTAATTTCTTTGCTAGGTATAGCAATATTGTTAATTCTGAAAAAGTATTTCAGGAGCAATTTTTTTCAACTTTTATACGCCAAAAAACCAGTCATTAATTTCCGCGTTAGCTTTATTTTGCTCTTCTATTAGGTATATAAGAAAAAGTGTAAAAGTTCTTGGAGCGTGTCGTTGCCTAGACAACAAAGTTTTCCTTCGAAAAAATGGAATATTGCGTACTAAAAACCAACGTGATCTTTAGTCCATTTCACGCTTCTTTGACGAGAGCAATTAGTCTATGTCGACTTTACAGGTTAATAAATTAGACGGTTCAGCACAAGCAACAGGTTTCATTCAAACGAACTCGCTCGTTCGACGACGCGACGCGACGCGGCGCTCCCTTTTCGCACCAGCTTGGGGAAGGAATTTTATGTGAAATTTACGGCACGCGGAATTAGTTCGCCGTCCTCTTTTACCACCTTTTGTTTTTCATCCCTCGCAAGAGATAAAAAATATCAGGGTAAATCTGAACCCAAATGCAATTCACTACAGATACATAGGTAGGTACATCTTTTAGTACTTAGTTTCAGTATAGATACATAAAATAAGGGGTGCCTACTCTAAATAGGTACAGTCAAAACTGTTTACAACGACATCGCTTAAAGCGACACACCGGTTACCTATATTCACCAAAATCATAGGTACCGGCTGAATATTATAGAATCGTCTTATAAAAAAATACCGCTTTTTACGACATAGGTACCTCATTATATAAGCGACCACATTTAACTAATATCTTGGGAGGATTATATCTGTTACAACGACCAGCAGTCTTATTAACAATTTGAATAGGTAACAGTATCCACATGTGGGACAGTTTAATGATCAAGTACAATATAATGATCAATGGGAATTAAGATAGCAAACGTATAAACAAAAACGTTTCGAGTCAATCCTCAGGAACAAAATACACGTGGATGCAGTATAATCAAAGCCCAATTCCTCCTATCTCTTCAGTTAGTTTGTTATTTAAATGTACGCAAGACGCACCAAAAACATATTTTAGACATCAATATATTAACCCTATTAATACCTATATATGGATTTATATGTACCTAACCTACACATTCAATAATACTAAATAAAAAATTATTTTGTACTTCAAAAACATCACCTGTTATATATAACGACTATCGGTTTTTACGACCAAAAGTGAGTGCTCCCTTCGATGTCGTTATAACTGGTTTTGACTGTAATTATGAGTAGGTACCTACCTAAATAAAATAAAAAAAGAAGACAAGTGCGAGTCGTACCAACTCGCCCACCGAGGGTTACATATTATAATAAATAGTTCTGGAAACGATTTTCGCAGTTATTTACGAAATTTTGCTGAAATTCAGTTTCCAATCTCCAATCCAAATCTAAAATGACCGCGCACTTATCGTTGCTTAACCTCGATTACGTTCTTTAAATAAAGACTATCTATATTTTTTTATGATTTAATTACAAATGTATAGTTTTCAGATTTTTTCCTGTACTTATACTGATGCAAGACGATATTACTTGCCAAATTTCATAATTCTATGTCAACGGAAAGTACCTTATCAATTTTGATTCCCTCATGAGCGTCGAAATATAAGTTTTTTTGCGACATAAACGGCCGTACCCTTTTTTTTTTTTCGTTGACTAAAACTGAATTTTTCACAGCTTCAAGGGACTATAGACCTGAGTACCTATATAGTTTTAATTTCAACTCGATACAGACAAACAGACAGGCGGACAGAAACGAGATCTCATAAGGATTCCGTTTTTTTCCTTTTGAAGCATGAAACCCTAAAAAAACGTATATTTTTTTTGTATAAAAGTGGTGAACGCGACTGACACAATTAGGTACTTTAGTTAATAATGAGTCATCTGGTTTTTTTGGTGGTAAAAAATTGACCAATCTGCATGATTTTTTTTTATTGTTCCATATGAAAGGATTACCTACCTACATACCTAGATAAAAAAGCAGTAATAGGTAACTACTTATATTTTTAATAATTTTCGGACTTCAAATGCTCAAAAAAGCTTTTCATAAAAGTTTTTCAGGATTTCCGATCACATTTAATACATCTAGGTACATTAAAAAAGTTGATTTTTCGATTGATTATCATTGTTGATATAGAAATACGTACTGAGTAATAGAAATAAAGAATTTGTTTCTAAATAATGCTTTACAAAATTGTTTGTGATGTGATGGTCTGTGGCACTGTGGGGGCGATTTAGTGGTATTGGGGTAGTCGTCAACTCCAATACCACTTCCACCCACACCACCGGAGACAACCACATTTCACATTCTTAACATTTAATAGGCACACGATCTCGTACTCCAAAAACCACCCATCCCATCTCGGTGTCATTCACACACACACCACCACCACATCCAGCCTCAAAGACACCCGCAACTCATCCTCTGGAACAATCTCACCACCTCCACCATCGGAACCATCTCTAAAGTCAACCCCACTTCTAAACCACCAAATAGGTATATATCATGAAACAATTTTATAAAAGCATAATTTAGAAACAAAATGTTTATAGGTTTTTTAATTTATTTTTTCCAATTTATTATTTAGGTATAAGTAGGTATTATGAAAAAAATTTTAAGTTTTTCCAAAATCGTAAAAAGAAAATATTTTCATTTAACATTATGGAAGTACCTACCTAATACCTTAGGTATATAAGATATAGATAGATAGATAGATAGATATTATAAACATATATACTTAAATGAGGGCGAAAAAGTAGGTTAGCAGGCAACACCATTATAAAGTGGAAAAAATATAACAGGGGTCATGTTCAATCGCTTACAGAGGGTTAGGGTGTAGGCATACGTGCGGCGTAAACGAGGGGAAGTCTAAACAACTGCGAGGGTGCAATATTATTAGGGGTGGTGTAATTATACGGTGTCGAGAGGGTTGCTTATACGAATTATATCGATGTTCGTTTAAAATTTTTCGATTTCACACAATGGCTAATTAAATTTTGGAGTTTGATGAGAATAACAACTCTCTCTCTGATTGATACTTCAGCTCTCACAAACTCCTAACAATGGTGAATGTGTTTTACAAATAAGAACTCTTTTTGATAGGTTTTGCTGTTAGATATTTATTGATCACGAGTTCAATTAATTCATGTACTTACCTACATAGTTAGTTGAAAGGGCTTTCACGATTGGCTTTCTTTAAGATTTAGTTTTTCTAAATTTTAGAACCCATAATAGATACCTACCTAAGTAATACCTGTCTGTTAGGTACCTACGTTCCAATAAAGGCCCAAGAGCCTGGGCTCTTACCTAAAAGTCAAAAGAACTAGACTTTTGAAAGATTTCATCCGATTTTATCAAGCGGTTTAAGTAAAATTTGTCTAGGTATAAAAATAAAGGCGTCTTCAGAGGAATACGCAGATCGCATTTGCTGACTGTTAAGGATCAAAAAGGATTTCTTTTGCGCCTACTTGTTTTGAAATCGCTTAATCAGTATTACAGGTGTTTGTAAAAATCGTCAATTTTTCACAATTCGTGACTAAGTGTTCAGACGTCGTTTATATATAAGTACCTACCTACTCAATAAACGTTTCGTAACTGATGGTAGGTAATAAAAATAAGAACCATTTTCATGCCAAATGTAGGTACTTATAGGTATAAAGTAAAATATTAAATGTAATTAAATTTTGTGATAAATAAATAATTAAATAATGACTTAATATCTACATGCATTTTTGAACCAAAAGAGTAAGCAAGAAACCAATAACTTTTGCTAAATTTTAAGGAGCCTTTTCTATAACAGTTTTATGGTCAATACGATTTTTCACTACTTAATATTTATTGTTATCAAAAGTCCTCAACTTGTTAAAGAGGTATTTTTTGAAACAAAGATGAGTTAACGAAAAAAAAAGTGGTGCCTAATACCTTTAGGTATTATCTTTTGGGCAAATACCTACTTATAGTCTTTGGCAAACTTAAAAATTCGAATTTTATTGTTAAATTTTAAGTAATGTTAAGTACCTGCGTAGGTAGTTATTGTGCAGGGCTATAATTTTTTTAATAATTTAATTAGATAGGTAGTTCACATTGTCAATAATATAAGTACCTACTTACTTAATTGTAGTAAGTTTCACAAGTCTTTCAACATAGGTAAATAAAAAATTTATAAATGATAAAAAAGGTGAACACAATAAAAGCAAATTTCAGTATTTTTGCGATAACTCGAGAATGGGCAAATAAATTACACGGGATTTCTTTTCGAATACCTATAAATGTACCTTACCTATACCTAATAGCTAACAACTTTTCTCTAATTTAACCAACGCTGGTATCTCTTAGCCACAATGGCATGCCACTAAATGAGTGACCACTAACTTTTGTACAAAACTACGTGTTTGAAGACCTAATATACCTATCTATTAGTCGTTTCGATACTTACCTATAGTGCTTGCAAGTTTGGAATTTTGGAATCCCTGTTTCAACAGTTTAGAAATTGAATTTTCAAATGTATTTAAAAATTAAAAATAAAAAAGTTTATAAATTGTCTCCAAAAAAGTCATAGGGCATACCTAAAAGATGGAAAATCCGATTTTTCCATGTTGAGCAAGGAGTTGCCAATCTCTTAGTCATGTCCAAATTTGATTAATTTCGTCTTTTTGTGAAGTTTTAACTTTACTTTTTTCAAATGGAATGGTAGGTAGGTACCTACGTCGTATAGGACATTTTTTTACAGTCTGTCAGATTCTCTAAAATATATAAGAATAATAATATCTAAGTACACCTACATACCTAATATACTCAATTCTACAGTCCATTAAAGCTGTGAAAAAATCTTAATTTCTAAGTTAACGTAAAAAAAAAGATACGACTCGATTATATCGCAAAAAACGTAGGAAATCAAAATTTATAGGGTACTTTCCGTTGACCTAGAACTATGAAATTTGGCAAGTAATACCTATCGTCTTATCCTACGAGTTCAAGGAAAAATCTGAAAACTATACTTAGATACATTTGTAATTAAATCATAAAAAAATATACCTAATAGTCTTTATTTAAAGTACGTAATCAATCATCGAGGTTAAGCAACGATATGAGCGCAGTCATAATTTTGTATGGGTGACCAAATCTTTTTGTAGGTAGATTTTTTTAAACTTTTGCTAATTTGTACAGAAGAGAAAATCTGAAAGCCGTACCTATATTTTTAATTAAATCACAAAAAAACAGTGTCTTTATGCAACGAACGGGGGTCCAAATTTTGAAGTGAGTTAACCCCGTCATGTGGGGTATCATATGAAAGGGCTTCCTTGGCACGAACTTAACCAGGTTTTTAATTATTTTTATGATGTATTAGGTACTATACTTAGGTTTTGGAAACTGAATTTCGGAAAAAACCTCGAAAAACCTAGGAGACTCGTTTAGGTTTTCGTAGGATATCTACCTACCTATCACAGGACAAAATTTTCAGTTTCTTATTGGTATCAAGAACTAACTTCAAGTCTCTGAAAGAGTCTTTTGCTTTTGACTCTAAGCGAGACCACAGTCTCGAAAGTTTCTGTCTCTATTAGATGGGCCCTAGGCCACCCTACAAATCTCATTGTTCAAAAATCGTTAGTCACTTTAATTTTTTTCATTCTTTTTGATCAACTGGCCGGCTGCCCACCCTAATAGGAAAACACCATAGATAATAATAAAATGTTCGCATAAGTACCTATAGATAAGTAGTCGTATTCTCTTTGGTTAAAAGTTTCTTATAAAAGTGCAAAATTTCATAATGGGGGGGCGTTATTATATTTTTTGAATTTGATCGCTCATAATTCATACCTATTCATTAATTTTTTTTTTACAAAACAGGCCTAACCCATCTAACATGTTTCTACTAAGTACAATGGCGTTATTTATACCTATTACCCAACTAAAAATAACTCTCGCATCCCATCCCTCATTCGGACAAACCACCCTTCATTTATGCACCTCTACTCCTTCATTATTTCGTCGATAAGGAGTGGCAAATAAAGGCTTCGCAGTGCAGCCGCAGCGAACTGGCACTTGACGCGTCACGTCGCTCGCTATACCTTCCCCTATTTTTATCCTTCATATTATTATCGTCGAGTAGGCCGGTGTAGATTTACATACGCGCGGCACGTGTGCCGCGCATACCCCCGCCCCTCAGCTGCCCGCGCGTATGCCTCCGGCGCACGCTCTCTCACGAGGCCAATGACAGCTGTGCGGGGAACGCGGCGGGAGAGGGGGGAGGCTGTTTAACGCACGCGCTCTGATACAGCGACAAACCCACGGGAGACTGCAATGTAGGAAATTGTCGATTTATAAATACCTACGGGGCTGCCGCTGAGGGGGTGCACGCGTCAACGATTGGGGTTGAGTTTGATTATATCTATGAGTAGGAAAAATTAGTAGATTATCTATAGATACATAGGTACAAAAAAAGTCGTAACTTAAATACATATGTGTTTTTTTTTTAAAAAAGAATCTTGACCAGATAAGATTTTTTCAAAAACAACAAATTACTCAATATTAAATAGTTTAGGCTACAAAAAAAATATTTTTTTAAGATATCCGATTATTTTTCTAATTTTTTTGTTTACGTAGGTATTTAAATTTCAACCTTAAAATGAATCTACAGTCCTTAGTGATCCTTGCTGTCCAAATCTTTGTGAATCACCCTGTATATATAGATATACTTAAATCGGATAAAAATCCACGATATCTATACGATATTAGGACTTAAGCATCAATTTTTATAGGTATATACTAATCGTTACTATAATTCCGTATTATCTATAGATAGGTAGATGTCTTCATAAAATTACTCGTCTCGCCCTTATTTGAAAAGATACCTACCTATTATTCTGTACACGTCATATCTCCGTTAATATTTCCCCAAAATTAATAATTGTTATATTATTTTGAAGATAATGGTCTCCAATATTTATTGAAAGCAAACAAAACGTTTAAAAATAACGTTTAGGTAAGAAAAATTCACATTAAACATATTTAATGAAAGCTAATTGCTCCCAGCTTATAGACAACCAGTTTAGCACACATAGCAGATGTTGTTTGCATAACTTACTCTACTCCATCACCATAATAGACCGCGATGTGCTTATTTTCCGAACAAAAGAAATATAATCAAATAAAAAAAAAGAACATCAACTAAAAAAATCGAGATCTCTACGTACGATAAGTTTTAAGCAAAATAAATTATTTAAAGCACGAAAGAGGTGAGGGGAGGCGAATAATAGATACGTATAGGTTTATTAGGTATCTACCAATAAAAAACAATCTAATTCTGTGGAGATACATAAAATACTTATTAAAGTGCTTGATGGGTGTAGGTACAAATGTACGTATCTGCGAATTGCAACGTCATTTTTATTAGACCAATGAAGTACAAGAGTAGGATAGAAAATTGATTTGCTTGTTATTTGAATGTTTTAAAGTAGTGTGTGACCATGCCGAAAGCCAAATGAGCAGCAGGTGGGGTTATCTCTCGGGGGGGTTGATTTGGCGAAATCTGGGGCGTTTTGACATCCGTCCAATCAGCCATTAGCCAAAGAGAAAACGTAAAGGAACAAAATTATTATGTGAGAGTGCCGTTGTACCATCGCAGTCACCAATCAGTCGAACGTGGTCGAAGGGCGCATGCGTCAGACGAATACCAGCCATGCTCCGTTTCTGACAAAAGATACGACAGCAGCTGTCTGCCCTTTATTCACCCGTTCTGTGTCTGATTATTGGTGCGCCTCCCCACCTTTCCACTCGTATCGCTTTGCATGTCGCCAACATATGTAGGTACTTATAATGTGCACCTTAAATTTATACGGAGGTACGTTTTAAAAACTCAACTCCTATGTCGTTCTCTATGGGCAATTATTTTCGACAATGCATCGTTATATCTATGTAAAATAAGCGATAATTTCCGAGTAGTAATTGCGTACTTCCCCTCCGCAGATCCCCTTCCTTGTTTTATCTGTACAAGGCCACGCCTATACGCTTCGTTGTGCCACGCACTGCTACTGGCCAACGGTAGGGCCCAATGAGAAAGCAACGTAATCTACCAGAGGGTTCTTTATACGGGGCAAAGACTTTTCAGTCGCGTATACCATCAAAGGACAGTGGGACTTTTAAAAAAATCGATATTTATCAAAATTTTGATGTCTCATTCCGGTGTGAAGTGCATAATAAAGTTCGTGCTTTCGTGGACTCGATAAGGATTAATAAGTGAAATTAATTGGAGAGAAATTAGGCCATATTCTCATTGGGTAAGTCGTTTTGTCTCACACATTGCTATACTTACTGCACTTCACAGTTGGGTATTCGAAAGCCAGACAGCCATGAACGGAAAGGGGCTGTGTTGATGTCGGACGAGTCCACTTCGTAAAGAACTGGTTTTACGGGTGTGGACGGTAGGAGTAACTATAAAAGTTCCGAATGAATGTTGTTAGAATGTGACGCGTCTTAATATATTTGTATCGGACTCGTAAAATTCTAGACGCATGGAAAATTTCAGTTGCAAAAAATATCGGGGCGTATTTGCATTAGTGACTTTGCAAGGTCAATGCAAAGTATGTTTGGTAAATCCGGCGAATGTCTCCATAATGAAATTTTTTTGTTCAGGGGAAGGGGCAATTTTGTTTTAGGTATAATTAAACCGGATGTTTTTCATTTGCTTTTTTTATTTTGTGGGAAAAATTTATATACCTACCTATACCTACTAAAGACTTCAGTAACGTATTATTTTTATTTTATACTTAGAAATCGAAAACGTAAATCATAAAATTTAAAATTAAAATATCTACAAGATTCTTATAATTTTTTTAAAATAGATATATTTATTTTGATATTGAATTTAAAGTTAAGTTAGATTACGTTTTGTGATTTAAGTAGAAATTTGTATGATCAACTTTCTATTTATATTGACACAGAAAGGAATATATCAGCTGTATGTGGTCTATTTGCTACAATTTTATTGACCTAATTTAACCTCATGTTATAAACAATTTTTTTGTGATACGATTTTGTATTTTTTGTCGTTATTTCTACGTTTTTTTTTTATCGATAACAGCCAACTTTATTGTACCTACCTATAGTGGCATATCTCCTTTAAGTACCTAATCGAGTTTATTGCTTCTTTTATGTTTTTTATGGTACAGAAAACAATTAATGACTGTTTCATGTCTAAATTTTTGTCAATTGTTTCGATCAAGTTGTGTTTTATGACAATTGAAGAGAACAAGAAAGAATCGAACTAAATTTTAAAGGGGAACATCTCTTTAATGCGTTGCTAGTGCTGTCCGTACGGGTGCCTACTGCGATTTGAAAGCGTTTTCCGTCGGATACCATAGATATAAATGAAATGGATACAATATTAATGAAATTATTGTAGAATATGTACTTACATCTATTTATTTTTTTTACATTAAAAATTTGTGTACCTATTAGAAAATAAAAAATTAAAATTGGAAAAGTTGCCAAAAAAGAACCTATTTAGGTACTTTTCTATTAACTCAGAGCTATTATTTATAAAAATGTCGTGTATTTGTCTTCAATGTGTATGTGTAAAAACGCGATAATGACATCATTAGCAGTTGTGTTGTTGATTTACTTTAATATCGGGTGCATGTTATATTTGTTATTTTTAGATCAGATAACGAACCATAGGTTATGCGGTAGTAGGTGTGGGTTCGAGTAAATGCACACGTCCACGCCTACACCATATAACCTACGTAGTAGTACACTATTATAAATATAAACAATTCCTCATCAACCGTTTCTTAATCTCATCTTAACATAAACTGTACATGGTCGCAAGATTAATGAAACACAATAATACAAGTACTAATGATGCCATTATCGCGTTGGTAAGCATATACATTGAAGACAAATAGGAGACATTTTGGAAAATGTAGAAAAAGTACGACTTATTTGACAACGTGTTTCAGGTAAAAATTTCGGTTAGTGTCACATTTGAGTAGGTAGGTACCTAAGCACAGCAAACATTCCTGCGAATGCCCTCAAGTTCTGTAGCAGCTAGCAGCCTGACCTTGAATATAAGCAGCGTGCTGTCAGATCGTTAACCTTCTTTTAGCTGCACACATTTAGGTACCTACTTATGACAGAATTCGTCCAACAAATCAACAGATTACATAATTTTGTTTGAATTTTTTAGATAATTATTTAGGTAGGTACCTCAGTAGGTATCTTTTATTTTCACTACGTACCTATTTCTATTGCCATTTTTTTTTTTTTACAAACAATCAATCAATAAAATGAGTAGATACCTAACATAACACAACAACGTTATCTCCTCAAACAATTCGACTATACGACGCCACTTTGTCACCTTTTTACGAGTATTAAAACAGCAGCACTTTTAGGGGTTACAATATCTATAGGTACCTAATATTAAATAGAGAAAGAAATACGTGAATAATGTACCCAATGTATCCGTTTGTATTTTGAAAAAAGAGCGATTCATAGGCGGCTTGACCGAGGAGGACGAAAGTACGAGCCCGCTGTTCATTTGTTTCGGCCGTACCGCATGAGAGAACGTAGCGCGCACGCACACGCGACGCGCGATGTGAATACGGCACAATACGAGCCGTATCGAGGAGAGAAGGCCGCGATCAATATGAAGCGCCCCTCGGTAACCCCGCAGTCGAAGCCCCCAACGGCCGCTTTTGGTGCCGGCGATGACGCCGATAACGACGACGGTGAACCGAGTCAACTCGATTTTGACGTTCTCTTGTAACGACAGCGGTGATTCGAATCCAATCCGAAATATGTGTAAGATTATTAAGTATAGGTACATAAGTATTCGATTTTACGATGAGCTAAATCGCTAAATGTACTTAAATCAAATTTGTTATTAGTTCTTCAGAGTTAAACGGCCTCAACAAGGGGACTGGAAACTAATTTTTTCATTTTTATTCAAGTTCTAAGTAAATACAGTACAAAAACCGTTAGGAAAACTCGTCCAATACATTCAGAATAGCATTTAAGAAATTTTAATTACAAATACCATTTCTTACCGTACCTATAACCTATATTAGGTAGGTAGAGGTAGATAATTGAATATGATTGTTTTGCACAGCACTTTTTGTCGGTTGTGTGCACATTTAATTAATCGTAAGACATTTCAACCATAACGACCCTTTCATACCATAACATTCTAACTTCCTAACCTGTAAACTGCATAATAGGTAGGTAGGTATATCATCTGATAGGTATAGGTATTATTAATGAGTCTCTGAAAAAGTCTTCTTGCATCAGTCTTTCATAGTAGTCTTTAAACGGTTTCCGAACATGAATTTTCGACATTACACAATATTTTTCCTGTGTATAGTACTTGTAGACTCGACAAACGCGCCAAAGAAAACGCGATGTAAGTAGTCATAGAGATAGAGAAAGAGAAAGAAGGTGGACTTGGCGCCGAGTAACTATCAGATAGGTACCTACTCTAGATCAGTGGTTCTCAACCTTTTTTGTTGTTGCGGCACACTTTTAACAATTCCAAAATTTAACACCACACTAACAATTTAATAGGTATAGGTACCTAGGTAATTAAAAAAAAAACGTCGTGAAATTTTTTCACGATTTCGGATTACTTTTAGGTAGGTAGGTAGGTACATATTTTTTTCATAATCTAAGTAAGTACGTGACAAAAAGAACAAATTGAAAAAACAAATTTAAAAGAATTTTTTTCGATTAATTGATAATGGATAGGTTATTATCTATTCAATAATAGAAATAAACAATTTGTTTCTAAATAATGCTTTACAAAATTGTTCCACGTTTTTTTGGTGGTTCCAATAGTGTAGGTGGTGATGGGGGTGGAGGTGATGTAAAAGGTGGATGTCACCGAGATGAGGCAGGTGGTTTTGGGAGTAGGGGATGGTGTAAATGTTAAGAATGGGGTAAAAGTTTAAGTTTACTTCGGAGGTGTAAATTTAAAAAAAATCATGCAGATTGGTCCTTTTCTCAATTTTTTACGGCCAAAAAACTTAGGTTACCGTGATTCTATATGATTACCGAATTAAAGGTTAATTAATGAGTTAAAGATTACATTGTTTCGGTACTTCTAACCCAACATAGGTAATCTACCCTAAGGAAATACATAATCAGAAACTATAAAGGGTGTAATATTTTCATGGCTGCATTGGAACAGAAATTGTAACATCGCGTTCGATTCTAATAAATTAATTTTTATTATTAGCATTTACAAAATTTGACGACACTTTTTCAAAATTTGACAGCACACAAAAGTGCCGCGGCACAGTGGTTGAGAATCACTGTTTTAGGGTACCTATCTATCAAAAAGAAGTGATCAGGTAAATATCGCCACCTTGAAATAAAAACTGTTTTTTATCTATATTTTAGGGCGTTTTCTGCTGCACTATTACTCGTTGGTTGGACAAATATTTCATCCATTCATTTTTGAAAATTTATTCGATAGTGCCCATAAGTTTTTTTTGTGGTACTTATCACGCCTTTTTTATAATAAGAAGTGTGATTGGTTCGCAATATGCAGGCGCTGATTCCACGGGGGGGGGGGGGGTCGTCGTGACCCGCTACCCTTGAGAATAATCTTTTTCTACTGGTCTATGAGAATTACGGCCGCTTCATTTCCAATAGGTATGACCGCAGAACGTTTCACTGTTTTCGCTTACGAATAGCTGAATGTCGAGATTGATGTCGCTGGCAAAGTCAAAAAATTGATGATTGGAATTTGTGATTTAAAATAAAGAAAATTATAGGTATATTAAAATTTTAACAGCTTTGGTGTTGTCTAATTTAATCTGGATTGAGCTTGTTAGGAGAACCACCTATTTCAACTGTTTTACATCAAAGTAATGAAAAAATATATAATTGGGTGATTCTCTATCAAATAGTGCCCACAAAAAGGGGATAGGTTCTTAATAATGTGACGTGCTTCTTATTTTTTTTTTCGGTTTTTTTGGAAGTCAATTCAGTGATCTACTCGACTTTAAAGTTGTGATTTTTGACATTTTTCGCAATTTTTTTTATTTTAGCTCTGTTTTCTTTCTAAAAGGCCAAGTTATTCGTAAAAATGGTAGATAGATAGGAAATAAAAAATAGAAAAAATTGTGAATATTCAGAAAAAGTTGGTCCCAAGATTCAAAAAAATTTTTCCATTTCCAAAATCCACCCTCCTTAGCTGAAAATTATAAAGTTCTGTAATTATGGAATTGATGTCCTTAATTCCCTTGTATTTTTTGATACAAAACATCTACTCATGTTAGGTAGGTATTAGTCTATCGAAATCGGAGCCAATTTTGAATTTTTGAACCCAAATCTCCACTGCTCTGAGTAAGCACATCTTCCCCTTTATTCCTCATCTTACTGTCCCCTCCATTTCTTCTTTCTTCTTTTCTTTTCTTTTTTTCGTCTTGTAGGTATCTTGACAGTTTACGTTGGACATTATCGAAATATTTTGAAACTCTCAAAAAAATTATTTTATGTCCTTAAGACATTTACGTATATTTTTTATAATTCTCTCAACATACAGAAGCTTCCCTTCTTCCAAAGCCACACAGAGGCTTCATTTTTAGGCTTCCTCTGGGTTTGTTCCTGAGGGGAAGAGTGGATTGTGGATTATCAGAACATCAAAAAAAGACCTTTACTCCTCATTTATTTTCTATTAGTACTTACCTACCTATTAATTCTGGGGAAGAACTATAACTTCTATAAAACTGAATTTTTTTTTATACCTAAGTACTTTAATACTGTATCTAATATAAAAGTTTACTACTATATATCTATATACCTATGTATAGGTACTTTTACATAATACAATGTGTGTGAAGTTAATACCGTATGTTAAGAAATGTGATTGGTGACGGTTCTCGTGATGAAGTCATAAAAGGATCTTTGTGGTAACAGACAGGCCCAGCAGGAGGCATATTTGCAATGACATTGTAAAAAATTACTGACTGATCGTCTGCATACTGGCTGGAGATCGAAGACAATAGATCCAGATAATGCTTGTGGTGTTGTTTATTTTTCTACCATCTATTAACACGCGTTAATGTTTTTTTTTTTTTTAAGAACATCTAGGTATAGATATGTGTGTTATAACTCAAAACTTCCCGCAGGGGGTCGTAAATGAAACTTTTGTTTTACAATAAGACAAATTAACAAGTAATAGAAAATGGGGGATGTTCGACTACAATTTCTTCGTTAAATCTGCACCGCGAAGGGTTTGATATTGAATTTCTTATTTTATAAGTGATGAGTCAGTCAACTACCTAAGAATTTTTTACAATCTTTTTGAACGTTTTTTTTTTTAATTAGGTACTAATTACGTGCTTCTAAAAAGTGATAGAGAAATACTAAAAATAAACGTTCACTAAGCAGCTTAAATTTTTGAGTCCCCCTTTTTTTTTGTTAACGATATGCCTTTGTGAAAACAGACCAATTAGAAGACCCCTGCTGAGCCCGAAGCCCTACACAATCACCCACGCCTTAACGCAGCCATTGTCTAACATGTGTTTAAATTGTATTAAAGGATCCAATAAGCAACACCGTGTATGAATAAGTTTATTATTATTATTTACCTATACTGATTTTTATTATAATTTTTAATAAATAGATACCTAACGGGGGTGTTAGGTAGGTACTATAACCTATATATAAGTAGTGACGCACAATACAAGATTTTTTATAGCTTGTCGTTAGTAGGTAAGACAAGAATAAGTTGTTTAACTTCTTATCTTATCAATTTCGTGTTGGATTTTGTCTTTTGTCTTGCTATAAGTAGGTATACTTAGGTACTTCTTGTTTTTGCTAGTAAGTAACATTTATGGATTCATTAAAATAAGGGTAGATGACGTTGTTTTTTGTTCGTTTTGAATACCACAAATTTAAATTTTGTACTTTTCAAGTAAGTATTTTTTATTTTCAAACGTTGCAGACTTGTATTTATACCTACAAAAGTGAGAATTCTTGCTAATTTTTAAAATCTTCTGCTAAGAGTCCCTAAATGAGCAAAATTAGATATAGTCTTGGACCAATATAGAGTATCACTTCAACAAACCCCTATCTAAATAAATTAAGATCAAGACCAAAACCAAAACCTAACTCTGGCGTAAGCCACTGCATTTGTAATATTAATCTCACTGGCAGGTTTGGGTTCGAACTCTTCGTCCATTAATCGGACCATATTTAGTGCTGTTATGCCAATAAGTATCGTGCTTCAGTAATAACTTTACTGGCATAACTTTTTCGAAATTTAGGTCGATTTGCCTCAAAAATATTCTTCAGAATCTCTGACGAGTGACGGCTTGTGACGTAACTCGAAACAAAACTTGTTGTTGTTGAGAATTTCTTGTACTTACGTCTAATAAAAAAGTTTAAACTGATAGAACTGATAGGAATAGTCGATCCTACCTATACTTACAAGGGGAAATCCTAAACCTATCCACAGATTATATAGGTATAATGTCTATAATGAAAACCAGCAACTCGATACGAAGAAAGAGAAAGACAGAGGCAGAGTAAAAGAGAAATAAATCTCTGTACCATGGAAAATCGACCGCCAGTTCTGATGACGAAGCGTCGCGTTTCTGCTTCGAATTCTATACGAGAATTCAAAGAAAAGAATACAACAGTGAGAAAGGACGTGATTTTCAAAGACCTTTTGTTGGAATTTTTTGGATCGTCTGTCTATAGGTATTAGGTACCTACCTACGTCGTGGCCTTTAGATCGTTTTTGTAGTACCTACCTACAGTAATTTTTTATCCGGATAGGGATTCTAATAAGTTCTAAGAAAAATATTTACTTTATGAAAATTTTAATTCATTATGAAAATATGTATCTAGGTATAGGTAAATTATTATAAGATAACAATTTCAACTTTATTTTATTTTTAAGTACAAGGCATTTTCAAAAGAATCTTAATTAATCGTAATTCTGTAAGTATTAGGAGCAAAAAGACTCACCCCTAAATGTCACAACAAATTGTCATTAGTTTCATCAGGACAGTGGCATAAGGAAAAAAAATTTAAGCCTTCCCCCCCACATTATCAAGAGTCTGTGGACCTTATTGCTTCCGAATTCTGGATAAATTTTATTTTTATTTATTGACTCTTGGTTAAGGGTCCAGTTTCTGCGAAGAGCAAAATTAGTCTCAAGTAAATTGCAATTTTTTCAAGACCAAGACCGAGAACGATATCCCTATAGTATCACTTCAATAAGATCATTACGAAGACCTTATCTGTATAAATTAATCGTAAAATCAAGACCAAGACCCAACTCTGTAAGATCAAGACTTATTTGCGCAAGACCATGACTTACAACAATATTTTTACTGAACTTATTGTTGAAAATAAATGATGAACCTCCTGGAAAATTTAGAGAAACTTAAGTGCGAGATCTCGATTGACCAAGACCAAGACTGAGACTCAACTCTGCAAGACCAAGACTCGATTCTGAATGACCAAGACATATTTATGCAAGACCAAGACTAAAACTAATAATGCAAGATCAATACCAAGATACAATCATCAAAACCAATACCAAGACCAAGATAACTATGGTCTTGCTCTTGATCTTGGTCTCGTTCATCACTATAGTGAACAACAATTCAGTCTTTTTTTGGCCCTTTTTACTTCTGTTCCTTCCTATAATATGTTTGTTTCTAGCGAACCCTTCATATCTCAGAAGGTATCTATTCTGTAACACCATCATATTTGAGACGTTTCCAACTTTTTTCGCCACCCCCCATTGTCTACGTTTCTACACAGATAACGCTCCTTCCATCTTAGGTTATTTGGACTTAACTTTTACCCCAATAATTATACTAACTCTAACCCTTATTTTTACTTCTTTTAGGTAGATACCTAACTAAGTACACAATAATATTTTTGCTTCCCTTTTGGTCTTGAAATTTTTATCTCATAATGCGTTTTATTTAATGTCATGTATCTAAATATATCTCGTCTTTTAATTTTGTTAGTTAGCTCTATTATTTTATAATAAGTACAAAATTTCGTAGAAAATTAAACGCCCATTTTTCCTTTTTTTTTTTTAATTTCTTCTGAAACGAGAAAGTCACACAAAGCACAAAAGGGGTTGCGTGGAAACGACTCTTGATTATACTTATTAATGGAACATTATATAGCTGCTATACGGCAAATTATGGTGTACGTATCAGCAGGATATTATAAGGCATGATTACAATGTCCATCTATCTACCCTGTCATTATGACTCTCTCCTTGTAGAGCCGGTAGATGCCATGTCTCCCGCAACCCAACGAAAACAGGAGACAGAGAGCAGGCCCCCAAAGTTTCGCCCTAAAGGCCGTTAATTCAATCGAGTGTGAAGCAATATTGGATTTCAAAATAATTTTTTTTTTTGCTCTAACTATAGGTACTTATTAAAATCGCGTATTAAGAACCCTATTTTGGACATAAGTGCTAACAGATATCTACGAAAAAAAATAAATAATTTCCTAGACCTAACACACGGATGGATCCTGGATTTTGAAAGGGGGCTCGCAAATAGGTATAATATTTCCTTTTCGTGTGATTCAGGATGATTACTGATATATATATTTACTTATAAGTAACAGAAAATATTTGAACTGGAAAATTTTGGGCACAAGGAGTGTCTAAAGATTTGACCAGCAAATTATGTTAAAGGAAATTTTCCAACTATACAGGGTGTTAGGTCTATAAGTACAAAAAAAAGAATCATGGATTCCTTGCACAATAAATAACAAAAGTCTAAAAGCATTTTTCAATCGAGTGACAATTAAGTACGCAATTCGTGTTCGCAAATTTGACCCTGAAATTCGGTTTAATACGGACCTGGCGAAATACGAATTCTCGTAACTGATAGTTTGCAACGAGCAGCGCCACTTACGAAACAGCGTTATCTATCACCGGCGACTATTCTCTAGGGAATAAGCGCGCTAAACCAGGGCCGGCCTCAGAAATCAAAATAATTTTTTTTTTTATTTCAAAAGTCAAAAAGTGTATAAATTCATGTTTGAAATGCAACAGGGAACATGTGGTTCTTTTTTCTGTACTTATAGACCAAACACCCTGTAGATACCTACCATAATTTGCTAAAGGGATAAGCAACCCTTACTTCTACGTCAAAAACTGTAACCGATTATTCTTAAATTCTACTAAGAATACAAGAAATCGTCAAGGGTAATGGTAGAGGATGTGTGTAGGTATGTACATTTACAGACATTTACACACACACACACCCGCTACCCTAACCTTTTCCAACACTTTAAGAACAATCGTAAAAAAAGAGGAACAATCATCTGGAAATAAACACATTACCTAAATCATTCTTTATCCAATCTGCAAAAAACAAACATAACATGGTTGAATTATTAAAATAAATACAACAATACAACTAAGTACTTACTAATGATATTAAGTCGTCTGTGTGAGTTGCAGCATCTAAACAATCATCTTATTGTTGTCATTAAAATATTTTTCGTTTTTCGAGGGTCGTTAAGAATTAATATGTACCTAATACCTAGAACACAATAATGAGGGATCGATTATGAATTATGCGTTGTGTTTAAAGTTTGTATAGGTACCTAGAAATTGCCGGATAAGAAAACTTGAAAATTTCCCCTAGAATTATTTCGAATCCGAGCGCAACCAATTAGTAAGTCCTAAGTTTGGTTCGCTGTGTATATTTAATTGCAGATAAATTACCAAGTCAATGCCCTGTTTCTTAACGACTTCAGAAAAGTTAGTAGATTTTCAAATAAGTATTCGACTTTCACACAGGAGTTTGCGGCAATATATCTTAAATGTGGATTTCTTTTCTCATTTTTAACTTACAATTAGCACATTGGCGGCTTTTCTTAAAAATTTCTTAATGCAGTAACGACAAAATTTCGATAATTTCATTTTAGAAAAAAATTGTTTTGTTGTAGTTAATTTCTTTGGTTTAGGTAATAGAGGCACCTGGCTTCGGTTAAGCTACAAAACAACGTGTGTAATAAATTTGTTATTTTAATTTACAACTTTAACCGAACAATTACACCCCTGGGAGCCGTTATCGAGATTAAGTATCCCATTTTACGGTAACGGTTAAGACTATGGAGTTGGCCTCCAGCTACGAGATCTAAATTTAATGTATAGACTTCTTCTTTATATCAGACTTAAGTTTCATTAAACTATATTACAAAAATTTAATCACAATTCGATCGATAAAAAATTATATTATATAATAATATACGAGTATCTATACCTATAGGTACTTATTATTCAGAAAATTGTACAGGATAGTAGGTATATTATGTAATTATGTTAAGAGAATTTGGATGTGTATTGCCTCACCCACACTCCTTTTGTGGTAAATTGTGTGGCTGAGTCATATTTGGAGCGCGAAAGATCAAAAAACGAAATTTGCATAAAAATTAATCTTTAATAATCGATGGTAACAATCATTTGGCAGCGTTAAAAAATTGCAAAAACGCTCTTACCATCGGCCTCGATAAGAAATCGTTATCAAAAACTTTTTACATAATAATATACTTGGCTACTAGCAGACTCATAGAGTTCCGTACATCGACTACCTGCGATGACATCACGCGTAAGCTCTCGGGCCTTGTTATTCTCCGCAGTATCTATCGTTTGTGCCGTGTACCATCTTACAAAATTAATTTTTTGCATCCTAAATCTCATTAAGTAGGTAATATGACGATTACATGTGCCCCATTTAGGGGAGTGAAATGGAGAATTTCTTCTCGTTCCTGGAAGACATCTCTGTCCCACAGGGGTTTAAAGCTCATGGTAATAAGTCATACCTAATGATTTTGTTTAATCGTAGTTTATATTATTTTGTCATTGCTATTTATAAATGTTTTTATTTAGTGAATGGCAAGTGAACTCCAGGTCTGGACACCCCTGTATCGTGATTAATATACAGTGTGGTCATTTTAGTGTCCAACATACCTATGGGATTTATTTTTATTAATTGCATAACCAAAATAAAAATACATATTTCCAAAAGTTGGTGCATATTTTCCATATAATGTTGCACACTAAAATGACCACATAATTTTAATTTAGATAGGTACCTATGTGTCTTAGGTATAACGATTTGTTATAAATTTTTAATTAATGATGCTGAATTTTCTGTTACCTAAAGTAGGTAACGTTTTCAAATGTGTCTCAAGGCATTTATAAAGCCACAAAAGGAGATAACATTTTCCTTTCATTTAAAATCCCCCGGATCCGAAGTATAATTGAATAGTTCCCCTTCATTGTCTTATTTCCTACAACGCACCTAATCCTTTCTCTCAATTTCTTAATCCCATCACAATGAGCAATTAGTCTTCGTTATAGTATTACTTCGCAATCTGGTTTCGAACTTTTGCAGAAATAAATCTCTTTGCCGAATCGTAATTTTAATATCTATCGGCAAAATAGAATTTTAAGAGACTATCACCAGAAGCATCTCATCATTTTTACCGAATAAAGAGACGAAAGTTTGTTGGCGTGCACTTAAGATTTGCAGCATCACTTCACTGTTTCGGACTCGGTGGATGGGAAGCATCCTTTGTCTTTCTCGCGTTTATACCCTTGTTAAAGTTTATAATTTCACTCTTGACAGTTTTCGGGCGTTTTCCAACTTTCCCAAGTGCCGTCTGATCCGAGATCCATCAGCATGAATAATTGAAATACTTCCGTAAGCTTTGCTGCTTCTGAAGAAGTTCAAGGTGAGAGAAACAATTTGCAAACCCTCTTCGGACATCACATTCAATATTTTAAGACCAGTGTAAACTTGCTACGTAAATATTTAAAAGTGAAACGTTTTCCGACCTTTTTTTCTGGTAAAAAAAAATCATTAACAACATTTGTGTTTAACCTTAAATACAAGTGCATAGTTTTGACACCAAAAACGGAAAGAGCAGAAAATTCTACATACTTAGGATGAAAGTTAAAGTTAAACAAAAGTCATAAGATTTTTCCCTGGTTAGCTAATGAAACTTTGCCCAAAAATGGGCTATTGGGACGTTTATTATATTTTCTTCTTTTAAACTTCAAGGGTTGCAGTATTAGGTAGGTACTATTTTTCTGTTCCGATACTTATATATCACCCTGTATATTTCAAGAATAGGATGAAATCCAAAAGTTTTATGAATCTGATACAGAAAGTATACGTGAGTATTAAAAATAATCCGAGGTGACAAGTGACAAAGACGAGTAGACAGAGGGGTGAAAATAAAAAGTTATAGGTACAAGAAAAAAGACCGGCTGCATGACGCTCACGGTCTTCAGTAGTCTCAAAATTACCGATCAACTTTATTCGGGTTTCGGATTTCGACGATGTGCAAGCTACTGCGACAAATCCTATTTAGTGGCCCGTAAGAAAACATATCCTACCTGCCCTGTCTGCCTGCCTGCCTGGTGATGGCTACCTAGGTAATACATAGCTGGCTGGGTCGGTCGTCCCCTTGGTCGTGGACGTGCTCTCTGCCCCACAGGTATCGAATTCGATTTCCACGCGAACTGGACTGACCGAAAAAATGCTCCTTCAACTATACACATAAATTGGAAAGAGAAACGACAGTCACAGTCACGCATGAACGAAATATATTTTACGGCCAACAGAAGATGATATCTACCAAAATTTAATTTTCTTATCCTGATGCCGATTCATCCCAACTTGATTTAGGTAAACCACTTATAAAAAAACTATCTATGGTTTGCAAATATTTATGGATTTTCTTCGGATCTATCTCATTAACTATAATTAATTAAAAAAATAGTGGACATATGCATTTTTAATTAAAGGACTTTTTACAGCACTTTACCAACTTTTTTCAAATTACATATATCTTAATACAGAACATTCTCAGAGTCCTCAGAGTCCTTCTAGTGCAGAGGGATTATCATCAGTAGCTAATACCTTCGAGGAGATATTGATAAGTAAAAAATTCTTTTACTTGGTCTGCAATAGAAATGAGCGACATCAAGACCATAGTTACCTATATTGGTCTTAGTACAGTAAAACCTCTGATAACGGACACCTCTTAAAAGCGGACACCTCTACATAACGGAGCTAATTTAAATCCCCAAATATGTAGTACTCACTTTGTACACTTTCTAACCTCTTGACAACGGACCCTCTAAAAAACGGACACGGACAGTCGGTTTTGGTACAAACATATTTGTGTATTTGTGAAAACACCTCGTTATAACGGACAACTTTACTAGACCCGACGATATGACCAGATGTTTTATAATCATCTAAGAACTTTGCCGTTTTCTTTTGTGTGGCCGCTCGCCGCTGGTGATTCACAGAATGCGTTTATTGTCGGAAATACCCGGGGATCGGTAACCATAAACCCCTAATACAATGTACAATTTTGTTTATTCCCAATAATTTCAATTATGTATGTACCTGCTCTTGAAATAATATTTCGTTCGTTCAGTTGTCAGTTGTTCCGAGTTTGTCCGATTAACATGGCTGCGAATAAAAGAACTTTTGCAGAAATTGCACGTTTTTTTTGTTTATTTATAATGTTCTTCCGACTTCTGTATTTTCAATAAAAATATTTTTGATTTTATACATATTATTTAACTATCCCTCTTAACTACGGACACCTCCCAACAACGGACATTTTGCCAGGTCCCGCCGATGTCCGCTAAAGAGAGGGTTTACTGTATTTGTTTTAATGAATATATTTTGGTCTTGATCTTGCAAAAATAATATTAGTCTTTGTCTTGGTCAATCGAGTCTTTTAAGTTTTTCTAAAGTTTCTAGAGCGTTCATAAATTATTTTCAACAATAAGTTTTCTAAAAGTCTTGGTCTTGGAATTGGTCTTATTGAAGTGATACTATATATAAGTCTTAGACTTGAAAAATTTGCAAGACTACATGACCGAGACTTATTTTTTGCTCATCACTCCTCAATCTCAATTGCACATACGACTTCATTATTTGTCGAAAATCTTTTACCCTTCAAATGTTCTTTGAGTTTTGGGAATAAATAGTAGGTAGGTAATCTGACAATTTTGTCAATTTTTTGCAATGTTCCTTACTATACAATGGGTTGACTCAGCTGATGACTGATAATCATACGTGCTGCTGTTTTTTTATTTTGAAAAAGAAAATAAGTAGGTAGGTAATTACCTAACTCAATCTCCAATCGATTTAAAAAAAAAAAATGAAAATGATGTGTGGAAAAAATGGAGTAGGTACATTATAATATTGAACATGATTCGAAAGAGGGTGTTTCCGCCACTCCGTTCAGTAAGTAAAAAGAAACTCTGGCGAATGATCAAAGTCAACGAGTTCTCCCTAAAAGGGAGCATATACTTAGGTACATATATATGTATGCAAATATTTCTATATATAGATACCATAGGTAGATACATATAGATCCATATATAAATGGCAATCTACCGATCAACACCCAGTGGCGAAATTGAAGCTCTCAAGCGCGACATCACAACGGGCTGTGATGCTGTGAAGCACATTAAAAATTCGCAGCCCTCCAAAGCACCCCGAGCGCTCAGCTATAGGCTACAGGGCTACGGCCAGTCAGCCATCCGGCGCTAAAAGTAAAAACTGATGCTCTCAAAAAATCCGTGACAAACGAAGCGAAAGAGAACTCGCTGAGAGTGGTAGGTAACCAACCGACAACGTCGTTCTGATGCGTTGGATGGCTCGATACATCATTGATGAGGAGCGTTATGGTGCTTCCGACACGCCATCACCGTCCTGTTTTTATTCTTTATTAATGCATCATCCATCGACCCTCTCCCGGCTTTTTCTTTCTTTATTATTTACCTCGTTTTGCTCTTATCTCTATATACCTACCTACCTACGTACGAACACGCCACGTCACTTTACCTGAACGTCACAAACAAAGTATGGACTGATGTTGTGTGCAAGTAGGTATAAGGCAATCACGATCTCAGGATTAAAATTCTTTCGCTTGTTAGTGTGAACATGGTAAAAGAAACGGACCACGGACGATTGCACGCAGCGGCCAGAATAATTTTCAGACACCTACTCGATAATTATAGGACAATTGCAGCATGCAAATTACCTTTCAACGGTCTATAGAATTACAGGTCCAAGTACCTACGCAGATCAAAATCCGAAGGAGATACAACCAAACCAAACTTTCTGTAACTTGCACAGCCATTTTTGTATTTTGCGCACAATTTTTTTTAATCATTTTATGAAATAATTGTAACTAAAAAAGACAAAAATCCAAATTTTACAAAAAAAAAGTTGAAATAGTTTGAAATTTGTCTTTTACATTTAAAAAAGATTGATGATGATAATACGTCTGAATGTTACAAGAGGGTTGTAGAAAGCTCGTGCAGGTACCAGCTACCCAGCCGAACAGGAACGGGATTCTGAATTCTGCAAAATTTTTGTTTTGAGAGAGAGAGCGGTCAGTTACCAGATGTTAAACCATAAATTTTAGACAAAGTTCAAAGTATATTACCCTATAAATGTTCAAAGAAAGTATTTCTTAAGGCTCCCCAATAACGTTAAAGAGCATTGCTTTTTTGTATGCATCGCAAGTTTTGTAGTTTGATTCAAAAGTGCAAATATTGAAGAATTAAGGTAAACTGTTGCAACAATTTGTTGAATTTTTGTATTATTGTTATATAAATACATACAATAGAATATTATTATTACTATTATAGTTGTGTTTATAAAACATAAACATAGAAGGGAGCACTATTTGTGAAACTGCATTTTAAAAATGAAAAAAATAGAAAATAAAAAACAGGAAGTTTCCCTAAAATTTATTCGAGAACCTCGACAAATTTGCTTCGACCCAAACGAAGTCATTTAAAGAGGAATACAGAAATTTGTCGAGGTAATCGAATAAATTTTAGTGAAACGTCCTGTTTTTTATTTTCTATTTTTTCGTTGTTATAAAAGTAAATTTTAAAACATAAATCTTATAATAATTCGCCTTAATTAGGCACATATTTGCATATAGGCATTATTTATTTTAGACAAAAATGTCTAAACGAAAATTAAACGATTACAAAAATATGGACAAGATAAAACTATAATTTTTGGACTTAGGTATTTTCCGACAAGAATTCTGTTATGTACCTATCTAACTACCTACATTTTTACAGCAGATATGTAAAGGTAGGTACCTATATGGTATATTATGTAGGTACGTACCTATCCATATTACCTACATGGAGTTTCACTTTTACATGAAGCACTTAAATATATCGGAACGGGAACGTGGCTTGCTTTAGGTCGTCTCCATTAAATCCATCACTTTACATAATTGCGGCACAATGAGAGGGCGAGATGCCCGCAGTTGGTGCGGCCGACAGGAGCGCGGATCGACGCCGCGGGGGCGCTATGGCAACCCCTTTTCATTTACTGCTATGTGTCATGTAAATGTATGCACGTGGCGACTGATTACACGACTGTTTAAACATTGCATAAACTTGCCCGAAATGATGACTCGGTTACGATTTTAAATCAAACCAACTCAATTCCAAATCAGGTATTCCCCAAGTAGAAAAAAGTGTAGGTATAGTCTGTCTAAAGTTTTAGTGCGGTTATGACTTAATTACTATTTAACTTTTATGGGATCCTACCTGGAAACAGTTATAAAACGTGATTGACAGGCGAACCTTTTCGGACAAATTCTTCATCTGCACGTGCCATCTTTCAATGAAAGTTGTCCATTTCTATTTGAAGGCTTTCTTGGAGCAGGGCCGTATTTGATAAATATATTAAGTAGAATTACACCTTTTTTCACCCCACGGTCTCCACATTTTTAGAAAAATTAATAATTTCGATTCACTGGAATTACAACAACAACAATGTTTCACAAGCAGTAGTTAACAATAAACTGCCTCATAATAAGTACCCATATTGTTATTCTAAGATACTTGTATAGCCAAAAACTCATTAGTGGATTTTACCTGTACCTAATGAAGGTATTGACAAACCATATTGAATAAACGCTAGACTAATATCTATATACATTAGGTACAAAATATACATATTTGCTTCGGAATTCTCCTTACGCCGCATAAACCACTACAATTTTAAATTACAATAAACAATGTAGAAACTTCTTTGTTAATGATGCGAACGAACAAACAACTTATACAACAAACTATAATTTTAACTACTACGGACCTTAACGCTCATTGTTGAGGGATAAATACCATCCTGATAGCTTTATTACTTACAACAACAGGAGGTACCATAAACCTCTGAAGAAATCAAAGCCATAAACGCACTAAAACTTTAGACAGACTATACTTACCTACAAAATCACTAGGTATAGGTAGCTTTTTATTTGTCTTATTTTATCATTTTAATTTTCATCAATCAGTAGTTTAGGAAAGTCAGCAAATTTATTTATGACCAATGACAAAAGATAGAACAGAAAAATTCGAAAAATGGTTGATCCTGAGGTCATCCTTGAAACGTCTCGCTATTTTACAGAGAAGAGAGTAAGTAAACTGACCGCTGCGTGTAATCGTCCTATACCCGTTTTCTTAGGTGTAAGAAATAATTGTCCTTCAAAAATATTGCTCCATCAATAATTGAATTTCGTTATAATCTTATATCTCATCTATCCTTAAAATCCTAATGCCGCCTGGGCTGTTCAGGCCCAGTCCGATCCTGCGTACCTACTCTTCTTCTGAAAGCCTGTAGTGCCCAGGGGTATCTACTAATTTCGGTAATTATGTACAATAGCTTATTCCCTTCCGATTTTCTTGAAAAAGAAGTATGTTGTAGAGTTCGTCATAGGTACTGATCAAGAATAAGTATATTAATATGTTGGGCGCGGAAACCATCCCTTCATGATGTTCTTGACCTTCTTCATTTCGTGTATTTGTCTTCCATGTCTATTGTAAAACGCGATTAAGTAGTAGTAGTGGTTTGTTGTTTTATTCGAATATTGAGATCGTGAATTGTTTATTGTTGTAGATTAGATACGAAATTATTTATACTTAGTCTTTATCTATAGGTGATACATGATACTGCTTGTTTGTTTCAAACTTTGAAAGCGGTTATTCTTTGTGTGTTACGAATACAAATTTTGGGAAAGGGTGAGGGGTATATAGGTAAATGTAAAGAAACCCATCCTGAACCGTAACCTATTGCAATACACACGGAAGTATTACGACAGTCTTTTATATTTTATTATATCTTCATAGTGGTTTTTGAGCTTAAAAAAATACAAAGAACTGTCGTAATACTTTCGTGTGTATTGCAAATTGCAATAGGTTACGGGTCAGGATGGGTTTCTTTACGTTTACGTATCCCTCACCCTTTCCCAACATTTGTATTCGTATAACACTAAGAATAACCGCTTTCAAAGTTTGAAACAAACAAGCAGTATCATGTATCACCCATAGATAAAGACTGTAAATAATTCCGTAGATACTTAATCGCGTTTTACAATAGACATGGAAGACAAATAGGTACACGAAATGAAGAAGTTCAAAAACACCATGAAGGTATAATTACCCTACTTTCGCTTATTTTTGTCAACAAATTTTCTTTTTCGTTTGGACCTCTGCTACTTGGCTTCATTATATTTATACTTCAGTGATCAACAGAAATATTTGCTATTCAGTGGTTATCTCACTACTCACATTGAATGCAAAGGTCGACTACTTATGATAAGCAGTGTGTAGCATTTATTGTCTTATTTTACTGTAATTACATCTACACTTATTTTCTTATTTATATCACTGCTTGTTTGTTTATAAGTTTATTAAGATATTGAACTTTGCGTTTTATTAATTAATGTAAGATACAGAATGTGCTGTCAGTAAATATTCCTTGCTTTGTAAGCAATTTTAATTTTATTCACAGATTTCATTACAGCGTTACAGCCACCAACTGAGGCGGTTTTATTGTTTAGGGGCACCTAATGCTAGTATTATACTTCATTAGTACCTATACCTGCATTGCCTCAATTGGACATGGTCATACGGCTTTAATTCTATGGTTTGCCTCAATTGGTATAGGTACCTCCACCTCATTCATGACATACTCGCTGCTGCAGTAAGCGATATTTGTGACTCATTCATAAAAACATATTATTCTAGAGGAATACAATTCCTGCTATTATTCGCAAAAATCTTCCCTGGAAAATAGAGGCGCGAAAACATAAATTTGCTGCGATACTTTTGTTTTACAAGTGCTGACTCGACTGAACGTGTTCTTGAACAAATGATGCAATTCGTATTCGAGGCAGTCGACCCCCTACAATAAATAAATCAGCAGAAAAAGCTCAAAGACTTTCACCTGCTTATACGTGTACTTGTACAGCTTCTGCTCCATATTTCATGTCAGTTTATCGCCATTTGCACAAGAAATTGCACATGCGAACTTGTTGAAATAAGCAACACTTTAACAACCACAACCTGGTGTTCATTTCTACATCTGTACAGAGCCGTACTCCAAACTTTTAAATATATACCTAACTTACTTTCGTCGTTTTTGAGTTCTTGAGTTGACCATTCACTAGCACAGTAGTGATCTCTTTATGACTAAATTTGCATTATAAGTAATTAAAAAATACCGTACTAATTTCCCGAAATTCAGTTTCCGGAACTTATACATCATAAAAACAATTAAAAATTTGTTTAAGCTTGTGCCAATGATGAAGCCCTTTCATACGATACCCCACATGACCTGGCGAAATAACTACATATAAGGGTTCCGTTTTTTCTTTTTGTGGTACAGAACCCTCAAAAAAATAACAAAATTTTGATCAGTTGTTCAGATTTTTTTGTGCAACTTAGGTATATGTTCATGAATGTTTTTGTGTGCTAGGTTATGGTAGCGGGTGTGTGTGTGTGTGTGTGTGTCCGCCTAAATTTACAGGCAAATTACTGTATTAGTGTGCGAAAGCTTTCACGGCCGGTGTCCATATGTTGTAGGATATTGGTTTTCGGGCTTTCTGGCCTTTGTTCCCGGGGAAGAAATTTCCAGAGACAACGGCCAAAACGCCCGAAAACCAATATACAACAAATTACTGATGTATATCTGAATTTCTTTTGACAATTGCGTGCAATCGTCCGTTGCCCGTTGGACCGGTCCTCCAAAGATAGATATTTACAAAAGAAGAGACTAGGTACTCGGTATTTTCTTATCGAAACGACTTGTTTGCTCGCATTACATGCAAATACGATGTCACGAGAGTAAACAGAATAATATCGATACAAGAGTTGACACACCTTTTATAGTTGAATATCTCAATTTTAAATCTTATTTATTCCAAATATTACAGTATTCCGAATTCGGAGTAGGTACCTAACTGTTCATACGGTTGTTTGCAATGTAGGTAATGTACGAGAGGGAACAAAAGTCGTTTGACTTGGGTAGGTAGGTAGGTAGGTACCTACCTATCTCTCTGAGCATTTGTACTTTACGACCTGCTGGAAGAATAGAGAACGAGGAAAGTGCTAAAACGTGTCCGTTACTTTCGAACCTGCTTCCATACATATTTCAGGTCATATTGCACACACTATGCGTTCGTGGAATTCAAATCGACCTTTTCATCCTGCAACGTTGCATAATTACTAATTCTAAGTATATGATTTTTCAAAGAAATCATTCATGGAAGAAAACCATTAAAAAAAAGAAAACAAAAACGTATGTGTTTTTGAACTTCTAAATTTTCAAAAATGTCTTGTATTTGTCTTCAATGTGTATGTGTACCTACCAACGCGATAATAACATCATTAGTACTTGTATTATTGTGTTTCATTAATCTTGCGAGCATGTAGGTACCTACTTACCTACTGTTTATGTTGACGAGGAATTGTTTATATTTATACTAGCGTAAATAAGTAGGTACGTAGGTTATATGGTGTAGGCGTGGACGTGTGCATTTACACGAACCCACACCAACTACCGCATAACCTATGGTTCATTATCTAATCTAATACAATGTGCACGCAATATTAAAATAAATCAACAACACAACTACTAATAATGATGCCATTATCGCGTTTTACACATAGGTACACATTGAAGACAAATAAAAGTTGATTCACCCTATTTCAAGGGGTTTCAAGCCATATTCAGATACTTACTTTAACTTAAAAGCCAGTTTGTGTTGGATTTTGACTTTTTTTAAGGTTTTTTTTTTGCAATGGAAGTTATTTTTTACCATTGATAAGATTTATCCTGTTCACAAAGTCAATCGTTGCAATTATAAATAGATAATTATTTAATGTTACAATTATTGTTTTTTTAATTTTGTGTTATTTTTTTTTCAGGACTTTTCCTTCCGACTGGGAATGTAAGTAAAATTAGTTTTTTAGTTAGTTTCAGATACGTACAACTAACAGTATTATCATATGGGGCAGAAAATAGTTTTTTCTTGAGTTGTTACAGGAAGGTGGGGTTGCGTTGTATACGTAACGGGTTAAAAATAAGAATTCAATGATAAGAATTGTCAACTTAGGTGTTTTGCTTCAAAATTCAAACATTTTTTGAGGGGATGAAAAAGTCCGGTTTAGGTGTTTTTAGAGTTACCTATTTGAATTTGGTTTTAGAAGGAAAATTTGCAGCTCTAGAATGATTTAAATTTTATTTTTATTTGTTTAGTTATTGAAGTGGTACTAAGTACCTACTTACAAATTTTATTATTTGTATAGGTACATTAAAAGTCACCAACCCTTGTTATATTTATATCTATAAAAAAAATATTTGTACTTGATTGTTTCTATTTTATCCAATGACGATTTTTGTAATACATAAGTCATTGCATATTGCGTTGTGCTTATTGTGCGTATTTTAGTTCGAACGTGCTTCTAGTACAAAGAGAGAAAGAAAACGATTTGAGGGGTTGAATTGCTGTAGGGGTGCGTGCGAATTTTCGTGTGTGCGTCAGCTGCGCCTCTCCGATAACGCGGTTTCGGAAGACTCAAAAGCTCCGAAACGGAAATTAAATTGCGACGAACAGAGCTCTGTCCCTTTCAATTTAAAACAGAAAATACCTATATAAACCTAAATCTATAGTGATTTTTTTTTGTGTTATGCAAAAAAGAATATCACTAGAACATTTTAAATATGAAAAAGGAAAATCGACGTTATAAAAATACTTACCTACCTACTTAATAACTTTATATAGAATTAGGAAATAATGATTTTTAATTTTTTTTTTAAAATTCGTTACATTTATCTCTGCTTAGCCTTAGGATGCGCAATGGCAAATGTTACAACTTATTGCCGAGAGCTGCAGAGGCATCGAGAGACATCATTTCAATGCCGGCTCTCTAGCTGTTCGTTACTCAGGGCGCACACTAAGTCGCCCGGCAATTCACTTAACATGTGATTTTGAAACAATTATGATTTTTTTTACAAAATATAACAAAAAAGGTCGTTTCTGTAGGATTATAAAGTAGCTAATTAAAATAAGTTTGATTTTCAAGATTAAATTATTATGATAATGCATCCCTAAGTCCTAATGAAGTTTTCATAAGGCAATTAATTTTGCGTTTCAGTGGGGTGGTAGATGGCTATAAAATAGATAATTAGAATAAGTTGATTTTCATAATTAGTACGGTAATGGCTTTGTAAGCCTACTAATAAAGCCGTCATTGAAGTCAACTAATATTTATTTGTCTTAATGCGTTTAGCTTTCTAGTATAATATAACAAAAGAAATGCATTTCTGCAAAATAGAATATGACTATAAAGTATATGTATAATTGGAAAGGTTCGATGTTATAATCATTACGGGTCCGACTAATAGGGGGTTCATTCTTGTTATTATTTATTAAAGAAATCCTTTATACATATGAATAAATACCTGCATATTATTAAATAATGGAGACTGCCTATATTGAACAAACTTTAGACATTATAAGTTTAATTAATAGAAATTTATATCTGGTTTTGAGTCACAAACCAGTACCGAGAAATTGAGGTATAAATTAAACTGACAAGTACCAGACCGTAGACATCAGGTACCCCCGTTTAGAAAATTTTATATTTATTTGTCGCAGTCTTCGAGCGTAGGCTGCATCTTTATTCCTCCGAATGCGTTCTCCTTCTTTCTTCTACGCCGATTGTAAAATTTTCAGAGCTCACGTTACAGTAACCGACCTGTACCTATTCTCCCTATTTTAGCACCAATTTAATTCGTAAAGTCTAAAAAGACAGTTTTGAATTTGCGAGACCGCAAATAAAAAATTTGAGGGCGATTTTCTTGAAATTGGCTGGATAATGCGCCCTCTTGCTCACATATGTTAATACCCTAAAGCAGTAGCGTAAAGTACTTACCTACACCCCAACACGGAGAGGAACCCAGCTATTTTGGGGACCCAGAAGCCAAAAAGATCCATTTGGTGTGCGGTTAGGGGAGGTGCCCAATAAGGACCCCTATAGATTTGATATGGCGTATTAGGGTCTCGAGATTTTGCGTTAGGAAGTTTCGTTTTTCAACAAACAGAAAATTATTATTTATTTATTTTTTAAACGAGCACAAAACATCTGCTATTTGTACCTAATAGAAGCAATAATTTTTTTATTTAATAAAAGTGTCGTTATTAGCAGATGTAGACGGTATATTGGACAACGTTGATTGTAAAGTGGTAGTTCCGGTAGAACATTACTTCTCTTTATGATCTAATAACAGTAGGTCTTAAGTAACATCTGTTTAATGTTTGGAAGAAATAAAGGATCTAATTAGGAACCCCATTCCTTGTAAGTAGAATGTCTACATTTAATATTAAGAATAAGTGAAACTAATATATAACTTTTAATTAAAAAAGACAACACATTCAACCAGTTTCGTTCCAATTGCATACCTGCAAGTTTTAGGTAAATTTTTGGAATATGTGAAAAAAGCGTAGATACACTCAAAATTTTGTGAAGGAAGCGTACAAGGGATAATTATGTAAGTATACCTGGCTTTAATCAGGTAAAAGTTGGGAAATGTTAGATGTGAAAAAGGCGTACACAGCTCATGTTTTTGATGAATTATAACAGAAAAGAAGAGGAAATTGTTTTATTTTATTTTAAATTCAAATCTGATACCTATAATATTGAATATTAGAACTTTTAACTGTAATTTAGACTAAGTATTTTAGAAACCTAATTAAAACTTATTTTGTTCTTTCTCTTTCCTATTTCTCGCGAAATCATTTTTGGTTGCAATAA
This sequence comes from Agrilus cyanescens, assembly GCA_947389935.1. Classification (NCBI taxonomy): domain Eukaryota; kingdom Metazoa; phylum Arthropoda; class Insecta; order Coleoptera; family Buprestidae; genus Agrilus; species Agrilus cyanescens. The sequence continues at coordinate 27,663,492 of OX376705.1, forward strand.
TAATTACAATTATTTAAATTAAAAAATAAGTATAATAAAATTGTATAAATTTTTATTCTTAAATTTAATTTATGTAATAATTATGAATACCTATCTATTATTACAACGGAAATGATTTTGCGAAAAATAAAACAATACTCTGCTTTTATCAAGAATACGAAATAAAATCATCTTTAATTGGGTTTTTAAAAATAGTCTAAATTACTCCCGAAAGTTCAATATTCAGCAGTAAATCGCCCTTAAATTTCTAGAACACAATCAGAATTATTAATTAATACAAATTCTTCGGATACAGTGTAATGGAAATCAGAAATGATCACCTTGTACGCTTATTTCACAAGTAAAACATAAATAGCAACCCCTATTTTTAAGACGTAATAATTAATCCTCCCACAGAGAAACTGTACACTTATTTTTAGCTGTACGCCTTTTTCGCGTCTCCAGATTTTAGGGCCATTTGGGTATAGTTACAACTTTATTATCGGTCATCATTTTAGTTTTTGTTCTACTTATATCTCAAAAATACCCTGTACGCAACTGGCATACATTCATTCAGTCATTTTCATAGAACCCAAATATTAATATTGTTTGCAACCGACTAAGTATTGAGCACAAACGTAGTAAACTGTTAAACAATAGTATCTGCAGCTTGTTTTTTTTTTTTGTAATAAAAAAAGTCACTTACCTGATCAGTGATCACTATAGGTAAGTCTTACAGATGAATTATTAACTAAAACTTTATGAAGTCGATAGTTTTTATCAATTAAGAATTCAAAACAGAAGAAAAAATAACGAATTTTGCAATCTAAGTATACGTACTGCAACAAGTAGGTACCTATATTTTTAGTCATTAAAGTACCTAATCAAAAAACAAGCGCCTTCTAGTGCAGGCGCTGCAAGAAGAAGAAAAGTGCGGTTCTAAAAGCAGCAGTTGCTATTAGAATAACTGACGAATTGGCTGCAAACACCTGCATTTTACTTCTACTTGCACCTCCTTAGGTATATGTACAGAATTGAGCAACAGTCGGCCACATCAGAATTTCGTACTAATTTTTGGCCTGATCAAAAAAGGCTAAGTAATACCATTCGAATTGCATCCAAAAAGCTTTTTAAGTTCTTTTTGTGCACTGGTATTTCATGACAGTACTTTAAGTTGACGTTTTGACTGAAAAAAAATTTTTTTTGACTAAAATACTAACCAGTATCCCCTTTTAGATCTTTTCGTAGTTTTTTTTAAACTTTTACTAATTCGTTTAGAAGAGAAAAATCTGAAAGCTGTATATATTTTTAATTAAATCCAAAAAAAATACAGGGCCTTTATGCAAGAAACGGGGGTCCAAATTTTGAAGTTAGTTAACTGTGTCATCGTATGAAAGGGCTTCACTGATACAAGCTTAAACAAATTTTTAATTAGGTAGGTAAGTATTTTTATGATGTATGGATTTTGAATTTTTAGAAAAGCTCAGAAAAACTTCGAGACTCGTTAAGTTAGGTAACATTATTAAATATTTCAACTTTCTTTTCATTAATGTTTTGTAAATTTTTTGCGATACTTTTGCCCAACCCTGTACCTATGTGAACTCGTAAAATGCTTCTTTTAGTAATTATAGCACACCAATACTTGTCTGCTATTTTTCTTTTAAACTCCTACACCTCATCAAAATTTGGCAAATAAGAATGGAGTAATTAAAAATATTAATTTTTATCTGCCAATCTCGAAGTAAATCATTATAAATTATACTTATATTACTCATTATTACCTATTAGTTGAATAAGAACTACATAATAACTTTTATAATAAATTATGTATTATATTATACTTAAATGTACAAATACATACCTAAATATAGTGTATTTAATACATGAGTAAATAAGTCATTATATAATAAAGTTTATGTGAAGGTGGTTGATATCACATTCTTGATAGTCTCTGAAGTTCACACATTGTACGATGAATTATATCGAATTTTTATACTATCAGAATAACGTTTGGATTTTTTTTATAACTAATAAAAAATACAAATCAAATTTAAAAGATTCACCTTACTTTCTCACAAAATAATGACTGATATCTATGCTAAAGTATGAATTAATTTCGTGGTAAAAATGCCTTTTTTGTCATATTTAAAATGTTCAAATTAAAATTTTTTTTTACATATTTCTCAGCATTGGCAGATAAAATATTAATATGCACATACCTATGTATATAATTTATTAATGTTTTGTTAGATCAGACACAAGCTTTAAAATACATAGGTAAGTAGTTCTTTTTTTTTTAAGAAATTTTGCAACTGAATAAAAATTAACGTCATTATACAAATACAAAAAAAAACAATTGTATAGATATAAAATAAGTCGTTTCAGAAACAAAATAGGTACCTAATATTTTATGAAAAATGATAAATTACTGACGAGAAAATGAGGCGAATCCTCTAAATTGATCATTGATCATTGATCGTTTAGAAAACAACAGCAGCTTACTTATGATACCTAAGTAGTACCTAGTAGAATTTTCGAAAATAGTTCAAACAAAAACATCCGAATTCCTCAAAATCGATATCAACGTGAATACAACGACCATCACATTCGGTCGGACACAGGCCACTTAATCACTAAAATCTAATTACAAACACTGGGTCCGCGTATCGAAAAGACCAATCTCCATTCCACCCGACCAATTGACGTTGGTTGTACTTGTTGGTATGCAGTCGTAGAACAAAACCGAAAACAAAACGAACACCACAAGAATAAGGCATCTAAATAATTCCCGTTCGTAATCTCCTAAAAGCTTCGGTCGAACTGTTCTCAATGTGTGTGCGCGCTGCTGCTGTTGCCTAGGCGATGGCGGAGTATAGCAAGCAGGGGGGACCCCAGGCAAACACCGGGTTATATATGTATATATATATATGTATACGCAGCAAACGAACCCACAGCGGGATTTACAGGCGAATGGGCTCAAGTTGGGAACTGCTGCCACGATTCGAGTGAAGCTTTGTTCGTGTCGAGATGGATTGGATGACGGTTAGGACGAAAAGTGGAACGGGGAGGGAGGGGAACGATGGTAAGGCGACGGGCAACTTGGCGAGGGGCAACAGCTGAACAGCTGACTTGAAACGATGCAATGGGTGAATGTAAACTCCGAACGTAGGTAGGTATCTAGTAGATAGATACTCGATGCCAAGTTAACGTTCTTTCTCTTTACGCGCTGTCTTTGGTGCGTACGTCGAGTCTATTTGTACTATATACAGGAACGTCGTCAGAGAATCTTTAGATGCAAATATCTCGCTTATTACTTGCATATTGTTGGTTTATCTTTTATAGGTAATGAAAATCGATTATAATCTTTCATTTGGTGTAAAAAATAAATTTTTGTATTGCATATTAATAATAATAATGGCTTTGGCCGCGCTCCTAGAAGCGATATTTCTGCTACTTCAAAATATCAGGACGAGTTTCTATCTCACTTTTTCATGTAGCTCCGTATATACTGCCACCTCTCTTGCGTGTCAAAGTTATCTCACTTTTTCTCGTTTAGCTTCCTTTATAGCCTTCTTTCTTGCGTGATAGACTATGAATTTTGTTTTTAAAAAACTAAAAATCAATATTTCTCAAGATTCTTGGTCTATATTAGCGTATTTGCAATAATTGTCAGGTTATATACTTGAGTTGTGATATGTTTACGATTATTAAAATTTTTTAAGGAATTTAAAAGCAACTTTGATTAACAGTTATCTGTCAATTATTTCATCCTAAGTGAACCTAATAAATTGTGGCAAATCCTATCAATTTTTTCTTCTTCTAATATTAACCCAAATTTCGACGGTGGTCTATGGCGGCATTTAAGAAACTGTAATCACTCACAATAGAATGTAGACAACCCTTCAACCTTCTGCAATTGTTTTAAGACAAATCTGGAAATGTCAAAATTAACGACTTTTAATTACACATTCTGATTAAACGATATCACCCTGAGTCTCAAATCTAGGCGCAAGGAACTCTGTGAGTGTTAACTTAGACGTTTTAATTGTCGGCAAATTCCAGGTTATTGGATCTTTCACTTTTAGACAGGAAATCTTCTATAAGTAATATTAACAAAATAATCTTTTGACAACTCCAATCTTCCTTGATAAAACCTGCATATCTCCAGGCGAAACGTCGGTGTGATTAAATCATTAAAATAAATCTTTACTCTCTCCATTGACTTCGATCCATTTCTATTTTATACCTACTATCAAAAATTATACGGCGTTATTATATTTTTTAACTAAAGGCTCCCCCCCACACTTTGGGATTCCCGTAGATTAAGTTAGGTTAGGTTGTAGTGATTTGTGTCCACATATAGATATTTATTACCATTTTTCTCTTAAATTATTAAATTCCTATTTCCTATTTTATTGTAATTTTTATTGAATAAGATCAAAGAAAAATCACGCTTTTTCTTAAATTAAATTAGGTTAGGTACCACCTATAAGTACTTATCTAAATCATAATTTGAAATTTTTTTCTCTCAAAACACACCAAAGTTGAAATATTAATTGCTTTCGTCTAATTTTTTCGTTTCTTTGGCACCCATAAAACACTGGTTTGGTCCCGAAGTCACAATTCCTATTAAGCGCCCTGTTTGTGCCCAATTATAAAATCGTGGAATTTACGTCTGGTATGAAAGTATAACTGTGACCTTCGAAAATAAAATTCTCTTTCTCTGTCTTTCTCTTTTATGTCCGTTTCTGAGATTAGGTGCCATGGCTCTGGCTTAGAGCCAACTTGTCGTTCTAAGACGAAAGGTAAACTAAAAAGAAAGGTCTCCTGGTCTCCTGGTCTCCTGTTTACCATACAGGCGGCAATCTAAAGGACGTTAGACTTGGACTTTCTTAAGAAATACGTGCATTGAAACGGAAACATCATCTGCTTTAGCAACCTACCTACGTATACCTACCTACCCGAGTTGTTAGGTAGAATTTTGCAACATTTTATTTACTGTTTTTATCGAATTTTTACTAATTAACCCTCCCAGTGTGAGATCGTACGCTTATTTCGCTGTATTTTTACTCTGTAGTAAATACGTTGAGCCTGACAGCCTTCAAAACAGTAGGTACCTACCAACTGAGGCGTTTTTATTGCCAAGAGGTACCTACTGCCAATTCAGGTACACGAGAGTCAGGTAGAAACCGCCTGCGTTGCCTCAGTTGGACATTTTAATTTTATGATATGCCTCAGTTGGTAGATATTCGACCCATTTTTTTATATTCATGGTCCCTTCCTGACTCCGTTAGTGCTGCGGATTTCTATAACGTTAACAAAGGTTTCCGGAATTGTGGATGCTTTAGGCTTGAGAATCATAACGTATTCGGGTGTAGGACGATTGCAATAACCGTACGTACAATTGACCTATAGACCGTTGACATTTTGCGTGCAGTTGTCCTGTAGGTACTTATTGACTACCTGAAGATTTTTTTGGCCGGGCTCGACTAAATTCGTCGATTACTGGAATCTCGTGCGTTTTTAAATAGCGCACCTCATATAGGCACTTTTTTTTTTGTTATTGCCAGTTGTACTGTCAATGTTTTCTTAGCAAATGAGATACGAGAATTGAAGCATTTAATTCGACGTTTCCATTGGTTTATCAGGAGTAAACACCTCTCGCCTACGAATTGGGAAAAGGAAGTGAGTGAATGTTTGCATGTTTGCAGGACAGATAGTATCTCCGATCAGCTGATAGAGGCCAGTAACCTAGTGACGATCAAAGCCGAACGGTCGGACGGTCGCAGTCGTACCTACCAAATAAAAATTGTATTACGTTTCATTTATTGTACGTCTCTACCTCAGTCGACTAGACGTTTTACACGATAACGAAACGTTACGTACAGTCAAAAGAGCTGTGGAGCGCGAGCCCCCAGTACTCAGAATTCAGAATTTCAATCTCATTCCATTCCTACCGACGGTGACGGATCGAATGATTGTTCTTGAACTTTCACGAGTCACCCCAGCTGTTTATTGTATCAACAAATTCGTGGAAGAAGAATATTTATAGTGTAGCATTATAATTAGTAGAATAAACATATGAGTAATTAACAACAATATCAGCAGCAAGTGATTAGCGTGAAAGGATAGTATTTGTGTGTGAACTCTTACAATTCTGATAATGGCAGGGTCATCGTCTCATTGTCAGTTAGTTAAGATGCTTTTCGAAAAAATGCTGTTTCTATAATTTTTTTTTTTGTACCAATATTGTATAAGTATAAATAATTATGTACAATAGCTTAGTCCCTTCCGATTTGGGGCTGAGGTATATGTAAATGTAAAGACACCCATCCTTAACCGTAACCTATTGCAATACCTATATACGGAAGTATTACGACAGTTTTTTGTATTTTTTGAAGCTCAAAAACCAGTATGAAGATGTCATAAAATACAAAAAACTGTCGTAATACTTCCGTGTTTATTGCAATAGGTTACGGTTCAGGATGGGTGTGTTTACATTTACATATACCTCACCCTTGCCCAACATTTGTATTCTTAAAATACTAAGAATAACCTTTCAGAGTTAATACAAACAAGCAGTATCATGTATCACCTATAGATATTGCCTCCCTAATTTTTATTTATCTATTTATTTTTTGGTCTCTTGGGTAGAAGTCCACAGCTTCTTAGGCCCTTAAGATAGCTGCCCCTCACCATGTACAATTTATACGGTAGTGTAGTTACTTTACGTCACAGGTTAATACTACCCTCGTACTAATTTTAAGTCTTCTCTTTGAGAAAATATTAGGAAAAGATTTTTTTTTTAAGAATTCAATACATATGCCTTTCTTATTTTAATTTTAGTTGCATACCTACTTAACTTTTCTGAAAAACAAATGTTACCTATGTCAACATTTACCAACCGATCTTATACTCGTAAATACCTACCTAGTAGATTTCTAATGACATTCCAAACAGGGGGAATATTTTAAGAGATTTTCCTTTTTCTAAAATAATATTTATTTATCTTTATCCTAGTGCATACAGAAGAAACCATAGACTTACAAAAATATATCTAGTAGGTACTTAAATAGATACTATTGATTCTGTATGATAAATATTAGGTATCTATGTATTTAATCCATTTACTGGGTATATATTTTTTTTAAAGTAGTTTATATGGTATCGGATCATAGACGGAAATTCCTGAATTATGTTCTGTATTTGTTTGTTGAAATTCTGTCTTGTCATATATATATTCTTGAATAAGTGGATCAAGACCGATAGGGATAGAGCGTTTTTCGGATTTTTCATTTTTGGATTTGTCTTTAAAGTTGAAAGTCATCTGCATAGATAATAATTTATTCATGTATCTAACTGATATAATAGTATTCTGCATTCTACGGTAATGCATTTTGGTAATTTATACAAAATTGAGACCATAGACTTCCTGGTGTTGCCTATAGCTGGTCACTTTTACCTGCCAAACACCCCACACCAGCAGGGCTCCTTGTAGCAGGTTACGGTTATAGTCTCGAAACAGAAGATAAACTTTCTATATAAGTAAAGAACTTGTTTCTGATTTTTTTTTTTAAAATTTTGTTAATTCTGTAATCTTCCCTTCAGAAGTGATCCCCATACCTATTAAAAATGCTTCACTAGATCAGAAAACTTCATATGGGTATAAAATTTCAACTTCATAGGTCCAGTAGATTCGAAATAAAATTACTGTGACCTGTGACTGACACATAGACATTCAAGTGATCCTATGTGGATAAGAATTCCATTTGGACGAACTACTCGGCTATTTTGAAAGAAATTCTTCAAAATTTCGTTTCAATTTCTAAATAAATATAAAATTGCATGAAAAACAGAACACGTCGACCTTGGAATTATTAATGACCTCTGCGACTAATGGTGCAAATGGTATGGAAGAAGATTACCGAGCCCTTTGTGCAACCAACAAAATGAAACCCATGGTCGTACAGCAGTCAGCCATTTTTAATGATCGATTTTCAGTACCGTGACAAGGGTTCTGAAATGATTAGTATGTGCAACCCACCCCAAACGTTCGCCGAAGCAGCACCCCTGCTGAGCGGCTACGTACCAAGTTATTTTATCCCTTAAGCGAACTCTCTGTTCGGGTTTCGTTGTTGGATCGAGGTCGTCCGGAACGTTTACTTTTGACTGTGGAATTCTCTTGCTGTCATGGAACGAATGTTTTTTTTTTTTTTTGAAAAGAAAAAGCGAGACGGACGATAACGACGGACCATATGTCATTGGAACAGTCAAGTCATCATCATGATGATGGTTCTAGGGGCACTTCGGAACCGCTTTTGTGTTAAATAGTAAGGACCAAAACGTCAACCATAATTTATGCAGAGAAGATGGTCAAAAAGGATGATGAACACAACAAATCCATTCGTAAAGTGCTATGGTCTTAAATAAGTACCATTGGAAAAGACTGGATATTTTGTTCTACAGATTTTATTGTTTATATGATCTAAAAGGAGTGAAAGGCGTTGCAAAATGACTTGCTCATTACTGAGATCTCATTCATTTTAAGTGGATGTAACGGTTGGGCATTTATGTATTTCTGCAGAGTTTTTGAGCTGAAAACTAGAATTAGGTTGTGAGCTTACGTTGCGTTGTTGTATTCTTCATTGGGAACAACACACTCAGCTGGCTCGTTAGTGCACGCAGAAGTATGTATTTCTAATTAAATCCGGTCTTTCCAAACCAGCAAATAATTACGCACTTAATTAAGCAAAATTCTCCTTTATAATTGCATGGCTCAGACTCAATACTCACAAATATTTTCTAGATACTTAATTAGGTACAAAATAATAAACACTGTCTGGGAAATAAATTCAGCAAAGAACATTTTTAATCTTGATTATCTCAATAATTTATATAACTATCAGATAATGATCCCGATATCGAACTCTAATTAGTTATTAGTTATTATCAGTACAAAACAAGTCGTAATAATTCTGAAAAAATGGTAACCAAACCGAAATTTATGGACGTAAATAAGAAATCTTTACTATAGATACCTACTTATATATAGGTGTAATGTGTATGTGTACCAATGCGATAATGACATCATTAGTACTTTTATCATGCGACCATGTACTGTTTATGGTAAGATGAGATTAAGGAACGGTTGACGAGGAATTGTTTATATTTATACTAGCGTACTAAGTACGTAGGTAATATGGTGTAGGTGTGGACGTGTGCATTTACACGAACCCACACTTACTACCGCATAACCTACGGTTCGTTACCTAATCTAAAAATAACAAATACAACATGCACCCAATATTAAAAATAAATCAACAACACAACTGCTAATGATGTTATTATCGCGTTGGTGCACATACACATTGAAGACAAATACACGACATTTTTGAAAATTTTATGCAAGCAGTTATTCCCACAAGATTATCTCATTACGTGTACAACGTAGTATTTGTTCCTTAAACATTGGGTCCCTTAGATCGTTAGAATACATAGAAATGCAAATGTTGTTCACCTCGCTAAGCATCTTACCCAAATTTTATTTCACCGCGACTGAAGTCTTCCCGATTGTTACATCACGAAGCCAATATAAAAGTTTAACGAATCCGTCAAAACTCGAAATTGGATTATTTGCCTCGTATATCTCTTTTGTTCGCTTGTTGGTCATCGATCTTTGTCTGTCGCTAGAGACCTTATTGTGATGGTAGTTTGTCTTCCTTTTTTTTTTCGTGGCTTGCATGTCAAAAAGTCGATACCTAAAACAACGCACATGGCACATTTCCCTTGGGTATGGAACTGCATTATATGCCCCTATACCAGTGGTGCGTGCTGACGATGATGAGCAGCAATTCTATCTAGTGAATTGATTATGGTATTTTGAAAAATGGGATCATTTCCCGCCTGGGATTGGTTTGTCATTTAGTGCTTCTATTAAAAGAGGAACAATTTAATAGAACATAAATTCCCTCCCCTCCTCCAGAATGAGTTTCAAAATATCAATGACAGTTAAAAAAATTTGCCTCCCACAGGATAAATTATTCAGTCTCTGAGATGAATCCTTGCAATCTTTCCCCTAAAAATCACAGCGTTTCCCTTTAAAACTGGCAACTGACAGATATCTTTGTTCTAAAAACTGAAATCCAGGTTGAGAAGAACGATTCATTACTTTACGTAAACTAACGATATTTAAACGATGATAATAGTCGTTGTTAAATTATTCCTGTATTAAAGGTGCTCTCCATTTTGTCTATTAAAATCGGCACGCCACTGGTAAGCAGTTCCATTTCTATGATTACTCTCACTAGCCGGTTTGGACTCTCAAACTCTTCGCTCATTATTAACCTTCCCACTTTAATATAGTTTTTGTACTAATCTATAATGAATTGGTAGTGATTATAGACGGTGTTAACGCGAAAGATACTACAAATGTGGCGGGTACACCAAAGGGGTGGGTTAATAGATATAATCGAATTAATCGTGTGGACATGGAAAAAGAGCAGAAATTGTTGTTTTAAACACACACCATCATAGTCAATTATTATGGTAAAATATAAAACATATCTAATATAATATTGGGTCTGCCTTTGCCCCCCTTTATTCCTGTTTCTGTCACTAATATGTTCCTTAATAGATTATAATATCACCGAATGTGTCCTATAACATCCCATTTCTCTTATTACTACCTAAATCTTCATTTCAAATTTTGCCTATCCACGAGGTATTTTTATCTAATTTTCCAACAATACAGCAGTGTAACGCGAAATCTTTAACCCCTTTCCCTTCACCCCGCAATATTATGTCTTGAACCCTTATTATTTTCCCCATTCCGAACAATTTTTTTTTATATATTTTTTATCTCTTGGCTAGGGATTCAGAATCTTGAACCTTAAGATCTCCAGGCACCCCGCCTTGCGTTGCCTGCGGGGATGTACTTTACGCCACCGATAAGACATCGTTTCAAACGCTTCCAACTTTAGAAACTAATATTTATTTACAAATCATTTCAATTACTGCAATTGGTCAGCATTTTCAAGTTTGTTGATTTTTTATCTAATTATTATTTTAATTGACGGTTATGGATATACATATGTCAGTTGCTGATTGATTAACAAGACCCGTTCGTTAATGACCGTCCCTCAAGAGAATAAATTCCAAGCCACAAGCGTTATAGGGATCTCGCAGTTAGACACCTCAGAAGTAGGTACCTTATCGTTTTGCGTAAATTGTACGGATCAGTGATTGTGCCTAATATGGCCATATGGTGGAACCGTTCCGTCTTTTTCATAAGGGCACTTAGGGCACGATCCCAGAGCCCCTAGTCTAATGAGAGTCTCGAAATTTTATAGTTGCAGTTGCTTGTTCTTATACTTCCTCTCATTGTTTTTCTGGTTTTCTAAAAGGGTCCCAAACTCAATGTGCCCAAGGGCCCCTGCATAGCCAGAGACGGCCCTATGGTGTGAATAGGCCGCCCACTTGTTAAGACCCACACATGATACGAATTGTACGTTCGCATCTCGATGATCTTCGACCCTTCCATCATCACCATCGCCTCTCTCATTATTTATCAACCACCATCATAGTTGAGTTCAGTTGAACAAAACTGTTAACCGAATTACGTCACGAGGCGACCTGTTCCCTGTACTCATTATTATTAGATATTACTAATACGTACAACAACACTGTGCACGACGTCATCTCGCACCGCGTCACTTTTGTCGATTCGTCCCCTCTCTCGCAGAACATTGCTGATTGGATGGAAAGGGCCCTTCGCGAGATCGATATCGTGACTGTTCGCTACGAAGGGCTGGAATGTAATATCCAGGCAACAGAACACTACCGGTAGGGAGAAAATGTCCGCTATTTGAAAAAGGGATTTGAGTTGGCCGTAGGGAAAGGCTCCCTGCTGAGAAAGAGAGAGCTTGAGCGGAGAAACGCAAGCAAGCAAGCAGACAGGCAGTGGCGTGTGCATTATACGTACCTACCAGCCCAGCTGTCGTCCGTCCTAAAAACATTGCCCTTAGTTCTCTTATTTCCTCTTTCTCATGAACGCAAACTGAACGCGAGAGAACAAAGACAAAGATGCTGTTGGCGTGCTCCTCGACAAAGAGGCGTTTTTGAAAGGGTTTAATCCAGCCACACCAACACTCTGTATATATTCATACGTATGTGGTGGTGTTTGCTTTTTAATTCCTCGCCAATTAACTCGCATCGCGTTCGTTGTAAATGACCAAATAGAATTGAAATTTGGGTGTAAGTTAATTGGCCCCTGCTGTGGCCCAAATAATTAATTATCCAAAAAGGTACTTATAAGAATTGGTCACATTCACTATTTTTAAAAAATCTAAACTATAGCATCACACATTTTTACTTTCCTGGTAATTTTATGTACAATAGCTTAGTCCCTTCCGATTTTCTTGAAAAAAAAAAAAATATGTTGTAGAGTTCGTCATACTGATCAAAAATGTGTATATATGTTGGGCACGGAAACCACCCCTTCATGGTGTTTTTGAGCTTCTTCATTTCGTGTACCTATTTTCCTTGCATGACTTTGTATTTTATATTGTGCCTATTGTTTTTCTATATACAGGGTGGCCCAAAGTCGGTGATTATTAGACGTTTTATCTATCTCAGAAAAAGTTTTTTCTGTTTTTTTTTGTTATCAAACTTACCTTACAATTTCATATTTTATTCAAATTCGAAGTTGGCATCAACTTCCTGCATAACCGAATAATAGTTTAGAAACTTAAACCATGTGCCATAACTACTAAGTACAGATTTTTTTTTTCAAAATTTTCCTGTGTTCAATTTGTCATAATCGTCTAATAGGCAATTGATTTGGACCACCCTGTATACTTTATATTAGTGCGAAATAAGAGAAGGAAATAAACGACAATGGTGACGCACCCTTTAGCTTGATGAAAACCATTTTCGATCAACTCGAAGCACAATAAAATATAAATTTGCTTTATGATGCGTTAGAAATAACTTATAAGTAAATAATCACTAACCTGTTATTGATGTTATCGTAATTAGTATCTAGTAATAGTGATTAAAAAAAAATTTTAGTACGAGGTTATACAGGGTGATACGTTCAGAAGGAGATATGGGTAAATATTAAAAAAATTGGTGGTTCGAGCATATACCAACAAGATGCGCCACTTATCTAATCAACCCCTATATTTATATAAAATTTACAAAATAGTTGTGGTAGAATTGCTCTACTTTGTGTCCCTTGAAATAATGTTTGGTAATGGTGGAGGTGACTGAGAAAAAATATGTGTATGATGGGTACGCAAACCACCCCTCCCCTTTACGTAGTTTATACACTTTGAAAATTAATATTCCTAACAACATATAAACAATTTTTCAGAAAATTGAAAGCTTTGAGTAGGTGGAGAAAAGTGGAGTAGATGTTGAAGGAGCGGCAAACGTTAAAAATAAGAATAACACCGACGTCACCCCTAACATCTACCCCCCCACCAATTTTAACTACCACCCTACCCCTCGCCCAACACCACCTCCAACCCTGGAGCCTCCGAAAACTTTACTCTATTGTTAACGTTTGAGGTGGTGTAGTGGATGGGTTGGTGGTGATGGTGGGGTGGGATAGGGTAGACGTTGGGGGTGGGGTGGGGTGGAGGTCGTTGTTATCGGGTATTGGTGGGATGGGGTAGATATTAGGGGCGATTCACGTTTAAATTGTTTAAAGTAAGTTAGGTTATGAGTTGAGATTTTGTTCTCGAAAATCTTTTCACCCTTCAAACTTTCATTTTAACACCACCTCCACCCTCTATTTCTTTAAATTTCTAGAAAAATCGATTACTTATATGTTGTTACGAATTTTTATCTTCAAAGTTGAAAACTATCTGAAGGGGTGGTTTTTGCACCCTGTTCGACATAGTATAAGCTTAAGGTAATCTTGGTTGGGGGGCTAAAGTCCACCATTATTTAATGTTTTTATTATTGTAAAATAGATACAATTTTTTAAAATAACTTTTTCTGCTTGGCTACTTATAAAAAAATAAATTGTAAGCTAGAGGGTCGTAATATACGTATCTACAACAATTCATTATATCCAATTAATTATCTCTCAACAAGATACTAATGAAGGTACCTACCTACAGCATACATTAACCTAAAAAAAAACTATTTACAACCCCTTATTTTCGTCATCTTTATTAGCCTGTCATGTTCTGGTGTCCTGCCATACATGCAGCTACTGCTACTGGTAACTGCATACCTTGCACCTGTTCTTTTGATGCTAATGCATAACAAAGTTCGCGGTATTATTTGTCGTGTGTCTTCTACCTACGTAGGTACCTACATACCTATACCTAAAGGAAATGAACGTGGGTAGGTAGGGCTTGAAGGCACCATCAGCAACACCAACTAGCATCGAAAAGTTGTACGTCAACATTTTGGAAAGAATGGGAGACGAGCGACTCAACGCTCAGGAGGGTGAAAGGCACCAGGGTGAACGTACGATTTAGCCTGTAATGTCACAAAAGAAAGTTGTGCCCCACGATGCTTAGGTACTTACTTATACCTGCGCCCAAAACGTTGGTTGCTATTTTGAATTGAATAATTGCCTGTCAACCTTGAGAGATGCCTTTATTTCTGTTTCGAGGTAGGCATTATAACTAAATATGTATGTGCTTTGTATATTTATGGGGAAGATGGATCATATCTGAAAGAACATGAAATTTGGAAATAAAATTGTGGCATAAGTGGAATTTTTTGACCCTAACGCAAAATACATAACCCTTCAGTCACAAATCACAAAAATATTTTTTTTTTAATCTCTTCTGTTGAAAAGAAATATTGCAGATTAGTATTTATGTAACAAAATGCCCTTAAATATTCCAAATTGTCTCAGAATTGTTGCAAAAATTTTCGAAATAGATGTAGAATATTTGATATTAATCTAAGATATTACTTATGGTCCAGAATATTTAAAAATATAATGGAAAATATTCCATAACGTTCCAGGATGATCTGAAATTTTAATTAATGACCTACAATGTTCTAGATTGTTTAAAAATGATTTAAAATATCCGAAAATGACTTAAAATGTTCCAGAACATAATTTGGAATGTTCTGAAGAATGCTCTTAAATGTTGTAGAATGTTCCAGATTTTTTGAAAATAATTTAGAATGTTCGAGGATTATCTAATTAAGAATGTTCGAAAAGCTTTCATAATATGTTCCAAGATGTTTTAAAGGGGCCCAAGACGTAGGTGCACTGCCTAGGGGCCCTGACATAATTAATCTGGCTCTGTCTAGGTTCAGTTGGAAAAATCAAAGAATTTTTTAATACGAATAAGTGGACGAATGGACCTCTCATGGTAGTAACTCCACTATCTCTTATCATTCTTAATAAACAAAATGCAGCATCAGAAACTGAGTTAATTAATTATTATTTTATACTTACTTAATTTAGTCTCTAAGTGTGGACGACTCTTTGGGCGTCGAAACGCGTAACTTTGTGTGCAATTTGGGTTTTTGTTTTCAGTCTTATTTAATTCATAAGCACATGGTTTTTAACTCGGTGTTTTTCAAATTTTGTCATCGCAGCATAGAAAAATATTTCAAGACCTTCTACCCTTCTAGCTTATTTGTTTTTTTTTGATGTTACAAATAACAACTCTATTATTTTTAGTTATTTTCAAAATATACGTAGGTATCGTAAAAAAAAGGAGTGAGTTTAAGTACCTACACGCATTTTGGTAATTTTGGTTGGAGAGGTGCCTCGGGAACGTTCTGACATGATTGATGCTACTTCTAATGATCGCTCCAGTCTGTTGCCTGCCTTTTGTGCCTATCCTCCACGGATAAGGCGCAATGGGCGCAACATCATCAGGGTTCGTGTTACGAAGGGAGCGAGTAACGTAAGACTAACGATAAGTAGAAAGCGGGCAGAGCTACGAAGCGATGGATGGTCGGAAACTCGGAAAACGGTCTCCCTTTATCTCGGAATCGCGTGTTCGTGGCCTGATAAGCCGTTTGGATGTTTCCGTATTACTCATAACAACAAAACCCGATGCTATCATTAATAAGCTAAGAACAACCTCTGAAATTCATTAAGGCAGGAACTCTTATAAGAAGCATAATCATTAAATACAGTGACAGAAAGTATCTATGGTGTTAGTAATAAAAATTAAAAAAAAGGAACGATTTTTTGATTTTGCTCAGTTCGTCTTTCATATTCGTTTTCTTTTTTTTGTTTTCTAAACTAGGTATTATAGCTATTAGCTAGCACTCGTATTAGGTATATTGAAATTATTAAAGCAATAAAAAAATATTTCAATTTTTTAAACTACCTGTGGGTAAGTATTATAACTGTAAGTAAGTATCTACTTATTAGAGAATTAGCAGAGTGCTGGTGGAATTGAACTAAACGAACACTAAAAACCCTAAATTACACAATAACCTAAGACGCGTTTCGACAGCCAAGGTGTCATCTTCAATTAAATAGGTATTAAACTAATCTTAATTAGAAGCTTATCTATTATTATGTAATTATGTACCTACTTCGGATCCCCCTCTGTGAATATTTATAGGAATTTTGAAAATAAAACAAAGCAAAATTTAAGTTTATTAAACAAAGGGCATTAAGGAAGTCAGTAAAGATAAGGAGACATACTATAAAATGATGAGATACCTTAGGCATCAAGGGTTAGTTAATAGAAATATAGGTATTAGAGGTAAAAACACATACTTAAGTAAAAAGGAACAAAGGGAGACCTATAGAGGATGTTAGATGATTTAGTTTTCGAAAAATTCAAAGATTAGCTCAGGACAGGAAAAATTAGAAAGCGGGTTAATCATGAGTCTATATATGATCCACTAATTAAGGAATAACTCAAAAATATAACTGAAAATGTTTTTTTTTTATATAAAAACATTGGGTTCAAGAAAATCCTCAATGTGGGCAAAATTCCTAGTGGAAATATAAAATGTCAAATTGGATCTAAACCACTTTCAATAAGTTATGATTTGAATTTGTCTTGGCTAAATACTTAGCAAAGTCCTTATTTTGATCTAAAAAACTTTAATGAATAAGTACTTATAGATAAATATGTTATTGGTACAAATATGTATTATGAATTTCTGTTGTCCAAATACAAACCTGTAACGTAGGTAAATAACTGAATTTTGAACTTGGGGGGGGCAAAATAGAAAATTAAAATAAAAATTCTGTAGGTAGGTACACTGAGCTGTACCATGTACCTAACATATCAAATAAAAGTGCTCGTTGTGAAGGTCTCATAAGTAGGTTTACTTAATTTTAAAATAAATTGCTTTTTAAAGTTAATTAATAAAATACTAAAATTGTAATAATATTTTTGCAATCTTCCCTCTCGCATATGCTGTTTGTATTGTATTGTGAGATAATAATATAGGACATGATGGGGTTTCCACATGGAGAATAAAATAAAATCTATGGTGAATAGGTACCTACACGTAGATCCGGATGAATGGACACCACATCTCCCACAGCACTTGTTTGGTTAATAGAGAATGGCACGAGTACGTTAAACTTTGACATTAAATGGATTATGAGAAAAAGGGTTCTTCCAGTCGTACAAAATTTGCCCTTATCCCCTGCACGTTCGTTTCCGCTCTATTCTTTCCACCTCTCTTCGTTGTACGTGTTTAATACTCGCAAAAATCTGAAAAATCATCCCTCTCACAATATCTACCACCTCTGTGTGTCCCTTCACTTTTATTCAAACTATGAATAATACCTACATATGTCATAGAAATCCATCACGTACCTATTTTGATAGTTTCCAGACTACAGTTCCTTTTTTACTGAACTGTGTCTATTTGGAGAGAAAATCTCAAAAAAATTGAATTTCTGAAGCTATTACAACTAATATATTTTTAATTTATAAGAGAATTTTGTCTCGTCGAAATGTCAGACTTAGTGATGTGCGATATCAAGATCAAGACCAAGACCTTAAGTTAACTTGGTCTTAGTTTTTTTATGATTGTATCTTGATATCTACTTGGTCTTCCATAAATACGTCTTGGTCTTTCAGAATCGAATCTTGGTCTTGGTCAATCGAGTCTTGTTTTTGATCTTGCATCAACCATATTTGGGACTTTTAAGTTTCTCTAAATTCTCTAGGGGTTTCATTAATTATTTTCAACAATAAGTTTGCTAAAACTCTTTTTATGAATCTTGGTCTTGCAGATATTGGTCTTGTAGAGTTGGGTCTTGGTCTTGATCACTATTTACCTATATGAGGTCCTGGTACTCCTGGTATTGGTCTTGTTGAAGTGATATACTATATTGGTCTTGGTCTTGAAAATTTTGATAAGACAAAGAGTGCAATACCGAGACTAATTTTGCTCATCACTTTAGTCAACAGGGTGTTTCTGACATATGTGCAGATTTTTTGAGGGCATTAACTATTAGATGCAATATGTACCTAATTGTATGGTGACTGTAGGAGTGTGGTTAAAACTCGAACATTTTTTTTTTGTTAAGAAAATGAAATCATCTTACAATCCAAAAATTTGGAGACATATCTGCCTATAGGTACGTCCTTCGCTAAGAAGAAAGTTTAAAAAATATTGTTTTCATTAAAAAATCATTTGTAAAAACTTAAACCGAAGGCGCCATCTTCTGATAGTCTGCTTAACTAATGAGCATGACATCTATTGGTTGAAGTAAGTAGTTTATTTTACCTTATGTGCCTATGTATACCAACACAACTGTTTAGACATAGGTAAATCAGTTTTTAGTTGTACATACTTATCTAAAAAAATCGGTAATTATGTCAAATGTCTTGTATATTTCTTCAATGTGTATTAATTTAATTAATTAATCTTGCGACCATGTACCTACTGTTTATGTTAAGTTGAGATTAAGGAACGGTTGACGAAGGATTGTTTATATTTAAACTAGCGTACTACGTAGGTTATATGGTGTAGGCGTGGATGTGTGCATTTACACGAACACACACCTACTACCGCATAACCTATGTGTAGTTCGTTATCTAATCAAAAAATAACAAATACAACATGCACTCAATATTAAAATAAAACAACAACACAACTACTAATAATGATGCCATTATCGCGTTGGTACACATACACATTAAAGACAAATGCACGACATTTTTGAAAATTTAGAAGCTCGAGATAGTAAGATAATACGTTAATTAAGTTAAATGTACCTATAAATAAAAGGGCCCTGAAGTACCTACCTAATTAATATACCTACCTACTCTTAAATAAAACTATCCACCTAATTTAACGGTCACCTTGAGCCCTACCGTATTATAATAAATTTGCATGGTTATAAACGTCATAATAATTTGAACATTGCAGGTCCGTTTCATGCGTTTAATTAGGTTGATAATTGAATTTCAGCAATAAGCTCTCAGGTAGATGGATGTCAAACAGGTACCTACCTTAATTACATATGTGTATCCATATTATACCTATGTACACACAACATATAGGTAGGTAGGTACGTAATATACTTATGTACGTATAAAATGCTAACAGGTTGTGGTGCACATAAATTTCAAACGCTTGTCGTTGAGAATTCCATCAGATATATCAAAATCTCTCACAATCACTTATTAAATCTTTATATAGATACTTAGTTATTTTATGTTCTCCTTAAGTAAGTATTCCACAGCAACTACTGTATTAGTATCTACGTTTCTAACAAGTTATACCGGATGTTAATGTATATTTTATATTTTTCGATTAGATAGATACTAATTAAAATAGGATTCAGTTTAATCATATACAAGCGGATATTTAAGAGAAATTAGATTTTGTAGAAAATCTACCTGTCTATAATAATAATTGAATATAATTATATATCTATCTATAGTTACGATAATACTGTACCTATAGGTGACTCACTGTATATCTACACGTACAGTATCTGTAAGGGGGTGTTGAACTAAAATACAGGATGTCCACTGACGCTGACGCAAGTCAGGGAATACTTTAGCTCGGCAGAGATTCTGATACAGAATCACAGTTAGGTACCTGATGGTTTTTTGGCCGTAATTATTCTGTAGGTATAATTTTTTTTAAATTGTTCGGCTTTATGGTAACAATTAGGTACAAATAATAAATCCAGTTTTCTGAAGATTGAGAGCTTCGAGTAGGAGATATAGTGTGAAGGTGGTCTTGGGGGTTTAGGTGGTAAGTATAGTGGGTGGAGTGGTGTTGGCGGTGGAGGTTAGTATTGGGGGTGAAGGTGGTGTTGAAAGTGGTAGTAGTGTACTGGGTTCTTAATCTTAACGTTTACTCCACCTCCAACGTCTATCCCACCCCCACCACAATCACTAATCTACCATTTACACCCCCTCAACCCACTTCCAACTTCATCGATACCCTTTATTCTTATTCTTAGCGTTTGCCCACTACCAATATCAATCCCTTCCTTAACTACCATCACCCCACCCACTATATTACCTTAACTCCCCGTACCACCACCATCCTCTGTCTCCTACTCGAAGCTCTCAATCAAAACATACCTAAGTACCTAATTTAGATAGTACGAATTTTAATCTTCGAAGTGGAGAAACTAAGTTAAATGGTGTTTTTATACTTATAGAACAATTTTAAAAAAAAATTATGAAATTGGTCCATTTTTCGATGTTTTACTGGCAAAAAAACAAATAATTAAGTCTGAAAGCCGAAGACTGATTCCCCGACTTTAAAACAAGTTTTGCTTTTACTACTGTAGGTTCCTAATAGTAAAAGTGATCCGAAGAGACTGTGTAAGTCTCGTAGAGTTCAATCTCTAGGAGGAAAACTATAGTCTTTGAGGTTTCAGTGTTTAAAAGAGGATAACCGCAGTCTCTATAGGAGAAAGACAGAAGTGTAGTTATATTAGTTTTAATTTTTTATTTTTCAATGACACAACTAAACTTTAATTAACAATTTGTTCAAATAGGTTTAGGTAAATTAAAAATGAACGAACCCTAACATGGGCGTAGACAGAATTTCGAGTTAAAAAAAATTAGTTACCTAATGTTCATTGGATCAAAAATTATTTAATAAATTGGGTATATATGTACCTAGATATAAATACACACAATAAATAAAACACAAACGCTAATTACATAATCTACTAAATACATGGGAACCTATTTTATATCATTTAGAAAAATATATAACAAAGTGTTTAGAGGTCAATCTCTGTTTCAGAATACCTACAGGGTAAGTTTATTTAGTTATCAGAGAATTTTCCTTTTAATCCATACATATGGGCAGTAATAAATAATTAAATAATTTCGTTATAAAGAGTAAACTAATCTATTAAATAGAATTATTCGATTTCGTACAAAATTCTGTCTATTTATATGTACTTATCTACCCTAAAAGTTCCTTTATTACATCTTTATGCTTGCCACTTATTATTAAAATGTACCTGTCTATCTAATTGCCAAAACATTGAAATTTTCATATTCGAGTTAGATAAAGCTTTTAGGTACTCGATGAGTTTTTATCAATGAATACCAAATCTCTTTTTATATAGGTACCTTGTTATCTTAGTTTTCAAATAAATTACAAATAGCTTTTACGTTCTTAAAGGTACCTAATAATATACCTTCCTATAAATCAGACATTTTGACAGTAAAATTTGAACAAAAAAAGATATTCTCAACTCATCCATCATCTGTAATGGAATGGATTGTGGATGTCTACAGGTTAGATTAGGTATATAGAATTCAATCAGAAAAAGTAAAAATTGAACTTCAGCCTGAATCTCTCAAACAAAATAAGAGAATACACAGTGATTAGGTATAATGCTGACCACAAGATCAATTTTCTTTACGTTTTATATATTTTGGTAAATTAAGTCACTTAAAAGTTTAAAACTTAATTAATTTTTTATACGTAAGTCGTTAATAACACGTGTAGACAATCGGGAAAAAGCACGAGTCTCCCACAGGACAAAATTATCAGTTTCTATTAGTAGTTTCGGAATTATCCAGAGTCTCTGAAATACTTAGTCTTGCTTTATTGAGACTGATGTGGTCTTCGAAATTCCAGTCTCTAAGAGGAAGACTGCAGTCTCCAAGATTCCAGTTTTTTTTTTCTAGGTAAAAGACTACAGTCTTCGGAATTTTAGTTTTTAAAAGAAAAACTGCAGTCTCTTACAGTTATCAGTTATAACAAGAGTATTAGTTAGAGAAATAGATAATTAACACAAACAGCTAAACAGTACTTATAGCCAGACTTTTATTAGAAGAGGATGCAAGAAAAGAATTTTAACTATAATTATAACCTCATAATTCCATTTTACAATATCTAACCTTCAGCCTATATGATTAAGCTTTTTGCTTGCATTTGGTAGAAAAGGCAGCCAAGTTTTCTTTTGTAAATGTCCCGTCTTTTACGAAGAAAAGTACCTACAGCTTTTTTCGAAAGACCTTTAACCTCGCCTAATATTCGGCACTCGTATCAATGAAGACTTTTGCGAATTTGCTTGCCTATAGAAACATTATACATAAAAAGAATCTTTATATGCCAAAATCCTGATTAAATAGGTGCAGCGATGGTTTTTGAATGAAACTGAATGACTGACATCATTAGCAGTTGTGTTGTTGTTGTATTTTAATATTGGGTGCATGTTGTATTTGTTATTTTTAGATTAGATAACGAACTGTGCATAGGTTATGCGGTAGTAGGTGTGGGTTAGTGTAAATGCACACGTCCACACCTACACCATACTTATTACCTACGTACTTAGTACGCTAGTATAAATATAAACAATTCCTCGTCAACCGTTCCTTAATCTCAACTTAACATAATCAGTAAGTACATGGTTGCAAGATTAATTAATAAACACAACATTATGCAAGTACTAATTATGTCATTATCGCGTTGGTACACATACACATTGAAGAAATATACAAGACATTTGACATAATTACCGATTTTTTTAGATATGTACAACTAAAAACTGATTAACGTACCTATGTCTAAACAGTTGTGTAGGTGTATACAGGCACATTAGGTAAAATAAACTACTTACATCAACCAATAGATGTTATGCTCATTAGTTAAGCAGACTATCAGAAGATGGCGCCTTCGGTTTAAGTTTTTACAAATGATTTTTTAATTAAAACAATATTTTTAAACTTTCTTCTTAGCGAAGGACGTACCTACCTATTGGCAGATATGTCTCCAAATTTTTGGATTGTAAGATGATTTCATTTTCTTAACAAGAAAAAATGTTTATGCCTTAACCACACTCCTACAGTCACCATACAATTATCTACATATTGCATCTAATAGTTAATATCCTCAAAAAATCTGCACATATGTCAGAAACACCCTGTATAATAAGAACTGCATTAACCAACAGTTATCATACATTTTAGTTAAGTAGATTAAATACAAATAATTCCTCATCAACCATTCTTCAATCTCATCTTAACATAAACAAACAGTATCTATGGTCGCAAGATTAATTAAACACAACAATACAACTACTAATGGTGTTATTATCGCGTTGGTACACATACACATTGAAGACAAATACAAGACATTTTTAAAAATTTGAAATAGGTAATTTACGTAGATAATTATGTAAATAGGTATTGCTGTTTCTGGTGTTTTTAAAATAAATAAAGGTACATATTTATGAATGAAAAAAAGAAAGATATTTTTATTTATCGTTAGTCTGTTATATAAACATATGCAATGTTGTTTTGCACGTAGTACCTAAAGAGGTAGGTACTCCATTGTTCCAAGAACTGCAACAAGAATAAATTAACAACAAACGACTTTCTGGTTAGGTAGTAAGTGGCTGACAATGAGTGGCGTTGCTAATGGTTATGCTCAGCCAAACGACTATTATTGTAGCCATACACAGATAGTGAGTTGAACGATGAAGTCATCCAAGGTTAAACAACGCCATGCTTACAAATAGCGGCAGGCCGTTCCGTTCGTTCTTGGCTCGGCGCACGGCCGAACACCATCAGAACAGAACACAGTCACTCGTCCTATTCATCATCCTTCTTTTCCATCCATCCATTCCTTTTCTCATTCTCGAAACGTTGGCATAGCATGGTCGCCCGTCAATCTGTCGGACTTGAAACGTTTTTCGTTTACGAGCCGCCGCGTCGTCGTTGCCTACACACACACACACACATACACATACGCACACACACACACAACACACATACATAATTCCATAGCGACGTTCTTTCCCTTGGCCAGCTTCATTTTCGAACGGTGTGCACGGTCGCAACGACCAATGGGACGTCGGGTAGGGAGACGCTGTCCCTCATTGGCGATCCGAAGGACAACCGGTTTTCTCACTCGTTCAGTGCGCAACCGCGACCGGAGTGGGACGCAAGTGTGTGCGTGCTTTAGAGGCTAGTGTAAGTGTAGTGTGGAAATAAGGCTTTCTCGGTATACTTACGTTTCGTCTTTACTTCTTCCGTTCGTGTTATTTTTAATGTCGTTTTCGTCGCTAACTGTTCGTGTATCGCTACGTACGTTTATTTTTCTTTAACGCATGATGGAAAGAAGAGGTTTTGGTTTTTTTACGAAAAGGTCAGTTATTTTCAGTTGTTTTATTTGATTCCTTTCTGTTTTACTTACTTACTTGATTGATTTTACTTTCGATTTTATTGATTGAAAACAAAAAAAAAATGAGTTGTTTGTAATTTTCGTGATGTTGATGGTTGGTGCGAACGACGACCAAGTTCCGTGATCAAATATGGTAGTCAGAACTCTGAAGTGGTACGGATCGACTACCTACCTCCATGGTATGATATATTTATGTTCGTAGTGTGCAGGACATTCAAAATGGCGGCTGTTTGTAATCTACAGATGTGAGCCAAAATTTTATGTTGCTATGGTAACATTATTGCATGGTTTTATTATCACCGCTTATGTATCTATTCTCTAATTAAGTAATTTACTTTGTTAGTACGTAGGTACCTACTCATTTATTTATTGATATCCTACACAACGGTCGATGAAGTAGATTAGATATTTTTATCGGTCGTACGTCGTACCTGATAGCGCTAGGCTATTAATCGGAAACGAAAGTCGTTGTCCGGTTGGTTCTTTTTGCCTGTCGCGTCCCAGACTACCGCAGGCATTTAAGTCCTAAGACGTCCCAACCTACCTGACTGCCTGCTTGATTTCTCCGCGCAACGGCGTCGTCGCGAACCGGTTGCCCTTGTCCCTTTCGGCCGATCAGTCAGTCAATCAAGGTGGCCAGTGCGACGCGACCGGTAAGGACCGACTGTGAGCATCAATGAGCAAGCGAGACTGTGGCCTACTTAAAAAGTCCACCATTCGTCATTCCTAAAACAATCGCATTAATAGGCTAGTCACCGGCATCAGCGTTGGCGTTCGCGGCTCTCTCTACTCCCGATCGAGTTGGCAGGGATGTCGGTCGTATTGCGCAGTGCGCACGCGAAACAAACGGCACACTGCGATCACGCGTGTGGTAATGATAATAATAACGACTGACAGGAGATACGAATGAAAAGTTCGTTTTTCGCGTGGAGAGAGAGCGTACAGCTGTTGTTGCGGTTAGTGCGAGCGAGCTGTTCTGCTGAGTAGGGGAGAGGAAAAAACGTCGACGGGAAATTCCGCTAATTTAGATATCTTGTATTAGGTACGTGCTGGCAGCTGGAGGGCTCTACAGGCCTACCTAGATGATAGTGCACTGCACAATTTGACGTTTTCAGTGATAGGTACCGAACAAATGCCTAACCAGTGATAGATAAAGGCACGAACCGTGATATTAATGTACCTAGGTACCTAATATAGGTACAGTCTTTTGTTTTCTTGTTTCTAATGTCTTGTTGGAATTGTAATTGAAAGTGGATGACCTCTCCAATAGCTTGTCTAAACAATAGGGTAATTATGTACATTGGCTTACCCCCTTCTGATTTCCTTGAAAAAAAAAGTATGTCGTATCATAGCACAATACCACCAGCCTAATTGAAATTTTAGAATTTCGAAACAAAAATAAGTGCCTTTGTACCTAAATCTTACCTACCTATTTCTTGAATTATTTATAAATACCTATTTATTATCATCAACTATGGAATTATTTAGATATTGTACCATATAAGTACCTACTAGATTTTTGTTTGAATTACTTATTTGCAATATTCTTTTAAATTTGTTTTGTTTATATGGATAGTTACCTACCTATTAACAGGTAGAAATGAAGAGGTAGGTGAACTAAGGGCAATAGGTACCGATATGATGAGGGTGGGCACGTTTTGAGATGAGGCCTACCTAATTAAAGACATTGGTCGAAGATAAAATAATCGGTCTCGGAATCAGATACTAAACATTGGGTCTTTGATAGACTGCTGTCTTCGAGATTCTAATCTTTAGGAGAAATACTGACGCAGTCTCTGAGATTTCAGTTTTTAAACGAAAGACTGCAGTCTCTCAGTTTTAAGAGAGGAAATTATCGTCTTTAGGAGATATATTGTGGCCTTTTGGATGTATAGGCACTTACCTATTATACCTTTTTAGTAAAAAAGCGTGATACCATAAAAAAAACTGTGAGTTAGTAACTCTAGCTCATTTTTATTCTTATTTTGTTGTGCACTATTAGTTGAGTTAAAAATGGATGAAAATATCTTTCGATAATTCAGTAATATTTTTTAATTATTTATTAATACCCTGCGTTTACATCGTTTGTGACTTTATACGGTAATTTGAAGGTTTACCCCTACGTATAGGTATAGGTGGTATATTGCAACTACCCTACAGAGATTGGAAGCCTTCAATGGGAGACTAAAATCTCTTTCCGTGAGATTAAAAATATGAAAATTAGTATGCTGAAACAGTGAGACTCAAATTACAGTCTTTGAGACGGGAGATCGGCAGATATCACATAGATTCTCATCAGAGACTAATTATTTTACTCTGAGCAGGAATAAAGAGGGGCAAAGGAAAAACTAGATGAGATTATTGTTAACAAATAAAAAACGATTGTCATTGTATATATTTACCACTCATTAAAAGCAGGTACATATAGAATTAACCAGTCTCTGGGAGTATGGAATCACAGAGACTAATAACATTCCAGTCTCTGAAAGTATTGCTTTTGGCACTGCTGGGCAAGACTGCAGTTTTTAGGAGAAAAAACTCCCAATACATTGACAAAAAAAATTTTTTTTTGTTTAATGTAGGTACTTAATGCTACTTATCAGAGGTCACTTCTTTGATAAGACTGAAACCTCTTTCTTAGAAGAATCAAAAATGTAAAAAAAATTATACAGTAACAGTCAGAGACTACGAAGTACTGTAAGAGACTGTAGGAAATCGTCAAAGATAAAACTTTTAAAGTAGTAAATTCAAGCTTCTGATTGGATTGTTTTTTTGTTTAAACTTATTCAAAAATAAGTACCTACCTATCAGTTTTTTTACTGTTATGTTAATTTTAAAAAGCAAAGATTTTAAGGAATTTTAGACGACCTTTCTGATGCACCTAAGTATTGAAACAAATATCTATCCCTATCATATTTTATTTTATAAAATGTTCTCATTTTGTAATTTAAAAAAGTACTTAAGACAGTGAATGAACATGTTTTGACTTTTTTTTGATGAAAAACCCGAAGAATATTTTTCACAATATTATTTATTATTCCATTTAAAATAAGAATTAGAATACATAGGTATTTACAAATAACTAGAAACGCTTATTTTATTTAATTAATTCATATAATAAAAAAACTGGAGATCAGCCTTATTTTTGAACTACAAACGTTGCACTCTTTGCAAAAGGAATATAAGTGTGTGCATTAAGTAAGTGCAACTAGATATGTAAATGAAATAACGGTACTAGAAGCTGGTGTGCCTACGGATGTATTTGAAATATTAATTAATATTAATGCAGGAACTGACTTATAATTAGCTGAAAGTAAGCAGTAGATACCTACCTCCACCTGCATGTTTGTTAGGTATTATTAGGTAGCTTTACCTATAAGTAGTGCGGATGTTTTGCAGCTTGAAGGTTTTTAGTTTCAATTAGGTACTTCTACTTTTTGTAAATAAAATAACATTTATTACAAATGTAGACATCTGTATTTGGAACAACCTTCGTTAGAAGTTAGAAATGACAAAAGGTGTTACAATAAAAAGAGCATCAAAAGAAGAGAGTATTTATGAAAATCATTATGAAAAATGAGAGATAGAGGCAGAAACAGATAAAGTTTTTTTCTTGTATATTTATAGGTAGGTATCTATTGGTCTTAATAGGGGTTATGTTCTAAGTACTTGCAAATAAGCGTTAAAGGGTGATCATTTCTCATTTTCATCACACTGTATCCGAAGAATTTGTATTAATTAATAATTCTGATTGTGTTCTAGAAATTTAAGGGCGATTTACTGCTAAATAGTGAACTTTCGATAGTAATTTTGAGCATTTTTAAAAACCCCATTGAAGATGATTTTATTTCGTATTCTTGATAAAAGCAGACTATTCTCCTATTTTTCGCAAAATCCTTTTCGTTGTAATAATATTCATAATTACATATTACATAAATTAAATTTAAGAATAAACAATATACGATTTTATTATGTTTTTTAATTTAAATAATTGTAATTATTATTGCAACCAAAATGATTTCGCGAGAAATAGGAAAGAGAAAGAACAAAATCACTTTTAATTACGTTTCTAAAATAATCTAAATTATTATTATTAGTTCTATATTCAATATTATATCAGATTTAAATTTAAAATAAAATATAACAATTTCTTCTTCTTTTCTGTTATAGTTCGTCATAGATCCTCTGAAATTTCTAGACTTTTACCTGACCAAATCGTACGCTTTTTTCGTTATAAAACTATAACTCGCGCCCTGTTTTAAAAGTCCTACCTACCTACATCAGTGGGTACCTACCTATAGGTATAGCAACAATAATGACAGCTAGAAAATATGAAGGCGACGACGTAAGGTCCTACGAACGTTAACGTTAGAAGAACACGAACACAAAACGTTTTATTTAGGAAAGACCGATTGAAGTTGTTCCCCTTTAAAAAGAACTCGGTCCGACCAGTCCGTCCCCTTTAATGTCGAGACAGAACTACCGTATTTATTTTGCGTGGATGTTGTTTCGTAAGCGCGCCGCCGAGAGCCGACCGAGACTGTCGTCGTCATGATCGTCATAGCCGTTTTCGTCTTCCGGAATATGATTGGCTGTTTACGATGTCTGTTAACTAATTGCACCTACCCGTGAAGACTATGGACGAATTGTTACGTAATCCCCCAGTTACCATAATTTTATTGCAATTTGTGCGATTGTTATACCGCACAGGCACGACCACAAACGAATAGGTACTGACAATGAATAGGTACCTAACCAACAGCTTATTCGTATCTACTCGAGTTCTTAATGTCCACATAAACATAAACCAATTATTCTTAATGGACAACCAACCTAGGTACCTACAATTTCTCTCTCTTCCAAAAGAGTTAATAAGATTAATTAAATTGATTAATATTAATCTCAAAAAGTCCTCGACAACACGTCTGTATCTTTTAAAAATTGACAGTTTTCGTCGTTTCGGCAGAATGTGTCATTAAGCTGCACGTACCTAGTTGCCCTTCGCTGCTAAGTAATTATAAAAGAGTTTCACACTTCGACCACCTGCAATGACGTCACGCGTAATATTTCTGGCCTTCCTATTTTCGATGGCAATGACTAGATACTTATTAGCTTCAAAAAAGCGTACCCTCAAAATTTTGTGAAATAAGAATACAAGGGATAATTATGTGTATATGATGGCTTTGGTCAGGTAAAAGTTGAGAAATGTTAGAGGGGTGAAAAAAGCATACACAGGTCATTTATTTGACGAAATATAGCAGAAAAGAAGTGGCAATTGTTTTATTTTATTTTAAATTTAAATCTGATATAATATTGAATACAGAACTTTTAATAGTAATTTAGACTATTTTAGAAACGTAATTAAAAGTGATTTTGTTCTTTGTCTTTCCTATTTCTCGAGAAATTATCTTGGTTGCAATAATAATTATAATTAGATAATTAAATTAAAAAATCATCTTTAATTGAGTTTTTAAAAATAGTCAAAATTACTACCGAATGTTCACTATTTAGCAGTAAATCGCCCTTAAATTTCTAGAATACAATCAGAATTTTTAATTATTACAAATTCTTCAGATAAAGTGTGATGAAAATCAGAAATTATCACCTTGTACCTACCCTTATTTCACAAATAAAATTTAAGTATCAATCCTTATTAAGATGTGATTAACCCTCCCACGTATGAGAACGTACGCTTATTTCGCTGTACCTACGCTTTTTTCACTCGCATGTCTGAAGAAATAGGCCAATGTATGGCGAAACATGCCACAACCTACCTTTTGGGTGTCTTCATTTCTTGGATTATAGATTTTCATCAAGAGAAGATCGAAACTAGGTACTGGCAAGATTTTTATCATCGAACTTGTCTATAATAATCAGTCAAAATCACACGTCACACAGCACACGTACTCGCCACAATCGTTTAGTCTCCCTGGTGGTGGTGAGCAAGCATTTTCACCACTTGTTAGTTTTTCACTTCCAGAAATGGGAAGCTTCACCTAGAGCTTTTGAGTGTCTAACAGAAACAGGTTCTTCGATGTGCCCTAAGCCGTGGCCGTGGCCGATACAATAACATTTTGACGAAGAACGAGTTTACCTACTGTGTATCAAAAATGTTTGACCGATCAATTCTCCGAATTTGAACCCACAGTAAATTTGGTCTATATTTGAGCAGAGAAATTTTGCATAAAGCAACTGCCACTGGTGAAATGACCATTGATGATAACTCTCATTATCATTATCAAGGCTGATGCTCTCGGCGTTTCGTCATAAACGACGCTCTCCTGAAGATGTCTTTCACGTGTAACGACGAAATGTTGAGGAGAAAAGTCTTGGTGAACGAACAATATGCCTAACAAACTCGAAAAATATTATCTACCAATTAATTTGCAAAAGTTTTGCTTTATTTACTTCTAATTATGAAGTAGGTAGGTAAGTACTTTAGGTACCTAATAGTGGTGATTTTAATTCATTAATATCTACATTTTATGTTGCTGCTAATTAGTCTAATGAGCGTTTTGAAAATTTTGAAATTATTATGACCAAAAATTTGTGGTGACTTAAAAAAGTATCTATATGATGTATGATAACCGGATTGTAAGAGAAAATTGCTGAATATATTGTGTATTTTTGAATTCTATCTTGAGTACATAGACTAATTTATCGTAAGACTACAATTAATATTGAAGTCTTAAGAGATTTGTTATGAGTTATTTTCTTGTAATCCATAAGCAAAGAACTGTTTTCTGTATTTTTTCAAAAATTTAGGCTCAGTAGTTTCGGAGAAAAGCAAGGAGAATTGTCAAGTTTTATCTATTTTCTTAAATAACTTTAAAACTACTTATTTTAAAATTACAAAAAAAATATATTTGATACGTCACACGGTACAGTTTCCAAAACTTTTTTTTTTTAATTTTCTCATTTGCTCCCTATAAATGACCCCTGTATACAAACGTAGGTAACCCTAAACTATTACACTCCTAATTTTACACAGTGAATGAAAATTTTCGATAATTGTTTAGTTTAGGGCCGGTAAATCGATTTTCTTTTTAAAATACAGCGGAACTGAGCCGAGTAGATAATTGTTTCAATGAACATGTGTACGAACGCGATAACGATATCGTTGGTACTTAAATTGCTGTGTTTATTTTGTGGATTAGATAAAGACCATTTGACTGTAGATACTGATAAATTTTCAATCACTCTGTATGTTCGAGCAAGGATAAAGAGCTTTTAACTGACAACATTATTAGCAGTCTTTACCCATAAGCTGACAAAAGATCTCGTTTAACAACAGGCATTGTTGTTTTTTTTTTCTACATGGCTTCTCATTCATTCTTTCATGCTTTATTTTTACAATGGTCGGGATAATTGTTCGAAGAAAATGACGCACTCTAAAGCCCAATTAAACAACATTTTTATTCATTAGTCACAGCCATTACGTTTTGTGTGTTAAATCGCCGGAGAGAAATTGGAAAAACGACGGGCGCAAATTTATCAGAGAAAATTGCGTAGGTAATAAAAATATGCTAATGCGGGGGCGGAGTCCGAAATCGCGCTCAAGGTGGCAAATTTGACTTGGAATGAAATCGCAGAGTCGTCTCCGAGTGTGTGCTCTGGTGGGTACGAAACGACAGATGATATTTGTATGCCGCGGCGGTAGCGGGCAGGGAGAGGAGAGGCGAGCTGGGATGAATGCGCGATACCAACCCTTCAGACAGCCACCCCCAGGGTCGCACAGGCACCGGATGCGATCGACGGGAAAATAACTAGGGTTAAAGCCCTGGGGTACAAACCAAAGCTGCCAGCTCTGTTTTGATGGGTGTATGAACCATTAAAGCCGATGGCGAATGGAAGATTCCGAAAATAGTACCTACCTACCTACTACCTAATGCATTATGCACATAAACATATTAGATATACCTACCTACATACCACCTGCCTATGTGCATGGGGTATATATGCATATTCATCCATCATAATAAGTATATAATATTAATATGCAGCAGTTACGTGGGGGGTAGAAAGGATTTTCATTGGACTTTACTGAACAAAAAAGGGCAAATTATTAATTATTAGGTAGATATTAAATGATATTTGTTGGTTGAAATAAAGTAAATAATACCAAGGAAGCAATAACAGAATGGGAGATAATAATCGTTAGTGCAAACATTAGGTCGCGTGCAATAAATCCATTTAAAGATATATACTGGGTCGTTTATTTTTCCAATTTTTGCCTCGAAATGAGGAAATCGAGTTGTTGCCACCGACAAAGCTTTGGGTGGGTTCCATAAAATTTTAAATTTATGACCGGACTGGTTGTAGAAAATGTAATATTGGAGTCATGTCATAAAATCCAAAAGAGACAAAGACCATTTTCAACACATCAACAGTGATGGCTTCTTCAACGGTTATTTCGTAAAAGAATTAATGTTCTTTGTGTAAATTTATATTGTTGTTAGCTCATTTGTTAAATTTAACCAAAAAATAATAAACTCCCAAACGGCACTTCTTATTATGCAAAAACAAAAAAGTCTTTTGTAAACACTTACATAAATATATATAAACTCCCTTTTCACTTACATAAATATATATTCCTACACCTATTTTTTTGTATTTTGTCTTTTTCATTTAATTCAATAATTACTTACATCAAAAAGTTTTTGACAAAGTAAAGAAGTGCAACGCTCCAAATACGACTCAACGTCACATTCGCCGAAACGACGAAACGTTCGACTTTTAAGTGAGCATTTGGAGCGCTGCACTTTCCTTCCTATAAAAGATAGAAAGGTGCTGTTAGGGATTTTATTTATAGAAAATTCAATTCCTTACAAAAAAGGGCTGTATAATTTTTTTGTATCTATCATCATTTTCGCGACGTAAACGTCGAAAGGTCAAAAAACCGCATCTTGTAGTACTTTTAACTTTAAATAAATTATATTAACTTTTATTCCACAGTGTGAAAAATTTGCACAAATGCTCTTTTCATCAATTTTTACAAGAATCTACGATCAAAATAATTATTTCACTATAAATCCGTTGTCTACCGGACTAAAAGGATTTTTTGTAGTCGACCACCTATGGTGACGTATCAGGATTTTTACTTTGAAGCTCTCGGGCCTTGTTATATTTCTCAATATAACGGCTGGATCATTAAAATCTTATATTGCTAGCATTTCCGTCTTGTTTATTATTATTTTTTTTATTTCTAAAAACTAACAATTAGATAAGTGAGAAACATCTACAACAAAGATATTGTCCCATGGTTTTCTTTGTCATAATACTTTTTTACTCTTTTGTAACAAGAGGAAGAGCTCTGGAACTCATTGTCTCTTTTACGTCAGTTTTAAAGAAAGGAAGCACTTCAACTTAACATTACACCCGCATTATAATTGCAACACATCCGGTTTTGCATATCAGTGGCTTTTCGTTTTTTTTTTTTGTCGGATGTGTAAGAGCATGGGAATTTAGATATAGGTACTTTTTTTTAATGGGAATATAAAATTAATATTTCTCATTTCGTATAATTATTTAGCTTGTTTCTGCTATGATTTGCTTTATTCGTTAAAATTAATTCATTAAAGCTTTTTGTGTTCGTCTGTGTTTTCGACTAAAAAGTGTATCATATCCACTGACAATTGTTGTCCTAAATGAAACCGAATAACGAAGTCAAAAGGGAAGATACTCTTTGCCCCTTCGGTCATCCAGATTACATCCCGAAAAATTTAATCAAAGAAATCCCTTCGCGTCAAAGGGAAAATCAAGTTACACGCCTGGGGCCAACAATCCTCTGCTTTTCTATTTATGTTGCGAGCCCGAATTCACTCCAAGCAAATTTAAATATAATGTGATCCGACTTTTTGAATTCATTCTTGTCAAAATAACATTGTTACTTGTTTAGGTATTACAACAAAAAATTCTTTATAAAAAAAGGTATTTTGTGAAAAGAGAATGTAAAGCTCTTTTTTACATTAATAGGAGGACGTTTCCATTGGCGTAACATAAAAAAAAAATATTTTTTTGTTGTTAAACTGCAACATTGGAAAGAATAAAGCAAAGATTTTCATTCCCTCTTTACAGATCTCAGCATTACGACAGTCTCCAACAAGTGGACAGTCAGCAGCAACAACAACAACAGCACCATCACCATCAGAAACAACCTCTAAAAGAAATAAATTCGAACGCCAACTCGACAAGCGATTCGAAGCAAAATCGTCTGAACAACAACAACGAAGAAGACCATCAGAACCACCAAGAGCCGGAGTCAACGCAGAGGGACACCCCCGACAACTCGAACCAGCAACAACAAGGCAGTAGGTCGTTGCAGTGCTTAGAAACTTTGGCCCAAAAGGCCGGCATACACGACATCACTGCTGACGATTGCAAGTATGACATCGCCAACACGCTTTTAAATCTCGACAGGGGTCACGATAGTAATTTGAATAAACAGGAATATCATACGTCCAGCAACGGCAACAACATGAGCGAAATTAAAAATCAACAACAGGTAAGAAACAACAAGTAATATAATTTCCTGGCGACGACTAGTGTCTGCCACCAGTGTCTCGGTCAAGCTACGACTGGACGTGGTCATTAGTCGCAGCCACAAATGTTTAGGTAGCCACCAGTCGCGACAACAAACAGCCGGGAACAGCCACTGGTCGCAATAACGATTGGCCATACACAGCCACAAGTCACAGTGACAAGCGCTGATCACTCTCACAACTTGTGACTTAAATACGATAACTTTAACTTAGTTTTAGTAACTCAGTTTACGGCTGTGTTAAGTGACCATAATAATTGTAGCTCAATATAAGTTGTCGCACTGGGTCACCGGTGGCAACGACTAGTGTCTGCCACCAGTGTCTCGGTCAAGCTACGACTGGACGAGGTCATTAGTCGCAGCCACAAATGTTTCGATAGCCACTGGTCGCAATAACAATTGGCCATACACAGCCACAAATTCCTGGACGCAGCCACAAGTCACAGTAACAAGAAGCCACAAATAGCAAGCGCTGATCACTCTAACAACTTGTGGCTCAAATACGACTACTGTAACTCAGTTTACGTCTGTGTCAAGTGACAATAATTGTAGCCCAATATAAGTTGTCGCACTGGGTCACCGGTGGCAACGACTAGTGTCTGTCACCAGTGTTTTAGCCAAGCTACGACTGGACGTGGTCATTAGTCGCAGCCACAAATGTTTAGGTAGCCACCAGTCGCGACAACAAACAGCCGGGAACAGCCACTGGTCGCAATAACAATTGGCCATACACAGCCACAAGTCACAGTGACAAGAAGCCGCAAATAGCAAGCGCTTATCACTCTCATAACTTGTGGCTCAAATGTGATAACTGTAACTTAGTTTTATGTTGAAAAATCTCGACAACAACTTGTGGCGCCCACTTAGTCTATGTTACTATTAGCAGCCTGGTAATTGATTGTTTATATTATTTTCAGATGGTTGATGCAAATGCTCAGGCTCAGGCTCAGGCTCAAGCTCAAGCTCAAGCTCAGGCTCAAGCTCAAGCTCAACAGCAGGCTGTACAACAACAACAGCAACAGCAGCAGCAGCAACAACAACAGCAGCAGCAGCAGCAGCAGCAACAACAACAGCAGCAGCAACAACAACAACAACAGCAGCAACAGCAACAGGCTATCCAGCAAGTTACTCTTCAACAACAAGAACAGCAAATGGTCCCTGCTCAAAGCCCACAACACATGCAACAAGTCGCTGTAGCGTCTTCTGGTAAAAAATATTAGTTGTTATTGTTTCTTTTGGTTTTAATTGTTTTTGTTGTTTGTTATTTCAGGACAGCAGTGTGTTCAGCAGTCTTCTACGATGGGTCCTCCCCAACATACTGTTTCGCATCAGCAAGTGCAGGGGGGTCAAGTGCTGCAAGCTCAAGGGGGTCAAGTTCTTACGCCTGCGCAATCTGGAAACACCACCATAACCACAATGTCTCCCCTGCAGCAAGGCCAAGGTCCCCATCCTCAGCAAATTAGTGCCGATTGGAGTCATGGACGTGCTGTAAGTTTTAAGTTTAGACAATCACGTTTCCATTTCGGTTAAAATGTTCCCAATATTTAAGAATAGATTAAGATATTTAAAATTAGCAAAGCCCCAAAATCACTTATTCACTCCAAATATATTATTATTTGCTATCAACGCCAAAAGACTCTTTTATAAATATGATGTTGTATTTTTTAAGGTACAAGTGATCCAACAGCCTTTACAGAATCCTACGTATTTGCAACAACTTTATAACACCCAAGGACAACTTCTTATGCCTGGTAACATTGCCTTACATCCCGGCATAAATCCTCAGCAAATACAGGTATTCTTTTGTACTGGATTATTGAGTGAATGTGTGGAACATAAAAATTGATTTTATCCTCTTTAGGTCATAACGAAACCTTTTCAAGGCAACCAAATTGGTCCTCATATGCTTACAACTGCTCAAGGAAAACAAGTTCTGCAAGCAAGTCAAGGAGGTGAGAGCCACTGCATTATACAATTAATTTCCTTGTAGTTACCTAATTAAAACTAGATTAACAGAAACTTGAAAAGCAGACTTTAGACATAATGCACCTGAAGGAAGTTTATTAATTCCCAACAAAGTAATTATTTTTATTGTTTTCTTTTGCAGCAACTTTTCCGGGATATACAACTATCCCGACGATTCCTACTACTCAGAATCAACAGACATTAGTCTTCAGTCAATTAGGGGTTATTAGCTCTCAGCCAAATATTTTACCAACGCATTCAGCAGCTGGCAATACAATAGCCCAACAAAAACCTCAAGAAATGCATAAGGTAAACAAATATGGGATTATGTACATACATTTTTTAGTTTTCTCGTAAATGATTAATGAATAATATGATTACGAGAGTCAGTGATACTAAATTAGTGTTCAGTTTGTTACATTTTTTTTTAATCTTATCTCGTCGACCTGATTACTAACTGTTTCGTTTATTTTTTTATTTAACATCGTAATTGTTTATGGATTATAAAAATCGTTCGCATCGCATAATTGAGTAGTGTTTGGTTTCATTGTTCAGGTGATGACGGGACAAAAAGTGATGCAGAAAGTCGGTAATACGAGCAATGCCGTCACTGGAGCACCCCAACAACAAGGGCAATGCGTTCAGGTTTCCCAAGCGATGATCGGATCTCAGCCAACAGCACAAATTATCAGCCCTATTCAGGTAGGAATTATTTGGTTCTTCTTTTACTGACACATTGTAATTGAAAACATCGTTATTATTCGAATATTTTCTATGGACAACAGTCAGATTGATTAGTGCAAAGTTTCATAATTATTTCCTTTAGTAGACGACAAGGATTGTTTGGGCTTCTTCGAGAAGTTAAAGGATTTTTCGAATATTTTGTAGGTGAAATCGGATATACATCTAAAGCAAAAGCATTTTCTTTCTTTTCTAACCTTATTCCACTAATTGTAAGTTTTATATTCCGCATATCTTATCCGAAATATAGCAATCAATCAAAATCTGCGTTGTTCAAGGTAGTAACTGTGGGAGATCTTTTCTTGTAAATATTTGTTTAACCACTTGTTAGGTAGGGGAATTTAAATATTGATACAGCATTGCCTGTTTGTAGCCTCTTTAAAATTTCTTGAACCCAAAGTGTCGGATGACTAAATAAATATTACTCTTCCTTATTTATGTAGTTAAAAAAGTGTTTTGTTGTTGTTTTTTAGCAGGGTGGTCAACCGATGCAATTTGCGACACCGTGGCAGTTCACGCCGCAAGTGTGGACCACTAATGGACTCCAAAGTCAAGCCTTGTTGACGTCTAATCCGATTTTTATAAGAGGCACACAGCCGGATGGAACACCGGGACCGGGAATGTTTATTCAAAGTCCGCAAACCACCGCGATACAGGCGCAACAAAACCGTAAGTTTAATGTTTATTTTTTTTAAATTGCAACTTTTACGTCATAGGAACTACTTGCAGTTGATTGTCCAATTTACTAAATTGAAAAACTGTTTTAATTAATTTTAAAAATGAAGAAGCCACTAAAGGCACAGTGTACATAAGTGTAGATAGACCTATTGAAAGAATATCATCCTGTTCCTCTCCCTTCTCTGTAAAATTGTCGAAATAAAATCTGTATGATTAAAAAGTGTTAAATTTTTAATTAGCTGTTAGTATGTATATGGAAACAAGTAATCTTTTCGCATTCTTATATGCAAAAAGTTTTTACTATCGTTTTATTGTTTCCAAAAATTATGAGGAAGATCTCTGTGTGCTAATGCCAAGTGAAAAGTTGTCACATCGTTCCCCTTCCTACAAGTTTTTTCTGAATGAAAACATTTTTTTTAAATTGAAATCATCTATTTTTTTTATTAGTGTTAAGTTTGTTTAAACGTTATCTAAATCGATTAAGAAATAACTGAGATATCCGTTTTTCATGCCCACCTACTTATTTTTCCATCTAAAAATTACACAGCTACAATTCTCAAATATTGTGCAACTTTTGGAATATTTTAGATCATTCCCGAACATTCTAAATCATTAATATTTATATTGATTACGTAAATACTATATGAAGTTGAAAATTACTATTTTGCTTTTTAAAACTATGTAGTTTTTTTTAGTAATATGTGCCTAAAAATAAGTACATTCTTTAAAAATTACAATTGAAAAGTGCGTCAGTGCTTTATTTCATAAAGTAAATAAAATTAAACTAAATGTAGTACATTTTTTAAAAGAGATTCTTATAGTAATTTTTTATTTCATTTTTTCCACGTTGAGTATTTTCGAATTATTTTTAAACAGGTGGATTATTATCTTAAGTATTGTTTTTTTTTTTTTGTAAAATTAAGTTGATAAAGCAATTTAAGATATTTATATCTCGCACTTTTAAATAATCATTTTATTTATAGCTGCTTTAACTCAGAATACAATGCAACAAATGGGTAAACCGAGACCAGCAAACGAGAATATTCAACCAAAGCAACCAACCAGTAGGCCGTTAAACATACTACCATCTAATGCTGCCAACATAAGACCTGCTAGTTCGGTTTCCACACAAACGATCGCTGCTCAAACCCAGGTTTGTATTGCTTTTTTTTTTTTTTAATTTATTCAACATGTCACACAAACTGAAAAATATGAATAGATAGATAGATAATAGATTTACTTGTTTGACTTTCAAGGTTGGAATGGGCGCAAAACCAGGAAATAAAGTAAGGGCGAAAGCTCCAGGAATTCGGACGTCACCTGCACCGAAAGCAGATGCGGCTAATCAAACCCAAATAAAACCGTACTCGAACCTTCAGCCTCATCACTTGGTTTCGACGAACAAGTGAGTCTTTGTTAATAATCCTAAATATGTGTCCCGATTTGCAGGTAAAAAATCTCATTTTCTTTTTTATTGTTTTAGACAAGAACAGAAAGACAAAACGTGGTATTTGTGCGTTAATAACGAAAGGTGAATTAATTTTTATTTTTATAACTAAAAATATCTATTCATAAGAATAAATTGGAATCGACGTGCAAAAAATTAATAATTAGTGTTAAGTGGTAATTTTACGTTTCATCTTTTAATTAAATCATCATTTTCTTTCTTCGGGTTTGTTCAATTAAATAACCAAATACCACAGCAAAAATTAGGAGCAATATGTAACTTATTCCAATGTCTACACCAAACGTGGCCCCATCGAAAGGTGGTCTAAATCGATAGATTACATTAACCCTGAGCCTCGAGAAATGGTTCACTAAAAACCTGGGGAAACAGTCCCCAAAGGGCAAGATATTGACTATTATTGACTATTATTTCCGCGTTTAATTTCATTGAATTCTTCAATTTTTCAATTTTAACGCTCCTTAGAGGCAGTTTCCTCCGACTTTAGAACCACATGGTAAAGCAATCTATCAATTGAGATCACTTTCCGGACATATTTTACATGAATCTTGCGTTATAATGTTAAATTTTAATAATTTTTATACATGAAATAGTATTACGCACAGTTTTAAAAAAAAAATTATATTGGCAGTCAGGTTTTCAAATAATTTAAAAGAATTGTGAAGGAGTCGTTCTTTTACTATATTTCGGTTGTAGTATTTAATTATTTTTTTTCTTTTAGACGTCATATAACGATAAATCCCATTTTGAGTTAAGCGTTATTTATTTCTACTTCAATAAAAAATTCCTATTCTTTATTATAGACCCACGTATTTTTAATAACCAAGTTAAACTGATTGAAATAATGTAAGTTTTATTTTCAATATAGGAAGACCTTTATCAAGTCAATTATTTTGGTTAACGTTTTTATGCCATTTTAACAATACTTATCAGTTTACATTATAAATCATTCTCTTCCTACGTTATTTTTTTTTACAAATAAATAAAAGCTCGCTCTAATAAAAAGATGTGACTTTATATTTTTTAATAACGCTGATGTGTTTTTGCTTTGCAGAATGCTAGTTATGAACACTTCAACAGGCATGACAATGACGCCCAATTCTCCGATGAATCAAGATAAGCAGCAACAAATGGCTAATCAAAACAAACAACAGCAAGCTCAGCAGCAGCAACAACAGCAGCAACAACAAGCTCAGCAACAAGCCCAACAGCAAGCCCAACAACAGCAACAGCAGGTTCTTATTCAACAACAAATGCAACAGCAGCAAGCAGCCATGCAGCAGTTTCAGATTCAACAGCAAGCCCAACAACCCCAACACATTCAACCGAAACCCATGATGAGTACGATCACTTTGAAACCTATTGAATTTAATTATTTGCGAACAATAAACTAATCTTAGCTGTTAATAAATGAAATTGTTAATTTAGTTGATTTAATTTAATAATTAAAGCCACATTATTGTTTTTGTTATTTTTACTCTGTTAATTGGTTAAGATTTTTTTTTCATTTTATAGCGATGCAAACTATTCAAGGCATTCAACAGCAGCAATTAGTTGGCGACAGACCGATCATGCCGGTGGTTTCAATGTCCGCCGCGCAAGCCAACAGTCAACAAATGCAGCAGACAATTCAACAGGCGCTGCCGAATTCCGTGCCCCAAACGTTACCTTTGCAACCAAATCTTGCAGTTACCCAACAAGCTATGCCTATGAGTATGCAACAGCTACATCCGGTAAGATATTCATAATTTCTTTGAATTGACTAGTTTTATTACAAAACAGTTTGATTTAATTGAACCTAAAAATTTATTAATTTGCGAAAAAAATTAATCAACTATAAGAATAAACATCTTCTTTTTGAAACTATAAACTTGCAGAGTTTATAACTCGAAATGTTAGGTAAAGACGGCACCTTTGCAAACAATTGAAAAAGTGACATTAAACGAATTTGAAAAAGGAAAAACGGGAAAAACAAACATGAAACAAACTTGTAGAACTATTTGTGGCAATTCTTCTAATTATAACTGTGCGTTTTGCTCAGAATCTGTAAGTTTTTAATGCGACATATTGATGTACCTGCAAAAAAACCTAAAATAACAAAAGATAAAAAGTATTTAATATACGTCATATTTCGTAAACGAAAATTTTTATTGTAAAACATATTGTAAAATAGATACTACTGTAAAAGCCCTAATTAAGGTAAATCCTAAGATTTTCCAGTAAAACAGTAAAACCGAAGATTCGTCAATTCTGACTGGTAGAAGTTCCAGCAGTTATGTGATTATCGTTCATTTTGAACTTCGTTTGGTAAATCAACATTTACCAACTCAAATAATACTTTATCACATGTCTACTTCAACATTTACTGTATATTTGAGACAAATCTTAAGATTCATTAACCGAATGGTAGTAAAAATTCGAAATGGAGGACTGTTAGGACTTTTACCATTCAAAGTTGGTACATAAAACTTACAATTTACCGTAGTTGGGGCTTTTACAAATATTAAGGAGACTTTACTGATTTAGATTATTCATTCAGAATTTCTTGCAGCAACTGGCTCAAATGGCACCAGCGGGTACTATAATTGGACAAATCCAAGCTGCAGGCCCTACCGGTGCGGCAATTTCTCATGTGGCGCCTACGCAAATTCAACAGATTCAGCAAAGCAATCAGCAGCAAACGCTCAATATTCCTGCCCAACAACAAGTGCCTTTACCGCCATCGGTACCGCCCTCGAAGAAAGAAGACGCGAATTCGGATAACAACGAAAACAACTCTTTACCGTCCACAACCCATGCAGATCCATCTGACGAAGCACATAAGGAAAATGGCACAGAAGGTAAGAGCAAACAAAAAATTAAAATACAATAAAAAAATTATAACTCATTTCAGGTTGGTTTATTATTCTAAAATCAAAATTAAAGTCTTGAATGACATATAAGTACAAAAAAAACTATGTGAATACTAAAACATACCAATTTAACTTTAATTTACCGTTTTTTTTCTACATTTTTAGGCATATTTAAATAACACTCTATTATTTACAATAAACTTGAGTTTTGCGTAAATACTACAACATATTCGTATAATAATTTTAAATTCCGTGTAATACTTTATCACTGTAAACTGATAAAATGTGTACTATCCGTTTATGATTAATGCATTTTTCAGTAAAGCTAACCTTGTCGTTAAAATTAATTTGAACTTTGTTAAGTAAACAAACGTTTGCTGCGAGAATTTTTTGTTACATTTGAATTTCTATTTAATTTTACTGTTGTTATCCGTATATTATTTATCGATAAGAATAGATCTTTACCAAAATTCTTTAAGTCGATTAATTAGAAAATCATTTTTTTAAAGTATGTATGTAATCAGCACGCATCAAGTTTGTTTTTTTGGGAAGATATGGTAATATTTAAATTATCACTTTTTAGTTTCGAATAGCCAAATTGACAAGGACAACATTCAAATTCCTGAAATTAAACCGATAATAAACATTATCGACCAACCTCTAACACCAACGTCCGCTACTCCAATCCAACCTGCACCAATTCCTGGAACGGTCCCCTCTCAGCCTACGACAAGTACTCCAGAGAATGGTCTACCAATCGCTGCTACTGCAGAAGAAGTGAAAGAGCGTTGTCCACCTAAAGCAATGGTTAAACCCCAGGTCTTGACGCATGTGATTGAAGATTTTGTGATACAGGAATCTTCGGAACCATTCCCAGTGATGAGAAGCGTCCTTTTGGGGGAACTCAAACCTACTCAATCGTCAATTGACAAGGATTCTGACGAACCCTCTCGTAAGTCGGTTTTCCACAAATTTCTTTTTTTTTTTTTTTTGAAAAACTAAAGGGCTCTTTTTTATTAAATACGTGATGCAATTATTGGATCTGTAAGATAAGAGTTCAATTTGCAAAGAGAAGAAATGCATCCTCAGTTATTTTTTAAGAATTAATCATTTGTCATTTTAGGTAAAAAACGTGCTCTATCACCTAACAGCAATGTTGTAGGAAATTCACCGAAAGGTGAGTTGGCCAAATGCCAGGCCTGCGGCACCATAGATCTGAGGGCTAAGTTTAAAAAGAACAAACGATTTTGTTCTGTAGCTTGTTCCAAGAAGTAAGTTTGTAACGACAACAAAAGAAATTACAAAT
Organism: Agrilus cyanescens; assembly: GCA_947389935.1. Lineage (NCBI taxonomy): Eukaryota > Metazoa > Arthropoda > Insecta > Coleoptera > Buprestidae > Agrilus > Agrilus cyanescens. Next base: position 27,707,609 of record OX376705.1, read on the forward strand.
TATCGGTTTTTAATCGCTTTTTTAGGGAGAAGAAATTAGATGATCTTAAAGGCAAGTGGGGTAAAGATGAAGGAATGGAAGTTGATGGTGAATCGGGAACTTCAGGTGGTGAAAGTAATCTCAGCTCTAGCGAACCAGCGGCTTCTACAGAAAATGGTGACGATGGTCCTAAAATTAATCCACTTAAATGGACGGTGAGTAATACGAACATTTTGTCTGCCACGTTAATTATATTCGTATTTTTGTACGAATTTGTGGAACATACGTAAAATGCTTGAAACTGATTGAGGTGCGAGTTGAAATTATTTTTTCGACGTTGCCAAGTCGTATGCCCCCGTTCAGTAGATTGTGCGATCAAAGTTGAACTCGTTAATAGTCACCATTTCTTTTTGCATTGAATTTGCGTGAATGATATTTATTTGAATATCTTTTTATTATTTTACAGTATTTCAAAAAAAATCATAAAACGATAATTTACAAGAACTTGTATCGATATTAATAATTACATGATATTCAACTACGTATGTTGCGATGTTACCACGTTTTGCCATAAATATTTTTTTAATAACGGGTCAGTATAATATTTGTCGGTTTTTTGTTATTATAACAAACATGTAAAGTGAAGGAATGATGTAAATTTTATTTAATTCTGTTTATACACATTTAATGAGTCTATTTGTATAAGTTTAGTGCATTCGTCCATTTGCCTATCTGCATAATAGCAATATTTGAAATCTTTATTGCTGTAATGCCAAGAGAATAAATAAAACTGAAACTAACAGTCACAGTAGAATATATTAATGCGCCACTGGTAAAAGTCTCAGGCCAATAGTGGTATTTTCGAATATACGACTTAAGAAACTTTATTTGGGAACGCCCTGAAAAAGTAGTTTTTGTTTAAAGAGTGATTTGTTTTGAGTTTAATAGATTTTATTAAATTCCTTTAACAGGTAGCAGAAGTGTGCGAGTTTATTCGTAACTTACCTGGTTGTTCGGACTATGCGGAGGACTTTTTGATTCAAGAAATAGACGGCCAAGCTCTAATGCTCCTAAAAGAGGATCATTTAATGACCGCGATGGCGATGAAATTGGGACCTGCGCTTAAGATTGTTGCAAAAATCGACGACATGAGGATAGACAAGCAACAGCCGCAGCAATGAATTTGAATTGAAGAAGAATAAAATCAGGATTGAAAATAATGTAACATTGTAGATAGTGTATATTTATAACATATTAAACACGGAAAGACTGTTTACATATTCGAATAGACAAGGGCTCAACAGTATTCACCATTTTACTGTACAAACCCTATGTATAATTTCATTATACATACTATAATTAATTAAATAGCTGATGTAAATAAGAATTCTAGTTGCATAATTATTTTAATTTGCAATGTGTGCTTTAAGAAACGAAGAAATACTTTTTTTCAGTTGATTTTTTGAGACCAAATTTGTGTTCAAATATTAATTTATAAAACGGAATGTAATGTTGATGAGTTTTTGAATATCTGCCGTGCAATTTTTGTAATATTTCGACTTACAATTTTGTATGCCTGAATGTTTATGTATATACATACATTGTATATTGAATTAATATTAAGTGTAGGAATGTGTGCGAGTAAACTGCCAGTAAGATAAACTAATAATAAAACGTTTGCATATTTTTAAATTGCACTTTTTGTTACGGTAAAAGTGCAATATATTGCATTATTCAACACAACAAAACTAAGACAACAAGGTACATACATATTATACACAAAAATAGAATGTTGCTACTAATTTACACTGACCTATCAACTTTTTTTACAGATCATCTTGTACAGGATGTAGGGTCTATAATTATTACCATAAGTAGTTAAAATTGAAATATAAGTCTGACAAAAGAAGCAAAGCAGTACGAAGTTTTATAGTATCAAAAACCTAATGACGATTGTGGGAAAATAATATTGATTACAGTACGGTCTACTTTAACGGGTAAGTACCATTTTTCTACTTTTGTTATTATATGTTATATTCTTATGAAGTGAAACAGGTTCATGTTTTAAGTTTGTTATTTACAAACAAAATGCAGAAATTTTCATTTTATTGCTGAACTAGTAGACAATAGTACAGATATTTAGTACAAAAAATACAAACTGAAAAAATATTACTAATTTATATATTATACGAAAACTAATCAGCTTACATCCACTGCTACGGATTTTTTGGAATTTTTCAGTTTTTTGTTTTTTTTTTCGTTAAAATTGTTCTGATTGAGTCAATCCAGGATGCATTTTGTTGAAAATTTCATTCTCTACAATACATTTATTTATACTAATGAGATGTCGTTATTAGTTTTCAGTTATAATCGAAAAATTAATAAAAAATAATAATTTTTTCGGTGTTTTTTGTTCCTAGTTGCGAATAGAAAACATCAGAATTAAACTGCGGATTGAGACAATCGGTTTCCTGATAGTATTTTTTGCAAAAACTCAGCAGGTTTTTCCTCTTTTGACTGGAGTGTAGTATCACTTCTTTTACATTTTATAATTGTTTCTTTTTTAAAATGTTTTCGATCTCAATAAAAATACGATGAGAAAACTTTTTTCGCCCGGCCACGCATTTCTTTTGTCTTAATTATTATCACAAATAATGAATAAATATGGACGTAGTGAAACAAAGCTTCACCCACCTATCACATCCCAGGAAGCTGTAATTAAAACCGAACGTTGCCGAAGTGAGATCGATATTAACGTGTAAGGTAATTTGTTTTTTTTTTCTACTCTTAGGAGGGCTTCAAAATTAACTATTGATTATAGTCAGTTATTAGAATTGGATTTTAATAGTAAATGCTGAAATTCTTTTGAAGCATTTATTGCAAAAAAATAAATGTATTATGTACAAAGAATAATAGTATTTTCTATTTATTCAATTTCTTTCCCAAAATTATCAACATTTTTTAGTATAACTAGGCACAATTTCATTCAACCAATCTTTTTCAATTGTAAGTATATTTCGTAAATAACATTTACTGGTCTGTATCACTTCGGTAAAAATAACACAGGCAGGCTGTTGACCATGCAATACCGAGCTTGGGTGTATGTTGACAACTTGTTTACTGGACAACTGAAAATAAAAAATTCTTATACAATTAATTATGATTTCTATTTATTTAAACACTAATTAGTTGTTTATGACACATAATATATATTTTTTTAATAGAATCAAATTTAGTATCAATGACGTACCATAACGTACTGCCTGTCTCCGTGTAATTCGGCAACATTCGTAAATAACCCAGTAAGCATACATTTCCTTATCTGATCCAATTGTCCTTCACAGGAAGACATAGGGATATGGCACCATTCGCAAAGCTCCTGCAACTGCGACCTGATTTGTTTCGCGTAAACAATATTACGCAAATTTATATAATGTTCGTGGCACCAAGATCGTACGTTGCCCTGTCCAATTTTATTGAACTCTCTAAACAGGTTCAATAGCATAATCACATCCCCATAGGCGGACGAAAACCGTTGCCTCATCGCTTGCGCCTCTTCTCGTTTACTTGGAGGATTTAACAGAACTGATTCGCCACTGAGCATCGCGATTATGGTCAAAGCTTCTTCAACACATCCATAATCTTGAGAGGAAATTAAGATTTTACTGAAACGGGGATCCAATGGAAATTGGGCCATTTTCGTTCCCAACGGTGTAAGACGTTTCGAGAAAATTTCCTCGATCGCCTGTAATTGTTTGAGCTGCTCGAATGCAGAGGTTATCGACTCCGACGACGGCTTGTCCATGAAATCAAAATTCAGGATGTGAATGCCGAGCGCAAGAAGCTGAAGGGCGACGCTTGCTAGATTGACCCTTTGAATTTCCGGAACGGTACTTGAATACATCGAATCAAACTGGTTTTTGGTGTATAATCGGTAACAGAAACCTTCAGATTCTCTGCCTGATCTGCCAGACCTTTGCCAAGCTTGTTCCTGAGATATCCTATTCACTTTCAAGACTTCAAAACCCGTTGCAGGGTTGTAGGATCTGTTTAAGGCAAGTAAAAACACTTATATGATGGGTTAATAGCGCGTGGAGTTTAAAATTTTTAAAAAACAGAATTAAAAGTTTTTTTTTTTACCTGACTTTTACCATTCCGCTGTCAATAACATATTTTACTCCAGTTATGGTAACGCTCGTTTCTGCCACGTTGGTGCTGACAATTACTTTTCTAGTGTTTTCAGAAACAGACTGAAACACCTGCATTTGCTGCGTGCTACTCTGAGCCGCATAAAGTGGGAATACTCTTGCCGGTGGTCCTTTCACGTCAGGTTCGCGTAAAAGAGTGCGAATATGATGACAAACAGCTTCTATTTCATCTTGACCGGTTAAAAATATTAATACATCATGACTAAAAAGAAAAATAATTATTACATCATTAATAACATTTATACAAAGAGTTTACTTTGCTGGTGCCTGTTTATGTATTTTAAAAAATGTGGCAACACAGGCTGTTTGATAATCATCCTGAGGTTTGATGGAGTGGTAGATATTTATGGGGTAACTTCTTCCTTCGATATATACAGCTTTGCAGTTGTTAAAATATTGAGTAAAGTGATCAACATCCATTGTAGCTGACATTATTAAAACCTAACAAAACAAAAGTTCTAATTTGATGTCTGAAATATTCATGCATTTTACTTACTTTAAGGGGCATAACTTGTTTATCATTTCTTAATTTTTGAGCTTGTTTTACAATACCAAATAAAATATCTGTATGAACAGTCCTTTCATGAGCTTCGTCCAGAATAATAACTGTATAATTCATTAACATATTGTCAGAAATTGCTTCCCTTAATAACATTCCATCTGTAAGGAATTTTATTTTTGTTTTTTTAGAGGTAACATCTTCAAATCTCACTGAATAACCCACTGTATCTCCAACTGACTATAAAAATATGTACATTTTAATTTTTCTTCTTTACAAACAAGACTGTTTTGTATTTTTTAAAATATCATAAGTCTGTTATCAAGCCTATTAACTTGGATACATTTAGTTGTCCCCTTTGTATCATCCGTAGAATATACTAAACAACTTATTCTAATAAATTACAATTACCCCATTTGCCATTTCCTGAGCTACTCGCATAGCAATGCTAATAGCAGCTACTCTTCTTGGTTGAGTAACAGCAATTTTACCATTGCCCTGTAGTCTTGCTGAGAAAATATACTGAGGTATTTGCGTTGTCTTTCCACTTCCTGTTTCACCTATTATTACAAGAGTATTGTATTTTGTAATGAGATTGAGTAATTGGTTCCTTTTATCAAAAATTGGTAAACACCGTCTTTGCTCTTGTAATGATAATTTTCCTCTTCTTTCACTTGATCCATTTTTAGTAAGCAATGGAAGTGTGTCTTCGAATTTGGTTTTTTTAGAGTTATCATTCTTTATATTGAAAACAATCGGTTCCGGTTTCCTTTTAAGAATTGGTTTAATGGATAAATTATATTTTGAATCCATCACAATATTTAAATACACACATAATTATATTTTCTTTATCAAAGCAATATAGTTTTATGGTAGAGAACGTTTAATTAATAAAAAACTGTTTTCAAAAACACGAAAAACACGTTTGTTTTTAAAAATTTACATAACCTTACATAGCCTAAAAATTTGACATTAGTGAAATGCATGTGGTAAACTTTTTAATGTTGAAAGTAACTTTTCTGTTCACAGCAGTACCACTACAACATAAAAAATGTAATTGTAATTTATTTGAAAAATACTTTTAATAATTGTTAAAGAAAACTAGAATACTGAAAATCCAAAACAAATTTGATTTTATTATGAAATTTTAGCAGACTGAGGAACCAGTAATAAAATTTAAAAAAATTCTGCTTTGTAAAATGAACGAAATGTACAATGACAGTTATAAATAAAAAGAATAAGGTAGTAAAATGGCTGCATGCAGCCGAAAATGGTACTTGAGTTTTGTAATCATTTTGTGGAAATATTAAAAATTTAATTGTTTTTGCTGTGATTTATACGAAAGTAAAAGTCTTCCAGTTGCTGATATGCGAAGGTAATGTCTACATTTATCAAAACTATACAAAGTACAGCTTATGTTATCGTTTGCGTTGTTCTTTGCCGTTCTTAAGTAAATAATATTTTCTGTGCATAGTGTGATTAAAAAGTTACTTCCTTGAGTAAGGATATTAAAAGTTTACATAAACGACTATTTTTAGGAGTTGGAATCATTGGACAAACAGTTCTATGTTTAGTGTATAGTTCTTGGTGTTTGCTCAAATTGTTTTTATGATTATAAACAAAATGGATAAGATAAAGGATGAGGATCGGAAGCGTAGACTTCGGATGCTTGAAGAAAAAATTCAGGATCCTAAAAGTGTCAGCAATGTAGACTGCCTCCTGGATACTGTACAGGCTGTTTATAGTGACTGCGATCATCCTGCCATTAAAAAAGTTAAAAATATTGAAGTTTACATTAATCGATGTAAGTGTCTTACTTTTTAGTTATTATCTCTTGTAAATTATAGTTATTTGTGTAAATTAATACATTAGATAGTTTTTGTGCTGATTATTTTTCTTTTTATGCTCATGCCCTTATCTCTGAATCATTTCTTTTTAATCAGATCAATTTTAGAAAATGTCATAAAAGCAGATTACAAATGCAATTTACAATAGGTGCTTAATCAATTCTATGAAAACAACATTTTGATAACAACAAAAACTCCTTTTTTATGTTCCTGTATTGTTGTTTGTGTTTTTCGTTTCTTTGTTTCTTTTTTTAATTAAGGTCTACTTTAGATGACCCATCTCTAATTTCCTAAAAATGTTACTGTGTTGTAGTATTTGTTAGCATTGATATATAACTCCAGTGTAACACCCCTTTTTCCTGCTCTCAACCCACAATTATAAAAAAAAATCGATTATACAAGTCCTACTTCTTCAAGGAAATTGGAAATGGGTCACATAAAGTACACAAATACAAATACCCAAATTAAAATGTACTGATATTTTAATGCATTCTCAAAAACAATTTTTCAGATGATAATTTTGCTAGCAGTATAGTAAATTTACGAATGAAAACGGATGACTTTGAGCACATAAAAGTCATAGGCAGAGGAGCATTTGGAAAAGTGCAGCTCGTTCGGCATAAATCAACTAACCAGGTGTATGCAATGAAGCGTCTAAGTAAAGCTGACCTAATCAAACGTTCAGATTCCGCTTTCTTCTGGGAAGAGAGACATATAATGGCCCATGCAAGGTCAGAATGGATAGTGCAGCTGCATTTTGCCTTTCAGGACTCTAAACATCTTTACATGGTAATGGACTACATGCCTGGTGGTGATATAGTTAATTTAATGTCTAAATATGAAATACCTGAAAAATGGGCCAAATTTTATACCATGGAGGTTGTTCTTGCATTGGACATTATTCATCAGATGGGATTTGTACATAGAGATGTAAAACCTGATAACATGTTATTAGACAAGTACGGGCATTTAAAATTAGCTGATTTTGGTACTTGCATGAGAATGGATACAGATGGATTAGTAAGATCAAACAACGTGGTAGGAACTCCTGACTATATATCACCAGAGGTAATAAAATATGTCTACAGTTTATTTTTTCTATTTAATTTACCTGTTATATTGTTAATCAGGTGCTTCAAAGTCATGGCCAGGGTGTGTATGGTCGAGAATGCGATTGGTGGTCTGTGGGCATTTTTGTTTATGAAATGCTTTATGGCGAGACACCTTTTTATGCAGATAGTTTGCTGGGAACTTACAATAAAATTATGTACCACGAAAATAATTTGACGTTTCCATCGGAAGAGGAAATATCTCCCGCTGCGATGTCGCTCATACAGGGTCTACTCTGTGATAGAACTAAACGTTTAGGTAGAAATAGCGTGGACGAAATCAAAAATCACCCATTTTTCATCAATGATCAGTGGACGTTTGAAAATTTGCGCGAATCTGCACCTCCTGTTGTACCGGAACTTATAGGCGATGATGACACCAGCAACTTTGACGACTACGAAAAAGACGAGTCGCCGGAAGAGGTCTTTCCTGTGCCAACAAATTTTGTCGGAAACAACCTGCCATTTATAGGTAAATAAATACAAAAAGCAAATCATTTTTATAAGAGTACTAGCAGGGCGAAGCGGGCCAAATCCTATCAAATATGAACTGGAAAATTGAAATATTCTCTAATCTTTTGGAAAACTATTTAACATTCTAGAAGACAATGCGACATTCTCGAATCTTTAGAAATAATCTAGAACTTCCTGGAACATTCTCGAGTACCCTTGAATTTTTAAAAATATTCCAGAACTTAACGAAACATTCTCAAAACTTCTGGAAGATTATAGTAAAATTTTTCAAGTGAGCATGTGTAATGTACAATTGTATCATATTAAGTAGATTGTAGAGAAACTGATCATATGGAATTTGCATTGCATATTAATTTTGATTTTATTTTTTCAAGGTTTTACATATAACTCAGATTATCAACTGTTATCGGGTCGGTCTGATAGTACTGATTCTCCGCGTCCTACCAACTCCGTTGTTTCCGTTTCTCAAGTATCAAAGCTCGAAAAGCTTCTAGAACAAGAGCGTAACAATGTGGAGTCTCTGGAGCAAAAGCAGCGCATTTTGATCACCCAGTTAGATAACTTGGCGCAACGAGAAAATGAATTACGTGATGAAGCATCCAAATATGAGAAAGAGCTCACGATATTGCGGCACACTTACAAAGAAGTACAACGAAAAGCAGAAAACGAGAGTGAGCTTAGGCGCAAAACCGAGAAACTTCTGTCGGACCTGAAAAAGCGCCTGGAAGAAGAGCAAAGCAAGAGGACACGCGAAATGAATAACAATCAGCAGCACAATGATAAAATTAATGTTCTTGAAAAGCAAATTGGGGAGCTGCAGGAAAAACTTAAAGTGGAAACGGAAAGTTGTCAACGATTAAGGAAACAAGCAGCAGAATTGACTATGGCTAAATCAACATCTGAACAGATGGCTGGTGAATACCAAACACTCTTACAAACGGTGCAGTTACAAAGGGATGCTTTACAGGCGGAGGTGGGTTTATGAAAACAAAATGAAATTTTGTTTTGTCAAGGAATAACTTTTTTGCAGGTTGCCTCTTTACAAGGTCAATTAACACAAGAAAAAAGCTCAAGGACTCAGGCATCAGACCAACAAATAGTTTTGGAGAACAAAATTCAGACGTTGCTTAACGAGTTAGAACAAAACAGGCAACGGGAAGCTAAGATGGCAACAGATAACTCTCAACTAAGCGAGAAGATTTCGGCATTAGAAAAAGAGTGCGCCAGTTTGGAGCTCGAACTCAAAGCCGCCCAAAACAGATATCAGCAGGAAGTTAGGGCACATGAAGAAACCGAAAGAAGTCGCATGCTTAATAAGGAAGAGGCCAATTTAGAAGTTGTAAAAGGTAAAAAAATTCTCTTAATTAAAAATAGAATTTGTAATAATGTTAATGATTGTTATTTTTAGCATTACAGATGAAATTGAATGAAGAGAAGAGCGCTCGACAAAAAGCGGACTTGAACTCTCAGGAAAAAGAACGTCAAATATCGATGCTTTCTGTCGATTATCGACAGATACAGCAACGATTACAAAAACTTGAAGGTGAACACAGACAAGAGGTCGAGAAAGTTAAGGCACTCCAGAGCCAAGTCGAGCAGGAGCAACAGAAAAAGAACGTCCTTAATTCCGAAATAAGTCAACAACTCTCAGAAATCGCTCATCTTAAAGCTCGGGAATCTCAGTTGGTAAACGAAGTCATTCAGTTACAGGTACTTAAATTTTTTTTAATTGAATTAAAAAGTGCATTTATTAATTCCTTAATAATTTAGGAAGCGAAAAAGCACATCGAAGACGAATTATACAAAATAAAAAGAGAATGGTCAATTGAACAGCTCCAAATGAAAGAATTACAAGACTCTCTCGAGACTGAACAATACTTCTCCACTCTTTATAAAACGCAAACTAACGAGTTGAAAGAGGAACTGGAAGAGAAAACACGTATAAATAAAGAATTTGAAGAAGAACGCGCTTCTTTGAAACACCAATGCCAAATTGCTTTGGCTAGAGCCGACTCTGAAGCCTTAGCACGTTCTATAGCGGAAGAAACGGTAGCTGATCTCGAAAAAGATCGAACAATGAAGGAGCTGGAAATGAAGGATCTTGTTGCTAGGCATAGAGCTGACTTAAATGCCAAAGAGGCCCAACTTGTTGCTGCGAAAGAACGTGAACTGGAGTTTAAAAAGATTAACGAGCAATTATTGAAAGAGAAAGAGGATCTAACGTGTCAGCTCAAACAGGTATTGAGTAAAAATATGTTGTTTAATTTAGTAATGACATTTTTTTATTAGGTTCAGGAAGAACTGTGTAAAACGATTGATAATAGTGAAGAGGTGGAAAAGTTACACGCGAAGCTCAAGACGGAATCGCTACTAAAACAGCAAGCGGTCAACAAGCTGCATGAAGTGCTTAACAGAAAAGATATTAGAGAGGGCAAGGGCAAAAGCAAGGATAAAGTGAGCAGCGCCGATCTTAGAAGGAAGGAGAAGGATTTGAAAAAGTTGCAGCAAGTCATAACACAGGAACAGGAGAAGTTCAATCAGATGTCAGCCGCGTGGCAAAAGAATATTCAGGATCTACAGGTAGTTATTACTACTTAGACTGTTTTGTGAGCTTTTTACATTATTTTCTTTCTAGGCACAACTTAATGAAGAAACGTTGGCTAAACAAAGGCTACAGATGGAATTAGATAGTAAGGATTCTGAAATCGAGCAGTTACAAATGAAATTGGCGTCATTGAATAGCGAGACGGCATCTCTCAGTTCTATAGATAATGAAGGTGACGACTTCAACTCGGATATGTTCGAGGGTTGGCTGTCGATACCCACCAAACAGAACATCAAAAGACACGGCTGGAAGAGGCAGTATGTGGTCGTTTCGAGCAGAAAGATTATCTTCTACAATTCAGAAAGTGATAAACAAAATACTGACCCTGTTATTGTATTGGATTTGTGGTGAGTTATTATCGTAAATAAATATATGTAGGTTAAATGATTACTGAACGACCTTGTACAAAAAATATTCTATTTTTTTAAATTATTAATGACTTCGGGTTGGATTTTATAAACTTGGAGTTGGCGTGTTTAAAAACTATAAATCCTGTAAATAGTACGACATTCCAGTGGTATTTTGAATGTAAATTTATTTACAGCAAAGTTTTTCATGTGCGTTCGGTAACGCAAGGGGACGTTATTCGGGCCGATTCCAAAGACATTCCCCGAATATTCCAACTTTTATATGCGGGCGAGGGTGAGGCCAGGAAAACGGACGATCAAGGAAATAAGCTGGAAGTTAATAAGGACGATAAGCCCGGTATGGTCATGCACAAGGGTCACGAGTTCCTCCAGATCTCTTTTCATATGCCTACCACTTGCGAGGTGTGTCCCAAGCCCATGTGGCACATGCTCAGGCCACCACCTGCTCTTGAGTGCAGACGTAAGTTTTTCCTATTTGTTTAGTGTATTTGTAGGTATTAATTTTTTTTGTGTAAGTGTATAGAAGGTTCGGGACCTATCTTATAAAATCTGTGATATTATTGCAAGGTTACAAAATCTTTTCATTTTAATAAATATTGAAAATCGCAAAACTAAACGTATTTCATACTAATTTCCAATACATACTTTAACTATAAACGTTTTCAGGATGTCGAACGAAGATTCACAAGGAGCACTTGGACCGTAAGGAGGATTATCTGGCCCCATGCAAGTGCCACTACGATCCCACATATGCCAAAGAGTTGCTGTTACTGGCCGGTTCGGTCGAAGAGCAGAAAAACTGGGTCGTGAGGCTCAGTAGGAAAATACAAAAATGCGGGTACAAAGCCAACAATTCGAACGTAATCGATTCGACAGCCAAGATCTCGCCAAGGTAAGAAATTTAAAATCTAAAAATTAAAAAGAGGACAGACAACTTTTGGTGCTTATTTGCGCGTGTACTGATGGCTGGTTGGTTTAGGTTGTCTTTTGCTTACCAATAGTAATTCACAGCAATTGCACGCGTGTGTTTTAGACAAGCACGACTTTGTACACATTTTATAATTATATTTTAGCTGGAATGATACAGAGTAGAATGAAGTTACCGGTTTTCTATACAAAGTTTTAAAAAAATTTGCTGAAAAACATCAAAATTAACAATTGCTCCAGCAAAAAAATTTACTCGTAATTAAATATTTATAATGAAAAGCCAGAAATTAATTTCCGCGCAAACTTTATTCCATAACAATACGGTTAATTTGTTTATAATACAGAAAGCGTATGTGGAATTAAAAAACATTGCAATTTTCATAGTTTTCGTGAAATGATCTGATCCTTTACAAGGATAAAATTTGGGAATTAATGCCCCCCGTATAACATAATTAAAAGTGAGTCTGTTTCTACCACCTCACATGGTCGCATGAAAAATTTTCACCGTATCTGATAACACTACCGGGGGGACAGTGTCGTAGCATAACTCAAATGATTCAAGTTGGATCTCGTGTATCGAAAATTAATCGGCGATGTAGTCAAAAGTTTTCTTTGATGTTAACAACTAATGTCAATTAAATGACTATAATTTTTAAACATGACTTTATTAAAATTATAAAGTCCACTATTCAATTAAAAATAACAATCTACTGTTATGCATAATGTCTTAATACGTGACTTAAATATTTTTTAGTCTTTAAACGTGAGTAGTATATAAATTATCTTTCTTTTTTTAATATAAATTTTACGCTCTTAAAAAACATTCCACATGCATATTTAGAGGCTTTTGCCGTATGATTTCCTGATTATCTACACAAACAGCCAACAGCCCTGTGATTTATAGTTTTTTTTTTTGTATATTGGTAGCGAATATTAGGCTGCTTTTTGTAATTATTTTACTATTACTCTTAAAATTGTATATTATACATCAACATCTTAGAGAATGTTTCTATTTTTATACCGATGTCTGTGGTGCATGTTAGTATTTTGTTAAGAACATTTAAAAAAAAAAACCAAAAAATATAAGTATCTACATAAGTTTTTGGAGCATATTGTACGAGCTGTTTTATTTATTTCTTAAAAAAAATCTTTCTTTTGCTTACTTGTATGTAGATACAGGCTATGTAAATAATCCTTTTATAAAATATACATATACTACATAAAGTAAAAGCAGTTTGAACTTAGAAGCGGTGCTTTTATTAGTTGATTTTGATCACCTTTCGGTTTCTTATAGTGTTCGTTTTGCATTTGTACGTTAAAAAGCTTGTTCTTTGCTTATGCATCTCTTAGTCCCAGGTAAGTGTACGCTTTTAGATTTTAATCAAAAGAGGTTTTTTTTTCCAATATTAATACATATTTTGTTCTGTTTTAAAGAAAGGGTAAGTAAGTAATTTGTTTTGTTTTTTAAACTTTAAAACCTGTTTGAAAATGTAGAAACTATAACATCTAGTAAATTATAAAGGAACATAGGCTTTGGCGGCCATAATCCATCGTAAAACTAAAGTTCGTGATTGTAGGCTGTGGATGGTGTTAGGTCCAGACGTTTCGTCGACGATTACGGTTGACATCTTTAATGGGAACTGCGTAAATAACGATAGCGAAGATTGTGCCTCGAAGTCTTTACACAGTTCTTACTGAAGATTTCAGCTGCAGTTGTCGGCGAAACGTCTGGGCCTAAGAGTTTACATTGACCACAGCACACAAATACAAACTTTAGTTTTATAGTCTTTTAGATAAAATTACGTAAATATTCTCCCCTGCTGTTTCTAGTATCCATCCCTTTCCTTTCCTTATCTATTTGTCCTCTCAACCACACACCAAATCCTTTATTTAATTTTCACGTTTACATATATGTATTCTGATTCCACTTACACAGCTTTTAATATTGGTATAATGGTACGTTATGAAAAGTTTAGTTTTGGTTTTTGGAATAAGGTTTGTTTTATTTTAGGGAGTCGACAAGATCGTCAATGAAACCATACTTAAGTGTTCAGCAACGTTCTGCAACGTTACCTGCAAATTCGTCAATGAACAATAAATGATAAGTTTTAATGTAATTAATTAACTTTTTACGAGTTTTAAGCTTACTACTTAACTTACCTCTATATGCTCACTTTTTCCTACTACCTTTCACCTCTTATAAGTTTTACCAAACAAATCTTATTTATTGCTATAGTTTTACTTACCAATCTGGTTTGAAAATTGTTTACTACAACTACAATTTTTTTTTGTAAATATGTAATATTTCTCCAAACTTACGCTCTTTATTTTGTAATAAGGTTTTTATATTATTTGTTTTTGTTAACACTTGCGGTTTAATTTTGTGGCGATTTTTTTTTGAGTGATATTAATATTATAACACGAGGCGATTTTTATGCATTCAAAGAAATTTTTTTTGAGGATTCTTTTGAGTTATTTCGTCACCTCGTTTTTCAAAAATATTACAAAAATTGAGATTAATTTATTACATGACATTTTAAATAATCTTCTTTCAATTCTGTCTAAAATTTTCCCTTTTCTAAATTAATAAAATGCAATAATTTAAAGACTGGTGCTCTTTCAGTCCAAGCCTTTTCAATTTCGGAAATGTGTGGAGTTAACATAGTCCTTTATGCACTATAACGTGCAAAATGAAAATAACTTACAGACTCGGATGAATTGTAAAAAAACTTAATCTTTTATATTATAACCATAATTATCTTTTAGGTAATTTTTTTTTTTCGAAGAACAAAAACAACGTCTGGAATTTCCAATGCGATGCTCTGTAAATTTTTCTTTTTTTTTTTTTCAATTATCCTGAACTGTAAGTTTATATTTAAAAGTAGTTACTTTGAGCCTTCAGGAAAAAAGAAAATTTTTAAGATAATACAAAACACCAAGTTTTATTTTTATTTTAAGTGGTCAGTATTATACGTATCAAAATTTCATTTTAATTTTTTTTTTGAATTTTCATTTATTTGTTACGAATTCGAATTGATTTTAGTTTATTAAAAATTAATACTTTTTAACTGAAGAGCTCGAAGTGATTTTATATTACCGTGAAATTAACGATATATTTTTACAATTAAGTTTGATATATGCATATTTTAGGGTTAGTTTGTTGTGATCATTTTTTATTGTGATATAATGACGGTGTAGAAATATGTATGTAGAAAGGAACATATGGTATAATTCTGCATGTTGCCGATTTTCGAAAATGTTCTCAGCAAATACCTGATTTTTTGTAATAATAATTTATTTGTTTACATTCCGATAGATTTTACAAGAGCAAATGCTTACTTTTTATAATTATTATTGTACAGATTTATTAATTAATATGTTTTAAGTGTGTCGCCCATAACTTTTATCAGTGGAAAGAAACGTTTGTGCCTTAATATATCGAGTACATTCACATAAGATTTATTTATTGCCGATTTCGTGCTACAATTTATCAAGAAAGTTACGATTTGTAGACTATATAGCGATTCGCCTTATTCAAACAATACAAATTACAACTTATACACCAATTTTAAATCAAATAAATTACTTTTAAACCCATTTATGTGTATTTTTTTCATTTCTTAATACATACTTGATACGTATTAATCTTCAAGTAAATACTACCAAAAAGGTGCGTCATTACTACAGAATTATTAGTTGATCCCGATCCGAAACAGGGAATTCAAGATCGGTTTCGGATTTGTGGAGGGTTGGATTAGCGGAATATTATTTGCTATATTTATTGAATAAAGTAAATAAAGTGATGTTAGTATTCTTAATAGATTAATTTGATATCGAAGGAAAAAGTCTTTTTGTTTGCTGGTGTTTTTATTAAATAGTTTTTGTGAAATTGTAAAAATAATATGTCTGTTTTGCTTTCATAATTCTTAACAGTTAGTTACTAACGTTTCAAGTTAAATATAGGTTTGTTTTTTGCATTTATAAATAAGTGAAAATTATGTTTAAAACAATCCAACTCCCTTTTTCAACTCCTGTTGCTTCCACTTTGGTAGCGACGAAAAATTATCGTAGTTCATTTTGAATACTTGAACGAAGTCATCGTGAGTTAAATGTAGCTAAAAAGATTCAAGTATAAAAAACTTATAATCAAAGATCAAGAACACTTTCTCACTTCTTTCCTTGACAAATCTACGTCATCTGGAATTTGCTCGTTTGACAGTTTTAGTGTTTCAACAGAATATTTCGGATATTGATCAAATTTTTTATCTGCTGGTGCTCTTGGTGATAATTTTGGTTTCTGTGGACTTCTCTCGTCTGATTCTATCTCCTCTCTCAATTTGTCGAATCCTTTATATTCCTTAAAAATAAGATTTGAATAGTATTAATTTTTGTGTTGTTAAAGTTTTAGAAATACTAACATCCCAAAATGAGTCATTCCAATTTTTGAAAAATCCTGTAAAGATGATAGGTTCATTACCCTGTAACACTTGAATAATTGGAATGTTTATGTTTCTGTAAGTGCCTTCTGAAAAAGTGATTAAAGATAATTAAATAGAAAACATTAAATTGTTTTACAATTACCCTGTTTCAAATGTTCTAAGATGTTTTTCATATAAAACGTATCTTTTCTTTTACTGCTTAGTTTTCCAAGCCAAATGAAGACTGCAGAGTACGCGTCTAATAACAGTACATGTTCTGATAATAAATCAGACTGAGTAAAGTTGAAAATTTCTTCAGCTGTAAAATAACATACAACCCTTTTTTAGCACGTAGGCATTCAGTTTTATAGACATAGTATTACCCCTAAGTGGAAGAGAATCCCAATAACATCGATATAACTTAGCTGGTCTACAAGAATAAACGTCAGTTGATATTTTTTCGGTTTTATAAAGTCCAGGTCCTCCCAGTATTTCCCAGAAAGTTTCTGTTTCTTTTTCTGAAAGTTAGTCACATTTTTAGCGTACCGTTGTCATTTAAGATGTACGACTTACTTTCCAGAACAATTTCGAAACTTTTGCCAGCAAAACCCTTGGCCATTTCTCTTTGGTCTCCTGTGGAATAAATTCCACACCAAATGTAAACATTTTTAAGTTGTTTTAGTAGGTAACAGTAATTTGAATCCAAAGAACTTGATGTCATTGGTACTTGGACAGCTTTGCTTGTGTAAGTTGTTGATCCGAATACTTGCAACAAGTATGTGTTGCATAAAGGACTGGTTCGGCCTAAAATTAACCTGTTTGTCCTCAATTTTCTCTATACCCGTCTATTGCCATCTACTCTTTGTCTATTATTTTGTAAAAAGTACTAATTTATCTTTGTTTAACACATTGAGTAATAGAAATTGAAGCAATACTCCAAAATGTTCTTGAGTATTTCAGTTTATTCCAGAATGATCTGAAATGTCTAAGAATGGCCGAAACTTTTTGTTTATAATTTGGAATATTTAAAGTTGGTCTGGAATGTTCCAGAATATTTTGCAACATTCCAGGATGATATAAAATTTTGAAGAATGGTTTTTGAGAAAACATTGAAATGTTCGAGGATGATCTAAAATGTTTTAGAACATTTCAGATTTTTCTAGGATGATGAAGATTTGTTGAGAAGTATTGAGATGTTTAGGAATGATGTAGAACAATCCAAATTTTTTATTTTATTTATGAATTTTTATTGCTAATACAATTGATACTGTACTTCGTGGATAAATCTTGATATCTACCACGTTTTTCAGTAAAAAAAATTGTGATGTGTTTATTTCTGTTTGCAACATGTTTAATGAATATTTCATCCTCAGATTATCTTTCTCTTTTTATCGTTAACCTTGTGTCGATGAAGAACAACAATTTTTTTTATTATCATGTGGCATCACTATCTGTAATCGTTTTCGTGTTAGTTGTTTGCCATCAGTCGGTTTGGTATGAGACGTACAATTTGTGCTTTTAAATTAAAATGACGAACTATGTGTTTACAAAAGTAACGTGTGAATAAGGAAATTACATTTTGGTGAATGGTAAAGTACTATATTATGTTTTTGATTATTTTTTCCCATAACTAGAAATTTCCTTAGATGTGCTTCATCTTGTCTTAGGTAATTAAAAAAAAAATTTCGTTAGTATTATAAATAATAGAATTACGTTTTTGGTAGTACGTATTTTTGTTTGATTATATTCGTCATAATATTAACTGTATATTTTCTTTGAGTCTTGAAAAGTGATTTAAAATTACACTTTCCAGTTTTTCTATAAATTCAATAACTTTAGGTACTTAGGTAACATACCCAACAAATGAGTAAAAGAAAGTAAATAGTTTTTTAAGAAATGAGAATGTTTCAATTTTTATAAGAATAACACCATGAATTATAATTCAGGGTGTTGTAAAAAAATCGGAACAGGACAATAGCTCGTTACATTTTTGGAAAAGTGTTATGTACAAAAGTTATATAATTTCTTACTGGCTCTTCCCTCTTCAAAATGGGGTTAAACAAACCCATTTTGGTCTAATTAGTGTATATTTTTTTCGGCTCTTTCCAATTGGTAGGTCAAAAATATACAATCCTTATCGAAAAAATGATCAAGACGTTGAAGACCACCAGAGAATAGTCAGTAAGAAATTTATCAATAAATTTTACACTGAACATGGTTTCCAAAAATGCACGAAACATCCAGTAATTTTTTTTAAAATAATGCAACGCATATTTCTAACGGATTCTATTTTTAAAATAACCCTTCAAGTAATTTATAATTATTGTAATGAATGGTAGATTGTATTGTAAATTTGATTTAAATATGTACCTACCTATCTATGTATTTTTTTGCGATTTAAGATACTAAAGGGGTGAATATTTTCTACCCCAAAACTGACTTATTTATATAATTTATTAAATTTTATACTTACCGTCTCCATTTGCGCTAGGAGTTTTGAGTATTAACATCTTTCCTTGAAAGATTTGCAGAAAATGCGGTGGTTCGTTATTTTCTGTAATGGTTACCAAAACAGCTGACCCTCCCAGTTCTCTATTTATTTCATCTTTATTGATAAAAGCGCCTTCAATGTCTTCCTGGTTTGCTTCGTTGCCCTGAAAGAACGTTTAAACGTATAATTTTCATTGATTCTTTTGTTGTTTTCTTTTTGCCACTTTACCATCCACGTGTAGATAATTAAGTCTTTGCAACCCTTTATTTTGTTATTATATGCATAAACAACAATGTATGCACCGTCGGAGAAAAATATTCCTTGGTTTTCTTTGGTTATTTGGACTAAATCGCGTTTTTTCACTCTCCATGCTTTTATGGTACCAGCTCCGTCATCTAAAAGTTGACATTCTGCGGCCAAACATGTTCTTTCTTGTAACAAATCGACATCAACGTTCGTCCCAATTAATTTTGTCATTGTCTTTTCTAAAACATCAAAATACATCTTAAAAAGATTGTCCTCACTATTCTCCATAACCATCTACTGCCCTTCCTTCGAGAATACCTTCGCGGAGGGTGGAAAAATATTATAAAATTATCTTCGTCTACGACATTGCAAACTAGTGATGTGTAAGAAAGTTATTGAATTCAGAGGAATGTTGTGCAATGTTTCAGACTGTTCTTAAGTATTCTAGATTGTTCGAGAATGATCTGAAATGTTTCAGTGTGACCAAAATTTTTCCAGAATAATTTGGAATGCACATATGAGATTGATTTCGAATGTTCTAGATTTTTCAATAAGGTTTAGAAATATTTTTTAGGGTTTTCGAGAATGTTAGAGAATGAACTATAATGTTCCAAAAAGTTATAGAATGTTATAAAACATTCCAGGAAGTTCTGCTAAAATTTTATACTTTTTTCGTATACTTTCAAATTCAGTACCTAGCGTACTTTGTTGAATAATCAAATTTTTTTTATTTTCTACCTGTGGTGTCGTTTTTATCTCTCCACTGGGAAAATAAAAACTTAAATTCAGAAGGTTCATTTCCATCTAGAACTCTAGTAACCCTTGTATAATTGGGGTAGTTCTTTTTTTTAACGAATCCTCTTGCATTTCTGAGTGCTTCGGCTTTTTCCCTTTCTCTCGCCTTTTTACCAACCCATACCCAGATCCCGTATCGCCCATGATCCAGAATATAAACATCCTGAAACCAAGTCATCAAATTGTCTCATTACCCTAAACAATTTATTAATTATAATCCACATTAACTTCAATTCAGATTAAAATTAATCTTCAATTGCTGCCCTCCTATTTTTTAATTTTTTCTATATATTTACGTTACTTACATTTGTATCAAGATCGCTTTGGTTTAAGGGTCCTGATTTAACTTCGGCCACCCTGTATCTTCCATTATTATCTGTGCACTTGTACGTCCGAAGTGGATGCTTGGCATGTATTTTATCTTTATCCTTGAATTCAGATGGTTCGTGGGGTTGAACAGTTCTTTTGCTTAGAGGCAAGTGCTTGTTAAAGTCACCCTTAACTTTTTCGTCCAATGTTTGTTCGTAACCGTCGTCCACAAACACGATGTGATAACATTTTTTCTCTTCGCGTAACTGGTTAGCGATCTTTAGGAAAAAAAATATTTATCAAAATGAATTTCTGAATTAAATAAACTCTTTTCATATTTCTTTGACAGGGTGGTTCAAATTCAGTGGCCTATTAGACGTTTATGGAAAACTAACGGTGGGAAAATTTTGAAAAAATTTGTATTGTTCTTACGACATATGGTCTATATTTTTAATTTTTTATATCTACTGGGCTTTCATAAAAAAATTCAAAGTTTAAAAACTTAAAAATATAGACCATACTTATGTCGTAAGTTCAATACAATTTTTTTCCAAAATTTCCTCTCGTTGGTTTTCCATAAACGTCTATAAGCTACAGAATTTTGATCACCCTGTATAAAAGGTTTGCAGTATTAATTACAATTTGATTAATTAATTCAAAATTATGTATTTATTGCATTAAAATATTTGTATTCACTGCACGGAATTGCAAAATAAAACTAAGGAAGTGCGTATTAATCACGGTTATACAATCTTTGTTTTTTTCCCACAGGTCATGCTTATTATAATTTTTTACCGTTTTTATTTATTCGGAAATGTTTCGGTTTTCAACTTAAAAAACTGCCAAAGCTGTCTACTAAATAGTTTATGTTGTTTTGTACGGAACAATAGTGTTTTTGTTCTTTTTGTTACCTTGATGCCGTGAATTTTGTCAACGGCGCTAGAGGATCTTCCTATCCACAAAAATAAATGATTCGCGGTATTCAGAGCATAAACTGTTTCGCTATTCATCAAATCCCACGAGACCTTTTCAAGTTCTATCAGAGCGTTACTTTTTATTTTGAACAGTCTCGAATCTGTATTTTGATTTATTTCCTCATCGTGCGGATGCTTCAAAATTCTCATACCATTTTTGAAATAACTTTTGAATCTGCAAAAAAATGTCACATAGACATTTAACTTCATCTTTTATCCTTGTACAAACAAAAAAATATAAAGGACACTACAATTGATAGGCCTTCAGATTAATTTTCTCTTCTCTGTTTTTATGGGGGTTGAAAAATGTGTAGATGTAAATAACGTGAAAATTAAGGCTGGTCAATAACATTAAAAATTAATTTTTTTAATGTTCATCTAGATGAAGTTAAGGTATAGGGAAATAACAGGAAGAATGGCTTCACACGTGCCCATGAGTATGAATTTATAGAAAAATGTAACGACAAATAAGGGCAGAAGGTTTTCTAATGGATATGTCAAAATAAGGGGACCAAAATGTTTGAAATTTAACTAATTAGCTACATTTTCACTTATACTCTGGAAAACATCTTCCTTTATTTTATAGTTACGTACTTCCACTTCCAAATGGCAAAAGCGAATAAAACATGGAAATTTTTTATATATATTTTTTTAAACATTTGGGTCTTTATTCCAAACCTCTAGACACGTACAAACCTTTCTGCTTATCGTCTTCCCACAGCTTGATTTTATCTAGAATTTCACTAGGTAAACATAGCATCAGGGGCATAAAGTTTTGTCAGAAAATGAAAAATTACACCCACATACTTTTCAACCCCCTTAAAGGCGGAATAGAGAAAATGGAGCACTTTTATCTTTTAACTGTGTACCTGGGACTTTCATGTTCTTGAAATTCTCTGTGTTGGGTTGAAATTCCTCCGATAAAAGCGTCCAATTCTACAGTTTTGTATGCAGCTATTCCCGACTTGTCCGATGTTGCAGAAGCTCCTAGCCAAAAATGTATGTGACATTCAATGATCCCTTTGTGGACTTCACGATTCTGATAAAGATTGAATGTTACAATATTTTGAAAATTCGGTTTTTATTATTATTTTTTTAAAGATTTAGTTTTTCATTGGCGATTGGCTTTTTATTTTTTAATGACAAAAGTACATTGCCTGTTTTTTTTACGGTGTTTACCCCTGCCTTCTTTTAACTATGCCCAAGTGGGTACTTTATTGAAATTTAATAACAGAAAAACTTTACGCCCTGGGTGTTTTCTTTTATGTTAAAATTGATTTCAAAACAAATTTTCTTTTTTCGTTTTATTTAACAGCTTACCACCGAATCCGTCCCACAACGTTGTCCATATTCGGAAGCTGCGTAAACTATGTAGGCATTTGTGTCGTAGAATATTCCGTATTGGTCTTTTGGTAAAGATACCACTTTGGTACTCTAAAATAAAAAAAATAAATAAAACCGTAGTAGAAATTTTCATACTTGATGGTCATTTCTGCTTCATTGTGTTTTATGTGAATCAGTAAAAGGTGTATTTAATGTTCACTGCGTGTAAAGTAATAAACAATGGTATATTCACCTCAATCTTCCAAATATGAAAGCCGGTTGTATTTGGTTTTATCAGTTTGAAGGCAGTGTCCACTGCACCATTTGTTGTAGGGAACCCATCGTCCTAAAGTAAAATGGAAAATTAAAAAAATTACACCTAAAAAAAAATTAATTAAAAGGCTTAAAATAAAAAAAAGACGTTTTTAGTTTTTAGTTTTAATAAATTAAACTCGCAAACTAATGAAGGGAAATAACTAACTGACTCAAAATTAGATACTTACATTAGTTTAGGACCTTTTTACTTTTACTATTATATTTATCGTTTTCAGTTTATTTTTTCGTTAAAAAATTTCAATTCTTTTTGCTCAAAATGGGGTCAACTTTTTGGCAATCTTAATTCAATTAAAGAATTAGCAAATTCTAACGCAGAACAAAGTAAAAATTTGGTGGGTTATATGTAATAATAATTCCCCATTGTATAAATGGGATTGAAGAATCTTTTTTTACTCTAACATTTAGCCGATTTGTTCTAATTTTGTAATGTGACCGTGGGAAAAGTTTGTGGGTTACAATTAGTAAATATTTTAGAGCAGTATAAAAATTTCGCGTACCTGTAGGTATAGATGGAAATACAAATTTCAGTTTCTGATAAAACATTTAAAAAATCGTAGGGTAACATTTTACAGTAGAAATATAATTATTGTAAAATAAAATACTATTTATAAACAAAAGCTTTATAATACCTGTATTTATTTTAATTTAAAAAAAAAATTTTTTGACATTTTCAATTTAATTTTGTTCCACGTTCAAGTTAAGTTAAGTTATCGTTCTTTATTTGTTTCTTCAAAAGAATTACAAAACGTAAAATTCTGCTGTGGTAAATTAAATTACCAATTACCAGTTCGCAGGTTTAGAAAAAAAAATAAACTTATGTACTTATACTTAAATTCTGTAGTATAAAAACTTGTATAAAAAAAAAAATATTCGTTTGACAAATAATGGATACATCGAAGGACTAAAAGAGTTTTGAAAAAACAAAAAAAAATAGTCAAACTTTAAACATTACGTAATCTTTTTTTAGAAGTTCGAACTCATTTCCATTATTGAAACCATTCTGTTGACAATTTCCGGCACCATTTATCCTTACACCATTAATTTTGGCGATCAGGGACATTTTTAATGACTTAATTACGACACAAAACCGCCCGAAGCAAAACTATTCTGTATGTTGACTAAAATTTATTTCATGTTATTTTTGCAATGCTACGTATTCGTGAGAACAAGAACGAATTTTTTGCGTTTGTGGAAAATCTGATAGCGGTCGTCCGCTTTCGCAAACCGCACGTCGCTGCGTGAGTGTGGTGAAGAAAACTGAGAACAACTCGAGGAGTAAAAGTCGATGGATGCTATGGTGAAACCAGTCAAAGAAGGAAAGAATAATGAAATTAATGGTAACTGTGGAACATTGTTATCGAATGCGGATTTTGACGCATTTTACCATGGTTTACGGAAATATGAAATATTTCATAATTCGAATCGAATTAATATTTTAGACGGTTTTTGAAATAATCTTTTTTCTGTTGAATTTGTTATTGAATATGGATTTTAAATCATCTTATATTTTTGTCGCGAATATTCCGTGTTATAAGCTTCTTTTCAAAAAAAAAAAAAAATAGAATTGAAAAAGTTATCAAACGCGTACCCATTTTTATCATATTTTGAATTCTTATCTACTTCATAATTCAGACCAAATAATGCTAGATAAATCGATTTATCAAAATCCCGATAAGTTTAGGAGAATAAGGAAGTACTCCCCAAACACACAAAGGGATTTCCTTTGAAAAAACTGCTCTTGAATATCAGAAACGAACATAAAAAAAAAATTTAGCAAAAAAACCAGTATTTTAATGGGTGCACTAATAAAATGATATTCAGTAACACCCCTACCCCTTTTTTAAGGATTTGAATTAGTTATTAAGTAACATACATTTTGACACTTTTTTAAAAATACTAATAAAGATTTTGTTAAATATTTTGGAAAAAATCGTAAAGGTTTCAAAATTATAATTTATTTACTTTGTTGTATTAAAAGTCAACGTTAATCAATTTGAAAACCTAAATATAAGGTCCAGGATTTTTCGCTGAAAATTCCCGATAAACTGTAGGTAAATTAAAAGGCGTTGTGTAGTCCTTGATTTAATTAATGCTAGGTACAGTGGTTTTGAGAATAAGGAGGTGGAAATGCTATATTTTCTCATATTTTTTATTTTAAGTCATGGTTCGGAAAGTAGAGGCCCAAAAAGAAAAAGATTCTGAGTATAAAAACAACTTTGGGTACAAGTTTCACTAATTTATTGTTGAATACTCAATATTAGTGAAACTTGTATACAAAGTTGTTTTTATACTCTTTACCTATTTATCAACTTTTTGTTGTTTAAATTAAGTAAATCACCCAAAAATGGCAGACATTTATTTTAATTGTGATAAATATTTACTGAAGCCAAAAGAGATACCTAATCTTTTTTTAAAATAAGAACAACAATAACTGAACTGAATATTATGTTTTTAATTTTTAAAAAAATATGTTTTACGAAAAAAAAAAAGGAAATAATAATACGGTAAATTTTTGCAAAAAAATTTCGTAAGTTACAAAATTGATATCAAATATTTTTCGTTAAAATTGATCGTTGATAAATTTTTTGCAAAAAATCCTTCATCATGACTCTTGGGGTAACACTTATCGTATGGAACTTTTCGGATTTTGCTCAGAATCATACAAAAATGGTTGAAACAAAAATCCAGCTTTTTCCCCCAACACACAAAGGGATTTTCTTTGGAAAATCTGCTCTTGAATATTGGAAAAAAAAAATTGCGAAAGAAAAATCAAAGGTACCTATACGTATAATATTTTACATTATTTCAAAGGATGCACTAATAAAATCATATTCAGATTTCAGAAAAAGGTAACACCTCTCCCTCTCGTTCAAGGATTGCTTTTGGATCCGTCTTTGAATTAGTTATTAGTTAACATTTATTTTCACACTTTTTTAAAAATAGTAAAAATAAATATTTGATCTCGGGTAAAAATAGTTATTAACATAATAAAAGGTGATAGTATTTATAAAGCTTTTGATAAATATTTTGGAATAAATCGTAGTTTTCAAAATTATAATTTATTTACTTTGTTGTATTAAAAGACATTTCACAAAATTTTGAAAATCTGCATATAATGTCCAGGATTTTTCGCCAAGTTTTCCGATAAACTATCGGTAATTAGAAGGCGTTGTAGTCCTTAATTTTATTAAATGCTAGGTCTAGTAATTTAGAAAATGAGGGGGTGGAAATGCTTTATTTTCTCATATTTTTTATTTTAAGTCATGTTATTTATACATGGTTCGGAAAAAGGCCCAAAAAGCCAAAAATTCTGAGATAGATGAATTTTTTTGTGAAGCTTAGGTACTTAATATTGTTATTCAATTTTTGTTGTTTAAATTCTGTAAATCACCCAAGAATGGCAGACATCTATTGTAAATTGATAAATATTTACTGAAGCCAAAAGTGAAAATAAAAACAACAATAACTGAACTGAATATTACGTTTTTTAATTTTTTAAAAATATTGTTTTACGAAAATAAATAATAATACGCTACATTTTTGCAGAAAATTTCGTAAGTTACAAAATTGATATTCAATATTTTTTCGTTAAAATTGATCGTTGATAAAATTTTTGCGAAAATTTCTTCAATCATGACCCTTGGGGTAACACACTTATCGTATGGAACTTTTCGGATTTTGTTTTGAATCGTAAAAAAATGGCTGAAACAAAAATCCAGCTTTTTCCTTTTTATTCTCTCCAGGATTAAAATTATGAAAAAAATTAATTCCTTATAAAGAATAATCTTTTACTGAACTGATTTTTTTTATAATTAGCAAATTATTTTTAGAAACCTTATCATTTTTTTAGTGTGTAAAATATTTTTAACTTTTTTTTTTTTAAAGATGCATAAAGATCAGTGTTGTGAAAATGCTTTCTGAGCGACTGAGCGACGATGTTAGTGACCCTCACGAAGACCTTCTTCCGCGAGTGTTGTCCGTGTACTTATGTGTATTATTTCATAATGCAAAAGGTACCAACAGTTAGTTTTCTGATAAATAACTTCTTGCCTCCATAGGTCTTTGGTCGATTAAATTGCAAATTAATTCAAACAAATCCTGTGCGCAACTCTTAATTGGAGCAAAAGTGCTTAATTGGCGCGACAAACCGTTACTCGACATTCTCGCTATTATTAGTTAATTATTTACATATTTTGCCACTTTTCCGTTCTACAGTTTCGTTTCTTCCGGAACAAATTGCATCGCATATAAGCATCGTAATCGGCATAATAAGATTATATTAGGAAAATTGAAGAGAAGAAAAAAATGTATTTTAGATTTTGTTTAATTAAAGGAGAATTGTTTCTATTCTAAAAAGGACTTTCCAAATTTGGAATAAATACTTAATACATATGAACTTTAATTAATTTTTCTCCTAATTATAAACTAATATTGATCACATTTTCAAACTTATGGTAAAAGTAAAAAAATTGATTAAAAAAAAATACAATAGAAAACCGATTTCAAAAAAATACCCTTTTTAACCAAAGGGCAGCAAATAATTCTTTTTTATAATATTGGTTCCAAAAAGACAAAGAAAAAAATATTAGATATATGGCACAAAAATGTACAAGGGATTATTTTCTATTTTTTAGTTTGTTTTTTGGG
Organism: Agrilus cyanescens; assembly: GCA_947389935.1. NCBI lineage: Eukaryota > Metazoa > Arthropoda > Insecta > Coleoptera > Buprestidae > Agrilus > Agrilus cyanescens. The sequence goes on from OX376705.1 coordinate 27,735,164, forward strand.
GGTTCCCTGGTAATCAAGGTCTATAAAGGACCACTTTGCTACTTTACCAAACCCAACAATAATTCATAAATAATTTCTGTCCAAACAAACAAAAAAAAGTATGGAAGAAAAAATATACATAGACGAATTGAGAATCGCATTTTAAAATTACAATAGGTAAAAAAAAAGAAATGAAAAGAAAAGTTTTTACTTCCGGATTCTTGCAGGAAAAAAATATTTCGAATTTCTGTACAAAAGCTACATACGTCTAATACTTTACTGTAAATTTGCTTGGTTTAAAAAACCGCTTTCAAAAAATGCTTTTATAAATTTCATATATTCTTTAAAGCCTTTGAATTGGTATTAACTAAATCTCATACGAGAAAAAATTTTTGTTCAATTGTGACTGAATCTCATGGAATAGGTACTAAAATGTTGCAGTTATTGTTGTTTAGTTTAAATAACGAAAGTCGAATTTGAAAAGAAATCAATAGGTACATATTTGTAAAAAATAATTTAAATTTAAAAATTACAGTTTTAATATTTTGACGTTGTATTAAAGCAAAAAAAAACAATATTCGTTACAATTATCAGAGGAAAAGTAAAATAATAATTAATCATAAAGATACAGAAAACGATTGAAAAGTGAGAAAGTTATTAATGTAAAATATGTATTTGAAAACGTATTGCATACTCACAATGATTAGTCTTGTTGGCTCAACCATATCCACAAAATAATACAATATATTCTGCCAATTAGATAAAAAAATTTTTTTTACAACATACAAGCATTGATACACTATATATTGTTATTAAAAAAAAAATTAGTTATAATTTACAAGTGAAAACCGTTTGGTCGTTCTGTAATATTAACTGAGGTCTGGCGCGGATTTTCATGAGTTGGTGCGGTTTGTATCAATGACAAATCATAAGGCTGGCTACCTGCTGTAGGTAGTAAGTACTCTGTATTTTTTCTAAAACAATCTATCGAATAATTACATTACCTTTGTATACGTGTACTTGTATACAAATACATACATGCATAAATATGTACTTACGTACTATGTGGGATTTATAGTACAGAGTAGTACTAGTCCGTTAAATTGATTTGTTGCTTTAACATAAACAGCTAATATACTATTTTACAAAAAAAAAAAAAATTTTGAACTTCTAAATTTTCAAAAATTTCTAGTATTTGTCTTCAATGTGTATGTGTACAAACGCGATAAAGGCATCATTAGTAGTTGTTTTGTTGATTTATTTTAATATTGGGTGCATGTTGTACTTATTTTTACAAGATATTTCTTTTTTCAAGAAAATCGAAAGGGGGTAAGTTATTGTGTATAATTGCAAATTTGAAAGTCGACAAAAGTCACCCTCGCTACCTTCCCTGAAGATGTCAGCCATAGCAGTTGGCGAAACGTACTGAATATCAATTTTTAAGAACTATTTAACAAAGTAAATTTGGGAATAAATATGGATTCAAAAATGTAATAATTTTTTTAATTTTTCCATTTTATCAAAAAAATATTACCCAAAAGCTGCATATTAATAGGCAAAATCTTTTGTTACAAATAAAATTTTCCACTTAAAATTAGTTGTAACTAGACGTATTTGAGTTAAAACTGTTTCCACCGGGGTTAAAGTTCATCCAGTTAACACGTGATAACGCGTTAGTGTTAATTTAGGGTGGGTTAGGTTGGTTAGCTAAAAACGACCCTGTGAACTTATTTTATTATTTTTTTTTTTTTCTATTACCTATATTTAGTCACATTCTAACGCATCTTTAATAATATTTTAATTTTAAACGACTTACGAGCTTCATAAAAAGTTTTTCATGCTTTCAATAAATTGGGAACAAATTACATAGCTTGTAAAGGAATTTTGAGAATAATATTCTTTTCTTTTTTTTTTTTTTTTTTGAAATATTACTTAATCCCTTACTGTACAAATATCTGAACGATTACACGATGCAAAGGTTCACCTAAAAAAATACAAAGGGAGCGGATATATGGTTTACGAACAGATCTGCTATTGTTTCCTGTTAAATTTAAATGTACATAAGATGTATGTGTACATTTTTATGTACTTATACATAATATGTATATAAATACATTATGTGGACCTTTGTACGTAATATACCGTATAAGGTTATAATAAAACAAATTTTTTAATTGAAAACATAAGTTTAGTAGTAGTAGAAGGGCAGTAGTATAACGAAAAATTTTAAGCACCTCCTCTGGGACCCTTATTACCTCCCCATTCTGGATAATTTATATTTATATTTTTTTGTCTCTTGGGTAGGGATCTTCTTGTGCCCCTAAGATGACTGTGGGCTGTCCAGCCATGTGGGGTCTGCAAGGGGGTAGCTTACGTTTTTATTTGCTTGTGAAACTCACAACCAATGTTTCACCTTATTATACAGTTTCAGGTTTATTAATTAATTTATTATAATAAGTGTCAACGAGTTGCTGAACTATAAGTAAAGCACAAGAAATTATCTAATTAATTACCAATTTCTGGCAAATTAGTTCTTATAATGCTGATGTATATCTTTTAAACTGTGAATTGTATCGCTATGATGCATTAGGTCTTTTTTTGTAGAATATTATTTCGTACAATTTTCCTGTAACCGGAAAATTTTAAAGAGTAACTAATTACCTTCAAATTGAGCCTAAGTCCATCTATGGGAAAATTTTAAAATTAAAATTAGGGGCTTAGATAGAAGCAGTGAACCCTTACAATTATCCTTGACCTGTAGGTATATACATATATTTTAATACATTAAGTAGTATGAAAACTTGGAAAGTATGTGCAGTTTTTCTTGAAATTTTCTGGTTTTAGACATTGTATAAGTACGTATAAAAAGTTTGTACAACTAAATACATCCATGATACTCTTTACAAAAATAATATTTACATTTAAAAAATTAATTTAATAGAAAAACCACTTTTTTATGGACTTACTGTTGAAAACCTTTGTGAAAGTGTTTTCACTATTGCACAGACGGAGATGCTGCAATCTTGTGATAACTCAAACTGTGACAATTCCTTGCTAACACCAATATGCTTATTGCATTTCTCAAAATTTCCTTTAAACTCCACTACATCAAAGTTATCTTGCATTTCCGTCGTTTCTGCCAACGATTCAGCATCAGTTTTGTTGTTAAGGGTCGTCTCAGCGTTAATTATCGATTCATTATTTTCAATAGGGCTTTCTACTACAGCTGGACTTTTTAAGTTGTTTTTAAAGCCAGAAGACTGGGTGGAATCTTCATTTTTTTGGTCTGAGTTACCTCCATAATCCATAATACGCTGCACAAAAGATTTTGTCATGCACAGGAGATTTTGAGGTTGACATGACAAACTTCAAAAGTTCTTTGATAACTAGATGTTTGCAATTTTTAGTGATAGAAATATAATTTTGTGGTCGGTGTGATTAAATAATTTTCACAAAATTTTAATTTTCATATTAATGAAACGTCAAAATTGACAAAATTTAATTTCATAATCAATAAAAGTTAATTTTTCCGACAATAACTAATAAAAGTAACTTTAATTATGCAACGTTTTGACTGTCGATTTCGGTCATCATCAGGCTAACAACTAATAAAACCAATAACTATAATTATAACATATCAAGGATTACGGAAAAATCTAAATGTACAATGGTGTAAAAGTATTAATAAAACGAAGTTTATTGTCAATAATACCATTCAATTTCTTTATTGAAACTTAATATAAACGACGTTTCGGTTGTAAATTTGTGACCCTCTTCAAGTTATAACAAAATGACAGTTAATAATATGTAATATTTATAATATGTAAGGCCCAAGCTTTGTTTTGATGAGCTATCAAGGAAAATTCAAATATTCACAGTGTAACACTTAAAAATAAAATTTTGCCGATCCCTGGGTTGAGGAAGTTTTCTGGTTCGGATCTCCTTCCTCCCTTCGGGATCAGAAAAGCCAAAGTTAAAAGTTAAGAATCTCATGGTTGAAATTCACACAATTGAATTGAAATGCATAAGAATGGATAAAAGATTATTAGCAAAAAAAAGCAAAACTTTTTAGCCGGCTCTTCACTATAGGATATAATTTAAATTATATCTCGAAATATAAATTTTATCCCCCGAACGATCCTTTACACTGTGAGATATGTATTGTAGCGAACGCGAGCGTGCTTGTGTGCGACCGGATACGCTTGTATGCGTTGCCGGCCGGCTCGACTAGCCAAGGCCGGTGTCGGCAGTGTGCGTTGTATTTGTGTACGTGTGTTCCGTACCTGCCTTCCAGGAAAGTAATTAAACGGTTCGCCGAAAACGTAAACAATGTAAACAAACTTCGAGACTTTTCTGGATTGTTCCATGATGCTATAAAAGTGGAAAGACGTTCGACAGTGAGTTAGTAATAAATTGACCGTGACAGTGGTAACATCGGAAATAAATCGACAGTGTTAGAAGTGAAAAGACAAATAAATAGAGACGCGAATATAAGTGAGTGTTGTATATAAATAGTAAGCTAAGTTCTGTATTAATTAATAGTGTTTTTAAGTAGTTATTGTTAAATAAATATATGTAAATTGTGTTCCTGTACTTTAGTCTTGTGAATAAAAATTTAATAAACCCACGAATAATTATTGTATTGCAATCGTCTACAGAGGAACTAGCGGTGGAACGGGAGAAACGATGTTTGAGGGGAAAGGAAGGCGTAAGATATTAATATAAAACCTTGAAAATATCGCTCGATCGACCGATAAAATATTTATAATTTGTAATATAGTATATATTATATTTAAGTGTAAACGGTACCAATTAAAAGTACAGTGAGCGATATGATATTAATATCTATAAATCTCAAGATTTAATTAATATATATTATATTATATCTAATAGTGAAAAGCCGGCTTTTGTGTAACAATTTTTTCCTGCAACATGTTGTTTATTTTTATGACTTGATGTTGATAACGTGACCCTGTATAAAACAACGTAGTCATTGACGTTGAGAAAGGAAAAAAAATGCGATTTTCATTATCACACTGTTCATTCCCTCTCATTCCATTAGTTGCTATTATAAGCAAGCGCATGCCTATGTACTTTGATCGGTAGACTGACTGACGTGACTGTTGATTGTTATGATTGTTATGATTGTTATTAATACAAGTTCGTAAGAAATAATAATTAATTATATTTTTCCCAACGTTTTGCTAAAACAATATTTTTTCGGCTTCATTATCACAACTGTATAGTTAGTTATCTTTGTACGGTTTGTGCAGTGTTCTATCCCTTTGAAACATGCCATCTTATACATCTGTTGCCGTCATGGGTTGTTTAAAGACCTTGTTAATGATTTTTAATTTTGTATTTTCTGTAAGTATTAAAATTCAACATCATACATTCTAATAAAACAAGAATAAATTGTATTTGGTCATACATTTTTTTTTGGGAATAATGTCCAGATCAATTGGCAATTGGAAAATTGGTTTTTGTTTATAGTCATTGGGTTATTTTTAGATTCGCGTATTTTTAAAATAAAGGTCTATTTATACTGATTTATACTATCCGGTCAGACACGTAGCGGGAACGTAGCTTATCCGGTCAGACAAACATTCTTATATGCATTTCTTATGCAAGTATTCATATTTAGTGTATCGATTCCGTTCAGACACGTTCCGCGTCATACAGGTACCGTCCGTCATTGTCGAGAATCTGTCAAATTTCTATTTTTCCCAACAAAATGTGAAAGTCGTACTGAGGCATTCGAAAATATGTAGTGGTAAAATTTTTGCTCATCGTCCATCAGTTCTTTAAATATTGTCCAAAATTCACCATGAGCCTTTCTTTTTTTTAACATTTTTTGAACACCAAAACGACGCCGGCGCTGGTGACGATGACTTGGCATGTCCTCATCTTCGTCTAATAACTTGGCAATCATAAACAGTTCTAAAGATGAAAAATCTATTTCATATGAAAAGCAGCAATAAGTACTTATTTTTTATTCAATAGTTGCAATCTACGTCTGAAGTATAAACATAAACACTACCCATCTTTGTCGGAACGTTAACGTTACGTTCCCGCACCGTGTCTGACCGGATAGTACAAATAGACCTTAATTCGTTGCTCAAGTGGTTTTAATCAGACAGGGTATTAAACACGAAAATTAGATGTACCTATACATATTGAAATTTACCCTCATCAACAAATTTGATTATGATCTAAATTTGTCATGGCAGATAGAAAAAGTGATGCAAAATCAAAACATAAATTGGATTTTTGTAAATCTTGACTTGTTTCTTCTTTTAATAATAATTTTATTCTTTAGAAATTTCATCATATAAAACAGATCTAAAGACAATTTTCTTTTTTAAGTTTTGTTCATCACCAGATCTAAAAAGTTTTATTTTGATCTAATCGTAAGAAATTTTGATAAATGTATTTATTTTGAGAATTTATGGAGCAGAACAAGATCTAAGTGAGTCAAAATTACAACAAAAGAAATAAAACAAGATCATTTTAGGAACCAACTATCCCTATTTTCGACTTTAAAGGGATAAGATCAAAATGAGATTTTATTTTTCGACTCAGATTAAGTAATTAACAAAAATAAAATAAAAATTTGTAGATGTAGTACGATGACACTTTTTATGCAATTAATTAAAATAATTTCAAGTTGTTAATCAGTTTTGTTACTTCCGATTGTACTGGAAGTACAAATCACTACAATTTAGTTTTGCATGTTTTTGATGCCATAGTTTTATTAGTAAACGTTTTAATATTTTATCTTTTAAATTTAATACTAATTACTAATATCAAAAAGTAAAGCAAAAATTGTAGGTATAGGTATAATTATAAAACGAGCTAACAGAAAGATATTAATTAAATTAATAAAACTAATAAAAATGTAATTAATAAAATATTACAGTGAAATACAGGGTGGACATTTTCAATCTATTTTTGAGAATAATTGGAAAACAAAGTTGACCTATGTTGTATGATTTCAAGGTGGATACAACCACTTCCTGATGGAAAAAAAAAACAACTATCTATAGATTTTTGTCCATTGAGACCATTTGTTTCGAGCTATTCTCAAAGAGAAATTAAAAGGCCCACCTTGTGTAGTTGTATAGTTCCAAAAATTAATGCACATTTTTAAAATTTAAACTCAAAAAATTGCATCTCGAGCCCAATCCATAAAATAACAATTTTTTATAGCTTTCCGGTATTGCAGTATTATTCACAGGATTATGGATATATTTCAAAATGAGTAGTATATTAGAACTAAGTACCGTCCATTCGAGTGCTCTATTTTACATGTCAATAGCGACAGGGGCTATCGTAGTTGTTGCTGGATCTATAGCATGTTGCTGTACAGCTAAAGGTCATGCAGGATTTCTGTATGCTGTAAGGATATAATACCATAATAACGCAATTTTAGAGTTTGATAACAAAGTTACACCTTACTTTTAAAACAAAACAATGTTTTCAAATTGAAGGTTACTTTATCTACAAATTTATAATGAAACAAATGAAATTCACTGATAAACAAAAATTCATGTTTTTTTTGTCTAAAATTTTTGTTTTTACAATTTGATTTTTAGTACGGTTGTTTGTTATTTTTGTTAATGGTGATGGAAATTGGAGAGGGCATTTTCATAGCTGCTTATCGTAAAAATTTGGCAGATGGGTTTGATAAAGGCCTTAATCAGACTATTATTAATTATCGTCCGTCAGATTCGCCCAATAGTAGAGATTTAGATTTGCTTCAGTCAACGGTAAGGTTCTTTGATGAAAAAATAGATCTTTTTAAAAATTTATAAATTATTTTGCATTATAATACTACACAAAAAGTTGGGCTGATAAGGCGGTACCATTTTTGACTTATAAAAGATTGACCAATGAACAATTTAATAAATAACTCGTAGGGGAACACTTAAATCGAAAAATATAGAGAAATAAAGAGGATAACGGACTGAAGTTTGATCTTGAGTTTAAATTTGGGTACAAAATGAAATTTTCGAAGTTTTTCAATTCAGAATTTGTAGTTGAAGTATTGGGTAAAATAAAATTCGCAGTATTGACCTTAATTGTATTTTGGGGTCAATAATAAAGGCCATTTATCACCTTGAATTGGCTTTCTTAAATTGACCTATCATAAAATAGTACGATCGAAAAAAAATTACACGCTTTTAGAATTTGGAATCTCAAAAGGGATTGCCATTAAAAAGAAAATGATTTCGATGTTCAATATCCTTGAAATTTAAGGACATTCAATTTTCCGCTGAAAGTTACACAACTTTTATTTGTAGGTACACATTTGTCGGTTTAGGTTTTACCCTAAGTACATAGTTCATTTAAATTTAATTTGGCGAGTATTTCTTTGACGATATATTACAGTTTTGAGCTTCTGTAGTTTTTCAAAAAAATAAAATAAAATAAAAGTGGTACCCTCCCTAACTTCATTTATTTTAAACATAGATCTTTACGTGGATAGAAAAAGTTAAATATTTTAGCCCAATATGAGAAAATAAATATGTATGTCATACGTATGATATTTTTTCTTCGATTGAACATACGTATCCGTTTCTTTTTGTAAAAATGAAATTAATTTAGCTTCATTGCTGTGGTAACCACAATTATACGGATTGGTTGCTTTCAAATCATATGGTTCCTGAATCTTGTTGCAAAAATTCTGGTTGCGATAGCGCTGATCCGGGAGAGATATACATTGAGGTATGTAAGAAAAAATGCATTTTGTTTTAATTTTGTAGTAGTAATTTTCTTTTCTACCATTTACAATTAAATGCACATACGTACGTACCTATACGCAGAAAAAGCGTCCAAATAGTGTATATTCCAGTTTGCTTCTGAAAAAATACATTTTTTTTAAATATGACGGTTAAGTCAACCGTGAGAATTCTTGTTGTTAGACATATATCGCTTTAGAAAATGAATATTAAAAAAATGTAGTACACTTAAGGGTATAATCATGACGAAAAATCAAAGAAATATTAGTTTTTAATATTTGAAAATGTCCAATGGATTGTACCATATGCAAGAGCATAGGCTTTCACGGCTGCAATCCATAGTAAAATCAAGATTCGGGTTTGTTGAAGTAAAAAGACGAATGATAACTAATGAGCTTATGACATATATCAAGAAAATTCAAAATCATTGAAAATTAATGATGAAATTGCTGAAGAATTAAAACCTAAAGTTAGATGAATCATGAGTATTCAAGTAATAAAATTCAACAAAAATACAGTTTGTTAATTTTCAATGATGATTTTAATTTTCTTCATAAGAATCGTAAATTTGACAGAAACGTTGTGTAATGACTTTTCTAGTTTAACTTATTTATTTAACGGATATTTATTTACAATTATTTATTTAACACTTAAACACTAATAGAATACTTAAACACTAATAGAATACTTAAACACTAATAACAATTCAACAACTTATTTATACGACAAGGAAAACGCATATTTATATCACTCGGTATATCGTAGTTCGGTATTTATATTACTCGTTCGGAAGCTAACTGTAAACTGCTGTCACTGACCACGTCAACAAGTATTTATAGAGACGTAGAGTAATTCCAGAAGAATCCAGAATGACGTACTAGACGTTACTGAAGTTCCTATTGTGTTCCTTGTTTATTGTCATCAAAGCGCCGACCGACGCCGGCATCCTTTGAACTCCGCGCTTATCTGCTGTTGGATGTCGTCGCCGCTCTCGCACACATATACGCTCGTTACAGTTGTCTTTTTACTTCAATACTTCTCTACACTACTGAAGATGTCCACAGCTGCTGATGAAACGTTCAGCTTTTAGACCACGGGCTCCAAGCCTGGATGACTAACATAATAATTTACATAACGACGGCCGTGAAAGGTGTAGATACTTAATAAAAAAAAATCAAAAACGTAGAATTTGAGAATTTTGTTTTTTTGGTGTTTTTTTTTCTTAATTGTTAAATTTGTAAAATCTCGCGTCTGATTCATTAATTATCAATATATAGAAACGTTATGAACATATCCGAAATTGTTAACAAAGTTTATTTTAGGGTTGCTATGATAAAGTTATAAACTTTATAATAACACAAATGGGAATTGTAGCATATGCTTCAGTTGGGTTTGCACTTTTCCCATTACTTGGAGTAATATTATCGTGCTGCTTGTCTAAAGCTATTAAAAATGCCAATTATCAGCCAGTGGAATAAAAATCACGAGTGTCTATACCGTTAAATTTTAACTGTTACATATATTCTATATACCATAAATATGTCGTATTTAATCCTGACGATTAATATTTTTATTGTATTTTAGTTAGTAGAATGCATATTTAATGCCATTAAAAAAAATATTTTCAACTAACCATTAAAATTTATGTACCTACTTGTACAATTTGTCTGAATGTTTGAAATATTTATTTTTTAATTTTTTAACTGTTTTTAGTATTAGAGTATGGTGTTATAAGTCTAACAACATTTTAGTTTCAGTTAAAACTTTTTGTTTTCTTTTAAGGATTAAATATGGTACCCATTTTAAAACACTTTTAACATAAATAATTTTTTACTGTTATTCCTTATACACAATTTTTTTTTTAAATGTTCCACAGCCTTAGATACTAGATTTTAAAACAGAGTATTGTTCTCATAATCGTATATTTTTGTGATTAACATAAAAAATGCAATCCGTTCATTTTTTTTTATAATGGAATAGGTACTTCTTTTTATGAATTTCTTAATTAGAAATTCTATACGAAGTTGTCAATTTTCGTTTCAATTATATTTTTTGATAAAGAATTTTTATAAATTAAAAATTTGTAGTTAGGTTTTTATAGATTTTATATACAATGTTATTGCAATAAGAAAAATGTATCCAACGAATATCAACTTTTTGACAGATTTACTGTAGTGGAAAATATTAGACCGTCAAATGGTCGTAAATTTTCAATTATTTTCTCTTTTCTGCTTTTAAAAGGATTGAAAATTAGGGCTAGACCACGTATTAAAAATCAATTTTTCCTTTTCAGGAACAAAAACATAATTTTGTTGCCTCTGCAATGCTTTTCCAAATTAAAATTAATTTTTAATTTTCGATCCTCTCAAAGGCAGCAGAGAGGAAATGAGGCACTAAAATGTTCTTATTTTACCGAATTTTAAAAACTATCATATCACTAAAAGTTCAGGAAGCTACTAATTTTTAATTTACTAATTTATCCTTATATACTACCTACATATATGTATTTGATATAATATAAGCGTGTTTACTCTTTCAAAGACATAAAAATAGTTTCTTCTAACTACATCTGTCTGTATCTGAATATTAAACAGCATTTTGTGCCTAATAATAAAGGTAATTTATTTAAAAACTGTCAGTTATTTTATACCTAACAACTCAGCCCTCGACGTGGGGGGAAATCCGGGGAGGCAACTTCAAGGGTGCCAAATTCATATGTTTGAAGGAGTCTTGTTTCACAAAGCGCCAAGTCTCCAAAGCATATCGTTTTACCGATTATTCATTTGATTTTGAAAAACGTACTGAAGGTTTGTATTTTTCCTGTCCATATCTATATTTTTCAGTAGGGAACATTTTTAAATAAAATTAAAGAAGGGGTAGAGAAAACATTAAAAAAATTAAATATTTATTTATAGATATGTATGTCGAATTTCATCGTAATTTTTAGATCTTACTTACTACTTATTAGACGTGAAATTATGGTGAATGTGCCGGGAATCCATAGAGTTGTTATTTTATTATACAAATGAAGGTAGAAATGAAGGAGGTCAATAATTAAAAAAAAAAATGTATTACAGACACAATCAGGAATAAACAGATCCTGAGATATAGATTAAATTATTAATATTTATAAATTATAGAACGTTCTACTTTTTAAGGGACGTGGAGAAAGATTAGTTCAGGATAGGAAGAAAGGAAAATGATTGAATTTTATTATTTTTGGAACTTGTCTTTTTCTAAATAGAAAATTAGATCTAATAATTAAGGGACATTAAAAGAATTGGGATCTTATGTTATTTTTTTGTGTAGTTTTCTGACATGATGATCGAAATAGATGCGGTATCGCTAAGTATATTTTTAATTTAATCTTGTTTAGTCTTCCCTTGTTCCATTCAGTTGGCTTATTATAAAATACCATTGTAAATTAGTATAAAATTACATGTTTTCAAACAAGGAGTATCAATTTACCTACGTTGTTATAATGTTTATCTGCGAATACGTATTGCAAATTACCTACACTGGTTAACAAAATTCAAGTTTCTTCGTGTCACACTTGAGGCTTTTTTAATTATACAGGGTGTCTCCAATAAAAATAAGGACTTTAAAGAATACTGTTTAAAAATTGCATACGTAAATGTAGAAAATTCCAGCGTCTTTTCGAACAAGGCTAGTCCCAGATTTTGGATTTGGGCTTAATGGGATGAAGCTTACGGCCCTGGCTCATCGAAAGGTCACCTTCTAACTTAACAATAGAAACTAAGTGAGCCTAAAGTTTAGTAACACTAAAAAAACTATATTTAAATTGTCTGAGATACTCCTATTAAATAAAAGCTTTTAAACAGACAGGGTTAGGTTAAGGGGCACGAGTCTTGAACAAAACTATGATAGTTTTATTTTAATTGTGACGAGAATAAGTCATTCTAGTCTTTTTGAGTCATCAAATATATGATTTAAATTTGAATTTCTTCATCATCATTAGTTTGACTCGAAATAGAGGATTGTGAATCGTCTAGGTAAAGTATTAGGTAATTATGTACAATAGCTTAGTCCCTTCCGATTTTCTTAAAAAAAAAAGTGTTGTAGAGTTCGTCATGCTGATCAAGAATATATGAATATGTTGGGCGCGGAAACCACCCCTTCATGGTGTTTTTGAGCTTCTTCGTTTCGTGTATGTCTTCCATGTCTATTGTAAAACGCGATTAGTAGTAGTGGTTCGTTGATTTATTCGAATATTGAGATCGTGTAGTGTTTATTGTTGTAGATTTGATACGAAATAATTTATAGTCTTTATCTATAGGTGATACCAACATGATACTACTTGTTTGTTTAAACTTTGAAAGCGGTTATACTTAGTGTGCTACGAATAAAAATGTTGGAAAAAAGTGAGGGGTAAGTAAATGTAAAGACACCCATCCTGAACCGTAACCTATTGCAAAACACACGGAAGTACCTATTACGACAGTTTTTTTGTATTTTATGACATCTTCATACTGGTTTTGAGCTTCAAAAGATAGGTTACGGTTCAGGATGAGTGTCTTTATATTTTACATATCCCTCACCCTTTCTCAAAATTTGTATTCGTAACACAATAAGAATAACCGCTTTCAAAGTTTAAACAAACAAGCAGTATCATGTATCAGCTATAGATAAAAACTATAAATTATTCCGTATCTAATCTACAAAATAAGCAAACAGTACACGATCTCAATATTCGAATAAATCAACAAACCACTACTACTAATCTAGTTAAACGTTAAGAATCTTATGGTTGAAAATCACACAATTGACATTGAAATATGTACAGTGAAATGTATAACAGGTTGTAATGAATTGAAATTCTTAATAATGGATAAAAGATTATTAGCAAAGAAGGCAAAACTTTTTTTCCTGCAACATGTTGTTTATTTTTATGACTTGATGTTGATAACGTGACCCTGTATAAAACAACGTAGTCTTTGACGTTGAGAAAGGAAAAAAAAATGCGATTTTCATTATCATTATCACACTGTTCATTCCATGTTCATTCCTTCTCATTCCATTAGTTGGTATTATAAGCGCATGCCTATGTATTTTGATCGGTCGCATTGACTGACTGACTGACTGTTCTGTTGTGCACCCGGCTTCATTATAATTAATAAAAGTTCGTAAGAAATTGTAATTAATTACATTTTTCGCAACGTTTTGCTAAAACAATTTTTTTTCTTTGTGAGGTTTGTGCAGTTTTCTATCCCTTTGAAACATGGCATCTTCATCTGTTGCCGTCATGGCTTGTTTGAAGACCTTGTTAATGATTTTTAATTTTGCATTTTCTGTAAGTATTAAAATTTGACATAATACCTACTAACAAAACAAGAATAAATTGTATTTGGTCATAAATATATATTTTTTTTGGAATAATGTCCAGATCAATTTTTGACCGCGCTTTTTTTGAATTAATTTTCATGTGTACAGGGTGATTCAAAACAAGATCGTGTGAACGTATTTTTTATTTCATTCTTGGAGTACGTGTAAAAGATTGATTACACATTTTATCCCTCTCTCGGTATAAGTAATTAAAAATAATTTATTAACACTATAACCAACGTAATCGTTTAAACCTAACAACACTGCATCGTCTTTTAATTAAATGTAATACCAATCTTTGGATTGATTAAAAAAAGAGTATTTTTATTAAAACATGTATGTATGTATTCATATACATAAAAAAAATTGCAATTTCTGTTAGCTCGGGCAGTTTGGAAAATTGGCTTTTGTTTGTAGTCATTGGGTTATTTTTAGATTCGCGTATTTTTAGAATACTTCAATGCTCAAGTGGTTTTCATCAGACAGGGTATCTCTAATTAGATGTACCTATAAGTACATATTGAAATTTACCCTCATCAACAAATTTGATTATGATCTAAATTTGTCATGGCAGATAGAAAAAGTGATGCAAAATCAAAACATAAATTGGATTTTTGTAAATCTTGACTTGTTTCTTCTTTTAATAATAATTTTATTCTTTAGAAATTTCATCATATAAAACAGATCTAAAGACAATTTTCTTTTTTAAGTTTTGTTCATCACCAGATCTAAAAAGTTTTATTTTGATCTAATCGTAAGAAATTTTGATAAATGTATTTATTTTGAGAATTTATGGAGCAGAACAAGGTCTAAGTGAGTCAAAATTACAACAAAAGAAATAAAACAACATCATTTTAGGAACCAACTATCCCTATTTTCGACTTTAAAGGGATAAGATCAAAATGAGATTTTCTTTTTCGACTCAGATTAAGTAATTACAGTTTTTGGAGGATTAACAAAAATTTAAAAAAATATTTTATAGATTTACTACGATGACACTTTTTATGCTACTAATTAAAATAATTTAAAGTTGTTAATCAGGGTTGTTACTTCCGATTGTACCGGAAGTACAAATCACTACAATTTAGTTTTATTTATTTCATGTTATTGACGCCACAGTTTTATTAGTAAACGTTTTACTGTTTTACTTTCAACTCTTTTAAAGTTAATATTTTACTAAAATCAAAAAGTAAAGCAAAAAATGTAGGTATAGGTATAATTATAAAACGAGCTAACAGAAAGATATTTATGTATTGGTGTAAAAATTAATAAGACGAATAAAAGTGTAATTAATGACCCACAGGGGGCCATTCTAATATACCTATCTTTGAGAATAATTTGGAAACAAACATGACCAATGTTGTAGGATTTCAATGTGGATACAACCACTACCTGATGGTTAAAAAAAACAACTACTTATAGATTTTTTTCTATTGAGGCCTTTTGGTTTCGAGCTATTCGCAAAGAGAAATTAAAAATAGCCCACCTTGTGTAGTTGTATAGTTCCAAAAATTAATGCATATTTTTAAAATTTAAACTCAAAAAATTGAAAATCAAGCCCAATCCATAAAATAACCATTTTTTATAGCTTTCCGGTGCTGCAGTATTATTCACAGGATTATGGATATATTTCAGAATGAGTACTATATTAGAATTAAGTACCGTCCATTCGAGTGCTCTATTTTACATGTTAATAGTCACAGGGACTATTATAGTTGTTGCTGGATCTTTAGCATGTTGCTGTACAGCTAAAGGCCATGCAGGATTTCTGTATGCTGTAAGGATATATGATAATAACGCAATTTTAGAGTTTGATAACAAAGTTTCACCTTACTTTTAAAACAAAACAATGTTTTCAAATTGAAGGTTACTTTATCTACAAATTCATAATTTTCTTTTGTTCATGATAACACTTTCAAAACATTCTTTAATATATGCAGAAACAAGTGAAATTCACTGATAAATGAAGCACAAAAATTTTTCTTTTTTCAAACACGTTATTCGTTTGTAAGTACGTCCTTAATTAGAATTTGATTTTTAGTACGGTTGTTTATTATTTTTGATAATGGTGATGGAAATTGGAGAGGGCATTTTCATAGCTGCTTATCGTAAAAATTTGGCAGATGGGTTTGATAAAGGCCTTAATCAGATTATTATTGATTATCGTCCATCAGATTCACCCAATAGTAGAGATTTAGATTTGCTTCAGTCAACGGTAAGGTTCTTATTTAAGAGTTGATGAAAAAGTAGATATTTTTAAAAATTTCAAAATTATTTTACATTATAATACTACACAAAAAGTTGGGCTGATAAGGCGGTACCATCTTTGACTTATAAAAGATGGACCAATGAACAATGAAATAAATAACTCGTAGGGGAAGACTTAAATCGAAAAATATAGAGAAATAAAGAGGATAACGGACTGAAGTTTGATCTTGAGTTTAAATTTAGGTACAAAATGAAATTTTCGAAGTCTTTCAATTCAGAATTTGTAGTTGAAGTGTTGGGTAAAATAAAATTCGCAGTATTGACCTTAATTGTATTTTGGGGTCAATAATAAAGGCCATTTTTCACCTTGAATTGGCTTTCTTAAATTGACCTATCATAAAATGGTACGATCGAAAAAAAATTACACGCTTTTAGAATTTGGAATCTCAAAAGGGATTGCCATTAAAAAGAAAATGATTTCGATGTTCAATATCCTTGAAATTTAAGGACATTCATTTTTCCGCTGAAAGTTACACAACTTTTATTTGTAGGTACACATTTGTCGGTTTAGGTTTTACCCTAAGTACATAGTTCATTTAAATTTAATTTGGCGAGTATTTCTTTGACGATATATTACAGTGTTTTGAGTTTCTGTAGTTTTTCAAAAAATAAAAAATAAAATAAAAGTGGTACCCTCCCTAACTTCATTTATTTTAAACATAGATCTTTACGTGGATAGAAAAAGTTAAATATTTTAGCCCAATATGAGAAAATAAAATTTATTAATATCTATGTCATACGTATGATACTTTTTTCTTCGATTGAACATACGTATCCATTTCTTTTTGTAAAAATGAAATTAATTTAGCTTCATTGCTGTGGTAACCACAATTATATGGATTGGTCAGGTTATCATATGGTTCCTGAATCTTGTTGCAAAAATTTTGGTTGCGATAGCGCTGATCCGGAAGAGATATACATTGAGGTATGTAAGAGAAAGTGCATTTTATTTTACTTTTGTTGTAATTTCCACTTCTACTATTTACAAGAAAATGTAGTACACTTAAGGGTATAATCATGATGAAAAATCAAAGAAATATTTGTTTTTAATATTTCAAAAAGTCTAATGGATTGTACCATATGCAAGAGCATAGGCTTTCACGGCTGATCCATAGTAAAATCAAAATTCGGGTTTGTTGAAGTAAAAAGACGAATGATAACTAATGAGCTTATGACATATATAAAGAAAATTCAAAATTGTTGAAAATTAATGATGAAATTGCTGAAGAACTTTTAACCTAAAATTAGATGAATCATGAGTATGTATTACAGTAATAAAATTCGAGTGAAACAATGATAAAAAAACAATTTGCTAATTTTCAACATTTTTTTTAATTTCCTTGATAAGCATCATAAATTCGACTGAAACGTTATCTTTTTACTTCAATACATCTTCAGGACTATAGAGATCCGAGAAGACTTCAGACTACACTTCTGAAGATGTCCACAACCGCTGATGAAACGTTCAGCTTTTAGACCGCGAGCTCCAAGCTTGGATGACTAACAGCATAATTTACATAACGACGGCCGTGAAATAAAAAAAAATCAAAAACGTAAAATTTTAGAATTTTGTCTTCGTGGTGTTTTTTTTTTTTCTTAATTGTTAAATACTGTTGTACAATCTCGCGTCTGCTTCATTAATACATACTTCGGTAATTTATATTCTATTATTCTTATCATCAATATACATAGAGAAACGTTATGTACGTAACCGAAATTGTTAACAAAGTTTATTTTAGGGTTGCTATGATAAAGTTATAAACTTTATAATATCGCACATGGGAATTGTGGCATATGCTTCGATTGGGTTTGCTCTTTTCCCATTAATTGGAGTAATATTATCGTGCAGCTTGGCTAAAACTATTAAAAAGGCCAATTATCAGCCAATGGATTAATAATCGCGAATATCTATGCCGTTAAATTTCAACTGTTCATATATTCTATTTTGTATACCATAAACATACCGTATTTAATCCTGACGATTATTTTTTATATTATTCGTACTCATTGTATTTTGTTTAGTAAAATGCATATTTAATTCCATTTAAAAAAAAGTTAAATGAACCAGTAAAATTTATGTTCTTGTACAATTTGTGTGAATATTTAAAATATTTAATTTTTGGGCAGTTTTGGTGTAAGTCTAACAACATTTTAGTTTCAGTTAAAACTTTCTGTTTTCTTTTAAGGATTAAATATGGTACCCATTTTAAAACATTTTTAACATAAATAATTTTTTACTGTTATTCCTTATGCACAAACATTTTTTAAATGTTCCACAGCCTTAGATAATAGATTTTAAACCAGAGTATTGTTCTCATAATCGTATATTTTTGTGATTAGCATAAAAAATGCAATCCGTTCATTTTTTTTTTATAATGGAATAGGTACTTCTTTTTATGAATTTCTTAATTAGAAATTCTATACGAAGTTGTCAATTTTCGTATCAATTATATTTTTTGATAAAGAATTTTTATAAATTAAAAATTTGTAGTTAGGTTTTTATACATTTTATATACAATGTAGAAAAATGTATCCAACGAATATCAACTTTTTGACAGATTTACTGTAGTGGAAAATATTAGACCGTCAAATGGTCGTAAATTTTCAATTATTTTCTCTTTTCTGCTTTTAAAAGGATTGAAAATTAGGGCTAGACCACGTATTAAAAATCAATTTTTCCTTTTCAGGAACAAAAACATAATTTTGTTGCCTCAGCAATGCTTTTCCAAATTAAAATTAATTTTTAATTTTCGATCCTCTCAAAGACAGCAGAGAGGAAATGAGGCACTAAAATGTTCTTATTTTACCGAATTTTAAAAACTATCATATCACTAAAAGTTCAGGAAACTACTAATTTTTAATTTACTAATTTATCCTTATATACTACCTACATACATATATGTATTTGATATACTATAAGCGCGTTTACTCTTTCAAAGACATAAAAATAGTTTCTTCTAACTACATTTGTCTGTATCTGAATATTAAACAGCATTTTGTGCCTAATAATAAAGGTAATTTATTCAAAAACTGTCAGTTATTATATACCTATACAACTCAGCCCTCAACGAAGTGGGGAAAACCGGAGAGGCAACTTCAAGGGTGCCAAATTCATATGTTTGAAGGGAATTCTTGTTTCACAAAGCGCCAAGTCTCCAAAGCATATCGTTTTACCGATTATTCATTTGATTTTGAAAAACGTACTGAAGGTTTGTATTTTTCCTGTCACAAAGAATCCCACAAAGTATATTTTTGTAATTTTTTTTTAAATAAATTACTCTTAACCTGGAGTAGAGGGGTGCTATTATAAAATTTTTACCCTGCATTAAAAATCGTATTTTTAATGACGAATTGTAGGAAATTCTCAGTCCCAGGAACCATATTTTTCTAAGGAGAATTTTTTCTAAAGGTCTTATAAAAAAATTTTTCGATGCACAATGTTTTACTTTCCCATTTTCATTTGTTAATTTCTTTTAAATTTATTGGAAAATCTAGGCATTCCATGTTTTCCACTGGTTTATTCTAGTTTTAGAATGACATATTTGTAGCCTGATAATACAAATAATTAAAAAGGTAATTATGAGGACGAAAAAAAGCGTTTCGGGCACAGCAGTAATTGATAAATATGAAAAATCTAGGATGTTTCTTTTGGTTATGTTCTTTGTAAGTTAAACTTTAAATTTCATTTGGTTATAAGATCGATTATTCCTTTAATCCGACTTAGGAGACTAGACAAATCACCAAAAATTATTATGTACTAAATCGAGAATTCAGTAGGTACTTTACTCATGATGACAGAATTTGCTAATTTTGTTTTTTTTGTGAATTAATGTAAGTGAGGTATTTATTTACTAATTTACAAAAACAATTTTTTTATTATTTTCTATGACATTCTTGTAAAATTACTTTGTACCATTGTTTAAATTCATATTTTATCGGTAATTTTTAAATTAAGATCATTGTTTTCTTACTGGCACTATGTAGTTTTAAATTTACTCAATTTTGGCGAAAACCGCAATTAAATCGGTTGAGAAATAACCGAGTAATCCCTTTTTAACGTTTCCCTACTTTAATTCTATGAAGTGGCATCTAACGTAGTTTACTTAAGTGTACTGCAAAGGGATTCCAAGGTAACACAAGTGCAACGATTAACCTAGTTTTTATGTGCAACAAAATGTAGTGGCAGTAGCCAATCAGGTGCATTGAGAAGCTTTATAAGCAGTAAAGCTTGCATTCCTGAGTTAGTCACCCACCATGCTGTGGGGGATGCACATCGTTGCATTAAGTTTTAGATTATATTTACGTAAAAAATACTTTGTTCCTTTAAATTGTTGCTTTATTGCCAGTAAATGTATTTTTAAGTATTTATTTTTTAAACTGGTTGTAATTCACTTATGCAGTATATTTCAGATGTCTAGTTTGGCAATGATTTTTGCAGTATTTTAGGCTGAATTGAAATTAAATCGCTTTTTACAGTTTACCACTAAACATTCTTATGCCGCCTCATATGTTTTAATTGGAATAATTGTTATTTTTGCGGGATTTTTTGCTTGTTTTTAGTCTAGTGATGGGGGAATCCTGTTATTATGTATGCCGTAAGTCTTTACTTGTACTACTAATACAAATATCTAATATTGTTCATCTAAAAATAATGTGAAGTACCTTGCACTTGGAATTGCCGTATTATCAGTCTTCCCTTTATTGGGAGTAATTATATTTTGGGGATCAGCTGAAGGTCTTGAAAAATCAAAGTGTCGACAAGTAAAGTAACGATCAGATAATAGTACTAACGTATGATTGTCTCTAAAGTGACATAATCTACGTAAATTATGATTTTGATAACCGTTCATGTCATTGATTTTTTGATAGATCCTTGTATAAGGTGGTTTTGAACTTTTCGATTGAACCTCGTATGTATCTATGGTAAGTTCCATACATAGAATATACACCATATGTCAATCCACAATCAATGTCAATGTAATGTAACCTAACCTGTTCGATTTTTGCATCATCCATGTAAAGTTACAATTATAACTTAATTAATATCGGGTTATTTTCAAATTAATTAATTAATTTATAAGTTTAATGAAGTTATTGTCTTTGGTATTTAGAATACGTTATTTAGGATTTACATTTAGTAGTGAGATTTGTGTAAAAAAACGTGCATGTGAAACTGTCGATTTAGTGAAAAGTTTATGCACGTCGACACTTTTTAATCAAAAGTGGGGCACGAAGAAGCAGCATAGAAACGTTAAATTGAAAATATTATTTGAAGAGATGGCTGATCCAAAGATTGAAGAAGTTTTGGCCCCCCTGAGAGCCAACGTTAAAGAACAGGTTAGTAAAATATGTTACCTTCCTTAAAAGTTTTTTTTATTCACCACAATCTGTTAACAAAGGAGGGGTATTAGTATTTATTTAAAATAGGCCTAACATTTCAAGAAAAACTCGATTAATGTGTAAATTTTTGTTTCGTCCCCTATTTGGATTATTAATGATAAAAATAAATGCTTTTGTCATTCTTTTACAATGAAAGAACTTTATAAAATTGACCTTTAAAATTTTTACACCAAAATTGCCAATTCTTAAAGTATTTGGGTGTTTTCATTGACAGTAAAGGGTTGAAGTACTTTTTTTATTTGTTTTGTTTATATGGACAGGACATATAACATATCAAGGAAGAAAGAAGCTCAAACCCTTCGCTGCATATGTAAAACGTCCAAACAAATAAAAAAGCGACCTATTTTAATGTAAAATTATCAAACGGGTCAATGGAACAAGAACTCTGGCCCAAGGAGAGCTCATAATATTTGAATTACCCACTGATACCCCGTTGATGAAATATTTATATCATATTTATAATTCTTTTTGTCTTTAATCAGGGTGACTTGGTACGAAAATTAAAAGCAGAAGGTGCACCTGCAATTGATGTAAAACAAGCAGTGGTAGAATTAAATAATCGTAAAAAACTTCTGGAGGAGAAGGAACTTAGTCTTTCTCCTCATATAACTTTTGATAGAGCAAAAATGGAAGATCTTCTTAAAAGACGATTTTTTTATGACCAGTCATTTGCTATTTATGGCGGTATTACAGGTCAATTTGATTTTGGTCCAATGGGTTGTGCATTTAAAGCCAATTTGTTGCATTATTGGAGGCAGTTTTTTGTTCTGGAAGAGCAGATGTTAGAAGTTGATTGTTCAGTTTTGACACCAGAGCCAGTATTGAAGTAATACTAATTTTTATAGTTTGACTTAATCAGCATTAATAACTACATAAATTTTAGAGCTTCAGGTCATGTGGATAGATTTGCTGATTTGATGACAAAAGACGTAAAAACGGGCGAATGTTTCCGGTTAGACCATTTAATTAAAGCACATCTTGAAAAAATTTCTTCCGATAAAAAAACCACTGAAGAAATCAAAGCTGAATGCAAGGATATAATCATAAAGGTTTGAAATTTTTAGGTTGATTTTGAAATTTTAAATTTAAAAAATCGTGTTTTTGATTCAGTTGGATGGGATGAATAAGGAAGAGATGCATGCAGTTATGAAAAAATTTGATATGAAAAGTCCTCTTACTGGCAATACTTTGACAGAACCCATTGAATTTAATCTCATGTTTGCAACTCAAATTGGACCGTCCGGTTTAGTAAAAGGGTAATACATATTTTGGTTAATTTATATTTTAATTTATTTTTAATATCTTTTGTTAACAGGTTTTTAAGACCAGAAACAGCTCAGGGGATTTTTGTAAACTTCAAAAGACTTTTAGAATTTAATCAAGGCCGGCTTCCTTTTGCTGCAGCACAAATAGGTAATAAAACAATATATTATTTTATTTATAAAGACGAAAATAATAATTTTTTCTTTATTATTAAAGAAATCACACACAGTAGATGTTTCAACAAGATTTAATAAATACTCGACAATTGTTTCAACTAAGAAGTCATTTTCAAGAGTACATTGACAATACTTTCTTTTATAGGTAATGCATTTAGAAATGAAATTTCGCCCAGATCTGGTCTGATACGTGTCAGAGAGTTTACTATGGCGGAAATCGAGCATTTTTGTGATCCCACTGAAAAAAACCATCCGAAATTTGAAAACATCAAGTATACAGAATTACTACTTTATTCAGCCTGCAATCAAATGGATGGGAAATCAGCAGAGAAACGGAAAATTGGCGATGCCGTTTCTGAGGTACAATTTTTTATTTTGTTTTTGAAACTAGCGAAAGAAACGGGTTAGGTTAGATTAGATGATTCTTTTTATAGTTTTTGGTCGTTTAAAATCACAGTAAAGTTTGTTTGTTGTTAAATTTTAGTGCAAAATACTACCTTTTTCTTCGTTTTATTGCCTGAACTAAAAAGACTATTTTATTAATTTAATATCCTTTTTTAAAAGTTCTTCAAACTTAATAAGTATCAGTAATTGATTAAATGTATTTTTCTGGTTCTTTTTAGGGTTTAGTTGCTAACGAAACGCTGGGCTATTTTATGGCACGAATTCAGAAGTTTTTGCATGATTGTGGCGTTGATCCGGCACGTCTCCGATTTAGACAACATATGAGCAATGAAATGGCGCATTATGCCCAAGACTGTTGGGATGCAGAGATATTAACCAGTTATGTAAGTGTTATACTTCACAAAAATATACAGGGTGCCAAAAAGACATCGAAAATTCCATTTTTTTGAACTTTTTTTAACCTAGAATTGACCTTTCTATCAAATTATACCCATTAAAGTTGACCGTTTTTATAATTTTTTTAAGGGGTGGATAGAATGTGTTGGATGTGCTGACAGATCTGCTTTCGATTTGACCCAACATACGAAAGCAACAGGCATTAGATTGGCTGCAGAAAAGAAGTTGAACGAACCGAAAGTGGTGGACGTAGTAGAAGCTGTGCCTAATAAAGGCGTCCTGGGAAAGAAGTTTAAAAAAGACGCGAAAATAATAACAGATGCTTTAGCGGCTTTGGATGAGAAAGAACTTGGAGAGCTGGAAAATTCGTTGAAACAACAAGGGTATAATTTGCGCATGCATATTTTTTTTTGTTAAAATTTATTGATTGTTTTCTTTTAGATCCTTTGAACTTTCGGTAGCGAATCAAAAGTTCACGTTAACGAATGAGATGGTCTCGGTTAAACGTTCCAAAAAGACGTTACATGTAGAAGAAATAATTCCAAGTGTAATTGAACCTTCTTTTGGTAAAACTATATATATATTTGTTTTAATTTAATTCATATTTTTTTTTACATCAGGTGTTGGTCGCATAATGTACGCCATATTCGAGCATAACTTTAAGGTACGAGAAAACGACGAACAGAGAACTTATTTATCCTTGCCGGCCGTTGTTGCTCCTCTAAAATGCAGTGTATTACCCTTAAGTGCTAATGCCGAATTTCATCCATTTGTCAAGCAGTTGTGTAAGTAGATTTTTTTAACTGTATTAATTCTAATTACATGAAATACTAATGCATAGATTATTTATTTTTAGCTGCTGAGCTGACAAAACTTGATATTTCTCACAAAGTTGACGACAGTTCTGGTTCAATAGGTCGAAGATATGCCCGAACGGACGAAATTGCAATTCCTTACGGCATAACTGTGGATTTCGATACATTGAAGGAACCCCACAGTGCTACGCTTAGGGAGAGGGACTCCATGGGGCAAGTTAGGCTTCCGGTAAGTTTTTTCCACACTACATCTTTTTAAAAAAAGGGAGCAGTTGTCTTTAAAATTAACAGGTACCATTTTTTTCCCCGAAGTTATAGCTCAGTAATAAAATAGTTTTTTATTTGCAACGTTCAAAAATCTTAAAATAATTGTTTGCTAATTTTCGCAACGAAATCGTAATATTACTTTAATTTTTTTTTTCTACAGCTAGATGATATTCCAATGGTTATTCACAATTTGTCATTTGGTAAAGTAACTTGGAATGATATTGAAGCTCGATATCCGAAATTTGAGCAGCAGGAAAGTAAAGGTGCAAGTTAAATAGTTTCTAAGGTGAATTACCACTTTTTGTAATTAAAACTTTGGTATTTTAATCCTAATATATTTATTTGTAATAAAAAATCTACACTTTTTTTGTTCCCTAACAATTTTACATTATGTTGTGATTTTTTTGCAGTGGTTGAGAAAAAGAAGTCGTTTATCACTCAGGCTTGAATGGCAAAATAATATATAAGGTAATGCAAAAAGTTATTTTTAGTTTTTCTTTATGAATTGGAATTATTTTTTTTTTTTTGGGAATTTATCTATTTTGGTTTGAGTAACCCTTACCGTTTTTAATTACGTATTTTATTAAAGAAAACGTTTACATTTTAAATAAGAAATGTATTTTACGTGATGGAATACATTCGGTGGTTTTAAAAATTGTCTTATGCGAACTAGAATGAAATTTCGATTCTTTATGTGTTACAACTATTACAATCAATTAAACAGTACCGACAACAAACTAAGGAACGTACACAATTGGTTGTTAATAAACTAATCCATACATATACTTTTGTTAGCGGGTCTGTTTGCTTAAAAGCTCACATTTATTTATTTATTTGCTTATAGAGTATATCTTGTACACTCTAAATTCAATCGAGTACTAATCAAAATTATATCTATGTTGAAAATAAACGTGATATAAAAAAGGTTATAAACAAAACAAAAGGTTAATTAAATGAGAAAAACGTTTGAAACATATACAAATTTTTACTACTCGAGGTCTGGGATTGGCTCATCATCAGAGTCTGGTTCTTCATCTAAATCATCAAACGATGGTTTGTCTCCACCACCCCCTGCGTTTAAGCCGCCCATCTGCCGCATCATTTCTTCAAAATCACCTCCACCGCCAAAACCTCCCTCATCACCTAAATTTGATAAAAATATTATATTAGGCAAGTGGTGCACCCTCAAAAATTATAATTACAAGTCACTAAACCTCCCAAAGAAAGTTGCCAGATTGAAAGCAAGTAAAATCGATTTGCGACATTATCAGAAGTTGAAAAACTTCAATAAGTGTTCTTTTATTCGAATTACAGAAATTTGTTAACAAAAACGTTGAAACATTAAAAAAATGGGACGAAATAGATACTTTTGTTTGCGATTTAAGATCCGAAAATGGCCAAAACTTTTAAAAATCCACGTCTAAGCTATTACTGATTTTTTTTAAATATGGTAAGTCGCAAAATGATACATTATATTTGTACATTAATTTTTGTAATGAAACATTTTCATCCTGAATTCTCTCACAGTTAACGAAATAATTCTACGAAAAAAATTACAATAAACCAATATATAATTGAGTTTATAAAACAAACAGAAAAGACGAATTTTTCGTTATTAAAAAAAAAAATTGTTTTGAAACTAAATATTTAAAACAAAAATAAATACAGAGCAAAAACGACTTTTTTTAAATTTTGTCATTAAAACAAATGTATATTTCAATTTTTCAACAAAATATCAGAAAATGTTTAGATTTTTCACTCCCAACAATGTAGTGAATCAATTTCACTTGATTTCAATGAAACAACTTTCTTCAAAAGATTCACTGAATTTTAATCATGTTTGTCAGAGAGCACTGCTCTCCTGTTAAAGAAGTTTGAAAATAATTTACCTGAGTCATCTTCATCGCGCCATTTATTGAAATCGCACTTTAACCAGTGATATTTCTTCTTTTCTTTGGTTAATGTTGGCCAGTAAGGTTCGTCGCTGTTGGCTTTTGCTAATATAAATTCAATGCATCTACCCCTATTAAAACTTTTACTTTTTTCTGGGTCAATTTCTCTGTATAAGGGAATGGTTAGTTCGTATAATTTTTTTTCTACACCACCTACCCCTTTGAAGTATATTTTATCTTTTTCAATTCTACAAAAAGTACTCGTCAGTAATTAAACAAAATGGAAAGTTAGTAAAATTGCTTACTTAATATCGGGGTCTTTAGCGTCTTCTAAATTTATTGTTAAAAATACGCTGCCTGATCTTTGAGCCCACATTACCGGAGGCGGAAGAGCGCTGAAAAAGTGAGGTTAATTATAACATTCATGTCTGCACGACTACAATTGAAATTTTTTATTGATGTTACTTTATAATTATGTAACGATAATTAAGCACAGAACGAATCATGTTATACAACGATAAAAAAATATTTTACGGCACGTTCTAGAAGATTCTTAGATCGATTTGTTGAAAACCGGAATGAATCTAACATGGCAGATAAAAACGTTGTAATTTAAATCACATATAACAAATTTACTTTGCAGTGAAAAATGCTAAAACAGTAATAAAATTATAACTTACGGTTGATTACTCATGGTTATGGTGAATTGCTCAGTTAATAGAATTTTTTTAAATGACTTTTTGCAAATTGATAGCTAATGGTTAGGAAGTTAGACACCAGATTGTTAGAAGCAGCTTAGCCAACAACCCAACAACGTAAATAATTTCCATAGTGATTTAACAAATACCAATTATCAAAGATTTCTTTCTTGATGTTCGGAGAACAATTTGAAGGTGGCGCAAGCAGTGTCAGCTTATAAATGTAAAGCTTTTTAAGTTTTCTACAGGTGGCGATAAGTGACTCTTCTTTGGTTTTATAAGTTTTATTATGCATTAATTTATAAAAATGTTACGTACCTATGCTGCTAATTGCATTTTGATTCCATTAAGGGTAATTTGTTCGGTATGTATTTAAACGTTTGCCTTTACTGCTTATATTTATAATTTTAAACAAAATGAAAATTATATACAGAGGTAGTACCTAGTAGGTATTACTTTTGGCTCCAGTTTGTGAGACTTACGTTTAAGTGTTAACACGTTCCCTCTCTATTTATAATTAAATTAAATCAAACGAATGACCAAAATTTTAATGTAACTAACATACACCAGAAAACAAAAAGTGAATCGGTAAAGAATTGTACAATTTAAAATAAGATAGAAAGGTAAATACTACTTTTTTGATTTGAAAGAAAACAATATTTTCGCTTTAATTTTTCGGTTGTTTTGTATTATTCTGTGACAATTATATTAATATTGGTTATTAAATTTAATCGGTCACAAAGTTTATGAAAATGATTTCGATTCCTCTTTCGATACATTAGGATATTTTCTATTGTGTTATTTTAAAATTTTGAGAAATTTTGGATTTTTAAAATAGATTTCATTAATTTTGGCATAATAAAAGTGTGCCTTGGACGATTGACAACTAACGACAATTAAAGCAAAATCACAATAAATTTTTTTTTTTTTTATTAATTTGTGTTACAAAGATGTTCGAAAAAAATATTTGTAATAAATACCCTAATTTGAGTTTTCGTTTTTTGTGATTTTTGTTTTTTAGCTTGATTTTGCGTTAGTTGCCAGTTGTACATAGCACACTTTCATAACACTGAAATTACCGAAACTAGCTATTCAAAGTAAAAATTCAAAATTACCCAAAATTTATCAAATACAATAATAGGAAACGTCTTAATGGATTGAGAAAGGAGAAAAGGAGGTATCAAATGAATAAAAAAAAAATGTGGTTTGTGCCATTAAAAAAACGAAGTAGGAATTCGTGTTTAAAATTTTTAAATTTAGGATTTTTTTATGAACGACCTGTATAAATTATGAAGCTTTGTTTTGGTAGGACGTTAGTCTTAAACCTCTACAACAACCAGTAAAAATTTCAGTTCTTTAAGTCACTTTTTGGGAAAGTTATGATTTTTTATTGTTTGAATTGCGATAGTGAATTTTTTTATATAAATTAAATTATCTCAAAAACCGTTTATCGTAGATGTCCAAGTTGGTCATCAAATTTATCTTAAAATTTAACGTTTTATTCGAATTCGTCGTAAAAAATAAACCGTTCCATTTAAAATAACAAAGTTCCGGTTAACCGGAAGTGCTAAAAAATTGACAATATTTTTAAAATATAGACCATGTGTCGTAAGTACTACACGATTTTTTTCAAAATTTTCCTCTCGTTACTTTTCCATAAACGTCTATTGAATGTACCTACCTCGAAATTTGAATTAAAAAAAAATCCACCCCAAAATTGGGAAATGATTTATTTAGTTTTATTTTTTTATTGAAACATAAAGTGATGGAAAAACTAATCGCTTCAATATTTATAAATTATAAACTTTAAAACTTTTAAAAACCACTAAACGAACATAGCTGAGTTTTTTATGCCTTTTTACTATCGATTGACGATATTTTTGGATGATAAAATTTTGAATCTAATAGTTTTTCCGAAAACTACCTACAATGTTTTCTTTTTGATCGAGTGAAATGGCCAATGGAAATGGCCATCAACAGTATCACGTGCTTGAGATGGCCAATTAGAAAGTTACCGTTTTGTTGTTTCAGGTACTGGTGCTGAGTAAATTGTTGACAACAGGTTGATTTCTTCGGTTCGCCAGTCGTGTAACGAACGTACTGTAAGAGGTTCGTGTCGGCCTTTCGCGAGTGTTTTCTGACTGACCACATCGATCCGTTAATCGATCGCGCTTTTCTCGACCTGTTTTTCCTTCTATTGATCGTGTGATAAGATATGGACGCGTTTTAAAATATTTTCACTCGTCCAATTTCAGTACAAAACTAACACTCCAAACGAACGTATTAGGTCGCGAAGTGTCGGACTAAATAAAGTGCACGACGACGTTATTAAAAAAAATAGTTTTTCTAAAATGAGTTAAACATCATTCCTGCTTTTGGATGTTTCTGCCCTTGACCAGCACCACCATGTCGATCTTTAAGGAGAGTAACAACAACTGGGTAAGTGATTTATTTCTTTCTGTTTTATTGTCGTGTTGTTGCGGTTTTTAATTTTAAATGGTCATATGTAAACAAATAACTAAGCAATGTTGTAGTTATTGTTTAAATATCTATGATTTCCACATTTGTATGTGAATAAGTACGTGATACCTATTGCATATGCGGTTGTTTTTTTCATCCTACGTAAAGTTTTCAATGTTCACGCCTCGTTTAAAAAAAAAAAAAAACAACTTTGCTGCGCATATACATAAAAAGAAGTCCATGAATGTATTTTTTTTTAACGTGGATTAACATGCAATGTCTTCAGTGTTTAACTTATTTTATCCTTTATTGAAGAAAAAGGTAAGCACGATTTTTAAATGAAGTAATACAAATACAAACTTTTAAATCGTCAGAAATTATGAATAGGTATTAGATGAGATGTATAATTTTTTTGTTCGTGAGGGTTAATAACTAATAGCTGGAAGTTATACAAGAAAATTATAACAAATATTGTATTTGTCGTACGGATATTAACACACATGTGTAACAATATCCGACATCCTCATTACATCAAATATAGGCATGCATGCGTGTGTGTGTGTGTGTGCAGATGCATATCCGTTCCACATCCGTAATATTTTCACATCACAATAATTATATGTATGTTTATTGTGACCTTATCTATTGTAATATGTGTATGAATGTTGTATTTAAAAATCGTAGTTATACATTTTCAGCAAGCTTTGAAAAACGATAAGGATTGTTACTGTCGTAAAAATTTAAATGTTCACCAACTTATTATTATTTTTTTTTTTTTGACATATTGCACCAATTCAATTTAAATGAAACTTGGCACAATGTTAGCAAACACGTAGACATATGCTATACATTTTTTTTTTTTCAATCAGATCTGGTAGAAATCGAGTGATAAAATATTTATTTGTGTAACATTTGTATTTTTATGACACTAAAAACTAAAACCCAAATTCTACACAAAATTTAGAGACCTTTAGGGAGGTAATATAGGTATAGTAAAATAGAGTGTAGAGTTTATTCTTCTCAATAAAAGTTTTTTAGATAATATCAACTTAAAAAAAATTTTTCATTAGACAATTTTTTTTTAAATTACACAGCAAAGGTTTCGTATACACTTCTATCGGGGGTAGTGTTATTGAGGTAATGCAACTAAACCCTTTATTTGTTTAAAATTATTTATTATCTTGTTCTATCACGTCAATATTACTTATTTAAGAATCAGGTATTTTTTTTGACAAATACCTATTTGGAATAGAAATGAAGATACTCTTAATGAATCATTTTAATTTTTTACAAAATAAAGTCCCTTAAGTAAATGAAACTGATATTATTTTGCAAAATTATAACTCATACTCTTAACAAAATAAATTCTCTCAATGCAATTATTTATGGATATATTCTAGTTTAACCCAGCAAACCTTAACCTAACCTAACCTAACCTAACGAAGTTACATTGGCTTTGCAGAAATATTAATTATTGACAATTAAAAGGTCTCTGTTGTTTTGAAAAAAGATTAAACCTTTTATGATTAAATTAGTACAAATGTAACTCAGGTAATATTTGCATGCAATTGACTCACCACTCTTAGGGTTTATCGACTAATAAAAGATGCAATTCTACCTAGAATATGAATTGTTTAACAGCTTAATTTCGTTATTGCCTATTGTGCTTTCAATAATTTATCTAGTTAGTTAAATACGTAAGACAATGATTTGTTCAAACTTTATTTGTTGATAACTACTTAATTGTAAATGTATGGGCGACTGATAATGACTAACATCTATTGTTATTTTTGTTAAAATTGTTTGAAACGTTTTTTGGTAATAATAGTAAAACACGGGTTTATGGTTACAAAAACTTTATTATTTCCACGAAAAGGAACTTTCTTCCTGAAGAAGCCACAGTGTGGTAGTGAAATAATTATTGTGTTTTTCTATTTGATCTCGAAGTATTTACAAGAAATTAATCATTTCGGAATATAGGTACCTAATACAATACGGTTCAATTATTAGTCTGATTAAAATAAACCAGGGTAGAAAACTACAAAAACTATTATAAATTAATTTTAGAAACTAAGTAATTTATTTGTTTATTTTATTTTATTATTTTTAAACCTATAAATCAATGAAAGTATAGGCACTTTTTCGAAATATTTCTATCTATCTAATAAAGTAGTTGATAAGATATGGAACGTTCATCGCACGAGCCAGGCTCGCGTTTGACTGATTTTTTAATCAAATCTAATCTCTGATCCTGTAACTCTCTAGAGGTATATTGTTTTTGCAAACTTTACACGTTATCCTGTCATTGAAAATTGATTGCGTATGAACTTAAAATAGCGTAACGTCGAACCATTGTTTTATTACGTAATTTCTGTACGCTAATTAGTTTTATCTCTCTGCTAATCTAATATGATTAATTGTTAGATATAACGCACAGGATGGAGAACCAATAATTGACAGGACGTTTACCTCTAGGCGTGAAATTGGCCCCTTTTTGAATACCATAAATCGTTTGTATTTCAATTTAGTAGTCGACTAATTGGTCATTGGTACTCGGTACTGTTATAATAAATTGAGTAATTGATTTGAAATTACGTAATCATGAGGATATTGATATTTTCAAAATTCGTCCTTGTCAAAAAGCTTTGACACGCAAGAGAGAGGGCGATATTTTGAAGTATTCATTACCTATTAAATGTAAACCAAAAGTATGCAGTAATCCAGTAATCAGCGAGATATTTGCATCTAAAGATTCTCTGATGACGTTACACAATATTTTTCCTGTATATAGTACAAATAGACTCGGCGAACGCGCCAAAAAGAGCGCGATGTTGTAGAGATAGAGAAAGATAATGGATGTGGACTTGGCGTATCTATCAGATACTCTAATTCAGTGGTTGTCAACAAAAAAATCGTCAACAAATTTTTTCACGATTTCGGATTACTTTTATATATTTTTTTCATAATCTACATTACAAAAAGAACAAATTGTAAGAACAAACTTAAAATTTTTTTCATTAATTTATCATTGATAATACCTATTACCTATTCAGTTATAGAAGTAAACGATTTGTTTCTAAATGATGCTTTACAAAATTGTTACACGTTTTTTTGGCGGTTCCAATGGTGTGGGTGGTGATGGGGGTGGAGGTGGTGTTGAAGGTGGATGTCACCAAGATGAGGCAGGTGGTTTTGGGAGTGGGGGATGGTGTAAATGTTAGGAATGGGGTAAAAGTTTGAGATTACTTCGGAGGTGTAAATTTTAAAAAAATCGTGCTGATTGGTCTATTTCTCGGCCAAAAAACTAGGTCATCGTCATTCTGTATGATTACCGAATTAAAGGTTAATTACTGAGTTAAAGGTTACATTGTTTTAGTACTTCTAGCCCAACATAATCTACCCTAAGAAACTACATAATCAGAAACTATAAAGGGTGTAATATTTTCATGGCTGCATTGGTAGGTACAGAAATTGTAACATCTTTAATTTTATATTTTTTCTTTGGAATAGAAAAAGCTTTTAATATCGCTTAAATAGTATTTGTCAATGATAGTACTACAAACTATAGTGGGTCATAACTCCACAGCTTCAAAATTTTATCGCTAAAATTTTCAGAATGGATCTGACAATGGATGAGCTAAGGTAACGGACCTGATATAGAAAATCCTTTCTAATTAATATTCATTTCTCAGCGTTTAAATACTTAATGAAGTGCTGGTGATCTTATCAAAATAATATAAATATTGGTACCGATTTGAAAGAATCCAAAAGAAAAAGTGAAAGAAACTGTTTTGTGCGACTGAATTATTTAATTGCTTAATGAATTTAATGGAAAGGTATGTTGATCATTAACAAGTAGAAAAGAAGTTTTAAACTGTTTAATACAGAGCAGCAGTTGAATAAATTTCATCCTTTATAAATTGTTTGGTAAAACTTTTACATATTTTATCAGTTCGTTAGAAGAGTAACACATTAAAAAGTCGTTAAAATCGTATCAACAACCGACCACACACACATTTAAACTTTTTTTCAGCTTGTTTGTTAATCGTTACCAAACATGACTATGCCCTTCACGTTATCTGTTTTTTTTTCTCCTTTTGTTTTTCATTGTAACCTTGTAGGGTACATACAGGTCAAAGTAGATGTACTTATTTGTTCTCTAGCTGTTGGTGTGCTAACAGAGTGGACCAATTAGGAAATGTTATTGAGACAACATAAAAAAATGGTATTTTTGTATTTCTAATGTTTAATATTCATGTGGTAGCAGGCAAACGTGGGCATTTTTGTAGAATTTCCTTTGCTTTCGCATTTCGAATAATTTGCACTAATTATATGTAAAATTAGCATTCGCAATTTATCAGTAAGTACCTAAGTAACTGCATAGATACGTATGTTTTACCATTTTTTAGATTGTAAATAGCGGTTTGTTAATTAGTTTAGGTATAGAAAGGTACCTACCGAGAATTGCGTTTTCTAGTTTTGGTATTTCTTAGTGTTACGTAATGAAATCATTATATCCACTTATGTTGTATATAAAGAACACGAGAACGAAGAACGCTTTGGTGGCTTAACAGGCAATAGTCGTTTTTCTACAATTTATAATTCGTGTTTATATATATACAGGGTGTTTTAGAAAATAGTTCTATAGGGATGTTTAACAAAGCTATCTGAAACACCCTTTTCAACTTCATTTTCTCTTAATTCTATATTTTCCAAGATATTATTGACTATGCGAATCAACATCTCGAAAGTACCCTTATTTCAGAAAATTCAGCAAAATTTTATTAAGAAGTGTTTTTGGGAAAAATACTTAATCATTTCCAAATAAAAATTTAAAAACAAAGACTGCACTAAATGAAAGTCTTAAAAATAGTTTTTTTGCGCAATTTTAAAATGGTTTTATATTGTTGCAATAAACATAAAGTTTGTGGTTCCCTAAAAATTTAAGTTTTTTTTTTGCAATTATACTTGAATTTGAACAAAGCTTTGCGAAATGGATTTGATTTTGATCAATACATATATGGTAGGGTTTAAGGTGAATAAAAAAAAAAAGAAATTCTACATCTTTACAGTGAAAAAATAGGAACTTATTTTTTCAGCAATTCTTAATTTTAAAATAATTATTCCTCTGTTTACTCGTTACAATTTTGCTATTTTTAGGTATTTTCAAGTGTAAGGTTATTGAGATTTGCTATTTAATTTATTTGAACGAATATTATTACTTGAATTAGTCAGTTTATCTGAAAAAATATTCAAGTTTCGTCAATTTCGATTAGTTAAGTTTTATTTTGAGAGCTTTACATTACAGATGGTCATACTTTAGATTAGCTCATGAAATTCTTTATTTATTTTTATAATCGCTTGATACACATTGTGTCCATTTTAGTGTGCATCATATAGATTTTTTTTAATCATGTAATTGCACAACAAAAATACAAATATTTCCGAAAGTTGCAGCAAGAACTAAAAAGATCAGGCTGAAGAAGATAACTTTGTTACCGAAAAGTCTTCGAACCATCATCAGTTCTGCTGATTTGCCAATTTTGAACTTTTCTATTTTTCAGCTGTTCTTTTGGGTTTTCCTAATTTTTTTTTTAACAAAACAAAAAATTATCCTTTCTGTTTCGTTTTTTATACCTCTCAGGCAAATCGCCATTTCATTTAAATATCATCATGTGTACTTTCCACATTTATTTGTATTATTATTATTGTTAGGTTAGGTTAAGTTGGGTTAGGGTAGTTTACATGACAAACCTAACCTAATTTATCTTACTAAAGGAATTATAATTTGTTATGAAAAAGAGAATCTAGTGACGTACGAGATCAATTTCGCAGTGAACATGAGTTAACGCACATACTTACCTATTAAATATTTAATTCTGTATGTGAGTGCATCATCTAGCAGTAATGGGAATTACATACATATGTTGCAATGGACTTGTTTAATTTGTACAAAATTACTACATCCATCGGTGATGGTTAATGTTACGTAACTCGTATTAGTGTGGAAAACTAAGAACCTTTGAACTGTATTTTTCGTACTCATAAGAATTTGCTTCGATACTTTCTCCTGTAATAAATATAGCAGAAAATGCATAATGTTAAAGTATTATTGCACTTAATTATCTTAAATTGACACTAAATAACCTGAGTAGATTGCACTTTTGACAGGAAATGTGTTGTACCCTCTAATCATGAAACATTTGAAGATAATAATTCTTTTCTTTTGTTGATTGAAAGTTGAAAGTTTAAATGAAATTACCCTCTAAATAGTAGTAGATAATTTTAGTTTGTAATTAATTCTGCTAAATAATCTTTCGTGAATATTTTTTATCTATAGTTTATTAATATTTTTTTTGTGAGATAAAATTTCTTTCTTTTAATTCTTGCCCCATACCATGGGCATAATATTTTAATTACATGCTTTGAATCTTGGTGCCCATTTAAATTGTCGATCATGTGTTTAAAAAATTATAACGGTTTACCACAACACGTAAGATTAATTTAATTAGCAACACCTTCGCTTGAACTTTAAAGTTTTAACTCGTAGCTATGTTACGTAAATTACACAAATACCTTCAACTTGTTGTATGCATTTTCAGACACGTATTGTAGACACTTCCGTCTCTTTATAAAGTCCTTAATAGGCGAACTATGTGCGCCGATTTCAATTTCTTTCGATTCGAAATATACGAGTATAAAATGGCATGAAAGTAGCTTTGTGCTTCGTAGATCGCGAATATTGATAGTCGTGAATTCTGAGATAGATTTTTCTTATAATTAGGCTCATTAAAAGAAATAAACGTTCTACGTTCAACTGTTTCGAATCTTAATTACTGGATAGGATCGTAGGATCGTTCAAACTAGGACGTGAAGGCATTAAATTAATGTATGTAGTGCTCTAGGAGGTGATATCTCAAACTTTATGTGCAATGGAACACTTCTCAAATCCGGAAATTTTAAGGGAATTCTTAGATTATTTGTGAGGTTGGGAAATTCACTTGCCTTTTTAGGGATGGATCCAAGAAGGGGGAGAGGTTTCGATTTGGGAACCCTTTAGGACCAGAAATACTAAATTTAGTCATGTAGGTGTATTTGGAATTTGACACATAACCATTTAAGTTTAATGTGCTAAGTGATTCAGATAAAGTTAAATGATTAATTTGATCTTTTGACCATTTGAAACTTTTTGAAGTTCATGATGTAGGCAAAAAAAGATACAATACACTGACGTATTTTAGCAATTAAATAAATGACCACGTCGACGACTGAACACGCGCTGTGTAATTTTGTAAAATCATACATTACAAAGGTATAATGTTTGTGCGTGGAAAAAGCAAGAGAATAGCAATAACTTTCTCCGTAAAAAACATCGGTTGATTATTAATTTTGAGCGCTCTGGACAGTGGGAAATGTATTAGAAAAAGTCTGTGTGAAATGTTGACAATACAATACAAATGCTACGCTATTATACGCTTTCTATATGTACACTATCATCATGTCCACACTTTCTTCAAGTATCTGATTTAAATAATTAATGAGTAGAATCCAACTTTTCACCTACATGAACATGAACTCGCCATTACCTAGGACACAGACACTGTAATTAAGTGTATATTAAGGATAACAATAAGCAAAATTGGGTTTTGAATAGATATAATATTAGCCTCAGAATGCCATGTTAAAGTTTGCCATTTTCAAAAATTAAATTAAAACACCCTGTATGCTGTAGACTGACAAACTGGATTGAATCGAAAGAACGAACCTTGCTTTATATATTGTACAAAAATGAATTCATAAATAAATAAATTAAATGCGTTTTCAATTTTTAAAGAGTGGAATGAAAATGGCAATATTTAAACAAAAACCAAAATATCTCAATAACCATTGATTTTGATGGTATGGTGTTTCCTAGGAAAAGTTCTTTAAATAACACCCAGAATCTGAAAATAATAAGAAAAACACGTAGTGCTATTTAAAATAAGGAAGTTGGAGTCAATTTCCGGTATAACTGGATGTGCTGCAACATTTAAAAAATATATAAGCTGAGTAGGGCCCATTGAACTAGGTCTACTCTATTTTTTTATAGAATTTTCCAGTCACTAACTTCTCAGTAATCGATTGACGCAGTTCCCGGTGGGGCACCCTGTATACGATCAGAAGGGGTAAAGCTGATTTTAATTCACTGTCTTTTCGCATGTAGGTGTTCTCAAAGATAATCAGGAATGGAAGAAGAAAATAATAAAGAAAGAGATGAAATTTTAAAATCATGAAACGAAAAACCATGACAGTGAATAAAAGCTCTGACAAACAAAATCATAGATTATTTGATTATTTGATCATACTTATTCTTTTTCAAATTTTTTTAAAAACGGCTAGGTAATTATTCCGAAGTTTGGCCTTTTTTGTCTTTGTTTCCAGAACATCAATTATATCAAATTGTTTTATCAGAATCAATGATTCGGTAAAGTGAATCAATTAGATTGCAAATTGTAATTGCACAATGTTGGGGTGTAGTAAATTGTTGCGGTGTTAATACGAAATTAAATTAGTTTGATTAAACGATTATCCAGTGCATATTGATACACGTGTTTATATTAATTTTATAAATTAGATTATTCAACAATTATCAGACTGGTTGAGGTTGTGTTCCATTTCCGTAAGAAAGCGGTGTGTTAGCAATACCATTTCTAATTGTGTAGATACAGATGTTGGTATCCAATGTTTAGTTAAATTAACAGCCATTTTCATGTTTGTGAGCGTTTTTTATGTTACGGTCATTTTAAATAAATTACAATTTCTGTCTAATGGCTTTCAGTTAATGACGAGTAACAAAATGGGGTTTGAAAGCGACTCTTGTGAATGACATTTTATTAAAAGTGTTTGAAATAATAATGGAATTGGTTTTGTAATAAGTTCTGCTTTTTAGACAGCCAGCTGTCTAATCAAAAATTGTTTCTTTATATCGAAAATTAACATTTGATAAGGATCAGTTCTAGAAGTATTTATATAACAATTGAATTTGTTAATTATTTGGGCTTATCTTCTCGAAGTTTAATTTACATAATTAAGTGTTTGCTGATGGTTAACTAAAAAAACTCTAAACGATACAATTTTTGAACGATATATTTCCAGTTCAGCTATTTTGGTTTTGATATTTGTTTCGGTTTCTATCATGTTTTTTAATTTTTATTGTCCTTAAGACGATGTTTTGGCTAAACATTTGGTGTATTTGTCTCATGATCAGATTACACAAAAGCGTAAAAACGGCTGTAATAATTCGATTAAATAAAATAGATAAGGTTCTTCATCGAATAAATAAGCAATGACCACAATTAAATTGGATCAAGCGTCAAGAACAATTTACGAACCGACAGTTATAAATTCTAACGGCGGTTTTTTAATACCTAATACCTACTGAAGTCACGTCAAGAACTTTTTAGGTGTTACATAATAATTAGTTTGACAAAATTAGGTACATTCATTAAATTTTCTTTTTTATAAAATACTCAAGTACGTGACAAGTCCTCATTATTAACTTCCTTAGTTCCTCTTGTGAAAAAACTGAGCAATAACCCAGGGGTTTGATCCTATTAATTATTTTCCTTTTATATTTTACGTTTTACGTAACTATAAATAAAATAAAATTTGAAAAACAATAATCATCCTTAAAAAGAATTGGCAGACTATTAATTATTTTGAATGCTATATACAGGGTGTCCCCTCTCAATTGGAAAAAACTTCTAGGGCATATTGAGGAACCATAGACAAGCAGTTTGAGATATTAGACTGATGTCCGGAAGTGCATGGTTTTCAAAATACAGGGTGTCAAAGTTTTTTTCAAAAAACTTTTTTTTTATCAATATCTCAAGTTGTACTTTTAACTGAGCTTTCTAAAAAATATAAAATTTTCAAAAAAAGTCAGTGGCGTACATTTTTTGGTCATTTTTATTCGTGACACTGTCCCCCGGGGCGCCACTGGAAGTAATAATTACCATTTAATTAGTGCTAACTGAGCGTCTTATTAAAGCTTACATCACCAGCGAATTTCAAGAAAATCGGTCAACGTGCCTTTGAGATATTGATAAAAAAAAAGTTTTTTGAAAAAAACTTTGACACCCTGTATTTTGAAAACCATGCACTTCCGGACATCAGTCTAATATCTCAAACTGCTTGTCTATGGTTCCTCAATATGCCCTAGAAGTTTTTTCCAATTGAGAGGGGACACCCTGTATAGACAGCAGTCTATGTGTAATACAAAATAATATTATGTAAACTTTCGATGGTGCACCCAAATTGAAACATTTTAACAACAAAACTTCAACCAAAATATTTATTTAGTAACTAATTTTTTGGTGAAACTTCGATCGTTTTATTTTATTTAAATTATTTTTTCTTCAGTCAGTTGTTATTAATTATATAAATTCCATTGATACCATAGTAAGAATTTTTTTCGGTAATAAGTACAAAAATAGTGATACGCCTATTGAGTTTTCTTATAATTAATTGTGTTTATTTATTTAGCTGTTGGTTCTACGGTTTTGGTTTACAGGACTTTTTTTATAGAAAATTAAATTGTCTACAAAGAAGCTTTTATATTTTTTTTCTCTAAAGTTGGTCGATTTGGAGTGAAATAAAAAAATCAACTTTACGGTTTTTTTATTGGCGACATTAGTTTATAGATTTAATACTTATAAGCTGCATGAGCTTTTAAAGAAGAAGCATTCCTCTACAACTCCCGCCCATATTTAATTAAATAGCGTGAAATGTCACGGAGATACAGATAATTAAAAAAAATTACGTGTTAATTAAATGGGAAAATTTCAAATTCATTTAGCGAGTACATAAAATTAAAATTAAGAGATCATCTTTGGTGGGAATATTTTTTATGTTTGGAGCAATATTCCGTCAATGGAGCGAAAAGAAAATAGTTGTCTCAAACGAAGCGCCGTGTAGATGCATTAATTAATTAATTAGTAGATCATGGTTTTACGCTAGTCTTGTTAACTAATGTTAAGTTTTTAGCACTGTTTTCCAGTGCAGAGAGTTAATTATAAACCAAACGGTCTAATTACCTCTCAAAGCTGTTTTAGTTTGCAATAATCGAAGTGAAAAAAATATTATTCAATTAATTTTTTTATTATGAGAAACATTCAACTTTAAATTAAGACTTTTGTTTCTT
The DNA here is from genome assembly GCA_947389935.1 of Agrilus cyanescens. NCBI lineage: Eukaryota > Metazoa > Arthropoda > Insecta > Coleoptera > Buprestidae > Agrilus > Agrilus cyanescens. Next base: position 27,776,449 of record OX376705.1, read on the forward strand.
TTGAACAATGCTATGTTTAACGTTTTTGAAAAATTATGGGTATTATATTATACATAATGTCTATTTTTACGTTTATAGGAGGTGAGTTTCAAAGAAATTGGAGGAACAGAATTTTCGAAAATGATTTAAAATGTTCGGAAATGTTTTAGATTGTTATAGATTTTTCGAAAACAATTTCGAATTTTAAAAAAATATCGAAAACGTTCTAGATTTTTCGATAATGATTTAGATGTTAGGGAATAATCAAAATAATCCAAAATGATAATGAATTATTTGTAGCAATAAATTAAAATCTATTTAGTGCTTCATTAAAATTTTTAAGATATGAAGAAGTTAGTTTTCGTAGCATTAAAAAACTGCCTTCAACTTGTAGGAAGGATTTTTCAGAAAATCGTTTTTTCTTTGAACAGTAGGTAATTGTTTTTTTTTCTTTTTTAATTAGGTATCTACTCCTTATTTTTTTATGGTTACCCATAATACAGTTGCATAGTTTTCGGGCAAACGACCTTAGGTTCCTGTTGTAGTAGGTATTTGTGCATATGTACATATGTTTGTGACATGTCCTTAATTGGTAGTGTAACTAATAGCGAGTAATTACGTGTCGGGTCAGTCACCACTATTTAATCTTTTAGTGCCTACCGGTAATTGTTGCAAAAGACCTCAATCCTAAACCATTAATGGGGCACGTATAGCCGTTTTCTGGTACTAATTGGTTTTGTAAGCGTAATGAAAATTTTACCACTTAAACATATGCATTTAGGCGTTAAAATATAGTTCGTGTTTGTAATATATGAAATTCTAAATATATTGAAATTAATTAATTGTAAATCGCCTTAAATAATAGATTTAAGAACGGAAAAGCTTTTGATTATCTAAATAATATTCTACTTTTCCGTCATTTTATTAATAATTTAATTACCTTTTTCGTTTAAAACCATATAAACAGCAAATGCTTTATTTGGATATAAAATAATTGTGGTAAAAAGTTTTTTATATGAATATAATTAATTCTAATATAGTTATGAAAATTTGTTCCCAAATCAACTGTTCTTTAGATTAATTTATTTACAACAATCATCAAAAACGAAAACTCGAATTAGGGTATTCATTACAAATATTTTTCTCGAACATCGTTGTAACATAAACTAATCGAAAAAAGTTTTGTTCCCAAATCAAACACTTATATCAATTCCAATATTTATAAAATATGAATTTTATTTTTGATTTATAATGAATTTTTATCAAGTACATTATCAATTGAACATTATTTCCTTTAGAAAATGTTCTATTTTGATGTGAAATTCTTAAGTTAATATTAAATATTGATTTATAGTAAAAATTCAAAACTTTAAATCGACCAGTGCACCGCGAAAAATTTCAAAATCAACCAATTAATAACTTTTTTTATCAGATTATAAGTAAGGGAGTTAATTAAACTGGGAAAATTGTCATTTTTATTAAATTAATTTATTAGATAAGTAGTTTGGTTAAGTTTTTTAGGAAGCAGATTCAAAATAATTTACAATTTATTAAGTAATTGTTTAAAAAATAAAATCTGAATTTGAAGGATCAAGCCGTGATTTCATTTATTTCATTGTCTATAAAAACATTTTATTATCTTTCATTCTTATCGATAAATTGGTCGCTAATTCTGAACGTTGATAATATTAACGTTTCGATAAAATCCTTTCATTTTAGTATATTTTGGGTCATGTTTAAGTGAACAAATAAACTTTGTAGGTAAACAGTGGCCTCACGGCTATTTGATCCTTTTCGCAATGTTTGAGTTCTTAAAATATTGTTGTTTGATTGTAGTACCGCACTTTAATTATTATTTCCGTTAGGAATGTTTTTATCAAGGTATTTTCGGAGGACGAACAAGGTAAGGTAAACAAATGACACTATCGATTTTTGGAAATAATAATAGGTTGACTTTTAATACAAAATAAATATGGTGTAATTTGTCTACACGTCATTATTTGTGAAAACAACAATTATTGAATTTTCACTAATTAATTATTAAATTGAGATCCACCAAATATGACACCCAGAGAATAAACTTGGTAACAGGGTCGTTAGCTTTAGGTTTGGAGCCCTAAAAAGTTTTGTTTAATTCAACTTCTCTAAAATCTAATTTTTATGAAAAGTGAGAAAACTATTTCATTCGAAATTATTTATTTATTGATAACGATCTTTCATTCGGTTTAGGAAAATTTTATGACATAACAATTATAACTAAAAATGCTTTTGTAAGAAAGAAAATTTTACAAAAAAAAAAGAAATAGAAAACCAGAATTTTAGGAAAGTTAAAGTTACATTTCGTTTTAAATAAATAAACTAGTTAGTCCAATTTTTTATGTTCCTATTCATAAAACCCATAAACATAGAGTTTAATGAATGACTATGGTATTTAGGTATGTAAAAAACATATAGGTAATAAAATGTAAACTATAGATTCATTTAAATAAGAAAAATTAGTAAAAAATAAATGTAGATAAGTAAAAAAATTGCAATTAGAATTATTAGATGCAATTTTTTATTGATTTCATATAGGTAATAAAATTTTGGAATATTTATTATCAATAACCTGTAGTGAATAAAAATTGATCCAATTTTCTGTTGTATGAATTTAATTTTGTTGGTAAAGTTAATTAATAAAAGCTAATTTTGCCAATAACCAACAAATTATTTTTTATTTGTTGGCTATTATTAGCTTTTACTGATCTTACACAAATTGATGTAAATTGATGTAAAGAAAGTTAAAAATATTAGAAATTACGAATAACGTTTGTTATATTGAAAATTCCAATGAAAATATTAATTCTAAAAAGTTGACAAACGCTTCTTGAATCTGGGTTTAGGAAATAGAAACTTAAATTATTAATAATTAGTTTTAATTAAGAAAGGAGTGTTTTAGTTTTCGTAACAATTTGAAAAATGTGTAACGTTAGTAGTTATTATTTATTATAAATTAAACATATGTTTATGTTTACCACCAACTAGAAAGACGTCAGATAGTTACATTAAAATATGTAAGTACATATCATATTCAGAAAGTTAATTTTCTCTTGTTCCCAGCAGTGTCATTGGCATTTCATTGCCAGTGTCAGGTTGTACTCGGGCTTTAAATTAGTCGTAAAAGACAAATTGTTACAGTGTTATTATCCAAACAAAATAAATTGCGTAAGAAAGTATTAAAAGTCGAGTGTTAATGCAATTTTTAATACTTATGAATTAGGCGATAATTTATAGGTACTTTCTATGAGCGTAGCTAATTAGATTCAAAATATCTAAAAGAAAAACCTGCGGACTTGCTTTCATTAATCAAAAAATAAAATTTAACTTATAAGAAAAAATACTTTTTACTTTTTCAAGAATACTATTGATAATTACCTACGGAAGTTAGTATTGTATTTGAAAAATTTTGATTAATTTTGAATTTTTACTTTGAATAGCTAATTTCGGAAATTTTGGTGTTATAAAAGTGCGCCATGTACCACTGACAACTAATGGAAAATCAAGCTAAAAATCGTTCTTTAGATTAATTTATTTACAAAAGAAATCAAAAACGAAAACTCGAATTAGAGTATTCATTACAAATATTTTTCCCGAACATCGTTGTAACATAAATTAATCGAAAAAAAGTTTTTTTGCGATTTAGCTTTGTCGTTAGTTGTCAATTGTCCAATGCACACATTTATTATGTTAAGATTAATGGAATTATTTATTTTAGAAATCCAAAATTGCGCAAAATATTTTAATTAAATGATAGAAAATATCTTAATGGATCAAGGGAGAAATCGAATGACGAAATAAAATATGATAGGTGCCATTTAAAGAAACAAAGTTATTTTAAAATTTTGGATTTCTTTTTATGAACATCCAGTATAAAGTTAGTCTTAAACCTCTACTATAACCGGTAAAAAAATTGGGTCACCCTGTATAGTAAAGACGGTATCTGAGGTGTCATCTTTCTGTTAATTCCATTAGTGTTTCTAAATGAAATTTAATTTGAAAAATTAACATAGGTACACGTATACACGTATGTATGTGTATGTATAAACGTGCTACATTCCCAAATACCTTGAAAAGTACCGGAATTTAACAGTTTCTTTATTTTCTTCTTATTCAACACCAGTTCTTGTCTCTTATAAGTACCTACTTTATTAACGGTGATTACATATTTTTGAGAAGGGCTTTTTTAATTAAATTTCGATTGTTTTGCAAAATACTTACTACATAATACTTGGTGTATTTGAAGTGTTTCCTATGAGAAATATTTTACATGTATGATGACCTTTGGCTACTAGAGAATGCGACTCCTGTGGTTGAAAGAAATGTTCCGTTAATGCAAAAATATGCAAATTGTATGTGTGTTGATATGATTACAAGGCTTTCCTGCAAGATCACCACATAAATCACTTTTACTTGCGGAAATTTTATGAAAAACATTATACGTAACTGTACTTACTCTCCGAAAATAAAAAACTAATTCAAGGAGAATAATTCAGTTTAGTTTTAGTTTTCCATGTGCATGTTTATGTAATATTATTCATTACATTTAATTAATTAAATAAATTTTATATGTGTACATACATACATTGTTTTCAAACAATTTCACTTGTTCTTTTGCTTGTTAGATTTTTTAATTAACCTATCACGAACTGATTTAATAATATCTATTAGAGTTCCCTCTAACATTTAATTTGTTTATAAATTAATTAACTGTCAGGCTGAGTAAGTATTTAAAATTCTTATAAACATTTCCTTGATACATTTTTAAAACTATAGCAGCGTGCTTGTAGGTATATCTGTGCATATTTTATAAATATTAATTTATAAATTAATTTTCGTTTACGATTAGCTAATAATTAACGTTAACCGTATAAAGACGTTCAACTTTTTTATTTTGGTGTTTTCATTTATAAAAATTTCAGTATAATATCATCATGATTAGTTGAGCATATTTGTTGTCGTATAACTCAACTGTAATATTAAAGATCAACATTCTTGACCGAAACGTTACATAAGCAACAAATGGGCCAGATTTTAATAAAATGAAAAATAATATCTACTTATTTTTTTTTTTTGTTTATACATATTATTTCAATTTGTTTCTTCATTTATTTGTTTATAAACCCTGATTAGATAACTTTGTTTATAGTATATGAAAATTTAGGTAACTATTACCAATCGTATATTCGATGATATCGTAACGATAGATACCATAGACTACATGTACCTACCTACCTACTATATATGTATTTCATTCAATTAAAACGGTACTGTCATGGTACGTTACCTGTACCATACATCCAAATGTAACCATGTTGTTATTATTCTCGGTACGTTTGTTACATAGCGGTCTCGTTTATGAATCGTTCCGTATGATCAGGAAGCGATACGATGTAATCGTGTTAATGGTACACCTACGATAAAGAATGAGGTGGTGGTAGAGTAACGAGGCAATTATGTAAGAAGCTCATGATCTCGATTCTTCTTCGGCTAATCGGAATTCGAAGATGGTCTTCCTTGTAACTGTGTCTTCTTCTGATGGGCGTGAGATACTAAATCGCTTGGTGTTTTCGTTTATTATAGGTATTTGTAAAAGCACAAACTTAACACAAAATCAACTTAATAAAGGGGTTGTCCGGAAAATGATGTCAGCGAATGAGTGGGTCGATTGAGAGGGTTTCGTACGAATTTGTAGGCTAATATTATAAAAAGCTCAGGAAACGAGTCTCGCAGTTTTTTCTGAGCTTTTGTCGAAATTCAACAAACAACAACAAAGTGGTCCTATAAGGGTTCTGTTTTTTCCTTTTTGAGGTACGTACGGAACGTATTTCCCAACAAAAGAGAATAAAAGAGCAAAATCAACTCAAATCAAATCTCGTGGACTCGATGATTAAGAAATGCATAAAGGAAAAAGCTCGATGGCGTTCTAATACAACAACAAAAAAAGCAAAATAAAAATTTTAAAAAATCCACGATGAATATACGAAAACTTTTAAATAAAATGATTTCTAATTTATATAAACTCCTAATATATTTCTATAAGATTTCAATACTGTAAATAATAAATAATAGTCATTTATCGACAGGAAGATTTATTTTTTTAATCTTATTTGGGCTCATAATAGAGATTAGACGTGGAAGAAATGGTTTTGCGCTGGTGTATTGTTGATGACCTTTTGATATTGTTGAATGACCGGCATAAGTAAATACTGTAACGAATGGAAAGTGTTGCAAACATCATGATTCAAAGTTTGCTAGGAAATGCTTTACCTACCTGTTTACAAATGATCATGCGTTGCAAGGCACGAATTTATTTATTGTATTTAGAACAACTATTCAATAAATAACTTTTCTTATGGTTAATGATAATATATTGTAGTTAGGTAGGTACCTATTGTATTTATCCTAAGTTTTTCTTTTTCTGTTCTTTCATTAAAGTTACAAGATACATACTTTTACTTTATATGATTTACGAAAATCGTCACAAAAAAAAAGATAATTTACTTTTTTCAAAAAGTTGGAAACATATAGGTGGGTACTTTAATTTTCTTTTATTTATACGCGTGATCAAATGTATGTAATAAATTTTATTTTCATTTATTTTTATACAGATTCTAAAAAAAGTGTTTTCTTGTTCACGTATCAATATACAGGGTGTATTAATGAAAAATTTCTACCCGGAAAATTAAGAGAAAAACAAAAACAAAAAAGCTGAGACACGTCGATTTTTTTTCAATGATGCCGTAAGTTTTGGTGTCATTGATAATTTTCTTTATTCTTTAAATGATGATTTTATTGCCATATCGAAACTAAAATTTAAGAAGTCGTAGTAGGTACCTTTTTTACGACCTTGCTTAAGAGGTAACTTCTAAGGCACCAGAACTTAATCCATCATGTGGGGCTTATACCAGCTGGGTTAAGATAGAAACCGCCTTAGTCAGTTAATCTATGTTGTCTCAGTTGGACTTGATCCAAAGGCTTTTACTTTATTGTTTATCTCAGTTGGTCCATTTCAGTTTTCGAGGTGAAAATATTTTAATTGTGACTCGGTATAGATTTTTGAGTTCTTTTTTGACTTACTTTGACTTTTTGTATTTCAATACTGGTATCTAATAATTTATATTTTCCTTATCTCTTTTCTACATTACTAAACCACTACAAATTTCTTTTAAATGACATTATCAATAAATATTTTTGAGTCATAGACTAAGTAATTTCTAGAAACATACCTACGACTTTTGTGCTTATTTACTTTCATCTTCGATATTCCATTAGCCGCAACACGCCCATGTGTACTAGCTATACCGTTTATCTCGCCCATCATTGCCATAAAGTAATGCAATTTATGCATTTGTGATTGCACATGTAATCGAAATGAAATACGCAAACTAACTAACAACATATGGTCATGTAAGAACTGATTTTGTGCTTACGTAAAAGTGCCTTGTTTGGAAGAAAGCATAATATGAAAGTACTTATAATTATTGTTATTTTTTTCTTCTTATGGCGTGGTGTGGCGTTAGAAATAAATTTCATTTATTGTTAGAATAGATTATATAGTGCGAAGACAAATAATAAACTACCCACATACAATAATGGTGTGCAATAAACGTCATTTTTTATGAAATAATTATGTAGCAACTCATTTTGAATTGGTACTTTCAATATAATTTACAATATGTATCTAATTAATCAATTCAATTAATTTTTTCTCCTAATGGTAAAATGACCCTTGTTCATCTTGGTATTTTATAGGTCTTGGTCTTAAAATGGCTTCAAAATTGGTAGTGGAATAATAAATAATGGTAAAAGAGTAGGATCCAAATAATCTTGCATTTGAATATTAATTTACTTGTAACTTAAGTCTTTTTGGCTGGGTATTATTGCATTTAATTATCGACCTCTTGTACATAGTTTGAGATGTAACAAAGCTTTTACGGTTTTTCCTTTAATTTGAGTTATGAAATACCTGGAACGAATGTGCTAACTTGGTGTAGTGTATTAGGTAGAGTTAGTTCCTTTTCCGCACTCTGTGGTAGCTTTTACAATTTGGTTTAAAACCGCAACAAAAAGTTATTTAAAGAACACAATAGCTTTAACGAGACTTGGATGCTGCTTTTTCTTCTGCATATGTATAAAATTACTTAAAATTTGTATATTTGTAAGAAAATTTGTATATTTTTTAAAAACAAATTAAGTGCTTAATCAACAAAATATTACCGCATATTTTTTATCAGAAATAAACATTCGTCTAGTGTAAAACAGTGCGGGTAAATGTTTTTGTAATTTTGGTACAGAAAGATGATAAATATTCATTAAACGAATCTAATTTTGTAATAATGATTAGAATTAGCTTCAACCCTTAGATTTTAATATTTGAAATGGCCATATCTATGGAATAATATTTTCAGTAAAAAACATCCTAAAATTTTAGTATCTTGTGATTTCTTGCTTTAGTCATTTAACGAAATTTCAAAATTACATTTTTTACACGTTGATCACGATTTTTTTTTAAAATAAACATTCCTAACTGTTCAAACATATTACTGGGACATAGATTAATTAAATTATAAAAGGATTACCATTAGTTTAATTAATTAAGCACTTTCAATAAGGTTCTATGAGTGTATCCCGAAAAAATTGCTGTTTTACCGTCTTTTAACTTTGAATGGTACGAGGAAATTTCAACGTACCATACTAATTACTTTTGCATCTGTAGCAAAAACAAAAAATTTTTCATTTTCAACTACAAATAACTCAAAAACTATTATCTAATGGAAAATACTTTTTGTTTCTTTATCAATTTCCAATATTATTTTTCATGTAGTTATTTTCACCCTGTGGCAACCACCCCTAAGGTAAAAGCAAGTGTCAGCTCTATATAACTTTTATTTCTTGAGCTATCCCCTACTTAATGTCAAAATTTACCCAAAAATCGTCATTAACTGCATTATTGGAATTAGCAGCAATTATACTAATTGTAAGTCAGCTTTTTAGTTTCTGATGATATTCTTTTCAAACTAAACGATTTTATGATACGACATTTAATATTGTATTTCATGCTTTCTTTCCTGACACACCTTAGTTATTAATTAATGACATTTTTCATCTCATTCTCAAAAACACTAATTACGTCGATCTTTCGAATTAACCCATTGTTGTTAATAAAAGGTGACTTGTGACCGCGCATATTGTGAGTACCAATACCTACTGTAAGCAGCCAAAGGTCAGCCGCAATTCTTCGGTGGACTTGCGTACTTAAGCTTAAAGCAAACTGTACAATATTAATCAATCTTAATTAAAAATAAGAAGAAAAAAAATCCTCCATTACTCCAAGCTTGTAAACGTCTATCATTCTAACGGTTTTTTTTTTGATGGTGTTATACCAGATACTAAAACCTATTGTTGTTTGATTAACAAATGTTTGAAAATTAAATCTGTGGTTAATGTTCGGACCTCTCATAGACAGTAATGTTGTAACAGTTGAGTAACAAAGACCTTGGGCCATTTTGTTGCTTCCTCAATTTAGGGTGTTATTGTTTATGTTGTTGCTAGATAAACGGCCTACTTTTCGTAGAAGGCGTATCCTGAATTAGGTACTTTTATTTTGTATGCGTAAAGGATTTAGTGGAGAAAGTTTGCTTTGTTGATAAATTGAAAAAAAAAGAAAGAAGGTTTACACATTGTAATAAACTTCCTTTTATATTGGGTAACTGTTGGGCTTAAAAATGCTCATATTACGAAGTTGAGACTAACAATAGATTGATTAAGAACAATATGTTTAACAAATATAACAAACAGTAGGTAAATTGCAGAAAAGAAAGCAGATAATTATGATTAAAATATATTCTAAGATCAATAACCTAACCTAACCTAACTAGGGAAAAATTATTGATATTTTTGTTATTAATAATTATTATGAATGATATATCAATAACAACAGTAGCACCTTATTGCCATCAAAATATTTACTGAATTATTGAACATTGGATAAAAAATAACTAAAATTCATCAAGTACTATGGCTAACTCAGTCAAATTCGTGAAGCCAAATATCCACTACCCTGATAGGGTGCATTTCCACCCTAATAAATCCTTTCACGTGACTGTGCCCCCACGGAAAAGAAAGTGAAAACGAATATTAACCAATAAGTGCAACATATTATGTACATATTACGGTGATTTGTAGGTGTTACCAACATTTCACATTTCACATTTTGCCCCCTTCAGGCTATATACACGTCCACGGATGTCTAGATATCATCTGCTGAAATTGTTATTATATAATGCATGAAATGATCATGCAACTAATCGTAAGCACAAAGTAGTTTTATAGATTTATACATATATGTACTTACTTGAATAATATATAATACATTATACACTTCGTATATACAGATATAATGTTGAAATATTCATATTATATTGAGTTGTAAAATATAAAAATGATTATGCAACAATATTTTTAATCAGTACGAATGGACAGCAGTGATAAAGGCATTAACCCTATGATTTAAAAATTGGTGAGGGCATTTTGATATTTTTAAATGGTTAAATTTTAATTTTTTTTTATATTTCCTTCCTTTAATATTATTTAATGGCCAAAATTCATTTTTAATTTCTTACATTCTTTTTGAACATAAAATAAAATTGTTAGAATTTAGTCAAATATATTTAACAATCAATAAGTAATAAGAGTGAACCGAAAGAATTCTGTGATAAATGTAATTAATTAATTTTAAAATCAACAAACGGACGGTCGACTTTTAATGACGCGTTTGGCTGAAAGTTTTCACCTGTTTCATTCGGATTTTTCTTTGTAGAAAATTAAATTCTCTACAGAGTAGTCGAAAACTTTACACAAAATAGTAATAGGTAATAAATGAATTAATCAGAACTTCTCAGGTAATTGTATGATTTATTTTAGAAAAAAATCCAAACGTTTCGCCTGTTGATTTCAGGCTTCTTCAGTGGCCATTATAAATTAATAAAAAATAAAATATAAAAATTAGATGAATTTAGACTAGATTCTGTGTTACTTACATTTTTTTTTTTCAAGTAAAATATCTAAAAAACTTTCAAAACAACATTGGTTCTTCCACAGCAACATATTATAATTTATAAGAATAATTATTACAAATATTTTTTGAAAACTATTATGTAACATGAAAATATACTAACAAAAAGACACATATGAATTAAAATTATTAAAAACGTGCCTTAACCTATTGTAAAAATATATAATATTTATCATGACTAGTTTTTTTATAATAAAACAAATTTTTGTAATCTATATTCATCTAATTTTTATTTTTTATTTATCTATAATAACCACTGATGAAGCCTGAAATCACCAGGTGAAACTTTTGGATTTTTTTACAAAATAAATCATTCAATTACCTAAAACATTATGATAAATTTATTAGTTACAAATTTATGAAGCAATAAATAGTTACAATTATTTGCCAATATTAAAAATCCTAATTGATTTCTATTACTTATGAGAAATCGGGATCAAAAATTTTTTATTTTTAATCTAAAATTCATCTACGACAAAATTTCCGCCCTTATCGTGGTGGTTGTTTGTTAGCTTATAAGAAAAACAACTTTCCCTATTTTTGAGCACTTTTTCTGTATGCTTATACATCGAAATAATTTAGTTTTGCTGATAGCATTTTTTTTGTTTAATTAAAAATTAAAGGAGATCGAGAAAATAAAATTTATTTATCCAATTTTTGCCCCATCAAAATTTACCTACCCCTGTACACACGTTATTTTTGTATGGTTCTAATTTAATTTAATTTTTTTCTTATGCTTGAGTACATAAATGAATTAACGTTTTAATATTTCATAATTTGATTTGTAAGCTATACTTATATTGCAAGTATGATTTTATACGCAAGACATGCAACCATTAAGTTAAGGCGTACGGTATAGGTACATACACGTCTATAAACTTACAAAATCAATTGTCTTAGCATATCTATAGGAAATATTTAGCTGTACAGTATTATGAAACATGCATTAGCCTAATGGTGCGAGAAAAGTACACATAACCGATCATGAGATACTGTAATCTTATAGGCAATCAGTTGTCTTTATTCACCGTTACGTATTGATAGATAATAGAAGAATAAACTTGCCTTCCAAGTTATAGTCAATAGTCATGAAGCATTAAGGTCTATGTAAGAGATACGATCCCAAATTACAATAGAAAGATTCATTCATTTGGAAATTAACGTGCTACTAAGAGTTACCTATATTTGACAGATAGGTAAGGTAAGGCCGTTTGCACACACCACCGACAAAAACCTGCTCCGGATCAGGTGTCGGATATGAAGGTGGTGAGGAGGATGAGGAAGATGGAGACTTCTATTATTTTTTCTTAATCTTACTTCCTATTAGTTTTACAAAAAATTGTAATTAATAAACTTGTAAAGGATTAAAATGTTTAAAATTTTAGTTAGGACCATTTTTTCGATGGGATAAATTACCACAAAAGTATAGAAACTAATGGACATTTCGGTTAACTAAATAATAGAATATTTGCTTAAAGTTTTACACGAAAATTTCCTAAATTACTAATTGTTTGTAAAACTATTTTCAAATCTAATGATTTTTGTATTCGCATCACCTGTTTTACAACTCGGCGAATTAATTTCATTTTCAAATCACTAGTGCTAGTTATCGATGCTGATTTAATGCGATTGCTTTCTCGATTTTTACACCTGTTACTCGCCTGTTTGCTGTTTCTATGAATATAAAGTTCTATTGATTTGTTTGCTAAATTAGGAATCACAGCAAGCGCTTGTTGAGGCGAAGATCTGCGATAAAAAAAAATGAAAGTTTTACTGGGTATTAAATGACGTTATCTTTATATGAGAACAAAATAATATATACGTACCTAAGTGATGTGAAAAATTTTGATGAAGTGACAGTTTACACTTTGTAAGCGTTATTATAACAAGATGCTATTGATTTGACTTTTCCACCAGTCGTTAATAAAAAAAAAGTACCTATAGTTCTTTTATTTTTTATTATGCCACCAAATAGTTTTGTCAAATAAGGGTTAAAGGGATAATTATGTACGTGTACCTGGCTTTGGTCAGGGAAAAGTTGAGAAATGTTAGAGGTGTAAAAAAAGCGTACACAGCTCATGTCTCTGACGAACTATAACATATAAGAAAAGGAAATTGTTCTATTTTATTTTAAATTTAAATCTGATATAATATTGAATATGTAGAACTTTTAACAGTAATTTAGACTATTTTAGAAACCTAATTAAAAGTGATTTTGTTCTTTCTCTTTTCTATTTCTCGCGAAATCATTTTGGTTGCACTAATAATTATAAATATTTAAATTAAAAAATGTAATATACATCATCTTAAGTTGGGTAGTCTTTTATATGTCCAATTCTTACATAAGTTGCGTTATTGGTATTAAAAGAGCTATTGATATATAAAAATTGTTTAGGTATAAACACATTGAGTAATTTGACAAAAGGCGTAGGCAAACATACAATTGAAATAAATATTTATTACATATTGAATAATTAGCACTGTTATATCCTTAAAGAGTACGTTTTGCATTTGTGTGCAAATGCATCTTCCTACAACTACTAGTATAAGACGAAATCGAAGAACATGTTACGCATCTCTGAACTGTTTACCTTACTTGACCTGAATGTTCAACTCTGCGGTGCAAGAACAGTTATTTACAAAAAAGTTCAAATGAACCGTTTAGAAGTGCTAAAAATTACATATATAAAGTACCTTATACGTCCATTCTACTTAGGGGGTGCAAAAAGTATTATTTAACTTTCGTACACCTATACATATATTTCCAAGAAAAAGTTGAATATTTTTAGAGGACGGATTAACTATCACATTTTTTAATGTGTCAAATATCAACTATAAAACTTATAAATAAGATTAAATATCATAATGAAAACAATAAAAAAAAAAAAATTGTCGTACCATTTTTTGTTCTGGTCTTTAATTTGAGTGTTCGAGAGAGCAGTAGTAATTTCCATTAGAAAAAAATAAATAATTTTGTTACGATAAAAACACCAGCACTTAATTAAGTTTTGTCAACCTAAGCACTGTTTAATTGGGTTAACTTTTGTGAACTACTAATCGTAAGTATGTGTTGAAATTCGCAAAAAACTTTACGGTTTTTTATTTATTTAAATAAAGAGACCACCATTGGCAATTAATTTAAATTACAATATCGATACCGACGCCTGATTATATTTGTAATTATGCACTTTCTCTTTTGTTCTTGAAACAATTACAAGGTTCGTTGATTTTAAGCTAATTAAAACGTTTGTAAAATTAAAAAAAAAGTATTTTTTACGACTGCGGTTTTATGGCCTAGCAAAATGTACGCCCTTTCCACAACAATAAATTCGAAGTTGTAAAACTAATTTCAAGTGTAATTCCTAAACATCTACAATTAGAAATGTATGGTCATTAAATAATTGCTAGTAGATAAAGATTTTGTTCTTAATTAAATTATAGCCTCTTTTTATTCCTCTTACTACAGCTGAAGCTGTTACAACTTTGGCGCGCTGATGAGAACTACTGAGTGTGATAGTGTTAAAAATTTTGTTTCTTAGTGCTCCAGTTTCTAAAAATGGTCGTGATCCATTTTCACTAATTTACACGTCTTGTAAACTTTTTACTTTACACAACATTCTAAAGGATAATGACGGCGTCGGTGTCGTTATACTTGTATCTCCGTTATATTAATTGCAACGTTTTTGGTGTTGGTCAGCAAGATACACTTGTTTGTTGTTGGCAGTAAAAAGTACTTATTGTTGTTGTTCCGGCAAACGGAACCGATGTTATGGTATTCGCAATTCTCTCGTGTAATTAGTCCTCCAAGCTTTGAAGTGTGTCACGACGACTACGTATTGTAGGTGCATTTAACTCCACGGATATTGGATTTCTTATTAGCAAAATATGTGATTTATAAAAAAATATCAAACTATAAAGCAAATTCTTCAATCCATTCCCTTCAAGCCTCAAAGTCACCATTAAATATACTCGAAATGTAAAACATTTATAAATTCCACAATCAAGGTATTTCAATACCTCTACAACTCAAAATCGCGATTCCTTCAACTTTCACTTAACTTCTATTTTCCTTTTTGTAACCAAAATTCTCACCCATCACATTAGTTAAGAAAATTAAGACACATCTTCAAGTGGAAACCCCTGAAACTCCACACTTCTTCCATTAATTAGCGACAATAAAACAAATAATTCAAGCCAGAAAGGGGTAGGTGTTTTTTATTGTAAATAACTAACACCAATTATTTTTACCTGAGAAAAACCAGAGGCGAAACGTCGTTGTCGATTTTTCACAATAATAAAAAACATTCTACCCTCATTTACCCTGAATTTGCTTTATTAGTAGGTACATCAAGCTGTTTTGAAAACTTTTGCAAGTACCTAATAAGATGAGAAAAGAAAAAACGACACGTAAAGTTTTTCTAATTATCTACTGGTATTAATAACTATTTCAGCACACTCTGCCTTCGTCAGGTCTTGAAGAGTGAAGACCTGCTGTTCTATCAAAAAGTTTTATAGAACATTCTATAATTTTTGGAACATTTTAGGTCATTCTAGAACATTCTCACAGTCATTATCGAAAAATCTGAAACAGTTTGGAACGTTATACATCATTTAAAAAAAAAACTCGAAACAGCAGCAATATTTTAGACCTTATTAAAAAATTTGAAACTTTCTAGATCATTGTCGAGTATTTTGCAGTTATTGCAGAAGAATGGTAAAATTGTATAATGAGATAGACTCAGCCGTTTATTTTGACACGATTTTCAAAAGAATTGAACGATATAGCTAGCATTTGCGTTGAATTTTCCTGTATTTTAACATTCCAAACAATTCTCAAAGATTCTGGAACACTATAATTAATGAGGAACGAGACTAAGACCAAAGCCAATACCGTAGTTGCCTTGGTGGTGCATAAATATGTCTTAGTCTTTCAGAATCGAGCCTTGGTCTTGCAGAGTTGAGTCTTGGTCTTGCAAAAATAATCTCAGTCTTGGTCTGGGTCAATCGAGTCTTGTTTTTTCTCTTGTATCAACCATGTTTTGGACTTTCAAGTTTCTCTAAATTCTCTAGAGGGTTCATTAATTATTTTCAACAATAAGTTTGGTAAAAATCTTGTTATGAGTTTTGGTCTTGCGCAAATAAGTCGTGGTATTGATCTTAATTTATGGTCTTGTTGAGGTGATAATATATTAGTCTTGGTCTTGAAAATTTTGCAAGACCCAGACTAATTTTGTTCATCAGTAACTGTAACTTTCTTTCGAGTATTCAAAAGATCTGGAATATTTTAAATCATTTTCGACAAATCTAGAACATTCTAAAACATTTGTGACCATTTTCGAACAGTTCTAATCATTTTCAAAAAGTCCGAAATATTCTAGACCAATCTGATGCATGTACTTATTCTAAATCATACTGATAAAATTTTGGCTATTCTGGGACATTTCAGATAATTCTGGAACAATCTGGAATACTTAAGTACATTCCTTGAAGTTCTAGAACCTTCTGGAAAATTCTAGGAAACACAATGTATTAGACAAAAGTAAATGTATCTTAAATAACATTCTTGCCACCCAGGTCCATTCCTTTCGCAACCAAACTTTATTATCGAAATGGGTAGCAGGTTATGGAAAAATTTGAGGACTAACAAAAAAACACCTTTCTTTTTATAAGAGGGGTGAAATGGTGGATTAGGGAAGTTAAAATGTATTTGCGGATTAGAAATCTGAAAAATGATTTTTTTTTTAAAATACGATAATTTTTTTTAGATATTCATAGATTTAAGGAACTCAAAAAAATAAAAGAGTGATTCCTTTCACGAAATGGCAAGTTAACGTTGACTTTCTTTGGTTAAACAATTTTTAAGAAGGTAATTATAGATACAATAGATGGGACAATATTTTTCACTTCAGATCTCATTTACCAGTCATGACTAGGTAATTTCTGTCATCACCCACGTTTCAGTTCCACCCATTCCATCACATCACATCCATATCGTATTTATGGTATCAGTTAAAGAGACAATTGAGCGCGTGGCGCATACCAGAGCACACCTGGATGGCACGCAGCCATAAAACTGATCGTGAAACAAAAACGCGCATGATTACCCGATCATAAACCGTCATTGTCGCTCTCATTACCGGACACATCGTCACCGTGACACCATTTCTCTTTGCCTTAATATAATTATAGTTGTATGTATGTAGGTAGATGAATACCTGAACATAATTAGTACTTTAGTAGGTATGGTAGCGGTTTTGAACTTGCTCGTTTTTACCATGCACTGTAACTAGTCGGTGACTTTTTAAATTTCGTGTCGGTGTTTGTGAATTATGAAGAATAGAAAGATATTTTAATAGATTTCAAAAGAAATCAACATGATTGTTTGTTTTTTCTTATATATTTATTCAGAGATGATTATGACTTCTTTTTGTGTTGATTTTTCAATATGGTATAGTGCAGAGACGGCATCAAAAAGTTTCATCATTGTTGACCAAAACTGACGAAAAATTACAATATGCGAAATCGAATAGGTATTTGTAGATAAATTCCGAGCAAAAATCAATAACAGTTTTTACCCTTGTGTCTTTTGATGTAAATTTAAAAATCGAAGTTATTTATTCTCGTATTTTTTTTTGTACTAAAGAATGTTTATCTTATTGTTCACTTTTCCAGTATCTTTTATTGTTACATTGTTTTTATTTTCTAATTGTTTGTGTGAATCGGTTATTTAGTTTAGGTGAAAAAAATCATTTCCCTTTTCACTTTTTTTTTTATATCCTTAAAGGTGGTTGTTTGTGATGTATTATATGATTCATATAAAATCCAATTCTTAAAGTCTTCTGGTAAAAAAACAATTACCAGATTATAAAAACGTAGCAAAGCTAATTCTATTTTCAAATTCATTTGTTAGTGCGTATAAATTTGTGTCGTAATTTTTTTTTTAAGCAGACAAACTCGATAAACTGTGGTTGTAAATTATGAAATTTGGAGTTGTTTTTTCTTTTTGTAAACGTAACCTACCCTAATCTAATTTAACAACTTTATAGTGTAGGTATGTTTTTATGCAAACACTTATAATTAGAGAGAATTATTGCTCTTGTTGTTTATCAATTTCCCATGGAAAAGCATTATTTTCGGTTAGGTTACGTTCTTTAATGGTATATTATGTAATTATGTTAGGTTATGTAAAAACAGCTTCAATTTCCTTGCTTTACAGGATACAGTTGATCGAATTTTAACTGAAATAACTAAGAAAAAAGTTACTGTCAATTTAAGTGAATGAAAACATTTCTATTGTGATACTGAAGGGCTTATTTTTACTTTATCTAAAATTTAAGAAATGAAACAATTTTCATCACTTTAACTGATCTGCACAATGCCTAAGTAATCATAAATCCTTTCTCGAAAAAGAAAGAAGTTATCAGGTCTAGGTATAAGGAATTGATAGACTATAAATAAATTTAATGCACATTTAATGTTTATTTAAGTATACTATTAAGATCGTACTTAAATATTATATTCTAGAACAATGTCAATTATTTTGCAGAACCCTTGAACATCCTTTAACATGCTTTTCATTTAGCACAGACGAGGCATGATTTAGAATCCACTAAATTTTTCAGAAAAATAAAAAAATATTACTGACCATCTAGAATCCCACACCCCCCATGCCACCAAAAATAAGCAATGCAAAGATCCCCCTTCAAACCCTGTGGTACTTACGTAATGCTTGACGATTAGGTGTCGCGAAAAAAGCGTACAGTGGCAAAAGTGTATAGCGAAATAAGCGTACGGTCTCACGCTGGGAGGGTTAATTAGGTACTCCTTAATAGGGGTTGCTATTTATGTTCTACTTGTGAAATAAGCGAACAAGGTAATCATTTCTGATTTCCATCACACTGTAGGTATCCGAAGAATTTGTATTAATGAATAATTTCTCCTTTCGGTTTTTAATTTTTACCCACAAGACAATACTTGTATTGTAGCCAATCTTTGATTTAAAATTTACCTGATAGTCTGTTTTTGAATTGTGGGGATCATCCACCTCTTCCCAATTTATTACGCCTTGCCACTTATTAGAATGATTTTAAAGGTGAATTAATTTTATTGATTCTTTTACGCAAGTCCATCAGCCACTTATCTTTTACATTTTGGATTATACTTAAAAAAGGTTACGATTAAAAGCACCTTTTGCAATAAATAACTTTCTATGGTAGTAACGATATTAATAACCTTCACATTTCACCTGTTATTGGAGCATTGTATACGTACATTAGATATACTAACAAGGATAGTTAATAAATGTTTTTAAACTAACTATAACCATAAATATATGTGTGATGAAATGTTTGCATGTAACACGGTCAATCGTAATCCACTATATTGAGCCATCAAAATTATGTTTATGTGCGGTAGCTGTAATGAATAGTTCATAGCTGGGTACTCGAAAACATATTTTTTTTGTTCTATTATCCTTAATTATGTGTTCTTTGTTATTTTATCTAAAAGGATTTAATTGAAAAATTCCTTCAGGCTGAGCTGAATTTATTAAATACGGAAATTGACGTTCATTAAAGTCAAACCGTATCCTAAACTCTATTGTTTGTAGGTAATGACAATAATTAATAGTGTATGCCATTGTACAGTGTCATATAAAAGTGGTTAAATAGCCTCAAAAGAGTGTTCAATATAATAATCCAAAGGGGCACATAATAATTAAATATTTATTGGAGATTTACGGCTTGACTTGAAATTATTTCAAGTACTTAGTAGCTTTCCGATAACAGGCCAAGTCAAATACTTATTTGTTAATAAAATAAAGTTAAAGCTGCAAGCTACTTAATTATATTTAAAGTAGACTATTTTGCAGTATTTGGGGGTGAACTTCATTAAGTAATTAATTGACTTAATATCATTTGTATTACGCAAATTGGTCAAATTAAGATAAGACTTCTTGTAATATATTTACACTTTTATCGTACCTGTAGCTTGAAAGAATAAGATCCCTTAAAATGTACTTTAATTCTTTTGCCTGCTTCTGGGAATATGTGACAAAAGAGTAGGTACACATTAAAAATTCTGTGAAATAAGCGTACAAGGGATAACTTTATGTAGGTATATTTGGATTTGGTCAGGTAAAAGTTGAGAAATGTAAGAGGTGTGAAAAAAGCGTACACAGGTCATTTATTTGACGAACTATAACATAAAAGAAAAAGAAATTGTTCTATTTTATTTTAAATAAATATAGAACTTGTAACAGTAATTTAGACTATTTTAGAAACTTAATTAAAAGTGATTTTGTTCTTTCTCTTTCCTATTTCTCGCAAAATAATTTTGGTTGCAATAATAATTATAATTATTTAAATTAAAAAATGTAACAAAGTCGTATAATTTTTATGTAATAATTTTGAATATTATTACAACAGAAATGATTTTGCGAAAAATAGGAGAAGAATACGAAATAAAATCAACTTTAATTGTGTTTTTAAAAATAGTCTAAATTACTCTCGAAAGTTCAATATTCAGCAGTAAATTCATTAATGCAAATTCTTCGGATACAGTGTGATGGAAATCAGAAATGATCACAAAGGTACGCTTATTTCACAAGTGGAACATAAATATCAACCCCTATTGAGACAAACAGCGTTTCCTTGGAAGAGAGTTTTTTAAATTTTTATTCTTATCTTTTTTTGTCCTCCCTGTAGAACTACATATGCTACCCGAGGCAATTGTGTTAATCTAACGTGGAAATTGCAAACTTACTAGGGCACTCTATCGCCTGACGATGCAACTAGTGAGAGTCAGTCATATTTGAGTTCTTATACAGCGTTTACACCTGTTTAAATAAGAATTTAGTGCAATTTTAGCAAAATTTCTTTACATAACAGAATAATTCTTCGCTTTTCAATTTCTTTTTTGTCTGTTTATTTTTTTGTTTAAAATTTTATTTACTTACAACTTTACTTTAATTAAATCTTATAAATTAATATGTATCTAATTTGATCTATTCATTTTTTTTGTGGGGTGATTGTTAATTCTCATTACAAATCGTCAGTAGCCTTCATGGAAGTTTCTAAGTGTGAATGTTGTTTGTGTACTGCGTACTGCATGATTAATTCTTACTTTCTTTTAATAAGATTAACAAAAGTAAAAGTCTATTTCTCATTGTTTGATTGACCTTTTTAATTTAAAACGATTGACCTGTTAATTCTGTTATTAAGTTCATTGTAGCAGCTATTATCACCGCAACCTGAAGACTAACCGTATTATTATTAGAAAGAAAGTTAATTCACTGCATCATGAACATAAACTGTCTTGTCTGCGGCAATAAAATGAAATTTAATACTAAGAACATGCACCAATATGCCACATTAGATACGAATTATTATGGCCGTAATTCCTAACGTTAACGTTTACCATTTGCTACTTTTTCCGATATAAATTATAATTAATCGATATTTAATTCACGTATCAATGTACAGCTGTTATAAATCAATTCGGTTTTTTTTTTTAAATACCTAGTAGTGAAAGAGGAAAAAGTGTCATTCCATCATCTGTTCCCAAAGAGACCTTCACCTTCGTGTGCTTTGCTTATGGCAGTTTGTTGACCTGTTTCTTATTTATAATTTTAAAAATATACATTAATTTACATGTGCTTTTAGTTTCCAAATTCAGCTCAATTCGTATTATCGTATTTTAGGTTAGTTTATTGGAAAAAAATATTGTTTTGGTTTTTATTTAAACCAGACTATCAACGTTTCGTCACAAATTGTTACTTGGCCATGCAATGATCAAAATTGTTGTTGTTGTAATAGTACATCATTTTAATCCTATAAACGTTATTGCTAATAATTTTAAAATTACAAATAAATCCTTTTATTGAAGTGGATTTGAATCGATATTAATTTTGTGCACTTTTACTGCTATATTTTTGAAAACCATCTGATGAGTTAATGTTTTTAAGAAATATGTCAGAATTATTTAAAAATTTTAGTTCTTGAAGAGGCTTTTCGATTGTAGATTTTTTAAATTTGGAAGGTAGTGTCCAGCAAATCCACCAGAAATTTGTGAAATGCAGATAGAATTCAACAAATATATGAAAAAAGCTCATTTATTTGACGAACTATAACATAAAAGATGTTTCTAACATTATGGAAATAAAATTCCCAAATTTTGTGTTTTTTTCCTATTTGCTTTGATGAATTAATTTTTGAAATAGTCATACGTAATTACGTTTGTGATTATTGCTTTGAAAAATTTCCATGTTTCTTAATATGTAGCTATTTACTGAAAAGTCTAAAATACGTCTCCAACTTGGTAATAAACAGCACACACTTAATTTTTGTCCTTACTTTTTTCCAAAATTTGCGAAATGATTTTGTTTGTTTTGAAAAATAATAACTTTCTGAAGTTGTTGCTAGTAATAAAATGCGTGATAAGATTACCTACCTTTGGAGTATTCCGTACTTAATTGAAACTGGTACCTATAGGTACATATTTTTATAAAGTTTTTGATTTTTTATTTTAGGTTTTCGTTAAGTACCTAAATAAATTATAGTTAGCTGTAGTGACTGTCTGTTTCGTATCAGTATCCGATCGAATAAATGTGCATGTTTGTCCGTGTAACATGATAAGAGGATGTGCGCAAGCAAGTTAAAAAACAAGATTATTACCGTAAACCGTCACCGAGTATCGTTTTGCTTTTTCTTCTTCGTTTTCATTCTCCGCGATCGTTCCCGTCTGACGGCTGCATGACGTCGCATCGCATCGCGTCGCGTCGTATCGCGTTCGTCGCTTTGTTCCTTTACTTTACGACTTTACGTAGTCGTCTACGTATCATGTTGCGTGTTTGTCGTGACATCCGTCCGTGACTTGTGACTTCTGACAAGCAAGTAACACGCTTCTATAGTCATCAGCGTTTTAGTTAATAAATAAATAATAAAAAAATTAAAATAGTATAAACATGGGCTAAATGGGGATAGGTGTCAAGGGTTGACACTGCCCACCTTACAGAACTCATTGCGCACCCTAGAAAAATCGGCAATAGGTATATGGTTTTCTTGTCCAATCCAAACGACACCCATGGATATGGGCGCTATGCCTTTTAGTTAATCAAAATTAGTTAAGTGGTTAATTTGTTTTAAGACGTACAATTTCGAAATCTGCTCTAAAAGAACCACGACTTTAGAAATACTTCGTATTTTTAGTTGTTGAAATCAACACTAAGAAAACTGCCTAGCGGAAATGCCTTTAACAGTATGGTTTCCGCTAGTCTCTTTTTTTTACCACTGGTGGTCGAAATGAAGCGGCGTCGAAACGTCAGCGTGATGAAGAGATAGACATATCGGCTTACGTAAAAAAGTAACTCGTTCGTGTTTAGAAGACGCGAAGAAACTTGACTAAAACTAGTGGTTACTAAACATGTGTGTTAGGTACTTTAAGGTTGATTGGGAGAAGAATGAGGAAAAATGTTTTAAGCACGAAACGTGGAGACACAAGTGACCAGAAATAAACGTTTCATTTGGGTCTAGAATAGTCCTAGAGGATAATTAGGATTTTAGTTAACAATATATGCATATTGAGTGGTAAAACCACCCCTGTAGTTACTCCACTTTGAAAATTCAAATTTGAAACAACCTGTGGTCGATTTTTTGAAAATTGAGTTTTGAGCATGAGAAGGGAACTGAGGTGATGTTGGGAATACTATGGGGTGGTGTTATCAGTAAGGGTGAGATTGGGAATAGGGTAGATGTTGGGAACTGGATGATTGCTGGTAGAAACTCCAGGAATGTGTGGGAGGGATATATGTTGAGAATGGCTCCAAGGGTGAGATGGTTTTGGCGTAGAGAATGTGCAGATATTGGGGTAGATGTTATTGGGGTGATGGTGACTCCAGGAGTAACCCACCCCACTCCTGAGTTACCACCCACCGCCAGAACCAATTTCGACAACTATCCAACCAACGAAACCATTCCCAGTATCTTTGCCATTTCCGAAATTCGTCCCACTTCCTCAGTTAACCTACAGCCACCTCCACACCATATTCCTTATTTGCAACATCTACTCCACTGGCAACATCTACTATATCCCCAATACTACCCTCATTTACGCCACCCCAATATCTCCTTTTTGGTAAGGTGTTGGTGGTTTTGGGATGGAGGTGATGTTGATGATGGTGTAGATGTTAGTTATGGTGGTTATGGCTCCAGGAGTGATCCTCTCTTACTCCAAACACCACCCCCTCCCTGTACTTCTTCCAGCATCGCCTCATTCCCTTTCTCCTACTTTTGGCCAAGACTACTCTTTCAGCTTTCAGCAGGTGCAGGTTCATTAATCGTTCCCACGACAAATTTCCTATACCTGCTAATTTATCAAAGGATGTTCCCATTTCCCCAATAGAGAATAAGTAGTTATTTTTTCTTTTACTTTGAATACAATTATGGCGTCATTTCCAACGAAACAGCCACATTTTGTCACACTCGTTGTCTAATTTTCAATTTTGCAGTTAATCTGCACATCCTGTGGATATCAGAAGGTTATTCCATTATTCCACGTAATCCATAGCCTACTGCTATTATTCATTCGTACGTTTGGTGTTAAAACAAAGTAGGCCTTGAACATTGTAATCGTTCGTCAACTATCAACTGGACGCACATTTGTTTCGTGTTGTCGTGCATCTTCATTCAGTTGTTTGCATACTTAAGACAGCCGTGGATGGATCAACGCGCACTGGATAATTTTAGAATACTCGAACGTAATATTTATAAAACGTGTTTATGTGTGTGCAATCGGGTTAGTAAATATAGAGAGCTCGGCTTTGCGGGTGGTTGTGACGCTGTGACCATGATGAGATAGACCGAGATGTGACGATGAGATGCGGCAACTGATTACGAAAATACACGCGGTTTAGTTTGGTTTGTTAGTTGTAAGTTAGTTGTGTTGCGAGAGCGAAGAGGTGCTGTGTAATAAAAAGTTTTTGATGTTGTCAAAACATGTCCCACGTGCCTTAGATACCTAGAAATCCAGATAGGAAAAGGACAGTCAGTCAGTCGGTCGTGTCGCGACGGTTTTCTTGTTTTTGAAGTTTTGGAAAATGTCCAAAGAAATCACGAGGCCAACGTGATGCTTCGAAATAGTTACAAGTTGCTGGTTTAGTGTTTTTACGAACGTTTTTCGGAATCTACGCGACTAGATTTTTTTTTTTTTTGATAGGTGCTAAATGAAAGGTGAAAATTGTGTTAAACAATTGTGCTGTTATTTAAATTAGAAAGAGATTACAGGTCGTTAAAAGTAGAATAGTAAGAAAGATGCAAAATTTGCTTTACTTCTCACTGTCATGAGTTTCTATGTAAATAATCTCATTTTTTTTTAAATTTTTTTTACATGACGTAGATATGTACTTAAGCAAATTGTTCTTTTAAAGTCACATTAAAAACGTAATGTTACGACTGTTTCTAAAATTTCAATTTAATTTGTTAAAGATTTCGTTGAATTCCTAGACAGATATTTCTTTCTAATTTAACTAACTAAGCACTCTACACTTTACCTACCTACCTATACAGTTGTCTTAATGTTCATTAATTGCATATATACTAACTATTTAATGAGTTTTTCACTTCATTAGATTCAGTTGACCTTTAATATAAAAAAGGCAATCACATGCATAATTAAGTTATATAACAAAAGTGCTTTTTATTGTACAAACTGAAGCACAACCTTGAGTGGACAAGTAGTATTACGTGCACACCAGGTAAATAACTACTGCAAATTAAACCTGTGAAATTATACCCATCAGTATATAGGAGTATCATATCATCTGTCCTTGTTATGTATTTGGTAAATAATATTAATATGTGGTATAATGTTGTATTGTAAATTAAATGCCCCTTTTTACTTTCTGTAGGTATTTGCCACATTTGTTTTTGCTTTTGGAACGTACCTACATGCTAACGTTTACTTTACCTGGTATTTACGTAACTTGTCTTATAGTTAAACGTCATCAACTGCTTCTTATCTTTAATGGCTTGTAGTAATTTGGTTTAATGTCAAAACAGAAAGAAAGTGCTTTAATTTTAATTTGGTGTTTTAAAATAAGAGATTTCAGTGTTCGTGTGAATTGGAGAAGAGCAATTTTTGAGCTACTGTACGTACCTATTTTTTTTTTATTTAAAAATTTTAGTAAAACACGGTAAATTTATTTTGTAAACGTTGATTTGTGCTCATTCTGAAATTGTACACGAAGTTTCTCATTACAATTTTGGTAATTATGCGCAATACAATTACTTAACCCCCCCTTCGATTTTTTTGAATAGGTATATGTACATGTTGGTCAATGTGTATGTGTACCAATGCGATAATGGCATCATTAGTACTTGTATTATTGTGTTTCGTTAATCTTGCGACCATGTACTGTTTGTGTTAAGATGAGATTAAGGAACGGTTGACGAGGAATTGTTTATATTTATATTAGCGTACTAGGCTGTATTGTGTAGGCGTGGACGTGTGCATTTACACGAATCCACACCTACTACCGAATAACTTATGGTTCATTATCGAATCTAAAAAAAACAAATAAAATATGCACCTAATATTAAAATAAATTAACAACACAACTACTCATTAATGATGCCATTATCGCATTGGTACACATACACATTGAAGACAAATACAAGACATTTTTGAAAATTTAGAAGCTCAAAAACACCATGAACGGCTCATTTCCGTGCCCAACATGTATATGTTGTCTTGACCAGCATGTCGAAGTCTACAACATATATATTTTTTTTTAAATCGAAAGGGGTATGCTATAGTGCATAATTAGCCAAAAAATTACCTTCAACAAAAATTGTTCTTTGTACTCAATTCATAAAAACAGTTTTCTATTTCTGAAATTTTTGGTATTTTTAACCAATTTACTATAAATCTTACACACGTATTAGGCCTAAATAGGAACTCATAATCTTCTAGAATTGACGAAATGCTTGTCGCCTTCCACCTGACACTTTTTCTAGAGCTCCTTTGTTTTAGTTGGTCAAATTACATGTTTTCAAAAATGAAATCATAAATATTTATTGGATTTAATCCCCTACTGTTGCAAAACATTAATTCACAAATCCGCTAAATCCGCATTACTTTTATTTTATAGCTGCCGGTTTTTTAATGTTTTTTTTAGTGTTGTTCATAGATTTATAACGCAGTTCTAACAATTTGTCACTTTTGTAATTAATCAACATTAAAAAGACAAATAGTAGGTACCTACCTACCTGTTCACTGTTACGGATATTATACTTAGGACATCTGTGTAGGTGATTTGCATTTTTGCAGGTCAAACATTCTATTATGTATTTATAATAACCATACAACCAACCTTTTTTAATTCTGACCTTGCAATAGAAAAGTTCTATTTTGAAGAAAATCCAATAGTTTTAGTTCATTAGTTTTAATTATGGGTCAAGGCATAAAGTAGCTATTATTAAAAAAGGAGATAAATATGTTAATTGAAATGGAATCTGAGTGAGAAAATTACAACTCTGAAGAGCAAAAAAATTAATTGTTTTAGTATTTTAAATGATCATTTCGTGAACTTCTTTCAGAATCATTAAAGGAAGATTCTTGATGGTTCCCCTAATTTATTCCAAAGTTTGGCCTTTTTTCATCTTTATTTCCCAAACTGTACGTAATAGTTAAAATAAATATTTCGTTGCGTTGCTTTAAAAATAACTTGAAAGTTTACATTCAAATTGTTAAATGTTGGCAATGCTTATTCATAATAACAGACAAAGCAGCAACAATTTCTCTTATTTATATTTTTGTCGAATTGACGTACCTATTTCAGAATTACAAAAAAAAGTTTCTTAGTTATATTTTACAAATTTACACCATTTTTTACTGAATCCTAATCGACTTGCGGCTATATTTTTTCCCTTATTGCGGAAACAATGAAGTATTATTTCCTTTTATGACAGTTAATTGTTTCCTATAGACAGTTATCGTGAGGTGATTCCCATTTTTTCAACTAGTTTGGTAATTTCTTCCGATATACTTATACGATTCTATTGTTGTGAGACGAATAACTACCAATTTTCTTGCGATAAAGAAAGTCCCTAACGGTAGTAAAAAAATGACACCCATTAAAGGTTGGTTTGCGAAGATCATATAATTATACATCTTAATTAAGTCACGTCAATTTAAATACGGATTCCGTTATTTGTTCATTACTTAACTGCTTCTTTTTCATTTGCCGTCATTAGAAAGTATGAATAATATCTAGTTCATCGAGCATGAACTCATCAGGCTTGCCATAACGCACACAATCGCATCATACCACAACAACAACAACAGCTGCAACTAGATACTAGACTTATATACTAATAATAAATTAACGTGATGAAGAAGTTTTATAATAAAATCTCCAAGCCTCAGTGGCGCGTGTCCATAGCCAACGTTACCAATCCGTCCTTCTTCAGACGGTCTCAGTGCAGCAACAAAGAAGACGGTTGTGCCATGTCGGAAAAATCCTATTTGGACGTTCCTAACAAAAAGAACAACAGAAACTCAAGTGGTAGCTACGATCTTCAACAAGCTCAACTGGAGTTCGATAAGAACAATGCAATAGCTGATAGTGTTGTGATTGAACCGAATTTGAGCGAATCAGATTCTGAAGAAAACTATGAAGACGCACATGCAAATTCTGATAAGATGAGCAGCGCCGACGAACTGGAATCATCTTTTTACGCTGATGCCATTTCGTCAACTCCAAACAAACTGGAAACATCGAACAGCTTGTCATCTGCCAACAGCCAGTTCCACTACGATGTTCCCAAAATTAGTTTCTCATTTTTTGACCGAACAGAAAAATCTGTTGAAGAAGAACCAACAGCTGCCGAAGAACCTCCAGAATACGAAATTGTTACCGTCAGAACCGCTGTTTATAATCCTGCATCAGACGATACAGAAAATGTTACGGAAAACGAGGAAACTGTTCCGTTGTATTGTAATTCGGAACTAGAAAAAGACGAAGAAAACAGTCCACAAGAGACAATAGTTGATAAGGAACAGTTGTACTCACAGGTCAAATTCCGGAACAAACATAAAAGCGAAATGAAAATTGTTTTGAAAGAATCTGAAACTAATGATGAATCTGTGATTGAGAGTAAATTTGTTGACATGTACCTGACCAAAAGTATAGAAGATTTCGATAATTTATCCCCCATGAAAAGTGGCAGCGATCCAAATATCTCCCACAGCCTCAACGACATCCCAGAAGAGGACGAAGAAAACATTTACAAAGTTCCTGTAAACAACAAAAGATACCGCTTATCCCAATCGTTAACCGATTTTAATTTAGAAGACATGATGAATGCGGAAACAATCAAAACGTCGAATTCCGAAGACATAGAACATGTATCTTGTAGTCAAATTTTGCTGGACGGTTCGCAAGATGTCACGGATTCAACTCAAAATTTAGAATATTGCAAAGCTCGAAGCAAGCTTCCTTTAAGACTAAGGAGGGCGACGTTTTTGCGGAAACCAAGGAACAAAGCTGCCGGTACTTGGAGTCATTTTAGAACGAAAGTTAGCAACTTGATGGCCGAGCACGCTGCCAAACAAAAAATGGGAACTTACACCCCTGATGCCGAGACTGATTCGTATGGGATAAATTTAGAAGAGATGTATAAAAATTCGAAAGACAAATGTAAAAAAGTACTCAAAAGCACTGGGAAAATGTTTAATAGTAAAGTGAAAAAAGAAAATAATAGCAGGGAACACGGCGATGGTGCAGCTTATTCAGAGACGTCATCGCAAATTATAAAAAATGATGCGTTTTTTGCTAAAGTGCGTTTAAAACCAACAGACATTGAATATAAATTTAACAGTCATAGTGACAGTAACAATTATTGTGATAATAGTAACGGTTCCGTTATTAACGATCGGACTACGACAGTCGTTATAAATACAAATGAAGATGGTGATAAAGAAGAAAGAAACGGCGGATTGGATATGAGCACATTAAGGACGCCATTCAAAAGATCGAAGTCAGTTCCTGAGGTAGGATTTTTAATTTCTATGGTTTTGCTCGATTTTAACTCCATAGTTTAGTTGCTATTGATCTGTTTGTTCTTTTGCTAGTAGATATTAGAATTTACAAATGTAAAGTTAACTTAAGCAAATTCCACCCTCAAACATTACTATATCTTCTTAGAATTTATAGAACATGATACAGAACATTCGGAGGATTCTACCGAATATTCTAAATCATTGTACAAAAATCTGGAACATTTTTGATCATTATTGAAAATTTCATTTCATTCTTGAATGATAGATTATTCTGTAGCGTTTTTGAATATTTTGAAATCCATTGTAGCCAAGCTCAAACCTTAGTTTTACTATTCTGAGATATTCCAGAATCTGAAATTTTAAGAATATTTTAGAATATTCCTTTAAATTCTAGAACGCATTATAGAAACTTCTAACACATATATAGGTATGTACTCTCTGATATCCAAAGCGCCTTTTAATATATTTTAAATGCAAAAATTTCAAATATTTTTAACCAATTATTCATAACATAGAACAAATTCGAAGAAGTTTAACAAAAAAACTCTTTTGCGAATTTAAACTTGGCGAACTGAACGTACGTGTAATTCATTTGTTGAATTGTTTGTAGTACTTATTTAGGGGTGTCTTTTTCGTTTATTATTGAACGTACCAATTTTAGGGAAATTAACACACAGATGGCGTTCACTTTAACGTCTGTTGTAATTTGTTAATAGAAAAGCTAATTTTAGTAGAACCTTTCAATTTCTGGTCACCTATATTGGCACCTATCCAAACAACTGTTACTGTTACTTCAGAATAGATTTGTTTTCTAACTGTAAAATTGTGGATGTTTTCTACAGTAAAGGCTTAAATGCGTGAGTATTTCAAACTTGGATATTTTACATAATCAATTCAAAAACTGGTATTAGCATATTAAATATCGAAGATGCGTTGACTTCTTCTAATTTAAGTCTTTAACTTATTTCAGAGAAATTAAACAACAATTAAATCTTAGGCTTAGAATCGAAAAAATGTAATAACCTTAAGGTGTCGCAAGAAAAGCGTACAGTGAAAAAAGTGTACAGCGAACTAAGCGTACGGTCTCACGCTGGAGGGGTTAATTACGTCTTAATAGGGGTTGCTATTTATGTTCTACTTGTGAAATAAGCGAACAAAATGATCATTTCTGATTTCCATCACACTGTAGATATTAATGAATAATTCTGAGTGTTCTAAAAATTTAAGGACGATTTACTGCTGAATATTGACCTTTCGGTAGTAATTTAGACTATTTTTAAAAATCCAATTAATGATAATTTTATTTCGTATTCTTGATAAAAGCAAACTATTCTCTTGTTTTTCGCAATATAATTTCCGTTGTAATAATAATCTAATTATTACATAAATTAAATTTAACAATAAGAAAATAATTTAAATAATTATAATTATTATTAAAACCAAAATGATTTTGCGAGAAATGGGAAAGATAAAAGAACAAAATCACTTTTAATTAGTTTTCTAAAATAAGTAGTCTAAATTACTGTTAAAAGTTCTTAATTCAATATTATCTATATCAAATTTAAATTTAAAACAAAAAAGAACAATTTAAAGTTCGTCAAAAACATGAACTGTGTACGTTTTTTTCACACCCCTAACATTTCTAAACTTTTCGCAAAATTTTGAATGTACGCTTTTTTTACATATTCGATAATTTTTATTAAATGTTGTTCACCTAGTCGTGCATTTTTTCTTCGGATTTTAAAAAAAGTAAACTAACCTAAAACTGTTTCTGCAGTTACATACCAAAGCACGTCATATATTATTATCTATCAAACTTTTTCCGTTTACAAGTTGGCGAAGTTTATTTCCGCATAGCGGAACTTAAGCCATTTACATGGGCAACTAGCTGTTCCGTAATGTCCGGTTTTACAGACTGCGCTGCACAGATCCGTGGCGGTTTATGAACCCGTTGGTCATTTAATAAAAAACCACGAAGAAACGGCTTCCAATATACACAGCTCATGTCGTTGACGAAATATAACAGAAAAAAAAAGAAAATTGTTCTATTTTATTTTAAATTTAAATCTGATATTGATTGTAGAACTTCCAGTAGGTATTAGTTAGACCTATTTTAGAAACTCAATTAAAAGTAATTTTTTTAAATGTTTGCTGAACACTATTGGACTTGAGTCAGTAAAAGTTGTATGGCAGAAAAAATATTCCAAATTTAATAGTCAGTAACATAAATATGTACCTACGTAGTAAATTTTTTATTGCTTGTTACACACATTTATAGATATAGGTACATATTATTAGATCATGATTTTATTTGATAAAAATTTAATTATGAGTTTTTTGCGCTTCTAATACTAAAGTACAAGAAACCGGATCATTCATTGTTATCGATCTAATCGAAATTTCTTTACAAAATCGATTCCTCATAGCCTACTTGCCTATTTATATTTACCGGTGTACCTACCTCTACGTACGTAAGTTGATGAGAAACAAACTGTTTTATTCGCAAATGATTAATTTAGATCAATCAAATTACCAGTGCGTAACCTAGAACGTCTTAAAGCACTCGGGCTCTCATTAAATGCAGAATAAATTCCATGTTCCCTGATAAATCATCATTATTTTAATTAAGAAAGTAAAATTGGCTAGTTGGCGGTTTACTTTTTGAAAGCAAGATGCAACCTACTACTATTTTCTTCAGTAGGTAATTATATTTCTCGTTTTTTTAGTAGAGTTTATAGAATTCATAAAATATAATTTATCTCGTAGAAAAGAATTATTTTTTTTGAAGTTATTGATGCATTTAAATACAATTTATAACCGTTACTATTGCATTTTTTGGATATTTTGAAATATAGATTTTTAAAGTATTTAATATTCGACTGTTTCTATTCTTAGCTATTTTTTGCATTCCTCGAAATCTTGAACATCTAACATCCTTAACTATTTGTAAACTGTTATCTAATTTAGATCTCTCTTTGCCTCTTTTTACTCCTGTTTCTGCGTCTAATACGTCCCTTCTCTCTCTTTTTTGTTTGTTACCCTTATACGTATGCCTATCTTCTTTAATGATTCCTCATTTATAACTTAGTCTATCCAGGGTATTTTTCGAGTGAGTACGGAGCCGTGCTCTAAACACCGTTTTTTTACCAGTAACTTGAGAATTACGTAGGAAATTTCTATGAGATTTTAGAAAGATTAAAGAAATAGAATTAATTTTTATTTTCGTTTACATTTATTAAGTATTCGTTAATTGTATCTGACAATTAGTATAAAGTAACGGCTATATGATCAACAATCTCTACCATCAGTTAACCTTTATTCATGTTTTGCTGGTAGTAATTGCCGCTACTATTAAAGTCACCCATAGTTAACCTTTGACATAACACCGTATATTTATGGAGACCCTAAGGCTCCTCGTCCATTTCCCTTTCAGTTGTTAAAAAGTTAACGATGCATTCAGAGAACGACGTCCAATTATAAATCTTTAATACATAGTTAAAATTATGTTTCATAATTTAGACTTTACACCATTTAGAAATTTTTAAAAGTTTTTTTGTTTTTAAAAAATTCTCTGTTGAATAAAAATTTCATCTGATCTGTATTAATATTTGATATTTGCATTTGGTTTTAATTTTCAATATTAAGAGTTATTTGCTCACATCAACAACAAACTGCTCCAGTTTCTTACCACAACAAGTCATACGCTACATACTAACCTAATTAAGTCTGCTACCAATCTACATTTCGCACTTTTCATTTGCGTAACGTAATCGAATAAATTGCTATTTTGCAATGCCTTTAGTTACAAAAGCAGTTTTTGATAATTATTACATATTATTTTTTCAAAGTTAAAAATGAATTGTCCAACAACGATAATTTTTTTTTGTATTAGTAAAAGACGGTATCTAATGAGTAACTCATCAATTCCTTATCTGCCAAAGTTGATTAGAATTGTATAGGTTTTAGAAAACATGGCCGTGAAAGGGTAAAAATAGCGTAAACCACACCATCTTGGCCTAATCGTAATAGTCTGGATTGTTCCTCATGTGACCAAACTGGCCTAATACTTACAGGTTTTACCTTACAAGGCCTAAATAATTATCAACCCCATCTCTGTACCTGATGCAATTAATCTGCAGTCTTGCTGATTTGATAGAACTTATCAAGACCGAGAAGGTTTTTATGATTTTATACATCCAAAATGAGGTCTGTCAACTCAGGATTTTGTCAGGATTGTCCGGACTCCATCCTGACTAGGTAAAA
This sequence comes from Agrilus cyanescens, assembly GCA_947389935.1. Taxonomy (NCBI): domain Eukaryota; kingdom Metazoa; phylum Arthropoda; class Insecta; order Coleoptera; family Buprestidae; genus Agrilus; species Agrilus cyanescens. The sequence continues at coordinate 27,810,860 of OX376705.1, forward strand.
TTTATCATACCCCGATAAAATTTCCTAGGTAAATGCCTTAATAGTTAGAGATAAAATATGGTTAACCCTTCCCGAATATGATCTAGAATACGTCTATAAATTTTCATTTCACCCTCAATAAGGAAAACCTTTCCCACGCCAATTGTAGGGTTGGCCTAGTTTCTTATTCTTAATAGAATTTCTGGTCCCCGAACCCAGTGGTACCATTGGTACCTATTCAACGACTACATTTCTTAATGGTACCTTTGGTTTTTGGTAATTCATCTTTATAACAGAACTCTGTTAATCTAGAAACACAGTCTGGTGCCAGTTTGTAAAAGAATATTTGGTACTCTTATTCGCAATAGAAGTTCAAGTTCCTGAACTTGGAACTGATTATTAATACGTAGTACCTTTGGTGTTTAGTGTTTTGGGAACACATCCACAAACCAGAGTTTTCTAGATAGTACTCGGAAAAGTTATATAGCACCTTTGGTACTCGACGAATTTGTTTCCTTGTGGTATAGTTTTTCTAATCTCAATTTAAAACGATATAAAAAACGATATTGTGCGGTATTCCTTTGTAATGTGAGTCACGAGTCGTGCATAGACGCGCACCTGTTTTTGTTACCGACCACTCGCATCGACGCAATTGTACATCTGGTCGACTACGCTCATATACAAGGCTAAATATTCATCTAAAACAAAACAGACGCTAAATTTATAATATTTTCAACTGACAATGGATTCACTATAGCGATTGAGAACATTCTTATATAAGTTTTGTAATGGTATCCATCATCGATAATTTTTTCTAGGCTGTTACATTTCTGGTAAAGCAACTACATACCATCATTTATCCGTTTTTTCTTTTTCTATTATGAGATACATAGTTAAATTTTTGTTGATTAGTACCAATAAATGGCGCTTACGTTACGAACAACAGAAATAATTTTTGTTTCTTCAAAAATTTCAGATTAGTAAATACTTTTTCAGTCTTTTTTTGTGTTCATAAAATTAAATGATGTTTTTATACGCCTATAGGTACAATGTTTTAGTATATTTTAACGTAACTTTTTGATTAAAATTTAATTATTAGTAGGTACATACAACTATTTATATTACTGGCACACTTCTGCCTTTTAGTTAGATGAGTGGCACATATATGTAGTTGTAGTGTAATTATAAAAACGTAATAAAAATTTAATTAATCCTGATTTTGTTGGAACAACTCAGTTGTCACTTTAGATGACTCGTTACTTAGTCAATTCTGATTTACATTATTTAACATGGAGGCAGCACACATGGTTAATTTTATGCATTAAAGCAATGACCGAATTAAACATTTTGCCTTTGAGTAAATAGTTATTTTGTTATGGGTAACCTTGCCCTTAATTTTCTAATTGGAGTGAATCAATATTACGCAAAAATTAAATGATCAGATTTTAGGGTGTATTTTTATATTTCCTAACACTATTTAGTGGTTCCTTGTTTAATAATTCATACACGAATATAATTGCATTCGAAAACATACAGCAAAAGAAAAATTTTTTTTTTTGAATTAGATTAAAATCCAACCCAATCGGAAATGCTCCAAGGGTATTTTATTACACTGTTAGAGTTTGTCGAAGTTCTAGAAAATTTATTTTTACACAAAAAAATATTTAAATATGTACATGTTTTTTTGGATTTCAAAAATAAGGAAATACTGATCTAAAATTCGTAACCATGAAATGGTAATTTGATTGCAGAACATTATAATGATAGGTGTTTTTCTTCGCTTTCTCTCTAATTGCATAAACTGTTCCTTAAAAATGCCAAACCTATCTGTCTTCTCTGTTTATGAATTGCAATTCTCCCGAAAAATTGTGATTTATTTAAGGCGCATTCTAACCGACAACTATTGCTTCACCTTGGCCTCTTACATAACTTATTCGTAATAGAATGTACTTACAATTAGTCATAATTCAACAAATTTAAAAATGCAATTAAATCGCACAATCAATAGGTATAAGAAATCAAAATTCAGACATTTGTACAACTTGTAGATCAGTGAAGCAACATTGCCAAAATACGTATCCTTAAATGCCAAGACCAGAAATATTACGATATTCTATGCTTTCTGTTATTGTTTATATTATTTTATGAACAGTTCTATAATTAAAAGAAAGAAGTTGAAAATGTTATAAAATGAATCATTTTTTATGTAGGGAATCGAGCAGTTTGCACGCTCTGGAAGCCATGATCTAAACCGCTCTTACTTTTGGTCGTGCTTTTATTTTAGAATGAAGACAAATATTTTTTTATCAAAAAATTTTAATAAACGTCAATGGCAAAATTTTTCACACTTGTAAACGGTAATATACATAATTACCGAACTTAGTAACCAGCCAATAAATAGCACCCTTAAAGTTTCGGTGTTTTAAAGACCAAAAAAAAAATTAGAGTCGAAATGAATGTACTGTCCTGCCTAATATAAAATGAAAGGGAAATGTATCCTTTTGTATTCTATTTTCTCTGGTGATTGTTAAGTACTTTCATTTGTACTTGTTTACAATCAACAGTAAGTTCTTGACATTTCTTTTATTGTTTTGTTGCTTTTATTTCCGATAGTGTCGGTTCCATTTTATTTCCGATACCAATTATAATTGCTATGGCTACAGAATCGTATTTTTGCTGATCAACTGAATGTTTAATTCTATGATTGTATCTATCAGTAGATAGTTAAAGAAATCGAACGTTCTCACCGTCACGTCAGTGACCGAATTATTTTTCAGTGACAAAAATCACAAGTCACGGGAATGATTCCGCTCATTACTTTCGGTTACGTCCGATTTCGTTGACTTTTTTTAATAATTCACAATAGATATTTATTTTGAACTTTTGAATCCTTTGTACATTTTGAAGTACTATCAAAAAAATGCTAATTTTAATACCTAAAGCAGTCAAAAAAACATATAATTTAGGCACTATTGTAAAATGCGCCTTTTTTAGTTTTGAAAGTAACTATTAGAAAAACTATTAATTTCGGATATAATATTTAAGATTATGTTTTCCGCTATTTAAGAAAAATGTACAAAAAGTTTAAAATTGATGCTTTCGTTTGAAAAGTTATTTTAAAAACGTAAACTTGAGGCGCCATCTATTGATAATCTGCTTAATTAACGTGCATGACAGCTGTCATAAATTTAATTCTTGAACATTTTATCTTTTAAAACCCAATTTACTGTTATCAAGATATTGTATGTTAGTTTTGAAACGCTTTACAAATGGTATTTTGGCTATTGTTTCAAAAATTTCGTAGCAAAGCCTTTGTTATAGTAAAAATTTGTGACTCGTTGTCAGTAATGTTTCTTTTTTGATTTTCATACTTATAATGAGTGTCAATCAATTTTTCTTACAACCACATGAGTCTACCTGCAGCATTATAAAAAAAATAATGGATTTACACATTTACATGTCAGATAACAGTTGTTAACAAATGCTGCCATTAAGTTATTTTTTTCGCAAGACAGTTTTTTGAATCCGTCCACTTTACGACTTTCTGTAGGCGTATTTTTGTAGGTATGCATTTATTAATAAATTATAACCACATTTATTCAAAAAGCATGTTTTTTTTTTAAATTACATTATTTTATTTATTTTCCATTTCTTGTATGTTTGTTTCGATTCAACAGATTCATTTAATTATTATCAAATAATTTTCTTTTCGCATCTTTAACTTATTGTTAACGCAAATGTTATAAATGAATGTTCCATTTAGAAATTTTACAATATTTAACATTTAAATTTAATTTCATTATTGTTCTTTCTGATAATGCAAATTTTTAAGGTCATTTGATTTGCATATCAACTTTTATTTCCATAAATGTGCTTTATTTCTAAAAGAAAAAATATGATAAGTAATCTACTTGTACACAATGTTTCCTGTTATCAATTATGAAGGAAGTCGGTTGTTAAAAACATATCCTGAAAAATGTTCCAACTAATTGACGTATAGATACTTCGATACTTGTGAATAGAGTTTAGCCAGAAACTTTATTTCTAGTTCAGTAAATTAGGATTGGAGATCAATGAACTAGAAATAGGCAGGAATATGTAAAAAACAGTTGGAACTGTTTTAGATCCATGTAACAGGCAGGTAATTAACAAATATACACATATATAATAGAGATCATAAGTAGGATCCTTGGGGAATTCCAGACAAAACTTTAAATTCCAGATTAGGACAATTAAGAAGATTACTTACCACTAATAATAGTCTTGTATCGTTAATTACTCTAATCAAAACGAGGGAGAATTAAAGAAAAAGAAAGATAATACTTCTAATTTTCTTATTTTATTACAAAACACTGAAATAATTTATTCGAAAATTACGAAACAAAAGCAAATGTAAAAAAATTATTCAAGGTATTTTTGAAAATGTGAAAGTAGATTTTGCAGAAACTGGCAATGGAGAGATAAATAAATCAAAACGCAATATCCTGTTTTAACTCCATATGCATTTGTTTTATACATTTATATACACATTTTTAGTTCTGTGGTACTTTTTGCTTTGCATTGGTATTCTAAAAATAACTACATTAATTAATGATCCTATTTATACATATATTCATTCATTCATTAATATCCTCCAGTAGACCTTAAAACTTCTTTAAAGACAAGTATTTTTTATGGGAGCAAACATAGATACATAAAATTAACTACATTTTTATGAAAATATACTAACAATTTGTGTACACTTTTTAAAAGCATTATGACGATGTTCTGTGTATTCATACTTTTTGTATAATTTTTGAAAAAGTACGAAAACGTTTTAAAATAATTTAAAAACAGTTATGTAAGAAATTCTAAAATCGTCGTTTTTTTATTTTTTAAAAGAGTAAAAATTAAAATTTTCTTGATATATACATAAGTACTTTTAAATCAACCTTATCAAATCGTAATGTTGAACAACGTTAAATTAAAGTTCGAATTTATTTAAAACGAAATTATTTGAACTACGTATATAAAATAAAATGTTTTCTAAATAAAAATAATCCTGTTTTTCTCTACCTAACCGTATCTCTAAAGTAAGATAATTTTTTTTTTTATCACTTACCCTAAACCAACAAAAACGTAACAAAAAATAATTTTTTATCTCATAAAAACTTAAACTTCGAACTCGTTAGAGAATTAGATGAAAACATAGCTGTTTTTATTTTTGAAAACAAATTTTCTATTTCGAATCAACTAAAGAAAAAGTTGTTAGGCAAATGACAGTGACATTTGTTTCGTAAAATAGTATTTGCCTGAACGAATGGTGTAAAATAAGGGTTGAAATAATTTGACCTGTCACATGATATTTTCCCAGGTTATTTTGCTGATGAAACATGTACCTAAGTAGGTACATATTTATGGGAGCAACATTGGTTTCATTATTTGTTTCAGTGATTTAAAAAGTTATAATGTATTTTATTGCTGTATTTCATATAGGTATTTTTAGTATTCTTTTTTTATATGCCCATATAAAGTGTACCATACTTTAAATCGTGAGCATGTAATACCTAATATTTTATACTTTCAATTTGTTTGCAAAAAAATGACTCAATACAGTGTATATGTATTTTTATACAATTTCATAATGTAACTTTGTTACGTAAAGTTTTACTCATGATAGTCAGTACATAAATATCCATTTAAAACGTGTACTATTACGTTGTTGTAATAAAACTAATTTTGTGGTAAATAAAGTATAACAATTAATTTCAGTCATAAAATTAATGTAACTCTGTGTGCTTACATGGGTATTAAATACTGTCGATACATATGTATATTAATGTTTTAATACGAAAAGATTTCTAATATTTACAAGAATTTTACTGCATTAGGTACTAAAAGTAATTTATCTCTATTTGTGAAAATTAACTTTTTAATTTATTTTATAGCTGTTACGTATAAGAAAGTGTGTACTAATGGGTAATGAAATTAAGTTAAGTATATCATAAATAATGATCAGAAACGTTTTTTCACTATAGTATTTATTAATTTCCAATAAATCGAAAGGAATCAAAATTTTTATGTGTCCAAACATGTTTAACTTAATTTTTAGACAGGTGTTAGAAAATTCAGAAGACGCTCATAAAAATTCAGACCTATATTTGTTAATAATAATCAATAAGTCAACACTAATAAAGTGTAATAAACAAACCTGGCTAATAAGTTTTGCTAAATTTACCACCCAAACGTAAGAAATTATTAATAATAATCATATGTAATCGATTAGAACATAAAGGAAAGGAAATCTCACTAAAAACTTATATAATACATACCTAGATTAATGTCAAATATTATAACACAATAGGGAATTTAATCTCTTTCTTTTTTTTTAATTGTATTTAGCTCGTATAAAATATGTACCTACATATTTTCATTGTTAAATTTTTTCACAACTCGTGCATTAGGAAAAGTTTAAACGATATTTTAATGATATAAAATACTAATTGATACAGCAATAAATATGCTAGTGGTTAGAACGCGTTTTGGCCCTATTTTTCGACCAGTGGCTGAAATCCTAACACATAAAACTAGGTTAGTAAAATAACTATGTATTTATTCTATTGGGTTTTGAATAAAAGATTTTTATCCGGTAATCAGGTAATTAAAACCGTCCATTAATAATGTTTATTTGCAGAAAAGGAAATACAATTTGTTTCACAATATTAAATTATCTCCGTGACATGTTTAAACGTTTGACACTATTTTAATGGCTTCTAAATCTGTACATCTGAAGCAATCTTTCCAATTTTAACTTGCTTCTCAAACTGACTTGAAATCAACAAACTGTCGAATACAACAGAATTATTTATAAGGAAAACCTATCTAAGATAGTTGCATAGAAAAGTTAATTAGGAGAAATTAATTTCTTTATTGTTATTACTATGATAATAGAAGTGTTGTATTCATTTACAAAAAAAAATGTATTAGTGTTTTTGGTAGATCGTACATTCGATCAGTAATTCTCAACCACTGTGCCGTGGCACTTTTGTGTGCTGAAAAATTTTTTAAAGGTGTCGCCAAACTTTGTAAATGCTAACAATATAAATTAATTTATTAGAATCGAACGCGATGTTACAATTTCTGTACCTACCAATGCAGCCATGAAAATATTACACCCTTTATAGTTTCTGATTATGTACTTCCTTAGGGTAGATTATGTTGGGCTAGAAGTACTAAAACAATGTAACCTTTAACTCAGTAATTAACCTTTAATTCGGTAATCATACAGAATGACGATGACCTAGTTTTTTTGCCGTAAAAAATCGAGAAATAGACCAATCTGCATGATTTTTTTAAATTTACACCTCCGAAGTAAACTCAAACTTTTACCCCATTCTTAACATTTACACCATCCCCTACTCCCAAAACCACCTGCTTCATCTCGATGACATCCACCTTCTACATCACCTCCACCCCCATTACCACCCACACCATTGGAACCACCAAAAAATCGTGGAACAATTTTTTTTTCAGTGATAAATTTGTTTTTTCAATTTGTTCTTTTTGTCATGTAGATTATGAAAAAAATATGTTAAAGTAATCCGAGATGGTGAAAAAATTTCATGACGATTTTTTTTAAAATTATATTAAATTGTGTGCCGCCAAATTTTGGAATTGTTAAAAGTGTGCCGCAACAACAAAAAGGTTGAGAACCACTGCATTAGATAATGACCATAATAGTGTAGGTAAATCAGTGTGAAATAAATTAACGAAAATTATTTTGTTCCAGAATCAAAGTGGATTTGAAGACTTACGAAAATATGTTAAACAAGGGAGCGATTTTTGCAAAGAACTGTCTGCAATTCTTCAAGAAAGGTGAGTGAATTATTTTTATTAAAAGTGTGTTTTTTTTTCATAATCGTTCTTTTTTGTATAGAAATTGAGACGATTTAAGAGCAATAAAAGAAATAAAAACCCAATAAATATTTTAAAAATGTCAGTAATGAATGTATCTTGTATGTATGTACTTAAAAAATAGGTCGTGCATTTTTATTGAAATTCACTAATAATTTCGGGTAGACAAAAAATAGAATTTCTAAAATTAATCCAGTGGTGATCATTTAACAATCGATCTTTAACTTTCTATTTTCTATTAGAGTTCCGCGGAACCCAAATTGAAGAATTTTTATTTATAGATATTGTTGTTATTGTTAATATAGTATAAAAGATTTATATTCTGTAAATTATTATTTTTTAAACTCTTTCCACTCTAGTTCGTGTAAATAGAGAGAGTTTTGTTGAATGTGGAGCGATTTCGTGTCCGATTTATAGCAATTAAAATGCCGTTCGGGACAATGTTGTTGTATAATCCAACCATTTAAGACGATTCAACTTTTTTTGCAAAAAAATTGCGGTACTGCCGTTTGTAGATTTATATAAATTACTGTGACTTACCGAACGATTCCGTAACTCAGATCTATTAATAGATCCAACTGATGGATTATGATACCCACTGTTGCTCTGCAAAGACCTCATTACTTTGTTTAATAATAGCCTAATTAGTTATGTATTTTGAAACCAATTCTCTAAAATAATTTCAGAATTATTGGTCTGGTCCGTTAAGATTTGTTCGTTAAAAAAAAGGATACACGGTCGAGTGAGTTCGAAGCTCGTTTTTTTTTTTTTTGGAACTAGTCCAAAAAATTAGCATTAAATAATATTTAATTTAACACCCTGAATCGTAGTTGAAGTCGATAAAAAAAAAACGAAAAAATGGAGAAATAAAGTAAAGTTGTGGGGATTTATTAAACATTTTGAAACATAGTTATTGTTCCTGTTTATGTATTTGTATATTTGTTGTGCAATTAATTAAAAAAATTTTTATATGTTGCACACAGTTGGTGAATTTTTCCCCTGTCAAATCTTATATGAATATTTTGAATATAAAATCCAATCGTAAATTAATTCAAAGTTTACTTTAGAAAGTCTACTGTAAAACATTGTAAACTAGATTAAATAATCAAATGTAGAAAATAGTTTAAAAAAATGGATTCATACTTAGTATAATTGTAATAGGAAATGAGAATTAAATATGTATATCCAAATTAGTTTAATTGTTTATAAAGAAAAAGGAAACGTTGAGTAAATTAACTCAGAAGAAGAGTTAACAGCTCTAATCGTTTAATCGTAATTAATGATAGTTCAGTGCAGGTTTAATTACATAGGATGCTAATAAAAAGCTTAAATAATTATTTATGAATCTCGCATTTAACTACAAAAAGTTCAAGAATACTCAAGTGCAAACGTAAAAGTAGGTAGGTACTAGTAAAAGTATTTTTTCTTATGTTAGGATTGCAGAAAAAAGTAATTAATTTGTATACTTAAAGTATCTAACTTACGAAAAGTTACGTTTTGATTTTTTTTTTAGTATAAAAATAGAAATTAAAACTTTTATCTGAATATGTACTCAAAAGTTTCTTTGGTATTTATACTTAGGATTAAAAATTGAAATATTTTTTGAAAAATTTGATGAATGCAATTCATTTAATCATTCATGAGAACAAAACATTTTGGAAAAACATTCTTTCCCTTCTAGATGTTTAAAGAAAATATTTCTTAACTTCTGGGCAGTAATCGAATTTGGGTTTAAAGTACCAAACGTTTCGTCTATAATTTCGATAGTCATCTTATATATCCAAAGGTTTTTTCTGCCATAACAAAAATTACCACTGCAGCCGACTTTTAAGGGCGCGTATGGAGCGTTGCACTATTTTATCTATTCAAAAATGTTTTTTTATAACATATTAGGTAACTAATTGTAAGTATGGATACTATATGCGTTCAAATGTAGATTTAAATGTCTTTTTTGGTAAGTATTAACAAATACACCGACTGAGTTGCGATATTGTTATTGGAACAATAATAACAATAAAAAAGATCAATGATTAACTGCAGACAAGAAATAACTATACCTTGTCATATTTTTCAAACTATTTTATAGTAGTTGGTAAAGACTTCTACTGTATGTATGTTTTTACTTTTCTTGTGATAAACGTCTTAAAAAAGACGAATGAATGTCTTAAATAATAGCGATGTCGTAATGCTATTTTGTAGATTAATTGGTAGAGTACGTGAAATAGATTTTTTACCGCCATCCGTCTATTGAACTCAATTAATTATTAGAAAGTTATATGTAAACACAAAACTTTGTTGTGATCGTAATTTTGTTATATTAGTTAACAATAGCTAAAACTATTCCGAACTTATACCTACATAACAATAAGTATAATGGATATTTATCCTGGCACTGAAGTACATATAAATATTTGTTGCTATTAAAAATTCCATTTAAAGATTCTCTAATTCTGTATATAGTACTGGTAGACTCGGCGAACGCGCCAAAGAGAGCGCGATGTAATAGCGATAGAGAAAGAGAATGAATGTGGCTCCGAGTATCTTTAGATAAATTAAAATAAAAAATAAGTATTTAATTAACTAAAAAGTTAAAGAATAGATTTCGGAGTTTTTTTTTAAAATTACAGTTTTGAAAACGTAATGTCGACGTTATAAGATAGAAAAGAGAAAGTAAAAAAATCTTGCGCTCGTTTCTATTGCAATTAAAACACTCTTTTAAGGTGAACAAAGCAATGTGAGCAATTTACTTTCTTTAATTTCAGACACTAGATCTTTCTTTACCCGACATTCCTTTTCATGTACCTTCTTGTATACGCAAGTTTTCGTTTATGAGATCAGGGTCGAAACAGCTAAACAATTTCTTGCTAAATTCTTCTTCATGGTTTACATGCATTTGCTTGTAAGTTTTCCTGAATCTACTTTTGAAGTAATGCATTAAATACTACAATGTATGTGTCTTAGAATTACGAAAAATCGGGAAAATTCTCAAAAATGAATAAAACAATCAGATCTCAAAAACGTAATTAATTAATTAATTTAGTAGTCTCCAGATTTTTGGACCACCCTGTATATTGCACCAATTTCTTGTATTTATTACTCCCATTTTTAATCAACCCCTCCCGATGTGTCAAATATTCAAATTCAAACAATTTCCTTTTAATTATAGATCAGACGCAGAACTACAGTACAGCAAAGCGCTCGCTAAATTGAGTGCCAAATTGTCTCGTGCTTGTCGAGATAATGTGGGAGCTATAAACGAGGCATGGAGAGCAGTGGCGTACGAACTGGAGGCGCGAGCCGAGGCCCACAGGGTGTTGGGTGGAGCCTTGGCCGAAGACGCAGCGAGACCACTGCGAAACCTCACCGAAACCCAGCACAAAAGCCGGAAGCAAGCCGAAGGGGTAGTGGATAAATCTGCGCGCGCGTTATCAGACTGGCGCGCAGCAGAAGCAAAGGGCAAAAAACACAGTCACGCGTGCGCGAGAGATAATGAAAAACTGCAGGATCAGTTATTAGATGTCAGGTATTTTTTTCAATTAATTTTATATTATTATCTTTTTATTTATTATGGTGTGAAAAGGGGCTGAAATTGCTCATTTCAGAATGCTGCATATATTCGCAGGGGGATTACTGAAATAAAATTCCAGTTTCAAATAACAGCCAATAAAATATTTATAGAAATATTTTTATATTTTATTTGAAATTTTAATGAACTGTCGTTTTTTGACTCGGCAATTCGAAAATGTTTTCTATAAGTTCAAGTCTTCATATTATATAAAATTTCTTCCCCAATAAGATGAACCAAATAAAGAAAAAAAGAAGCCAATTTGGGTAATGGATAATCACATTCAAATTAAAAAATTTTGACCCCAAATTGGCTTTTTGTTTTTTTAGTTCGTCTTCATTTAAAACTTTTTTGGGTACGTACTGACTTTCTGACTAAGGTCTTTTTATTGCTTGGTATTTAGAATGTTATTTGTTAAGAATGGCTTTTGGTCCAAATTATGTTTCATTGGAAACATCTTTTAATTTTTTTTTTTAGATTATCGAGAACTAGCAGCCTAATACAATTAACTCATATGCACAACCAAAAATCAGCTTCCGAAAAGGAGACTGCAAAGGTACTTCTATAATTCTTATTTTTTCTTACGATTTTTTATATCTTTAAAATAACTTGTTGCAGCTGGAAGGAAAAAAGCGAAAAGCTGAGGATGCCGTGAAAAAGGCGGACATTGAATATTACACCTTATGTGTAAGGGCAGAAAGAGCAAGGTATATACACGTTCCCTTAATAAATGTTTGTATTTTTTTCTATAATTTTTTGATTTCGTTTTAGATTGGAATGGGAATCGGCCGTTCTAAAAGGCTCCAATACCTTCCAAGCACTAGAAGACGAACGGCTGAATAATTTAAAGACAATTTTGACTGCTTATTTGCATCACAGTAGCGAACTTGGCCCTAGGCTTATCGATGTAAGTCCATATAATCATTTACTGTTTGTATATTAGTAACTAAGTTTAAAAATCCTTTCAGGCGACTGAAAGATTGAAAAGTCCTGTAAGTCAGTCGGATCCCACCAAGGATTTGACGTTGTTTGTCAATTTACGAAATTCATCACAGCAGCTGTCTGAACAGCTATTACCTGATTTTTACTGTGAACACATTACATTGGCAATGAATAGAGAGAGGCGAAAACAGGTACTACATATAAACAATAATAGAATAAAATTATAAGTAGTACTAACAGGTACTAATTGTTTTTTGTTTTAGGCTCTAATTAAACTTTTGCATCTTATCAGACAAGATATAGAAAGGGAAAGGAAGTCAAAGAACGGGTTAGAAAATTTGTCCAAAGCCATGAAGCAAACGCCCAATTTTGGAGCTGAAGACTCGCAGCAAAACGTTTCTGAAAAGCTTTATCATGTAAGTAAATGTGTTTCCTGTTCTAAAAAAAATTATTTATTTAATGCTTTTTTATTTATTTAGATGAAATCAATGTTGACTTATTTGGAAGGAGCGAGGTATAAAGTGCAAAGTGCTCTTTTCGAATTGGACAACCGACCAAAAGCTGGACATCCTTTAGCTCCTCATATAATAATAACGAGGGATAAGTCTGGACTTCAACACAGTGTCCTGAAGGTACGAATTTGGGAATTATTTTCAACCTCTTCGATAAAATTTCTGATAAAATTGCTTCTTTAAATTTTCATCATGGGCTTCCCAAAAGTTATAATTACTTCTAATATTCTTTTTTCAATTATTGATAAATTACGTGAATGATTTGTATTTTTCTCGAAGGTCCCACAATGGCTGCGAGAAGAATGGATTGAGACAGAGAGGAGCCCCGTGAGTGAAAAATCCGAAAAGTCAGAGTATTACAGCGATGGTGAATTACTTGAACCAGAACCAGACTGGACAGACCGAGGAGCAGCAGATGGTAACTCAAACCAGCCAGATTCGGACTTTGGTTAGCTTTTTGTGTTTTGTTACTGCTATTATTAATTACTCACATTCTTATTTGAATTTTATATTCTCTACTTATTTGATTGAGAAAGTTCCTTTATTCTCAGATTCTAATTTAATTTTTGATTATAATCAAAATCTCATTTCGCCAAATTACAGTAAAATAAGTTTTTACGATAAAATAATACGTTTTGCTAATAAGAAAATTAATTCCAATTTGGTGGAACTAAAATTAGGTACATATTTCTGCCATTACTACCAAAAATATTCAAATTTATTGAAGTCCGAATCTTAAACGCATTTTATGTGCCTCAAAAGCTATTTCTGTTAGTCGACAATATTCATCTTATTTCATTTTTTAAAGCAAACACAGGAAATTTAAAAAGTAAGTTAATTCCTATAATATTTACAAAATATCCATATAAAACAAAATAAAAAAACTAAGTTTATTACGATGCCATATGATGGTATTTTTTTACTTAGTTTTCAAATTGCCTCCATATTCTGAACTCGGCAACCAAATGGTTGTGGTTGTGACCCTTAAACCTGTCTCATACTGTTGCCAAAATCGTAGATTAACACTTTTCCCTCAATGTCTCAATCGTTTTGACTAATTTAATTTGTTTTTTTTGCTGAAATGTTGTCTACGAATTAATGTATTGTCTCTACTTTTTTGTTTATAATTTATAATATTTATTTTTTAAATTAAATAGACGAATTCTCCTCACAAACGAGTAGTACGGACGGCAATTGTGAGGAAGGTGCTGCATTGCACCCTATCGCAACATGTCGAGCCCTCTACGCATACACCCCGAATCTTCCTGACGAGCTCACCCTTCATCCAGGAGATGTTCTTTCAGTCTATAGGAAACAAGACGACGGCTGGTGGTTGGGGGAATGCGACGGGAATGTCGGGATCTTTCCCGCAACGTACGTCGAAAACGTCGTACCCACAATTTAAGAGACTTATATACGCCATCTTCTTTTCTCAAAGTTTTTACGAATTGAATTTTAATAAATTAGAAGATACGTTACGTCCCACCTCACTCTGTAAATATCGTGTACATTAACTTTATTTTATTTTAAAACAAATAAAATAAATATCGTTATTAACGTTTTAAGAGCAAGATACAAAAGGTATTTACCTAAATTTTTAACCTGTTTTTATTAAAGCACACTGGCATTTAACTAAAAATTGTTTAGGATGCAAAAAGAGCTGTTTTTTCTACACAAAATGCTACTGTAATTAATTTATTACTTATTTATTTATTGAAATTCAGATTTTTATTTAGATGAATAAATACCTTTTGTTAAACTATTATATGTATATTTACTGGTTATAAAGCGTTTTTAATTTTTTAAAGGGCATCGCCGGTTAAGCACGAGAAAACGGCCCTTTACACAAAACTGATATTTTTTTTCTCTTATTGCATGATGCCTTTTAGTACTGAGAAACTTTTCTGCAAAATTTAGATGCTTTAGCGTCCCTGGTTTCGGTGTAAAACTTATTATTTGTATTTTACTCTGAAATCAGATGCACCACAGCAGTAAAATTTTTCAGAATGGTATCTGAAAATAAAAAGCTATTGTATAATCTAAAAAAAATATCATTTTGTAATTAAGAGCTGTCTTCTCATCGTGCTTATCCCACAAAGTCTTTTGTAATTAACTTTGATAATGCATAATATACTGATGTTTTTTATATGAACGTGCAGCCCCTTGAAAGGGCTGACCGTTAATGTTACGTCTTTTATTATTAGATTAAGATCAGTCTTTTTGTAATGCTGTTATTGTAATATACATAAAAGGATATGATATATATCTACATTGTTAATTTAATAACATTAATGTTAAATATTTAATGACGTTTCTTTCATTCGAGGGTAAAGACAAACATTTTAGTATATTAGAAAAACGAAAGCTTAATTAATAATTAACATTGTAATCATTTTTCATTGCTCAATTATTAATTCAGTAATTGTGATTACAATTTCATTTCAAAAGACTTTCTTTGTTACTTTAATGTTACTAATTGTTGAAACGGAAACATTTACAATTTTTATTTATTTATTCCAATATACAAGAAGTTTTTTGAAAATACAAATTATTGGAAGCATAAAACGTATTTACATATTTAAAATTGGGGTTTTACTTGAAAGTGGCGGAAATACAACACTTAACTCGTATAAATCTCGAATTAACCTTTAAAATTGTCAATTATTTGTTTATAATAATCATGTTGAATATTTTTTGGTTAAAACGTCTAGTTGAAAGGTGATAGAAAGTGGTGAGTTCTTATTATAAATCTAATGTTTAGTTTATGTAATAATTTAACTAATTTATGTTTCCTTTCTTTCTACAGGTTCTACCGATGGATGAAAGCAGAAATTCGATTCGTAGTTAGTCTATTAGTTTTCAAGTAATGAACATCCTAAGAAGAATGAAGAAATATTAATATAAATGTCGCTTAAACGGTGAGACGAGTCCATGTTTTAACACTTAGTTTGTTTTTTCCTTTATTTAATTTATTTATTTTCTCTTATTCATAAATACAGTTTGATCAAAATTGATGGATTAGAATTTTCTAAATTGATTTTTGATAAGTTCAACTTTAAAAATAGTTAATGTTCAATTAGGTGAATGGGGTGGCTTTAAGGGGAGACGTGGAGGCCACAGTGTTAAGTTGGACTTTTTTATGTTTTATTTAATATAATTAAAAACATTTGGTTCAAAAATGAGAATAAAACAAAGTTTATAATCTATTATTAACAAAATCGTTGTAATGTTATCAACAAAACTTTCTTAATGCATCTAATTATTTGTAAATCTTATATTTACGTTAACAGCTATTTGTTGTAGTTGTAATTTACCAATTTGTAAGAATTTGCCGTTCGAATAATTTATTATTGTTAATTGGAGATGTTATGTAAAATATAATAATTAAATACAAATTCCTTTAATAAATACGATGTTTTATTTGTATAATAGACAAAAACGTAATATTAACAAATTACTATATCTACATCACAAAAAAATAGGGATTATTTCCTCAATACCTCTCGTATATACATTTCATAATTCAAAAATTCGTAAATTTGTATTAGGAGAGCATAAGTTGCATAAGAAATAAACTTCCTGATTGACCCTCGTATATCGATCATATTTCGAAAAATTTTTCGGAAATTTATAAATTTGTATCAGGAGAGCATAAGTTGTATGGGAAATAAACTTCCTGATTGACCCTCGTATATCGATCATATTTCGAAAAAATTTTCGGAAATTTATAAATTTGTATCAGGAGAGCATAAGTTGTATGGGAAATAAACTTCCTGATTGACCCTCGTATATCGATCATATTTCGACAAAATTTTCGGAAATTTATAAATTTGTATCAGGAGAGCATAAGTTGTATGGGAAATAAACTTCCTGATTGACCCTCGTATATCTTTCATATTTCGAAAATTTTTCAAAATTTCGGGACTTTGTATTAGGAGAGCATAAGTTGCATGGGAAATAAACTTCCTGATTGACCCTCGTATAATGAGATTACAGTTTCCGCCATCTTTTAAATCTTTAGTTCAGCTTCTCGTCGTAAGATGGCGCTACTGGTATCAAAATCGAATAAATTACTTATTAAAGGAAAATAAAACGCTACATAAGTTTATTTACACATTTATTGAGGAATATACAAACTATTAACATTTAATGACGTTAAAATAAGATATAATATAAGAAACGTAAACTACAGACATATTGTTTTATTCATATTTGTAGTATTACAAAACTTACCTAATGGATTGTAAATAGCATATATTTTTATAATAAATTTCAATTAAAGGGGGCGAATAGTTAAAAAATAAACCATTTACTTCGTTTTTGTGAACATACATAAATTATTATTGTAAATTAATAATTTTCTGCACTAAGCAGTTAAAATTCTTATGTATTTATAACAAATTTTGTTTAATTAATCTAAAATTTCTGTACAGTAACAAACAAATATGTTTTTAATTAAATTTACAAATTCACAAAACTAATATATTAATATAAACATAAAAATGCCCAATTTAACACTGCAGCCTCCATACCTCCCCTTATTGTTACCCTGTTCACCCAATGAAATATTCATTATTTTTTAAGTTAATAAATTTGAATTTATCATTCAATACTTTAGTTAAAAATTAATTTTGAAAATGCTAAGGTATCAATTTTGATTATAAACTATATTTATGTGAATTTAATATTTATAAATCAAAGAGAAAAGCAAATTAAATAATGGAAAACAAGAAATTAAAATGCAATATTAAAAAATGCTCTCATCCCCCCGTTTAAGCTGCATTTATATTAATATAACAGTTTAATTAATAAAATATGTGTTTTACCTGTCAGGGGAAAACAAATTACTTCTCAAAGTAAATAATGTGCACCACAAGGAACTGAAATTGCAAAAAAATATACGTACATAATAAACGTCAAAAAAGGAATTTCTTAGTTCTTCTAACTAACTATGAAAGGAATTTCGGCAAATACTAATAGCCTATACACTACAAAGAATCAGGTGAATGTCGACCGATGGGGCATGTCGGGATGCCCACCCTCCTGCCTTCTGGCTGAGTAGAAAAACACGGATCTTATCTTCTCCAGCGTAGATCTGAAACAAATCAAATATCAATTTCGTGAAATGGATAGGAGTATTGTATAATTTACGTATTGATAAGAAAAGTTAAATCAAATTAATATTATAGTTACAATTCTTACCATAATGAAGGCCAAGGGGAAGAAGATTGCAGGAAGAACTGTAGCATTGTGAAGTTGTTGAAATTTCTTCATTTGCTGTTTCAAAGGGTCGAAATTAAAGTTAGTGTACTCCATTCACCAACGTACCTCACCGTGGGAAAAGAGCCCAGAAATAACCTAGATTGTAATAAAGAAGAAATATTTTTAAAATATTGTTTATTTGAAATTTATTTACGTATTTATACCAGTGTTGTATACGATTTACGTATTGATAAATAAATTAAATTAAAGTTAATCTGGAATAAAATTTTGTAATGTAAGCTCAAAATGGTTTATGTATTTAAGGCGTTTTGAAACAATTATTACTAAAAACAAAATTAAAGAATATTTAAAAAAAAAACAATTTGCTTGCCCTTTTCACTCAAATTTAGAAAACTTAATGCTGTTTAGCGCTATAAAAAATATAATTAAATACCATACTAAAAAAAAAACATTCTCACTCTGGAATCTACTACTTCATTGTATCTATATTAAGTGTACTAATATAGAGGATGTTTTCTCACCTTAATCAACTGCACATAATGTTTCAAGCTGAAGTAAACGAAGTAAAGCCACAAGGAATATGAAGTGTTGAAATGTGGGATCGAAATAGGCTCAAGGGTTGTCTCAGTAATCGATCGAACTGTAAAAAATACAATAACAACAAATTAACGACAACATTGAAAGGCATATTCAATAATTACGAATTCTCACCATAATTAAATTTATGATGATTTAAGGCAAAGAAGATAAAGACAAATAAAATGCACGCGACGATTTGCTAAAGGGCGAGGATCAAAACAATAATAATATGGGTCATCGATTAACCCGTAGACATGAACAAGAAAAAACGAATTAACGACTCTATTAAATAAAGACACGAAATTTCTAATACTTTGGACTGTTAGCTTTTCTGGGGTGTATTTTTACAATACAGTTTTTTCGACAAATTCGTATGAATCGCAAAATTTTAAGGAAACTTTGATAAGGAACTACTACCAAAATAAACGATTTAATTGATAGAAAAATAAATTTTTTGCAAAATGCATTTCTTGACCTTGCGACGCTTACGTAACGAAAAGTCACAGATACAAAAAAAAATGTACTTTTTTTGGAGAGAATTGAATTTTCTACAAAAATCCAATGCAACACCGTTCTGTCTTTTACAGTTAAAGAATACAACGCGCCAAGATGCGTTTAAACGTTGTATGTGGCGCTGAGTTGTCTTTGGAGCGCTGCAATTTTTTACCTGTAAAAGATAGAGGGTGCTTTCCTGGACTTTTTTTGTAGAATATTTAATTCTTTACAAAAAAGGTCTTCACTTTTTATTTGTATATGTCACGATTTTCTCCAAGTAAACATAAAAGAACTCAAAAGTTTTAGGTCTATAAACAGCTTCCTAAGTACCAGCTAAACGTTTGTTATTAAAAATCCAAATTAGTAAGGGCCCTGTTGATAATTACATGCAATTTCGTCGTCAATTTCTTGAAGCGATGACGCAAATTATCACCAGGCCACGCGTTCGGCACTTTAGCACGGAAATAAGTGGTCGTGTCATGTGGGAGTATTGCCGGTCCCTGCGACGACCAGCGTCCCTTTTGTCGGTGCCGACGACGAACGTCACGTGCGCGTCGCGTGGCCACGTGAAACGCGAGCGTCGTCACTTACATGTGTCAAACATGGTTTGCGGCGTTTCTAACCGCCTATACCGACGCCATGCGGACCGCGCTCAATTGTTCGGAAAGATAAGCCAACTGGATCACGAAGCGTGCGATTCGAGCTATGAATTTGGCCCCATCTATTTTGCAATTGTTTATCGGAAATGGTCTTAATTTTAAGCCGAAGATTTGACAGTTTTATAAATAAATAAGCCGGTGGTTATTGAATGGAATTATTTTAAGTCTCATGAATTTTAAACGAATTGGGACGTCGAAAGGTATACGTTGAAAACCTAGTAATTAGTCAAACCAATGCTTAAATTTTTGGTAAAATTGAAAAGCAAATAAAACAAATAACGTCAACTTTAAGTGGTACCTAATAAACAATCCCTCGTCAAAAAAAAAAAAACAAAACTACACTAAAATCAATTATTTTCTCTCAGCAATTAGGTACTACAACTACCTAAATCAGTGAAGAATTTATTAAAATCATTAAATTATTAAATCCTATTTTTATTTACGTTAAAACATTAACTCTACCATCCGAACTCCACCTTCCTTCGTTACGACCTATTCGACAAAAAAGAAAAAAGTAATGAGCATAGTTTTTTTTTGTTTTTAAAATTTTTCAAAAATATTTGGTTCCTACCTTTTTTTAATTTGGCAATGAAAAATATTTTTTTAACACTTAATAGAAAATAGGGAGATCCACCAATTTTTTCCTAATAATAATTTATAATTTATGGCTATTTATATTGAGGATAGCAAAAGGCAAATTTTTGGAATAAGTGTCGAGCGTGAATTAGGTTCTATTTTTAATAAAATTTTTTTTTTACAAATTTCGCGATATTAAAAAGTATTTTGCAATTACCTAAACAAATTATTAAACTATTTTAATTGTCCGCATAAAAAGATTCTATAATTGACTCTTTGATAGAACCAATTGCAAAGGAATTTAAATTACGACAAAAATAACAATTCCTAGGATTAGGTATAATTTCTAGGGTATAAGTAATGGAAAGGGCATATCATAAAAGTTCTAAAAAATCTGGAAAAAATCGTGGTGTACCGAAAACGAAAAAAATTTTTGAAAATTTTTCCAGATTCCACTTCACGTATGGGGTCGCTATAGACCCCAAATTGTAAATTTTAAAATTAAATTTCTAAACTATACAAGTCCATATTAAATTGAAATGTCTAAAATTTACTTCTGTCTATTTTTTTTTTCTTTTTCTTTTAATCACCTAGTTTGTTCTTTTGTTTTAATTACCTTTAAATAACTTCTTAAATTCTTCTATTACATATTATTATTATTATAGTGACATTGCTCTTTTAATATTTTCAATTATTACATGAACTTTAATTTTTCTTTAAAATATAATTGGTTTTTCTCACTACTTTTAATAGATATGTTCTATTTTATTAATTATATTTTTCTAATTTTTATTTTCTTTTCATTTCGAAACTCTGTTACTATCTTCTATATATTTTTTTATATTTAATATTTTGGAACTCATATCATTTTTTAAATTTGTTTTTTTTTTTTAATTGTATTTTAACTTTCTTGTATCATGACAATACATTATATTTGTTAATTTGTAGAAGCCAGTAGGTAATAACTAATAACGGTAAAATTAATGAATTTAATTTTTTTCTGTCTAATGCCATGACTCGAAAAATCTATAAAAAAATTAGGATGATACAAAACAATATATGTATTGCATAACAATTTTTTTTTGGAGCTGCACTCGCCAAAATCCATTTTATACGATGTTTTGAAATTTTCGAAAGCGTACCAAAATTTGAATTTGACGCCACAAATTTTAAAAAAAATTTAAGTTGAAATCAATTATTTTTATCTTTAATTTCCAATAAGAATTTTTGGGAAATTTCCCACTTAGATGGATTAGGGTCTGGAAAAATTTTTCAAAAACTTTCTTTTTTGGTACACTGCATACATGTATTTTTTCAGATCTTTTTAGAGCTAAGGTAGTTTTACGACTAGTGCCATTTAGTGTCTTAAGACCTAATCTACTCATCCACGTCAATAATTACCCAATATCAGTTAAGAATTACATTAAATTTTTGATTATTATTTTTTTATTAACTATTAACAATGAAATATTTAATAGTGGCGTATTTTAAATCATATTAATGTATTTATTATTTTTTTTGTTTAGTTCCATTGGACTAATAAAATTAAATCCAGAGTTGCACAGAATCATCCCTATTCGTACACTATTTTTTCCTACATGTTTGTTTAGATACACGCGTATTAATTTTATTTGCCGTTTAATATACGAATTCAAAACCACAACCCCCATCAAATAAATAAACCGTAGGCAATACATACATGTGGAGTGCCTCAGCTTCAGCCTCAGCCTCAGTATGCGTCTACGCAATTCTTAACGCTTGTGCTTGCTTACGTATTATTCGTAAACCGTGACCGATCAATTGTGGCAGTTAAATCTTTTTGCAAACAATCACATAACAATTATTCATGTTAACGACTCTTCAACAGATATGTTCCCACAATCGGAACTGGTCCAGGAAATAGCCGATTGCGCATCAGACCCTCTCTAAAAGAGGCGCCCGGTGTGGGCAAATGTTATTTCCTCCAAATATATTTCTTTTTCAATTTTTAAAAGTCGAAGACCTCTGGCATTTAATAGTAAAAAAAAAATATTTAAAACTATACCTACGTAGTTTGGTAAAGTAAAAATGAACCAATATTTCGTAAAAATATAATACAAATAAGTTATTAAATTAATCTATTTAATTTTAATTAACAACAATAGCAGAAATTCGTAAAATTGAACTGATTACGATTAGTACATAGTAATTTTTAGGGTTTCTTTTTATGCAAACAATTCATTTATTTTTCAAAAGCTTCAGGTTTCTATAAGCCATTAAAAAAAAATAGATATGAACTCGTTGGTCGTTTCGTCAATATATTTTGCCTTCTTCAGTAACTTACGTACCTATTAATTTAATTAAATTGTTTAAAAGTTTTCTTTGTATGATTTATGAAAAAATTTGGTGTGGAGATTACTTTCGATCGATCACCGTCACAAACATATTTCGCGGGTACTCTCGATTGTGAAGGGTCACGTGGCCTATTAATTAGGGGCAACTAAGTGTAAGCCCTTGTACAAATCGGTTTGTTTCTCTCTGTTTGCCAAATTTGGGGATTGCCACGAGCCTTAAATAATCAAAAGTGTTCTAGACATAATACATCAAACAGAACGAAAATAATTTGAAAAAAGAATCGGAGCAAACAACTAAAAACAGAGAGAGAAAAATTTGGCACATACCTGCCCTCGTAATACATATATGTATAGTGTTTAAGGGGTTTTTTTTTTTAAATGTAGATGTATCAATCTTGTATCTACATATTTTTGAAAAAATGATCATTAAAGTAATTGCTGTAATATGAGACGACGAAGCAGAAAGGAACGAAAAAGATTAACATTAGATATAAGTATATTTAACCAGTTAGTAAAATAGTTCAATTATAAATTTAATTTAAACACAATTACATGAACTTAATTTTATGTTACATATGTTAGCCCGATGATGACCGAAATTAACGGTCGAAACGTTGCTTAATTACTCATCAACAGTAGTTATCTTTTATTGATATTAAATTAATTTAAAATGATCAAAAATGAAGCTTGTACTGAATATATCACTTATAGTTTTCGTTTTTGATAATTTTTGTAGTAAAATTGAAAATTTAACTTTTTAGTTTTACCAGAATAAGCTGTGTTTATTTTTTAAAAGTGGCACGGATCGAATTTTTCATTACCTATTGATAAACGTTAAGGGCCATAAAGGGTTGTATTATTGACTGAGTTACTAACTTTTTAATCCCTAACTTTTTAACCCATTAAGAAAGAAGGTTCTCAAATTGACGAATGCATTTCTTTTTTTTATTTTCTTATGTATGACCACGTATAACTTCCTACAATTCTATTCGAAAAATAAGGGTAGGAAAATTAGCTAATTGTTGATTATGTTTATTGATAGTGCGGTAGGTATATTGTGAAACATTTTACAAAAATCAAAAACAGAAAATTGCTTTTTTATGTTTTACTTACATTGTACTCTTGAATAAGACGTAAGAAATTAAACCTTTTGAAGCATAAAAAAGCATTTTTTTTTTTAATTTTAATGGTTGATTGTTATTATTCGCCCACTGAATTTTTACCTGTTGGGTGTTGACCAATTTTATTACAACTCATAACTTTGTTCTGCCTTATCTGATTTCAATGAGTTTTTTTTTTTTTAATAAATATAAGGTTTACTTTGAAATTTGGCTTCTTTAAATTTAAAAAAAAAATTTCACCCCTATGTAGGGAATGATTGCTCACCCATTGAATTTTTAACTTTTTCTACCAGGTACACTGGGTTATTCGGTTTCTTTGACTCTTTTTTACTTGGATTTCAAAATAGTCTTTGGTTAATGTACAGGGTGAGCCAATTTCGATGTTTCTATAGGGGAACTAGTTAGCTATAAGAGATACAGAAAAAAAAAAATTAATAGCGCAAATCCTTGATCTCCTTTTTTTGAGACAAATTTACTGGTGCTTTCAAAAAATTGCTATCGTCTTTTCTTTTCGAGTTATAAACAAAATTGGGATTTTCGAGTTTTTGAAATATATTCATAATCTTGATTTTTGATAAATTAGGAAAAAACGACTTTCACGCTCTTCAGGCATACTTTTACGTTGAAGAAAATTTTAAAAAATCATGAAATTTCGAGTTATATAGGCAGATATAGCAAAAAGTTATATGAATCGTTGTTGGTTATGCTTTCGTTAAAAAGACATTTTTTATCTCAGAAAGATGCAGAGGATGCACTATTAAATTTTTTGTATCTCTTATAACCGAGCTCCCCTATAGAAAAATTAAAATTGGCCCACCCAAGTTAAATTTTAAGGTAAGTCTCTAAAATAAATAATAGAAAAATATTCACTACCGCGCAATCCAAAGAATAACATTTTATAACTTTCCCAAAAATCCTAAAAAGTGACGTTCATAAAAATATCCAAAGTTTAAACACGAATAACTTGGTTTTTTTAAATGACACCTATTATATTTTAGTTTTTCATTATTCATCTTTTTCTTCCCTTTCGATCCATTAGGGTATTTTCTATCGCCTTATTAAAAAAAATTGAGCAATTTTGGTTTTTTTAAAATTAATAATTTCATTAATTTTGGCATTATGAAAGTGTGCCTTGGACTATTGACCACTAATAATCAAAGCAAAATTGTAATAAGAACCTTTTTTTCGATGAAATTATGTTACAAAGATGTTCTAAAAAAAAATTTATTATGAATACCCTAATTATAGTTTTTGTTGATTTTTGTAAATAAATTAATCTAAAGAACGACTTTTATTTTTAAAATTACTCAAACTTTTTCAAACCTCAATGGATCGAAAGAGGATAAAAAGAGGAATCGAATGAAAAAATAAAATATAATAGGTGCCATTTAAAAAAAACAAGGTTATTCGTGTTTGATGTTTTTAAACTATGGATTTTTTTATGAACGCCCTGTACAAACTATGAAAGTAAAAATTTCAGTACTGTAAGTTACTTTTTGAGAATGTTATAATTTTTTTATTCATTAGAATTAGTTTTTCATAAACGTCTAACTGAATTTGAACCACCCTGTATATCTACCTAAAACTGCATTAAATACTAACCGACTAAATTTTCGAAAAAGATTTTCCTAATGAAATCGTCTGTTTTTGATACCGAAAGTCTGAAGCGGACATATTTCTATCGCACCACAGGACCTGTCAGAAACACCACCCTCAAGCACAGCGTAAAGTAAGCCCTTCAAAGGCCCTTAATAACAGGCACCACCAATGAGGGTTCTACATTCGCTTTTCCATTTCAAACTCTCTCCCTATTGGCAGACATCCTTTGCATCCACCCCCGATCAATAGTAAACATTAAGAGGTCCTTTTATACGAAAAAGGATCTAACATTGTATCAAAATAAGGACGATAATTTGGAAATATTGACAAAGTACATTATGAAGTAAGGGAATTTCGGAAGGGTGCTTGTAGCGTGCTTAATTGAGTTTTAAAAGTGGTTGACTATATAAACAGGAAATCCCCTGGGATTAAATTTATTCTGTAATTGAATTTAACCGGGTGATGTGGTTAGAATAAATTGTACAATTGTATTATTAAAATTTAGTAGGTAAGGGCTGAAGTGAAATATACGTATAACGAAACAAATTGGTAATAAGTGGAGACGCACAAGAATATTTATTGCTATTTTATAAATTATAAAAAATTATGAAAGAAGTTGATCGATATGGGCTTAATTCCAGCCGAACTCATCAACTTCCTGATTCTTCTTCATCACCAGTAACGTAAGTTGATTGAGAATTTCATAATTTTTTAGATAGAAAAAAATTTCATACCCACAATTCTTTGGCCCTATTTCTCTAATCCCTGTGCGAATAATTCTGTTAAATTATTTGTGTGAATAAACTGAATAAATGTCGAATTTTAATTTTCCCGATTACGCGTATAAGGAGAGATCCGGATCTAATAACTAATTGTTATATAAGCTGTTAATTTAATTGGACTTTTTCCAATAACTTCAATTTAACACTTATTTCTTATTAAGCTTTTCCATATCCGGAAAATGATGTTTATAAACGATAATGTAATTGGCGAAAATAAAATAATTTATGCGATCTTAAGGGCTCGTGCCTCTATGAAATAAAAATGTTAATTACCTTATAGGTACCCATTTGACCTAATGTAAAAGGCTTTATATATTCTAAATAGGTACCTATATTAAAACAATCCTGCCTTATGAAACCTCAGTTTACACATTATTTCAATTCGACTATAACGCCTTTTACATAGATTAAAGTACATCCTTGCATGGAGGATAATGATCATAGAATCCCAAGAAGCTGGACCTCTTCCCACGAGACAAAAAAAAATATAAAAAATAATTTTACAGATATATCAAAGCAGTAAAGATTAAGTGGTTAAGTTATATGTAGTTGCATTTTAAGATCAACGTCTGACGATGACCGAAATTAACAGTTGAAACGTTGTATAATTAGTCATTAACAGTCATTGGTTGTTGGCAAGATTGTTCTCACAATATTTTATTTATACCAATAAAATTAAATTTGTATAATTAAAAAGTGAATGTATTTTATTTGAAAACAATGGCCAACGTTTCGCCCAACTTCACACACGCCTCAACAAGACTAAGCTTCTTAGTTTTGATTTTTTTTTTTAAAAACGAAATGTCGACCGTTATTTTCATAAGTATAAAATATATTTATACAATCTTTATTGCTTTGATTTAATCGTATACTTAAAAATTCAAGGGAATAAATGGAAACTTGATAGTAAATAAAGTTTATCCAGATTGGGGGAGATACTAAGGGACCCAAACATGATATTGAATGAGAGAGGCCTTAACGTTAAGACACCTTTAAAAAAAATTTAAAAAATTGACCCCTTAATTTCGACAAAGAAATTA
This sequence comes from Agrilus cyanescens, assembly GCA_947389935.1. NCBI lineage: Eukaryota > Metazoa > Arthropoda > Insecta > Coleoptera > Buprestidae > Agrilus > Agrilus cyanescens. Next base: position 27,838,158 of record OX376705.1, read on the forward strand.
TCACCCATAAACATAGATTCCCAGTCTTGGGAAAGCTTGAAAACTTATGGGAATAAAGGACATTTGGTGTTGGTTTTGCATCAATGAAGAACTATTTAACCCTTTGTTTAGCTTGACCCTCTTCATCTTTTTGCTTATTTTTAACCAGATTTGAATTTATATTAAAAATAATAACGAAGGATCACCGTCAGGACTTTTGCCTTTTCTACTGAAATTCAGCTTTTAATCAACAATGAAACTGTAGATACTAAATACAATTTTGACATTATTTAAGGTTTTGAAATTTGAGCTATCTTTCTACAAATTGTCGATAACGACATTACGAAAAAGCTAAATTATAAATATAATAATATGAATTGAGAATATTTAGAATACGACCATTTCCAGAAAACGTAATGTGAAAAAAGAAAAGAAAAAGTATAATTTAATATTTACAAAAAAAAAAAATAATCGTTCAGTTTATGAATTACCTATAAAAAATTGTTGTAAGTTGTAAGGTGTCTGATGACTATTTTCACATGCAGATTTATATTAGGGTGCAAATTTTAGTTTTCATTATGGCGGATATAGCGGAAATACGGGAGGAGAATTGTCGGAAGACGAAGTAACAGATCTCCCAAGTTGTGCGTTCGCAACGAGGTCTACAACCGTCCAGCATCATTACCTAACATCTTTACATCATGCAGCAGGTACATAAAATAAATTAAATTATCATAAATCATAACATTATCCTGAACATGAACGAAACTGATGACCGAAACGTTCTGTAATTACATAATTATTTTCATCGACAGTCGTTGGTTATTGGAAAAATTAATAATAATTCTAACAATTCAATAGAAAAGGCTTATAAAAATATCATTAAAAAATTAGGTTTGGTGCACTATTAATTTTTTAACGTAAGTAATTTACTTTTAATTCTTTTTAGAAAGTTCACAATGTCCTGGAAGTTCTATGTCAAATACCGACTATTACGGAGGATCGCCCTACAGGATTCAACGACATGCTGCCAATATAAGAGAAAGGAAAAGGATGCTGAGGTCTGCTATTGGACCCACCGGGTATCCATTTCTTATTACGAGTATGACAATGTTCGGTTAATGCTTTAAAATATGAAAATGATATTAATTAATAAAAATTACTGATCATTTAGATTAAAGATTTAATAACATCATTTTCTGACTCTACAGTAATGTAGGTAAATTTTGAACAAAATAAATTAACTTGAATAATATAAACAATATTGATCGAACTATCACTTTCATTTATTTTGCTATCGTTCCTAATTCGATTAAAAAAAAATTATTTTTGTATTTAATTGTCTGACGTAGTTGTGTCTTATAGCAGTATAAACTCCGCTTTTGACGAACTGCGAATGCATGTTCCCACATTTCCCTACGAGAAACGTCTAAGTAAAATCGACACCCTTCGATTAGCTATCGCTTACATAGCCCTTTTGAGGGAAGTTTTGACCGCCGATTGTGATCCTTTGACTTATGTCGAGAGGTGTTTAAGGGGTGAAATTAAAGCGGACAGGGCTCATTGGAATACAAGTGGTAAGAATTTTCTATTAAACTATTAGTAATATTTTTTGTCAAATGAAGAAAAATTTATACTTATCTAATATTAAATTATAAAATTAAAAACTAACTGATATTTACTGTTTTTAAACTCTATGTATACAGTGTGCTCATTTTAATGTGCAACATATGGTATTTTTTTTTTAATTAAATTCACAACAGATTGGTAGGACTTAAAATATAAAAATTGTATAAAAGTAAAGTACTATAATTTCAGAAAATTCAGCAAAATTTTATAAAGAAAAGTTGTTGAGAATTAAAAGTTATATCTAAATACCAAAAGAAGAAGAAAAAATTTTTTTTTGGGAAAAATACTCGATCATTTCCAGATAAAAATTTAAAATAAAGATTTTGCTATTTAGATGAGTCCTTTAATAAGCATACTATCGTAACTAATACCTTACCTTCTTAAAAAAAATTTTTGCGAAATTTTAAAATTGTGTTTAAGATCGTTGCAACAAACATGAAGTTTGTGGTTCCTTAAAAAATTAAAAATTTAAGTTAATTTTACAGTTTTACGTTTGAATTCGAACAAAGATGCGAAATGAATTTAATTTTGAATAATGTATGGCAGGGATTAAGATGAATAATAAAGAATTTTTTTTGGTAATGATTAAGTATTTTCCCAAAAAATTTTTTTTTAATTTCAACAACTTTTCTTTATAAAATTTTGCTGAATTTTCTGAAATAAGGGCACTTTACTCTTGGGTAGACAATTCTTATATTTTTAAGTCCTACCCTGTATGCTTTTTGACTTGCAACCATATGATTATTATCGAACATGCACCAGCTTTCGGAGATATTTATATTTTGGTTGTGTAATTAATTAAAAAATATATCATGTGTTGTATACTAAAATGACCAGACTGTGTAATAGATTACAAGAAAATTATCGCATAAGCACAGGAAAACGACCCTTAAAATAAAACTACAACTTTTTGTGTAATACCTTTTAAATACTAGAATCATTTCTGCAAAATTTAAGAGCTGTAGTGACCCTGGTTTCGGGGTAAAAAATTGACCTGGCCTGGACCTTATGACAGTTACTTTTATTCACAATGTACATATTTATATGCATATCGAACGAATTTTTTAAAAGTTAAGAGAAGAAAAGAAATAGCACCTTCTCTATTTCTTTTTCTTTACACAACTTTAATACTTTTCAAAAAATTATTAGAATTTTTATTACATTCTAATACGTTAAATTATAAGTAATTTTCAATTAAAATTTAAAGTTTTAGTTTTAAATAGGGCGTAATTTTGGAATGAGAATAATAAGGTCTTTTTAAATATAAGATGACCAACTATGGTTCCTATTAAAAGAAAAACACAATTTTATACTATAACTCGAAGGAAGATTTTTTTAAGCTAACAAGCAAGATATTTTAAAACTCGAAAATTTTAACTTTGGTTAAAAACAGCACAAGATAACATTTTATTTGAAAACCCTACTATATTTGCCTCAAAAACAAAGATCGGGGATGAACCCATATTTTTTTTTATTTTTTAATCCGGAAAGCATTGTGCTTGTTATGGTAATCTCGCTTATATACGTTTTTCTAATTAGGGTACCTAGGTACAAAACCTCATACGTTTTTATAATTAACAAAACCATAAATTATTCCTAAATACCTGAACAATAAATTATTATTTTATCTATTACTTGAATAATAAAATTCTTACCTTTATTTTGCTGTAATTTTACCCCTTTAAGAAGGCCCATGTTGTTATCTGAAGATTTTATAACACTAACAATTCCATAAAACGTTTAAAACTTCAACATTTCGTTGATACAATCACATAAATTCACGTAAATATCTTAATCTTACTAACAATAACAAGGACAAGTGGAGGGAAAGAACTCGTCGTTATGGCAATCATTCCCACTCTCATTAGGTTTTTTGTTGGTAAAATTAATGATGTAACGTGATAAAAAGTAAAAGTCTTATTCGACCTTCACAATTTCTATACGATTTATACGTTTATTATATTCAACAGATATTCTTCTCTTAACAGTAAACAGATAACAAATTTTATTTCGAGAATAACTGGAATAAAGAAATTTCGATTTATGAAATTTCTTACGTTAGAGATGGAAAAATATTTTATAGAGATTAATGTTATTGTTAATGATTTAAAACTTTTGAAATTTAAATTACTCCCTATGTACTGACAGTGGGTCTTGAAAGATTCATTTAAAAAAAAATTTTAATTTGTTTTCCTTGAGAACAGGGAGAAGGATTAATAAAATTTTTTAACAGTAGTTTAGCGTAAAGAATTTAAAAAGAAAAATATCCTAATTTTTTTGTTATCGAGCTAACTAAACAACGAAGAAAAATCTCCACGAGATAATTTTTTTTGAACTTCACTTAGTTAAATTTTTAATTAAAAAATATATCAGAAAGGTTGGGAACTACTGGGCTGAATATTATTAGAATTTCGTATTTAGAACTTTCAAACAAATTTTTTTATAACTATTATAATTTTTTTGGAAATACGTATTTTTTTTCAATCTACCTAATCGTCTTTCAATTATAGATCTTACGGCTCGACTATCATGGATAAACTGGGAAAATTTGGGAGTGAGCCCAGGAAGAAGAAGCACTTTGAATGCTTTAGGCTTAACAGCAGACAGCCTGACCCATTAACGGATTGACAAAATTGGGACTCATTATACGTATAATAACTGTGATGTAAACGAATATAATATCTATATGTAATCTTATTATTAAGTGCAATAGATGATTAATGTATTAGTAATATATAAATAAATAAAATAATAAAGAATTAAGTTATTGTTAATTTAAATAGTCAAGTAGGTAACCCAAGATAGAAAAAGCATAGGAATTTAACAAAATAAAAAAATTGTGTGCATATGAACGACCAGAACGACCAAAAGACTCGAAAAATAACGGCCATAACTCACTAAAACTGCCGAAAAAAGTTAACGAATTTAAACTAAGAGAAATCAATTTGTTACGTCATATTTTTTGTCCGAATCATAGGAAATTTGTTAACTGAGAAATAAAAAAAAATGAAAAATATTTTTGAAAATGCCTTTGTTTGTTTGGAAGAAAACTCTTAAAAGAAAAAAAAAACTAAAAAGTTAATTTTTATTATAAAATTTCTTAACATTTTGTTTAAACTGTAAGATCATCTTAAGAAAAAGAAATCATAATTACAGCCTCAGTATTAAAATTTTTATTTTTAGAGATGAGAAGCAAATGGCTCACAGTTTTAAGATAATAATAACATAAAAATATCTACCAAAATTTTAATATTCAAGACAAAGGCTGAAGATTACCTTGTAGGTTGAAACAAATTGTCAAGAAATTTTATAATAAAAATTTAGTCAGTCTTTCTTTCAAAAAATCAATGTGATCAACTTTGAAAAGGTGGAAGTCAAATATCAACTACCTTTTTTTACTTAATTGGGTAAAAATAGACACCTTTTTTCTTGAAAAAATGCACTCTTTTCAACAAAATAGTATAAGTATTATTTAAGTTTATCAATCCCAATAATGTAACCACATATTAGTTTTAATCCGACCACATTCTTTAGGAGGCATAATGGTTTTTTTTACTCATCTTTTTGAGGCTCTGCGTGGGTGCGAAATGTGGAAGATGGTTACAGCAGGGAAGAAAAATGGTGTAGATAGTTGGAAAAATTTAAGTTAGAAATAAGAAAGTGCTGGGAAAAGTAGGAGAACTAAGGGCGCAATATTAGGACTGATGACTGTGATGGTGATGATTACATAATTAGAAAATCGTTCTTCCCTTTTCTTTAAATTTTTATTTATGCCGGTAAATATGTACATTACTTAAAAGTAAGTAAGTAAGTGTATATCTATTAAATAATTTAAGAATCAAAAAAATAAAAATCAAATTATAAAACAAATAAATCTAGTCCTTTGAAGGAAGAACAAGTTAGTAAAATTTAGTGAATTAAAATAACTATTTCACAATCATTTCTTAAATGAGTATAATCTATTTAATAAAGTTTGCTTGTTCTAATACTTGTCTTGCAGCATTATTGATATGCTGAAAGCGTTTAGGCCCTAAGTGGGTTCCTCCGTACCATCTCGTAACAACAACAGCAACATTAACAACATTTAAAATTTGCAGCAAATGCAATAAACGTTGTCCAGCATGGGTCTCACCATCATCATCATAGTCCTATAAAACACCCATTATTTGTAACAAATAATCGACTTACAAACTGTTTTTAGAAGAATTTTGAATGTTGCAGTTAGAAATCGAAAATAATGTTCTATTTGTGCAACTATTTATTTGGACAGTTATTTAAAAACCTACTTTTTGGCTTAATTCTTTTATTCAGCAAGTATGTAGTATGAAATCATGAATAGTGAGTATTTATATTTTTGATATAATTCTCAAACTTAAAGCCAAGTTTTAAAAAATAAAACCAAAATTATTTATTAACTACCTTTTTGAAGAAACGCGCAATCACCAAATTTTCTTATCTTTTATACTTCTTCAATATCTTCTTTTGGATTTGGTAAAATATTGTGAAAAATGTTAGAAACTGACTTTATATACTTAAATTCGCATTTAAATGTAATATTCTACTACTGTCTTTAATATTAATGTAGCTACTCATTTACTGTAGTTCAAAGTGGTAGGTCTTTTACCAATTTACGCATGAGTATAAACTACTTTTAGTTCTAGCCATTAGCAATATCGTAAATATATATTGTAATCTTCTTGTATGCTGATGTGAGGTAGATAATTCAGCCAACTAATTAAATTAAATCAAATTAAAATTTCTCACCTGATACCAAACATCACCTCGTTTAACTCGATAAGCACTGATATTATGTGTGGCATGGGCAATCTTTTTATTCTGTTTTAGAACATTTATGAATGTCTTAACTTCTAGTTCACTGTTAACGGCACATGCATGTCCTTGAAAAACACTTTTTCTATCTTCAATAACTTTCCCATGGGTCACATTAGATTTTTCAAAATTCTCACTTTCTTCTATCACCTCTTTTTTTGTTTCTACTTGCTCTGGTATTTTTATTTCATCGTTTTGTTTCGTAGTTTGTACCATTTCTATTAATTTGTCCAGCCACTGGAATATAATTGGTGACCCAGGATTTTCATTAAATATTCGTTTAAATTCTTCATCTACTTCTTTTTTCACTTTGGAATCTAACGCTGGGGCAAGAAGTTGGTAAGCAGGAGGGCTCTCTGACGGGTAGTTTTTATTTAAAGTTAGGTACACCTGCACTTCGGAATCAACAAAGAAAGTAAAACTGTTCTCTATTTCACGATCGGGTTCCCATTGTGGACCATAAATTGCACTTAAAGCCTCTATTTCGTCTTTTTGGAGAGAAATATTAGTTTCCATTTTTTGCTTTTAAAGTAAGGTTATCTGAGGACTTTTCTGTGAGGTTATGATATCATAGATAATTATGTAATTAAAGTGGAAGTGGCTACACACACACACCACATTTTAATAATTCGTTTCGAAATTGTTATGGTCGTTAAATTCACATCTTTTAAAATTAGGCTTTAACCTGAACTTTCATTTCACCTAACTAGGATATTAACTACCAGAGTTTGAACAAAAAAAAAAAAAGGTTATGTTACACCTGACGTAGCCAATTATGCATACGCCATATTGCTTCCGTACGCCCGAAGTGGCCATCTCTGTGTAACGTAATAGCCACGCACCACAGCCCTAATTTTCACATCATTCGATTATATGACGGACTAATATTATATTTTTGTTTTGTACGGCGAATACTGCAATATACTACAAGTCGTTAAAGGGGTGGGCGTTAAACGATATTAACCACATTATAAAAAGGATAACGAGGGCTTACCCCAATATAGTACAGACTTTGAAAATGTGCTAATTAAATTGTGCAAGGGTTAAAACATTGAAACGTTCTATTTGTATCAAAAAAAAAAAACAAACAAACAAAAAACAATTAACTGTAATATATTTTATGTGAATTATTGATATGAAATGTTATGTGTCCCTTGGGACTACATTCATTACAGATTTCTCCAGGTCCTACTTATAAACAATGTACAATTCTTATTTACAGTACTTGTCAAAACCATTAAGACATTCGATTATATTTTTAAAAAAATCTCGATAGGAATTTTTTTAATAAATTCTACAATAGTAATAATAGTAGTATAATAGCAGCTGACTTTTTTAAACAGGAATGTAAACAATTTTAATATTATTTATAGGTATATATATATGGTCTATGTATATATGTAATATGAATTTCTATAATTAGATAGTTTTTAAATTCGAAATTGGTGTGTGAATTAAAGTCAGAGCATTGGTCCTGCATTGCTTCTATAGGTAAAATGTGAGTGCAAAAATTTCTTCTAAAATAGTTGAACAGGGCAATAGACTCTCTAATATAATAATAGACGAAAAATACACGGTTTATAAAACGTTTTCTTCTTTTTTATATTATGGTACAACGCACAGAGCAAGTGGTGTATACTTTCCACTTCCCGAGCCGTATGTTCTTAGCATGTAATATGTTAAATACAATATTGGTACACTAACTAGAGATAATATCACTCCATTAAGCCACTAATTTTATAGAATGAGAAATATTCAAAGTACGACAGTGTTTGAAAATCGTTGATTTTGGTGTGTCCTAGCACTGTCTCGTCTATAAAACTTCTTAGTCATTTTCGAGTAAAAAAGTAATTTTCGGAAATCACCGGGGTTAATACTAATGAAAAAATTCTCCCAAACTAATTAATTCGTTGTAAATAGTCGAAAATAATTACGATGAACTGTTTCTATTCACAGAAAGCGTCAAAAAATGAGACCTTTTTTATACATACGCATTAGAACTTTTCAATTTGTTGAAAAATATTAATTAAAAATCTTACCGGTTCCCGTTACATCGTGTTCTTCACGCCACGTCATCGAAAGTATTGTGAGTAAATGTTTACCGATTTTATGTTTCTTTTTTCAGTGAACAAGACCGGAACCAGGTGACCCGAGATTGTCAATTTCACGCTGCGCCCTTGAAATTTTGCTCTTGTCTTTCGGCGTACCTGCTTCACCTGTTTCCATGGCAAACATTTTCATTTTTTCTTTGAACGACAGCTTTTCAGGTACCGTTTCAGGTTTGCACTGTGCTTGTTGTTCTGCCAATCTTCTGGTACGGGGGTCACGGTACACCTCTTGGGCTCCTATTACACCTGGAGTGGCTTGCGCAGTTCCGTGGGGTGAATCGACAGGGGTAGTGGGAGATGCCAGCATTGATTCAGCTTGTCTTATAAAGCTCTATATAAATAAATATACAATATAAAGACAAATCCCTACATTCTAACTTAATACTATTTCCACAACAGTATTAAATGTTAATATAAATATATGCACTTACGTTGGGATCTTCCCTTATGGGTTCTTCAAGGGTGAGCGACTTCGGTGGCGAAACTGTAACGGCCGCAGACGAATCGTCGAAAGTTACCCTTTTGATGGCTTCCTTATTATGCATCGACATCACAGCGAAACTAGAACCTCTTTCAGGGGGAGGTGGAGGTGCCTCTACTTCAACTGGATGACTATTATTATTTGTAATACCTGGTTTCAAAATTGACGGAGGATGTTCAATTTTCGACGTTGTAGGTGTCGTATTAGTTGTTGCCGTTGTGTTAATAGTTGAGGAAACAGAAGGCTGGACGGACTGAATTGATGGTGTAGATGTAGGACTTTCCTGTAAATAAAATAAAAATGTTACTTTTATTTTACCTCCTAAGTGTTCTGGATATATTTTCGTAAACACAATAGAACCTCGTTGAGATGAAACCTTAAATAACTTGAAGAAAAACATAAAAACTTCAAAACTTCGATTTGATACATTTTTTTGTATAACTCAAAAAAGTTATGTATTTGAATTCTGTGGACCAAAGAAATCCATGGTACGGTTTATTTATTTTTTATTCATGGCTAAAATTCTCATCAATAATTTTCATAAATTAAAACACCTATCTCTTTTTTTTTTCGTTTCCCTAGAAGTTCGACTTCCTGATGTTCTACTTGGAACAAAAAAATTTTCTTTACCTTTTCTTCGGTGTCGTCATCATCCTGTTCTGCCTCTTCTAATGCCCTCCTCTGGAACTCTCTCTCTAATTGTAGCACCCGTAATTGCTCCTCTTGTTGCGACGTACGGTAAGGTAATGACATAAGTTCTCGAATTTGTTGCTCTTGCCATTGACGTGCCTGTTCCCTCCTCATTTCGGCCTGCTTCTCCTGTTCTTCCCGAGCCCAAGGATCTCGTACTGGCAATTTGTTCTGAACATTATTTGAATAGAATGCCATTTTAGGTGGGTCATGCATACTAGCCGTATATAGAGGATGAGTAGTAGGAGGCGGAAGTTCGGGCGGATCCTCAATTTTTCGAGCATTTTTGACCACGAGATTCGGGTGTGACTTCGATGTCGCCGGGATTGTTTGGGTTCCACCGTAATATGGCGCCGAATGGGGTATATAAGTGTTAACTGGTTGATTAAGATTCACACTTTGGAGATTCTGAATGTTCTTGTCCATTTGCATGTGGTAATTTGGAAATTGGTGTTGCGGGTGGATGTGCTGATGATGTTGCGAACCTGTTGGCACGGACGGAGACAGGACACGATTTTGTCTTCTGCGTAATTCCTCGCCCATTTCGGCTAATTTTGCCTGACCTCTCATGTTTGAACGCAAATCATCTTTACGCTCGTCACCATAACGCAGCTGCGACAACTCAATTTTTGAGCTCTCTTGCGATCTTATATTCCCGCTACTTGCGTATCTCATCATTTCACTACCAGGAGTGTTGTTGTTGTTGATGGTGTGCTGCTTAAGTAAATCGTCACTTCGAGACGTTCTCATCTCGGTCTGGATTCGTTCTTCTGGTTGTATTCGATGATGGTACTGTTGTGCTTGGGCGATATTACTAGAACTTGAGTATCTCATCATTTCTTCGGTTCTGTTAAATTGAGAATGTCTGAGAACGTCTTCTCTTAACAAACCGCCTCCACTGTATCGATGTGGTTCGTCTGGATGTCGACCACTAGGATGAACGTGACCGTTGGAATAACTCTGCACACTTTGTGTTGGACTTGGATATGAGTTGTTAGTGTTAGGAACGTACTGTCCGTTATTGGGATAATTTTGTTTCATATTCGCTTCTACTTCATGAGATTTTGGATAGTGATTTTGGTTTGGTCCCGAGTAGTTTTGATTTTGTGGTGGACTCCCGTAACCACTAAGGGCATAAGTCTGTTTCTGCGCATTATAAGCCTGATTTTGGTGTGGATGATGTACAAAATTTTCTTGTTGTTGTCCTGGATGATGTTGATTAGTTGTTTGTCCCCCGTAATTCTGATTAGTGTAAGGCGAATTAAAGTTTTGGTCGTAGTTCTGAACGCCATGACCTCTGTTATATTGTCCTTGAGGAGACACCCCGTAGGCACTGGTATTATTAGGACTTCCGTAGCTACTGTTTGCAGGGGGTTTGTGGTTATAATTTTGCGGATACTGTTGGTTAACACTCGGAAAAGAACCCGAACGAGAATCATCGTTTTGAAGTCGTTGGGTTGCCGGAGGACTTTTGAGGTTTGGAATTGATTGATGCAAATTTGAACGAATCGTAGGAGACTGTACAGATGTTTGAGGATAATAAGCGGACACAGGTCGCTGAGGATTATTCTGAACCGTGGACTGCAAAGAATTCTGAGAACTTCTTAAAGCCGACGTTCTAAGAACAAAAATCACATATAAAAAAATACCAGGTACAAACGATTGTTATTTATTTACCTGTCACCTAACTGTTGAGGGTTTGGTATATTATTGTTACGATAGACGCTGAGATTTTGATAAAAACCGGAGTCCTGATGGAGGTTATGCGTTGACCGGCTTCGGAGGTTACTGACCGGATTATTCACTGGATTACTGTTGACTACTTGAGGAGCACTACCGCCACCTCCGCCACCAACGGCGCTGTTGGTATTTATGCTATTATTCGAGGAAGTTCTGCTATAACCGGGGTTGAAAACGTCGTGGGCTCCGGCACCTACTCTAGAAGGCTGCTCCGCACCAGGTGAAATATGATGCAGGGCAGGTACAGACTTTGAAGAAGGTATACTACGCTCAGAATCTACTCGTGATGGAAGATCTCGCTCTGACATACGCCTAGGACCTAAAACGCGAAAAGAAATATTAAACGGGTTGTACATTAACAACAACGAAAGTATTAAAACAAAAACGGCACAGAATGGTTTGTGACAAAATCTCCTGTCGTTTATTTTAACAATAATTATAAAGCATTATTATTAAAACTGGCAGGAAATTTTATTTAATGATATATATCAAAGTCAGCAGCCACTTATTTAATAGGCATGTTTAAAGGGCTGCTAAGTCTGTTTATGTGGCGATTAGCTAACATCACATACTATGCTAAAATACAAATAATAAATAAAAGGAAGAGGCTTTTCAGATCTATAATAAACATTGATTGAATGCACTGTGCTTAAGATGTAAATAAAACTGACCAAGTCTAAGAAAAATAAGCGAATGTCAGCTGAACAATATTACGTATATACACTAATAAAAATAAAAATGTACGAACAAGGTGCAACATGGATCTCCAATCTTACGATCGAAACTAGTTAAACGCAAGCGCAGTTCCGATTCTTCGATGCTGCCTTTATTTATGTTATCGCAACTGAAGAATTTGCGGTCTGCGTTTAGCAAAGAACTCCTAAGTACCAGAGGGCAAGTGTTTTCTGCATTTTTGCAGCATTTTCTAACTACATGATGTTTAGATTTCAAATCGGAGCAGCTTTTCCAACCTTTACACGACGTGATATCATCGTGTAACTTTTTTGTAAGAAGTATGTTGTTACTTTTAGGTCTTCTAACTATATAAGATTCTGGAAACTTTTTAATTTCAGTACATGTTTTATCCCTGTCATGGCTCAGTTTTTCCAAACTGCCAAAACGAACCAAATGATTCATGAAAGGAAGAGGTACGGTGTCACTGTGGCGTCTATTTTCTATGGTTTTGTCAGTCTTTTGGTTAATGTGAGCATTAAATAATTGATCCCTGTTAACTTTTAGTATGCCTTTAAGTTTCTTAGTAGGTGGAAACGACTTGCTAGCCGTTACTGTTGTCTTGTTTGAATTGAAATTGGTCCCAATTGTATAAGTTCTGAACTTCTTATTGAATATGCAATTGTCAAATGGACATTCGTGATAAAAAGAATCATCATTTGACGGTGTTAGTAGGTTGCTTTCTGAAGAATGTTTCTTTATATCAGTTTTTGTAAATTTTGGCGACAAATCACTTTCAGATCTAAATTTTACACAAGGACTTCTATTTTTAGAATTAGCAGTATTACTTCCGTTCCCATTCAGAGTCACTATTGACGTTTCACTATTCTTTTTGTCGACCTTCTTTAAGCAAAACTTAATACCCGTTTTTGATTCGGATCCACTAATGCTCCAATCGTAAAGAACTTTTAAAACTTCTTGTCGCTCATAATCGTTTAATTTATTATCATCTAATCTTTCTGCGCTGTAACTTTTTGGTTTAAACAAAGCATTGCCATAAAGTTGAGGAAAACTAGAGGAGCTTCCAAAGCTGTGTCTTTTGGCCATGACATGTTCAAAATGCTTTGTAAGCACTTTAACGTGTCCTTCTCTAACATAATCCGGCGATTTCCATCTTTTTACAGGCGTGTTAGGATCTATTTGAGTAAGATCGAGATTCGAATCGTGTACATTACTACTCATACTCGACGTCGAACTTGATAATTCTTGTAAGGAAGATGAAATACGACACTGACTATTGAATTTTTTCCCATCTACTCGTAAAAGGTTCGAAGCGCTGCCGCCAAAAAATCCGTAGTTTTCTAAACATTTGTCGGTCCTGTCCAAAGACAAACTCCTTTGGCTTCGTGGTTCTCTAACAGGAACCGAGTGCGCTTGAAATGTACCAATCTCGATTGTTTTTGGGATAGGTTCCGAAAAATCTGTAACTTCCACGCTTATATCCGGTGCCTGTTCAATATGTATACGAGGAACAACCAATTTAGTCAATTCATTTTTATATAAACTGTCGTCTGAATTAAAAAAAACGTTCGATTTAGTTTTGAATGCGGGAGCAGATCGGGGGTAGAATTTCGGAGTGTTTGTGAGCGAATCTTCGGAATCGTGGTAATAACGTGGAGAATCCCAAGCTGCATGTGAAAAGGGAAAAAGCATATGCTTAATTCTAGCCTACATTATGTATTTTTTAGCCTATACAAAATAAGTTGACGTTACAAAGTAATTAATTGATCGGGTACCTAGTAAATGATGACACTTGCAACTGCATCTGTAACCTTTTGTTTCACCCAAGAAAAAAATTTTTTAATTAATTCTCAATCAGCAAATAATTTTATTATTTTAATTTTCTTAAACGTGTTAATTGTAATTCGACCTTTATCAAGAAATTAGTGAAAAAAATTAAAAATGTCAATATAATAATTACCTCTATTAGGCGTTGGACTAGGTTGTTGTAAAAGCGTTGCTAAGCCGTGGTAAACAGCACCTCCTTTTGCCACTTCCAACGTAACCACACTTCCTGTTCTTACAAGGAATTCGGCCGCCTTTTCTTGCGTTATCCCTAAAAGCGACTGTCCATCTACGGATAACAGTTGATCCCCAGCGGCTAATCTCCCATCACGATCAGCAGCTCCCCCTGGAACAACCGACTTTATGTATATTCCCAGTCGCTCCTGTCCCGCTCCTTTGGCAGCTACAATTGAAAGTCCCATTCCGCCACCCGCTTTGTGGAGCCTTATCACCTGTATCTGTAAGAAAAAAAAAATCCGTATGAAATAAGTGTTAAAAGAACTACTAGAACTTGAAAAACTAATAAAATTTACAATTAGATAAATATTTGCAATTAAAAAAAAGTATTTGGCGTCATTGCCGACGACGTATTTGGTATTTATATATAAGATTTATACGTATAAATTCGATGAAAACTAACTGAATTCGTACTATTCATTTTAGAAGCAAATTTTTAAATTTTATCAATTAATTTTATTCTAAATTCATTCAGCTAACATATGTAAAATTAGAAGATGACGTTAAGAATTTATTTGTCAGCGGTTTTAATAAATATAAAAAAGAACAAGAAAGTGTACCTCTGGTTGTGTGGAGCTAAGAGCCGAAGGCGGCCTGGGAGCGTTCATATAAACCGTCCAATGTCCAGAACTTGTTGGTTGGGTAGCCAAACGACATAGTCCAGATGCTTGGAGCGGTTGTAAAAAATCAGCAAGTCCAGGAGGGACACCTTGAACAACATCACAACTAAAACCATCATCTGGAAGAAGTAACTGTAACGGAGGAGCGGGATCTTCGTGTAATCGAACTTCACGACCCTCAGCTCTCGTCAATTCATCAGCTACGCCCTCTGCCGCGCGAGCTGCCTGTTCCAACATCGGTGGCGGCGCCACTTGCTCGCCTGGTTCAGCTATAATTCAAAATAAAATAAGTTATGAATGCAAAACTAGCAATTTTAAGTCATTTCCCACCTTTGTATTGTGTAAGCAAAGCCCTAAGTTGCAAGGAATTCAGCTTAAAACAAGCCGCTGATAAATTGGCTAATTCTTCAGCTGTGCTCTTCGGCGCCTGTAGTAAATGGGCACATTGGACTATTTTGGCAAGATGGCATTCGGCCGCCAATTCCAGACCTTGAGATTCAGCCCAAGCCTTCATATAAAAACAAGTACGTTCTATTAATACCTGTTCATACGCAATAGAAATTTTACTTAAGTACCTGTAGATTTCTCAATTTATTAAAAAGTTTCAAGCCAAAACTGCGGTTGCACAGGGTCGAATTGTTAACAACAGCAGAAAGAGCTCTTGCCGAGATCCAGTGAAATAACTGCGAAAACAGTTGAATGGTAAGGGCGGCGTTAACGCGACACTTGCGCAACAGGTTCATAGCCACGCCAAGTACGTTGACGACATCGCGAGGATGATCGTCACCAGTACCGCTACCATCTGATACCAGATTGCCCATAACTGCGTTCAGTTCGCCCGTGAGACACGCTACCAAATTCCTGAATGCCAGTTGTACAGCATCAGCAAGCGTGTCCTGCGCCTGGATCGAAAACGCACTTACGTGCCTATCAGACTTAAGAAAATGAAGAAGTTCGCTGGCATTTGCAAGCCAAAATGCTTGAGATGTACTTTCTGTACTCCTGGAAAAAAATATACATACTTTGTGGGACAAGAACATATCAAAAGCGTAGACACGATAGTGAAAATCGAACGCTGTCGAATTGTGCGGAAGTTGGGTGGGTACTTTTCCGCTTCTTATCGGTACAGTTCGATAGCGTTCGGTTCACTGCAAGTCATTTACTTTTCCTACTAATTCTATCAAACTTTTGGAATGAACACATCAATTTTGGGCCTTTGAATAGAAAAAAAAATGTTTACCGATCTTGGACGGTGTGCCTGATAAGCATTGCGGCGTGTTGAAGTAGGAGGGTGAGCTTGTGCGCTCTTTCGGTAGGGGTGAGTTCAGGCCGATAGTGGGTTGAGGCGCGATATCGAGCGCACAGGTAGAGAGTGTAGGCGGGTGCTAGACGAAACGTTGGCGTCGTCACGTCGAGGTGGGTGATTACGCGTGCTAGAAATTGTTCTTGTGGCTCCTCCGGGAATTCTAGGACCGCTGGCAAGATTGGATCTTGGCCACGGGGATAGCGGTCTATGCCGCTTAGTCTGAAATAACGATAAAAAACAATTACTAACACGTAAATTATTTCAGCGTTTTATAAGGGTTATCTTATATCATGTAATAAATAATTAACAGACTCATAAGTGAAAATAGGAGTAGTATAGGTATATAATGCTACTAACACGTACTAATGCAATAAACAAAAAAGACATTAAGCAGAAAACGAGTCCACATTGTGGAAACTTACAGCTTACAGGACGTCATTCTGAGATTGCTTATATATGCAGAACATTCAGGGTTGTTGCCCAATTTCAGTAAAGAAATATAAAATCGAACTGAATACTAATACAATTTTATTCTTTCAGGGTACTCAAATTTATCTAATCTAGGACTAAATCCTCCGCTCACTCTGATTGGAAGTAAAATCAATTTTAATTAACACACTTCACGAATAAAATGTATATACGTCATTGATAAAAATGCTTCAGTAAAATACAGGATGTTAAATCTGAACAAAATAAAATTATTTTCGTGCACAATACCAAAAGATTATCAAAAATTGCTGATGCGTCTCAAGTCCTCGAGAAAATGTGTTTTAATTTCCTTAGAATAGACCAGTTGGAATTAAGAGGATTCATAAAATATTCTGCCACGTCGTCCTGGACCTAATTGTAACCCAAATTACAGGATAATGGAAACTAGAACAAACCTGTTTTCCGAAGTTGAACCAAGGGACCTGTTATCCTCTCGGAGTCCTCCACTAGCGGTGGAAACAGTTTCCACATTACCTTCGAGGTCGAATGTTGTCTCGAAATTTTCTTTAGTAACTTCTGCGGTACTTAACGTTAAGGGTGACCTGCTGGAGGAAGTACACAACGACACTTAGCAAACAAAAACAAAAATAAAGCTACAGTGAACATACAGCAACACAGAAAACAGGGAACGTTAGAAAGCAACATTTAAACAAAATTATTATTGGTCTTTGCTTATTGATGAGACTTGTCAAAAAAAAATGTGGTCACAAAACGGAAAAAAATTATAGTGATAAAACTAACGTATAACTTAACTGATAAGGGTTTAAAAAGCATTATCCACTGATTGGTTAATTATACCACAAATCAATTATGTTAACGTCATGGTAACGTAATTAACTGTGAAACAATAGGAGAAGCTAATTGCTAAGTAACCACTGCTAATTGTGTACCTTGTTACACCCTCATATTTACTCTCATCATCAGAATACGTAACGTGATTAACACTTACCTTATAGCAAAGGTGTACGAGTACATACACCACCCAAAAAAAATAATAATTTATTTTCTACTAGCAAATTAATTAAAAAGTAATAATAATAAAAGTGAAAAAAAGTTTGATCCCTCCATTTCGATAAAAGTGTGTATGATTTGAAAAAATGGTGAAATCAAAATATTTTGATAAAAGTTATTTACCTATCGTAAATACTAGCATTATCAGCTCCACCCACCGATGTCCGTATCGGTCTGTTTTCTTGCGATGGATCGAGGAACCGATACGCGTTGCTATGTCCGAACTTTATCAGATTACCGTGACTGAGGATGGTCGTTTGGTGTATTCTTTGTCCGTTGACGTAAGTGTGGGCGTCCGCGTGACAGGGTGTGATTGAAGTTAGGCCGTCAGTGTTCGCGATGACCGCGTGTCTGGGCTGTATGTGCGGCCCATACAGCTGGAGGTCGATGCCGTTCGCTGAGCCCACCTGAAAAAGACGAAAACCACTTTATTGGAAGAAAAAATATTAGGACATTATTAAATACTTGAAAACGTTTAAGAATAAAGTAGAATTATGGGAGTTTTACAGGAATAAAAATAAAATTTCAAAAATTCGGGAGATTACCACCCTGTGGCCAAACAAATTTAATAACACTATGAAGGTAATTATTTAGAAGTGGGGCTCCAGACAAAACTGGCCCCAAAAAAATTTTCACCCCTTGGAGACCATTTTAATACATCAAAATAGTTCATTTACGGTGGGGGAAGACATTTTCAATAATTGTTTATAAACAAAAACATTGTTATAAACAAAAAATTTTAAGTTTTAGAAAATACCAAATTAAGAGAAAATTAAAATAGAAGGAAGTTATTATTAACATTTTAGTGCATCAAATGCATTCTAGAGGTGGGGGAGATATATTTTTCACAAAAAAAACGTCGTAATAATTCCCTGTGTCTTGAAATAGGTTATGGTAGAGGGTGGGTGTGTTTATATATACATACCCCACACCCCAAAATTTTAATTTAATAATTAATTTGGTATTTGGTTAGGTTAGGGTACGGGATGTAGGGTATGTGTATGTAAACACACCCACCCTCTACCATAACCTATTTCAAGACACATTGAATTATTACTTTTTTTTAAATATTTTTTATAAAAAATATATCCCCCACTTCTAAAATTTTCTCAATTTTCTCAATAACTACCTTCTATTTTAATTTTCTCTTAATTTGGTAATTTCTAAAACTTTAAATTTATTGTTTATAACAATGTTTTTGTTTATAAACAATTATTGAAAATGTCTTCCCCCACCGTAAATGAACTATTTTGATGTATTAAAATGGTCTCCAAGGGGTGAAAATTTTTTTGGGGCCAGTTTTGTCTGGAGCCCCACTTCTAAATAATTACCAAAAATTTAAATTAGTTGATTTATTAATTCAAAAACTTATGTCACAGATAAATCCTTACTTACAGAATGTATTTCTTCCATTTGTAATCCTTTATAGGGCAACTTAAACCAATAACGTTACCAGAAACTTTTGAATTTATAAAAAAAATGTCACTACCTACTATTAAAACTACAAAGTGTTAGCATACATTCGCTTTTGTTGTTTGTACGACTTGATTCGTTAAGTGGTTATAACTTTTTAAATCCCCTGGGTCTCCTTTGTACGTGATGGGATACAAAACAGATTGCTCTCTCGTCATCATCTAATTGCCAAACTATTTATATAATTGGGCAGAGACTGGATAACGAATATACACGGTGGCCAAATCCTTGTGATTAGTAATTATGTACATTCATGAATCCAATGGGCTTTTAAAAATTTAAATCTGCTCGTTGGTCAGAAAATCCAGAATACGATTTTCAAAGAGAGAAAAACTAGAAAGTTTCTCAGAAAATTGGAAAAACTGAAGGTGCAATTTTTGTGAGATTTTTATGGAAATTTTACGAAAATTTGGGCAAACCACAAAAATTTTTGTATACCCCCTCATTGTGATTTTAAATTTATAAAAAATATCTTAAATGCTTAAGTTGCAAGATTTAATCGCAATATAAGTAACTAAGACTTAACGACAAATTAATTTTCTCATCTGCTTCTATTTTATTTTCCACCCCATATATTATATTACCAACTCACAATGAGTTGCTAACTTAAAGACTCATCAATCAATTATGTTTAATATTACATAATTAAATAAAAAGCTTTTAATGTCGTTTCGGGCAAACCTAATATAATTTGTTTTCTTTGGAAATCCGAAACGTCATATTATATGACAACGTAAAAAAAAATATACTACGAAGCTGCCAAATTATAAGACCGAACAGAAGTTTGATTATAAAAAATGTCAATAACATGTTATTCAAGCGAAAATAAAAACCGAGATAAGTTGAAAGTAAAATTAAATATGAGACTAGTCTAGGGCAAAAAATATCGATATATTGATGGGTTTTGGTAATTATCGATAACAATATTAGCAACTGATAATTATCGATATATCGATGCTTGTGATGCGGTCAATTTGTCGCTTATTTGATGATTATAGACATCGACAACAAATATTGATATATCGATTTCTATCGATATTGTTTTGTTATCAATAACCGATAACTAAAATCTATTAGAAACTTATTTCACGAACTTAAATTCTATGTGCGTTCTCACGTAATTCGTATATCAATTCATACAATGATACGTCTAATATTATTGCAACTTTGAATCAAATTTATCTCCTCTACGAAGTAAATTACCGCAATTCTGTGGGGGTGTATATTATCATGTCCCATTAATACATGCCAAATTACGCCATAAATCATACATTACCTAACTCCCACATCAAAGTTTGGTTCTATCCGCAATATTGACGTAAAACAAACATTCCCCATGCATACTACATTAACATGTGCACATTTTAAGGGTAACTAATTTATACGAGTAATCCATAAATGTCATTTTCAAGTATTTATTAAACGGTCACCGTAATATATATTAACACACTGTAGGGCTATTTTGCATTTTTACTACTTAACCAACCACCCTGACTGACCTCGTTAAAATTTAATAATATCATTCGTGGCTTAAAAAATAGTTTATTAATATTCTGCGCGACAAATTTAATATAGGAACAGAAATTTTATAAACAAAAAAATAAATAATACCTACTATTTAATGATCATAATAAAAATTATATTGCTCATTTTTTATGACAATTTGGTGACAATGTTTTATAAGAATTAACTTTTTATTTAGAGCGCATCATGTGTTGTATCGCGGACAGGAAACAAAGATAAACTATTAACAGCAAGCAATAAAATCCGGTTCAATGTTCATCAATAAAAGTTCGAAAGACAAATGTGAGAATCAACAATTTACGTTACCTCCATAACGTCCTTCGACAGTCGTAAACTTCTGGCGTTGTCACCGGGCGAAGGAGCTGATCCATCGGGTCCCAATTCAACCAGCAACGGGGCAGCCTCCAGTCTCGGTTCCCGTCCACTTCCTGTTGCGGTTGCTCCCAACGCTCCTGGCTTTTTCTTTCGTTTCCTGGGAGCACAATCCGCTGGTCTTCGTCTAACGTGGAACATGATCGAGCCTGAAACAATGAATGAGTTGGAAAACTCCGAAATATTTCAACCCTTATACCCAGTGTTTTTTATTTTTAATATTTAATTACATAAAATATGCGTTGTGGAATTGGTTTTTCGAAAACGTCACCCCTTAAAAACAGTTGAGGGGTCTTTAATTGAGTCGTTTGAAAAGGGACGTTTAAACAAACGATTTTTCGTAAACGATGACTTCAACAAATTACCTGAGTGTTACGATCTTAACGGACAAAGAGGCTAATTATTTTCTAACGCGGTGACAAAGCGTGCTCGGAAAGGAAACTGCTGAACCAAGCACTTTACAGAAGTCTAAAGTGGTCGTTCAGTGAACGAGGCGCTACTTTTGGCGTAAACATCATCACAGAAACAATGGGATAATGCCAACATAAAAACTGCCATTGTTTTCATACCTTTCTTTTTTTAATGAGTTTAGTTCCCTAAATTACATTTACATATATAGTTACCAACATTTTTTATTAATATACATAATTAATATACTAATACGATTCGTAATTAAACAAAAAAAAAATAAAAACGACACCCCAATAACCACTCACAACTGAAGGGGGTGAAAGTGAAACACGTGTCCCAAATTAGTAAAGTGGTAATTAGAATTAGGACAGTACTTTTGTTCTTTTCAAAGTTTTTAGGAATAAAATATTGAAATTTTAAACGCTTCGATTAGGTAAATTAAACTATGCACATATTTTTTTTTGTGGTAAAAGCTTATAAATTGTTAAATAATGAAGCGTTACACATTTGTACTTTGCATAGGTAATATACACAAGAAATTCTACATTTGTGAAATATAGGTCGACTAAAATTCTAATAATAACTTTGACCTACACAAACGTAAAAGTAATGATTTCTTGTCAGGTGGAAAGTCCAATTCAAGCGTTAAAAAAGAAATGAAAAAAAAAAAACATGTATTGTACGTAGAGGTAATATTATGATGAGTATACTCCTAATTTTAGTAGAAATTATAAAGTGAATAACAAAATTATCGAAATTCTATCATGTCTTATTTGTCTTGAATTTGGAAATTTTTAGTGCCCTAACAATGAAGATTTTTATAGAATTTTCAAAAAAATTGTTTTAGGATACAATTTTTAAGTGTTTGTAAAATTTAACCTTTAACAAATCATATTAAACCGTTCGTTTATTTTAGGACTAAAATCATTAGACTAAAATTCCAATAAGTTCTGCTTTAGTATATGGTTTCAAAAATTATTCGAGAGATCTTAATATTTTCAAATTCAAATCATATGCCATGATTTATTAAATTTTAATTTATATAATTTTTCACAAACACTCCAATATACCAACAGATTTGGGTCCCTAATTTTCTAACTTACATCTGAAGATGTACAGAAATATACCGTAAATTTGAGTAGAACAAGAAGAAATTTGATTCATTCCCGTATGGAGTTCACCATGAAAATTCGATTTCCATTTCCAAATAAAGAAAATGTGAATGAACACGATTTTCTAACTTCTCCCACCTTCATAAAGCGGTAGAAAAGGGTCGAAAGGGTTGAAATAATATTTTGAAGATGTAAAGAAAATTGGACAATTTCCAAGAGTTTCTTACCGTTGCCAAGTAAGGGCTGTTAATGGCAAAAGATTATTTCATGAAAAATTCGTATAATTTTCCATCATCTTTCCCGCAGTAAAAATAATCTTTTGCCATTAACAGCCCTTATGCCAATTTTTTAATGAATCCTTTAAAGTGAAAATTTCCATCCTTTTACTGGGCAGCGGTTAGAAAATCACAGAGAATTTTCGATTTCTTTTAAATCTTGAAAATATTGTTCCAACCCTTTCTACACTTTCTGCACTTATGCCTAAAAATTTTTTATCGTAAATTCAATACTTTCCTATCGCTTTATGAAAGTGGCAGAAATTAGAAAATCGTCTTAGTTCATATTTTCTCTTTTTGAAAATGAAAATCGATTTTTCACGGGGACGACATACAGGAATGGATAAAATTTCCTCTTGTGCTACAAAACTTTAGAAAATCGTGGACCAAATCTGTTACTATTTCCCGGTCTAAAGAGATCTGCAGATGAGTTCTCATAAGAACAAAATCATTTTACTTAATAATTGTTTAACTGCAAGGTGGAAAACAAAAAATGTTTCGTCCTGTAATATTTTATTACATATTTTCCAGGTCTTGAATTGAAAAATTACATAAAAGGAAACGTTGCATTGTAGGTAATTTTCTTACTTTTATACTCTTTTCAACAAACGTACACAGTCTACTGAAAAATATAACGGAAACACTTATTTGTTTCTGTAACAAGTGGAAAATGTACGTAGTTTGTACTTTTTATTGTTGTTCTTGATGTTACGAAGATGTTATCAGCTTGCAAACTTATCCAGATAAATTACATGAATAAACGTAAGACAATTGTTAGATACAAAATTATGTTTGTTTTCTTATTACCAAAGAAATGGGAAACAGCAAGAACGATTACATCTTGTAATTTGCAATAAAGTGATTCATTTTCATAATTTCACCATTTAAAAATAATATGAAATATTTTACGTAATCACTTATGTCAATAGTGAGACGAAGAGAAAATTTGTGAAAAAATGTACTTTTTGTGGTATTACGCTTACGAGGGTTGTCGAATTCTTTTTCATAAAGAAAAGCATGTTTATCTACCTGTGATTACAGAAATATTTCCAATTTATTTACAGATGCCCATTACAAAAAAAAAAAAAATCAAAAACCAGTAGGTATAATATTTAACAGAACGTCTCACTTTTATCATTATTTTTAAAAGGATTGTTAAGAAACCAACGACTAATTTAATATTAAATCAAATTACTTCACTGGCTCGGTAATTTACAGTAAACGCTATAAATAGTTTTCCTTTTAACGTCAGAGGTTAATAAATTAAATCAACCCTTCACGAAGAAAACAGAAGAGGAAAAATAAAAATTAGGTCAACAAAGACTGACGTAACTCTCAAAGGAAAAATTAAATATTCCATTATGATACGACGTTGTACATATGTACCTACGTATATACACATAAGAGATTAATAAAGTAGGATATTGCTAATGAAAATTGTTAAAGGACACTAACAACAAAAGAACGAATATTTTTAAATACTAACAATTATCACTCTATACTGAATAATAAGTTATTTATTTTTCATTTTTATTAGAAAGAGAGAAAATTTCTACAGCTGCTTTAGCGACAGACGCGTATTATTTGAATGAGCGAGTTGCTAAACAAACGAAGTTTAAAATATATTTAGACAACTAAAATAACACGCAATTTCACAGTAAAACTAAACTGGAAAAAGTAAACAACAAATTATTCAAATAGATAGTGCAATAATAATCCTTTGGGATCTGAAAGGATATTATCAAAAAAGCAGTAGTAGTAGTAGAAGACCAAACCAAATATTCCAAACCCAACCGAATTTCCCATTAATAACTAGAGCCTTGTTGACCTGTTGTGCATAATTTATTACTCCAGTAGTCGAAGCAACAAGTAAATTGAAATAAAATAGACAGCAAGTTGAATATTCAAACATTATTTCTTTATAACGTTTCGTAGTGTAATAACAGACAATAATTGAATGTAAACTAACGAAATACGTTCCATTAAAAAAAAAAAAAAAAATGATAACCACAAAAATAGGCTTTGCTGTATAGGTAAATTATATGTATCTACCTATACACAAGTTCAATAACATGGTCTGAATCGAGTAATTTTCAGTTTTCACGTTTAAAATGAAAATCTTTGGTTAAAGAAAAATTAATTTATAAAATATCTACACTTCGTAAAACAGACGTTTGTATAGTCGTTTTTAGAATTATGTAGGTACCTATAATTTCAAGTAAAAAAAAATTAAATTAGTTATTTTACTGACACCTAAAATGAAGTTGGTTACTGATGAACTTTTTTCAAATAATCACATTAAATATTTCAATACATTGTTTTTGAATATATTGAATATAAACAATTTTCCCTTTACTTCTGACCGAAAAAATGATGTAGTCTCCCTTTAATAATTGAAAAAATTATTAAAAATTCTATCCTCAAGAGTACAAAATTTTTAGATAATTATTGATTATACTTCCTCTATCAACATATTCTACCATGAATTACTTTATACTGGGTTATTTGAATTTAAAAAAAAATCCACCCCTGAAAGTGTATAAAATAGGGAATGACTGAATAAATTTAAATTACTAATTTACTTATTTGTTTAGCGTCAACTAAAAACTAATCACTTAAATTAACACTGAAAAGCTTTAGATTCTTTTTTCAACAATTTAATTTTTTGTTGAAAAGTTTTAGAATCGTATAATTCATTTTACTTACTAATTTGAAAATTACTTATGAAGGTCATTAGTAATTTCAGATTATGATGTTTTCCTTCAGCTTATTTGATTGCACGCTCCTATTTTTCGCTCCGACGAATTTTCCATTTAGGTAATAAAGTAGCTTTCGTTTCATTCGACAGAGATTTTCCCTGAAAGCTTTTCGTTTCGTTAATTTTTATTTTCCGTCAGTTATCCTGTAAAGGGAGTCACGAACCGAAATAGAGTACGTTAGGCAATGAAAGCTTTCCGTAGGAAAAATTGAAGGACTGGAAAACAGCTCGAGCTCATTTTGTGTTCTTATTATATACCTACAGCTAATGGTATGCAAACGAAAACAATTTCATTTGCTTTATGAAGTTGAGAAAAGAAAACAACATCCGACTGCTAAGTAGCTAAAAATGTTAATCCGTCAGAAAGCTACCCCTCTAAAATGACCGCACTATGAATTTTGATTAATTGATTAATTATCGATATATCAATAACTATCGAAATTTTTTCCATGGACTTATCTTGATTACATCCCTTTTAAAATTCCATTAATGTATTGTATAGGTCTTAAGTGGGACACCCTATATATATATATTAATATATTTTTAATATACATATTTTTCTACACCAATTACTTTATGTAAATTTTATTAAAATGAAAGCTTCAGGTTATTTACATTTTTTATGAACTGAGCCAATTTAGCTCTAATTTATTTCTGCATAAAATCCTAATATCTAAATAAAATAAAAAAATATCTTACCAAGCACTACCTCATAGTCGGCATGACGGAATCTGTTAAGTTTAAAAGTCCTAAATCCCAGCATTTTAACCAGCTATTTATTAAGTTTTATCACACAAAGTTTATAAATTTTCTTAACGTTTCGTTTAAAATTAATGCGGTTAAAATAACACCAGTAGGACGTTTAGATAAACTTGGGGAAATGAAGGACATAAAGAAAATATAGATTTTTTACAGGCTCATTAACGTATAAACTATAAAATATATTTTCATCTTTAATGGTTATTCACCTGCGTAAAAATAATTTAAGTTTAATTTTAAAAAATAAACAAAAATCTGCGTTTCTAGGAATATGCAATTTATTAAAAAAAAAAAAATTCAATTGCGACATCATTAAAAGAAGCTCAAAAAAATTAGACCATAAAATGTTAAAATTTTCATTGGTACAAAGAGATATTAGATAGGTACTATTACTGTTTAGTAATTAAATAATTAAAAAAATCATAGAAAACAAAAGTTTCAAAAAAAAAAAAAATTGAACTATGACATTAGTTGTAATTCCTGTAAGAAATAAACGCAGGTCATTGCCTATTAAAAGACGCACCCCTCCGGTAATCGGTTGCATTTGTAAAATTGTTCTCACTGGCCGGTTTGGGCTCTAACTTTTTACGATTAGCTATAAATCTACTTTGGATTATATAAAGCCCTTTATGATAATATTCACTATTTTGAAAATTCCCAATTCACTCCAAAAAAAAATCGTACTTATACTTTGATTACCATTTCCTTATTCCTTCATTTTCCTTTATAAATATCAAAATTTTTTATAATTAATAAAAACAAATTGCGCCCAATTATACTCCAAATAAAATTTTCACAAAAATTAGCACGTTAACGAGGTAAACACTAATTAACCGCCAGCCACTGCATTTTCCGCAACGAAAAACAAAAACTTGAACATTGCAACGACAAAATGCAACTTGCGCGAGCTTTAAACGAAAGCCAATTACGATGCACAGAAGCGGCGACAGCAATTGCGGACCTTCAGCCACGTGAATGTGGTGACAAAAAGTACATACATACATGTGTTCGACACGTACAAACGTACACTGGGGTTTAATATTGTCGCCGTTATTATTATCGGATCAATTTCAGGGTCTGAATTATTGACTCTTAGAGAAGGGAAAATATGAAAAATCGATTTTCAACGCCACAAAAAAAAATTGTAAAACGGACGAATACGAAATTATAGCTGTACGCATCCTCGCGACAAATTAAACACTAAAAGTGTGGCGGAACCGGCAAATAATTTTTCGTTGTTCGTTGTTAGTTCGTATTTTATTAACTAAGGATGTTATGCGTCCAAGCACAGCTGTGTGTACCTCTAACAAATGTCATGCGCTGGTGCGTGTATAATTTGGTGAATTATTAAGTCCGACCTCAGATCCAACCACTAACCCTATATTTCGATAGATGTAACAACACTGTAAATACATTTATGTAAAAGCAATTAATGGTCAAGGTTTTCGTGAATGTCCTTCCGTACAAATCGATAACGTTTATACAATTCTGCTCGATGAATTTAATTAATTAATTAATTAAGACATTCAAAGATAAAGTAGCTACGGGGTAAACCACTCGATACGACACTCATTGATAACGAGAAATATTACGAACTGTTGATTACATCGGACACTTCAAATGGAAAGGAAATACTGGTGGAAATATTTAGTGACAGTTGAGCTCTTTGAATGTAATTCAAAGAGACTCACCCCTAACTAGTCGAGCGTTGATAAATTCAAAGTTGGCGAAACACATTCTCCGTTGTAAAAAATGTTTTTGATATTTAAGGGCGAGTTTCTTTAACTTATTTTGCATATCACATTCATTCATTCGTTATTCTTATTCCTTCAAACGTGGTCACCAACTAAGTTTTATTAAGTCGCACGCCAGCGTTAAGCAGTTGCATTACAATATTACTCCCACTGACCGGTTTGGGTTCGAACGAAATATTCTTTTTTAGACACGCACATTTATCACACAACAGATGGCGCTCTCTTTGCCGTCTTCGATACATTATTAACTTCATTATCACTACCTTCGTTATTTTAAAAATTCTCAATTCATTCACAAAAAAACTCTTTAGTCTTTACCTTAATAAAGTAAACTCAACCAGTCAAATTTTCAACTTCAAATTCAGTAAACTATTTCCAAAAATCAAAGCCTAAGCGTAAAATATACCAAAAATGTAAATATCGAAAAGTTAATCTATTTTTTTTATCAAATGTGTTTTAACTTTTTTTTCTTGGACTAAAATAAGCACATGTAATCAATAAATAAAACACAACGGTTATCGAAATCCAAAAAAAAAAGAAGGCTTTTGTCCATGACTACCAAAATAACCGTAAAACAATGGACAATTAACATTTGTTATTATCATCACTAATTAATTTCGTCGTAGACGGTAATTATTTTCTCCAATAACCAACTTTAGGTAAACGTGCCGGAGAGATTTAGTTGCGGTTTATTTCGCCCCTGAAATCCGAAGCTTCGGGGTGGTAGCTCTAAAATGGAAAACGCCTAACTATTCAAATGCCGGGGTTTTAATGGAATATTTAAGAAGATGAAAGAAAAAAAAGGGCAATACTCAGCGCCCTCATGTAAAGCTTTATCCCTTCGAGCTTTCGTTTATTTATGCTTTCGATGTTTCGTTTTTATCAAAACTTGTATTAATCGGAATTTATAATGTGATTGAAAACATGAAATTTGAAACATCCAATCTTTTGGATTTTTAAATTTGTAAAATCGACGCTGTTCGAAAATAAAAGAGTGATTACAATCGAAAATAAAATATCCCAGAAGATGTTATAGAAAAACCTCCAAACACATTTGAAGTACAACATACTTAATTAAATAACGATTACTTTATTCAATATGATTGTCGACAAAACAGAAATATTGGAAAAACACTCCAAACGTCTTCGAGCTTCTAAAACATTTAAAAGGGCGTTCTGCTATATCGAACTTTTAACTCTTAGGTCCCTTTTCTTCGAAACGTGTCACATTATGCATGATAACATGTGCTCCGCATCCAGCATTTTATTCGTTATTAATGGTCATTTATTGATTGTTTTTTTTTTTTGCGTAAGAAGATTAAAGCAGAAAAGTTAAAATGTCACTTTAACTTGAAATATTCTGATCAAGAAATGTAAGATGAATTTTATGGAAATACGTTTTTACTAATTCTACTAAATCCTCCGCAAATAAAATGCTTAAATTGTAAGTTGTCACCGTAAAACCAAAATTTGACACGTCCTGAAATTTAATTTGCAGAAATGACCCAGAAAGTTTTAGAATGTTCTCAAATGTTCCAAATTATTCAAAAACGATATGAAATTCCTCAGAATTTTCGAAAATGATGTACAATATTTCAGACCATTCAAAACATAATAGATTTTACATCTCGGAATGATGTGCAATTTTAGACAAAATAATGTTAATCTTGACATCTAAAATGTTTAAGAATGATATTTTTCCAACTGCAGTCGACACATATCAACCCCTAAATCCCTCAGGCCCTAAGGAGATGAATTGATAAAATAAATCATTACCAAAATCTATTCTAAACTGAGGGAAACTTTAATCGCGTTTGTAATATTTTAATATATTGATAAAAAGTACGTGTCTATTTTAATTTTTTATTAAAATTAATGATCATAAAGTATAGCTAGAAGCCATTAGTTTATTTCTTTTTTAATATATAGTGTCATGATAGAAAAATGCCTATAAATTTAGAAAATGAAATGTTCCAAAATATTAAATAAATAAAAATATATTAAAAAGAAAAATGTATTATTTAACGTTAGGTGGTTTATTGAAATTTTAAAGTTGTAACAAATAAAATTAAATTTTAGTGGTGAAGTTAAATAACAGAAATTTTATAATTAAAAGAAAATAGAACATATTTAAAGTTGTGAGAAGAAAACAAATATTTTACAGAAAAATTAAAGTTTATCAAAAATTCAAGATTTTATGAAAGCAATGAAAATACAAGAACAAGAAGTTAATTTACATAAAAGAAAAGAAAAATTAATATGGATATAGAATTACTTTATATTTTGGAGAAAGCTGTTTTTCAATTGACATTGTGACAAAATGAGTGAATTAAACATGTCACCATAATTTAATAGAAAAACTATAGATGTTTAGTAATTTAAAATTTCATTTAAAAAAAAAAAATCTTAATAGCATTTAATTAGTTTTAGTTTTAGAGTAGAATTTTTAGAATTTTATTTAATATAAAAAGGAAATTGTATATTTTAAATTTTGGAACTTACACTGAGAATAGTTATTCATGCTCTTCAATATATAAAAATTTAATATTTAAAAAAAAATTTATATTTATAAAAATTTGTATTGTATCTGACAAATAATTACATATTTTTATTACCCCAACATCTCATTACAATAGTTTTTTTTTTTGACCATTTTCGAAATCTTTTCGATATTTCTTTGCAAATATTATTCAATATTTGTTCGAAAAGAGCCATTTTAAAAATACCTATTAGTAGCTGAGAAATAAGCATTATCTTTCCAATCCAATTAAGCATGCATCAGTAACTGTATCAATTAAAGTATTAAAAACATTTTTTTTTTCAATATTTTCTGGGACACTTAACCTTCTTATCGAATTATGCCCTTTGATATGTACCTAGTTACATACAATTCTACCAGTCCTAAAAGCTTGTACATTTCTCGAATTACGTTCGTTTACCTCCAATTACTCTACCGATCGGCAAAAGTATCCGCCGTGTGTTTCACATTAAACATTATATCATAACGAAGTCATCGTGGTCTTGCAAGTTCTTGTTCGCTCATACCCCAACCTTATTCAAAAGGCAGAGGGAATTCGCTAAAACAAGTCACGATCAGATATTTTTTCAAAACAACTTCGCCCGTACGTAGCGCCGCGCCGCACCGCCTTGAGACGCCGATTGCACGTTTTTCAACAGAAAAGGACCGTTTCTGTTGTTGTTGTAATTGTTACGGCGTAGGTACTGTACGTAACATACTGCCTTTTTCTGTTAAAAATTTTGTTGTTCTCTGTGCGCCCCTAATAATAGAAGCAGGTGCATCTGCGCCAGTATAATAATAAAATTCAGTTGCATTCGTACTGTTTTATAGTATCGTTCGAAGAAAAGATGAAAGACAGAGAAACGACGCACGTTGGTTTACTGGTTACAGAATTAGAAACCCAACCAGGGTTGGTCCTGGTACATATTTTATTTTTACTATTAGCTACCTATTATAGGCTGTTTTATCTTCTCTACTTTTACTACCACACGTTATATATGATCCAGTAAAACATACAGTTAGATAGATATATTTAACATTACTATCGTAATTTCCGTTTTAGTTTTCTTTTGTCAAAACAAACGTTTTAATTTAATTATTATACAGGGTGTTTTGGGATTTACTGATAAAACTTTAAATCTGAATCCAGGGCCCTGAAGATAAGCTAAGTTAGAAAGAACAAGAAATAACAAAACTCTTGCTAGTAAGACAACAATCAAACCAGAAAGAAATTGACAAGACAAGAATCAAACCAGCAAGAAACTAAGACAAACATACTTAAGTACGTCAATCTAAGCTCTTCGCAAGCTAACCAAACCCAACACAAGCAATGATACATTTATGAAAATGTTCTATTTCTCACTTTAAAGTATAATTTTCCACTAATTTTTAATAAGTCTCTCGACAAAAAAATGTCTAAGTATATTATAATTCTCGAAACTCTTGAATAGAAGACATAATTTCGCGAATTAATTCAAAAGTGGAAATTTATTACCCATCTGTTTCATTGTCCTTTGTTATCTGATTCTTCAATTACCGACTTTGATATTTCACCTTTGAGTCCTAACGTTTATATAGCGATTGTTGTGCGAAAAAAAAAAAGAACAATTCCACATCATTCTGATTTTAGTATAAACAATATTTACCATAAAATGGAAAAGAAGTATATAGTTCTTCCTTCAAAAGGTTATCAAATAAGTATGTACACGAAAATATATGAAATATCAAGAAAACGAAAACGTATTTCTACACGTCTTTACGCCCAATGTACAAAGAAACATCATCATTATTTTTCTCATTTCCTTTGCTTTTATGACATATGGAAGAATTGCATTGATGCATAATGTCAGACGAATGCAATGATTTCGTTCTTTGAAGTCGATCGGAAAAATTCTTCTTCAGTTAAAAGAAAAAAAATTCCTATATCAGATTTCAGGAAAATCTAAAATTGACGCCTTTAAAATACTATCGTTGAAAATATAAACGCATTCATACAGACATACATACATACAATACTTTTCTATTGCTTTCAACCATCTATTTTTGAGTTACAACAAGCTCAATAAACTGAAATGTTAACCGTCACACGAATTCATAGTCATTATTTATAGTCATTAAATGAAACGACCCATGGATATTATATCATTAATGTAACCAATGGTAACTAATGACGTATGGAATTTTTTAATGCGATGTTATTTCGCAATTTTTATTTATATCAAGAATTTTAGTATTCCCAGAAGAAAACACAAAATAGCGAAACAATAGTTAGGGCAATACGTTATTTTATTTAAGTTAACTGGCTTAAACCCGAAAAAAAAAATGCAATGAAGATTTGGACTTTCTTGCCTAAATATATAATAATTTCATTGGTTCGTCTGTTTGTTTAAACATCATGTCAATATTGTGAAGAAAGTTCTATATAAAAATTCTTCCTCGAATTCTCTTCGAGTCCAGATAACAAAGCAAATTAGCTTTACTTCGTTTGAAAGTTCTGTGAGAACAAAATTCAATTATAAATGTCTGCACAGCAAAAGTCGAGAAGAGTTCTATAATAGCTAATGGAATAGGAGGAAACAAACGAAACTTTCAGTTATCCGGTTTGAAGTTCACGCGAAGTCAAAGGGTATTCTTTTCTGGATTAAGGGTGTTAGTACGGAGAAACCAAATCTTTAAACAGGGTCTTATATCTGCACCAAAAATGTTCGATATTTACTTCAAAACTTCATGAGAAATTGCACAAATTGAATGTGAAATATTGTAATAATCTTCAAAAATTTTTGCACTCAAAGGAACCCCTCATGAACTGTCATCCTTTATCGATCTCCAAATGAAACGTAATTAAAACGTAAGAGCAGTCCTGACTTTAATTAATTATAATTGATTAATAGGTTCGTAAATTAAGTTACAATGAGACTAATTTGATTCTAAACTTTATGACAATTAATAAAAGTTCGATCACTAGCAATAAAACTGGGACATTAGATCCTACATAGTTATAAAAATTACAGTTTGTAAGCTTCAACTCAACACTGTACATATAACGTTTACGACTTTACTACGACTGCACAATTGTAACGCGCTTTGCTTATAGGTACATTTTACCGCCAAACATTAGAGAGTTTTATGATGTTATACGGCAGTAAAATGCAAAATTGTCGGTGATTTCGTGAAATGGTATAAGGTTAAAATGATGGCAATCGATTGTAGTGTTTGAATCGAATCATCACCTCTTGACATTTCGAATTTGAAATAAAAATTTTATAATAAAACATCCGCGCTATATTAGTTGGATATTTATAGGCGAAATCAGTACTATTTTATTGTATTTTTATGTTATTTATTTTATATAAATAGGCGAAATAGGCACTCGAAACGCGCGCGTTAAAGTTAACCATATATATACAGTAGGTACAAATGTATATAAGTCAGAGGGCGCAAATGTCGCAGTTAATTCATAGAAAATCGCCCTTAAAAATAATGGTGTTTTAAATTCTAAAAATGATAGTCTCGAACAATAGGAACTATGTATGTCACATTTACAAATAATAGACTTATAATTTAATATTTGATTGATATTTATCAGAAGCTTGTTCAGTTACTTTAACAAGTACACAATTTGGCATAGGATTAATTTGAATTTTAAATTTGAATCTACACAAACAATTTTATCAGCTCTACTACATCTACAATGACAGTGACACCTTAAAATGACAGAATAAAATGTCTCTTAAGATTACAATGAACAACTAGGCTTCTGTGGGATCCTTTTTGCAGCGATCGTTAGATAAAAAAGAATACAAAGATGTTCGGAGCCAAATAAAGAGATTTCATTCTTTCAAATAAAAAGTAATCTACTTATATGCTGCCTTAGGTACTTATAAATCTACATATCTCTCTAGACAATTGCCATTCTCTCAAGATACTTTTTTATGATTTATATTTATAATATACTTTAAATAAAATTTCTTCCTAAGAATTTCACCCCTTAAGACAACCGAAATGCGAAACAGCTGCCTCTTCTTATTTCTGCGAGTGCAAATGATACTTAAGGTTACTAAAAATAAATTTATAACCTTTTGAAAGACTTCAAACAGCGCATGGAACAAAATCAGACTCAAAACGCTTGAAAATAAACAGACGTATGAGGGGGTATCATTAAATGGAAATATTTTTAATGTCTTTCTGAAGTTTTCGAGTAGCGTTTCACATTACCGTTTAATAATCGAGTTTGTGATATGTACCATAACACTAGATACTTTTAAATTTCATGAAATCAAATTTGTACGCAATAAGACGGAGTCGATTGTGTAAAAAAAAAAAATTAATGGATAGAAGATATTCGATTCACGAATACAACACGGGCGTCTACAGATATGTGTAAACTGAGTCTTAAGATTTACGAAAAAGACAAAAATACGTACGTTCAAATTAAATAAAAATCCAATTATCCCTAAATTTTTTTTAAAATATGGAGTCCTTAAAAGTGCGAGTCGGACTGACAGACAGACGGACAACAAAGTAATCGTATTAGGGTTCCGTTTTTTCTTTTTGAGGTACGGAACCCTAAAAAATGGATAATGAAATCTATTTGTGTGTTGATGTAAAAGTTAAAAGTTAATTCAGTTTTCACTGTTATGTAGAATATTATCTCCAGATGTTTCAAAGAACAAATTTACTTATTGATATTTAAATCTCAATTCCAATTATTGTTATAGCGATATCTTGACAACCATGGTAGGTATACTTGGGATATTTTTATAATTCGGGAAAAATGACATGCTATCAATGATGTACACGCACATAAAGGTTTACAGGAATTCATGATGACAATAATTTATTTTTAGTATAACAATAAACAGTGGCTATTTTGTACGCAAGGGAAGTAAGTGCACATCGTGTGTTATTATCTACTACTGCAAGTCTTAAGTTACGGTATGATGACTATCGCAAAGCAAGCTCAAGAACATTATTTAATTGTATAATTAATTTACTGTGGGAACTATTTTGCTTGTATCTTGTAATCTTATACATATGTCAACAGATGCAGCGTGTCAATGTATATAAAATTTAACTTATCGAAATATGCAACTTAACAAATATTGACAAATTCCTGCTGCACTTCTTCAAAGTGCAACAGATAATTCACATCTACTATAAATACCCAAGATACATTTATGTTCTATACTGAAGAAAAAGAACACGATGTATATACTTTACAGTTTGTATTAAATTTTTAAAATATCAAAGAAAATATTATATAAGATTCTCTCCTTACAATAAGTTTGAAATGCAATTAATAGTCAGGTTAGGTTAGGTGATAGATGCAAAAGAAAATGTACATAGTACAAAATTTCTTTGTAGAGGATCGAATTTTTCACTTGCAAAACCTTGCACTAAAGCCTACATTAGATGAATGACGTCACGAATAAGCTATTAGGCCTTTTACTCTCTACGGTAACGTGTTCTTTTTCTGCTTGAATGTTGATTAAAATTAAACACAGCCCATTTGTCGAATATTTTTTGAGTAGTTTTGAGATTTTAAAAATATTTTAAGACGCTTTTTTTCGAATTAATTTTTAATCGAAACAATATTTTCTGTTTGCATTTTTTTTAATTATTTTAACTACAATATTAATTCTGATGCGTAGATCGTGACTGTGAATTAAGTAAAAAGCCAACTAATTATTCCTAGTTAATATGATTTTAATTTATTCAATTGAAAAACGGGTATAATTTAATTAAAAAGTGCGTAGTTCCTCCCCGACGATGGTAAGTATACCATAGGTATTGGCAATGAACTCCCATAACGAATTGCAATTTCCCTGGCTTGTATTGTATATTATAATATGTGTTAACAATGGCTACTGCATTGCCCTTGAATTTATAAAAATTGCTAATCCAATAAAGTACCTACACCATTATTCAAGGATATGCAAAACAAAAGAAAGTATTGGACAGAAAACGTAAAATTTTTATAAAAAAACAAAAAAAATTTACAAAACGGATTTCGAAATTCATGAAGCATTTTGATAACCAGACTCGAAATAAAAATGTTATCTATAGATTTATGAACATTTTGTGCAATTTTGGATTTTTGTGTTTTTGTTTAATACAATCTACTACTCATTAATTTTTTTAAGAAACCTGTAAAAATTAATTAACAGGCCCAGAAGCATTTTAAGTTCACAATTTTATTAGTCATTAAAACTTTTAAAGGTCAAAACGGTAATTTTCCTTGTTTCTAATTTTACTATGTATCAACTTTGTATTATGTATCTTTACAAATGGAAAATACAATTAAAAAAAATTAAATTATTATACTATTTAATTAATCTGCTTTATAGCCAATGAAACAGGAGGGTGAAATTAATAGAGAACTAATTAAGTAACAGCAAATAAACATACCATTACTTAAAAAATCTTCGAATATGGGTTATTGCATTAATAAATTAGTTGTTTATAATTTGTATCATTTACATTTATTTAACGTCTTAAAAGTGATGAACGTCAATAAAATTTTCAAATTATTCAACAAAAAAAGAAAAATAGGCGGTATCTAAATTTTAAATGACTGATTTCTCGAATCCAATATTTCAGATTTGGGATAATCCAAAAAGTTTGAAATTAAGCATTTGCAAAATTTCCAAATATGTCGAATTTTCGAATCTACAACCTCTATTTAAATTATTTTTAATAATTAAGGTCTCTGTAAAATCATACTACAATTTTCAATATATCCTGTACATATTAAAAAAATTGGTATGAGCTAAAAACTGACGAATTTTCATGATTTTTCCTTCAAAATCCGTTACTATTGCGGATTTTAGATAAAAAATATTCAAATTACCAAAATTTCAAAAAATTTACAGCAGTTTTACAATTCTGATTGCTGCAAAAAAATTCGCTTCCACGAGCATTCTTCTATAACTCCTTTTTTAACCAAAAGTTGGATCGAAAAAATTGAGTAAGTCAGTGAGTGCTTTACTTTTAAATAGTTGAGTCTTAAAAAATTAATTAAATCGTAATTTAGTATTGAGTCGAATAGTTTAACAGGACTTCATGAACAAGATGAGAGAGGGGGAGGGGTGTTTAAAAGTTTGTATAATTTTTTAATAACCCCACACCCCACTTTGTCCTTAATTATAAAACCAAGATAAATACCTAATTAAAAAAAATCGAAATTTTGAGTTTCTTTTTTTTTTTATTAAATTGTTCGTTTTTTTGCGTAAATTAAGAAAACAAATATGCGAAGTCGACTAGGTGGTAGATATAAACAAATAATGAAGGATTATTTGTAGAAATAATGTTTTTTTTTCTGTAGGTACTTAAAACTATTAAAAAGCTATATTGAAAATATTAATTTTTAAAATTATTATAATTTATAATTAATTTTTGAGAATCATTCGTAATCCTGAATATTCGATTCGAATATCGAATGCGAATCCGAAAACACACAGTAGCATTTTCGTTTCCAATTACATAGTTGTTAAAAATACGTACGTCTAATACCCCAATCCAACATTATTTCTTGATGGTCTCATAACTATTATTATCCATCCCATAGCATTTTCGTAGGAAAGTAATAGAAAAACAATATCGAAAAAAGGAACAAAAACTCGATCTATTTAGACACCTCGCGACAAGCCGGTTGGTTATTACCGATCAAACAATGGATACAATAGCAAACAGCGGAACGTATTCGTAGCCCACTACTTTGTCGCTAGCGAGCTTTCCGCAAGAGGCAAGCTAACACCCGTTTTCCGGAGTCCGGAAAACCGCGAGGACGTCTGATTTCTTATCCTGCATCTATGTTCACTTTCGTCCTCGCGTCTTTCCTCCATCACTCACGTCACCATCCTTCTATTTATTGTACGCCTCTAAACGACATTTTGATAAAAGCTCTCGACTTTTCGATATTATGCAAACCACACGCTATACGCCTCCTCTTCTACACTTAGCGACCGACTGACTGCAGAGGAAAAGAATCAGGTCCGGATCGGCGCAAACGGTAGCGCGCCTGCGCACCAAACTCCGATTGTAAACAAAAACAAAAACGCATGCAAAATGCATAATGACCGATGGAGAAAATTGTCGAAGCCGAACCTGTTTTTTTTTTTAGTCGACAAATTTTTATATACTGAGCGTTCTTTTCTATTAGATAATTTTTTTAAGGTGGTTAATAATAGTAAACTACATTGATTTAAGATTTTTTTTGTAAGGATTTATGCAAAGATCCATGCATATTAAAATAATTTGAGGGCAAATTCCAATTTTAAAGATAACACTGATATTAAAATCGTCAACAAAAAGGTCAGTAGGTACCTAGGTATCTCCATTAATATATTATGTCAAAAATAAAATGTGCCAATTTTTTTGTCCAGCAGTGTATGTATGTAGTACTTCAGGTTTCAGGGAAAAAATTAACTTTTATTGTCTTTATAATACCCACTAATAATGATGTAGTTATAAGGTCAAATGTAACAATCAAGACTGCAAATAATGCCCGGCTCTACGATATTTACCGTTAGTTGCACAATTTTAATTAAAACTAACAATTAAACGTAACTGGAGCAACTGCTCTAATAATATAAAAAAAAAACAACTCTCTAAAATACTTCTGCAGAAACGTGAAACGTTTAGAGTCGCTTTTGGATTTAATTTTGTGAGTAATAAAAAATAATTTAACGCACCTAGGTACCTAGGTATATGCTTTTTTTACGTGGAATCATAATCTCTACGTGCAAGAATATAAAAGTAAATGTCTTGGTAAAAATTTTAAATACTGAAACAAAAATTATGTTCGCATAATAAAAATTTATTTGCCAAAATAATGTACGCAGAATTGAAAACTTTATTCCTGTGGGAATTATTGAACAAATTGTATGTGTATGGATTACACCAGACACGAATAGTCTTAGGCAAAATTATCGATATATCGATCACAGGATAACTAATATCAATTATTTCTCGACTAATTAAACACAATTTACTAATCAATTATGTAGATCATTTTTAACTAAAAGTTATAAATAATAATATCTCCCCTTTTCAGTTGTCAATCCGATATACTTAGTATTATTAAAATTAATGTCAAAATATTTTTAGAAACGAAATTAAAAAAAATAAACCATCCATAATATGTTACTCGAATTAGAAATGGTTCTTCGGCAATCAAACTTAAAACAAAAAATTTTTTCGCTGTCATTTTTATTTCTTACAAATATTTATAAGAATTGACTAAAATTTATAAAAAAAATTGATTTAAGAAAATAAATAACGATAAAAATAACAATCTGAACTTTTTCGTGTTTTCAGTGCTATTAAATATGAATTATTATTACTCAAAATCAGTGATAGTTTAAGGATATATTTAGTCAAAATATGTTCCGATTTTTAGACACCAACGTTTGCACCATTTTTAAAATTTTTTGAAGTATTTAAATTTTTATCACGTACCTCGTAACTACGTTTATACATTATTTATTAAAAAATTTATACAGAGAAATATTTAAAACAGGTATTTTTACTTTCTGTGTAATTCAATTTTTAATACTTTTAAACCAGTTTATATCGTAAAAGAATATTTTGCACAAACCTCTCTTTTCATCTTTTTTCCTTTTCCCAGTACATCCGCCAAATATCCGATTAATCTTTTTCAAAGTCTGCCTCATTTTTAACTGATTAATTTCAAACTAAAGTAATGCCGACACTGGGCCACACACACACGAACGCTCGTTAATTACGATGACACGAAACGAAACAAAACATCTTAATTTAGACGTAGAGCGCAACTACCGAAGGGACAACGTTTAATATAATATAACACGTTGTTTTATTGTTAATACATAATTAACCCACTTTCTTGCGTTGCACCATTGTCCGTTTGATCTCAGTCGTTGTCGACAAAGTAATGACTGAGGTTAAACTTTTTGTCTGCTTGCCAATCGAGGTGCTAATCTCCAAGGAGAAAAAACAGCAACTTTGGATTTGACTGGGAGATTAATTTGTTGAACTTACAAGACAAGTTATGTACCTATGTACGTGAAACGCACATAATATGAAGCTTCTCGAGACAAATTTTAATAGAGAATACAGTCAACGCGTTCTGGACAAAAAAAAATAAAGAAGATGGCACACCATGTGATATGGTTAATGAAAAACATCAAAAATTGCCAAATTCGTAGTTTTGATAAAAAAAAGTCGATGACGCATTTTTGTGTGTTTAGCACAATGCATTGTGGGCCTTTTTATAATAAGAGTCATAACACGAATTTCGCGAAATGGACGTTCTACAGTGACCACACCGCGTTGTGAAAAGCTTTTTGACTCAATAACGGTTTATGTTCATTTATTTTGTGTAAGATACTTTCTGGTAATCGCAAAAAGTCCGGAAAATGGCAATGTGTTGGTGGACAGAACGCGTTTTGGCTATTGTTTTCGATCTTACTAAATTAAAAATATGCAAACATTAACAATTTATTTTGTTTAATTAAAATATTAACTTTATGTCATTGGTAAGTCCATTGACTAATGTTATTCAATTTTCAAATTTTAAATAAGTACATAAATTTTTTAAATAATATAGAAAAAACAACGAACGTATTTTTACTATACAGGGTGGCCCAAATTGAATGGCATTTATGGAAAACTAATTGTAGGAAAATTTTGAAAAAATTCTTGTAGTACTTACGAGACATGGTCTATATTTTTAAAAATATTTTCAATTTTGTAGCACTTCCGGTTGTACCGGAAGTTGATGCCAACTTTGTTATTTTAAATTTTTTACGACAAATTCAAATAAAACGTTAAATTTAAAGGCAAGTATGAAAACCAACTTGGATGAACAGTTTTTGAGATAATTTAATTTATAGAAAAAAATCACACAATCCAAAAAATAAAAAATCATAACTTTACCCAAAAAGTTACTTACAGAACTCAAATTTTTACCCGATGTAGTAGAGGTGTAATACTGACATCCTATCAAAATAAAACTTCATAATTTGTACAGGGCGTCCATTAAAAAAAAAAAAACTTCAAACACGAATAAATTCGTTTCATTAAATGGCACGTACCATATTTTATTTTTTTTTCATTCAATTCTTCTGTTTGTCTTCTTTCGACCCATTAGAATGTTTTTTGTCGTTTTATTTAAAAAAAATTTGAACAATTTTAGATTTTTAAAATAGATAATTTCATTAATTTTGGCATAATTAAAATTTGCCTAAGACAAATGACAACTAACGATAAAATAACAATAAAAAAATTAAATTACTAATTAGTTCTTAAACTTTCAAAAGGATATGGATATTATTAGCTCAAAATTAGTTTTCAGACTGTCGATTTTGTGGTGACAAATAATTCGAAACCCTGTATATACTCTCAAATTTTGAGAACGACACAATTTTTGACTATGTAATTCAATAAATAACAATAGGTACTCATTACACTAACACCGGTTACGGATGTTGAACGGAAGTGTTCTACATACCTACCATTATTATAAATGTACAAGTGTCCTTCAAGAATTCATTTATAAAGTCTAAGTGCATTCTATTGTCATAAAAACCAAGAACAATTATTGATTTAAGAAAACGTTTCTATTACTTGCGTTACCTTAAAAATAACGACAGCAATCAATAAAAGTCTTTTGTCTGCAACATTGTTAAAACATGCAATTTTTCACGTCCGTTTAAAATAATTTTAATTATCGATTACATACAATGTAACTAGTTCTTGCAAGTTAAAACGAACGAACATAGTCGGATACACGTACATAACTCACGATAATAACAAGACTAAAATAGCCGACAGAATTAAAAATAGAGTTATGGCCGATAGGGAACCTTGCGTGAATAGGTACATCATCCGGTTTCAATAATAAAATCATGATTTACTTAAAATAGGAACAAGTTCAAGAGAATTAACTAAAAATAAAGATTTCTGGCTAGTAATTATCATCTAAATGTTAAAATTTCGGCCAAGACTAGGTAATTAACGAAGCCAAAATTTTTAAATTGGTTTTTAAACTCAGTACGAGCGAAACTATAGTGGTGGGGAGGGGGGATTTAGGTTAGATTAAAATGGCCCACCCTGTATATCTACATAGGTACGATTGCCTACACGAGTTAAAAAGCAGAAAAAAGATCGTCAAAGCAGATGTTTCATCTACTTATGTGTAATGTTCGCGATAAATCTAGTTCTTTTTGCTCTTAGCCCCGCGGAGATATCCAAGGGAAGAGTGAACCTCCAGAAACGAAAACAGGTTTCTTCGGCATGTCCACACGACCAACGAACGCTTTACGTACTACACACACTACCATAGTATAGTAATCATGACCTATACCATAAGTGCAACGACTTTGTGTACAGTATGTAATATAGCGTACAGAGGAGAACCGAAGAGTTTTGAGATGTCATTTAAATTTAATTATTACGAACCAGGTGAATGATGACACACACATCAATTACGTGCAAATACGTACGTATTTGCAACTCACAGACGATATTGTAATAATAAATCGCCAGTTCAGAAAACAATCAAAAGCTAGCGAAAGTGACAGTTGTAGCTCACAGCAATATATCAAACGAATTATCATTTTTATTCGGAGTAAAATTCCGATTAGGTTGTCAGCCCCCTTTAAGCCATCACGATGATGGTGAAAATTTAGGCATTTGTTGAATTTGACGGACATGAAAATGTTCCAAATGATTGTTGCTAAAATTTATCATCAAAAATTTTAGGTGGGTTCAAAGATTTTACCATTTTTGGCAACCGACTTAAAACAGTAAACCTTTGGCCCCCCATGAACACTTTTTCTTTTGGGATTTATTCATGATCTAATATCACACAAAGGTTAACAAACAGTAAACATAACTTTTCCGATGCTTGTCATTTGGACTCCATTTTCTGACGTCACATCCAGTGACGACATTTCAGTAGGCTGACGTTTAACGGCAGTTAAACTTATGAGCAGCTTATAAATTGTAACGACAGTATTTAGGGAGAATTATTTTTAGATTGAAGTTATGTAAAATTAATAAAATTATTTTTTCTGCCTCAGTACATCGACGAAACGAAAACTTAAATTGAACAATTAGCGACTGAATTAATAAATAATTATTTAATTCATGTACCTACCTCATCAATTAATTAAAATAAGTACTTAGTTAGAGAATATTTCCTCTACGGTCCTTGCACTTTCATTTAATTAAAACAAAAATAAAATTGTGGGTGGAATTTCGGAAATAAAATTTGCTAAATTTAGATTTATGTTAATGCGTTTGTTTATGAATTTTATGTTTTATTAACATTGACAAAAAGGTTTTATTTTAGAACGTAGTGAATCAAATTTAAAAATTAGGTAACACTATAATATAAGTACAATGTACCAAAATTAAATATAAATTTAAAAAAAACGAAACCGTAAATTAAACAATAAGAAATTGAATCCTAGAATTTAGAAAGAAAGAATATCTTGGCAATCTCGAGAAGTAGAATTTACTTAAAAAAGCACTTACTTGTATTCGGGGAATTCATGAGAATAGAGAGTGGACATTCATCTTCATCTAGGACGTATTCCGTATCAGGTGATCCCGGTTGCGACGTAACTTGCACCAAGCACCATTGCGATGGATCAGCCTTGTGAAGACCATATTTGTCGAGCATTTCGCGCACTACAGAACCCGCGGTGTCTCTTATCGACAACAATAACGTTTTATACGGCACATCCCTGCACAAGGCTTCGCCGTATATTTTCAACGTACCCCCTGCAACAATATCGAAAAAGGAAATCCTAATAATCTACTTCTAGTTGCAAAGTACAAACATAAAAGAATTATTATAAATTTAGACTGTTGTTTATAAGGCAGCACTTCTTAGCCTGGGGGTCGAATGAAAAAGAATGGAAGATTGGGAGATCAACTAAAGGTAAACGGGGTTGCAATGTATTGAGCAATAAAGATCTGTATACAAATACCATTTTTTTTTTTTTGAGGGAGGTATTTGTATTGAATATTCTGTCTCTACAGCACTCTTATTGTTAAATCTTATATAAAAAACAAATTCAGATAAACTTGCCTTTTAAACTTTCATAATAAATAACAATAGTGCAGATATAGCATATTTTTACATTTTATGTGTATAAACACTCGCCTCATGATCTTCACATATCAGTC
Source organism: Agrilus cyanescens (assembly GCA_947389935.1). Lineage (NCBI taxonomy): Eukaryota > Metazoa > Arthropoda > Insecta > Coleoptera > Buprestidae > Agrilus > Agrilus cyanescens. Next base: position 27,882,929 of record OX376705.1, read on the forward strand.
TCGTGATAAGAACTATAAAATACAATTTAACAATAAAATGCAGTAATAATCTGGTCAGAGAGAAAAATGTCGGGTTTTCAAATAGGCGTGATAGGTGCAGGGGTAGTGGGTTTGACTACAGCCTTGGAATTACAAAAACAAATACCCCAAGCCGACGTTTCGATCATAGCCGACCGGTTTGTTAGTGACACTACCAGTTATGTGGCAGCGGGTCTATTTTACCCGGGTTCAAGTTTTGACGCTCCTTCTGAAGATTTAAAAAAGGAGTGGGTAGAAACGTCGTACAATTACTGGAACAACATTTGCAAAACGCCGCATGCATCCAAAGCCGGTGTGACCAACATCTCTGGATATATGTTTTCATCAATAGATGAACAAAGTATCAGAAATCGATACTTAGAAGACCTGTTACCTATATATCGGCAAGCTACTGAAGAAGAACTAAATTTATGTATAGGAGATTGGAAATACGGATCATTTTTAACTACGTTGCTTACAGAATGTGGTCTCTTTCTTCCATGGGCAACAAACGAATTCCAGCAATCAGGTGGGAAAATAATCCATCAAAAAATAGACAACTTTAAAAAATTGTCTTCGACGTTCGATATACTCATCAATTGTGCAGGAATTGGAGCAAAAGACCTATGCAAAGACGATAAGCTATATCCTCTACGTGGACAAATAATAAAAGTAGAAGCTCCATGGATAAAAATGTTCTTCTTTGGGGATGACGACATGTATGTCATCCCCGGGTTCGAAGGTGTTATTCTAGGAGGTATTTATCAATTTGGATCGTCTAAAATGGTCGTCGACGAATGGGATAGTAAACTGATTAAAGGAAAATGCGAAAACTTCCTACCAAGTTTAAAAGGTGCCAAAGTCATAGCAGAAAGAGTAGGATTAAGGCCATACAAGACGGTAGTAAGAGTGGAAAAGGAAATAAAACAATTAGAAGGGAGTAGAAAATTAAAGATTGTACATAATTATGGCCATGGTGCTTCTGGTGTAACAATATCCCCAGGAACTGCAGTTACTGCCGTGAAATTATTAAAGGAACTTTGGATGGGTAGCAGCAAATACTAAAATTTGGACCTAAGGAAGATATATGTTCTGCTTTAAGGGCCTATCTAACTGTATGCAAAATATACTATATATATAACTGTTTGTATTAATTTAATGTAAGAAATATGTATTTTAAAAAATTTAAACACTTTTTTTCCGTTCCACTGTACATAAAATTGCTCTGATTTAGAATTACATACAGCCAACTGTGAGAAAATAAAATGCACAAACCTAAGTCGATAATAAGCCTCTAATTAACGTAAATTGCTTGTAAACAAGCACGAATTCTTTTACCATTATTTATTTAGTTATTAATGACATGCATTTAATTAAGCAAATTGATTACAAACAGTATTTATTCTAATTAAACACTTTAATCGACTTCTAGGGTATTTTACGTTTCTTATTTTGTACGATTGACAGTAACGCAGTAAAACGTCAACAAATAATGACGGATTTTAAGGTTGGAATTATCGGTGCTGGTGTTGTAGGTTTGACTACGGCCCTCGAATTGAAAAATCAAATTCGTAATGCCGAAATAACAATAATCGCCGATAAATTTCATCGTGATACAACTAGTTATGTTGCCGCTGGTGTATTTCGGCCAGGAACAAGTTTTCGGGGACCCACAGAAGAAGTTACACACGAGTGGTTACAAAACGCTTACGACTACTGGACAGACATCGAAAAAACCCCTGAAGCTCATAAAGCCGGGGTGAAAGAATTATCAGGCTACATATTTTCAAGCACACATGTCAGCATCACAAGAAATAGTTTCTTGGAGAAAATATTGCCAGTGTATCGAACTGCTACTGAAGACGAATTAAAACTATGTTCAGGTACTTGGAAATACGGTTCATTTTATACCACAGTTTTGACAGAATGTGACTTATTTCTTCCTTGGGCAACACATAAAATAGAAGGATTTGGGGGAAGATTTGTAGCACAGAAAGTAGAAAGTTTTAATGACTTGAGCCGTGATTATGATGTTATTGTTAATTGTACAGGTATGGGGGCTAAATATTTGTGTAACGACAACTTATTAGTGCCACTTCGTGGTCAGGTGTGGAAAGTAGAGGCCCCATGGGTAAAGCACTTCTTTTATGCAGATTATGACACATATATAATACCTGGGTTTGAAGGGGTAACTTTAGGAGGTTGTAGACAGTATGACTCCTACAACTTAGAAGTAGATAAATATGACGGTCTAGCAATGAAGGAGCGATGTGAAGCTCTTTTGCCAGAACTGAAGTATGCAAGAGTTATTGGCCAAAGGGTAGGACTGCGACCACATAGAAGTACTGTGAGGGTTGAGAAACAAGTCGTGAAATGTAAGGGAAAGCAACTGAAAATTGTGCATAATTATGGGCATGGTGGTTATGGGGTGATGGTGTCCCCAGGAACAGCAATTCATGCTGTGAAATTAATTAAAGAATTGTGGGTGGGAAATAGCAAATTGTAACAAAAAAAAAACATTCACAATTTCTTAATGTCCATGATATCAAAAAGATTTTTTATGTTTACTATCTTTTTATGTGAATACATTGATAGTTATGTTCAAACAAATACACAAAAATTGCTAATTCTCTTGAAAATAGGCATTTGAATTAGTCTTTGCAGCAATGTTGATGTTAATTTCTTTTGTAGAAACAAAATACAGACTAGATAGATAGTAGAAATATTTTTTTTTTTTACTGAAAAAGGATCTACTGTAGTCATTGTTTAATTTTGGGAACAATTTATTGTATCGCATCTTTTACTGGTGTTTATTATTTTGCCATTTTAAAGAGCACTATGTTAATTTGCACCTTCATAATTACATATTATTAAGAAGAGATTTTTTTGTGTAAGCAGACCCAAAAGAATATGAAAATTGTATCAAATATGTTTTTTTAACATATAGTGTCTGTTGAAATTATGTAACTGTTTCCTTAATTTTTTAAGATGTATTTACCAAAGACAGAATAAATTTTAATTAGTAGATACCTTCTTTACTTTCCAATTGAGACATAATATTGTGTCAAGGCTGAATAAATGCTTGATTTTCTCATATTTTGTGCAAGTAAACAATGATTTGCAAGAACGAAATGCAAGAAATACGTAAAATAAAGTTTCTGCATCGGCCGTGAGAAGGTCAATTACAAATGCAAACATAAACAAAACCTGATGCAGTTTTTCTATGTTTGTTTTTGTTGTTAAACTCTACCTAACTGTAACTTTTTGTTGCGCCATAAACAACTTCCTAGTTTATAAATTGTAAGTATAGAGTATGTATAAATTTGTTTTGGTATAATACCTGTGTCTGGTCCACCATCTTTTGACCGAAACTGTTGCAATTTCCGTTCTAATTTTTGCTGCCGTCTTCTACGCATTACAGCTTCTGGATTTGATATAGATCTAGTAAAAGAAGTCTCTGGAAGCTCTGAAAAAAGAGTAAAATTTGAAATATTTTATCAAACTAAATACTGTTGTTACGAAAAACGAAATCAATCGTTACCAACAAAAAACTTAAGAATCATTTACACACAATTAATAAGACATCTGTAACCCAGCTTCATATTTCATCACAAAACGTGAGGGGAAAAAAACCGTTTATAATCGTATAATATTCGCACGTGGCTTCACAAGACGCGGTGTACCCTTTTTATGAGGCGGAAGAGTCCTCCATCTGTCTTAATAATGAGATTTATGTCGTAAAAAATGTTGTGGCCGCACGTGCCGATTAAACGCATCTGTATCTAACCGATAAAAACACTAAAAGCAAACACCATCGTATATACACCATGGACTAGCAAACAGCTGACCCACTTGAAATTTTTAAAGCAAATAATTACATTATTGCAAAAAGATAGACGCTAATTAATTCCAACAAGAATAAAATAATTTTATTAAAGAACATCTTAGACCGTCTGGTAATCGCAGATTTTTTAGGGTCTTAATTTTTTTCTTTTGTGTCTTTATAGTGGTTGAAAATTATGTGGAGTAAAATGATGTGAAAATTAGGTTCGGATAATAAATGAACTGAATATTCATCTTGGAAGTTCTGATCTTTTGTTCATAGGAAAATTAATTTTTAATGTCTTAATTATGTACAATCCAGCTCTAATTTTCGCACCATGATAATCCACATAAATTTTAAACTCTTTAAATGTACAAAACGGACAATTAGGCACTAAAATGTACATAAAGTGTATTTAAGTAATTTTGGTAAATTTATAGTGGCTCAAAATACCTGAATAAAGCTTCTCAGCAACACCATCACCCTTTTCTTTGGCACGTCCATTTTCGCTTTTCATTCGTTGCAATTTCTCTTGTTTCTTTAACTGCTTTTTCTCTCTTTTCGATAATTTTCGTCGGAAACTTGCATTGGAATCGTGGACGGAATTGTGCTAAAAAAAAGTTCACAACTATGATTTTTGTTTATTTGTTAAAACGGTCATTAAATTAGGAAAATAACGCACTAATTTTTCATAACAACACAATGTTCTAATGTAAAGAAATACTTCAAAAAATGTGCAGAATATCATTTTCTCTGCTACACAGGGTGTTCAGAACATTGTATAATTTCTTATAAAAAAAATAATCTCAAATTTAAGTCAACCAAAAAAAATGTTTTTAATTTAATATTAGTTTTACAGAGAAGCGAATTTTTCTTTTTTATTCCTTACCGTTTTCTCGTCGACATTTTTGAGTAAAAATCGCCCTTCTCTGTCGTCTACGTGCCAATTAAGTTGGACAAGTAAGGGTTTTTCGTCAGGGGCCATTCTCCGTTCTGGACATCCTTCGTGCAATTCATAAAGGGCATACGAAGGCACGGATAGCATCCTCATATCAGGTCTGAACTTTTCTACCAAAGTGCCGATCACGTCCTCGACGGTGGCGTCTGACGCGACACGAATACATTTTGTCGCCACCTTTTGACCCGAATCTTGGAAGTAAAAACGCATAACGCCATGGAACTCCAAATCCTGCAAAAAAATAATAAAAAATATATTTATACAATAATCGAAAGCTCGTTACATATATATTTTTTTTATAATTGCTTTATTTGACCAATAACCGAGATTTTTATCTGAAACACGTTATGGATGTTGTAAATTTCTCACACTGCGCTTGAGGTAAATTTTGTATGCCTACAACGCGTTGTGGATAGTCAGAATGAATTAACATAACCACCACAATGCGTTTCGGCTAAAAACTTTGCTCAATGATTGAATTAAATAAAAATACTTAATTTTTATTTGCAAAAATGAAATAACAAAAAAAATTTGTACTTGTGTTCGAAAGTTCAATTGAAACACGTGAAACGAACAAGGCTTTACCGAGATCATTAACCATCTGAGAAGAATAATTAGCAACAAAAAAAAGGAAGGTATAAATTATCTAAATTGCTGTGTCGTGCAATTCTGTGATGTCGTTTTTATTAGAAAAAAAGAATGGCACTGCGAAATTTAACGTAATACGAAGAAGGGATATAAAAACAAAGAAAAAAATTGTAATTACTGTAATTTTCAGAATCTAATGAGAATTACTATCAGATGCATTCCCACCTGAACATCCATTACTACACAATTTATCTAAGGACATCACAGAGAGTACCACTCACTGTAGAACAAAACTAGATTCACTAGTGTGACCCTACCCTAACCTAACAGAACCTAACCTACCCTAACCTAACATAAACCCCCACTACGGGATCCTCCCTGTATTTGTCTTTTGATGGTCGTATATTCTAAATTTAAAAAAATACGTAGAATAATAAACACTGGATTTAATTTAAGATACTCCAACTGAAGATGACATCTTCGTTGTCGAAACACGTAGTTAATAAAAATTTTTATTATTAGTGTTTTTATTTACATAATTCATATTTTAATGGAATATCTTTTTCATTTTAAATAGTAAATCCAAATAACTCAAAATTTTTGTACAGTATCTTTCAAATTTTGTGTATTTGATTGGCTCTTCTAACAGAAAATTGTATTACCTACATATTTTCATTTATCAGACGAGACAGTGGAACAGCATTTAATATTCCAAACATGGTAAATTTTCAAAGTAGGTAACGGTATTTAGGATGACAAGAAAGCAGAACGAAGTAACTGCAGTAACACTCTTACAGTCAATGAAATAAATTCTATTTAATGTCATCTACATCTATGACCCATCGTGGAAAATATACGAGGAGGTATTGATAAAGATCTGGCTTAACATATAAAACGCCACAATATTTAAATTTATGTGTCGAAATTTGAAAATATTTTGCCCTTAAAATATTTTTAGAGCTTCGGGAATAAATAGCAGTTTAAAGAGAAAAATGCACACAATCTTGACTAAAGAGCCGTGCTCCAGAGGTATAAAAGGATTCTGATCCCTGTGAAGCACTCCAAAATATATCACGCAGGTTGGAATGAAACGTCAGGACCACGCTTTTAACCTACTGGACTACAGTTTCTCAGCCAGAATCATGTACCTACATTTTTCTCTTAAGAATATTAACACTGGCCGTGAAAGCCTTAATTATTAAACATGGTTCGTTTTAAAGGCCTAATAATTATGGCAACAGTTCTTGTAGCCCTCGTATTATCGAGTGATTTAAGGTGAGAAAAATGGTCCATAATGCACTCTATTTTTCGTACGTGGAATGACGAGTTAACAAGTAGAAAGTGGGTTGAACGAGACGACAGTGACTGTGACTGTGAGACGTGTCTTTTACACAAAAAGCAATTGCTTTTGAATGCATGCAGTAAACGAATACAATGTCACTGTGCATGACATCAATCAGCTTTTTAAAATAAGGCGCCCCACATTAATTGGCTGTAGCATGCAATGCACGTCTAATAAGACATGACGGATTTGTCTAAAAATGGAACTGATGCAAACGAATTAGTAAATGAACATAGGTAACAGTATGAACCAAAAAAGGAAACAAGTAATTTACTGCAGAATATAAAAAATAACGTTTATTATTTTTTTTATTATCAAAACCATTAATTTTTTATTTTTATTCTACAATCAAAATTCTGACCTTATAAAATACTGACAAAAAAAAAATAATTATTAGTAAGACTCGTTATTAACAGTAGATGATTTTAATACCGGCGTTTTTCTGTTTGTCCTCATAATTCTCCACAACTACCTCCTGCTACCCACTTGCTGTCGACAATGGACAGCCATTAACCTTCTCTAGATAATAAGAGAGTTAGGTCAAAGTTAGTGGACAAAGGTGGAAAAAATGTTACGTCAGATTTTTCCAGAAAGTTCTAGAATTTGAACGAAGATTCTTGTATGTTTTAGATTGTTCTTAAGAATTACATATTGTTGGACAAAGACCTAAAATGTCTCAAGTTGTTCAACAAATTTTTCGAGAATGATTTAAAATATTGGAGAATGATCTAAAAAATTTCCGAATATGATTTGGAATGGTCTATTTCGATTTACCTACGAAAATAGCACTTTAAATAACTGTCATGCACATTAGTTCTATAGAATATTGATAGATGGCTTCGTCTAACATTTTTATGCTTAAATAATAAATAAGCTTCTTTAACGACAACGTTAATCTTAAACTGCTTATTTTTTTTCGTCATTAGGGATGAATTATTAACGGAAATATGGTGCAGACAAAAGATACCTTGGTGCATTTTTACTATTTCTGATATAAAGTAGAACCAAAAAAGGAAAAGTTTGTGACTTGTTAAAAAATTAAAAATAAAATATGTTATTGCAAGAAATATTAAAAAAAAAAAAAAAAAACAAGAAGTCATCGAATGGAAAAAGTTTTTTAAAGATTAAATATCGAATTGACACACCCTATTTTTATTACTTTAAACTCTAAAATAAAACAGCTCGATGGAATTCCAATTTATGTGCATAAGTTATGGTAAAATATTAAACTAGGTCATAGCAGTTTATGCAAAGCACGTGTTAAGTCACAGAACGAATGTGCATATTCTCAAATTCTCTTTAAATAACATTGATCATATATTAATACCTAATTAAAAAAAAATCTAGTATGATCAAATAAATTGTGTGTTAATTAACAATGTTATTTTGGTTTAATTTTGCAAACAGCATTTCTCTTTAGGTCCATTTTCAAAAAGAGTAATTTTAGCGAATTTGCGTGTGAGTCAAGAGAAAGTCATGTTATTTTAATTAAATAATAATACAAAGGCTTGTTAAACTTTCCTTTGAATTACAATTACCACACTTAGTTTGTGGTACAGCTAATTGGCAAAACCAGAAAAATATTTCAAAAGAAACGTGAACGTTGAATAAAAAGTAAAAATCACAGCGTGTGTGCATGGTACGTCTTGAATCGTTGATGGTTTTGTATGTCTTACAGGTTAAAATGTAGTCAGATTTTAACTTATTTATTTTTAAAAAATTCTTGCAAAATTTGGAAATATTGATGACCACATATTCTTAATAAGTTGACAGACATAAAAAAAAATTAAAAAAAAAATGGGCTCAGTTTTTGCAAGTACTTATATAAAAAAGTATTTTTTAGGTACACACAAATGCCTAACATTCTATTTAAAAAGGAAACTACCTAATTTAAAAACTTTTTTCTCATTTCCTGCTTCACTTTACTGCACAACGATCACGTAGGTTTTCATAACGAATTTAATGCATAACTTCCGAAAGTTCACACAATTCTATGCAACTCAAAAATACTCGGTTCAAAAGCAAACATTTTCATAAAAATTAATAATTACCTATTATGTACATATCTACTAGCAAAAAAATTAGACGTTTTGAACAATGAAACTTCGAGATACAATATTTGCTCTCGTCACAGTTTCCACTGAAGATGTTGCCGACGAAACGTCTGGACTTAATACTTCCTATCGACAACGATCTAAAAGCTCGAACCATAATTTCATTATAGATTCAGGCCGTGAAAGCTTATGTATGTATTTGTATCTTTTTCTACGATCATGCATTTATTGTTAGTGAGAGTATTTAAAGAGCACATTTCGTTCCATTAGCTCAAATTAAATTCTTCCGTAAGGCGTGTGTACGTACGTTGTATCTAATCAGAGAAAGTAGTCAAACGGTTAAAGATCACGATTGCTCGCTCAATAGTCTGCTGAAAAATCACGCAATAATTATTAGACATTATAACTGCACCGATAAACATCACATCGACTGGTGTATATGTGTGTGTACATTCACCGGAGGCTAATTTGTATCTTTTAGTAAAATCCCCGAGATTATTGTTTTACCATTTTACGATTTCAGTATCACAAAATCAATAATGGTCGATACATACCCAAATTGAATATAGTTTCACTATTTATTTCAACTCTTCTTAACGTTATTCTTTAAGATGGGTGGGGAAAGAATATCTATGGAAGTGGCAGCGCTAGTTCCGTAACGCTTACTTCCGTTACGTTACGTTACTCGATTTTACGTCCTATATTTTATATCGATTCTTAAGAAGTTGACTCAAAAATAGAGAATTTTTAATTTTCAAAGATTGAATTTTGCATCTGACAGGGCAAAAAAAACTGTACCCCTTCATTAAAAAATGAAAATTAAGATACTGATCACTTTAAGGTTTAAAAATTACAAATTATGTTTCAATTTTTCTAAATTCGAAATAAATTTTTGGAAATTAATCGGAACTAATTCCTTTCACTTGGACCTTTTGATCTTGTTTCGTTTTGAAAATCCTATTTCTTTTTAGACATGTAGAATAGGCACATACATGTATTTCTTGCAATTAGGTTATACAAAACAGACTCAATTTATAATAGAATATTGTATCATCTCTATGGCGTCTAAAACTATTTATTTTATTAAACTCCACCTACACTGGTCTCTTCGTTTATTCTACTAATTTGCATAGCATAGACAACTATTGAATAATGAGTACGTTTAATTTACTGTAGAACTTGTTTATGATTTTAACAGCTTTTAAGAGCATTTTTTCTCATGAGTGGGCGTGATTTGTTATTATAAAGAAATAATAATGAATCGTTGTTATTGTTTGTATAAATAGCAATTAAAAGGATTCTGATTGGAATTCAGCCGACTTAATTCCGATATTTCTATAAACATTGGAATGTTTATTGTTTATTGCACAGCTGATGGTTGACACAGCTCAATACCCAGATGATTTTTATTACATTTTTAAGTAACTTTTAGTAATGCATTATCGTTTCTAATTTATGTCAATTTTAAACTTAATTTTCCCTGAATTGTAAGCCATTAATTACTATAAATGAACTTTTATTTTAAAAATCAGACAGACATCACTTTCCTTCTGCAATTTAGTCTGATATTTTGGGACATTTATTGTCTTTAATAATTATATTAGATAACAAATATTTACCTTTAACTTTTTTTAAAAGATACATTGTTGCAAAGCCAGAATTTAGGTTATTTTGTACTTTGAAAATACTAGAAAGTGACTAAAAGCAGGTACTCGATTTATTTTATAAAATTTAAAAGCGTTGACTGACCCCCAACTGTAAAAAGGAAATGCGCTTGTTAATTTTGTAAAGGAATTGTGTGTGTGTAGCAGATAATTGAAAAAATCGGAAGTTCTCAAAAATGGACAGGCAGACACAGATAAAAATAGGCGTCAAAGGTTAATCGAAGATCATTTGAAAACAACACACGTTATAATACACTTGTGGTCACACCTGGTAATTACAAGACAGAAGAAGAGGTCATTACTGGTAAACAATGATATAATTATGAATTACTTTTGATGCATTTCATAATATACATTTCAGAACGTAGAATTTTAAGCGCCCTTTGAGTCTGAGGATAAAAATGTTTGAGCAAACCAACTTTATCTTGTGGATAACCTTGCAAATCGAACATTAGATGTCCCACTCAAACTCATGCAGGTTTAGTCTAAAATTTGGTCGATTTAGGTCTTTGTTAGATTAAAATGGACCACCCTGTATATAAAATCTTATAATTTAGCTTGTTCGTAATAAGTTCCGCCCTGTGTTTATTTTGTGAATTATAAGTATAGATGCACATTCTGGATAATAATAAATAAACGACGTAGAATAAGAAACTGTGAAAATTAGCAGACCTATTATATCCCTAATAACGGACGATAATGAGTTTTGTTAAGAAATTAAAATCGTTAAAGAAATCGATCAAGCGTAAATGCAACTTCCGGCTGGCTATAATACCTTTATTAAACAGCTATATTAACGACCCAATGACAATGATCAGAACTTTTGCGAAATTATTTTCTACAGCAAAAAGTGAACCTTAAAAAAATTATACAAGCGGAACTCTACTGTTATCTGATATCTAGATCCTAAATAAAATAAAAATGTGAACAATTTCAGTGTTAACTAAATCGCTCCACAGCTTCGTGTTTTTTTTTTTTTTGGGATTTGATTTTTATTTTTAATTTAATGAGGAATTAAGAAATGTGTTGAAGAGGGTGGAAAGTTAGAAATATACAGGTACATATATAAAATAGTAGGTCAACAAGTGCAGTAGCTCTAGTTGACGGTTATAGGTCATGGAGTATGATTTTGTCATGATTATCGCTTAGCATCTCAAGTACTAACTTGTTCTTTAGACCGCAAATCCTTTCTTTAATTTTCCCTAAATTGAACGGAACACAACAGTTAAGCACTACTTTTTCTCGGTTAGTATCATTACTATTCAACTCGAAAAAAAAAAAAAAATGCACGTATTTGATGTAAAGATAAACAATCGTAAGTAATAATATATACAATAAAAAAAGACCTACATTTAATTTTTAATAAAAGATTCTTTAAAAAATTGCCACGTTTATTTAAGTAACTGACAGTGTTTCGGTAATAAATTTACAACCCTTATGGAGATTGAATTCAAAAATTATGAAAACATAATTAGTTTTCATCATATGAATCTTCAAATTTCCTCACATCAGGGGCGAATCCTTGAAGACAAAAAAATGCTCTTTCTAAAGACAATATTTTATCCACAAATGTATGTCTTGAAAATTTGGAAATGGTCGACTGTGAAATAAAATTTTTAGAACTATACGCTACAACTTACTAACATTTTTCTATATAATAATCTAATATTGTATTACAAACCCGAAAATTAAATTTCAAAGATTCTCTTATATAAAATGTAGAATCTTTTTTTGATAATTAGAAAGGAAGGGTCTTGATATGATTCCTCTCCCTCCTGGATCAATCATTGGACTTAAAGACGATAATTATATACAGGGTGTCCCACGTAAGATGCGGTAGTCGATATATCGGAAACTACTTTGATTTTACTTTTACTTTGATATTTTAAATTTTAAACACAAAATTTTAAGGTGACCAATTTGTATACCTATGATGAGCGGTTTCTGAGATAATTTAATTTATAAAAAAAAAATTACCACTGCAACACGAATTACAAAAAAAATCATAACTTCCACAAAATACGACTTAGAGTGTTGAAATTTTTAACAGTATTAGCCTAATCTCAAGCCTAACGCCCTGATAAACGTTAACTCAAAAATGTATACAGGGCGTTCTGAAAAAAATTCTAAAGTTTAAAAACTTCAAACACGAATAATTTTGTTTCTTCAAATGGCATCTACCATATTTTATTATTTTTTTTATTCGATTCCTTTTGTTTATTCTTTTTCGATCTTATTGTTTTCTTTTTTTTGAAAAATTATGTTGTAAATTCTTTCTCAAGGGCTTCCTTAAAAATTTTACCTGAACACTTCTTATTAATGACAACTGTAACCACAACTCAGCAGGTAGTTTATAGTCAGTCACTCATTGTTTTCTTGTGATAAGACCATCAGCATGTCATTTGGTTTACGTTAAAACACAACCGTAGGTATATGAGTATTATTTTTGAGAGGCACAGCGAAAATTTACATACAATGTCAATTTAACAATAAAAATTTGTCATTCGTATGTTTTGTCACCTCGACAATAACTCATTTGCATACGTATGTAGGGCGACGGTGGTGTCATCACCCAGTATCTTCCAGTAAAAGCTTTATAAACTGTACGGGGGGCCACGTATAAAAAATAACTGTTTTTATTTCATATCTCCCTTTATCAAACACACCAGAATGGCACACAATCATATGTAAATCGTATGTAGGACGATTGCACGCGGCGGTCCATCAAAATTCATCAATAAGTTACCGAAATCTTCTTCACAATCATTTTAAAGTTAAGACTAGTCTTATAAAACAACCCTTATTAAGTATAAATGATTAAATATATGTTAGTAAGAAACCTTATTTAATGCACATAATTAGATGGTTTATGATGATTAATAAAAAAGAAAAACTTACCTCGTTGGGTTCGGATAGTTCGAAGAGATCAAGTCGATTGGCGTTCCATTGGGCGATAACGTTCCGGAGCGCTTCCCGTTCGAGGGCGCGACGGTCGCGGTCGGTACTCCCCCCGACGCCACCGCCGCCCCCGACGACGCTCCCGTGCATTTTCACCACCAGTATCACCTCACTATCTCAGTTTGGAAATCACTAAAATAATGGAAAAAATTAATATTACTTATTTGCTTGTACTAAAGACAATATACTTATTAAGCAAAAAAGAGGGTGAAATCAGTAACTTAGATCGCAAAAATAGGAAATTTTATCGACAGTAGTTTGGTGAAATTCTGGAAATGTGTGACAAGTCTGGAACGTAGGTACCTAATTGGCTCCTGGGCGATAATGGATATATCGATATTTTCGATGTTCAAGTAAACAATTAAAGTGAATACGAACTTAATTTTTATCTTAATTTAGCATGGAATGTATTGTAATGAGCGTATGTGTGCGAGAGTGGGCAGTGTAGCGAGCGTACATGTGTACGAGAGCGAGCAGTGCGGCGAGCGTGTGTGTGTGCGATAGCGGCGACGAGAACCGACAGCAGATAAGCGGAGCTCAAAGAATGCCGGCGTCGGTCGGCGCTTTGATGACGATAAACAAGGCCATAAATTAGATGAACACAATAGGCACTCCAGTAAAGTCTAGTATGTAATTCTGGAACTTTCTGGATTGTTCCTAATCAGTATAAATACCTGTTGACGTGGCCAGTAGTCAGTTCAGTTCACAGTGAGCTTCCGAACAAGTAATATAAATAGCGAACTACGATATACCGAGTGATACAAATACGCATTTTCCTTGTGATATGAATAAGTCGTTGAATTATTATTAGTGTTTAAGTATTCTATTAGTGTTTAAATGTTATATAAATAGTTGTAAAATAAATATCCGTTAAATAAATAAGTTCTACTAGAAAAGTCGTTACAGTATTTCACCAATTTTTTCTCCATCAGAACTAACATTTAATTGGGTTATTTCCATCCAAGGATCACATCGAACAAAACAGAAAGAAAGAGAATTACACATATTCATTGTTCGAATAGATAAAGGGTGTTTTAAAAAAGGACGAACAACCTATCTAGATTCCGGGACTTTTGTTGATTTCCCGGTCCTGGTACCCGCTTAGAGGCCCAGGGACCAAATTTGGTCTCGAAGTCTAAAAGAAGCGCCGCAATGCAATCCCGATTTACTGACTGGTTGGTTATTTTGCTACTAAAATATGACCGTCCCTAAAGAAATAATTTTTTTTTTTCAACGCTCTAGTAGTCATAGAATAACAATAAAGTACGAATTTTAAAATTTTGTTATATTTTTTTTTAATTGTAATTTTCTTCGGGACTATACCTATTACCTATACTTGGAGAAGTCACGTACGTGACTTCCCAACTTACTCCCGAAGTTCCTAATGACTTTCTAGTTCCAGAACTTGGAAGCCCTAACACCCATACGCATTTTGTGAATATCGGTGTAAGGAACTTCCAACATTTTATCCTAATGGTGATAATTTAATTCGTTTACATAATAGGTTTTGTGCCAGTTCCCATGCAGCCTAGCGTGAACTTGATTTGCACCTGCTGTCCGTGTGATGTTTTTTAATTTATTGACTTCCATGTACCCAACGTACAAGTTCCATCGTTTGCACAGAGTTTAAATACTGATTACGTTAATTTCCATAAAATTACGGCACTACTAGTTAATAATCTCATTCTGTATTAAGAAAAGTTGATAGAACTAATAGAAACTAGATTTTTTTATTAAAAAAATAAATGTAATTTATTAAACATGAATTTTTGAAAAAAATATCACTAAAAATAAATTTTATTAATACTTTTTACCTATTTGAAATTCAGCCAAGAAAACAGATTCAATTAGTTGTGTACCTATAGTTTTTCCAAAATGTATTTTTTTTAATAAATTACAGCTCTTATTTTGACGTTACCTGCAGTTGGTTTAAGTTAATTCTTTCATTCATTAATGATAACAATTAATTTGTTGTGTTTCAAAACTAGCACAAAAAAATATTTAAAAAAAAAGAAATAAATACGTGTTTCACCACGTATATATACGAGTGATATTTGCTATCTGCGAACTTATGCCTATTTATAGTAGATACATGTGATTTTTCACGCCTTTTCAATCTACCGCCGAAGTGGTAGGAAGGTACCTAGTTTGTTTGTTTTTTTTTGTTAACGCTCATCTGTCTTCGTAGGGTTATTTTAGTAACGTAATAAGGGTGTATTCAACACATAGTTTGGCAAGTGAACCAACCGGCTAACATGTGCAACTAACATTCCTTATTACATACATTCCAATAAAGGCATCTGGAGTTTATTTACTCTTACTCTGATTTGGTTAAATAAAAACCTCGGAAGTCCATTACACTTTCCACACACAGAAGCAACGCGGAAAAAAAAATTATTTTACTTTAAAATAAAGACTAAGACTTAATAGTTTCATGCTTTTTTTTTTTGGAGTTTTGAGGATAAAAAAAAGCAGTACCTACTATCAGAGATGTGACTTATTTAAGATACAAGTATCTGAAATACAGATACAAGATACAAAATACGTATTTTCATCTTGTATCTAAAATACTTTTTTAAAATTCATTTCGTATTGTAATGAGCGTATGTGTGCGAGAGTGGGCAGTGTAGCGAGCGTATATGTGTACGAGAGCGAGCAGTGCGGCGAGCGTGTGTGTGTGCGATAGCGGCGACGAGAAACGACAGTAGATAAGCGGAGCTCAAAGAATGCCGACGTCGGTCGGCGCTTTGATGACGATAAACAAGGCCATAAATCAGACGAACACAATGGGCACTCCAGTAAAGTCTATGTCATTCTGGAACTTTCTGGATTGTTCCTAATCAGTATAAATACCTGTTGACGTGGCCAGTAGTCAGTCAGTTTACAGTGAGCTTCCGAACGAGTGATATAAATAGCGAACTACGATATACCGAGTGATATAAATACGCAATTTCCTTGTGATATAAATAAGTCGTTGAATTGATATTAGTGTTTAAGTATTCTATTAGTGTTTAAGTGTTAAATAAATAGTTGTAAAATAAATATCCGTTAAATAAATAAGTTCTACTAGAAAAGTCGTTACATTGGTGTCAGGTGTGGGGTGCTCAGCCAATCAATCCCCCAAAGAAGAGAATTTGCTAGTAGAAAAAAAATTGTTAAATAAATCAAAATGCCTAAAAAGTTGTTGGAGTTGAAAGTTGCCGAATTGAAAAGTGAACTCGAGGAACGAGACGAGGATACGTCTGGTAACAAGCTCACCTTACAAAGGCGACTCGAGGAATCTCTGATACGAGAGGGTTTCGATCCGAATACCTACGAATTTGAGGATGAACTAGAAAAGAAATTAAAGGAATTGGAAGGGAAACTGAAAGAAAATTCAATGGAATTGGAAGGGAAACTGAAAGAAAATCTGGAAAAGAAATTAACCGAAAATTCAAAGGAACTAAAAGGAAATCTGGAAGAACTGAAAGAAAACCTGGAAGAGAAATTAACCGAAAATTCGAAGGAACTAAAAGGAAATCTGGAAGAACTGAAAGAAAATTTGAGAGAAGAATTTAAAGAAAATTTGGCCGAAACAGAACAGAATTTTGCAGGAAAATTTCAAGAATTAGATTCACGAATTAAAGAAATAGAAGAAAGGTTTCAATGTACAACAATGTCCGAACAAATCGATAATGAAGCCAGAAGTGTGAAGCAGGAGAATGGACACGGTGTTTCATCGAAAGCATATACGAAGCCACCTAAATTCGACGGGAAAACATCATGGACCACTTTCCTTAAGAAATTTGAAACGGCCGCGAAGTCGAACGCATGGACGTTGGAAAATAAAGCCTCCGAGCTGGTCTGCGCGCTGCATGGTAATGCCGAGGAGATTTTGGATACCATACCACCCGAGAAGTTGAACGACTATGAACACCTAGTGAAGAAGTTAGAGATGCGGTATGGTCAGGCACATATGACAAGCGTCAGTCACGTGCAGCTAAGAAACCGACGTCAGAAGGCAGGGGAAAACCTGCAAGAATACGAGGCTGATATCGTTCGTCTGGTCCGCCTCGCGTATCCAGGTACTCCCGACGACACTTTAGAAAAGTTGGCTGTCGACTCTTTTATCGATGGGTTAAGGGATGACGACATACAACAGCGACTTCGATTAGACAGGCCAAAGACACTCGCTGACACGTTGGCTCGGGCACTGGAGTATGACGTCGTTAAACAGGCATCGCAACGGCAAGGTAGAGTGCGTGAGCTAAGGGAGGAGCCCGACGGTCGATACGAAGACAGACTAGAAGAAATAGTTAACAGGATAGTGGGAAGATTAAACAAGAAACCGAGACCAATACGATGTTGGAACTGCGGGAAATTGGGACACGTAAGAAGCGCTTGCAAGAACGAAGAGGTTACTCAAGAGCGCGTGCCCCGAGTTCCGGAAAACTAATCAGGGACGACGCGGAGGGGCAAACGTCGGTCCCGGGACACGAGGCCCCAGGTTTAGTAGCACTGACTAAGACAATGAAAGATCGAACTGACAGCCTTTTTCTCACTGGACTCATAAACAGGAAGCAGTGTTCATTTCTGCTGGATACTGGAGCTAGCAGAACAATCATAAGGCCCGGAATATTGACCGAGCCCAGTAAACTTCTGCCAACGCAATGGAAGCTCCGTACCGCCACTGGAGAACAAGTAGTGGTCAGGGGTGAAAGTTACGTCAACATCCAAATGGGAAGAACGTCTTTTAAACACTGCGTGTTAGTGGCAGAAATAGAGGATAATGTAATACTGGGTTTGGACGTCCTCCGAAAATATGACTTCTGCTTGAATTTCCGGAGAAAGAATGTGACACTGAACGGCGAAACGTTCCAGTTACACGCCCAGGACACTGCCATGCCACAAGTTAAAAGATTGAGTTCAGGGATGCGCAAAGTTCAAGGTATTCCGGAGGCGTTGTTAAAACTGTACAAGGAGGCGGGTGAAAACCGTAATCAACCTGAACAACGTCGAATAGGGGAACTCCTTGTAAAGTACCAGGACGTGTTCGCATTGGACAACGGCAAGAAAGGACGAACCAACATCGTCGTCCATAAAATCAACACTGGCGAAGCGCAGCCCATCCGTCAGAGACCGAGGAGACTACCACTGGCCAAAAAGGAAGAGGCCGAAAAGATTATAAGCGACATGCGGAAGGACGGAATAATAGAACCATCAACCAGTCCATGGACGTCGCCGGTAGTTTTGGTCAAGAAGAAGGACGGATCTACACGCTTCTGTGTTGACTACCGCCAGCTAAATAATGTCACCAAGAAAGACAGCTACCCCTTGCCACGCATCGATGATACCTTGGACACGCTTGCGGGGTCGACAATATTCTCAACGCTAGACCTTAAAAGTGGATACTGGCAAGTAGACCTGGATCCTGAGGCCAAAGAGAAGACGGCATTTTCGATCGGAACCGGGCTGTGGCAGTTCAACGTGATGCCGTTCGGGTTGTGTAATGCGCCAGCCACATTTGAACGACTCATGGAGACGGCTTTGAACGGCTTGATTGGGAAAACTTGCCTGGTATACCTTGACGACATAATCGTGATCGGAAAAGACTTCGACGATCACCTGAAAAACTTGGAAGAGGTACTTCGAAGGCTGCGTGATGTCAACCTTAAATTAAGCCCCAAGAAATGCCAGCTATTTCAGGAGACAGTGAACTACCTGGGGCACGTAGTCACGAAGACCGGCGTTTCAGTCGACCCGCAGAAGATCACAGCCGTACGAGAATGGCCAGTACCTACTGACGTACATCAGGTCAGAAGCTTCCTTGGCCTCTGTACTTACTATAGACGCTTCGTTCCTGGATTTGCCAATATTGCCAAGCCATTGACTCGACTAACCGAAAGTGGCAGACCATTCTGCTGGGAACCGGACTGCCAAGCTGCCTTCGAAAAGTTAAAGCAAGCTCTCGTTTCCACACCCGTGTTGAGTTATCCGATACCAGAGGGGAAATTTGTTTTGGACACCGACGCTAGCAATGTTGGGTTAGGCGCAGTACTCTCACAAATACAACACGGAGAGGAAAAAGTCATCGGCTATTTCAGCAAGACCCTATCCAAGCCCGAACGAAACTACTGTGTAACCCGACGAGAACTACTGGCAGTAGTAAAGAGCGTGGAGCACTTTTATAAGTACTTGTATGGAAGGAAGTTCCTGCTCCGAACAGATCATGCTGCTTTACGGTGGTTACTGAGTTTCAAGAATCCAGAGGGTCAAGTCGCGCGTTGGATAGAAAAACTCCAAGAGTACGACTTCGACATACAACATCGAGCTGGAAATAGCCATAAGAACGCTGATGCCTTATCCAGAAGACCATGTTCCGAAAACTGCAAGCACTGCAAGCGCCTGGAGGAACATGAAGAAGTCCGGAGGATAACCGTCACGGATGAACAATGGCATCCTGATAACATCAAGACGGAACAGGGTTCTGATCCGGTACTGAGCTTGTTTCGGAAATGGAAGAATGAAGGCAGACGACCGACCTGGCATGAGATCGCCGCTAAATCTGGGGAGGTAAAATCGTTGTGGGCCCAATGGGACTCCATTGTTGAGGAAGATGGACTCCTGAAGCGAATAGTGGAAAACCAGGATGGTACTGAGAGCAAACGTCAATTGCTTGTACCGAAGAGCCTGGTAAGGGAAGTCTTGAAGTGCCTCCATGACGATGCTTCGGGGGGACATTTTGGTGTTAACAAGACCCTTGGAAGAGTCCGTGAGCGTTTTTACTGGGTCAATTGCAAAAAGGACGTTGAAGACTGGTGCAAGAAGTGCACAACTTGTGCAGCCAGCAAGGGACCACAAAAACGACGGCGTGCTCCTATGCGCCAGTACAATGTCGGCAGTCCATTCGAACGAATTGCCATAGACATCGCAGGACCGTTTCCAGAGACCGATGGTGGCAATAAATACATCCTGCTGGCAATGGACTACTTCACAAAATGGGTTGAAGCGTACGCACTCCCAAATCAGACAGCCACGACAGTAGCGGAGGAGCTCGTAAACCACCTGATCAGCCGGTTCGGCGTGCCCATGGAGCTTCATTCTGATCAGGGTCGGAATTTTGAGTCCGCCGTGTTCCAAGAAATCTGCAAGACTTTAGGCATTCACAAAACCCGGACAACACCTCTGCATCCTCAATCAGACGGCATGGTCGAGCGAATGAACAGGACCATTAACAAGTACTTGTCCAAAGTGGTCTCCAAACACCAAAGAGACTGGGATCGCCATCTGCCACTGTTTCTTATGGCATATCGATCATCGATTCACGAAACTACTGGACAAACACCAGCAAAAGTACTGTTTGGTCGAGAGCTACGGTTACCATGTGACCTGAAGTTTGGCTGCAAACCTGGTGAGGACGTTGCCGGAGAAGACTACGTTAATGATCTTCGCAGAAGACTTGACGATATTCATGAGGAAGTACGTTCCCGGATGCAGATAGCTAGCGATCGCATGAAGGACACATACGATAAACGGGCCACTGATGGAGGTTTCCAGGAGGGAGACATGGTGTGGTTATACAATCCACAGCCCCGTAAAGGTCTTTCGCCGAAGCTACAGCAGCACTGGGAAGGTCCATATACAATCGTCAAGAGAATAAATGACGTTATTTACCGGATTCGACGCACACCAAATGGAAAACCGAAGGTTGTCCATTTTAACCGTTTGGCCCCATATGCCGGTGACAATCACGAAGAAGCACGGATCAGGCTTATGCAAGCTCGTTCTCCGGATCCCCAGTATGACGAGTTTATGGCCACGCCGAGCTTATATGCCAATTCCAGATTCGGTGTCACCTCCGAGAGATCCGAAGATTTGTTTTCTGCTTCGGACTCGCTGGTTCATTGTGTGGCCAAAGACTTGAGGATGGATCGCGGTATTGCCACCGTATTCAAGAAGAAGTTTGGCCGCTTGTCAGAGCTGCGGGACCAACTCGGAGATAGAAAGAAAGTGCTAAGTCTGGTGGACGGGCACCGATCCATTTACTACCTGGTTACTAAGGAGGCGTCGTCTGAAAAGCCCACCTACCGCTCGTTATGGAATTCGTTGGTGGAACTAAGAGACCAACTGCTATCCACAGGTACCACAAGGTTAGCCATGCCAAGAATAGGATGTGGGTTGGATGGACTGAACTGGAGAGTGGTGCGAAGCATGTTGGAGGTCCTGTTCCGGTGGAGCGGCGTCGAAATAACGGTATACACCAATAATCCCCAACGAGATCCCGCACAGCCAAGGACGGTGGATTGCTACTTCCATATGACGACTGGGTGCCTTAGGGGACAGAATTGCAAGTACCGGCATGATCCTTCGAAGGAACGGAAGATGTGATCCGGGACGGATCACCCTTAAGGAGGGGGCAGTGTAATGAGCGTATGTGTGCGAGAGTGGGCAGTGTAGCGAGCGTATATGTGTACGAGAGCGAGCAGTGCGGCGAGCGTGTGTGTGTGCGATAGCGGCGACGAGAAACGACAGTAGATAAGCGGAGCTCAAAGAATGCCGACGTCGGTCGGCGCTTTGATGACGATAAACAAGGCCATAAATCAGACGAACACAATGGGCACTCCAGTAAAGTCTATGTCATTCTGGAACTTTCTGGATTGTTCCTAATCAGTATAAATACCTGTTGACGTGGCCAGTAGTCAGTCAGTTTACAGTGAGCTTCCGAACGAGTGATATAAATAGCGAACTACGATATACCGAGTGATATAAATACGCAATTTCCTTGTGATATAAATAAGTCGTTGAATTGATATTAGTGTTTAAGTATTCTATTAGTGTTTAAGTGTTAAATAAATAGTTGTAAAATAAATATCCGTTAAATAAATAAGTTCTACTAGAAAAGTCGTTACAGTATCTTGTATTTAAATACCTTTTGTTTAGTATCTTAGTATTTTGTAAATACTTTTTGCTAAAATACTTCTAGTAATAGCAATCTTTGAATTTTTTCACAAAATGTGACAAGATTCTATGGTGCCATTAATTTTACCATAGATAAAACTGAACGCGCGGTTAAAACTTTAGTCTGAGACCAAATTAATAGAATTTCATCGGCTATGAAGTCCTCCGTTCCTCCACTGACTCGTATCATTTATAATTATTCCTTATTATTTGTGTGGTATCAACAATTTCGCCTTTGTGAGATTCGAGATCGCGAACATGGAAACGAAAGTTTTATTTTAACTGGTTTTACTTAAGTCTTTAATTAAAACCCTTAAATTATAATATATTGTCTTGTCACATTTGCACGATCAATACGATTTATTCGTAAATAATTCAGGTAAAAAGATAAACTTACGTTCAATAAAATGTTGTTTTCTTAGAAAAGTATTTTATCTTGAAAAAGTATTTGAAAGATACGTATTTTGTATCTAGTATTTCAGATTTCATTCCAGAAAGTTATTTTCATCTGGTATCTGAAATACTTAATTCAAAAGTATCTTGCATTCCAGATATTTCGTACAGGGTATTTTGTACATCACTACCTACTATGTATAGGTACATCAAATTACTCTCGGAATTTTCCAGAATATAATTTTTTTGTAATTATGCACAATAACTTCCCCCTTTCGATTTCTATAGGTGCATGTAGTATTTGTTATTTTTTTCTACAACATACTTTTTTCGATCGAAATTTATTGTTCATAATTACCAATTTTTATTAATAAACAGAAAATATAATCATCTACGATCATTACTTTTTAATTTAATTTTTATGCGCTAACTATGGTTAATTACTACTAACTTTTCTAGTTAGTACATTATTAGTTGCCTTTAAATTGTATCACCTTATTCAGTTTAAGGTAGTAAACATTTGCATGTATGTATGCTTAAAGAAACTATTTGGCATTTTAAATTTTAAAAAATGTTACAATACTCGTTCCCTTGCACAATAAAAGGGAACGTAAATAATAAAGTGTGTCAAGCCGTCTATAATAACTGTGCGTTTACATACGGTTTTGTTTTCCGTTTCTGTTGTTATAAAAGGTTACTTTCTTTTATTCACACATCAGACAACTCATAGATATAGCTAAAACCTCCACATTCTATGGTAACATAATCATGGTATATATTTAAAAAGACTTGAAAATTTTTAGGTGCTGTAGAACATCGGTACTAAAAAGCTTAAACTTTCACACTAAAATTTACTTAGGATAGGAAAAAAATATATCCAAATAGCTTTTTCAGTCAGAGAGATTTTTTATTTTGGGAAGTTTGCTGGTGTATTTTCTAAAAATAAGTCCAATAAACTAGCTAAACTTAACCCATTGTAAAAAAAAAATAATTTACAAAATGTAATTGATACAAAATGAGATCCAGAAAAGTATCAACTTATGGTACATTATTTTTTTTAATCATAAATAAACTGTTTGAAAATATTCGTGGGACAGTTTTTCTCATACTGTTTTGATACATTAATACAATCACTATTTATTGCTAAATTTGGGTGTATAAAAACTATTGTGACTGACTGTCTATAAAAAGGAATTAAAAAGCTCCTATATTTGAAAGCTGGTTAACAAAAAACGAAAATAAAACAAAAATCACCCACAACAAAGTGATTTTGTATCATTAAAAGTAAAATATTTTCATTGGACATTTCGAGAATATGTCCTTGCTATGTTCGAGTTCTTCCTATGCCCTTTTGTGTTCCCATTTACTGAGTATCAAATTTTCATGGGTTTGATTTGTTACAGTTAAATAACGCAATAAAACTAATCATAACATTTTTAGTGCTTGAATGGTTCGAAAGTAAAAAAAGTATAACTTTCCACGGATTCCAAAGTTTTCATTGCTCTATCTATAGAAAGCGTGGATTCGACTTGATAAACACACGAAAACTTCCTTTTTCGTCACGATCCGGTCTAATTATTTGACAAGCTTATTATTATATTGCCGTATTAGAACGCGATTTACAAAAGGCAAGTACTATAATGCATACACAATATCGTCGTTATGCCTCTTCTGACAACAAAATGATAGGTTTACATTCGGATTAGACGATGTGACGTCTTCTTTATGTCTGATAATTAGATTTTAGTCGAACAAATCGTGGTGTACACAATACATTTCCACTGCAGACGACAGACGTGAGGGTTGTCCTCGTCATCGACACTATTCAACCAGGTATAATATCAAAGAAAAAAAATACAACTTTCAAGCACTCATTCTCTACTATCCTGTTTTTGTAAGTCTACTATTGAGGATGCCGTTGAGGAAAAAAATAGGACCGGAAGAAGGGACCGGCAATTTAGGAAGATTACCACTTTAAAAGTCAATGGGACCTTCATCAATTGAGAAAGCAGAAATGATTTATTGTGGTTTGTTTTCCGTTTCGAATATCTACTTCTTAGGTGTACTTTACATTAACACTAAATCACGTCTTCAAACTTATTTGGCCCACTTTGAGAATCAATAATTTTTTGGACCCCTTATTACAGAAAAAAAAAATTAAATACAGTCCTATGTTTTCTTTTATGAATCCACGTTGGAAGTTAAATTAAAAAAATAAATCTCTATTTTACTGTTATGATATTAATATTTCGGAGAGTATCGTGATCAGTCAGTGAATAAAATACGTTGATTAAACAGAATGTCGATGGATGGCGTCATCAAATATCATTATGTATCTATAAAAAAATTTAAAATAAGACTTTTTAACGAAAAGATTAATTTTAAACTATTTTTCATCATTAACTGGGAAAATAAAATCTTCAAAATGACACCTCAGTTATTAATTTTCATGAAGTACCTATAGAGGGACAAAAAATTCTTTGAGAATAATCATAATTTAAAAATTTTAAATGTAAATCAAAATTTGAGTTACCCTAAAGAAATATTCTGATAATTTTTATTAAAAAATGTGAGCAAATGTGACGAGTTCTAGACACTCTCTTGTACATTTTGCACCTACTATTTTAATGTAGAATAGAATCTGGGTTCCCGTGAGAGTTTTCCAAGCGAAACAACATCAACATATTTTACATAAAAATGAAACCATAAGAATTTATGCACTTCCTATATAATAAATGATGTTATTCTTGGACGTTCTAAGTGCACACCTTTTACTGTTGTAACAATTAATACATAATTACGATTATACCCATTAATGCACAATATTAAGTACAAAGATTACAATCTCTTTTGCAAAACTGAATTCATACATCGCAGTAACAATTAACTAAATGAATTGTTGTATACTCAATTGGATCATGAAAAAATGAAAATCCTTTAAGTTAACTGCATTCAGAAAGACTTTATACAAAGAGAAGCAAAATTTGACTACATGCTAAGAAACATATGTCAACTTTAAGTAAAAAAAAAAAAGGTATCTTGCATTTTTCTTATCAAATTTGTTACCAAGAGCAACAAGTTTACTTTGGTCTACAATTTTCGAAAATAGAGACAAAGGTAGAAAATTTTTGTTTTTGGAACTACAATTGTCACAGACATTATATTGTTTTCCTGTAAAATTTATCTACTGAAAGAGTTAAAGTTGGACGTACCCAGATATTTTATTGAGCCATCTGTAGTTGGGAATACCAATGGTAAAAACAAGAGTTAGTTTTTTATAATTGTGGTCCGCGATGGTAAAAACAGTTTCAATGGGACAAACATACGAAACAAACTCGGCTTCCGGGTGCAATCAAAGAAAACAATAACGGCGTCGCCCCGTGGGAAATGCCGTGCAACAAGGGCTCATACAAAATCGCGACACCCCATTGTTCTTTTTTACCAACAAACACACCCCTTCATTACGAACATAGGGACTAAGTACATGAAAGCAATGAAAACACTTAAACTGAACATATCCTTTGTATAGGTACCTACAGTAGTTAATCGGCTGATATTTTAAACGAATTCAAAGTATTTTTAAATTAAATAATATCGCTATTATGTGGGTAAAAAATTACAAAAAAAAAAAACTATTCCTATGTATTTTTTTTTTGAACGATTTGTTGATTCTTTTTAACATTTAGCACAATTTAATTAATTAATAACATAATACACAAAGTCTGGACTATAATAATAAAACCTATAAATCTGAGGCTGTACGATTGAAGTAAAATGACCTTAAAAGCAAATATGAATCAGAAAAAAGGAAATGCAAATAGAAAAAAAAAATAGTTATGTAAACTATAGGTATACATTTCAATGTTAGTAATGTGCAATTAGTCATCGAACTACGTTTATTATTATTTCATAATTCGACTAAAAACTTGTTTGTGGTGGAAAGTATGTATATGAGTGTATCATTAAATAATTATTTTTATTATTATAAAACCTAATTAAAAGTAATTTTGTTCTTTCTCTCCTATTTTTGACGAAATCATTTCGGTTGCAATAATAATTATAGTTATTTAAATTAAAAAATATATTAAAATCGTATAATTTTTTATTGTCAAATTTAATTTATGTAATAATTATTAATATTATTAGAACGGAAATGATTTTGCAAAAAAGAGGAGAATAATCTGCTTTTATCAAGAATACGAAATAAATAATAATAAATATTTCAGAAGATCAAATAGAAAAAACCAGAAAACGAGTAATTAAAAATAGTGTAACACTTAATTGCTATTTAAAATTACGACGAGTTCAATAATCCCTGTTGATACAGTTACTAATAGTACTTAGTTTAGAGTAGGTAATGTTTTAACAAACATACTAAAATTTTTATTATAAACTAAACTTATACCATTGATTAGATACACATTCTGCCCACCTCTCCAAACATATTTTCTTAATTTAATTACCTTGTTCCTCAGCATTTCCGATTCCTTTACAAAACTGGCTGGCATTGTTTTTATCAAAGTTCATAGAACTTTTTAAATGGTCAACGACGCCAGATAACAGCCTAATTCTACTATTTTAGACGGTGTATACACCTGTCATCAGCTTTAATGTTTACATACTTGTGCATTTACCTATTTATCAATGTATTTCTTTAATGTACCTATGTTACGATTAGTTAGATAAATTTATTGACACCGAGCCACAAAACGGTTCTCTTTCCAGACAAATACGTTATTTACTGAACTTCTAGTTTACAAATCGACTGCATTTTCTTAACAGTTACACGCGAAGAATAACTGAAACTCGCAATAAAACGGTTGAGTAGTACGTAAACTGTTCAATTTACCTTTCAGTAAATTTAGAGACAAAAATAAACCGGCATTTCTCCTACAGAAATTAAAACAGGAAGGGAAGTTCGTAGGCACCTAACACAAAAACAAACCAACGAATGAGAACCGAAAGTTGTTTGAATTTTTTTTAATTGTTTGGGGTTAATTTTGAACACTTAGAACGCGTTGTGTATACTCAGAAGAATACAACGACGAGGGTAATTATGTACATTAGCTTACCCCCTTCCGATTTCCTTGAAAAAAAAAAAAGTATGTCGTATAATTACTTCCATATGTATTGATATAGGTTACGGTTCAGGATGGGTATGTTTACAATTACATACCCCTCACCCTTTCACAACATTTTTATTCCTAAGAATAACCGCTCTCAAAGTTTAAACAAACAAGCAGTATCATGTATAACCTATAGATAAAGACTATAAATTATTCCGTAACTAATTTACAACAATAAACACTACACGATCTCAATATTCGAATATAAATCAAAAAACCACCATTACTTATCGCGTTTTACAATAGACATGGAAGAGAATACACAAAATGAAGAAGCTCAAAAACACCATGAAGGGGTGGTTTCCGCACCCAACATATATGTACTTATATTCTTAATCAGCATGACGAACTATACGACATACCTTTTTTTTTTCAAGAAAATCGGAAGGGGGTAAGCTAATGTACATAATGACTACGACAACTTCGGGGTAAAAAGCTTGTCTTTGAAGCACTGTACGTATCGGTTTTCTATTACATTTCCTGCGGTAATGGCACCTGTTCGTAAGAAAGATGGCTACAGTTAACCTAGAAGCGGCAGGTAAGAAATATATACAAAAAAAAAGAAGAAAACCGAAACCGATGGAAATCCATCCTTTACGTCACCATAGCCGTGCAGCAATAAAAGATCCAGTTACGTAGTTGTTCATATACACGCGAACAAAAGCAAATCAAGTCCGCGAGTATATTAAGCACAAAATCAGTGGATGATATCGTGTTGGTGAGCATTTATACCCCTGTCATAAAAGTAACTAAGTTACAGTTTGTCACACGCACCATTTAGAATAGCAAGACATAAGTAAGTAAGTACCTACATGTATTGACTGACAATAAGGAAACTTGAATGTGAAATGCAAACCGTCAATTTTCATCTAATAAATTGAAATGGTGATAATGTGCTTTTTAAATCATAGTTATGTGTATTTTGTTTGAAGAAACATTAAATAAATCAATTCAGCGATGTTTATACTGTGAAAATTTGAAGGCTTTTTAAAATTTTCAATATTTGTCCTTTTCAACGGAGATCATAGCCGAGTTCGAGTTAATTCGTTGATCGCTCGTATGTTATTAAACTGTGCACATCATATACCTATATACGATTCGACCACCAACTTTCATAATTTTGGAAAGGTATGCAGTAATAATACGCGTTCGCTCTTTCGTATTGCACCAGCGCACCTGTAGTATCTAGATGGAAGGAGTATTGTAAAAAATTTGAATTAAATTCAGTTTTCAGAACTGCAGCCTTTATTTTGACTAAAGTCAATTTTTATTTTAGTTTTTTTATAAGTATGACTAAATGTCGCTTGTGAAACGACGTGTCTACATTGTACATCAACGTTCCACAATACTTGCAAAGAATAATAGTTCCAACGCGATGTCAATGGACCAGTGCGGTGTCAGGCTCTATAGGAAGTTGGCTTTGAAATTGCACACTATGCTGTACTGACTGATGGCCGTGAGAAATCTTTATGATGTTATTGTGCGTTCTTCATTCATCACATTACCTACGTTACGAAGTTTGCAATGCAACCTTGACAAGTCAACGAATTGATGAGAATTTACAGTAGGTAGGTACATACCTACCTACTTTCGCTACACTCTATGGGAGATCATAAACCATGTTTTTCAATATTCAGCTTTTGAACGATGAAACCGAATTTTTTGAGTTTGATAATTAGCAAGTGATACCTACTGGTTGTTTGTTTTAACTTTGAAACCGATTATTCTGAAAATCTTTTACGAATAGAAGTATTGAAATAGGTTATAGTAGGGGGTGTTGTAAATGTACACACCCCAACATCCCTTGCCATAACCTTTTCAAGCTCCTCTATTCGTAAAAGAATCTGAAGGTCTTTTAGAAATAGAGGTGTTGAATTAGGTTATGATAGGGGATGTGTGATAATATTAGAAAGTTTTTTTTTCTTTCGTAAAGTTCAAAATCAATTAAATACGAAATGTTATGTAGGCAGAAATGTTTTCTAATTTTATGGCTTTCGGTTAATTAAATTCAGTTCATTTTTAACCTTACCATTGTTTTTGGCATTTTATCCAAATCGTTTTTACAATGGGCTATATAATGTATTGGCAACAACCACAAACATTTTGCGCCTTGAGCCGTCGTTCCATCAATCACCTGGTTCCTTTGGCGAAAAAAGGAAACTAACTGGCACTTTCGTAAACTTCCGAGTCAAGATGAGCGGTGACTGGTACCAGTGAGCGCAATATATCGAACCAGTTCATAAACTTTATATGTGTATCAACGTTTCGGTTACAGGAACACACCCCTCTCACGCAAATATCAAATACGTAGTAAATTATCTTCCTCCCTTTATCGTCCTATTTTTATATCCTGTTTTATTTTTTAAATGCAATAAATTAATAATAAATGTAACAGAATGTGCCAATTTTTTCGTAAATTCGTAAATTGTTCCAGAAAACAATATTTTAGTCATGTGAGTTACCAAAAAAAATATATAACACCTGATACACTATTAACAATAAATGCTTTTAATTTAAATAATTGAAATGAGTGTATAAGTAAATAAGTAAAGGTCATTTTTTTTATGCTTTAGAGTTATTATAAATGCAGAAATTTAATGAAATTGATTTACTTATTTTCGTATCTCATCGTCAATATTGATCATAACACTGAAAGTTACTAAGTTTAAAATACTCTGATTAATTACATAAGAGTGGCAGGTCAAATTTAGGACATTTTATTGGTATAATAATGACCAGATAAAATTCTTGGGAAGGAATGCATTTTAAATAAACAAAATATAGATAACAGTGTTTTGGTTCCTCCGAATAAATCGTAATTAAATGTCCGAAGAATTTATAACGTAATTAATAAATTAATTATTAATTCTGAATTTAAAATAAAAATTTCTAAGAAAAGATTAAATATTACTAATTATTTTATGGATTACGTTTACATAAAGCTTCTACTTATTGTTAATTAGATGGTAATTAATTTTTCGTATTTCTTCAGTTAAAATTAAATTAAAATATATCAATATTCTTTTGTTTAATTATTATAGAGTCACCCTGTATATCCAGACGCAAACATTCCGTACAGAATTATACTATTGGAATTTAGATCACCGCTTTTGTTACAAGAGTTGAACCGGAAACAATTTTCAATTGGCAACTTTAATTTAAAGTTCAAAAGCCAGAGAGCAAACAGGCTCGTTATTTCACCGTTCTGTTATATTTTGTAAGAAATAATGATATGCAAATTAGTTGGTAATCATCTTATTACACAAAGTAGATATGTCACGGTGAAAGCCGCTGCTTTAAATCGATTGGATTGATTTTGGTAGCTTTTTGACATTATCGATTTTATTCGTGGTGTGATTGTAATGAGAAAGTTTTATTAAAGGATGGAATAATAAATTAAACTCATTAAAATGCAACGCCCAACGTTTCGATTAATAAAAATTTTAATTATAGAAAAGAACCCCCGTTATAATCTAATGTGAAATATTTAAAAGTCCTTTAAAATTCTTGAACACTCAACGCTACAGATAAAGTGTTAAGAACTATTCACAAAAAAAAATATTATTTTGAAAATAAAAATAATAACATACTTAAATCTACACTGTATTTGAAAATCTTCAACCGATTTTGCAATTGAAATACGTATGTATTTGTTATTTTAAAAATAAAAATAATAATTAAATTTAATAAGGAAAATTTAACCTCTCAACAAAATGCCAATTCATTTATGTACGAATATTTCCACACAATATGTACCTCTCCAAGTGATTTTAATTTTAAGAGTTGAAATGAGTTTATGATGAAGCCACATTAATGTGACGAAACGTCCAACGAAATTCAAAATTTTTTTAATGAACCTAGCTTTCGACAATTTAAATCCCTTCGCTTTAAAACTTTACATTGAATTTAATTTTGTTGGTATGAATAAAATATTTGGTTATTTTGGTAAAATTGTCTTTTATTGATTTTAAGTAAAAGAGATTAAATTGCTTCGTGAATTTTTTTTTACTGGTTGTAGATAGACGATTAGATTTAACGCAACATTGGCACTTGCGGATAGACACGGTCATAAAACTGAAACCTTCTACTCGGGCCAGATATGCTTGGATTGGCTTCGACGTCGTATAAAAGATTACAAAGTCGTATCTCGTTGTAAACAGGAACAAAGTGAAGTATTCATAAACCGAGACGATGTGGGTCCACAGTCTATGAAAGGCTTTTAGGGAAGAAAAAAAAGGGGCAGAAGCGTTTACGTAACGATATGTGGCCTATTCATGCGGTGTGGTGCTTGACATCACCGTATCGTATGCACCTGACTCGCATTCCGTGAGGGTAGTGGCTCTTAAGCGTGGGAGAAAATTTAAAATAGTGTTTACAACCACCGGGTCGTTATACTGATTTAGGGCTATTTGCATTAGGATTTTTTTTTCAGGCTGAACGAGATACAATTTTTTTTTCTAAAAACAAAACAAATTGAAATAAATTATTGTATTTACAATGATAATAAAAAGGTTTTAAAAAGTGTTTTTAGATATAAAAAGATACCTAAGTAATGTCCACATAAAAAAAAACCACCTCAATTTATAAAATTGGCATTTAACCAAGTATGGTATCCACCCCTTTTAATTGTAATATATTAATATTAAAATACGACCAGGAGAAATATTTCATATTTTAAAATCTATAACAAAAATCAAGAATTGTTCTTATCACAATATAAATTTTGAAAATTTATACGGTTTCAATATTTTTAAAAGCAATATCTCGTAAATGACAAAATATTTACGAAATTAGTATTAAAATTTTTAGACGGTCTTACTTTCCTAATTCAGGATGATATTGTTTAATCAGAATTTATAACTAAACATCGATAATTTTTGACATTTCCAAATCTGCATTAAAACAATTGCAGACGGTTGGTGGGTTGTCTATATTCTATTGTATTGACATGACGTAGATTTAGAAATAATTTAGAAAAAAACAAGTGAGATTTCGGTATTAAATTGTAGGCCTGTTATTATAGATAACATATTAATAATATGAATGTTCTACTGCCACTTAGTTCCTTAATTAGGTATTTAAAGAAATTTTTTTTTGACATCTCAAATTCACAACAGAAACGAAGTAATACCTGGCAAAAGATTCAAATCAATACAAATACGAAAGTTTTAACACCAAAGCAAGGACAAATGCATTTCTTTTTCAAAACTCTGCTTCTTAGGGAATGAAAAATGCTAAACCGATTTTATTAAATTTGGCACGCAGCACTGTCATGATACAAAATTCTACCCTTAAGGACGTGAAGTGGGGGATGAAATTCTATATGGGAAATATTAAACTATCAATTACTCTAAAAACAGTATGATAAAATAAACAAAAAATTCACTTTTTTTAATGTTCTTGTAAAAAAAATTTTCTTCAAACATCCTTAATAAAATAACGCTAAAATTTTTTTGTAGGTACATAAATAGTTTAAATTTTTTGACATGCCTAAGTATGCGTTATTTTCAATATTTTCAAAATGCGGAGCACAGAACTTTAATAGTTCTTTAAAATTAATTCTAAGTAAACACAAATAAATAATAAAGTCATCATAAATATCCGATAATATAGTTTCTTTCTTGGAACCATATAAAGCAATGTTATTGCACATATACTCGCGAATATTATCTTGTAATCTGTCGTCATTTGTAGCGATTCCATTTAGCGACATTCCTCAAATGAATCAGGGCTTAAGAATGCAAATACACAGATGCATGACACGTGTATATGCAGACGTATCTGCAAGTAGGTAAGGTAGGTGTAACTAACAGGATTTGTACTAAATGGATTAAAGAAGACCTGCTAACCTCTTCGGCGAAACAGATTTCTTCTACATTATTTTACTCAATAGGCAGGTAGGTACTTTTTATTTTTATTCTTGAAAAGAACAAGAATAAAATGACAGTGGGCATTAAAAAAAGAATTTTTAGAATGAATCATGTAAAAGATTTTTTAATTTTTTTCTATTGTATAAATAAGTTCCTCAAATCTAGTTTTTATGGATCTTCCTGATTTGCCAACGTATAGGTACCTAATGTAATTAATTTTTGTGAAATAAAATTTTGTGCTTCAAATGCAATTTTATTAAGAAAAAAACTTCGATAGTGAATGCACCATGAATAGCACAAAAGAAATTTTTGTTTAATTGTAAATTACGAAATTTAGCCAGGTTAATAAGCGGTACAGACATTTTAAATTTATTAATGTTAGCATCTGCAAAGAAGCAGACGTGATTCACGAATGGACACGTAATCAATTTAAAGTCAAATGAGAAGGAACAGATGACGAAAAGTGTTTAACCTCGCCCTAAACGTTTTAATAAATTAGATGTAGCGAGAAAGTTTGACGACACCACTTTGAGAAGTGTAGGCGTACCATCGTTCTTCGAATTGATGTCTTACAAACAACCACTTCGGATGCATTCATTTCGCAGAAGAGACTACATTAATATTCCTCACAATCTCTATTAATTTATTCTCTCTTTAACTGATAAGAACCTGCATAACATGGGATATAAAATGGACAATGAATAAAAAGTGTTAATTTTCAGTGAAACTTAAAAAATTAAGGGTAATTCAATGGTGTAACGTAAAATTTCAACCTCCCCATCCCTTATATCTAAACAAAATTTATAGATACTTTTTTTTTGTTTCTTGGGTAGGTTCCAAGCCTCTAAAGTCCAAAAACAAGAGTACGCCCTGGGGGTGTACTTCACGTCGCTGAGATAATTTAATGTAAATTCTATTTACCTGACCCTGTACATTTTTAAAAGACTGATAACTTAAATTTTAGAAGCATTTTCAGTGGAATTATCTATGGATTGAATTAAGTCGAAATAATGTGTATAGAATCCACATGAACATCCCGATTCTTAGAATTTTCTCTAAACGAATACTAATTTGATTAACGGTCCTTAATTGGAATAAAAAGGGGCCCGACCCGTCCAACCATTTGACTCCATTTGAACTTCTCCTTTCATTTCAAGCCCGACGCGCTGGTTTAATTTGTGGCGTGGCTTGTCGAGGAAATTGTGAATGAATTGAGAGTAGAAAGACAGATAGGTCAACGTCTTTTTTTTTTTTTTAAAAAGCAATTTTACTTTTCTCAAAATAAAATAGGTAATTAGGTAATGCTTAACTTTGCAGACATCTATTTAAATCATTTTATAATTTAAGATATCTTTTTTCCAAAAATTGATTGGACACACCTTCAATTTTTGATCTACCCTGAGCTTATCCTGAAAACTCGAACACGTAACATCCCTAACAATTTGCAACAAAAGAATATAATATTCCTCTGCCACTATTCACTCCTGTTTTTGCCTCTATTATTTATATCTCAAACTAGCCCATCATGTCCCAGAGGGTGCTCTACCGCCCTATTTCCTTTTTTTTTTTAAATAGGTAGGTACCTTCTCATTTCTAACTTATGCAGTGGATACACTCAAAATGATGTGTTTTTAGTATTACTAATTTATAGAAATAAAATAAAAAATAAATACAGAACACTTCCCCAATACCTATAATCTAATCTTCAGGAATGATTATGTACCTAGGTATTTAAGTGCCCATCACGATAAAAAAAAAGTTAAGTGCCTACCTATAAATAGGCATTTGTTCATTAATGCTTTGTGTACTTTTATGAAGAAAATAAAACATCGGATCGTTTTATTTTAATTTGTAGGTAGGTATAGTAAATCTATATAAAAAACGGTACAAACAGTAAAATTAAAATAAATCCGTTGATAGTTAAATGGACATTTAAAAAAGACGTTACTATAAATGAGGTCCACATATATGCACGCACAAAAATACCAATCTATCAGTAAGGAAGACTCTTGGTTAGTGTTTCTAAGAACAATGAACAAAGAAGGTAAGAACAATGCCAGAATACAAAACAGGCCAAGTCTAAATAACACCGCCAGAATCTACAAGTACATAAATACCAATGTAGGGACTAAATGATGTGTTTGCAAATGGTTTTTCTCTTACGGAAGCCCTGGAGGCCTTTAGAATTTCAATTATGTACTTATATAAACGTTACTACCTGTATAGGTATTCATGGATAATGAATTTATTAAAATTCATATCTTTAATTACACGGGGTAGGTATTCACAACGAACATGTATAAATAAATAAATCAGTTTATAGGGTTCCTAATGTTTTCTTTATAACGGATTTCAAATATAAATTTAAATAATGCGCCACATCTTTTTATGCCCACAAGCAGCCAAGAACTTGACCTTCACGGGACTTTTAAAAATCTCACACGTTTTAGGTTCAAACTGCTGGAACATTCACTCTACTCTTGCGCGTAACATCATCTTCAAATTCAAAACTATTTCATATATCGAAACTTCCAAACTTTCCGTTCATCAAACTCAACATTCTAATCTATTTTTTAAAGATGTCGATTCGGTTTAGGTAAAATAGATGTAACGACACCTTTGCAAATAGAAACGTCACCGAATTCCAGGAATGTTTATTAACTTACCTGTCTTTTATCCGAGAGGTAAGAATATTGTAAGCATACATAGAACAAAAACAGAGGCACTTGGTTGTTTATTAACTGTTCGAGAGGCACTTTGGATCACTATTCCGACAATCACACAAATTTACATGTTGGGTTCACTAAATTATGTACAAAAACACGAGATAATTGCGAAGAAAACACGTTACAACTGACGCGCACAGCACAAGGTGTGTCAACACGTCCAACTAGTCTTCTCAAAACTAACAACACACATTCAAGGTAGTTATGCGCCATGTTGCCGCTTATTGTTATATAAAACTATTGCACAAAATAAGATACCGAATATATCATCTACGATAACGATTCTTTATAATTTCTTTTTGTGAAACATAATTTTTGAACTTTAACCAATATGTAACTAACTCAGGTCAATATAACTATTTGATATTACAACAATTATCATGTAAAATATGATATTAATTTACTCTAACAATAAAAGTAATACAATGAATTGAAAATAAAGTCCGCGTGAAAAAAGGTATACCATTTGTGTCTAATTAAAAAATATGTATTTCTGTGCATCAACATTGGAAACTTTATTTGGTAGATGGTGTAATATTTAAATTGCATATACTTTGACAACACCGCAAAGAAGTTTTATGACTTGCGCATTTAATCCTTGTTTGGAGATAATTTTCTGTGTTCCTTCTATTTTTCAAAATATGGAACAACTTTTTTAAATGTACATTTATTGTTACAGTATGTAATTAATTTTAGCGCTCTGTTTTTGTCGGGAAGCATTTTTTTAAAATGTGGAACGTGTGATTCGAGTGATGCAAAAATGAAAAATTTGGCACTTGTTTTTCTTTTTTATCTGTAATTTGAAAAGGATTTATAAAAATAATGGACGCTGACAATATTTATAAGGGCATAGGTGATGTTGACCTCGGAGAGAAACTAATTCAGGTAAATTTTGTGAACGTTTACGTTTATGTACTTTAACCTAACCTATAAGTCCAGTTGCAGGAAGAAAATGGTAAATTATTAGAACACGTAAAGAAATTACAAGACGATGTGGAGAAACTTTGCCAAGAAATTATTAAAATGAAAAAGGAAAAAGATGCTGTGTCCCAAAATATTTCTGAATTATTTAATACTGCAAAGAGAGAAATCGACAGAAAGAATGAAACTATTAATCAACTCCGAGAAGAACTTGATGACCTATATTTTAGAAGGCACAGAGCGCCTAATAATGGTCTCTCGGCTGACAAACGTAACCTAAGCTTAACGAATGAACTCAAACCTGAAACGTCAAAGGATAAAAGTAGTAATTCTAAATCACCTCATCGTCCAGAGAAAGCAAAAACTAAATCAAAAACGCCTGATAGACATAGAAGCAGGTCGTCATCATTTTCTAAAAGTCATCATAAATTGGCTCATAAAAGAGGCTATGACAAGATAAGGTCTCCTAACAGATACAGAAGCAAATCAAGATCTCCACATTGGTCTAAAAGAAGACGAAGAAGTTCTTCCCCTGGTAATCATCGTGAAATTTCGCGAAGAGGTAGTCGTAGAAGTAGGTCAAGAGAATATCACTCTAGAGGACGCAAGAAAGAAGATCACCATTTCTCGAATGCCATGCACAAGGAAAAGAAACAGGATATAAGAAACATTAATTATAAATTAAAGTCTGAGCAATCAATTGATCGAAGCATCAAAGAAGAAAATACTTCAAAGAAGAAACACTATCTTGTTAAGGAATTTGAAGATATATACAATGAAG
Organism: Agrilus cyanescens; assembly: GCA_947389935.1. NCBI lineage: Eukaryota > Metazoa > Arthropoda > Insecta > Coleoptera > Buprestidae > Agrilus > Agrilus cyanescens. The sequence goes on from OX376705.1 coordinate 27,921,088, forward strand.
ATATTGACACAGAAGCCGATCCTTCTCCATTTAGCAATAGGGCGCCGTTCAAAAGTGATCCACAAACACTGACTCAAAATAAAATTGATAATAGCGAAGCACATTCAGTTCTGACAGAAATATATAATAAAAGTGAATCTTTGATTAAACAAGATAACTCAAGGATTGTGGAAGATATACTTAAAACTCTGAAAAAAGACTGTAACACAAACTGTTCGCAAACTCCTCTAAGTAGCGAACAAATAGACGCAGAAAGTTCTTCGTCAGTAAATGTGGATAATACAAAGCCCAAAGACAGTACTATATATCAAGATAAAGTTGAAAATGTTCCCAATTCTGGTGCAGAACCTTTAAAAGATACTGAAAATTTAGACTGCAGCACTTCCCTGACACCGTTACAAACAACGCAACAAAGTGTGGGTCGAAGGAGAAGAAGATGTGTTTTAAAGATTAAAGAATAATGTACAGTTTGAATATCTTCATTTTAAATTAGTTTAAAGTACTGTTAATGTATGACGTAATGGTATATGTCTAATTTCGACTAATGTATACTACAATTATGTGTAATTGTAAATAATAAATTTGTTTTTCACATTTATTACTTTTAATTCATATCAACAAAACCGTCCAAATTTCGCTCCGGTGATGAATACATAAGTATGAAAAGTAATTTTGAAAATCATGTCAAAATTATTTATTTTAGTGAGACCAGCTCACAAGAATTTATGAGGATGAAACAGTAACTTCTACATTTAAAAGTCCGAGGAATTTTATTGGTGTGATACATACAACGACATCTAAAAAATAGCACAGGAATTAATTTTGACGATATTGATACTTGACGTGACACCTACATTTATCTTTGAATTTCCAACTCATTAAACACGAAATCTACTAATAGTTCAATTTAGTGTAGAAAATGGCGAGTAGATGTCGCATACAGTCTTATTTTAAAAATAATTTAAATACAAAAATTTATTTTTTTATCAAAATATTCAGGACTAGGCTGATTGTCATTTTATTTACAATTTATATAAATCTTAGACGAATTTATAAATCGGGATCAAACTTCTTCCTTATAAACCTGTTTTTTTTTTTTAAGTTTGTAATTGAATTATATTTTACTAATTTTATTGTAATAGAATTATTAATTTTTAATTGCTAGCTAGATACAATACATACACATAAATAAAGAAGGTTGTGTGCTAAATTTTACGTTTTCTTTTAGCATTTTGTTGTAATTTTAGTGAAAAAATACCGTCTAAAATTAATTTGTGTGCTGTATTGCACCAACTGAATTTTTTTAATAAAAATATGTTTTGGAACATTAAATGACTAATTATTAGATGAAAATGAGTTAGTGCAAATAAATGTTTTTTGTTATACATTCAAAAAAATATTTTGATTATAACTAGTCTATAAAAACATGTGGAAATGTTTATGAAGGCACCAGATAATCAACAGTTTATTTATAATTTTATAATGAAATACTTGCAGACCTAGCGTAAACCATGAATCATTTCTCGAATTGTGCCAAAAAATGAATTCCATTAAACGTCGTGGCTATTTTTGTACTTTAGTTTTAAAAAAATATTTTGGTCAGTGGGACAACCACCTGAACCGCCAGGAACAATTTGTGCAAACAAATCTGGATTGAATAGGGAAAAAAAAAAAAAGCAAATTTAGTAATTAATATTTTTGTTTATGTAAATCTATTACTTGTTGTGGGGAGGTTTCTGGAGCCCTGCAAATTAATAGTCAATATTTTGGGTGGCAGCAATTTTTTGTGGTGGGCATAAAAGCTAGTTTTCGGGGTTGCAATCTTTCACATTTCGTCACCATCGAAAAAATAGGGGTGCAATTAATTATATTATATTTCCTTATTAACTGCAAGTTTCAAAAAAAATTATGTGGTGTATTTTGTGGCCTATTAAATAATGTACAACTTTAATTAACATATTTTTTTAAAAAGAAAAAATATTCTTTCACTTTTCTAAGAAAAACAGATTTTTTGGCGTTCATTTCTTGACCTTTAAAACTTTTATTAGTAATTTTACGTAAAAAAAAATGCTAATAAAGCTGTAGTTTATTTAATTGAGTAAAAATTTTGTTAAAATCGTGGTTATTAGGATGAAAATGTAAAATAATTAACTACACCCCTGTCTTGAAGACCGAATGGGGAAGGTTGCAATGTTGTTCTATAATCACTTATATTATAAAAAAAAATTAGTACCTACCCAAAATATTTACCTACCCTTGACACATATAAATTCAATTTTTAGCTTGAAGTAGGTACACTTTTCAAAAAATGCTTGAAAGATTGAACCAAAAAATGATAAAAGATTATTGCGAATCCCTTTTTACAATATATTGAATAAATAAATTAGCCCCTAATAATTAATATATGTAAATAACTAACCCGTTAGTCACATTTAATGCTAATAATAATTAGTTTTCAAATCAAAATGTATGATTATGGTACCTTCAGGATAAGTGGAAAATATTCTGATAATTTTTTTGGAATCAAATAAAAAAATTAAATTAATTGAGAAAGTAGGAGATGAAAACAAAACTAACATTAAAAATCCGAAATGATAACCTAATCACCCTGTATAAGTACATAAAATAGTTCTAGCTATGACAACGACGCGGCTCGCAATCCGTTCCTATCGATTAATGTATCTCGATGCGTTGTCGTTCTTATAGCAGGTCGCGGCGACGCCGAGCGTCGCGTCGGAGCGCATCTTGCATTAACCGCGTCCACATTGATACATACGTATATGATGTAACCTAGAGAACCTATCCCGTGTCGTGTAAAACAAAATGTGGTGCAAAATGATGAGAGCCCGTTCGAAATTTTGCGTCGTCGACAAAACGGATTTTTGACAATCACACGGTAGTTTTAACAATTACGAGTGTCGCGCGTGTATTTGTGACGGTGCGGTAGTACGCGCGCCTTCCTGATCAAGGGGTCAAAAGAGAGGAAAGATGGGCTCGATAGTGCTAAAGTCGTTGTCAGTGCTTTTGGGCCTTTTTTTCATCTTCGTAGGCTTTATGAAACTGTCCAGTTCCCTCTCCAAGGACCTTCATAAAGACCTGGTAAGACAGTGTTACACAACTCAATCGGGTATTTTTGGGTTGGCTCAGTGCCTGTTAAGAGCAACGGTCACTTTAGTCACATCCGTGGACGTAAATCAAAATTATTGATGAAACCAAAACCTCAAAAAAAAAAAAAAGAACAGACCCTAAAGACATCTTCCAATAATGAAAACGAAACATCGGTTGTTAATTATTTCTCAAATCACCCTGTATATAATTTACACAGTTATAATCTATAAAATTTGATGATATCGATAAATATAATTAAAAATCCCATGTAAAAATACGTTAAAAAACTTTTAAGCAACATTAAAGTATTTTTTGTTTTTTGTTAAAAAAGAATCGGTATATACACCAAAAAGATTAGAAGATTTCTACGTGATTGTAATTTTTCTGGAATAAATGTAACAGATATAAGAATGGTCCATTTGTTTTTACGTAGACACAACCATTATTAATTAATTATTTAATAATATAACATGATAACATCAGTTGTACAACCCCAAACCGAAATAATTTAATCAATAGAACAGCTACAGCTAAAAATATTATCGCCGGCTAAAATTTCTACTCCTCCACCTTGTTTTATTTATTTTTTTTTCATATAATAAAGACTCGAATTTAACTGAATTTAATGTGATGTTAAACAAATTGGCGTTTAAATTATTTTATAAATCAATTTTGACCTTCTTATTTTAATTAAAGGCTTGCCAAAATGTAGAAAAGAGAGTTATTTTAAAGGGGTTAATCCATTAATCGAAAGTAACAAAAAAAAAAAGAATCCCTATACCACTTTTCACAAATTATTAATTTATTGGTGACTTTGCCACTTAAAATCGTCTCTGCCATACCTACGTAAGTCAATAAGTATTTTGTTATATATACTTTTTTAGCCACGTTTACTTTGAAATAGAGAATCAAATCTCATTAGCTATTAATTATTAATTAGTTAACCCATTCGAAAATGAATTTGGCTCGACAAGTACGAATGAATACACATGAAAATAGCGGTTGTCGTAAACAAACGAGAAGGAAACCTTCCAACCGATGCCAAATGTAGTTTTAAACAAATTAATTATCCCTAATTTTGTACACAGTAATCACAGTATAAAAGTTGTCACGACGAAGTAACAACAAGTTTAATAAATTAAGTATAAAATTAAAATTTACAAAAAAGTCACCTATCTGACAAAATACGAGAAGATATAGAGAGAAGATATTGGCAGGAGGCAATTTTTAATTACTGTGATCTCTTCAAAAAAATATTGATTCTGTCCATGATTTGATTTGATTGATTTGAACTGGAATCACACAAATAACAAAAATATTGCACATCTCCAAAGAACGGGTATTTCAAATTATTCACAACGATTTAGAAACGGTTACGGCTAAATGGACTCCGAATTGCTCGAAGATTGACTGAGAAGTGTGATTACATGGCAGAAAAATGTGTCATCATTTTGAAGAATCCCCAAACTTTATAGATCACGTTATCACTACGGATGAAGCATCGATCCATCATGATGACTCAAAGACTAAAGAACAAAGTTCTTGCCTCAGTCTTCTAGGGCAAATAAGGAATAATTTTGTTAAAAGTAGAGCAAGTACAGGACCACATTATGAGTCAACGCAATGAATTATGGTCCCCAAGATTAGGGGGGTACTTGTCGTCTAATTCTAATATTAAAAAAAATAATAATAACAAAACATGCAAATATTTCGAGCATTCCCTAATTTTCTTGGTTTCTTTTTATATGAACCCAGGAACATTTTTCTGTCGAGTAAAGATTACTCTTGGTTTCATTTTGATTCAATATTTTTGATTTGTTTCTAATGGCCTTCTTATATATATTTTGCGTTAGGGGCAGTGAGTTACTCAATAAATTGCGCAAAATAATTTTGGAAAAACAACGTAAATTTCAGACCAAGATCAAATATTTTTTTCGAGGGTTTTTAAGTTTTAAAAGGGATTTAGTTGAGAAACAGGTAACTTTTCCTATTTTTCCACTTACATTAAAAACTTTAACAACCCGTTTTGGCGAACAATAATCGAATCTAGATCTCCCTCTACCATTCTTTACTCCTGTTTCTGACTCTAATGTCATTTTTCTTATAGACTTCCACAGCACATTTTGTTTTCTTATTTTATTTAATACCTTTCATTCTCGAACCCCTGGATCCCCCTTCATTGTCCCCCTTGCCCTGGACCAGCCACTGGGTATACAAATTACTAAAAATACCAGCAAATTAAAACTATTTCTTACTTTTTGTTTTCGAATTTGTTGTTTCTTTTATTTTCGTAACAGATAGTATGTCAAGACCAAGAAGTTCGCAACGTATTCCTATATTTTTTATACTTTACTTACGCTCGCATTATAAATCCAATTACAAACACAGTGTCATCTATAAATTCACGAAACTGGCATCTGAACTTGGCAGAATTTCAACTTAGGATGTTATCGTCAGAAAATAGTTTGTTGTAACATTATTAATTTTGTATTTTTTTTTTCAGCGAAGGGAATATGTAAAATACGCCAAAGTATTTCCGCTATCTGATACCTTCGATTTTAAAATTCCAAGCAAATGGTATCGACGGACGGTAGGAACGTTAGAAATCATTTCAGGAATGGCTATGGCTTTTGTTCCAAATCGTAAGTATGATTTATTCATTCAGAAAAAAATGTACTGTATGTAAAAAAATTTTTTACATGCTGAAAAAAATCTAAACTAATGTGAGCCCTTAATTTTAATGCTAAGTACCTTTTCTTGTTCTCTAAAAGTTTTCCCATTATAAAACAAAGGAAATTTAGGACTGCAATGGAATCAGGCTTAGTTACAAGATGATTATAGTTGCCCTTTGACGTCAACTTACATAGATGCTTGAGACCCATTAGTTTAAGAATTAATTTGCCAAATATTGAAGATTAATTAGTTAATTCTTAAACTACTGTACATTTTTAATTTTCTTTCAAAATTACTTACAATTGAAATTAAGGATTCAGATTGGTTTAGATTTTCTTTTTTCAGCATATAGAAATATATTTTACTTTTTATTTTAATGTACCTACATACATACACAGTGTTTATTTTATTTATCTGCCAAACCAACAGATGTTTTTCAAGTCCATTGAAAATGGTTTTAAATTTAGTTGACATTGATACATTTATGTTGTGTTTTCTTAAATGTGCGTTTATTTTTAACTTATAGTAGTCACTATTTATGAAAATTTTACTTTATTTTTGTGGGCTATTTAGCCAACATCTGGAATTTTTTCTCCTTTACGTTTTGTCAACAAGACTAGTAGGCATCTTCAGTAATTACGTTCTGGTGAATAAATCAGTAACACCGAAGAACTTCTGAAGATGCATTATCAGTCGTGTCGGCGAAACGTTGAAAAGGAAAATCTCCAAATGACGGCCAATAAGCCCAAAATAAGTTCTTCTTCAGCTGATTTAGTTACTGCTGATTCCTCAATGAACGGCTATTTTAAACGTAATTGTCTTTTACATTTATTGACCAATTCTAAATGTTCAATTATTTGAAAAAAAAAAAAATTAATGAAACTATGGAGTAATTGGCCATATTAATTAACGATAACTAATTTTGTGACAAACTAGATAAGGGAATCATTAAGAATTTAATTGTTTTTAAAACTAAATATTTAATTTGAAATATAAATTGTAAGAAAACTGTATTTTTTGTAAAAAATTATTAAACAAATTTCTTATGCAATTTAGAATTTAAAAAAATCTGGAAAGTGACTACAGTGATTCGAAAAGACTATGTTAACATAAGGTCCAGAAAATTTTGTTTGAGTAAATTGTCTTTTCAGGTCCTTATTTTGACTTAGCCATTCGAAAACATTTACCTTTATTTTTTTTTCGAGTTATTTTAGTTATAAAATTTTTATGCTATAATTGGCAAAAGTGAGTAAAACGTGTAAAATTGTTAGAAGAGCCTTCATCGTCTTTTCCATAGCTTAATTTAATTTTGAATTTAATTTAAAATTTTGTCAGAACATGTTTTTTCTTGTAAAAAAAAAATTAATTATCAAAAAGCTCCAGCTCTACTTTTCACATAATTATAATCTACACCTATATATTTACCAACCTCTAACAAAAAATAGGCACTGAAATTGACCAATTATGAATAACATCACTTTTTTTAAATAGTTTTAATTCTACTGCAAAACTAACTTTTATATGGAAATAAGCTGCAGAGGGCCAATATACATAAAATATTTTTTCTTTTTCAGATAAAGTCAAAAATGCGGGCAATTTTTGTCTTCTGCTGTTAACATTGATGGCAGTATATTCGCATTACATGGTGGCGGACAAATTAGAGAGAACTGCACCAGCGCTCGTGTTTCTGTTTATGCTTAGCGGCAGACTTGTCGTTTACTATCAGTTAAGTAAGAAAGAGGCAGAACTTGCGCAAGCGCAGGTCAATGGTTTCAAACAAGAATAAATACTAGTCGAAATAACCGAAAAAAAAATAAAATAAATACATTGTACATCCCTGGGCCAAGGGCGTGCACTTAAGGGCAGCAAAGTTACCTACAAATGGAATTCAAGCCAAACTTATGAAAAAAAAAATCGTTTTAAACATAAGAAAACTATTGTATGTATGTATATATAATGCATTCTGTACTGAATTTAGTTTAATTGTTATTTAAAATTTTGTTTATTTGAGTGTTATTTTTTTTACCAGTCGAAAATGCGAATTGTAAACGCCCCTGACTCAGACATGTTTGACGTCACACCACAAATCACTGGCCAAACTATTTTAGTATATTTTTCACTGTGCTAATATTTTTCTTAAAAAAATTATTTATATCGACGAGGTTACACCCTGTATGTAACGCTCCGACTACTGCCGAGAACTTGCCTTAGTTACGTCTTAGCAAGCGCTTTCTATTTTTTCGAAATATTTTATTACATAAAAAATCATACAATTGCCACACTGGATATTACAAGATTTTTCACAATTTGTGCAAGCAGACCGACAGATAGTCTTAAATTTCTTTAACCTAAACCAACCTAACCTAACCTAACGCTCTCAAGGACTACAGCGAGAAAATGAGGTACCGAAATTTAAGACTATCTTAACCTAACCTAACCTAGCTTAGGCTAACCTAATCCAACCTAAGCCTTACATAATCTGAAATAAAATTTCTTTCACGATGCTGCAGATATTGCGATTAAAAAAAATTTAATAAATATTAGAAAATGTTTAAGAAAAGGTCAGATTTATGATATTTTATAAAAATTGCATATCGAAAAGAGTGCAGTTGCAATGAAATGTAAAAATACAACAAATTTCACACGATAGAATGAAGATAATAACGAAGAAGGAAAATCAGGACTAACAGTAAGTGGAAAAGATATTTTCTTGAATAATTACCAACATTGAAAAATATTATCATTTTTGATACAAGGCTAAATAGAGAACAAAGAAATTGGGGGATTACCTAATTGTTCAAAATTGTAGAGAATCCTACACTACAATATAAAAACGGATTATCATTTTATATCTATGGTATGTACACTTACATCAGGGTTGCCATATCTTTAACAAATTTTGAGAAATGTATTTTCTTCAATAATGATCTTTTTTGTAACAATATCATTTTATATTTAAAGAAACTATTTCCGGATCGCTGATCAGTGATCCAACGGATCTTAAAGTACCAAACGTTTCGTCTCTTACTCGATTACTAATCGTTGTGGTAGTGTGGCGATCGAAACGCATTGCTTCTGTTTGACCACTGAAGATGTCGGTCAAAGTTATTGACGAAATCTTTGGTACTTAAAAAATAATTCGACCACCAATTTTCTAAAATTTCACAAAATTTACACAGCTCCCGCGTAAAAAGGGCGGATGGCAACCTTAACACACGCATGTAAATAGAATAATTTATTGTTAGATCTCAAATTAAAAGAACACAATAATAGAATTAAATTAAATAATAATTTTTAAAAATTTTGAAGTAGGAAAGGGCAAAGAAGGGTTAAAATATACAATAATTGTGAGATTATTATTCCAAAGATTTTGGACATGATCTGGTCGGTGTTAGATTTTATACGATGAATGTATTTGTCTATTAATTTATTTAGCAATTAAAGTGACTAATGTAAGGGTAAATTTAAGATAGGGGTAAATCAAATATCATACTAAAAAAATTAAATAAGTAGAAAACTTGGATGTAAAATATTTAAAATTAGTTAGTTTAATAAATAATTGGTGAGTCAGTTTAGTAGCAAGGAAAGTATCCATATAGATACATAAACAGTTAAATTTAGAAAACTGTAATTTTGCACCATAATCTTAATATTATGTAATAATTATTGTAGAAGTAATTTAATAAAGTTCGAAATAATTCTAAATTATCCATCATTTGTGGAGTATAGTGTATGTCAAACATGTCATCAACAACTTGTATCAATGATTGGAATAAAATACTTTTGTAAGAAGTAAATAAATTAAATAAATTCTTTGAAGTTTCTATATCCGAAAAACTAATTCATTACAAACAAATACATACACACATTAACTATAGTTGTAGACCACTTTCTTCTTTTTTTTTTATATAGTTTACAGTGCTTACAAATAGAAATATTTCATAGTTAATGTGAGTTGTGTAAAAGTTATTTATTAATGTACGAATGTTATTAGAAAATAATGAATGATTTTTGACTATTGTTGCTACAATAATTATATCAGAACAATTAAAATGTGATACAAATCATCCTCTAATACCTTTGCTTTTATAGTTTTGTAGGGGTGTTTCGTTAAATAGACTAATTAATTTTTAGTTTTTGAAGCTCGTTTTGCATTAAATGTAACTGTTCGTATATTGAGGGTAAGGGTAGATTTCCCTTGACAATTAAGGAAGTGCTTCTAAATTACAACGAAAATGCAAAAAAAAAAAAGAAATCAACCAATCGACTTAAAGCAGTTGACATGTGCTTTAGTAAGGTTACATTTTTAAAATTTTTGAAAATATCTGAACAATTTTCATAAAATTATTTTATTATTTTTTTTTCTAATTTTATTTGTAGAGGTATAAGTAGGTACGTATTAACATAACAACCACAGATATTAATGTTATAGATTTAATCGTGAATAGTAACACTTAAACCACTTTTTCATTTAATGACTATCAGTGCACTAATAATAATTCATGACAAACAATAATTAATGCATGAGCCTCATATTAAAAGCATTGAATTTATGTCTGGTGCATTTAATTTAATTGGTTGTCAATATGCTTTTACAATAATTAGTAAAGCAAACAAACCAAACAAGATTTATCTTATTAACATTAAAATTGCTGTTACTGCCTCAGGTAATGGAAAATATTTATTTTATAGGTATATGTATAAACAGATAATAAGTGCTCTTTTTAAAAAAAAAAATATCATAATTGTAGTAATTCGTTTAAAAAACTTTTACATTCAGTTCATTGAGGAAGCCAGTACCAAAGACGAAACTTTTATTTTTTATTTAATATTTTTTATTAACAAACGTGTCATAGTAGAATTATGATTAAATTAATCATAAATGAGCACAGTCTTTCGAGTACAATCTTCGTTCACTTAAAATTAGTCAACGTAGTTTCTACTGAAGACGAAACATATGGACGAAACGAAACGTTCATTTTGCCCACAATCTCTGTATACTAATTTTTTATTTTTAAATTAAATTATAAAATTATTATCTTTTGACTTAGTTGAGACATTAGAAAATGATCATAAAACTTATTTGATTACCATTCCTCTAAAAATAATGAGCTTTAGTACGCCACTGTTTGTATGTTATGGTACTTAGTAGGTACCTATGTCCTTGCAAAAACCTTTCCAATCAGACTCCATCGTTGTAAAAGCTACGTCTTAATCTCGCAATTATTACAATAAAAAAGTATTGCAAGTTTTAATGATCTCTTTGAATGCTCATCGATGTATGAAGACATTATCCTGCGAGCTTCCAGCACTAACTCCACTGATGAAGTTTCATCATTGAGTGAATGTTGTCGTACAATAACCTCATGATATACATCTAAACAATGTCGTTAACTACCGAACTTATTCCCGTTTAGATAATATCAAAATTGCCGCCAAAGGGAAGCATACAAACACAGTAATTCCAAAGTATCTAAGATATCTTTCCATTACATTGGAGATCGAGGAATATCTACTATCATGGAACATCAGAGAATGCAAGGATTAGATAACTAACTGCAAGATTTTGCTGCACAAAATCAGTCACTAAGTTTCTAAATCCCAATCATTTTAAAAAATTATTAAAAAAATGTAGGTATGGTTTTTTTTTGACAAATCCAAATATTTTAAATTTTAGCATCGTTCTATATTCATCAGAAGAAGTGAGGTTACTTGGTGGTATTTGAAGCACCGTAATGTGTGTGGGTTTGTGCCCATGAATATTTAAGTGTTTGTGTATGGGTGTATAGGAATTTATGTGAACTTACATAAGAGAAAATGATACGTACAAAAATCAAAAACCAAAATTTTTGGAATCGAAATAAAATTTGAACAAGAAAATTACACAGACAAAGATGATTCAGATATGGGGGTTTTACTTAGTTACTTTTACATTAATAGATGAAGACGACTACAAAAAAAAAAACTGTTTAAGATTATTTTTTTATCTTACGTATGATTTAGCCAGTAATCTGGTGTTCTAATACTTTTGTCCAACCCTGTATTCAGTTGAATCGACTGACAAAATTAATACTCGTCGTACTATGACGAGCATGATTAAATCCTGATTAGAAATACAGATAATCAACGCATCGAAAGGAACCAATTACTGTTTGGTATAATTTGTACTAATCAAGATCTTCGTCTCACTGATAGGAGATCGGTAGTTCAATTACGTACACCTATACAGGTACGCTACAATTATTAATTGACAACAAGTATACTATGAAAAACAGTAAATTAACTTGCTCTATTCAAGTGGGAATTTCAAACCTATCACGAAATTTTAACGTTTGTGATTGTTCAGATCTACAAGAAAGCTGTTGTAAAGTTACGCTTCAGCTACTAAGTACCAACATTTCCGGGAATTAAACCACCCAAGCTATATTTTGACCAACAGTGATTTTCTTTTCTAACGAGTGACAGCACGAGACTCGTAATTGCTTTGAAAAAAAACTCAAAAAAAATTAAATTTAAAAATCTAACAAACAAAACCACAAGAAAAACCCAAAAACCACGACTATAAAATCAATCATACAGAAAGAACTAGATCTTTGATGGAAATCTTTTTTCCTGAAATTGATTCTCAATGGAACATTAATTTAATACTTAATATCGTATTATATTAATTACACCTAAACTAACTCTACATTTTTGAAAATTTTTAGTAATTACCTAATACTAATATTTCAATTTATTTTAACTTTCTTCTAATAAATAAATATATGTCTAAAACAATTTTTGATAAAGTATAAGATTAGTATACCACAACTACTTAATAGGAAATCAATCACGTTAACACTTAATTAACACTTAGTAATTAGAATGTAAATAAATTTGTCGTTTAAAATTGAAGGTATTATTGCTTCGGACACAAATTACCACAACATGAGTCGCAAATTGCACAACTGAACTGTTGCGATTGTTAATAACAATCAGATTATTATTTTATTGACGTTGTGGCTATAAGTTTTCCACACTTTTTTTCCTCTTCTGATTTTGCTGTTATAACTATTTTATGTAGATTGTTGTTATCAATTGACGACACAATTGTCAATTTTTATCATAAACTAACAGAAATTAATACGACAAAGTAATAAATAAACGTTTAATTTGCTCAAAATAATTTTCTATCATTGGTGAAATATTTTTCGCGAGTGTAGGACGATTGCACGCAACGGTCAGTTCACTCCCTGCTGTGATGGAACAATTGCACGCAAATATGAAATTATTACCCGAGTTACATTTCTACTAATTTATTTAAAAATTGTTTAATCTCCTTTAAAATCAATAGCGAATATTTTAATTGTCAATAATTATTCTTTCGGTGCCCTGGATAAATGTTATAAATATTTTATTGCAAAAATAAAATTAATACCCATATTTACTAGTGATATATAAAACGTAAACCTCATATTTAGCAACTACCTAGCAAATATGTGTGTAAAATTTCACAACGTACAAAATTCGCAACAGTTTTTTACGACATCAATATTGGATGATGTTTCTTTCTAATTAATTTTAAAATAACGGACCGTGTTATCCACACGACGAATTTCATTTCCCAGAATTTTTTATTTTTAATTTAGGTAGGTATATTTTTTTCTTTTATTATAATAGAAATAATTGTGAGTTTATTAAACACGTAACAGTTCTTTTAATAATAATAAATCGTACAAGCGCAGACTTGATGATGAATTCTTCTTGTTACCAAGAACTTCTAATTAAAATTTATAAGAAAAGGTGTCATGGTACATACCTAGTAGCGACCTTATATAGTGGCAGAGTTGTCTCAAGCAACGGATTTGTCTTGTTAATTACAAAAGACAAACGTTGTCTTAAGAATTAAGAACTTCTTCAAAAATACAGTAACTAACAAAAAATGGTGAAGTGGATAACAGAACAAAATTTTGAAAATCTTAAGTGCTGCCCTCAACTTTGTCCGTTTGGAATTCGGTTATATCCCAACCCCCTGTTTTACACCGCTAGAAAAAAATATCTCCTTACCCCCTCACATCTAACCCTTTTTATTGGATATTTGGAAAATATGAAAGGAACCATGGTTAGCAGTTTGGACTTCGTGTTGATCATAATTATCTTTTTATTTTATACCATAATTAATTAATTACTTGAATGAGCTACAATAGAGTAATTTTTGTTCCTAGCTGAAAATTTAATTGTTTAGGTATAAAAAACTCGCTTATTTTTTTTTACGTAATATTGTATTTTGGTTTAACACTATTCACGACAAATTTAACTTTTTTACAGAATGATTTACAAGTTAATCCGGTCAAATTTTTTAATTTCACATGAAAAATCCGGCGCACCTTAATTGCCGTCAAAATAATACCCTATGGCCCAACTTCCGTCCAAACGAAATAATATTACTCCAAAAACGTACATTAATTTCTTAACAGATACAAGATGAATACTTGTTAGTTCTTCAGTGTACTAAACATTTTCATTTCTTATCATTTCATGCGAAATAAAAATGCAATGTATATCTTGACTTAATCTTACCTTACTCAACTTAACTTAACCTAACATAACTCAGCCTAACCTAACCAAACCTAGCCAAGCCTAATCTACTTTTTTTGGTGCTGTAACGACTGAGACGAGAGTTAAATATGGACGGAAGTTAAGGTGTCATTAACGGATTAATTGGTTTGAAAAAGAGTTAAGGTGCAACAAAAAATCTACAAACAAATTTAAGATTTTACACCAACAGTTACGTTTATTAATGGTTCCTTCTGCAAGGAAATTCGTGACTGCTTTGTATCGAGCCGATTAAATTAATTAATTTCAATTTTCTCACGTTAAGAAAGCGCACATTCTTTTTTCAAGTTGGTAGTCTTTAATTTTACTCTAACTGTTATTAAAATATAACACACACTAGGCCAAAGGTACACATTCGTGTTGATCATTAATTATCCAGAATAGTTCGTATGTAAGTTTGTTGCTCTGGCTGCTGTACGTGAGATGAGAAAATAAGAAACAAAATAAGGAACGCAAGACTGCTCTTATGACCCGCCTAAGCACAGTGGTCGCTAACATTTACAGTCTTTTTAATTGCTCTAACGAGGTAGAATAATTAATTACGTTAGTATGTAGGTATGTCGTTTAAATTCAGCTTGAGAAATTGTTAAAAAAAAAGTTCGGCGAACTATTTAAAAAACCTTAAGAAATGTTATAAAGTTTAAAGTTAGAGATCTTAAAGATGATAAAAAATGCTGTAGTTTTGTCAGTTACTTTCTCTAAATTTAAATCAAATTAAATTCCTTATCGTACACTTCACTTATTTAGCAGATAAAAAATATTTTGTATTTGTCAAAAATTAATACAGGGTTGACAATTAATTGATTGCGGATTATATAATGGAAAACAGTTGTGCATCAGCAAAAAAATATTGTGATAAGCTGTCGCATCTATCTACTATATAGTCCTGATTTGGCGCCTACAATTTTCCATTTATTACGTTCCTTGAGAAACTCCTTAAATTGTAAAATTTTTAATGACACTTATGAGGCAAAATCTCATTTAATTAATTCACATTTAATTTAACAACGTCATATTTTTAAGAAAAATTTAGGATTTTCCTTATTAAAGGATAATTATTTATAAGAATCTAATGAAGGTATATTCGACTGTAACATATCTAAAAATTTTAATGTATGCACAAAATCATTTTTAAATTAAGTAAGTAACGGAGACCGAATAAATTAACCATAGATTATAAGTAATACCATTTGTAATTAAAAACTGATGACGATTTATACATATACTTACAAGTTAACATTTTGCGAAACATATTTTGAGATAATATGAAACCACTAAATAGAATACAACGTTTTAAATTATTTATAAGGTGAAGTAGTCAACCTAACCTAACCTTAGGCAGAGGTGGACAGTGTCCATCCTATAGAACTCATTGCTAACCTTAGAAAAATTGGCAGTGTACTTTTTTAAGCTTGTTATTATAAAAGAAAATTAACTGCTCCGCTTGTTATTATAGGAAATCACCCTAGATACGCCAATGGTCCAAGATATTAAAAAATCACAAATAAGCAGAGAAATGAAATTCTATTTAATTAGTTAGAATGCCAGATATGTGGAAATAATGAACAGACCTAATAATAAAATTTGAAATATTCCTTACTTCATAGAAAAAAAAAATTAATACACAGATACCTGACTTTCCCTGCTTTCTATTAAGATCTCAAAGATTATCTAAATTACTAGTTTAAAACATGAAACATATCGTGAAAATAAATTAAGTTTTGATTAAACGTAAATTAGATTTTTATTATCTTTTTATTGGTGTTTCCCTTTAATGAAAGAAAGGAACTACATAAGCTTTTAAAATAAGTGATTTATTTATATAATTAATTACAAGCGTACTTCTAAAAAAGTTTTATTACAGGATGCGCCTGAAGCGTTTCGTGTCTAAAAAGATAAAAGTACCTTAGATACCATGGAATATGTAGAAATCGGGATAAACGATTTTATCTCACGCACCTTATGAGATTTTTTAAAATGGATACGTACCTACATTCTAGTTCTGAAACTGAACGCCTTCGATTTCGAAATTATAAGTGAAATAGTATGTACCCTGCAGTTTACCGATAATGTAATAAAAAATTTAACGACATTCTGATCTTATTTTATAACTATCGTGGTATTTACCATAATACGAACAGGCAATAAAATTGTTATTACCTTTCATTACTTACTTTACAATTAAGAAAGACCTTTTTGATTTAGGTACCGAAGAGAAAATTCAGTTTTGATTGCGCACACAAAATTTAACTGCCTTAAGACTATCTAATGATCCATGTATGTATATACAGGGTTGGGCCAAAGTATCATAACAATGGACTTCTGGCTAAACTATACGTGTGACGAAAAAATACTTTTAACAAAGTTTTTTACTATTCTATTTAATAATGTTAAAACTAGAAATCGTATGTCCACTGAACCTACAATATACAGGGCGGTTTTTTAAAAAAATTACTGACATCATATTTTGAAAAAAAAGATAGCCACCGATGATCATCACTTCACGTCAGTGGCTAAATGAAGACGGCTATAAAAAAAAAGGTCATAGCTAGAAATCCGATGTTCCGATACTTTTGCTCAACGCTGTATGTCTAATAAATCTTTAAGAAGTACGAATGTTCAACATCATAATTTTAAAAATTCAAAATTAAATGATCAGTTCCTTTATTTCACTTATCGACAGTAAATTTTCCCAATGTTACATTGTAATTTACGATCTGTCAAATTACTTACTAAAAGTCGTTAAAATAAAAAAATGATCAATAAAAGGAATAATCTGTCAGTATTAATAGATTAATAAAATGTAAAAACGTTTGGTAAAGATAATCTTCGCTTCATAAGTTGATATGTAAATGATCAGTAGAGATCAGAGGAATTAATAGGGCGAAATCCGAATTGAATCGAAAAAAGGGTTGTATTCTAACCTCAAAAAATGTTCTTTTAGATTATCAGTTGTTTTCTCATCCATTACTGAATCGATTATGATATCAATAAAATCTGTTTTTTAAAGTTTGACGTTCTTTTTGTGCAGTGCCATTTCTTCGGAGCTTTTTTGACAAAACTTTGAAAACAAAACAAAAAAATGATAATTTCCACGATTTTGTTATACAGGGTGTCCCACTTAAGACGTGGTGGTCGATATATCGGAAACTACTTCGATTTGAATTTTAAAAATTTAGTCAGTAACGTTATTGGATATGCTCTCCTTAATTAAAATAAAGCCATATACGTAGCACTTTCGGTTGAAGTTGCAGTTAACTGTGTTATTTTCTCAGTAACTCGTTGAATTTTCAAAATATCATCAAAGCACGACTTTTTTCTGTTACCTTAACACCCTGTACTGTATAACTGAAACTCTTTGGGATCTATGATATTTTTATTCGTAACTTGACCCAGATTATCAATCACCTTCTTAAATATCGACTCAGGGCTTATTTTCGGGATTATCCCGAAAAATTCGGAAGTTGGAATTAACGCCTTAAGTCGTACGAATTTCATTAATTCAAACCGTAAAAAACCTCGAATGGTCTGATAGCAAACGAAGGTGCGGTTGTTGGTAGTTAGGCACAATTTTCATGCCTACATGGATACACTATAAGCTCGTGAACGATTTACAATCCGATAAGGCACTAAGTGCCATGTATGACTGCAAATTGTGAATTGTGTACGCATACATGTGTACGATAAGATCTACTCCACTCCCTAATCCTACAGTAATCCGACCGTTTCGTCTTGAAAGTAACGACGTAATTTCACAAAAAAAAAAACAACTTTGTAAAATATGACAGTCTACTGTATAAGAAAAGTGGGCTAAACTAATCGTAAGATCCACAAGGAATTGTGTGTTTCATAAAAGCTAAAGACGTAGCATTTTTTTTTTTTATACATTGTGTTCGGTTTCTGTTGTACAAAAAGTACCTATATATCGATTAAGTAATTATTTTTAAAAGTTTAATAACGTAAATACGTTAACTAAAGACACACTTTTTTCGATCTTATTGTTAGATTTTTTCAAAAAACCTGAAATACTCTAGCATTACTCGCTGAATGTTATAGAGTGAATAAGTAACTGAGTAACAGTATTGACGTGACTGAATAACAGTTTTGACGTGACGTTACGTTCCGTAACTCCCTTACGGACGTCATATATCGGTACCGCTTTGGAGCAAACCAGAGCTTTAAATGTGCGTATAGAAGCTTCGCTTCAAAAAATGGGGAACAAGAAATACGTAAATATGTCTTCAAATTTATTAAAAGGTTAAAATCAATAAATCTACTTGTACATATACGTATATTATATTCATACACCATATGTTTTAACAAATACCTGTGTAATATAAGTTGTTGTATCTCTTATTTTTCCAAGAAGATATAAATGATAAATAAACGATATATCATGGTAAATTATAAACAATTTTGTGAATGTAAAGAGAGACATTTAAAAGCCCGTTAGTCCGTTATTCCGGAACAAATCTTTCAGAATAACTATAAGCTATTTAGCGGAGAATTCATATTTACGATTGAAACGACTGTTGTTGGATTTATTTCCGTTACACGCAAGCGTTTTGAATAATAAATTCATTATTTAGTAGTGTACATAAATTAACATTAGAGTCATCTGTGACAAAGAAACCAATTCGTCTAAACACATGAGATTCAATTAGGCGTGAAAAATAAAAACGGCACATGTAATTCTTTGATATCTTCACAAATTTATTCCGATTTTTATTCACCATTGTTTTTGTTATGACATTTCTACCCTAGACAATTTCTACCCCCTTCTTATTTACAAAAAAATTCTTATGGTACACTTACACTAACAATAAAGCAAAAAAAAGTTTATTGAATTCGCGTAGAAAGGGTTTTTAAACTTGAACCATATTTTCCTTTAATTAGTGACAAACAGCAAATTCAAGCCAGAGAAGGGTAAAATATTTTTATGGCGAAAATCGACATCGACGTTTTGTCTGTAGTATAACATTATTTAGGGTAGATTTTTCGTAAATTATGTAATTAATTAATTAAATAATGTGGTGTATGCTGATTATGCGTAAACATAACAAATACAATTAATTAAATAATACTAACAAATAAGCCACAAGAATTAAAAAAACAAATAAACGACCAAAAAATTTTAACATTAATCAAACAATTAAGAACCTCGCATTACACTATCGAACGATTACAATTACAGTGAAGAATGTTTGTGCCAAAGACGAAACGTCGATACCAGTTTCTACAACTGTATATATGATACCAGATTGTAGTTTTTATTTGATTTCCAAAAACTGTGTAACATAACCGTTATACTATTATACTTAAATGTTATTTTTAATTTTGAAATAAATTAACTTTCTCAACATTTTAAATGTTTTCGTCCTTATAATTATCTCGAGACAGAGACAGATAAATTTATTAGAAGTTTTCCGTAAATTCCATAAGTCCATGTTAATGTGCTGAACGAAGATTTACTCGGAATTAGACGGAAGAAAGCTCGACGTGATTGTTGCATGTAACGAAGCCCCGAGCAACTTTAGAGTGATAATTACCTCTAATTAAAACAACGGCTCGTTAAAATAACACAAGTAATACATTATACTAAATTAACCGTAAGATAGGTGAATATGACATATACAGCGTGGACCAAAAAATATGTAATAATAATATGTTTAATAAAAAAAATTTTCACATAAAACTAATTGTTTCCTATTTTAAAAACAGGTCAAAGTAAATTTCCTATACAGAATGCTTGATAAACTAAGAAAGTACATTTCGTTTAAGTAGAAACAGTATTAAATACTTATTGGTTAAATTGATGATTTTTTAACAGGTTCCAAATAACTTTACGAATTCGCAATACGATCGTTGTTGCAATTTAATCAAAAAATTTTTCAGAGAAGACAATTCCTATTTTAACAGGAGATTGTAACAGTCAAATTTAGTTTACTGTACAGGGTGTTAATTAAACTTCAGAAGAACAAATGAAAGGTTATTATCGATATTCATTACTTACTTGTAAAAGTTAAACTAATAATATGCAGTAATTAGCGAGATATTTGCATCTAAAGATTCTCTCATGACGTTACACAACATTTTTTCTGTATATAGTACTTGTAGACTTGGCGAACGCGCCAAAGAGAGCGCAATGTAGTGGAGATAGAAAAAGAGAATGAATGTGGACTTGGGCCGAGTATGTACTATCTATCTATAGGAAGTTTTCAGAACGGCTTCAAATTGAAACAGAAAAAAAGTTTTAAATGAAATTTTTTTTTGATTAATTTTTCTGTGAACAAATTACTTACTTTTTGAGCCACGCTGTATATACAGACAGGTAATAAATTGCAATTATTGTACTTTAAACCATTTTTAAATAAAATTATCCTGCAATTTCGTTTATCATAAAATTTTAAGACTTTTTAAATGACAACTCAAAATTGGTCATTAGCACTGTTTCCTATTAATTTTCATTATTAGAATTTATGTGGAAAGCAGGTAGGTAGGTAGGTCGATAAGTTATCGGACGAGGAGCGTAACAAATTTGGTAAAGTAAGAAAAACAATCAATCCCAAAAGGCGTACCGTAACTCCAAACAGATCATTTTTCTAACGTTAGTTAACAGTTCAAATTGTGATAGAATTATCTGCAGTACTTATTTGATGTTACCGCGTCAAATTGCTTCCCACGATTTTCTACAGTTATGCATTTCGATCTGATAGATTTAGTTCAATGGGAAAGCAACTTTTTCCATACAAAACAACTATCGGTAGATAATCCTAAAACAATACATTTCTAATGGCTGTAAAAATTAATAGAATTGTTCAAGTTTCTTTATAAGTTTCTTAATACCTACTTCGAAATTGTGATTGCAGGTAGTGACAAATGGTGCCTAAAGTCTCAGGGAATGGGTCCACTTTTTGTTTAAGAACATGGGTAAACTTAATCTTCTTTTATTTTAGAAAAGAAAAAGGTATTGATGTATTACTAATTTTCGAAAATTTTAAAAATTGTGTGATATTGATTATGAATATGATTTTTGAATCCAAAATCACCAAAGTTTTGTTGTAATTTTGAAAATAACTCAGATATTGGAAATCAAAAATGAGAACAATTTTTTTGGACCACATCTATCAAGCATCTAATTTAATAACGTCATAAAAACGTCTCAAAAAGTTCAACTCGATATCATTTTTTATTTTAATTTTTATAATATTTATTTTACTTTAATTAAAAGCATCATCATAAAATTTGGAAACATTTAATTAAATAGAAAACGAATTTTTGAAGTTTAATTATCTACTTCTACCAGTTTTAAATATGTAACGTCTTTCTAAGTTAACATTTTCTACTTATTGTCCTTTTTTATTACGTTTTATAAATACCTGACATAATCTATTTATTATACGTAAAAATAACAAATTATGCACCAGATACAGCGAGCTTAGTAATACAAAGACTGGGAAATTATAATTACTTTAATTGGATTACGGTCTTTCGGTGAAAGTCAACTGTAGCAACAAACTCCCTTTAAAAAAAATTCACACTAGTACAGTTAATAAACAATATAAAGAGAAATAATATTTCCAAAGTTATAACATTAATAAAACTTAAAGACATTGTAAGTATAATAAACATTTGTATCAATTAATCGCTGAAACAGAATTTAATGGTCATAATAAATTTAGTTAATTTTTTGAAATGACTGATTTTTAAACGATTCTGGCTTATTAAGGATTCATTAATGGAATGGAATGGAAATCCTGCATCTTCTTAAAATAAGCGTGGAATTGCATGAAGTTAGTTACGACTTTTGCTAACCCAACCTAACCTACAATTATTGGGCGTAGCGTGTATCTATTGTCGCTAACTTCAGTAATCAGTTTTTCGGATTATTTCGTACAAATTCTGTTGATGACGCACAGGCAGGATTGCATGTTCATTCGAAAGCTCATCGTGAGTAAAACTTGTTCAGTTACTTAGCAAGTCAGTGACAATTAAATGATCGCACTACAGAATGTGCAAATTGGGTTATGTTATAGTCGAGATCATCTACCGTAACACGTGTAAATTATTCAGAGCAGTTTGTTCTGGGAAACATACTAAGAGCTAGAAAAAAAAAACATAACGGATGATGGGTTCCTTCATATGTTAAACAGATAAATGCTTGTCTATTAAATGTGTAGGCCTTTGGGGCTAACAAAGTTCACACTTTGTAATTATGATAGAAACTCAAAAAAAGGTTATTATGCCATAAAAAGTCACATTGTGATCATTTGATCATTAAGTTTTGAATTATGGTAAAGTGCTATTTTTTTAAATTGCGTTAGCGTCATAAACATGAGAACATAAGAATTTCAACGTTATAATTAAATAATAATGTTTAATATTCACCAGGTTTAATTAGTTGATTATAAATTGAAAGAGTTTTCGTCAATCTTGTGTTGCATTTAATTTTATGCAATGCAAGTCTTTGAAAATAGAGTGCCTTAGATAAATCCGTTATATGTTTTAATAATAGTCAAAAATAATGGAATAAAAAACGCTATCGGACAACTTGAAAGGAATGCACCACGTCTCAACAACTCGTTGAAGTTGTCGTCGTTAAAGAACAATCGGCATCGGAATTAAAAAAAGGAAAGAGTTGTTCCATACAAATCTCACAGTTTTAAATTTTATAACCTTCGTTCCACGTGAGATAAGATCATCCCATAAAGAGACCATATCTGAAAAACCTTTAAAATAACATTTACCATTCCTTTTGTAACTACATTATACTATTCAAAAGCTGTAGGTGACCTCTTTGAAAGTAGTAAGTCACATTCTCCATTATTTTCAATAAGTAGTACTAAAAATTTAGAGACAAGGATTCAGGATAAGATGATGAAAGTCGAAAGGAATCTAAACTTCATTTTGAAAAATACGTTACTTTTACTTTAAAAGAAACTCCAAAAGTAGAAGAGAAAAACTGGAAAAGTTGTCCGGAAAATTCGGGGAAATCGAAAGTGCCTTCATGGGACTTTTGTATTATGAATTGAATTATTTTACTTGACAGGGTTTAGAAAAAAAAAAATGGTACAATTACAAAATAAACTTCAAAAATCGTAATTTTTGTTTATAATTGAACGACTTATTTGATTCCTTTTTTTGTATTCTTCACCTGGAGTATAAATAATTTAATTGACTGTTTTAAAAGCATACGTAGCTCGACCATTCTCAATTTTTTTCAATAAATAGCAGTAAAAATTTAGAGACGAGGAATTAGAATAAGAGAATGAAAGTAGAACGCATTTTAAATTTTATTTTAAAAGCTATCTGTTTTTTCACTTTCTTAAAAAAAAACAAATCCCATATTAACACTATTCGCAATGCAAATCAAAACCTGTATTTTTACGGAAATAAAATTGCGATTCAAAAATATTACATAAAAATTTTAAGCAGCTGTTTTCAACAGATTTAAATAAGTATGAAAACTAGGGACAAAAAAACCTATTAAAATGCATAAGATTTAGATAATTTTGTGCAGAATTTGTTAAGTAAGTTAATTAATCTAACTGAGTAATATTTCGTTCTCTAGATAGGTATTTAGGTAAAGTCTGGCATTGATGCTGTAATTTTCTTAATTTTTTTTTATACTTCAGTCAGTGCCAATAAAACATTTAATTAAAATGCAACTGAACCGTGAGATTCTCAATTATATGAATTTAACTTGGTTTATTACTATACAGTTATTGATGTTGTTATAGGTATGTTTAGCCTGACGATGATCGAAATTGAAGATCGAAACGTTGATTAATTATGGCAAGATTAGCTTTTATTGATGTTACCATGAGATTCTACAAAAATAAATCCTTAAAAAAGAGTCATGGGATTTTTTTGATCATTCTAATTATCCATCAATTTCAAAATCCAAGCATACATCGAATCATCTAATTGTTATTAGCTCCATTTGTAGTAAAAATTAATTAAGCTCCTGATTCTTCAAGAAGAATACTTCGTAGTCATCATCGTCTCCATTGAAAATGTTCGGCGCAGATTCGAACGAAACGTCTGGAAAACTTACGAGTTCCACTAGACCACGGCTCATCAGCCCGGAAAATCATCCTACTATTGACTCCGGCCGTGAAAGCCTCCGAGCATATATTAATTAAGCTTATTTTAATTCTTTTTTTATACATGTTCAAACATTCCCAAATTGATTCAAGTGCCTTTTTCATTTTGTAGAATAGTAATTAGACTCATGGTGTGAATGCTTTAGGAGATTCAATATAAATACTAAAAATGACTTGCATGATCTATAAGACGTGAATAATAAAGTACGTTAAACATATGCTTCCGAATAAGTCTTGCCTTTTCAAAACTTATTAGTCATTCATAATGCAAGATTCTTGTCTTGGTTGTTCGCTCCTTGTCTTGGTTGTCCGCTACTTGACTTGGATGTTCTGTCGCTTTGCTGAGCAAGACACGATGTTGTTTTACTTCTTGTTCTTGACAACTAAGGGATTACCCTGTTTTTGAGAGGTATCAACATGAGGGTTTGGTTAGCTTAGGTTACTTCGATTAATATTAGAAACTGAATGTGTATTCATTCATAGATTTATGTATTTAATTTTTATATCTGTTTTATAGAAAAAAAATTAAATTTTGTACTTTTTAATGTTTTTACAAAAAAAATGTACTGAGTGTTTTTTAATTGATGGTGTTCGTTAAACCGTATTTGCTTTCGTCTTTTATTTTCAAAAATTGTAGACTTAATCCCAATAGCAAGAATTCTTGCTTCCTGTTAATTTCTACAAGAACAAGATTACTCATTTTAAAGATGTGGTATAATAAAGCCTCACCTCCTCTGCCTCCTCCCTTTATAATTTTCGATTGACCCCTTCTCTATTTGGGTATCTACTAAATACACCACGTGAAGCAACACGTTTTAATAATTAATTACAAATTAATTAAGGACCAAAAGCAACACAAAAAAAACAACATTGTAGTACGTCAAAGAAGTTGCTACTGTTTCTTATCGAGGAATTAAAGCTTCGGATTCTTTTTCTTTCTCTCTTCAAGAGCCTGTTTGTTTGCTCCCGTGCGACTGATCCTCCCGCAACTTCTTCAGCAACGTGTTACAGTAATTCAAGGAGGACGCGATACACGGCGAGGTTCTTTTACCGGTCTCAATCTCCGTTTCATGGCACTCTAGCTTTAGATTAATTCTAGGTAACTTCCGCCACCGACGACCGCGCAAAGACGTCCTCTTGGTCCGTTTGCGATATAAACAAACAAACACGCAAGTGTTACTTTTGATACTTAAGTTTGCGGTATCGAATGTTTCTTTTTTAGTTCACGTAGTTCTGGCGCGATTGGATTAATGATTTATCTATGATTTTTTTTTCAATGGTCTAACGAAAAAAGTGGTTTTGTTTGTGAGACTTCGTGATATAAAAAAAAGAAATAGTTTTGTGATAGAGTACGGTTTTTTGTTACGCAGGAATAAGTTATTTTACAAAAGAAAAAAGTCTACAAAATCAGGTAAGAAAACTTCGTCACATTTTTTTTTTAATTGTATAAACGTACTCGATACTTAAGAAGAATGCTAAATGTTAAACTCCTAAAATTTTTGTTTTTGTATACCAACTTGGAATTTCAAATAAGTCAAAAAAATTTTTTTAATCGAATTTGTTTAGCAGAAATTAATTGATATTAGTGGGACGATTTATTTTCCAATAATTTTCTGGATGAATCTGAATGATAAATCGTTCCATTTTAAGGCAGATTTGTGTTAAAAAATACAAAAATAATAATAAGAATGGATTTGTTGGTGATGTTGTTGTGAAACATTTCTGTAATAAATAAATTAAACAAAAAGTTTTGCTTTTAAATGTTTTAAAAGTTTTATTGCTAATAGTAGTAGCTAATCGTACTTAGTATTAGCATAACTCTAGAAAAAGGTCTTATAAATCGAAACAATTATCGAGATTTTTACAATAAAAACATTTAAAAGCAATTAAAACTAATAAATAAATTCCTTTAGTAGTTCTCGGACTTTAAATGCTCATAAAAAAACTTGTTTCATGAAGCTTTTTGTAGATTTCGAGTCACTTTAACATATTTTTTTCTACAATCTACATGAAAAAACAAACAAATCTCAAAAAAGTTGATTTTTTTTAAATACTATGCACCTCCGTTCAAATTTGGACGGGCCCTTCTAGTATATTTTATTTCACCAAAAAGTAATAAAACTAACAGAAATATTTATTTCCAGTAATTCTAGTTTTTTGTACCATAAATCCGCCGTAAGATGGAACAATTACGAAAAAAATTTATGCAGATTCGACAATTTTTCGATTTTTTTATGGACAAGATATCAGGTGATCGTGATTTTAAATGATTAGGTGCCCGTTTTTGGTTTCTTATTATTAGTTAACATATTTATAGTGAAAAATTGGCTTTGTTTCCTTTTAGCCAACATTTATTTAAATAGAAACTAAACGAAAAAATTACTTTGTTAAATTTACACATTTTTGTAAAATTATTACAAAATTTAATTTAAAATTGTTACAAATAAACGAGATAGAAACACCTACAATTACGATAATGTTTAGGAAAGGAGAAATATAAACAAAATTTCTTTTTGTAAAAAAAAAAGTAGCATTGATTTTAATAGGAATCGAACGTTAACGTTAGGTATCATCTAACTCAGGCGCGGATTCATAAAAAAATATGGCAAGGGGGGTCACGGATAAAATATTTTTTTTTTAATTAAAAATTAAAGTAGGTAATTAATTTATCAACAAACGCAAAAATTTATAAAATCCGATAAAACTCGAATGATTTTGTTAAGTTTAAATCACAAATTCTAATCGTCTATTTTTTTGACTGCAAATAATATGGTAATGTCATCGATATTGGGTCATGGGGGGTCAAGAATTCTCTGAATCCACGCCTGATCTAACTTGAGATTCAGGTCAATTTTTGGTATTCAAATAACTTGCGTAAATTTATAAATTTTAGGGGTGGTTTTTTCATAGTTAACTTCTTACCCACATATGTTGATACCCTAATGGCATACTACCACTACACAAAAGGTTATAACTTTTATAACCTATCACATACTGAGATTGCCAGAGCGCGACCTTTTCTCGTGAGTCTGGCCGTTTTAGATTTGATTTCAAGATTGTGTCGACGGAATCTCCGAGTGCTAAAGAGCCAATAAATAATAACGCGCTTGTAGAAGCTTCTCTTCAATAAAATAAATTTAATTTATTACTTTTGAATGAAGATAATACAGTATCAAAAAAAAAAAAAAAACTGAAAACAATTCCTCTCATACTCTGTGTTTAAATTTAGGCCAAAATTTATATGCAACAACTGTTGTGGTCATTTTAAACCGACAATAACAAGACCACCATAAGTATTAAACATCCTGAGAAATTTTCCGTTTCTGCATTTACATAATGCATTGCGGTTTATTAACACAAATACAATGAATATTAATGACAAACACTGACACCTTTTTAAATGATTCATGAGTCTAATAATTAGTGTTTGCTACAATCTTTGAATGTTTTTTTTTTTTTAATAATAGATTAAAGGTATTTCTTATCCTATTGTGCCTGTTGATTTTATATAAGTACCACAAAGTTTCGGTAATAATTACGAGAAAAAAATTTAAACGAAAAATAGCTTTGCAAAGTTGGAGGTAAAATGTAAGTATCGTCAAAAATTTTAATTCAAAGGGATAATTGTAGAAACTATCTCAACAGTTTTAGTATTTTTATTCTCTTTACAAATCACACAAGAGCACGTTTATTTGAAACAATCTCGTAATCCAAAATGAAAAAAGACTATTATTATCTTAAATAATTTTTCAAAAAAAAAAAAAAATTATAATTAATACGTACATAAACGTATAATTGAATATCTTTTACAGCTATGTTTCAATTACAAGTTTAATTATAAAACCTTCATTATTTTATCACGAACTTGTGCCAGTTGCCAATTATAGCAGGGCATTCTTATTTAATAGGCCACAGAATTCTACGTTTACATAGAGATATATACAGATACGTATGTAGGTACAATACGTATACATATATGTATACAGCATGTACAATTATGTGGATATCTATGGTACTTATCCAACAAAACAATGACGTCCGAAAAGGAAATTTCATAAGGGGTTAATCAAAAATTTTCAAACTCTATTCAATTTATCCTAATTGAAAAAAGTATAATTTTTTTCAAATTCAGTCAAAAGAGTTGGTTCGTTTGAGAAGGAAAAAATTGATCAGGTCTATGTACTCTAAAGTATTTTTACATATGTTATGGTTGCTCCCCTAACAATTCCATGACACTCCTTTTACGTGAAATTTTAATGTCTTCTAAACACATGCTTTGGAAAAATAATTTTCGACCATTCCTTTATCGCCTAAATAATATTCCTGAATGAGTTTTTCCTGACTTAGTAACGGAGGGAGGGAGGTCTCAACACTCAGCCTTTAATAAAATTATCGTCCAGGACTTCTTAACAAATTTAGGGTGACGAATTAGTTTTATTTTTACCAATTATGATGAACCGCTACAATGTTGTTAAAGGTTTCACTTTATTAAAATAAAAATAAAAAATGGGGGATGATTATTCTAGCCCACCCTGTCCTCTTCTTTCCGACGCCACTACGTTTATGTGTTCCTTGCGCGACTAATAGGTATTAATTATATAATTTATAAGACTAGTGGTGTTTCGCTTAATGGACCACGTTCGGCGTACCTATTACAATTTTATTTCAGTATAGATATAATTACATCGGTATAAAATAAGTACGTACATAATTCATTTTGGAAAAAATAACGTAAACCAGTGGTACTCAAAGTGTGTCGCGGGATCTTAGTGTGGCGAGTCTCAATATGACGAGATTTCCTCCTCATTATTCGTGATATTTACACTATATGTTACCTATACAGGACCTATAATCCCTGAAAACAGATCAGATCATTCTAACAGGTCAGTGTTTTCCGAAGTGTGATACGCGTACTTATGGGGTCTATTAAATACATAGATGACAAACCAAAAACTATAGGTTCAGAAATAGAGTTCTGTCGATGACTCTGCCAGCTTATTAAGAAATACCAAAATCCTCATCACAAGTAGATAAAAAATATTTCCAAAATTATTAAAATTATTCACTTTTGTATCTTAAAAATAATTTTTCAAATATGCACAAGTCCTTTTTGGTTAAACCTAGATTTCAATGTATACTTGCATTTATATTAATAAGTTAAAAAGATGATTATTTTGTACCCATCATTGTTATTTCTTGTCTAAACTATTAAATTATGTATGCAATGTAAATTCTTTTAAATTTCAATGATAATTAATTTTACGGTCAGTTTTTACTCAAACAGAGGTAGTTATGAAGACAAAAAAGAATCCAACCATTTAACCGATGACTGGCAACTCACTCTTCAGGCATTTACTTCTTATACGAATTCCAAATATAACATGTTTACTAATAAACAAAAAACTGCATTCTGAACAAAGCAAGACAACAATAAATGTTTAATCATCATGAGATGAATTTTATCATCATACAAATTTTGACTGAATAGATTCTTTTGTCAGATTACTTATTAATTTTCTAGAACAAAATATCTCTCTTATCTTCTTCAGGACTGGTAAGCCCATGCTAATAGAATTTTGTTTTTCCAGACGTTTCTCCGTTCCTTGCTGACGGTTTGTGCTGAGTTGTGACGTCAGCAAGGAACGGCGAAACATCTGGAACAGCAAAATTTTAACATCCATGACACAACAGCCCATAAGAATATAGGATTTCCATAAACAAGGCCATGGAAGCCTTTAATCTACTTCAAAAAAGATACTGAAATGCCTCAAAACACAAAATTGTCTTGGCCTTCGATGCTTCGATCCCCATATTACCTTGAAGAGGGTTTATAAAACTGTGTGAAACGAATAGTTATAGGGTTTAGTTGATGTTTTCAATTAGTTAACTTTTAAAATTTTGAATGTTTCATATTATTATGGATGAGTGCTGAGTGAGACTAGTATTTATGATTATGGCGCTTATCGGCTGCGCGAGTCATAAATTATGCTCGGAGTCATGTCACCGACGAATATTGCGACCTACGGTAAATGGAACCAGAACAATTACCACGAAAAGGCGAGATAGCTCTAGGATATTCGAGAGTGATCTGGACGAACTTCAGATTGATGAACATGCACCTGAATGTAAAATTTAGCTTTAAATTAAAGGTGGTAGAGATATGCAAAGTTCGCCATACGTTTACATAAAACCAATTTGCAAAAATATGTTAATTTAGTTTTTTTTTTGTTTGAGCTTAACGATATGCAGATTAACCTACGTGTTAAGATTTAAATTGTCATGTCTGCTTTGTATGCTCGTAAACGAGTTATAAATACGTATTTTGCGTGTCTTTCATTTATAAAATTTTGCAATTAATTGGGCCAATGCTAATATACATACGTACGTATACAGGGTGTCTAAATAATATGTATTGGCCTAATAACAAAAATATGTATAATAATTTTTAAAGGAATATTTAGTACACGTTCCCGGGACAATCAGTTGGTTTTATCATATTTAAGCCTTTAATTAAACCAATTTTGAATTTGTAGTTGCTAGATTATAAGTTCACAAAGACCTAGTAAGGACAGCCACAAAGTCCTGAAAATGAATTTCGAAAATGCCAAGGTTATAAGTTAAGTGCTCATAAAATTGTGCATCTAATTTGTAAGTTTGGCACCAAATTAGCCCCTAATTTTGGCATTTTCGAAATTCAATTTTGGGACTTTGTGGTGCCTTTAATTTGGGTTGGCAATGATTCCGCCCTGAATGCATAAAATCGATTCCACCACTAAGAATTTTTTCATTGAAATTCTTATCATTCGTCAGAACTACTTCTTGCTCTAACATAATCTAACCTAACCTAACTCAACCCTCAAGCTTCTAGTTGGGAAGATCTGAGTACTTTTTAAAGAAGAAAAACTCTTGTTAGAAGGGCAAAAATCAAACCACCAAAAAATTTATAAGACGAGAAGTAAAACAATTTTTTGCCTTGCTCTGCAAGACAATGTAGGAAGTTAACAAGCAAGACAAGAAATGTTGCTTTGTGCATCAGTTCGAATTTTGGTGATTTCCCAAATGTACAATAATTACTTTATAGTCTATATTGAGATACTTTTACCTAAAAGGCCTTTTATATGATACTTACAGTACAAGTATAAGTTATGTATCTTTAGGTGTAACCTCGAATAATTAAATGTATCCAACTCATGACCGAGAACTGACAACGAAATGAATTAAATAACGGACATATTCGGGTTTAGATATCCGCAAGGTGCTTACCAAGACAAAAAACGAAACGGTGCGGCTTGTAAGTTCCATTGTCGGATGATTTGTGATTGTTACAAACGACTTATTTATTATGGTCCAGCAGCTTGATCTTCATTCAATGAGAGTACCAACGATCAGAATGTTCGAAGTCTTACAGAAGTGATGTGTAATTTGTCGAAAATACGTTTCTTCGTATGATTGATAGACAGAAAAAAAACCAACAATAATCAGTTGAATTATCTTTCATTCAATGAATTGAAAAAAAAAATGAACTAATTTCGTGATTTAATTTTGAAATGATTAAGTTGCTCTAAAGCAAATGTGGTTACTCTACTTTTATTAATATTTTTTTTTGATGCGATTATTCTGAATGTACATATCTGTAATTTTTTTTTCGCTTCTGATAATGACAACAAAAGTTATTAAATTTAAAAAAAAGAAGATAATTTTTACTTATTCGTATGCAGTGAAAGTTCGAGTTAATTATGTAGGTATATAAATATAAACAGTTTAAGTTTCCCAAAAACCAACAAATATTTTTGCTACTTGGTCACTTGATATACAGGGTCAATAAAATTAAGTGTCCACCGTAAATAGAATTATATTCCAGTAGTTAACTTCATTACTAATTTTACTAATCTTGTATCTTTATTAACAATAAAGTTACCAATAGTGGACACTTAATATGGAGAACCCTGTATATAACAGAAGTAAGGGTGATCAGGATTTTGAGGTCAAAGTTGTCATTAAGTGAATAAACATTTAAACACCTAACTTAACCTATTTAGGGCTCAAATTCTAATGCCAAAACTTAGACAAGAAAGTTGTTCTCTTCAGACCCTGAAGATGGTAATTTTGTACTTTAGATATTTATTATCTAAGGTTTGAGATTTTTAATAGATAACTCTAGAATTTGCTTGACGAAGGAAATGGATAACGCCTTTTTTGCTGGCATACCTAATAAAAAGGAATATGACAGCAGCTTTGACATGTAATCCAAAATTTGCTTAATTGATCTTATTAAGCTTCCATTTATAATTTTGAATAATAAATAAATGCAAATATGTATTGTATTTTACGAAAGGAGTTTTTTGTATATCTGTATAATTTTCGAATGAGTTTTATAATATGTATGTTAATTATAGGATTAGTTCGACTAATAATTAGGGCACTAACGGATGCAGTGGCGTTGATATGACACTTGTTTTGACCTTTTGCGTAGAAATTAGAAACCTGTTATCCGTTTATGTATCATCTCCATCTGTGAGCTAGGTTTTGCAGAGACTTAAGTGCATTTACAAAGAGCTACGAAATTAAAATACTATTGTTATTAATGTTTGTATCTTAAGTAAAATGGCAAAAATTTATAGCACGTTTAAATAAATCAAAATTTATGATATTCATTACGCTTATATGTACAAACGTACACATGAACGTTTACTGTACATTCAACTTTCATTTGCACCAAATGTCACCTGTTTGAATGCCATAATACTGGGAATAGGGTCGTATAAAAATTAATGATTTATATAAACAATATAATTAATTGCAACCGATGATCAAATTAATTCCAAAGAATGCTAAACGTACATAATTAAGTCATTATATATGTAATGCATAACAGATAACAAGTGAACGTCATCTGTGCTGATTTACCACAAATTCCTTAATGTCCAACAGGACCTATTTCGATTCAAAAGTAACTATCGACTTTATATTGTTCAATTTATTAAAGAATTCAAAAATTATATGCACTCATAGATAAAGTTAATTGGTGAGTTTAAGTCTTATGGATTGGATCCAATTAAAAAAATTCATATGATGCATTCTGAAGAAAATGACTTTAAAGTGGCAAGAATAAGGATCTCAAAAGGAGTTACATTTCCATAGGGCACGAGTCATCAGGTAGAAATTAGAAAAAAAACTAAAATAAATAGAATGTTTTTAGTTGCACCATTTGAGTGAGCATTTCAAAATACATTTTTTCGCTTTCCCGAACACCCTGTACCTACATAAAGTACTTACATATGACATTTTGCAGATAAATGTGTGTTGTTGAATCTTTTTTTATAACAGATTGTATATGTTCATGTGCTCTTTGTTTATGTACTTTAACGTACGCAAAAGGTGAAAAACCCTACATGTTTTCCACATCAATTAGGTAGGCTTCAGACCTCGCAAGACAAAGACTTCGTTCAATACTTGTATTTCCTTGACTTAACTGACAGAAGACAAAAAAGAAAAGAAACAAAGAGCGTCTCTTCAAGTAGGCATCTCGTTTTGTAGCTACCAAGAAGGTATAATGGGCCCAGAGTAGTCTTCGAAATGGTAAACGTGCCTCTCAGCAGTTTTGGCTAATAACACACATTAATTAATAACTATGTTGCTATTTATTCATTAGAAGCGTCTGAAGGGACGCAGTTGCCAACACTTCCGTATATTAGAATTTAAAACTGTGAGTTGATGAGAGTCGCCTAGGTTTTAATTGAGTCATCAAAAACAAAATATGTCCATTAGGTTTATAAATTATGTTAAGAAAAAAATTTCTTTATAACTTTTACATAGGAACACTGAATTTCCGGTTAAACTATGCGAGTAGTGATAAAATACTTTAACAACATTTTTTTTGTAGTCGCCTTTATGTAAGTAATGAATAATATGTGAAATATTCAGTTCAGAAAAGTTCAATATTCGGCAGTAAATTGCCCTTAAATTTCTAGAACACACTCAGAATTATCCATTAATACAAATTCTTCGTATACAGTGTGATGGAAATCAGAAATGATCATTTGGTACGCTTATTTTACAAGTAGAACATAAATAGCAACCCCTATTAAGATGTAATTAACCCTCGCAGCGTGAGAGCGTTATTTTTTTCGAGAAACGACATCACTGGCGGATTTCTTTTAAATGGCACACCCTGTATATGAGATATCAGTTATAAGCATACGTTCTCTTCGAAATCTTTGCTTTGAACAGTTGAATTAAAGTCGTCATTTATAGTATTTTATTGTCATCTTGCCTATTCCGAAGAATCCGACAGTAAAAAATTTTTGGAATTTCGTAAATAATCATTTGGTGTACGTACACCTACTTTTCCTGGAGTATCAAATGACCGTTGGAGCTCGTACACGTATGTAAATAAAGCACCGAATGAACCTTTTTGTCTGTATACAGTACAAGCAACTCGTAAGAACTCTTGGGATAATTTCAAGTGCGTGGTTCGTGTATGTGACACTTTTGGTGCCCACCTGTGGCCTGTGGGACGCTGCGATGAAACGTTCGAATTGTAATGAAAAACTGGTTACACATTTTAGTGCAAATTTAAACTGAACGACAAACAATTACTGCGACGAAGCATACGCCTTGTGTTTGCATTTATTTTCTGTTCGTTCCTTGCGTCGAAGTCACGGTGTCGTTCTCTACAGCTAAATATTTGTATACGAACGGTTTTTCGCATTTCGAAAAGTAAATGTTTGCAGGTACTTCTGTCAGATATCTTTTCAGAATAATGCACACGTTTCGGTGTACTAAGTTGTAAGTTTTTTTTTTTTTTTTTTTGACATAAAAACAAATTTACAGTAAGTTGGAGAAAGTCACTTAAAAATTTAGTTTGTTTTTAAAGAAGGAGCAGATTCATGTAATATGCATTTTCCGAATTCCTTCCAGACTTTGGCCGAAATTTTTACCTGAAACGATTTCGTCATTTTGTGTATTATCAAAAGAATCCATAGAGCACGAAAGGCTGAGATGTTCAGGCAATTCGAAATTCCATCTTCTCCCGGACACAAAGCCCCAACTTTAGTTTCCCTGAATTCCGGCAGTGAAAGCTTATGTACTTAAAGCAGATATAAATTTTAAACAACCCCATAAAAGTGTTAGAATTTGGGATGAAGAATAAATTTTTTTTTTAATTGAGAAATAAAACTTTTTGAATCCTTATACAACAATCGCGCCCTTCAAAATACCCCTTCCTCTACGCTCATCATATCTCACCCAACTCTAGACGTAACTTCTCAGTAATCGATCGACGCAGTTCCCGGTGGGACACCCTGTATAGGTATACTCAAGAGAATAGAAACATTGAAGTGGGGCATTTCACCCCCTTGGAAGTTGTTTGTTATGAATATAGATACATAGGTAGGTGTATATTTATAGTTCGGGGGTGAAATGTCCCGCATTCTATAATTTAAAAAAGCTGTTTTTGACGTTCAACTTTTTTTGTGAAAAACAAAAAAAGCTAGGTCAACGTCTCTCATCCTGGGGGTCGCGACTTCTAAATTCCAATAAAGTAATTAAATCAGGAGATTCTATGAGAAACTCGAACTGGGTATACTAAACAGTGAATTAATTTATTAATTCCACTACCACTCTAAAAGTGTGAATTATCGTCAACGTTAACGTAGTCCAGCATTACATTCACGTTCACCAAGTGTAGCGGCTTCTTCTATCTAACACCATTCATCGAAAAGTTATGATCGCTGTTCATGATCAAGCAAAATAAATTACAACGTTCATATAAGAAAATAACGTCTGCATTTTCCTACCAGTTAAATAGATACCCAATATCCAACCCATCAGGCGGACGCTTTATAAAAGCTCGTTACGTTCGTTTGCTAGTCGGTGGATAGCAGCATTATAGCATCTGTACCTTTACATTCGCGGATCGTCCACGAAAGTGGGCTAGCGGTTAAGAACGTGCTCATAAATATTACGTACCTACGTACATTCGCAATTTAAATGCAAGAGAACAACCCAATTGCAACGGATACCAGCGACTTAAAAGTACCATAAGTAACGTGGGTAATACAAGTACCGTTGCTGGTCGGTCGCTGGTCGAGTGCATACAGAATCACTAATGGGTAATGGGTGGTAATAGGTGCCCCGATTCTCTAGTTATTGCTATACGAACACGGACTTTTGTCAAGTTAATGGCGTACTAGTGTACCTACGCTCGCAGCTTTATTGGGACACGGACTCTAATCATCATTTCTAACTTTAAAAACAGAAAATTTTCCATCCATGCAAATATACTACATAAAAAACTTTTCGAATTACGTTCCCAAACTTTTCATTAGAAAAAACTATGACTCCATCTACTTCTCTTTAGACCTGTTTCTGCCTCTAATTTCTCCCTATCCTAGGCATATAACCTAAATTATGTGCCCTTCCTTTTAATGACACGAGAACACACATAGTTGAAGCCATCAGTGTCGTCAAACTGTATAAAAACTCGAATTACAAATTATAACCTGATATTTAAGAGACATATTGTTAAATAAGAAGCAGAAATAAAGAAATGGACAAAAGTCTTATGTATTATAGTGATTAATGAAATAGTTTATGATAGCTGTAGGAAAAAACAGAAAGGTGTAATTATAAATAATATTAAATAAATTTAAATTTAAATATTAAATTTATTAAAATTATTGTAACAGTCAAAAAAATTTTAAAACGAAAGCATACAATGTTGAATTGAATAACATCCCGTTAAATACTCTTCTATTGGCCTTACAAATTGCAAGAAAGATGAAAGGAATAAAATTAATGGGGCGTTTGAGGCAAACGAGTTGATTGCCGTTTATAGCTATATAAAGCAAAACCATAAAACTGTAAGTAAACGGCTTAATGATTAACGGAACGTTAACAATAAATAAGATAGTTATGTTCTATGACAATGTATTACAACAATAAAAACGCTTACGAGTGATACCCGATTGTTCAATGAGCGTCTATAGAAGAATCATTTATGATTAATTGTAGAAATAAATTTTCATTTGATGAGATTTGAAAGTTATAATCAATTTAATTTTCCGTTGGCTGAAAATTTATTGAGAAGTCGAAAATGGGTACAGCATCCGAATTGCATCCCCCTTCTGAAAGCAAACTAGGTAGACACGAACTTTTTGTCATATGTTTCAATGATTCAGAACATTCTCTAACCTTTTGGAACACTAGATCATTTTCAAGCATTTTGAATCATTATCGAACTTTTTCAAAAATTTTCTAACATTCTGAAACATTCAAGATCATTCTCGACAATTTGAGAATATTCCAAACAATTCTAATGGCTAACTAAATAATTCTTATAAATAATAAATTGATTTGTTAAGGTAGCAATAAAGGCTACAAACATGAAATATCTAAAACTTTGTTTATCTTCTATCCCATAAAACGAAATTCTAATTTTACCTAATACGAGTACCTATTTAACTATTTTCAAAGAACAGGTTAATAAAAAATCCGTTCTATGCAAAGTATTTTTTCGTTCCGTTTAGGTTAAAGTTAAGTACCTAGAGATCTTGTTTGAATCAGTGATATGTGCAATGTTTGATATTAAATGTTTGTTTTGGTCATATATGCTTCTTATGCTTAGGTCTATGAATACCAATGAAGAGAATAACATCTGCTGCGTGACCACAATACACCATTATACCATTTCTCCATTTCAGGTTGAAATTCAATTTTAGGCTATTGTAAATTCGGCATATTTAATGGGTTTTTTGTAATAATGGTGGTAAATTCAGAAAAAATAATTTTATGAATGATACCTAAATCTAATTATGTATATTAAAGCAGTGATTCTCAACCACTGTGCCGTGGCACTTGTGTGTGCCATCAAATTTTTGAAAAGTGCCGCCAAATTTTGTAAATGCTAATAATAAAAATTAATTTATTGGAATCGAACACGATGTGACAATTTCTGTACCAATGCAGCCATGAAAATATTACACCCTTTATAGTTTCTGATTATGTAGTTCCTTAGGGTAGATTATGTTGGGTTAGAAGTACCGAAACAATGTAACCATTAACTCAGTAATTAACCTTCAATTCAGTAATCATATAGAATGACGGTGACTTAGTTTTTTGGCCGTAAAAAATCGAGAAAAGGACCAATCTGCATCATTTTTTTTTTAATTTACACAACCGAAGTAAACTCAAATTTTTATTCCATTCTTAACGTTTACACCATCCCCTACTCCCAAAACCACCTGCATCATCTCGGTGACATCCACCTTGAACACCACCTCCACCCCCATCACCACCCACACCATTGGAACCACCAAAAAAACGTGGAACAATTTTGTAAAGTATTATTTAGAAACAAATTGTTTATTTTTATTATAGAATAGGTATTACCAATAATAAATTAATGAAAAAAAAAAAAAATTTAAATGTTCGACAATGATCTAAAACATTCCAGAAAATTATAGTTTTCTTAAACAATTTATTTGGAATATTTTTTTGTATTTTTCCTTTTGACTTTTGGAATCCTAAAAAATGGCGCACGGTTTGCAATTTTGCTAATGTATTTATTATTGTCGACTCTGCAATAATGATTATGAAGTATTTTTTTGTTATAATAGTGGAAAATTGGAAATAAATAACCGCTTTGTTGCCATCAATATTGCGAAGTATTTACTATATGTCGACAAATTATTCTTGCTCTTATTATTTTCTGATATATACGCATCTTTCATTATTTTAAGCAGATACATATACGCAAGTACGTAATATCATTACTAATAACGGTTTGAATCGGTACTCTAGTTAAACGTCGCGTCGTTTACAGTTAGTTACTACTCCAAGAAGCAACGAGAAGAATCAAAAAAAGTCATTCATTTCGAAACAACACAGTAATAACAACGTTTAAGTAACGGTCACTTTTCTTGGTCAGTGCCAGTTTCGTTTTTTTTCCCTTTTTTCTATGAACTATAAAGTACAATATAAAAATAGTTAATGTCACTCAATTTTTTGCATTACCCACTAATACAAAGGAAACGAGTGGTGTTGAACTAATCTCGACTCACAATCAGATACCTAATCGTAAAAAGCTATTGTTTTCTTTTTCACTTTAGGTCATGTAAGGTAAAATCGGGTAAATCATCCCTTCAATAAGGGAGTCGTAGTGGGTTGAATGGGATGGACGAGGGGTGGCAAAAATAAGTTAGGGGCTTATTACATTTTACGTAAATCTATCATTTTATTACTGCTCCCAATTTTTCGAGAAAAATTTGAAGTACTTATTCGAAATTTGTCTAGAAAGTTCCAGAATTAGCAAAAATGCTATGGAATTTTCGAGAATCATCTAGAATGTTCCATAATATTTTTCGTAGTCTGATTTGCCGCACTTATTAAGAAAGATGTAGAATGTAATGACCCCTTTTATCTTTTAGTGGCAATTACTAATATTTATTGCATCCTTTAATGATTTAAATTTACGCGAGTTCTATAGAAAAGTATTTTAATAACCCGTTAATAGCGCTCAACAAAACCAACTATACAGGGTACATGTAAGTACCTGTAACATTTACGACACGAAGTACCTAATTAAATGACCAGAAATAATTGTCTGCATAAACTTAAACTACAAAAGAACAATAACTTAAGTTAATGTAGATAAATATCTTATGAAAATAATATCTATACATTTTAAGTGAGGTTAAACTTTTTTTTACCACAAATAACGTTAATAGACGCTTCTTGTTCCAGAAAGGGTCCATTAGATGTTCCGTCTTTAAAACGTTCTAAAATTAGAGAAGTTGTGATAATAAGCGCGTAGGTACGTAAATATTTGTTTGTAATACCACAGAAGAGAAGTCATTTTATTTAGGTGATTAGCGAGTAAAGTTCACGTCTCCTTTTATTATTTTGAGGTCATGAGAACTCACTACGTATTATCTATTGAATTTTAATCTATTTTTCATTTTATTTTTTTGAAAATAAAATAGTCAAAACCGATTATAACGACATCGAAGGGGCCAGTCATTTTTGGTCGTAAAAACCGATAGTCGTAATAACCGGTGATGTTTTCGAGGTACGAATTAATTTTTTATTTAGTATTATTTAATATGTAGGTACACATAAATCCATAGAATATTTATATTCATTTATAAAATATGTTTTGGTGCGTCTTGTGTACGTTTAAATAACAAACTAACTGAAGAGATAGGAGGAATTGGGTTTTGATTATACTGCATGCACTTGAATTTTGTTCCTGAGGATTGACTCGAAACGTTTTTGTTCACCTTTGCTATTTTAATTGCCATTGATCATTATATTGTACTTGATCATTATACTGTCCCAGATGTGGATACTGTTACCTATTCAAATTGTTAATAAGACTACTGGTCGTTCTAACCGATATAATTCTCCCAAGGTATTAGTTAAATGAGGTCGCTTAATGAGATATATCGTAATGAGTAATGTCGTAAAAAGCGGTATTTTTTATAGGGCGATCATATAGCATTTTGCCGGGACCTATGATTTTGGTCGATATAACCGGTATATCACTTAAGCGATGTCGTTGTAAACGGTTTTGACTGTAAATCTATCATCAACAAGTCTTTGCCTAACTAACTGGACATTTTTAAAAGTTATGACGATTAATTGAAACTATCTACAAACAATAATATAATCTAGGTCTCCCACTGCTTATCTTTAGTCCTGTTTCTGTCTCTAATACGCCTCTAACTGCAACTTTATGTCTTGAGAAGTTGTCCATCTGTTTTGCTTTTTTTAATTGATCCCTAAAACGCTCTTTCCTCTCCTACGCTTACCTAATCCTAATACATGCTTCTATTTCTTCACATAAGTGATTTCGTTTTGATAAAAGCTACTCAAACTTGCCCTTATCACCTTTTCCTTCTGCATTTATCTGATTTGCGCAACTTTTTTAGTTTTAGTAGTGAGTATTATTAGTATCTTTTAGAATAATTTTTAATTAATAGTTTTCGTCTGCTTAAATTTATGTAAATCGAAAAACAACCCGTAGTTACCTACTTACTTATTAATTGCATTACACGTCGATGATAATTAGTAGTAGGTATGATCATTTTTAACGCTAGATTAATAAGTAATAAAACTGACACCTCGGAATTGACTCAGACCTCAAAGACACGATAACCATGTGGTGATGTATCCGGAATCATAATACAATTTGTTAGCAACATAGGTACCTATCTTCCAAGCTATTTTCAAACTTGAATC
Source organism: Agrilus cyanescens (assembly GCA_947389935.1). NCBI lineage: Eukaryota > Metazoa > Arthropoda > Insecta > Coleoptera > Buprestidae > Agrilus > Agrilus cyanescens. The sequence goes on from OX376705.1 coordinate 27,962,811, forward strand.
GTGTGTAAGTCTCTACATGGAATAGGTACAAGCCAGGAAAACGTTACGGTGAATCACGACACGTTTTTATAATAAACATAAATTCACGTTTTACTTAACGTCAAATTCAACGGTACGAATGTATATGGTTATCATAATAAAATGAATGCCATGACCTACGATACGAAATACGATGGAGAATCTGTCTCATGAATGTCATGAAACTTTACGATCGTTTTGGGTTTTCAGGTCACTGGGAGATTAGACATGCAGGTACATTGCAAATTGTGGTATTATCTACGGTTGGTACACGTGTATACATCGAAAAAGAACAGTTTCGCGAAAAAGCGTACAGTGAAAACACTCGTACAGCGAAATAAGCGTACGGTCTCACGCTGGGAGGGTTAATTACCTACGTCATAATAGGGGTTGCTATTTATGTTCTACTTGTAAAATAAGCGTACCAAATGATCATTTCTGATTTCCATCACACTGTAGGCATCCGAAGAATTTGTATTAATGAATAATATTCTGATTGAGTTCTAGAAATTTAAGGGCGATTTACTGCTGAATATTGAACTTTCGGTAGTAATTTAGAAACCCAATTAAAGATGATTTTATTTCGTATTCTTGATAAAAGCAGACTATTCTCCTATTTTTTCGCAAAATAATTTCCGTTGTAATAATATTCATAATTAATACATAAATTAAATTTTACAATAAAAAATTATACGATTTTATTATATTTTTAATTTAAATAATTGTGATTACCTATTATTACAACCAAAAAGATTTGGCGAGAAATTTGAAAGAGAAATCACTTTTAATTAGATTTCTAAAATAGTCTAAATTACTGTTAAAAGTTCTATATTCGATATTATATTAGATTTAAATTTAAAATAAAATAGAACAATTCCTCCTTCTTTTCTGTTATAGTTCGTCAAAGACATGAGCTGTGTACGTTATGTTCACACTTCTAACATTTCTCAACTTTTAGCTTACCAAAGCCCAGTATACATAATAATCCCTTGTACGCTTATTTCACAAAATTATGAGTACGATATGATTTACATAGGGATGTTTTAAAATTTATTCAAAAATTTTTATCATCCATTACTCAAAATTATTCATTAATAAACTACCATAGAAAAAATCACATGTCTGGTGGTTTTGATCTTAATACTAATCAAGTCCTTTTTTTCAATTTTGCATTAGGGCAAATGAGCTATGAGTGAATTCATTTCAACATGTTTAAATATCCTTATACCAAAAACATTATTGAACGTACATTTAATGGTATAAACCGCCACAGATGGCGTTTACTTTCTTACTGCGGTAGTTTATTAAACTCATTTTGTTACTAGGAGATTTAGCCTGATTTTTTTCTGCTTATAGCGAGTTGATGAGAACTGATAAGTTCAAGACGTTTCCATTCTACACTAACTAAAGTTTTCGAAAAAGAGAAGATGTCTGACGAAGCAATTCCTTTTTATACTTCATTAAATAATCAAATAAACTTAAGATGACCGGTTATAAAGCTTAATAGGAATAGTTCCAAAACTAAAGTAGATAGTTCTTTCTCGATGTATTTATTACTGGGTGACACAGTCGTCCATTTTTCACAAACCCATTGTTTGGATAAAAAATTTTTTGCAAAGTAATTGCATACTCATTATGCATAGTATAATGAGCGAAAACATTTATAATGTACATATGTACTCCTGTTTTGGACTTGAAAAGTGCTTGACCTAAGGCTAGATCATTTTGCGTACTCACATAAATAACACGAGTACCAGATGTGCATATTTTTTTCTGCAAAACTCATACATAATGTCACTTATCTACTACAAAATTTATACAACTTTCTCACAAGTCAAGTGACTTTATTCTAAAAAATTCGCATAAACTTGCAGTTTTGTATAGCACCTACTAACAAAAAAAAAGGGAAAATATTCTTATAGGTAATAACAAAAGTTAAACAAAATTAAAATATGTAGATGGTAAAAATCAAAATATCTGACTAATTATTCTGAGTATCAATAAGATATTTTAATAATGAATTCATAGAAACAATAATTACCAAAGTTAATCAAGAATCAAAAGGATCCGCAATTAAAGAATTTTTTGTATGATAAATCCCTTGGTTATTAGACTAAAACGGTTCCCTAGAAGGGCCTGGATGAATAACGTCACACATAAGCATTTTACGCTGATTTTACTCTACATCAATCAGAAATGAAATATATGTTTCATTCAAACTGAATTGATCTAAATAAATAAAAAAATTCTTAAAAAATAAAGTTAATCCTGTTCCTTGTAAATTTCTTTTCTCTTTGTCATCTTTTTTTTTTTAATAACCCATTGTTTCTTGTAAACAGAAGATAATTCATAAAAAAGCTTCCTTTGTTGTTAAGACAAGCTCATTAAATTGATTTAACACTGGAACCTATAAGTTTCAATGCCTTGATGATTAACAACCTTTTGTTAATTGACTGTCAACACGAAAAACGGAACCTCACCAATTCAATTAAATTCAATTCAAATTAATTCAAATTAATTATTTAATCTGCAGACGAGCTAACAAGATGATCCACGGATTATATTGAAATTAGCTTAACAATTCAAGTTCTCGTTCGTTGTAAAATAAATAGACACAACATAATATGAGCCTTTCTTTGTAAATAAAGGCTTGAAGCGAGGATTGTGTATTGGAGTCATTATGAAGATGAGCTCTTCTTTCCTCGTCGCGTCGGCGAGATAATAATGTCGAATTAGAATAAGCAAATATGTAACTACTTCTCCTGAGTAGGTGCTTGTAACAAACGTTATTTCTAATGGAAAATATACAAGTGTAAACGAGAAGTTGTAAACGAGCTCGTGAAAGTAACATTAACAACAACAAATAAACGTGCAATCGATTTCTTCTAATCGTAAAGCATGTAATGCGAAAGATAAAGATAAAAACTTTTTAATAAAAAATAACAAAAAGTTGCAACTGAAAACCGAAATATAAAATAAACCTATTTATTTTTAGTCTAAAACTAAAAAAATGCTTATTTTTTTAATTCTTTCTTTCGCTAAATTATTTGTTGTTCAATAAAAAATTACCTATATAAGTAGGTATCAGTATTAAGTTATATATGGTAAAATTAATTAATAGGTCAAAATAAGAGAGCGAACAATTAACTACGGTAAATTATTTAGAAGTGGGGCTCCAGACAAAACTGGCCCCAAAAAAATTTTCACCCCTTGGAGACCATTTTAATACATCAAAATAGTTCATTTACGGTGGGGGAAGACATTTTCAGTAATTTTTTATAAACAAAAACATTGTTATAAACAAAAAATTTAAAGTTTTAGAAATTACCAAATTAAGAGAAAATTAAAATAGAAGGTAGTTATTGAGAAAATTGCTCCAAAAACTTTCTTGTATCGCACTAAAAAACTTTTTAGTGCATCAAATGCATTCTAGAGGTGGGGGAGATATATTTTTCACAAAAAAAACGTCGTAATAATTCCCTGTGTCTTGAAATAGGTTATGGTAGAGGGTGGGTGTGATTATATATACATACCCCACACCCCAAAATTTTAATTTAATAATTAATTTGGTATTTGGTTTGGTTAGGGTACGGGATGTAGGGTATGTGTATGTAAACACACCCACCCTCTACCATAACCTATTTCAAGACACATTGAATTATTACGACGTTTTTTTAATTTCTCAATAACTACCTTCTATTTTAATTTTCTCTTAATTTGGTAATTTCTAAAACTTTAAATTTTTTGTTTATAACAATGTTTTTGTTTATAAACAATTATTGAAAATGTCTTCCCCCACCGAAAATGAACTATTTTGATGTATTAAAATGGTCTCCAAGGGGTGAAAATTTTTTTGGATCCAGTTTTGTCTGGAGCCCCACTTCTAAACAATTACCTTAACTACCCCCTGGGGGTACCGTGGAACGAACTTAAACTTAACCAATTTCGACACCCGAGCTGTCATCCTTAGTTAATTTCTATACGCGTTTTACGAAGTCTCTAAATATTTTTGTGGAATGTCAGGGTTAAATGTTAATTTAAATAATTTTTATGGGTGGAATTTGTTTTTAAAATTTAATTGGTATCTACCAAATGCGAGTTTATCCTACTTAAAATATAACTACTTTGTAAACAGTTACATATATAACTATTTTTTAATACGAACCTTTTTTTTTTCTCGGTTAAAAAAGAAAATCAGACGTTTACAAATTCTTTTATGTATCATTTGAATTTTAAAGTTCATACACGAGTATTAGTATAAATAAATATAAATCGAATTAAAATTAAGTTTTTTGTTAACAAAAAAATCTAATTTTTTTTAAATACTTATTGTTATGTATATGTAGTAGTGCTGTTAGTACACATGATTTTTAGAAGGCATATTCAATAGAAAATTAAAACCAAAGAGAAAAAAAAATTAATCACCTTTCAAATGAAAAGCTTTTGTTGTTCTTAAATAGTGTGTATACTTTGATGGAATTTCGAATAAAAAAGACAGTTATTTTTGATGATGCAGCAAAAACTTTGGCTATAGGTATCTTAATTAAAAAGATATTCATCGAATCAAATTATTAATTAAGGTGATACGCGACCCTAATCAACAAGATTTAATTTGTCATCTTCATACCTACATAGGTATGTAATTTTATTAACAAAATAACAAAAGGACTCACCATTTTTTTCCATAATGAAGAGTAGTCTATGGTCAGTTCTCTGGTTGACTGTAACGAAAATAATAATTATTAATATAGAAAAAATAATTAAATTGTATTAATAATTTTGTACCTAAAATAGAAGCAAAGAAGCTATGATGATATTTTTTTTACGAATTTGACATTTTTCACTGTAAAAACTTAATTATTGATTAGGAGATTTGTTAAATAGGAAATAAAGTGTGATAAATATTCATAGATTTTTCATCAATTTTACCGAAAAATTACACAATTACTATTTTGAAGGCGGTGGCTTACTGACAGAAACCCATTTTCACCTTATGTCCACTATAACATTTATTAGAATCCAAATTTATGCAAATTGATGTATAAATAAAATTGTAAATAGCGTGCAGACAGAAACTTTATATAGGGTGATCATTTAAATTGGTCTGTAACAGTATAAATTAATTTTTAAAATTCCAGACTGAAGTTCCTTTATGTTAATCTCAGATTTTGAATTAAAGATAGAATGGATTCAAATTCAATTCAAATTATCCCATCTTGGGTAAATACTTTTTCCAGACAACTTTTTGGGTTGTTTTCACTCTTTAAATAGTTTTTTAGTCTCTGGGTCATAGTAATTGACCAATTTTTTTGTCCATAGTGACAATGCGATCTATGAAATTTGAGGAATATTCAAAACAACGACACATTTCTTTCGACACGCTTCCGGTCAACCTTCGAGCATTTCGGAATCCATTTAGCCGTAGCTAAACTGACATCTCCTTTAGTAGGAAATGTGCAAATACTTTTGCTATTTATGTGAGTCCAATTCTTCAATATTGTAAAATCTGCACCCCCATTTATAACAGTGGTGTATAAAGGACAGTAAGGTTCAACATAACCTCTTTTTGTTCAATAAAATCCAAAATTGTCAATTCACACGTGGTCTGTAAATAAATAAGTGGAAAATAAAAGCCAAAGAGCATGTGGAATATTTAAGACAACTTTGTACTTATACGTAATCGTAGCTATAAGGAAAAATTTCCTTGATGAATTAAGCTCTTGTACCGTTTGACGGTGTATAGTATTCTGTTATTAGAAACACGAAACATTGTTGTTATTATTATTATTGTTATTTGATGAGCCTTTATTACGTATTTAATATCTACGCACTTGTGTGCAATTTGCGTGAAAATTCTCACATGAACTCGACCCATAAATTGTTTATGTATACCTACCTATAAGTGCCGTTAGTAGTAACGTGCAGTCTTTAATGGTATAAAAACTATTTCTGATGTAGCTCCCCCAGGGAAAAAAAGTTTAACAACGTTCCGAGAAATTTCTAGAAAATTTCAAAAAGATCATCTGGAACATGTACATCATTCTTATCTCTAATTGTGATTTTAATCTAAAATTGTCGAAAACAGCGGAACTTTCCAGGATAATCTGGAGCATTACAGAATTTTGAAAAAAAATTTTGAAACATCCAAATTTTTAAAAAAAGAAAATTCATGAACTTCTCGCAACTTCTCCAAAACATTGCTACCAAATATTGCTACCTATCAGTTTACTTTGACATTTTCATTTCCATCATGTATCCCTACTAATATACTGAGTGTTCCCCAACATAGTACCTTATAAGTTAAATTAGCATTTAATTATTTATTTTCGTCACTTTCAGAAATATGAATGAAGCTATAATACAGAATAGTTTAAAACTACTCGCATTTGAAACCAAATGCGATGTAATCCTAAGTTGCCAAGACTGTAAACTGGAGGCACATAAGGTCATATTGTCGATAGCAAGTCCTATAATGAGGGTAAGTATTTTATTGCACTTACAAGGGATGTTTTTATTTTAATAATTTATATTAAGTAACTTTTATCAAAGTTTTTTTATTAATTAGTGAGTCAATCAGTAACTATATTAGGGGATTATTTGCATGATTAATGATTAAATACATAAAATAAGGTTAATACCAACTCTTTTTTTGACTTTTCGAAATAAAATTAGTAGCTATTACTTTTTTATTCAATTGTTTATCATTACTCAAGACATATATACATTTACATTTAGGATCTACTACAACATACTCCAGAGAATCCTGCTATTCTGATATTTCCCGATGTAAATAGCAAGATTATGTCTCGTCTACTTGACTACATTTATACCGGATCCATTAGTTTATTTTCCAAGGATTTGGAAGAATTTATCAACGTGGCTTGTTTGCTGAAAATTCCTTTAGACTACGAATATTTAGAACAAATAAAAAACGAGTTTTCAAAAAGTGAAAAGCCAGTTCATCAGTTCAAAGAAGATGAAAATATTTCTCAAGTTAGTAACGTAACAGTAAAAAAAGTAAGAAAAACTTCATGTGTTCCATTTTCAGGAAGTAAGAAATTTCGATATTTCCGATCGAATCTCATTCAGTTCAGATGAAATTATTAATTATTCAGGACGAAAGTCTGAAACAAACAGTAGCGTTAATAATAAAACGCTTAAGAAACTTCCCGATCTTATGCCTCTATCAAGCATTAATCATAGATATAAGATTAGAAGAGGACTCTATAATCAAGCTTCACCTAGTCCTTGGTGTCCAAGGAATGTTCCGTTACTTGCCAGCCCGAGAGAAATAGACTGCCTACCAAAATGTTCAGAAATTATTTCGTTACAGGTAAAAAAAAAAGACACAGCTCATAGATATACTCATAGGCATAATAAAAGCCATAAAGCTGGTCCGGGTAGTGTTTTAAATGTTTTTTGTCAAAATTTATCAGTTTTAATACTGTATTGCCCTCTAAGGTCACTTTCTAGATGACCACGTTTAGGTTTATGTCTTTTGGGCCAAAAGTTAACCAGTGCTCATAGTACACCAGTTCAGATCAGTTTGGGAAGGTAAAGTCTCAAACTAATCTGATCACACAGAACTTTTAAAAACGAAAATAAATTTCCAAGATGCTCATTTCAGCCTCCAATGGCCTTACAAGAAGCCCATCAATACGACAAAAACGACTCCAATAACAATTTCGCATTCGCAACGCCCCCATTCGAGCATCCCCCAACAAATAGTTCGGTAGTAAAACCCATCCCTATTTTGGCAACTTCTCAAACAAATTGTTTGCCTCATCATCCTTCACAGTATCCTCCGCCACCTCGTCTGCCTTCTCCAGTGCCACCTTTGCAACTTCCTAAAGAAGATGATGGTAATGGTACATTACAACCAGTGAATGAGTTAACAAACAGATTGAGCACCATAAAAGAAGTTGCGTTTCCTCCTGTCCTCGCAGAAGCAGAACAGAAAATAACTGAAGAAGAAAATGACTCCACAAATAATAACGGCAATAAAGAAAAACCATTTAGATGTCAAGATTGTGGAAAAGGTTTCAGTCAGCTGAGGAATTTTAAATATCACAGGTACATAAATATCTATAAACGGAATTTCAAGTCGTAATACAAAAATGTTGTCTAACCATTTCTTTTTTTAAATTTGACTCCAATTCATCTTAGAAAATTTCATTTTCTACAAAAAAAATCCTGGAGAGAAATAGGTAAAAAAAGTACAGCGTTTTAAAAGTTTCTCAAAGACACAAACTCCTCATTAATTATTATAAACTTGAAAAATACATTGTTTATGAGTACATATTATCATTTTTCTTATGTAATAGCAATAGCATTTCCTTGTTTGATGTGTCGGTGACTTAAAAGATAAAGTGACAACAAATTAGGTACTGTTGTAAATAGTCGATAACGAATAATCGCGAAAGTAAAATTGAAAGGTGGTAGTACATACTCGTGTAATTAATTATCAAGTATTTATCATGCATATGTGTACTTTTGTATGTATGCAAATATGCATTTTTCTCCGGTATGCAAATTAATGGCACATTTTGTGTACAAAAAAATGCATTTTATAAACAGAAGCTTCTTGGTGACAGGTGCGAATGAAAAGTGCAAATATACAACCAAGAGGAAGTATATGTAGGTACTATAACACTTCCAAAGAAAATACCATGATTTTTTTCGAGTTCAAAGAAGAACCAAGTGAATCTTTTTACTTAAGTGTTAATTCTGAGTCTTAAATTTACCTCACTCAGAATGATAAATAAGTAAAGTTGGAAATATAAAAATCGACAAAGGTATAGAGATTGTTTAATTTTCAAAATCAATTTTTTTGAATATTAAATACATGCAGAAAAACAGTTTTAATATGTAAGTCTTTACACCTACATAATTAACCCAACAATTTCTAATTTAAAAAGTATCGATGTATTTCTGAAAAGTTCCAATGACAGTGGCGATCGTTTTTGGAGTTTCAAAAACCGAAAATAGTCATAACAAGGAATGTCTTTTGCAGAAGTTAAACTTCATGGGCACAACAATATTTGTTGTGTCTGCTCTGGGGTGCTTTAGCAGCTTTTAAATTATCTACTGTCAGTTTGGAACCCTTCCCTAGCTCTTTGGGAAAGATTTAACCAATAGAATAATTCTTGTTAATACCTTCTTCGCTAAAAAAAAGCTTTTTCTCATTTTCCGACTGTTGGGGGAGTCCCAGTGGTGGATTAGCCAGTTACAATTTCAAAAAAGTCCGTATCTCGAGATAATGCTACTAAATTTTTGATGACTACAGAATTTTTGTTTATGACCAAGCTACTAGGGATCACTGTCCGAATCCCTAAATTTTTATGTAAAATTTTGAAAACACTATTTTCAAATATTCTGCCTTGGAATAACAAAACCTCAATGTGCCTAAGGGCTCCTGCATAGAGACGGGCCTGCTCGTAGTGCCCTTTTTAATTGCTCATGTCAAAATTTCTATCGAAAACAGGACGAGATACTATCCCCCAAAAAAGCAACAATTTCTTTATCATGAATATATTTCGCTGTGAGAAATTCGTAATTATCTAATTTATTAAGCATCCCAATCAAAGATATTTTTTAATGAAAGTGTATTACGAACTATTATTTAATAATTATTTATTAAATCCTTCAATTAGCTGAAGAAAAGATTTTTTTATTAAAAGCCATTTTCAGTATTATGTGACCCACTTTTTATCAAAATTTTCAATAATAATTATCAATTTCAGATCAATACACGAAGGTACTAAAGAATTCGCAGCTCGATGTCCAGAATGTGGAAAACTGTTTAATGACCGCGGTTATTTAAGTAGTCATTTAAAAATTCACAGAGATCGAAAGGAGTACGCTTGTCCCCACTGTCCCAAGAGATTCAACCAGAGAGTTGCATACAATATGCATCTCCGAGTTCACACAGGTATTAATTTCTTCTATAATTAATTAGCAACTTGCTTGTAAAATGACTTGCTAAATATTTCCATTTAGAGTCGTTATTGTTATTCCAATAAAATTGCATGGTCAACGTCATAAAATTGATGCAAGATATAACACGCTTCTTTTTATCTTAAGGTGTGGTAAGAGGCATAACATGACATAAAGCATCCTTTCTTGAAATCAAAAATTGACATTTCTTCACAATAATGTTTATGTAATTAAAATACTTTAAGTTTTTTTTTTTTCAAAAGTTGAACGTGACTGTCTAATGTTATAAATTTTAATTTAAATAAATTGTTGCAGGACTTAAACCTCACGAATGTCCAACTTGTGGTAAAGGATTTTCTCGAAAAATGTTGCTTAAACAACACCAAAGGGTGCATACAGGGGAAAGACCGTATAGTTGTCCAGAGTGTGGAAAAACGTTTGCAGATAGATCTAACATGAGCTTACACCAAAGACTACATACTGGTAAGATGTAATTTACTTTCGGTGCACTAATTACATAATTGCTTATAAATTAATAAAAAATGAGCGTCGTTTATCAGTTTTTATGAATAATGAAGCAATCGATACATGTAGATTTGAGTGCCTTATTTTCTATCTTCTGCCTTTAAGAGGGTTGAAAAGTTTGTGGATTTTAACTAAATGATATGAAAATTAGAATTAACATTAAAAATCGGTTTTCCATTTTTAGGAAAAATTTGTCTTAATTAAGTGTAAGATCAGGTCCACTTTATACAACATAAATGTATGTATAAGTTTAATAAAACACTGTTTAACAGAATTTAAAACTATCTACAATAACTTTTAAAAATAGCTTTTGCAAAGAATGTTTAAAATTTTAAGAAATACAATGAGTCCACATTATTTCTGAAAATTTGGGTTCTATTGTACGTGATAATACGCAAATATTAATTATTTGCTATTACTCGTTATCAGGACTTTTAAACTACTTTATCTGTGGTGATTATTGAAAATTTTTTTAATAAACCTTGAATTTAGTAAATTCTAATAATTCCACAACATTTGAGCTAGTTTCAGTGTGATTAGATAAAAGAAATCCATTGTGTTATCAGGACCCTAAATTCCTTATTAAGAAAATCTTCCTTAAAATTATTTTTTTATACTGCTTAACTGTATTATTATTATTATTGTCGATAGGTGATATATTAATGTTACATTAATTTAAGGAGGTTGAGCTGCGATAGTCCTAATCAAACCCCAACACTAAGTAATTGTCATTTTTTATGAAGTTAGAAATTACTCTTATTTAAATTTTTAAATAATTTCAAAATTCACATCCTGCTCCTTTTTTTACTTAATAAATTAAATGCATTTATTTATATAAGGTAGGTAGTAAAGTAAGGACACCCACCAATTTTCTTCTTTCCATAACACATTAATTATATAAAAAAAAATTCTATGGGCAATTTTTATTTATGCAAATGAATTATTTTATTTTAATTTAGGTAATACCAAAAGACTTTTTGATGAAAATATATTAAATGACTAATTATTAAAAAAAATTGGTTGATGCCCTTATACATACAACTTATCTATAGGTATATGTAAAAAAAAGTTAATTATAAATTGAAAACTAGATGAATATGTAGGATTCTCTAAGATGCATTCCGTATATTGTCAATAAAACGTAATTACCATTTTAACAAAAAAAAAAACAACTTTTTGAAATTTTTGTTGTATTTTTCTTTTACTCCAGAATCAGGAGCACTACAGCACTAAATTTTTGCACAACTAATTTTTAAAACTAAAATGCATTATAAGTACAATAAAAAAAATGTCAGTCTTGTATTAAGGACCTTTTCTTCGTACTTATCTAAGTATGCCCTTTGATTTAAATAAAATCTGAACTAATTATTGCGTCGAAATAAATTAACTTTAAAATAAGTTATTAAAACGTCAATAAAACATTTTTTTTAATTACAGGTGTAAAACCATACACATGCACCCTCTGTCCGAAGAGTTTTACAAAAAAGCATCATTTGAAAACACACATGAATTTTCATACTGGTTTAAAGCCATACTCTTGCCAAAATTGCGGATTAGCTTTTTCACAAAGTAGCAACATGAGGACTCACTACAAGAAATGTGTTCTTAAACCATGTCCACCTCAACCAGGAGAGTTACCATCGTAATATTTATATTTTAATAAATTGAAACAATAAATTACGTTAATTTTAAAGATTCTATATATTTAATGTATCGTTAAAAATACCTGTTAAAACAAACTAATGGTATACTGTGATATTATTTTTGTTTATTTGCAATAAAGTGTTACGCTGTATTTTTAAAATATAAAGTTTCATTTTTTCTTTCTTCTGTTACCTAATTTTTTTCCATTGATCTTATTCTCTTATTTACACTTCTGCTTTTTTTAAAAAATTGCAAGAAGGAATTATAAATTGACGCAACAGCTATAAAAGTGGGACGGTTATTAGACGAAGTATTCGAGCCCAAACTGGCCAGTGAAAGTAATATTGTAAATGCAAGTGCTTCCAGTTAACAATAACCACAGGAATTACAACAAATGTTATTGCTCAAATATCGTTATTGTTTTTCGCAATATAATGAACCTAATTAAACAGCAATTAGGTATTTTTATCTATGGGTAACGAAGATTCCGAAATTAATTAAAAAAAATAACAAATTATGATGAATCCAAAAAAAGTTTTTTCTATTTTATTTTACCAAATTGGAATATTTTGGAATGCATATTGATAAATTGTATATACTTACATTCCTATATCATTATAAATAAGCAACATAAACACTTCAGCTGATTTGAAGTGCAAATACTAATTAGGTATATCTGTAACGATTATCATTAAATTTACGGTAATCGAAAGCTCAGTGATTCAAATTAAACCACTTTACCAGTTGTAATTAGTAAAAGTATTTGTCTTCAATAAACCTTGAGTGCGGTAAACGTTAAAAATATTACTCAAAATTCTGACTAAATAGATAAAAAAAAATCGCTATGATAACAGTACTTATTCCAAATTCTTTAAAATAAATTTATATTTATTTACGATACGATATTATCACCAATAACAGATAAATATGGACAAATATTTCTAAATATTTAAACATTTATCTTTTTGCCTTTAAAATAGCATCGAAATAGGTATTTTATTAATAGCTATTTTATTTGTCAAAAAACCTCATTTAAATATTTCTAATTATTATCTTATTGTTACCCATCTTTTATTAACATTAACTTTTTGTGATGAATTAAACTTAAACAATTATTTTTTTTAACTAAAACTTTATCAATTATAATAAATCAAATGTCAAAATACAAGTGTATAAATTTGGTTTTTTCTTTTTCCTTAAAACGATGATAAAAAGGTGTAAGTATTTACTAGCGCAAATATAAAAAAAAAAATAAAGACGTTTATTAACACACAATGTTTTTAAAAGTATAATGATAATGCCATAAATATTTTAAATAAACAAAATTAATGATAACGTATCGTACAAATTCTATTTTTTTTATATTCAATGCGAAAGTTAAACCATTTGAGTATTTTATCAATTTCGTAATCTGTCTATTACGTTAATAAAAGGCCTTACAATAACCCAAAAGATGGATATGACTGAAAGAGTAATACAAGCGTCTCTCGTTGCAGTTCTATAAGTCAGAGTATAAAACCATGGCTTATCAAAACCAAGGCATTCAGTTGTTAATGCTAAAACTAAAGCTGAGATGCCCACAATTGAGTGACAATTTTTCAAAAGTTTGGGAGAGATTGGTTTCGGTTTTATCAATGCACCCCCAAGAGCCGCTATTACAATCATAATAATCGCTGATAGACCAACTTTCGAATGATCAGTTACAAAATGGGAAATGGCGTAATCTTCTTTGTAAATCACTATACATATTAAACTAGCGATCGCAAATGCAAATGCCAAAATTTGCAGAACGATATGTACGACATTCCTTCCATTCTGAGATAGGGGTTGCGTCAGAATATTCAGATGACTGTTAATACTTAGTATAGCCCATGGCATAAATAAAAGACACTGAAAATAATTATTGTAACATTTTGATATCAGTTTATACTAAAATTTAATTATTTTTTAATTGTTAGTTTTATGGAAAGTTACTTTGAGTTTGAAAATAAAAATTAAGTACAGTTGCGAATAAAATGTAAACTGCCTGTTACTTCAGAAGGTTGTGAATAGATGGCGTCCAAGGTTTAAGTTTTTAAAATTAACTTTTCTAACTAAAATACAATTACAAACTTTTTGTTTGCTTTTTATGATTAGCGATGAACGTAATCTTTAAAATGATATCTCAATCATTAACTTTGGGAACGTATTGAGGAAGATATGCTGTTAAAAAAATACCTTTGAAGTATGATGATATCCGATGGAGATTATATTTTACAATTGTTGGCCATATAAACCTTTTAATATTATAAAAAAATAATAACAAAGTTATGGTTCTAAATCCTCTCAAAAAAACAGAACCATTCAATAATTTTATCTGATAAAGATAATTTGTACAAAACTAATAAAACTGAGAAATGTGTATGTAATATGAATGCCTCAGTGTATTTTTAAATCACTTTTTACCGACAATCGGAAATTAATTAAGAAATCATACTATTAATTAATATAATACTAGTACATAATTCGTAATTTTCTCAAATAACATAAGAAAAACATGAACAATTCTTCATGTAAAAAAAAAATATATTAACCAACCATATAATTTGGCGTATTTAGAATTTGATAATTTGCAATTATTTTCTTACCCCTTATTATATAAAAGTTTACGTGATTTACTTCTGTAAGATTTTTTTTTATCCACAAAAAAATACATAATACAAATACAAAAATAATATTCCGAAAAAAATGCTTTACTTCAATGAAAACATTTACTAAATTTTCATTAGTTAGATTTTTGAATTTAAAATTATACATTTCCATAAAACTAATCTTTAATCAAAAATAATTTTTAGTAGTACTCACTGAAGTTGTAGCCAAAAATACGTGCCAATGCAATAAATTAATCACATCACCACTAAACAAATGGTAAGAAATGAAGATAAAAAGGCCAGTGAGAATCGTTAGTATGAGGGTAGTTATATGCCTAGAAATATCTCTTCTATCGGGTTCGTTTCCCCCAGACTTCATTTTTAAAAATCACAATCGTTAGATGTTACACGTAAAAAGGAAAGTGTTGTTTTAATTAAGAGAGAATACCTACATTCCACTTTAGGAGAAACAGCTCAATAATAATTAATTTTATTTCAGATAAGAATAATCTTGATAAGATTCAACAAAAAGTGAAAAATAAAATGAAGTAACTTGAATTGTAGTTAATAAACACAGGTTTTTGTAAAGAAAATAAAATTGTTTATACGAAGGGTGAGTCTTGTGAGTCTCAAAATTTTTAACATGGTCAAAAAAGGGGGTAGATTTCGGAGTCATAAAAATTTTAAATTGTAGCAGAGTGGTCAACTTATGAATTACGGGCTATTTGAGGAAGGTCTAAATCAACACAATGCGTAAGAAAAAACTTAATTTTGGGGGGAAATCGAATAATGGCCTAATATTTGACCCAGTTCTAAGGAACCACGTATCATTTAAGTGATTCTAGTTAAATCTTTTGAGCTCAAGGTTACCCAGTTCAAATATTTACTATTATTAATGCATCACCCTGTATATTCTTCTTCTAAATTGTTAATTGAAACTTTCACGTTAATTGAGCCACATCCCTATATACAAAAATATAAGCAATAAGAAGAAGAAGTACTATAAACAGGTTATGTTAGTAATAAATAAACTAATATTTGCGTTATTTAAGGCGAATATTAATGGATAAACTACTATTATCGAGTATAAATAATGTAAAAATAAATGTTTTTTCATTTACAAATATTAAAACAACTCATTTGTAGGCTTCAAGACTTATTCAAGATGGAACCATAACCTCTTCCGACCTAACAAACGCTTGTTTATCTCGAATACGGAAAATAAAGAAATTTAACGCTTTTGTAAGTGTAACTGATGAATTAGCTAAAACACAAGCAGAGCATTCACAGCAAAGATGCAAAGAAAACAACCAAAGATCGGAGTTAGAAGGAATTGCGGTGGCTCTCAAAGATAACTTCTGTACAAAAGGAGTTAAAACTACTTGTGCTTCCAAAATGTTAGAAAATTTTATTCCTCCTTACAATGCAACTGTTTATCAAAGATTATTAGACAGTGGGGTAATTCTTGTTGGAAAAACTAATATGGATCAGTTTGCAATGGGATCTGGATCTGTCGATTCAATATATGGGCCAACAAAAAACCCATGGAATTTTAAGGAAGATAATGATTTTTACATTGCTGGAGGAAGCAGTGGAGGCAGTGCAGTAGCTGTACTAACAGGGGCATGTTTTGGGTAAGAGCATTTCTTTAGCGTCTTGGTAATTTACTTCAAATTGAATCAGATTTAGAGTGAAAATGAATTCAATCTTTAGCATTTGCAGCAAAATACTACATTTTAAAAAAAGTACTTAGTGGGGTTTCAAGGGTAGAATTACCATATTTTTTTAAAATAAGATGAATTATATATTTGATAGGGCATTAGGTTCAGATACTGGAGGTTCAACTAGAAATCCAGCATCTTATTGTGGACTTGTTGGTCTTAAACCTACATACGGCCTTGTTTCAAGACACGGTTTGATTCCTTTAGTAAATTCAATGGATGTTCCCGGAATTTTAACAAGAAATGTAGACGACTCTGTCCAAATACTTAATGCAATTGCCGGTCATGACCCTTATGATTCCACAACCCGCTCCAAAGTACATAGGAAAATTTTGTGAGCATAGATAAATAAGATCATTCAATAAAGAATTTCATATTACAATTGGAAATTCTATTCAGTTTACCACCCGCCCAACAAATGAGTATTAAGAATCTAAAGGTTGGAATCCCAAAGGAATTTTGCTGTCAAGGAATAAGTAGTGAAATACTTGACACCTGGAATGAGGTAGCCAATTTATTGGAGGAAAATGGTGCAGCTATTAAAGAAGTATTGATATATTCCATTGATAATTCTATTAATTTATTAAGAAAGTTTTTGAACCAAATCTTTGCAAATAATTTCTTGTTTGTAGGTTTCATTACCTCATACTGAATACAGTATTGTATGTTACTCCATTCTTAACCAGTGTGAAGTACAGAGCAATATGGCCCGTTATGACGGTATAGAATTCGGTTACAGAGCAAATGAAAATGCTTCTGTTGAAAAATTATTTACGCAAACACGAAGCGAGGGATTTAATGAAGTAGTTAGAAACCGTATTCTAGCAGGGAATTATTTTCTTCTAGCACGGTAAAAAGTAAAAACTCATTAGAATTAATATTTGACGAACTTTTCACTATTTCAGGAACTACGAGAAATACTTCGGTAAAGCAATGAAAGTTAGACGTTTAATTGTAAATGACTTTTATAAAGTCTGGGAAGAAGTTCAGATTCTTCTGACTCCAACAACATTGACAACGGCCCCATTATACAGCCAATTCGTCAAAAAAACCAACAGGGACCAATGTGCACATCAAGATTTTTGCACTCAGTCAGCCAACATGGCAGGTAAATTAATCAATTTGTTTATAAAAGAATAAGTTAGAATAAGAAATGGTTTTAAAGGTATCCCTGCAGTTACAATTCCAATAAAATTATCAAAGAATGGAATGCCAATAAGTTTGCAACTAATGGGAAGAAATTTAAGTGAACCAATGATTTTAGCAGTGGCAAAATTCATAGAACATGCAGTGCAGTTTCCAAAGTATACTTTAGAAAACAGTTGATTTTATATTGATCGATGAAATATTTATTGTTAATTTATAAATATAATATTAAAAATTCGCTTTATTTTACTTTATTTATTCCTCTCCTGCTGGAATGGCATCTTCTAGTTTCCTTATAAACTTAACTCGAATTTCGGTATTTGTATCACCTTTCAGAATATCCTAAAAGATAGTCTGCTTAAAACTACTTCAAATAGTTTCTCATCTTTCAAGATTTATAAACATTTGTCCATGTGAAATGATAGTAAAATATTCAGTATATTCTTACTTGAATAACCCAACATTGAACATCCAATTGCACCATTTCAAGTGCTCCACGAATTACGCCGCATATGATATTACAGTATTTTAAACTTTTGAGATCTTCTGGTAACTCTACCAAGTCAGTAAGCGGGTTACTGTCTAATAAAAACGAGAATTCGTCACCACCAGGACTCCAATTTGCAACATTGGGTTGTACACCCAAATACATACGGAATGCACTTTGTATCTTATCTGCTGTATCTTTTAGATCTAAGCAACGACCTGTGCCTGTTTTAGCCAAATAATCTTCCACAATCCTTATACCCATGTTGTAACCTATTCGTTCTAATTGTTTGTTTACATCCTCTGTGCTATCTAAATCTTTGACCATTTGGGCAACAAGAGCTCCATAAGTAAGAGTAACCAGTTCTGAATTCTAAAAGAACTTATTTCAAGAAATTTGGGGAATTACACTTTTTTATGTTACGTACAACTTTTTTAGTATCAAATCTTGCAGAAGCTCTCGACATAATGAATAACCGGGTCTCTTACGATTTTATACGGTGTATTTGTGGTCCAAATAAAAGTAGAATGTTTACAATACACTTTAACCACTTTAACCTTAAATGATGACAGTGGCAGTTAACAATTTAAGGTTAAGTTAAAAAATTCAAAATTGTGTCTAAACTATACATAGCCACAGAGAGTACGTTAAAATTTTAATTTTTTAATTTATAAGTCAGTGCACAAAACACACGACAGGATTACTGCCCAAAAAAATATAATTTTTATTCTAAAGTGCACAATATAAAGCCATAGCAGTTTAAATTTTAACTTCACGATTTTGTCGACGCTGCATTCGGATAATTAACGCGCTTATAGCAGCGTCTTTGGGGGCTTCGCTTTAAAAAAAAAAAGGTTTAAAATATTTAATTACGAACATATTTAACGCTAAATGTAACTTTTGTCCCTATTTCGTGTTTCGCGATCATTTAGTCACTATATTAAAGTTAGTAAATTCTAGTCCATATAACATACGGAATTAAATACACGTTTTCTATTGGTCGTTCGATGTCTGCGCGCGCAGAGAATAGTAGCCAGAGTTTCAAAACGAACTACCTGATGGGTATATTTATAACCTAATCCACCGACCCTAATCATTTTATACCCTCACAATAGTTAAAATCAAAAAGTAAGTGGGTTAAAAGGTTATAGTAGGTAAGTTTGGTCATAAATAAACCCATCAGGTAATACATTTTCAGAGTTGTCTATGAGGCAACTCTTTCTATTACCTGCGCGCGCAAACATCGATAAACCAATAGAAAACGTATATTTAATTTTGTATGTTGTATGGACTACCATTTACGAATATGCAAATGCGTTTGTTGGTAGCAAAAAATTGAAAACAGAATAAGTAAGGTTAGGTGAGAAAAATTTAGTTATTTCGTTATTTGTGCAGAATAAAAATGCAAATGTCAAAGAGCGTGGCATATTTAACGAAATGGATGGTCTTCTGTAGTAGAAAGTAACCTTTTTCCAGTTAAATTTCTAAAACCAGGTAATTCCAATTCGTAAGATAACGTCTGATACATTGACAACAGAATATAGGAACAATGAAAATGGAAAATTCTTTCGTTCATATGAATTCCAATAACATTAATAGCCCTAATTCATTTACAATACGTAAAGAAAATAATACAGTAGTTCAAGATTGCAAGAAAGATGGTCTCATGAATGTAAGGGCAATAGTATTTTTGATTTTATGGTATATCTTCAGTGGATGCACATTATTCCTAAACAAATATATTTTGACATATCTTAATGGAAATCCTACTGTTCTAGGTAAGTTTTCTAAATGTATAGATGCCTAAATTTTGCTGTCATTTAGTGGTTTCAGCAAGAATTTAATTGAACTAATTGTAGGGGCTTGTCAAATGTTAATGACAACAGCATGTGGATTTATTCAAATGTACGTTCCCTGTGGAATGTATAAGCCATTTCAACGGCTTAATCGACCACCAGGATTCTATAGACATATGGTTTTGGTGGGATGTACAAGGTAAACATATTCTTCAAATTTAACAAACAATTTTTATTAGCAAATTCATTGCAATCAATCTTAGATTTCTGACTGTAGTCCTGGGACTGGTTTCCCTTAATTATGTAGCAGTTAGTTTTACAGAGACTATTAAAAGCTCAGCACCATTATTCACTGTGGTAATATCAAGATGTTTATTAGGTGAGAACATTTTTTTTCTTCTTTCAATTCATGGAAATTATAAGAATTGTCATCCCAGTACCTAACAAGTTATTTTGGTAGTGTATAACTAGTCAGACAGCTGGATGGTTTAATGTCTCCAATAAAGAACTTAGCTTATTTCTTTAGACTATATCTCTATCTTGTACTGCATTTAATTACAGGAGAGCAAACAGGTCTTTTTGTGAATCTCAGTTTAGTACCGGTTATGTCAGGTCTTGCTCTATGTTCTGCCAATGAAATTAGTTTTGAACTACATGGCTTTATAGCTGCAATGGCAACAAATTTAACGGAATGTTTACAAAATGTATATTCAAAGATGTTGTTATCTGGAGAGAAGTTCAAGTACAGGTAAGATAGAATTGTTTGGGATAATATGATATTTTAAAATCATTTACATTTCAGTCCGGCAGAGCTTCAGTTCTATACTAGTCTTGCTAGCATTATAATTCAAATACCCATGTCTCTACTGTTAGTTGATCTAAGTCATAATACAGAAGCAATTGACACAAGTCTCGTCCTTTGTTACGTTCTAAACGGCATTTTCTTTCATTTTCAAAGTATTACTGCGTATGTTCTTATGGACTATATTAGTCCTGTAACTCATAGGTAAGTTTCTTTATTACTCCAATTATTTTCCTAGTTAATCGTTTTGTAATCAGACATGTGAACAGCTTTATTATTAGGTGGGCAAAAGAAAATAAACGAAGACCGTTTAGCTAATTTCGAGAGATATTTGAAAATGCTACCATCAGTCTGAATCTTTTTACGAAAGAAACATTAATGTATTTAACTTTGACTTTCAAAATTTCAAATCATCTGTTATCCTAGTATAAAATTAAGATCATTCCTCAACTTGTTATAACAACAAATAAACCGAAAAATCTTATTTTGACTCTTCCACATACATTTTAATATATCGAGGCAAGTTCTCGTGGATTTTCGGTTTCTATATCTCACACATTAATTTAACGTACCTAACTTAAACTCTTACTTGAGGCAAAATTGTCACGTTTACAATTGACTTGCATATTTTTGATCTAATAGATCAAATTTAATAAATTATTATTCTCTTTTATATCGTTAAAACATCTCGAAACTCCTTAATGTTTAGGATTTGATTTAATATAATTAATGATCCATTAATTGTTTTCAGTGTTGCAAACACTGCCAAACGTGCATTCCTTATATGGCTGTCAATATTGATGTTCGGAAATCCCGTGACGCTTCTTAGCGGCTTGGGCACTACCGTAGTCATTTTAGGTGTTCTGTTATACATTAAAGCTCAAGAATACGACGATAAAATTCAAGTGTCGCGTCGGAAAGTGAGAGCGATTTAGTATTGTCCTTGCTAGTTTGTTTAAATTATTCAATTAGCAAACATCAGCTGATAACTAACAAGTCTGTGATCTATTTTTTATTATCAGATTATTTTTAAATATGTGATTAAAAAAGGTGTCGTGAGGAGGTTCAGGTCGTATTTATAGAAAGTATTCAACGTATTATGCAACTGATAGTAAAGTTAAAATTGTAATCATTAATTATTGTTATGATTTAAGCACATATTTGTAATGAAAATGTGTTAAGGTGTACAATTTATGGTCCGAATTGCGGAATCATTTGTTGATTCGAATTTTGGAAATTGATATTACTAAAACTAGCATTTTTGCTGCTATGTCAATTCAAAAAGACTCGGGTTTCGGGGATATCTCTTTATGTTCCACATTTATTGTTAGTCCAAGATATATCCAAAACCAATAAAAACCAAACTTTATACAGTCGCCTGCCAAATTGTAATTATAAATTGTTTTGAAAGAAAATCTTTTTATGTGTAAAACTGAACCTCCTAATGACTAAATTATATTTATCTTGTACGAGAAATAATCATCATGACATGTCCTGGTCAAATAACATTCCAGTATTTTAATATATTTTTTTTAGCATACATACAAAGTATACATACATTGTTTATGTTTTTTTAATGAATATACACATTTTTAGTAGTTCTAAAGGGGATAATTTTCACCGTTAATAAGTAATAGGTACTTTTAATTACTTGAGTTACTTTTATTATTATTAGCTATTTCAATTTTCTGAGTTTGTATAGTTTTACGAAGTTTAAATAAGATCTGTATATTAACGTATACCATATACATAGTTTAAATGATGTAATAGGTAATTGTGCAAATGTAAATAAACATAGTAAACATGACCTTAATTTAAAATACATTCGCCAATTTTTTTAGAATTATTGTTTAATGTTTGAAAAAAATTCAATTAACTAATACACGTACGTAATAATTATAAAACAATTCCAGGCCTCCCTCGCTATCAGAAAAATCAAAATTAGGGTTATTCCGAACTAGAAAAAAACTATTATTCGAATTATTATAGGAGTATTATTTCCTAAAAACTCCAGAAATGTGTGTGGACAAAATTAGGAACGTAGAATAAGAACAAAGCGCGAATCTTCGATATTTAGGAACTTAGATGGGTAACCAAAGATGGAAAAGAAAATAAATATTGGTGTAGGGCTGAGCAACTTTTACATAATATCAATGTAAGACCCTTATTACCTTCCCCCCCTACCGGACAAGATTCAGTTTTACACTTTTAGAACTTTAAAAAACCGTAAAAAGATCTCGTAATATTTATTATAGCGATAATAAACTTTAATAATAAAAAAAATTTAAAAGCTTGCCACTTGGACGAAAAGCAATTGATTAAATGTAAGGCTAAATAAGTAATAGCGCTTGAAGTATTTTTGTTTGATAATTATTTTATGTCAGTCGAAAATGGTATAAAAAATACAAAATTAATTTTAGTTTGCTATTATACACCCCTGATCAAATTTTCTGCCTCGACCTGTACATTCAGTTTACCTCAGATGTATGGCTAAATGACGATTAAGCAGAAGGCCCCTAGACTAAGAAATAGATGTCCGACTCCCATAATTCCTTGGTCGTCACTCAGAGCGCCATCTAAAGTCACCCCAGTGGTACTAGACTACACTTGAGATATATATGTACATAGAAATGGCAAAGAAAACTTTCAAACATGTGCTGCCATCTGCACATAAAAATATGAAGCATCATTTCAGGCGCGTAATTCAAAATTAAACCAAATTTTAATTACTTTAATTGAAAAAAAAAAAAACAAAAACATTCGAATATTAACAGTTTTAATGACAAAGTATAAATATGTATAATAATAATTACAATTAGCACAAAATACAAGTAAATAGCATATCAATTAATTAAAATAGTAGATACAAAAAAGTGAAGGGTGGAATCATTCACGCCCTCCAAATAATTTCGCAGATGCCCGGTTCTCTTCATCAAAGCTGTCGCATGACTGCTACTAGTTCCCAGAACCTTACGAAATTTATGAATCTTGCCCAGAACAGTTGATCCACTCTTCGAACCTTTTCAAATCCCTGTAATAAAATCAATACACTTAAGTAACAATACAAATAAGTTTTTCAAAATAACATATTGCTAGTCACAGATAGTGATACCCTTTTCACATTTTCATTTGAATAAATAAATTACCTAAAGACAGGCAAATTTGTATGTATAATTAAACAGTTGTTTACCTAATTTAGTAGTGCTTCTTGCTTCTACAGGGGGTGATAATTTCCTCACATCCTTCGACACTGCGTACTCTAATATATAGTTTCATTTTTTAATAGCTGCAATACAACAAAAAATTAGTAAACAATGACTACCTATTTAAGGGTTAACTGGTTCAGCCTTTACTTTATGGAAATCCATACTTAATAGATAAAATAACTTAACAGCTTTTTGATCTCCACTTTTTATTTTAAAAAATCTTTCAGAAGACGAATATAAATATAACTATAAAGATTTTTTAAAATAGAAAGTGGAGATCAAAAAGCTGTTTAGTTATTTTATCTACTATTTAAGGGTTTTTAATTAGCTTTTATTGAAAGAGCTCTATTTCACAAAAACAATTAATTATTGTAAAGAATTCATTAATACATTACTTACATTTTCAAACAAACAGTATTTTACACAAGAACACAAAACGACAAAAATTAAACAACTCAAACACAAGGCTGAAACAGATTACACACGCCGACGCTCGTTTACCTTGTGGGGAATTCTTATCGCGGTAATCCAAACAACCGCCGCCCTAGTCTACGGCATATGGCGCCGTCGTGTCGTCTACTGGTCACTAGCTAAAATTTATAAGTCGGTAATATCGTAATACCGATTTATTAATTTATAAAATTACGTGCAGTACCACTGGGGTGACTTCAGGTGGCGCTGGCAGTCTACATTTCATACCCTGAGAAGGCCTTGAAATAATCAGCAAACGTCAGTCTCCAAAATAAAATACGAATTTCAAGAAGTACACAAGTATAAACGTTTTAAAAATTCACATTAAAAAAAATTACAAGTTCTAACAATTTTGTGTATATATTACAAACGTAAGTTTTATTTTTATTTTTTTTTAAATAAATGGTTACTTTTCCTTGGAAGAATTATATTTTGTATATAACCTCAACTCTGGAATTTTCTATTAAATATTTTTAAAACAGTATAATTAGCAGTATACTTTCATTTTTATGCTTATTTTGTTATTAGAATACAACATGGCCACTTTGCTAGCTGGAAAATTATGCCGAAATAATACTTTAAAATTAGCACACATTGGGAAATTCTCTCGGCAGGCGTTTTCCAGAACTTTTGCAAGTGAAAACCGCGAGACAGTCACAAGGACAGCAAGAAGGCGTACAATTCGCGAACGGGCTTTTGCAGAGCCGACTGGCACAGGTAGGTTTTAAATCACTTTTAGATAAAAACTATTATGATTTTGTTATGTTAACGTGATAGGCATTTAGATGAATTTGCAGCTCTTTTAATTTTAAATTCTCAAACAATTACCTATTGTATTTTAACTAATTGATAAAAAAATTTGCTTTTCGTCTACAGCATTTAACATTGGAAAAGGAGCCGTAGCTGGAGGAG
Organism: Agrilus cyanescens; assembly: GCA_947389935.1. Taxonomy (NCBI): domain Eukaryota; kingdom Metazoa; phylum Arthropoda; class Insecta; order Coleoptera; family Buprestidae; genus Agrilus; species Agrilus cyanescens. Next base: position 27,988,105 of record OX376705.1, read on the forward strand.
CTGTTGTAGGACTTGGTGCATTGTGTTATTATGGCCTGGGTTTGTCTAGTCAAGCTGGTGCCTTGGATAAATCCATGTAAGTTTTGAGATGTTAATTTGATAACCAATTATCAGATATAGAAATCAAAAATTACAATTATTGCTCTAATGTTAGCAGGACAATTGGTAGCATTTTCAAAAGTCTCTTGAATATTCTTAACAAAGCAGATTTTTACTATTATTATAAATGTTTTTCAGTGTTTGGCCACAATATGTTAGAGATCGTATCAAGACAGTCTACATGTATTTTGGAGGTTCTTTAATTGTTACAGCCACTAGTGCTATGGCCGCATTTAGGACTCCGGCAATTATGAATCTCGTCACAAGGAATGGTTTTATGGTATGCAACTGTACTATTATAAGTATTTCATTTATATTTTACTGTTTTGTTTTCTTAGGGAATAATGCTGAGTATGGCAGCAATTATAGGCACCGGCATGTTAGCTCAATCGATAGAATATACGCAAGGCTTTGGTCCGAAGCAAATGGCTTGGTTACTACACGCCGGCACTATGGGAGCCATGTTGGCACCACTTTGCTTTCTAGGGGGACCTATTTTAATGCGAGCTGGTTTATATTCCGCGGGGATTGTTGGCGGACTGAGTGCAGTTTCTGTAAGTCGTTTTTTCTTATTTTCTTTGTTGATGGAAGATTTTTACGTTCAGTATCTCTTTTCGGATGCCCCAAAATACTCTTTCATAACAGAACGTTTGTGAAACATTACGTTTAAGTTTAGAGTTGAACGATTTCACAGATTGGATTTAGTACAACATAGATTGCTTCTATCGTCTACCACCAGAGGTCGTACCCCAGTACTAACCGAATTAATAAATAAATAAAAAAGACTCACCGTTTTGAAACAGCAATACTCCTGACAGTCATGGACACATTCAGCAGGATTGTTCACTCGTTACGTAATTACACTTGTACACTAAATGTCTTATGAAGCACAATAAGCACTTAATCGGGAACTCTGAAAAACAAAAATAAATAAAAAGGATGTGGAAGAGGATGGTTTTATGACAAAATTATAAAAGTTGCAAATATGATAAAGTAAAATCTTTTAAGTGATCACGAAAAATTGTTTCTCATTTTAACCGAAATAATTCGAGAAATTATCCGAAATATAAGTAGGTAATTTCTCAAACTCGTTTACGTTCTTTAGTTTGTTTGTTTTTTTATTATAGGCATGTGCACCGTCTGAGAAATTTCTAATGATGGGTGGTCCCCTGGCCATGGGATTAGGAGTAGTTTTTTGCGCATCCCTAGGCAGTGCTTTTCTTCCACCTACTACCGCTCTTGGTGCCGGTTTGTACTCAATTTCTCTTTATGGCGGCCTTTTGCTATTCTCCGGATTTTTACTCTACGACACTCAAAGAATAGTTGCGCAAGCTGAACGGTATCCTTTGTCACCCGGAATGTACGGAGTCAAACCATATGATCCCGTAAATGCGTAAGTACTTCACTTATGCGGACAAAATTTTAAAAGCAAATATTAATTTGTGTTACACTATCGATAAATTGTTATCTGTTTTAGTGCAATGTCGATTTATATGGACGCACTCAACATTTTCGTCCGAGTCGCAACAATTCTCGCTGGTGGCGGAGGTCAGAGAAAAAAGTAAACATTTATTCGAAATTGAAAACAACTTCCCTTGCTATTAAGATAAAGCGACAAAAAATATTTGTAAACTCAACAAATCTCTTATGTATTTGAAATATTTAGTAAATATAATTTTTATTTCCGTTTGGCGAATTTACCTATTTAATTTAATTTTTAAAGATAGTGTAATTTAAGGTGTAAAATTAAGACTTAATAATAAGGTTTGTTACTGTTTTCTTGAATTTTTCATTCTCTACTCCTATTCCTTAATTTCCGATAAAAAAATTCTTGTACATTTCTACAGCTATATTTATTTAAGTATACACAACATGGCACAAACAGAAAGGAATTAAATTAGAACTAAATGTAACCCAAACTTTTCGTCTTCGTTCAAATAACGAACAACAGTCAACCCTGAACGTATTTACGTACCTGCAATAAAAACTATTTTATTGTATATTCTTTAAGTGGAATGTCGGTGATGTAAACGTACTGAGAACTAAATTAGTCATCTTTGACAAGGAAAACCTATTTCCCGACTTGGTAAAGTGAAATCGACTCAGATGTCTGAGGCTCGATTTCTAAGAAATGTTTAAAGAAATAAACGTATTATATTGTTATTTTCAGTGTTAATCGACGTTCATAGCTTTTTCATTTTTCGGTAATATTAAAAATTGCTCATAAAATTCCGTAAAAGCATTTTTTTTTCTTAACAATTCTGTGGCGTACTGAAATTTTTTCAACAAAAAAAAAACTTGTATATTTGTTACCATTGTAGATAACGTCAGGCGATTTTTCCTTTAAACGTTAAGTCGATTTCGCTTTAACAAGTCTGGGAATAGGTTTTCCTTGATAGAACAAGTCAATTTAGACTACCCGGTACAAGAAATTGAATTAATTTTTTTGAGAACGTAAGTTGTCTATACAAGCCAAAGCATGTATGATGATTAATGCGAAACTACTCACTTATAACAGGTTTTAATTAGTGATATTTCAATGTTTCCAATTACTTATTTTTTAACAAACTGAACTATAAAAATGTATATGCTGGACATGTTGATATCCAGTAAGTAATAAATATGACATAAAAAACTATTATTTAAATTATTAAATGTTGTCAAGCATACACATTTTTGTAAATCTGCTTACACAGATTTTAACTCTATAACCAGTTACGTAATCGGTAACCCAATGTTCTCTTAAAATTTCTTAAGATAAGCCGAGGACAGTAATTTACCTTTAATACGTTAAAAAGTCTGATCTGAAAAAGTGGGATATTTCATAATATTACAAACAGTTAAATATCTATTGCAAATCTGAATCTTATTACAAATAATTGGGGAACTATTTACAGGGAAATATACGACAAATTCTCTTCGATAGTTCAAAATTACAAACGTAGATACACAGGCTTTTTGAAAATTTACAGTCGGGAGAACGATTTTCTCGGCGCGGCTATTTTGACAAAGTGGCCCAAAATAAGACAAAAATTAAGAATACAACTTATACTTGAGGTTATAAGTTCAATGTTATAGTTATTGGTGAGTTGCACAGGCGCTAACGTCCCATAGTGGTTACAATCAAACTCATTGTACTCATTAGTCACAATTAAATTTCGATTTTTAAATGTAATACTTAAAAATGTAAAATTTTTCACCGATATAAATATATATTCAATCAATAAATGTTAACAGACGAATAATTAAGCAACGCTTCAACCGCCGATTTCAGTCATCATCAGGCTAACATATAGTAACTGTATAATAATTTGTAACAGGAATATTAGTCAATAGAAGCGAGATTTCAAAAAATTATATTTCTTATTTTCGCCTTGTTTTGGACCGATTTATCAAAATCCATCGTCAAATGGCGCCCCGGAAATCGTAATCATGCGGCTAATGTTTTAGCCTGCTTATCAAAATCAAGTTCTGTTACGTGTTATATTATTTAAAAATTCTGTAATTGTATCGTTTAACCCTTACTCTTTCAATGATCATAAGTTTTTTTAGTAGACGTGTACATGAGAGACTCGGTATCATGAGCGTGTTAGTGTTCAAGTCATTCAAAATTTCCAGATCATCGAAAGGATAGGCATTAACCGGTATACGTACAACTGAAAATTGGGATCAACGTTTATGCTACGACGCAGTATAATGACGAATCAAAGTTGAACTCGAAAAAAACTGAACCAACAGAGAACGCAGACATAAAAAACGTATTGTTCACGGTAAAAAAATATCAAAAAGTATACCTACAGTATCAGCAATCAATGAACCCTTTCATAATTCGTTTCATTAACGAAAAAGTTTCTTTTCTCCGGAGATTCTAATCCACGTACTTTTTTGCGTCTGCGTCAACTATAATGAGAAAAACTTATTCTAAATTATTAAATAATATACACAGGAATATTTACAAGTATTTTAGAGAAGCGTATTTAGACGTGGATGTTAAGTACGAAACTTCACTGTAGAAGAGCGGTCACTTTCTTTTTGTATTTAACTATTACTTCTTAACGAAACTGGCTATCCGGTGTAGATGGGGTTTGACGCTGTTAAGGGCGGCCAATGGCGAGCGGGGTGGCGAAGGGGGTGCTGGGGACGGTGGCGACCCACCCTGACTCGCTTGACTGGCAACAAATCCGTTTTGTTCTTTTAACGTTTGCTCCTTTGCACCCCTAGAAAATAACATACCAACCTATTTTTCGCTGAAAAAGGAAAAAAAACATGCACGGTTAACATAAAAAGTGCAAGTACAATACAAAAATCTCACCACCATCTAGGTTAGACAAAAATGTATGATTTAAGTACAGAGGAAAACTGGGTGTAGGTACTTACCGTTGAAGTAACTAAAAAAACACGTTAAAATGCACAATGAGTATTCAAAGCAATATTTACAGCACTTACACTAAAAGCACTACAGTTTCTTCTAAAATGGAACGAGTTCGTACAGTTAAATTGCCATTTTCTTTACATAATATCACGCCCAGAATCAGCAGCGTGTTCTTTCATCTGGCTATAAAACTATACTTGTGAGAGTCAATAAAGTTAGCGTAGAAATTAATTTTTAGCATTCCATAGAAACTGCTCCAGAAATGCGTCAACAGAATTTGCAATTAAAAACTTGATTAAACATCAGCAATTAGCGATATTATTGAAATAAGAAAAATTTAAATAAAACTAACTGTACACTCTCAAGATAATGACAATTTAAAAGTTTAATTAAGAATAGCTGCGTAACTTCAAGCTTGTGCAGTCTTTAACTACAACATACGTAATCATTATCTAAATAGGGATTAGCGGTGAAATATTTCTATTCAATGTTGGAAATTTAGGAACGAATGGTACAATTAAAGCTTTTAAAAGCAACGTTTGCCGAAGGATCACAATAAACGCACACCAGGAGTTAACTATTGTGTTAAAATCTAAATAATCGGATAATGAATTTAAAAATTAAACGTGAAGAAATTATGAATCAATGAACCAGCCAACACATTATTTCTCATGCATATAAAAACTAGTAAATATCAATGACAAACTTACAAATATCGCGTAAGATCTTCAATGTCTACAAGCATTGAATCTTGTTCCATGTGAAGATCATCCCTTTCCATCAAAAACTTGACCAAACTTTCGTTGAGTGTCTCAATTTGGGTGTGCAGATCGTTTACGATTACTTGCAACTGGGCAATATTCATTTCAGTGAGTATTTGCCGGGAAAGTCTTCGTTTTTCTTCAGGAAAAGGAATTCCCACTTTTTCTAAACTATTCCGAACCATCTCGGTTATTGGACTTTTAACTTGGCGTTGTCTTTCCAACTGATAAACAAAACACGTCAAATTAAAACAACTATTAAAAAAATGAAGAAACAAGAAAATTTATTACCTCCATTTGCATTCGGGCCATTTCTTTGGCTTGAGCAAGTGCCATGCGAGCTTCAGTCTGTAATTTTGCCTGCCTTGTAAAGAAATCACCCTCAGTTTGAGATTCTTGCGATACAGGTGACGATAATGTTTGAGACTCAGTAATTGCCAAAGTGGCCGGTCTCACTGCTTGTGATGAATTATTATTAGAGAGCAACGTTGAAGGTCCTTTAAGTTGAGGGCTTTTTTTCTGTTCCTTGAAATTTGTTATAGGGTTTTCTGAATCAGAATTAGGACTTTCTGTATCGGACACATTTTCATTCATAAAACATATTTGTAAATTCATGCCTGAAACAATAAAAAATAATCAATTAATGACTACGTTGGTTATTTCCTTTCATGGTCATCTAATTTTTTGCCATGTAGGTCGGTCAAAATAGGAAAAAACTATTGGCAGAAAATCGACCGATTTAAAAAAAAATCCATTGTGTAAAGCTCGCAATTATTAATTTGTCATGATAACTTAAAAACAATTCACGCAATTCTGTTGATGTATTAACCTCAGAATGAAATTTTCGTTAAAGAGTCCTAGATCAACTCGATTGGATATTTTTTAACTGATTTATAACGGATAAACTGGAATTTTTTTTTTCAAAAATTCGTATTACCGCTGGTTTAAACGTTGTAGCGCTGGTCCTTCGCTAATTATTAGTAATTTATACAGGTAAATTTTATGTGTACAAAAACAAGCGCTATAACTTGATTCGTACTATTGAGATTTAAAGATTATCATTCAGGGTGTCCCAATGCTTCGTAGATCATCCGATTTCAATTCTCCAAATTTGCAATTTGAACTTTCATTAAAAATATTTGAAACATTTAAAAAATTCTTACAAATATGCACATAGATTTACTAATAGTTCACGAAGGAACGAATTTTTAAGAATACGGTCGATTCTCCAGGTTTTTTGTTATTTCTCCGTTAAATCCATTAGGATCATCTAAAACTTGTCTTGTTGCAAACTTCATTCTTTACAATTCGTCCGAGATTGTGTGGATAGTTTTTTAAAGTTAACCCAGAAAAAACTAATGAAAACATCTTTTCGAAGTTTTCTTTTTTTTTTGTAACAATTTAAACGAACATAACACCATGGATTGTCTTTAAATTGATGGCATGATCGTTTTTTGCATTTAAATACAATATATACTGACTGGCCTAATAATACGTTTAAAAAATCAAACTTTTTTAAAATTATAATTTGGACGGCGGTCTATTTTATAACACTTTATTACCCAAAAAGATACAAGATCTTATCCTACAGAGGTAAACGAGGTTACCTGTTTGTAGATCGGACACATAAATTAATGGTTAAATATTTAATAAAGCAATTTGATAACTATTAAACCAAGGATGCTGCAGGTCTGGAATGTTGCAGAAATGATTTTAATTTTAAAAGGAATTATATAATAAAAACAGCAACAATGAATGTGACACTAAATAAGGGGATGAATGCTATAATTCGGGACCAAAAATGAGTTGTAAAAAATTTGGAGTAGGACTGCAAATTGGGGATTGTTTCAGAAAATTCATGATGTGCCAATATCAAATGCTTACCACTTTGAAGTCGAGCTTGCAAACTAGGTTTCTTGCCTGGCCGATCACTGAAGTAGTCTTCTTCAGCACCCATAGCTAATCTTCTTCTTATTTCTTCTCTATCAGTTCTTCTCTGTAACAAGTAATCTTAGTCTTAATAACTACAATTCTAACAATATGCTAAAACATTCTTACATTAATATCATCATTGATAGTTATAACTTTTATAAAACGATCTACAATATTATGTTCGTCCAATTTAGGAGGAATGTACGGAACCCATTCCATGTTTTCTATCACAGTTGAAGAATTCAAATCAAATGTAACTTCATAAAAAGCCCGAGGAGACAAATAATCATTGTTAAAATAATCGTGATCTTCTCTAGGAGCAACAGTATAATAAGTGGACGGTTTATCTTTAGTTATTATTCTGTTTTTGAATGATTGAAAGTTTTGAATAAATCTCTTAGATTTAGATTTTATATTATCGTTAAAGTTGTTAGTAGAATTTTTAATAGAGTTGAAGAAATTGTCAAACATTTTGAGCACGAAGACGTTCAAATTAATATCACACACACATTTTGAGCAAAAGTTTCACTATTATTAACGAACTAAATAAAAATAAAGGATAAAAATTATCAAACGTGACATTAATGGTGGTCCATTTTTTAAACAACTTTCTTTAGAATGCAATGGAACTATTTGTAAACTATAAAGCAAGAGAGAGATAAAAATAAAACAATTTGTGCAGACATCACGTACACAATAGAACATGCATAGAAATAATTTATTTCAATGTCAGTTCTGTCTCAAGTTACGACAGCAATTTAATTGTGTTTAAAGTCTCTTAGTCCGTAGTATAAATTTATAAGTTTGCGAAATTTTTAATTTTAGACAAAATGTTAGTCGTTGTTAAAATTATAATTTATACCCACAAGTTAGTCGAGTTTTATAAAAGTCACAAAAAAAATCGGCAATGATGTAGTTTAACGCCCCCGCCCCGATTGCCTATATACAAAGTGGATGCGGTGTTGGGAGTCGGACTGGTGTAGTGGGTGGGGGTAAACGTTAAGAAAAGAATAACATTTACCTCACCCGAACCCCACCACCGCTCTACCCCCTATACCACTGCCACTCTAACGTTTACACTACTCCTAACATTTCCCCCCCCCCCAATACCAACCTCCACTACCACCACTACCCTACACAATACACCACCCCCACTTCCAGTACCACTATGTTCTGCGTCTACAACATACTACAAGCTAAAGGTACTTGGGGGTGTGGGTTAAACTACGCTATTACCAAAACGTCTTCAGGAATAAAAAATAAAAATTAGAAGTCATTATTTGAAATAATTATAGAAATGGGGTCGCATTATCTATAAGACACGAATATAGCACGAAATATGGAAGATTTATAGCAGTTTTAGACTTAGCAGTGTTCATTTCCGAGTAATGCATATTATTTTTTATAGTAAGCTAATTAAAAATTCGATTTGAGGTACATAATTGCTAGGTTATGTTTATTAACTGTCTACTTTTTAATAGATTAGTACTATTAAAAAAATGGCGCAGTTGGTGGCGCCACAATTATTATTATCTACCATATTGGCTCTGCCGTTTCCGCTTAGATACACCCTACAAGCGCCGAAAATCGAATTTTCAATAGACTTGCTTTGAATATATAATCAATATAATACTTAATTAATACTGGTCTAGGTATTGTAGCGAGAAAAAATGAAAAAGGTAATATTTTTCACTAATATTTAGCAACCAATCGACTGTGGTGTCATTTGTTAGATAATTATTTTACAGTAATAGAAACATGAATCACAATAGTTATTAAGTTCGAGTACGTTTTTTGAGGAAAAAGAAAAAGGGTCATTTTTAAATTTATATCTCGTAAATTAGTGAACGAAACAAAAACCTAGAAAAAATAATTTCTAAGTCTAATTTGACTACTTTTTACTGAAGAAACTTACAACAATGGTAAAAATGACCTTTTATACAATAAAGCGTACCTCGGGTAATTTTCAATATCGAAGAAAGATATTGCAGATAATTGTAGCTTTAAAAAAAGTAAAAAATTTCTCAAAAAAAAGTTTAAAAAAAATCTAGAAAAAAATCTCTGTGATTAGCCGTACAATTTAATTTTATTAGGTTTTGTTAACTTTTTAATTGGATGTAACACTTTCTTTTTCTTAGATATATCAAAAAAAAAGGGGGTGGGGGTCAGTTCTGGGGAAAAAAAAGTTTTTGCAAACAGTACCGTGTAGCATATCAAATGAAAGGGCTTGTTGTAAGGATATCAAAAATTGTATTCTTTTTTTTAAATCTCAATGTAAATAATTTTAAAGTTACTAAAGAAAATAAATTAAAATTGACCAGTCTCCCACTTTTATCTCAGGAACTGTTGAGCCTAAAATTTTTAAAAATAGTCAGAAAATATCCCCTTACTCAAAGATTATAGAAAAACCTACAAGATGGTATTAAAATAATTTGAAACTAAAAAAATCTCAATAGCATTGTAGGTATAAAATGCCTCAAAGTTTTGAAAAATATTCAGAAAATGTCACTGCCCAAAAATTATAGAAACACTTAGGTACTAGATGGTCTTAAAATAATTAGAAAATTTACAAAAGTCTCAATATTGTATCATTGTAGGTATAAAATGCCTTATCAGTATACACAAAATGTTTTTATAAGTTTAGTTCCTTAAAAGAAAGGTACCTGAGCTCAATAAGTTTCGTGGTTTGTTTTTATGACCTACGAACTAACTAACAAATGACATCACTGTCGTTTTACTACTAAATTTCAGTTCAATTTATTACTTCTTTATTACTTTTTGGCTTGGATTATACGTTTGTACTTACAATTTCTGATAAACTTTCTAGAGTTTCATTATTTTCGAACGTAAGAGTATACAAGTCCTTTAAGTACACTGTATCCTTTTTATAATGTCTGGACCTTTTTAAGGACGTCATTTTAAAATGAAAATATTTCAAAATGCACTGAATAAAAAGCAATAATAAACGCACTTGTCGTTGAACACATTTTATTCCAACGAAAACATTGGCTTTTGGTGTTAAAGCCAAGCACACAAAAAAAAAACTCGAAGACTCACGTAGCGACGTAGCCTTATTAAAAAACAATTGATTTAGCGGAAGTTGATTACGTTTCCGTTCGTTGGAACTGAAATTTATCGAACGAATCGGTTTTTCAATGCAAAATATCGCGTAGGTACTTTTGTAACTTTTGCAGAAGTCATTTCGAAAAATACGACACTTCAATTATATGTCCATAAGTACGAAAAACGCCAAACGAGATTTCGTAGGTATTAATACACTGATGTTATTAGAAAGGTGAAGTTAACAGTAACTCGCGTAAAAATTAAATGAAACAGAATGCAAGAGAGCGTATCGATTTTAATTTTGAAATCCTACATATTTCCTAACGAGCGTAAAACAACGGCATTGTTGCGTTAATGTTTTTGTTTCATTTGCGGACTCTAGTAGGATGACGACCTCGATTCGATTCTGCAATTGTGGGAAGAAGAGATAATAGCACATTGATGAAGAAAGTATGTAACGAGAAATATACAGGGTGTTACGATTGATCGACAAAAAACGATTATTTATCGCAGAGATTCACCACGTCATAATATTAACACCACAGTCTTCATAAAAGGTTCTACTGGAATCTATAAGTAAAGACCCATTTCCTGTATTTTTTTCAAAAATTTAAGTTCGGTGGTTTCCTAGATAATGCAGGGTCATCATTATTCTATTTCGCTCAATAACTTTAATACTATTTGTTTTAAAATTATAAAAAAATATATATATTTGAGACCCCCAGAAATTGACCTTTCATTTGATATGTCACACGGTACAGTTTGCAGAACTTCTTCGCCACCTAAAATTGACTCTAATTCAAAAAGTCCATAACTGGTCATAGAAATGCATAATATGCGCACCTACCAAATATCGGACCAAATTGGCTGTGACATAAGAATAGACAGTAGCTGTAACCCGAAAGTTCATGATTTTTTTAATTCTTTCTCAACATCATTGTCTTCTACTTAAAAAAGTGACTTAAGAACATGTAAGTAATTTTTTTTCTGAATTGGTAAACAAAAATTAGTCCACCATTTAAACTTTTTAAAAAGTTTTTTTACGAAAGATATTTTTATCGAAACATAGTATAGAAAATTGAAATAGTTTTGAATAAATATACAGGGTGTCCCACCTAAGACGCGCTGGTCGATATATCGGAAACTACTTAGGTTTGAATTTTGAAAATTTGTGCAGTAACGTTATTAGGTATGCTCTATGCTCTTCTCAATTGCAATAGCGCCATTAATGTTGCACTTCCGGTTATACCAGAAGTTGAATTTATGACAAATTCGCATTGAACACAAAATTTTAAGGTGATCTAACCTCACCTAACCTAACCTAACCTAACCTAACCAATTTGTATCCCTACGATGAGTGGTTTTTGAGATAATTTCATTTATAAAAAATATCACTACCGCAAACCGTATTAATTTATGTCCCGAAAAAAGGCCCGAAAAACGTAATTAAATTTAATCAAAATTTCCATATATTTAAGAGGTGCATTTCGAACAACAACTTTTAAAAAGTGAATACGATTTTAATATTTTATCATCATTACAAAATGACCCAAGAACATTTACCTAATTTAATGTTCTAATTTTCATAATTGAACAATAAAAGAAAGAAATTTAACATATACAGTGTTATCCCAATTAAGTATCCACCAAAACATTTTTTTCAATGGAACATTCTGTATATTAATTTTTCTTCTTTTAGAACTGAAGTTTCATAAACAAAAAATTATAAAGAATTCGCTTTTAAAATGAAAATTGGTGGGATAATGGTGTCAAAAACTAATACAATTTAAAATAATTAACAAACATCAATTACAAAATAACTTAAGTATCTATAGTAAAGGAAAAAAAGTTTATTTATGGAAGAAGTTCAAAAACACAACCATGTTGTATTTTTTGTATGTAAGAATGTAGCAGTGCTTTCGAACATCTTCTATAAATTATTAAAGTTTGTAAATTATATTAAATTGTTTTAGTTTTGGCTCCATAATTCTATCAGCTTTTTTTCTACGAGAGAATTCATCATAAGCTTTTTTTGATTAAAATTAAAAAGTTCTAACAAAAGAATTAATATGAAAAATAAATCGTTTTTTAAATAATCAAAAAGTGAAATCTTTTTTAGTGGTTTCAGAAAATTAATCATTTGAAAAAATATATATCTTTAATAATAACAAAGTTATCAATGATGGACACTTAATTTGGATAACTTTCTGTATTCAATTCTGTTCTTTAAGATTGTTAAAATTTGTGTAAAATTCTTTGGTAAATAATGTGACAATACAAAAATTATTTTCTAATTTTTAAAGTCATACTTTATGTAATTTTTTAACAACAAATTTGAGATGCCACCTTGACATTGATGTGTCTTATCCAACTTTTTGCTGAGGAACCGATAAGAAATTGCCGAGCAAACATGCTGCTACATCTCTCATGTATACGTTCATTTTTAATGAGGTTCTTAACTCATCTAAGGACTCTCCTCTCGTATCAAAGACGCTACGGCTTTTGTGTCTGCAATGTACTCATTATTACTTGCTTCAACAGTTCATTAAAATATGGTTAAACAGAACTAGTTCTGAATTTGAATATTCCAATTTATCTTAAATTATATTGGCTTAAATAAGGAAAAAAGAATAGATAAGAAGGATGTGGATAAATTCACATTTAAATAGATCCTTCTTCAGAGTTAGAGCAAGAAAATACGTATAAGTAGTCGATAAATTAAGTTACTTTTTATTTTTATTTTAGTTACTTAACTCAAAATGCAATTAGGAGAAGATAAGAGGAGTAGTAGTAGTTATGGTTAGGTTAGATTTGAGTGAGACGTAGTAAAAAAATCTTGATTGGAATAGGGTTGAATCAATTTCAATAAAAATAAATTATTTCTTTTCTCGCGAATAGATAATTTGGAACTGGAAAGCCAATGTTAAAGGCTCTGAGTAACAAATTAGAGGCAGAAACAGAAATAAAGAGGAGAAGAGGAAGACCTTAATTAGATTACTGTTCGTAAATAGTAGTTAAGGGCATTAGATGATCTTGCTTTTAAAGCATACGAAGATTAACCCAAGGTGAAGGTTCAGGACAAAGCAAAATAATACATTCTTCATCTCCTTCTTTTCTTAAGAAAATTTACTGCTGTTTTCAAAAAATTGCTATCGTTTTCGTTTTTGAGTTATAAACAAAAATTAAAACTTTCGAATTTTTAACTTTTAATTAGAAAAAAATAATAATGTGTCTGTCTGTTTGTCACAGCCAATTTACTCCGAATCTACTGGATTTAATTCTCTTAAAATTTGGTAGGCATAAATGTATTTCTGTGACCCACACAGACTTTTGAATCTGAATTTGGCGTTACTTTTGTGGAAAAAATTAGAAAACCAAAATCAAAAAAAATTTGCAAACAAATGTGTAATATACATATCAAGCAGTGGAATGGCTTGTTGACGTAGTTTCAAATATATTTCTAATAATTTTAAAATTAAGTTTTAAAGTTATTTAAGAAAATATATGAACATTGACCTTTCACCTTTTTAATTCCGAAACTACTTAGCCTAAAATTTTGAAAAAAAAATGCAAAAAATAGCTCTTCACTTAATAACCTAAAGATATTTAATTAAGTATATCAGAAGACTTCAATATTAATTTTAAGAACCAATAAAAAAATTAATGTTTAAAACCTTCCATTAGTAGCACATTATTTTTTTTTTAATTATTTTGAACACACGCAGCTTTTGTCCTTACCTTGAACTTATAATACGAACTTTTCGAGGATAAAGATTCCATTGATAAAGGAACAACCACAAAAGCACCACCTCCCGAAAATCACTTTTTACAACTTATAATTAAACAAAAAAAAAAAAAGAATAATTAATATAAAAAATTTGTATGTAGATTTCTGGATGTGAACATTAGACACACAAAACGCTTACTGTGCTCTAATTTAAAATGATGTCATTACTGTGAAATAGAGGCGTCGTTTATAAAAGTTGGTTAGTTAGGTATTTGCTATGATGTACACAATACGCCGAAAATGTTTGGTTTCTGCAACATTTTAAAATTCGCACGTCAAACAGTCAAACGATTATCCAAAAATAAAACTGAAGCCACAAGTGGCCTCGTATCGCTCAAGAATTGGTTTAAAGTTTTATTCGAACTGCTCTTGACTTTTTGATGTTACGTACGTACGTATGCACATTATTCTACTTATCCAACATCCGTCAGAGAGAGGCATATCATCATCATTCTTCTGTGTTTACATCAATTATTGTTATTATTGTTGTTATTATCATTAGTATGTTTTACATTAGATGTGTGCATGCACCATTGGATATGCGAGAGCAGGCGATTGTACAGGGTGCATTAAGAAAGTCCGATTAATTTTTAATGTGTTCAAAATACTTTTAAATTAAGGTACATACTTGCCTTTAAAAGAATTCCAACTTTCAGACAAAATTTTTGTATGTATTTTTTTTTAATAAAATTATTGATTATAGTACCTTTTGGTGCTCATAACATGAGTCTGTTTCTTTTTCCTTTTTTCATAAAAAAAAGAAAAACCTCATTTTTTCTTCATTGGTTCATTTTTAGACATGTGGGTCAATCATTGACGAAAATAAAATTCACTTCAACATCGACATGAAAAGAAAAAGAAGTTTATCTTCGAAATTGGAGCGCTAAATTTTATTAGGCGATAAAAATGAAATGTATTGGCGAATCAATAGATATATCTTAACTTGATGAAGAGCCATAAAAAATATCAGTTAGAAACGAACAACGCATAAAAATAGGCGACCATATTTTTTATAAATATGTACCAAATTGTTAACGTTTGCAATACAGATAATTAATGAATGAATTTTGCGTTGAAATTGAAATTTTCCCAAAAATCATACAGAAAAGTTATGTGTGCGTAAAAGTCATTTTTGAATTTCTTCATTCACCCATTTTGAAACATTTTTGAATCAGTGTCATTAAAATCAGTTTACGATTTTTATCAGAAATTGTAAGATGTTATAACTTTCAGTAAATTTTCTTTGTCTTTAATTAATTAATTAATTAGAGATTAATGAATATGTACAATCTATTTTAATTAATTAATATTATCCATTTTATTATCCATTTTATTATCCACCAATATTGATCTTCGATTTAAGTGGCGTTGATCAATATATTTTTTTTTTCGAAAATAAGATATGCTATCTACATAATAATTGTAACGAGCGTGTATGTGTGCGAGAGCGGCGATGAGATCCGACAGCAGATAAGCGGAGCTCAAAGAATGCCGGCGTCGGTCGGCGCTTTGATGACAATAAATAAGGCCATAAATCAAACGAACACAATAGGAGCTCGAGTAAATTCTAGTACGTCATTCTCGATTTTTCTGGATTATTCCTTGTCTGTATAAATACTTGTTGACGTGGTCAGTAACAGCAGTTTACAGTTAGCTTCCGAACGAGTAATATAAATACCGAACTACGATATACAGAGTGATATAAATACGCATTTTCCTTGTCATATAAATAAGTTGTTGAATTGTTATTAATGTTTAAGTATTCTATTAGTATTTAAGTGTTAAATAAATAGTTGTAAATAAATATCCGTCAAATAAATAAGTTAAACTAGAAAAGTCGTTACATAATTATTTATGACAAACTCACCCTTCTCTCTTCCTCCCTGGCTGCTTTTAGGTGTGATTCAATAGCTTCCAAATCAATCGTGGGCATTGCGGTTTCGATATTATAAACGTCGAAATTGCCTGTAATTTAATTAATTTTCACCACCAATTACCACATCGACCCAAAATAATTGATATTCACACTTGCAAAATATCAGGAATCTTTCAAATATATAAAAGGTTCCAAAGTAAATAAAAAAACAAAAATAAATTAGCAATTAAAAAATTTTTTTTATCAAAACGTCTTAATTATCGTTAAAGCAATATGTTACCTAGAAGTTTTAATTTAGTTGTGTTGAACTAACTGAAATTTTTTGATGAAATTATGTCTCTAACTTGTAAGTGAAAAAAAATATATATTTTTAATTTTTTTTTTTTGGAATTTCTATTTTATCTTTTGACTTCGAAACCAGTAGCGTTACAACACAAAGATTTCAAGTACCAATAGGCATTATACAGGGTGGCCCAAAAAAAGAAACAGACAATTTCGAGTAGAATCAAGCAGTAGTACACAATTTTTTGTAAAAGTTAAAACTGAGCGAAATATTAAAGAGAAAATAATTGTATATTTGTCTTACCTAGATTTTCAGCAGAAATTTTTTTTCTTTCTCTACTAACAGGTGTCATCCTCCTATTTAAATTTTCCCGCGATTTCCCGGGATTATCCCGTTTGGAAACGGTTATTAAGCTACCGAACTGCTGATTATGGTCTCTCTTTATCTTCTTCGCCATTTCGACCTTTTCCTTCTTCCTCGGAATCACAGGTTCGTCGTTCTTCTTATGTAATTTACCATACAGTTCGTTTCCAAACTTTGTATTTGTTCCAATTTGAAACATTTGTTCATCTCTTTCTTCATTTAAAAAGATTGGATAATTTCCACATCTCAAATCCAATCCCTTTTTGATCCACGGTATGTCGACCTCCATAACAGATTCGTTATTGTTGGCATTATAATCAGGAAGCGGATTATTAAAATCGGGAGCTTGAGGAATTTTATCCCCTGTTCCTGACAAGAAAGCGTCAGCCAGCTTGGTTTTGTAAGCATCACTAATCGTATTCTTGTTGGGGATGAATTCCATCGTGTTTCGTTTCAATGTTCCATCTTTGGATTTTGTATCTTGAGGTGACATCGGCATCATCAGGGACATGGTGGCCATTGTGGTGGACTGATCAGAAGCAGCTTTGGAGAACGGTTCGCTGATATTGGGTTCAGTTTGGTAAATGGT